>CM067323.1:65577500-68046666 GCA_034376525.1 Nicotiana benthamiana | reverse complement strand
TCATCTCAAGATCCTCAAATAAGAGCCATTGGTTTTTCTCAGTATTTTAAAAAAAAGAACAATTTTTATTAGACTGCATAATGCAAACAAGCTTTGGAGGAACTCAACCGATGCCTGTGGAGCCCCCATTTGCTACACACTCCGAAGACGGATGAACATTTGTACCTTTACTTGGCAGTTTTTGATGTGGTGGTAGGTGGTTTCCTAGTATGGGAGGAAGAATATACATAATTTCCTATTTATTATGTTAGTAGTACCTTAGGCGATGCCTGAACAAGGTATCATCACCTAGAAAAGTTAGCCCTCACCTTACTTAGCACTTCTTGGAAACGAAAATCATACTTTCAATACCACTCCATATGTATCATGAACTCTTACCCATTCAGGAATGTCATGCATACGCCCAATCTCTTATGCTGATTGACCATATAGGCCATAGAGATCAGCGGGTACGATATCAAATAAAAAGCAGGACTACGATAAAGATATTGGTAGACTTTGTGGCTAACTTTACACCTGACTTGATACCCAAAGTTGAAAGGAATTGTTGTTCACTTAGGGGGCTATTTCGGGGATCTGGACCCTATTCACAGACACTGCCTTCAATGGAAAGGAGTCCGAGCTAGGTATCGTGTTAAAATTGCATGTGAGTAGCATAATCAGACAGTATATTAGTACTATTAAATTGACTAACAATGAAGCTGAGAATGAAGCTATAATTGTAGGTCTAGAACTAGGTAAGAGCCTTGGGGATGAAGTGATCAAAGTCAAATATGACTCACTACTTGTCGTAAATCAAATCAACAGAATGTTCGAAGTAAAAGAGGAACGGATGCGGAGGTACTTGGACAAATTGCAGCTCACTAATCCACATCCAGTCTGCACTCAATAGTGAGTGGAAGAGGTCGTTGGAAGAATAGTACCCAAAAAGAGTCGGGGTCAATTTTGCAGGGAGTTACTAGGGGTGTTAGGAGTATACACTTGCCAAAAATGAATGGAATAACTAAATTGCACTTCCACAAAAGGTTTTGATTTCTAATTCTAATTTTACTATAACAATTATAAGCTAAGAAAAGAAACTAGAAGTGAATGATTGTATTTCATATATTTTCAAATAGTTAAAATGCCTAGGGATGTGACCAAAATCTAGCTAATACTTGTTTTGTTGATTGGGGTGTATTATAGCTCTCCACTCTACATTATCCACTCAATACCTCTCGGTCAAGAGTAATTTTTGCCAACCTAGCTTTCTCAAGTCCAAATGGGTAAAATATAATAGTTGATATGAGCTCAATTCAGGTTCTCACTATGTCTAGTTTTAACCCTTTAATAAGGCTAATCAAACCCTTAATTAGCTTAATTCCTAGTTAGCCAAGTTATCCTAGACTAGGTCCCTCTTTGTCAAGTAGAAACAAGTCGAAAAAAGGCATGAATCAATGTTTGCAACCATTACTTCTAAAATTGAATTATAAATTAAGCTAAATAATCAACACCCAATCATAGACAAACATTAAATTAAGTAGCCATATGGTTTACACACTAGGGTTGTGTCACAACTCTAGAAAGAATCTAGTTACTCATAGTGGAAATTGAAGAAAATAAAGAAGAAATGCTAATTAAACTCATAATTAAAGATTAAAATGATAAAATATAAATTTTAAACACTAAAATAGTCACAAACTTCATAAAGTGTCAAAATGTAACGGCTACAACAGCTCAAACCTCAAAACGTGACCTAAATATGTGAAACTCGTCTATTTATAGTGGCCCAAAATTTGCTAACAGAAATGCCCCTCGGGAGGTTCTGCGGTCGCACAATTCCATATGCAGTCCGCATATTTCTTTAGTTGGAAAGATATTGGATTCTACAACCGCACAATTTTGGATTGCGGTTGCGAATCATCTTCTGTGGCCGCATAGTTCTTGTGCGGTCCACACTTCAGAAAGGCTTCAGGTCTTGGTCTTTTGCACACTCTCTGAACTTTGAATCATTTTTCAGTACATACCTTGTTCTGCGGATGCACAATTCATGTGCAATCCGCACATTGGCAAAATTTTTGATGGGCTCTTTTATTTGATCTGTAGCCGCATATGGAATTCTGCAGTCTAAGCTTTCTTCTGCTGCTGCAGAAATCCTTCTACGGACCGCAGTTCTTTAGTTATGCACTCATTCTTGCCTTGTGATTCAGAACACTCTTTTTGAGTAGGATTTTATCATGGAAGATCAAACTTACAACATTCCTACAATTTGCACACTTTCATTAGTTTTGGGAACATAAACCAATACTTTCGGACCAAAACAAAGGCTAAACGGTGCTAATAAGTAGTCAAAATTCCCACTTATCAACTCTCCCAAACTTAAGTCCTTGCTTGTATTCAAGAAAATAAGTTTATTCCCACCTCCTAGAGTTAAGAGTTATTTTAGGGAGTCAAATGTCAGGCATTCACACATCAGTTGGGACCAACAAGGTGACACGCCAAATATTCATGCACATATAGTTCAACTGTGACATTTGAGCTTCAAGAATTGACTTTACTCATCAAGGAATCTTGTTCTATCATGTAGGCCATATTGGACTCCAAAACTCTTCCTTCCTATACTTTCCATTTTCCAAGCTCACTTAAGAATTTATCACTCAATGTTAAGATTTATGAAAGGTTCACTCGTCTTCCTCAGGAGAATGTCACAAGTACGTCATTAAGTACCTTAGGTTTGCCCCTCATGTAGATCACCACTATGTAAGTTCACTCGATTTGAAATCAAGTAGGACTTCTTTCGGGTTGTAATGTAGGCTTTTGGATTAGGGCAGGATGACGTATGGGTAAGTAGTTACACATTTCCTTGATCACTCCTTACTTTCATTACTCCGCTCATAATTGCTAATTCTTAGAGGAATTTTCTTTTCATTGGGGAACTCGAGAGACTTAATATCATTCTTTCTCGTTCATTTCATTCTTTTTCTCCATTTTTGGTTGATCAGGCTAGGGTTCATTACCTCTTTTTGAATTCATCATCCCTTCCACTTTTCATGGTTTGCGTTTTTCTTTTTGATCTTTCTTTTCTTGTCTTCTCTTTTCATAGAGATCATTTATTTTCTTTTTTCGTGCCTTGAAACATTTTTAAAATTTCTCATATCTCCCCAAAACTTATGTTTTAACCCACTGTTTTATAAGAGTGTTAAGGAAAGTCCAGGTGACAAGAGAGAGTCACACAAAGAGGGTAAAGGTTTATAATATGGTTATCAAATGAGAAAGTCTAGAGGCTCAAAGGGGTTGAGTAGCGATAACGACATTGGTTGACAATAGAAACCTCAAACGGGACAAGGAAAACCTACAATCACATCTCAAACCAAGTAAAACTTAGGATTTCACCTTGAAACACATTCGTAGAAAGTTCTAGACCCTTCGCACTGATACTTGGACTAGAAACAATCAATCTCACCCCTCATGCAACTAGATTGTAAAAACATGATAGAATCGAGAGCCTATAATGACCACATTCAAGCTTAAAGATCACTATGGTCCAATTAAACCACTCGATGTTTACCAAAGAAAACTCAAGAGTCACAAAGTCACTAACTCGAGATATTCCTTTCTGAAACCTATCTTTTGCCATAAGCACGTTGTTAAGTATGTAGGTACCAATTGAATCATGATTAACTCTTCGAGAATGACTTGATTAGGTCTTTTTATTCATTACTACTAATGGACTCATTCCCTTAAGAAGATTGCCACACCATCCATCATTGGGACAAGTCACCCGTTCACAAAACAACTACCTATGGAAAGAACTGTTGTGTTACGAAAACCAAAAGCTTATTATCTACTAAAGCTTAAAAAGAAGTTAATTAACAAAACAAGAAATAATATGGAAAAGATAAATAAGTTTAAAATAAATAAATAAATAAATAAAGAAGCTAATAATAAAACTACTAAGGATATAATAAATATATATAATAAGAGAGAAAGAAGGTAGATAAATACAAATAAGAAAAGAAATAGTATGGGAGACTCACAGAGCAGATAAGGGAATTGTGGCCACGAGCACTAACTTTAGAGCAACTCTAGGGGTTGTGGTTGGAGCTGAAGATGATAGTGGAGGCATACCAGTGGCATTGGTAGGAGGCTTAGAATCGGTGGATGGAAGATCAACTGCCTCAGAAACTACCACAGCTGGCTCATTCGACTGGCCTATAGTGGTAGAAGCCTGGACTTTCTTCTTTGGGATGCTCGCATCCATCTATGAATACCAATCGAAGGTCTCTTTGCCTTTACCTTGGTATAAAAATCTCCCGGCTCTACCTTTGCATCAGTGAAATACTCTATGATAGTGTTGGGATAAGGGTAGGTCGAGCTATCCTGCCCTGCTATCAATTAAATATTGGCCGACTCACTACACCAACATTAATTTGGTACTTGGTCATAATGGAAACCACAAGAACTGCTTGAGGAATAGGAAGGTGAGTCTCGTTCTGGCATGGATCCAATCTAATACAAACAAAGTTCTGCCATCATTTTGCCTCAAAGCTTATAGTATCTTGCCAAATAGGACAACGACAATCCATGGTGGTGGCGGCCCTGGTGGTGCTAGAATCTCAGCCAACCAAGGTCGAACTTCTTCCTTCAGTGCACACTTATCCAAATACTTCTTCGCCTCAACATCCTCAAAGCCCAAACACACATTTAGCGTATGGTGATCAAACCTCACCTTTAGGTTGCGTACTTTGGTCACCTTCAGTCCTTTCCTTATATGAGCCACATTGGCAAAGAATTCACGGACAAGGTATTCACTGGCATCCTTTAACCTCTCGGTGAATCATATCCATCTTTTCATGCCCTGAACTGTCTCAATATATCTGGGTTATATTTTTCCAAGTCATTCAACAGAAACTGTCACTCAAGAGTTAGCGACCTTACTGGCCACCACATACGAAAACTGGTGAAGGCGGCCAAGATGACAAAATGATCCTACCTAACCTCTTTCTTCTTTGATCTATCAAGCCTTGTAGCTGTAACATCTACCCCTCTTTCATATCAGGGATATCCTGGGTGGCCTGTGCCTTACGGACTGGTGTAGTTGATGGCTCAGATGCCTAACTAGCAGTTTTCGATCCTCAGAGGTGCTGTGAAATAAAGAAGACTCGTCCCTGAGCTGGTATCTCTTCTGCGGTCTCGACTTTGTGGTCGGCTGCTCCTGTTGAATAAAGGTTGAGTTTACCTCTGATACCTCATTATACGGGACATAAGAGCTAGGCTCGAAGAGGTCTGCACCTATCCATCTGCCGTCTATTGTTTTCTTTCTTATTGTCTTGGGCTGGCCAAGGGGCAGGGCATTTTTGCCTCGACCCTGAGAATATTCACCTCTCCCTTTTGAAGTGTCGCCTCGTCCTCTTGGCTAAACCATTTCTAGTATCAAGCAAAGGAGATTGTTATTTACAATTCAATGTTCAAACACATACAGGAGACATACAGGTAAGGGATAAAACAATAAAACACAATGGGGTTGTACAGTTGAGTTAAGCCTGCAGGATAAGGGATTTGCGGTCCGCATAATTTGACATGCGGGGACAGACGAGAACTCGTGGTCTACACATTTCTATTATGCGGCCACAAAAGGGAAGTATGGCCCACACATTTTGGATTATTGATGCACTTCTGAGGCCCAAATTCGTGAACTCTCTGATGAAAAACAAAGGGACAATATGCGGACGCAAGAGGATTTTTGCGGTTCGCACAATTTGGTTTGCTGCCACTCCTTGGAGTCGCAAAAGTGAAGACTCTCGGATGACTAAGAAAATCCTAATCTGTGACTGCAAAAGGATTTTTGTGGTCCGCACAATTTGACTTGCGGTCGTAGATTCCTGCCTCACATATTGTCTAATAATGCATATATGCGGACCACACAATTCAAGTCCAGCCGCATAATTCAAACCATTAAGTACACACAACGTTTTTTTTTCCTTTTATGTTTAAGATTTTTCAATTTATTGCACACATAGGCATGGAAACATTGTAAAAGTATGAAATTTCACTAACCCAATCCCATTGAGCATGTATCAAGTTAACCAGTTCATATCGATCCCATATGGACACACAATGCAACTCTAATAACAGATGGCCTAAAAAGAACTAAAATAAAATCTACAAATTTAACTAACTTAAAAATTAATATGAAATTGAGGCATACCAGATAGAGTGAATGCAGTGAGTGGGTAATCTAGGTGACTGTGTGTGGGGACAGTTGAAATCTCCAAAAAAACTTAGCAGGGCAACAATATTTGTTTGAAGTGGGAAAAGAGTAAAATGAGACCTATTTTGCTATTTATACCGTCAAAATAAGAAGGGATCAGAGACGATTGTGACCATACATTTTCATGTGAAGTCCGCACTCTTTAACTTGAGCGATCATTCTTACAAACCAGTCTACATTCCAGAAGTTTTTAGGTGCGGTCGCAGATGGACCTCTACACTGACAAGCTTAACCTTCAGAGAGTTGGTATTTTTTACATTTCAATTCTGCAGTCCGCAAGATAAATGTGCGACCACAATGCTGAGATGTTATGGCACCTAAAAAAGGTGCGGTTCGCACTTTCTTGAAGTCACACTCACCCCTGTAGAACACATCAAATCAAGTTAGAATAAAAATAACAACTAACTACATAAGAAAAAGGAAAAGATATATGGGTTGCCTGCCAAGAAATGCCTGATTTAACATTGTCATACGACACAGTATTCCCTCAAGTGAAATGAATGAGTGCCACAACATAACTATCTCAAAACTTGCTCTAGTTATTTGCCTGATGACCTTTGACTCGGAATACTTCATTGTTCTTGTTCTTCAAGTCTAATTTACCAAAGGGTGTCAAACCCACAATTTCAAAAGGATCACCTACTTGGATTTTAGTTTCCCAGGTAACATCCTCAACCTTGAGTTAAACAAGAACACAAGATCGCCCACCTTGAACTCTTTGTTCCAAATATATTTTTCATGAAGATATTTCATCTTTACTTTGTACAAAGAATAACACTCATCCAATTAATTAAAACGTGAAACCCTCAAGTTTGCAGGTACATCCTAATCGAGATTCAACTACTTTAGAGCCCACATGGCCTTGTGCTCTAGTTCCACCGTAAGATGACAAGCTTTTTTGAACACCAACTGGTATGGAGGAATTCGGAAAGTGTTTTATAAGCCATTCAACAAGCCCATAATGCATCATCAAGCTTATTGGACCAATCCGTCTGATTAACATTCACCGTTTTGGATAAGATACTTTTTATCTCCCAGTATGAGACTTCCACATACCCACTAGCTTATGGGTAATAGAGAGTTGTAACTTTGTGAGTAATACTATACTTGCTAAGTAAAGTGCTAATATCCTTGTTGTAAAAATATGGCCCCCCACCGTTTATAATTGCATGTGGGATACCAAACCTTGTAAGAATATTCTTCATCAAGAAGACCACCACAATTATCTCTTTATTATTGGGTAAAGAGATAGAATCAACCCAATTGGACACAATAATCCACCGTGACCAAGATGTAGGTATTTTCACAAGAACTCAAAAAAGGTCCCATGAAGGCATAACCCACTCATCAAAAACATCAATCTCCAAAATGGTTGTGGGAGTCATTTTATTTTTCCTTGAGATTCCACAGGCCTGTTAGCATTCATCACATTTTTTTACTATCTCACTAGCGTCTTTGTAAAGAGTAGGGCAATAGAGAAGGCAACTAAGAACTTTCGCCGCCATTCTTGCTCGGCCATAATGGCCACCATATGGCGAAGAATGATAAGCCTTTAAAATTTCACTTTGCTTTTCTTCAGGTAAACATCTTCTAATCACCCATCCACACAAATCCAGAAAAAGTATGGTTCATCCCAATAATAACCTTGACAATCCCGTTTGAGATTCTTCCTTTGGCTTGAAGAGAACCCAGCCGGGATGATTCAAAACACAAGAAAATTTGCTAAATCCGTAAACCATGGTACCTCTTTCAATGAAATTTCTAGGAGTTCCTCATTTGGGAAGGAGTCATTGATTTCTAGGCCATCATGCGACCTCCCCTCCTCCTCTAAACAAGACAAGTGGTTCGTCACTTGGTTTTCACTACCTTTTTCTTATCTTGGATGTCAATATCAAATTTTTGTAACAAGAGCGCCCATATCATCGACAGAGATTTGGAGTCCTTTTTGCTCGTAAGATAATGAAGCACAACATGATCCGTGTAGACAATGACTTTTGCACCCATCAAGTACGCGTGCAACTTCTCAATTGGAAACGCAATAGCAAGGGCTCTTTCTTCGTAACGGTTTAGTTGACTTGAGAACTATTCATGGTCATACAAGCTTAGTTGACCGGATGAAAAATCTTATTGATTCATTGCCCCCAAACAACCCCAACCACTATGTCACTTGCATCACACATGAGTTTAAAAGACACTCTCCGATTTGGAGCAGTGATGATGGGAGTAGTCGTCAATTCGTGCTTCAAAAATTCAAAAGCTCTCATGCAATCATCATTCAATTTAAACTTAGCATCATTCAAAAGAATCTTGTACAACGGTCACCACCTTAGAGAAGTCTTTGATGAAGCACGGTAAAAATCCACTTGGCCTAAGAAACTCCGCATACCCTTCACTGAAGTTTGGGGTGGAAGCTTAGAAATCACCTCAATATTTGACTTGTCAACGTCAATTACATTCCTTGAAATTTATTGGCCAAGTAAAAGGCCTTCCTTGACCATGAAATGACATTTCTCCCGATTGAGCCAAATTTGTCTCTTCGCATATAGCCAACACATTGTCCAAATTTGCAAGACAATCATCAAAAGAATCTCCAACCACTAAGAAGTCATCCATGAAAACTTTAAGGTAGTCCTACACAATGTCCGTAAAAATAGCCATTATATATTTGAAAAGTCACCAATGCATTGCACAAATCAAATGGCATTTGCTTGAACGCAAAATTACAATAGGCACATGTAAGATTGTTTCCTCTTGATATTTCGGAGCAATGAGAATTTGGATGTAGCCCGATTACCTATCAAGAAAGAAATAAAAGGCACGACCAGCCAATCTAATCGAGCATTTGATCTAATAAAGGAAGTGGAAAGTGATACTTCCTTGTAGCTTTGTTGAGCTTGCGATAGTACATACACAAACTCCAACCTGACACCGTTCTAGTAGGATCAACTCATTCTTATCATTGGTGACCACCATCATGGCCCCCTTCTTTGGGACACATTGAACCGGAGAAATCCATGAACTATCAGTGATGGGGTAGACAACCCCATCATCCAACCACTCTATAATATCCTTCATGACAACTTCTTGGATAGCCTCATTCAGTCTCCTTTGTTGTTCAATAGATAGTTTGGCACCATCCTCCAAATTGATCTTATGCATGCAAAAGGCGGAGCTTATCCATTGAATATCTACTAAGGCCCACCAAATAGCCTTTTACCTCTTTTGTAGCACCTCCAATATGGAATCTACCTGTACGTTAGTCAAATAAGGGTAAAGAATAACCGATAAAATAGAACAAGGGCTAAGAAATTCATACCAAAGATGTGGAGACAATGTCTTCAACTCCAAGGTAGTAAGATATTCAATAGAAGGCTTTGTAGGGGGAGTTGTCCTATTTTCAAGATCCAAGGACAATTTCAGGACGCATAGTTGTACGACCCTATTTCTTGCAAAGACTTTATACATTCCAATTAAGCCATCCATCCCGTCATCATCAAAGTTGAGGAAGACGACCTCAAAAATATCACCAACATTGATTGTAGAACTTGTTTTATCAACAATAACATCTATCACCAAGTCCACAAAATAACACACATCATTTCTATTTGGTTGCTGCATGGACTTACAGACATTGAATGCCACTTTTTTATCACTAACTTGGAAAGTGAGTTCTCCAGCTTCAACATCACAAAGAACCTTATCCATAGCAATGAAAGGTCTCCCAAGAATCATCGGCCCTTCATAATCAACCTCACAATGTAGAATAAAAAAATACGAGGGGAGAATGAATTTATCAACATGAACCAAAACTTCTTCAATCACACCCAAGGTTTTCTTCATGGTATGATTGGCTATTTGCAATCTCATAGCGGTGGGTCTTGGTTGCCGAATTATGAAACTTTTGAAAATCAAACGGGGCATCAAATTAATAATTGCCCCAAGATCACAAAGAGCATTATCAAACTCGGCACTTCCAATTGTACAAGGAATTGTGAAAGCGCCAGCATCCTCCTACATAGGAGCCATTGAATGCACAATTGCACTCACTTGATGAGTGACTTTGATGGTTTCAAAATTCATTGATCTCTTCTTTGTTAGAAGATCCTCTATAAAATTGTCATAACTGGTCATTTGTTTTAAGGCTTCAACTAATGGCACATAGACTTAGAGATTCTTTATCATTTGAATGAACTTCTTGAATTGATTCTCACCATTTTCCTTGGAAATTTTTTGAGGGTATGGATGTAGAGGCTTAGGAAATGGGGCCTTAGCCTTTTGCACTACCAGCTCCGGTATGTCAATGATGTGTTTCATAGATGGGTTCACCTTCTCTTGAGTCTCTTCCACACTATCATCAATGTCAATCTGAAATTCATCCTTAGGTTGGACCACATTGATTGAGATCTCTTCTTCTTGCATCATTTGATCATAATCAACAAGTTGCCTTCCACTTGAGATGGGTGCATTCCCGCCTCTTCCAGTTCTTGTGATAACTACCATGGCATTGCCCCGTGTTGTTACTACCCCTTGGGTTTACCACCGTATCACTTGGTAGTTCCCCCTTAGGGCGAGAATTTAGAGCTTGAGAGATTTGTCCTGTTTGAGCTTCTTGGTTACGAATTAATATGTTGTGTGAGGCAAGTTGGGCATCCGAATCGGCATTATTTTCCATTATTTTCTTGAACATATTTTCAGTACGCCCCATCTATTTGTTAAAAGAACTCGAACCATGGGAATGAAAATGAGGTAGGTTGTTTGGTTGTTGGTACATCCGGGGCCTTTGAAAATACGACTCCGGGTTGCCTTGATTGTTGTTCCATCTGCCTTGATTGTTACCTCCCCAATTTACTTGGTTGTTTCCACTCTAATTTTCTTGATTGTTGTTATTATTCCAATTCCCTTGATTAGTATTTCCACTCCATTTTCCTCTAATTGTTAGAATTCCAATTACCTTGATTTTTTTAAAGTCGCCATTGTTGTTGGCTTGGGCCTGGGAAGTTATTTCTTTGCCCTTGAAAATTATTCACATATTGCACTTCCTCATCTTGTTTATTTTAGGACTCATCTTGCTCAAATCCATCATCTTCTTGCACATAGTTCTCCACTCAATTTTGCACTTGTGGACCCTTGGTCCTCCTCTTATTCACCATAATGTTCACTCCTTCTATAACATTGACTTGCTTTGAACTTTGCACTTCATTTAGTTGGGCCTTTGCTAGTTGAGTCACTGTAGTTGTCAATTCGGCAATGGGTTGCCCATGATATTGCAATTCTTGTGAAGGTGGATTATATACAGTTCACCTTATGGAACATTGTCCTCAGATTTCCAAGCCGACGGCGTTTCCGCCATCTCATCCAACTTACATGCCTCCACATAAGCTGTAGTCATAAAGTTCCCTCCGGCTAGTTGATTCACTTTACATTAGTTGGTTGTATTAATCAAGTGATAGAAGGTTTGTTGAATCATGTGTTCAATCATATAGTTGTTGGGATATTCATTAACCATAGTTCTATAGCGTTACCATATCTTGTGTAGTGGTTCATTCGGCTCTTGCTTGAATATAGAGGTCTCTTCTCGAAGTGTGGCCATGTGTTTAGGAGAGAAAAACCTAGCAATTAACTTTTTCACCAACTCATACCAAGTGTGAATTGAATGGTTCGACAATCTTCCAACCAATATCAAGCTTTTCCCTCGCAGAGAGAAGGGAAAAAGTCTTAGCCTCAATGCATCCTCGGAGACATTTATTTTCTTGCTCTCCCAAAAAGTATCCACAAACTCCTTTAAATGATTATAAGCATTTTGTGTTGGAGCACCGGTGAAGAAACCCCATTGCTCAAGAAAAGTGAGCACCACATTGATGATTTGGAAGTTAGCTGCCCTAATACGAGGAGGGATTATTGCACTAGCATAATCTTCGTTGGGCAATATTCAGTGTGGAGCCGCTCGTGGTGGAGGTGGGGGTGGAGTGGGAACATTGTCATGAGGATCCCGGCCTTTTTGATTGGCTTGACGTTCAAGAGGTACCTTCTCAACTTTCTCATCCTCGACGTCCACATCCCCTAAAGGTACATTTCCAAGATCATTGTTCACAACCATAGTTGTACGTAAAATTTCTCACACAAGTAAGTAAAACGGGGGAAAAAGAAGATATTTCAAAAAGAAAACCCAAATATATAGCTAACACCATTTTAACTCCCCGGCAACAATTGCAGGTAATTGGTCCACATCCAATCCGCATTCAATAGTGAGTGGAAATGATAGTTAGAAGACTAGTACCTAACAAGAATCGGGGCCGATTTTCATATGGAGTTTCTATGTGTGTTAGGTGTATACACTTGCCGAAAGCGAATGGAATAAATAAATTACACTTCCACGGGTTTGTTTTCTAATTCTAATTTTACATTGGAAATTATAAGCTAAGAAAAGAAACTAGAAAAGAATGATTATTTTTGATATTTTTCCAAATAGTTAAAAATCCTAGGGATGTGACCATAACCTAGGTGTTCGCCTAACGGGATAAAGACGTTAAAATCTACATTACCACTCAATACCTCTCCGTCAGAGAGAGATTTTGCCCAATTTGGCTTTCTCGAGTCCAAATGGGTATCAAATAAAATAGTTGATATGAGCTCAAGTCGCGTTCTCACTATCTCTAGATTGAACTGTTTAATTAGGTTAATCAAACCCTCAATTAGCCAAATTCCTTGTTAGCCAAGTTATCCTAGACTAGGTCCCTATTTGACAAGTAGGAACCAAGTTAAAAAGGCATGAATCAATGTTTGCAACCATTAATTCTAAAAAGCATAAACTAAGCTAAATAATCAATACCCAATCATAAAGAAGCTTTAAATTAAATACCCATAAGGTTTACACACTAGCGTTGGGTCACAACTCTTATAAGAATCTAGCTACTCATAGTGGAAATTGAAAAAAATAAAGAAGAAATGCTAATTAACTAATAATCTAACATAAAAATCATAAAATATAACAATTAAGCACTAAAATAGTCACAAACTTCCTAAAATGGCAAAATGTTACAACTATGGCAGGTCAAACATTGAAACTTGTCCTAAAATTATGTCACTCGTCTATTTATAGTGGTGCAAAATTTGCTGATAAAAATGCCCCTCGGGAGATTCTGCGGCCGCACAATTCCACGTGTTGTCCGTAGATTTCTTTAATTGGAAAGATCTTCGATTCTGCAACTGAACAATACTGAATTCCGGCTGTGAAGTATCTTCTCCAGCCTAAAAATTCTTGTGTTGTCCCCACTTTATCATGGCTTCAGGTCTTTGTCTTTTTCACACTCTCCGAACTTTGAATCATTTGTCAGTGAAGGCCTTATTTTGGGGCCGCAAAGTTCATGTGCGACACGCTCAACCGCCCAAGTTCCTGCTTGGCTCTTTCACTTGATCTGCGACAACAGATGGAATTCTATGGTCCGCACCTTTTTCTGCGAAGCTCACTTCTTTAGTTCTGCGGCATTTCTTACCTTGTGATTGGGAACACTCTTTTTTGAGTTAGAATTCATCATGAGAGACCAAACTTCCAACATTCCTGCAATTGGCTCACTTTCATTATTTTCCGGAACGTAAATTAATACTTCTAGACTGAAACAAAATAAAAAAGATGCTAATAAGTAGTAAAAATTCCATTTATTAGTGTACCTACACCAATTCAAAGAAAAGACTCTGCAACACGCACCTCGAGATAAAAACAACAAGGTCGATGCACTAACTAACTTGGGATTATTTATCGACTTTGATGAATTCAACTCAGGGGAAGTGGTACAACTGATGAACTCGGTGGTAGAAGAAGGTCACACCGAAGTAAACTTGACAAGTTTAACTTGGTATTGGAGAAACAAATACATAGACTACCTGAAGAAAGAAAAATTGCCATCGGATCCCAAGGAATCGAAGGCCCTACAAACCATAGCTACCGGGTTTAGTTTAGTTGAAGGGAAATTGTTCAAAAGGTCCTTCTGTGGCTAATTGGCTAGATTCTTAGGTCTTGGGAAGTCCGAATATGCCATGAGGTAAGTCCACAAGGGAACATGCGGGAATTATTCGGGGGTAATATCCTTGGTTCAAAAGCTGATTAGAGCGGGCTACTACCGGAATGAAATGGAAAACAATGCGAAAGACTTCGTATGAAATGCAATGAACTCCAAAGATATTCCCCAATAATTTATCATCCGAGAGAGAGGCTTCATTCAGTCTTGTTACCATGGTCGTTTATGAATTAAGGAATGGACATAGTTGGTCCTTTCCATGGCTACTCGTGACCAGTTGTTTTTCAAATATGTCGAGGCTGAGGCATCAAGAAAGTCAGAGAGAAGGAAGTCATCGACTTCATCTGGGATCACATATATGTCGAGATTGTGACAACGAAAAATAACTTGTCAATAGAAAGGTAAGTAAGCTTTTCGTTAACCACAAGATACAAAAGATATTATCAATGCCTTACCACCCTAGGGGGAATGGGCAAGCTAAATCGTCAAACAAAACTATAATCCAAAACCTGAAAAAGAGATTGACAGATTCAAAGGGAAAATGGAAAGAAATCTTGTGCGAAATCTTGTTTGCATACCATAGGAATTCAAAGTAAAGTACCGAGTCAAACTCGTTCTCTCTAGTATATGGAGCGAAAGCCTTGATACCAGTCGAGGTAGGGGAACCAAGCCTCAGGTTCCAATATGCTACTGAAATGTCAAGCGGTGATGCCATTTCCATGATCATAGAATTATGAATGAAAGGCGAGAATCCACCTTGGTCCGGTTAGCCGCCCAGAAGTAGCGAGTAGGAACGCACTACAACCAAAGATCTAACCTTCGACATTTTCAAGTCGGGGACTTGTGTTGAGAAAAGTAACGCTATACACCAGGAACCCAAACAATGGGAAACTGGGCCCGAATTGGGAAGGACCATATAGAGCTCCCGGAATAACCGGCAAAGGCTCGAATAAACTCTAATTGTGAAATGGTGCACAACTATCGAACTATTGGAACATGGCATCGTCAAAGTGGTACTACTGCTAAAGGAAGAACTCAATTCCCCTTTTTATTTTTGCTATATTACGGCCTAACTTAGGTAGGTAGACCGCCAAGGGAAAATGTGACTATTAGGTCTGAAAGCACGCATTTTACTCTTTTTTCCTTGAACAGATTTTATCTCGAAGAGGGTTTTCGGCAAGGGTTTTAACGAGGCAACTGTAAAATGTGCTACCTTAGTTAGAAGACTGACCATAAACATGAATTGATGATCTTTGGCACCAAACCAACAGTATCCGACCCCTCACAATTTCGGCCTCAAGCACTAGGGGCCACTACCTCTAGGTTAAGATCTGTAGAGAGGGAAACGTTTATATGTAAAAAGATAAGGCTTGGTTTCAGGATTCATTTAAGGGTGAAACGGTCAAACGAATCGTGTCCATGTAGCCCACTCTATGCATGCAACAAGGCTTATGCGCCTCTAATTATGTACCCTACATAGAAAAACAATGAAAGAAATCATTGCTTCCTTTGTAATTTATTACTATGCATTCCGCTACAATGATGCTTCACAACAAATTTGATATCCTAAATCCCACGGGCTACCCCGAATCGGATGCGAGATCCTAAAGCTAATGGCTACCCTGAATCAGATAAAAAAACCGGATGGCCGGGCTATCGAATCTTGGAGACACCAAGCCTATAATGTAGTATCCGAATATGTAAGGCTACGCCCACCCGAAAATGGCTCGCAGATTTCCGTAGTCTACACTCAGAAAGTAAGGCCTTTACGTATCATCAAAACCTATTAAAGGGTTACCATCCACAAAACCATATTTATATATGACTAAAACACTTAAGCATCTTAAATGCCTTTTATTTTAACTAAATTTCAAAGCCACTAGTAATCCAAAGTTGCCATCAAGATCGGGTCCCATTCAGACCTACGAAGAGCATATGCTCTAGATTACGTTTGATTATATTCTAAGTCATCACAGGTGATATGCAAATAAATGTCAAGCAAATGCAGAAAAGTAAAAATGCAATTTTGCCAAAAGGAAAATTTATACTTATATGTCAATAAATATTTACAAAGGGCACGATAAAACAACCTCAAAATAAACAAGAAAGAAAAATGTACAAAAGGGAAACAAAAAAGAACTAAGGCTTGACTCGACACTGAAATCTTCAAAACGTTTAGTACCTTCAAATTTTGAGACTTTTGGAATCATAGATTTCCTTTACCTCGGCCTCGAGCCTCTTGGCTTCTTTGATCTCTACCGATAGGTCAAATCCTTGGGCGTGAATCTTCTCGATTGTCTCCCTCTGGGATAGCCGCTTTACATACTCGGTCTACATTTTTAAACGTGCCTTGGATATCTTTATATCAGTCTTATACTAGGTTAATATTTCCTCGACTTTGGAAGATTCAATTGAAGTTTCCTCCTATCTGGACCTTAGCGTAGCATATTCCTATCCAAGGGCATCCCATTCCATGCCCGGAGTTTGGCATTTAGTTGTGACCACTTGTCGGCCTTGCCTTTTTCCACCCGGAGCTGTTATTTAACCGATGCTAGCTTCTCTTTTGCAGCCTCTTTTTCTGAAGCTAATAGGTCCACCCTGCCCCTCAATGCCTCAGTCATGGTCTTGAAACCATCCATCTAGGCTAGAAGTTGGTCAATAATGTCTATCTTCTCTTGAACCTGCGAAGTTGCGCCATTAGTCATCACGAGTAGCCTCTTGTTTTTAGACTCAAAGATCCTTACCTTCTCGACCAGATCAACATTCTCCCATTTCACAGATGAGGCCTCCTTCTATGCCTTATATAACTCGACTCACATAATTTGGAGGTCCTTGTGATCCTCATCTTGTTGTTCGCTGAGAGCCTTATACATGTCCTTCTTCTAGACCTACTATTTGAGCTCGAGCTCAAGATGGCTGGTTCCATTCGTGACCGAAGGAAGATTTTACGGTGGAGCACTGAAGAGGTTCGATGTGTCTACTTCATTCATCTTCGCCTGGTCCTCCTCAGTCTCCAGGCAATGAAGAAAGTTGGCCATACCCACTGGGGTGGACAGTGCCCGGGCGTCCACCGAGATAGTGAGAACAATCGTTATTTTACAGTCGTGATCCACACTCGGGGTAAGGAACTACCTCACTAGCTTTGAGCTGAAGCTCGACTCACCCGTTCTCGATGGAACATCCTTTTTTGGGACCTCCAAGTGACCAAGCCACGAATAGTGGGCTCACGTCCATGCCGTCGAAGAACATGTTGATGGCATCATCTGCGCCTCGTGTTGTCTTGTTTAATTTTTATCTATCTCCTTGGGCCTCTTTGAGTATGGACTTTTTCTGGGATGGTGTTTCCGTGATGTCGATGGCATTGGCTACTTCCCTTGGGGTAGGAGCAGCTTTTTAGGAGCTCCAGGACTCCGATTCTCCTTATGGTTATCTAGATAGAGGGGGATCAAATACTTGGCTACCTTATCTGGTTTCCGTCTGATCTCCCTCATCGATGTTCTACCCATGAGCGATGAACTAAAAATCGTCGTCCCTAGGGAATGTGCGAGCCAGTAAAGAGTTCTAGGGTCTGATGGTAGGCTAGAAACCCGTGTTTTAGCTGTAGTTTGCACTCTAATTACTGCATTTTACTTGTGTTTGAGCTTAAATGTTAGTTTATTGCACTTATTATGTGTTTTACACCTTGCGGGAAGCGATTTCGAGCTCGCAGCTAATTTGAATGAGTTGGAGCTTTGAAGTCTAAGTAAAATCTCGAGGGATTAAACAGGGATCGCTTTCAGGGGTCGAGAGCCAAGTCTAGATATCAAAAATTGAAAAAATGACTTACTCTGAGAGAAGTCTACTGCCGCACCGCATGGGGCGACATACGAGGCGGTGCAGCGATTTACAAAATCTCATAGTATTTTTACTATTTCAGTTTTGAAAGGATTGTTTCATCCGGACCCATTCATACATGGTAAAAATTCATTTTTGAAGGGGCATTTGACCTTGGAAGCTTTAGGAGAGCATTGGAGGCTACAAGATACACAACATTTCATCATTGTTCCATCAATTCAATACGAGAGTTTGTATTGTAAAATTAGATTTATGTTTTCGTACTATTTGATTATATTTGTGGTGACTTCCTCCATGATTATGGAGTAGTTCTTTGCTTAAATTAATTTATGAAGCTTTGAATTATTGTAACATTATTCATAGGTTTATTTAATTGAAAAAGGAATATTTTGGTGATTATCTTTGCAATTTTATTTGGTTTAATTCGGTGATTCTCTTAAGTCATCGAAAGAGCTTGTTGAATTTTTGACTAAATCAAAGTGAGAAATATTCGAGGAACATTTCCTGAAGACTAATCCATTAACGCATGCTTGTATATTTTCACAGTGCTTATTTTAGTTCACCTCGTAGAACTAGGATTTAATCAAGAGAGGAGTCTTGATTACACGTTTAAAGTAATATCGAGTTAATTCGTAAGAATTATTAGAACACTAGGGTTAATTAAACTCGAGTTGGACCCTAAATAGATATCTTGCACATATCCTGTCAAAACCCTTATTTCTCACATTTATAAGAAAGAAAATCCAGTTAAGTTTTGATCCTCCTAAATAATAGTTATACAATGAATTACTAGAGCATTATTCGAAGCCAATCCATGTGGACACGATAATCATATTATACTATATTTGTCTAGGGATTGGAAATCAATAGTGCTCAAATTAGTTTTTTGTGCTAATTCAGGAATCTATTTTATTTATTCTTCACGATTTTTCTCTTTTGAGTGCATGCAACAAGTTAAGCTATTTTGTGTATGACTCGATCTTTGTCTAAGGAAGTGACTCAATTCAATTAAGAGGTGGAACAACATTTGTGACAATTGAGGAAAGAGAATGAATTTACCGAAAATTTCTTGGGGCAATCTTCAACCAAAGAGAATATGGATAAGAACGGTGAGGAGACCGTGTTCATACCCAGTTTTTTCCTATGTATTTTTATTATTTCCAAAATACTTCCAAAATAACATATATGTGCATATATAAGGACGCCAAAGGGTTTTTGGCATTTTTATGGATTTTTAAACCAATTTATTGCCTATTTTGTACCACAAAATCCAATAAAACATTCTCAACATTATCATTTTTTGGTGAGCAATCTATTTTATTCTCATATTTATACGAAAACATAGATAGTATGATTTTTCCATATTTTTTTATAAATTCGTTTGGTATTTTAAAATTAAATTGCATGTAATTACAATTTTAGCCTACTTTAAGATATAAATAGCGTTTTAATTACAAAATCGATCCCAACATTTTTAAAATTATATTTATACTTTTTATTGACTCATCACCTTTAATTTATTTTTAAAAAGTCTTTTACTATTTTTATAAAAATAAGAAGTAAAAATTGGCTATTTCAGTTGTAGCCTCAATTCATTTCAATTATAACCACAATTCCATTTCAATTTCAGCCTAAAATCTACCCAATATTGAGCCAAATTTGTCTTGGCCCAATCCCAATTTAATTCGACCCGCATGGAACTCCTTTCAATCTAGGTCGTTGATCCTTTTGATCAACAGCCACAATCAAAACTTTCCTTTTTAATTCTACCTGCCCATTCTCTTAGACAACCGCCTCTGAAACCTCTTCTCCTCAAAACGCTCTCAAGCACTCGAAACCCTAGCAGCCCCCTACCCTTCTCTGACCATTATCTCACCGGAGTCCATGGCTTCTCAGGCCATGGACGGCCTGTACTCACCTTCCTTCACCCCTAGGCCATGGGTGTTCGATATTTCGACGCCTGACCTCGATGGATTCCATTTAGATCCTCTACAGATCTGTGGTTCTATGGCCTCTCTGGCCTTGCTCCGATGTATCAAGCTTTAAGAGGGTAGCTATGGCCATCTCTGACTCCAGACCGGAAATTTTTCCAAGCCTTCTGATTTCTAGAGTTTCAGAGAAACCCTAAAGCTATTCGAGGTTCCTTCTCCTTTTATTTTCCTAGATCTGAGGTGAATCTGTGCTATCTTCAACATTTTAAGCCTTTTCCCCAATTTTATTTTTAAAAATTAGTTAGTTTTCCATTTAGGGTTTCTGAAAATCTCAAAATGACTTATGTCTCTTCTTCTTCTTTCCTTTGTCTAAATCTATCTATGCCGTGTTTTTATGAGTTTTTCTCTTGTGTTCTTATATTTTTAGGGTTCTGAATGTACTTCTATTATGTTTTCTTCCTACTAATTTCTATAAGCACGCTTTCCTTTAATGTATTTTACTGAGCTTTTAATCTTTGTTTGCCTTTACTGGACTTTCGTTTTAAAATATAAGCATGCTTCCTCTGCTATTTTTTCTAAGCTTATGTCCCCTCTTCTCTTCCAAACTTATTTGAGTAACAAGTTGTGCTTAATTGTGTTTCTTGTGTTGCAAATTAGTTTTCACATTCTATTTGCCTTGAACCTACTGTTCTCTTTGTTTGTTTTCCCATAAGTATCTGAAGGAGACTACTGAACCCTCTATGTATGACACTAAATGTTTTCTATACGATGTTCTCTTGTTTGTGCTGTTTGAGTGCTTTATATATGAGAGCCTTTCTTTCAAAGGGCTTTTTTGCCAACTTGTGATTGATTACGAAATCCTTTTTCTAGTGGTTGATTGAGCGTTATTGATTTTCCTTAAATTAAGACCCTCTTCATCCTTCCTGGTTGGATTCGTTCATACTAAGACTCAAATCCTGAATATACTAGCTGTTTATTGATTGTCTTTCCTTGTTTTTCCCAAACCGTGTACTACTAAACTATTTTCTTATATAATCTTCTATGTATTTACCCTCATTATACTGCTTTGGAAAAGATTTTTAAAATCAAATCCTTTCCTTAATTTCTTTTCCCGTTTGAATCAAATCCCTTAATCAAAGGAAAACCTTATGTGATTGATTTCGAAACTATTCTCTTACCTTTTTCTTACTTGTTTTCTGCACTATAAAAGGGGATAACGTTTCTGCACTTGAGACATATCTTCTGCACTTGAAACAAGCTCTACATGCTTTAACAGTGAACATTAAACTTCACTCTCAATCACAGTATTAAACACTCTACTCTCTACTCTATTCTACTCTTGCTTTCTGAAACAACTTTGAATTCTCTTCAAACCCTCAAGTGTTCTGCTGAAATTTGAGTTTTGCTCCTGTTGGTTTACTTGCTCCAATTGCTCTGCTATTCTGTTTATTTTTCACTTGGCAACTGGCATGTTCTTCTTAATTTAATAGTGCTCCTCTACTACATGTTAACTTTCTAAAGTTTTGTTATGTCTTCTTCACTATGTTCCTGCAATTTTGGTACTACTTCTCTTATGTGAACTCCTTCCCTTTATATGTGAGTATGGTTCAAGACATAGCAACACTATAACATTGGTTCCTATGGCACTGAACTGGGTTCTTTGAACTCCTTAAGTCAATCAATTCCCACTTCACTTTTCCCTATTATGTGTTTGAGCCTTGACTTAAGTCTGATAGTGTCCTAATCACTATCCCGATTTAGGCATGACCTTCAAGGTCTGCTCCTAACTTGTTTAACCCAAATAAGTGATCAGGGGTGTGCCAGCCTGCACTTGTGGCTACGCATGACCACCATTTGTTATGGTTCCCCAATCACTCTGTACTTAATCCTAGTTCTAAGTTCTGACATCTCTTGCAAGCCATGCTTTGGGACCCTTTGAGCTCCCTCTGAACTTGGATGCCTAAGGGCTGGCTCATCCACACTGCACTATTCTAATTCTAGATGGATCTTGAGTGTAAGCAATGCCCGGAATCCTTGATACTCTTTGGAACTTTGAAACAATTTGGATAAAGAGAAGGCTTTGGAAATCTGGATTCCAAAACTGGTTAATCACATATTGTTGGGCATTAAGATTGAATTGGGCAGTTTAGATCTAGCTGTTGGTCTTTGATGTATTTTTATACCTTTTTCTGGCTTGTAATAATTTGTATGAAACTTTGGGAATATAGTAAAAGAGTGTGGGAGGGGTTTTACTTTCTTGCACCAACAAGGGTAGATATCATGCTTTAGGAGTTTTACTAGAAATCCTTCCTATAGGTCTGTTTAATATTTGAGATTTAATCACCTAGAGACCATGCCTACATGGTTAACGCTTAACTGTGCTAACAAACCACATAGAAAGCATGGATATAGGATTTAACGTTCATACTCTGTAATCATGCACATAGCAATCCTGCCTATAGGAGTTTAATTTCTTTTTCTAAAAAACCCATGTGCAGATATCATGTCTATAGGGAATGTATATTCATTAGGCAAAACTTTGTGATTAATTATACAAGCATCCTTTTCATAAACTCTTAAACAAGTTCTGAAAATCAAATATAGATATCATGCATATAGGATTTTACATCAAATTCGTCTGATTCGTTTGAAGCATTAATAATCTGTTTCTTAACGCCCTAACTCATTAATGTTTTTTCTAGTACTTAACATTTTCAATAAAAACGCGCCTTAAATAAGTGTACGCTTTCTATGAAATCTATTTCTTTAATTACACGTCTTTTCTGAAACGGTTACTTTTCTAATATTTTGCCTAAACGTTTTTCAATTAAATTTCAATCTTACTGAACTTGTTGAAAACAATTCTGCAATTTACTCTATCCTTCAGATGAGTTCTGATTTCTTAATGCGCTTTAATAAGTATTTCTATTTTCTTTTACTCAAACAATCTGTTGATTTTCTTTGAAACTTATTTTCTAAAACTTATTCAGCGGTCTGTTCTCTTTTTCAAACTCTTCTGCAATCAGTACTTTCTAAATAATTCGCTTAAAATACCTTATTTTTCTTACAATTGAATCCAAATTTCCTAATGTAGACTTTCTGTCTAAATATATGTGCTAAACTGGTCCGTCCGCCGCTTAATTTATAATTTAAGGCCAAACCAGTATGTGCAAGGCATGCTAAACTATATGTTATGTGTTTTAAGGGGTTTCTTTGAGCCTTGTTTATTCTCTTGTTCTTTCCCCTACTTGGTACTCGTTTTAATTGACGAATTAGACTTTTATCCTTTGAAACTCCATATAAAGCCCCATCCTTTTCTTCCCCTTTTAGGATTAGAAGTCCTAATACCCCAGGACTGATAGTTTGGGACAGGTACTAGAATGCAATAAGTAATCAAGACTAAATACGCTTCAATACCTTAACGGGGTGGGAAGGGTAGAATATGGATATGATGACCGATGTGGTAATATCACGTGCGACCCCTCTTTGAGGAGCGATTGCTGGATATTGCATTGATGTGATCCATATTTTGTATAAACCTAGGACCCCTTTTTCCTTTTATTTACTTGTAAATGTTTTCTTCAAATTATGTCTTCTTAAAAAATAATCCTTCTTTTCCCTAAAATCATTTAATCTCTTTTAAAAGATTCCAAACTTATTTGTAATGACTATGTGCAAACCTTATCTGTTTCTTTGAAGTCGTAATTATAGCATGGCTGGGAACTACACTAGTGATCTTGAAGGGTGCCTAACACCTTCCCCTTGGGATAATCTCTAAGCCCTTACCCAAACTCTGATTTCTTCTTCTCAATTTCTTTGTTCCTTCAAAAGTGTCCAAATGCACTATAATCATTAGGTGGCGTCTCTCCAAATTCAAAACCCAATTCTCACAAGAGAATAAAGAGTTTTCCTCCCATAACGACTCTACTATAATCTTAGACGGCGACAACATAACGACTCTACTGAGGATTTCATTAGGCTTTCTACCGTTACATGTTATTTGTGACTTCATTATTTCTTTAATTGCCTTTACTTCTTTCCTTTTAATTATTTCATCCTGAAACTAACTTGGCTCTTCATGTCTTTTTTTCCTTTAAACTGCTTTCCTTTACAGCTTTATTATTTCGATACCTTTGTAATTTCGAGCATTTATTGCAATCATTTATCTTATGTACGTGAAAATACAATTAAATTTTCTTCATTCTTGTAAATTGCATCTTCAACATCATACTCCACTCGTGCCAAAATAAATCCTATAGCAACACTTATAATGAGTGATTGCGCTCTTCCAATATTATCATCCCTAAATTTGGCAAAGGCATATTTGTGGTAAAATCAGTCGATCAATGTTGTAGTCGCCGGTTCCGCGCATTTACCTCTTGAGACCACTCAAGGGTACAAGTTTAGCACTTCAAAAGTAGAAACCTTACTCCGCTAAATTGTTCATGCATCATGGTCAAACCTAGCCGAGTCAGTTATGCTGTCCGCATAATGACTCATTAAGATAGCCTAGTCCAAAGTCCAGCAGGTTTCCCTGGAACCCAAACGGACACCTCCATGTTCTGTGCATTTATTTGGAGAACTAAATGCATATTATGATAGTTGTTGATCTAAATAGTCGAGTCTGGGTCTAACCCTTTATTTTACACAAAATGAGGCACGAAGTCACCAGATTCGGTAGGGTAACCAACATTTTCCTAAGGCTGCTAAGTTGGCGGGAGGACCTCCATGCTAGCGACCAGACCCTTGTCCGCAAGTACTTAGGGAATTTGACTTCACTTCTGGAAATCCAGCGTGACAACAAAATCATAGAGGCTAAAACTTTGTTTTGGGATAGTGATCGGTCGGTGTTTCGCTTCAGGGATTTGGAAATGACTCCTTTACTGGAAGAAATAGGGGGTCTAGCTCGTATTCCTTGGGAGACTCCGGGTCTGCATATGCCAGAAAATCGCAAAGGGCACATCCACAGAAGGGTCTTCGTCTTCATGTTCTGTTTCCTGGGGATGATAGTCTTTCCTATGAAGAAGGTTAGGATCCACACCAGACTAGCCATAGTAACCAAGACCTTAATGGAAGGGATTGACGGGAAATATTGAAGCATAGTGCCCATGATTATCGTCGAGATATATCGAGCCCTGGGAAAGTGACAGCAAGGGGCCAAACACTTTGAAGGTTGTAATATGTTACTTCAACTATGGCTAATAGAACATCATCAGAAAGGTGGTTACTGGCAGGAAATCATACGCAGGGATTGGGATAATCATATCGCTATCCACCACCCAAAGTGAATGAACTTCATGCCTAACATGTTCGCACAGTCAGAGGACGCTGGAGGATGGGTAGAGCTATTTCATAATCTAAAGGAAAAGCAAGTGCAGTGGATGTACGAGTGGTTCCCAGCAGGGGAGTTCATTGTTCGATTTTGGGATGCAACATTCCTCATACTCATTGGTCTGAGGGGAACTTATCCTTATGTCCCTTTCCGAGCCATGAGGCAAACTTGGAGGAAGAAAATCACACCAAGGGTGGATAAAATGAGTCACTTCAGGACCGACTTTCAGGACGATGATAGCCTTTACAGGTGTCAAGTTCAGCACATGTGGCATTTCAAACTCGTCTTGAGGAGAGAAACTATTGAGGAAGATAGGTATCATGCCTGGTGTGTGCCACACTACTCAGGTTGGTTGGAAGATAATCTCACTGGTTTGGGTCATCCTGGGTTCATCCGAGGTCACAGGCTTATCGACGAAATGGCTGAAGCGCAAGTTAAGTACGATCAATTGCACAAAAGGATTCGACAGTGCGAAAATGAACACCGAGAAGTACAAGAAGCTCACCAGAAACTGGTCGACGAGTGGAAATATATGGCTGTCAATGCTAACAAGCGATTAGGGTATTTGGAACGAGGCCTAGTAGAGCTGGAAGGAAAGACTGCCAGAATTCGGAGGGAAGTGCAGGCAGACATTTGGCCTGAGCCTATGTGCTGCTAGGACTGCGCGAGTTGATGCAGCTGTACGAGGGAGGCGAGAATACCGAATCTGGGGAAGGTCCTTCTGGGACCAAGTAGCTAGGATATTTTATTTCCTGCTTTCATAATGTAATAAGGCCATTGGCCATTTGTGACGTCTTTATTAACATTATTTCAAATTGCATTTTTAGACTCGTCTTATTTTTATCAATAAAATGAGGCATTTAGCATTATAAGTTCTCCAAATTTGGTTTGTCGCTAGCCCTACCTTGGGCACAACGAGGCACCCAAATTAGGAAATGACTTTTATTCGTGCACAATGTGTTTAAATATTGCAATATTATCTTTCTCATAATATGAACTAACTTTTTGCCTTTGTTTTTCTTTAATTTTTTTTATTCCCCTCCTCAAAGGTTAGTTCGTGCATTGTGGCACCATCAGCATACTCTATAAGATCCAAGGGCCCTCCACCACCTCCTTCTCCGAGTCTTATCAAAAACAAGAACAAAGGCAGAATGGGAGACACCAATGCTAGAAAGGTAATTGAGGAGACTTCTCAGAATATTCCAAATACCCAGGGGACAACTGCTCATCTTGAGCAAACATTGCTGAAATTTCGGGAAGAATTAGACCAAGTTCGGAACTTGGCAAGCCTATCAGTCACTCTTGCCCTCCTGATGTTAATATCCTGAACCTCGTACCTCCACAAAATACCTTGCAACCACCAGTACAACTTGCTCACGCCCAAGCCTGCAACACATGCAATAACACTCCACCGCTCATTCACAAACCACATAATGCCACAAACGACCACCTCCACAACACTCCTATATTTGTGGACACTATACCCCACTATACCCAACCAATCCAAAGTGCAACTGAATCAGACAACAAAGACTCCCTTATCAAAAATCTGGTTGTGGAGCTCAACAAGTTAACTAGTCGGATCCAGGATGTCGAAAGTAGCGAAGGCATCGAGGGGTTGAACTATGAAGATATTTGTGTTCAGCCAGATATTGAACTTACGGAGGGGTACAAACCTCCCAAGTTTGAGTATTGTGATAAGACGGTACAGATGATCCCAGGGTCCATGCGAGAATGTATTATGATAAGCTGGTAGGAGTTGGAAGGGATGAGAAAATCTGCATGAAGCTGTTCATGAGGAGTCTAAAATGGACAAGCTGGGTAAGCATGGTATCCAACTTTATGGACCGGTTCAGGTTCAACACAGAGAATGCACCAGATGTGTTTTATACCCAGAATCTGAAAAAGAAACCCATTGAAACATTCTGTGAGTATGCTACTCGTTGGAGGTCAGAAGCTGCTAAGGTTGGGCCAGCCTTAGAAGAAGAGCAGATGAACAGGTTCTTTGTCCGGGATCAGGATCCACAATATTATGAAAGGTTGATGCTGATAAACGGTCAGAAATTCTCTGATATCATCAAGTTGGTAGAAAGAATTGAAGAGGGCATTAAAAATGGTATGGTCACTAATCTTGAAGCATTATAGGCCACCAACAAGGCTTTACAGTCTGGTGACACGTCAAAAAAGAAGGACGTGAACTCAGTAATAGTTGCGCAAAGAACTAAATCCCCTATGAAATACCAAATATATCTCTCAACTCCACTTACATATCATCCTTCCCTAAATTACCAAGCACCCTCACCCACATACCAAATTCCACCACCTCCCCTACCTACATATCAGCCCACTTCACCAAGATATTCCTAACCCGCACCTATGTACCAAGCCTATAATTCTCAACCTTCACAATATCAATCACCACCCACTCGCCTAAAGTTTCCTCGACCCAGGTCAAATTTTAATCGCAGACCTCCCAGATAATATACCGCCATCGCCGAACCAATCGACCAACTATATGAAAGATTCAAAGCAGCCGACTATGTTACCCATATCATATCCATAACTCATTAAAATCCCTCCCAATGGATCAATATGAACAAAATCTGCGGGTAGAATTCCGCGATGAAAGGCCGTACCATCGACGAGTGTCACTCGTTGAAAGATAAGATTCAGACCTTTATTGATAATAAGGTCATTATAGCAAAGGAGACCGCTCCCAATGTCCGCAGCAACCCTCTGCCTGACCAAAGGGTGGAGGCATTCACATGATCGAGATCGAGGATGATTGGGACCCTAATGGGACGTTTGGATTGATTGCCGAAGGAGATGAACCGAAGAAGCCAACAGTCCCTCAACCTTATTGTTGTCCAGATACAGCCCTCTGAGGGCTATGAGGTGAATATGTCCATACCAGTTGAGTTCGAAGTTCCTCCTGTAAAGGTGCCGGAACCAACTGAGTTCGAGTTCGGAATTTCAAAGGCACTTGCACCATTTGAAGTTGTTGTGTTACCTCTAACGGTGCCTATTCTGGTCACTATGATGGTATGGGGAGGGGTTGATCTTTATCAGCAATTGATGTATCATCCTCTACCTCTATATCAATTTTAGAGCTTCTATTTTTGAGGTAATCTTGAGACAGGCGAATAGCCGGCATTGCAAGCAAATAGAAAGCCCCCGCCCCATTGAGCCGGAAAGCGTACCGGTTGTTTGAGTCGCGAAAGGCTAGATTGTCAGACTCGGAGGTAGCAGTAAGATCTCTGTCTCCAGAGAAGGCATGAGGGTTTTCTAAAAATCTCTACTCATTACTTATGGATAAAGCTCTTAAGCCAGGAGGAGCAGGCACTGATCGTGGAGGCAATCTTCCTTGGTGCCCGAAAAAACTAAAAGAGTCCGTCGACTCTTTTTTGTTTTAGAAGGTTATGTGACCCCATTCAAATCAAATGCCATAACCTGGGATTACACAACTAAAGCTAGGATAAAAGGGAAAACAAAAATTGGAGAAACGATCGCCGCACAAAGAATGACCAGAACAGGCAGGGTATACACTCCGGAACATTTAGCTGAGTCCAGCAAACAAGCCTTGGGATGGCCTGTTGATACTGGGCCTGATGACATTTGGAGAAAGATACAGGCTAAAGAATACTCGATCGTAGAGCAATTGAACAAAACACCAGTGCATATTTCCATCCTGGATCTTCTACAAAGCTCTGAGGAACACAAGAATGCTCTGATGAAGATATTGAGTGAGGATTATGTTCCTAGCAACATAACTGGGGGCGAAATGGAAAATATGGTAGGACAAGTGTTGGAAAGTCACATGATCACCTTCCACGAGGATGAGCTACCACCAGAAGGACTCAGTCACAACAAGGCACTGCACATCACCGTGCAATGCGACTTCATCACCAGAATCTTGGTTGACGTGGGGTCCGGTCTTAATGTTTGTCCACTAATAACACTTAGGACATTGGGTAAAGGTTTGCATGAGATCAAAGATGGAGCTATCAATGTTAAGGATTTCGATGGGTCCCAAAGATCCACCATTGGGGAAATTAGCCTGTGCTTGCAGATGGGACCCACATGGTTCGATGTTGACTTTCAAGTGATAGACGTCTCGGCATCCTATAATCTATTGTTGGGGCGACGCTGGATCCACGCCGCAGGAGCTGTAGCATCAACCCTGCATCAAGTAGTTAAAATTCGAATGGAATTACCAAGAGGTGATCATTCATGGCGATGGTCGCAATCCCATATAAAGTCGCCAGACTATCCCAATGATTGGAGGTAGAAGGAGAATAGGCAGAGAAACATATCGCCATATCGAGCGGGTCAACGCTGCGGACAAGACAAATGGTGGGACGACAAGATTGAAAGTATCCCGGACTGGTATGGGTACGAACCCGGAAAAGGACTGGGCAAAAACCTCCAAGGGATCGCCAAACCCATCAAGCTGAAGAAACACGAGACTACTTTTGGCCTAGATATGAATACACATGGGAGGAGTTCAACCATTGGTCGCCACCATGGCACGCCCATATTATCTACTGGAGCACCCTATACCTCGTCTGGAGAAGACCTTTCAGCCAGCTTATGTTATATACAGATCAATGGAGGATGAAACACTAGCATCGATGAAGAACTTATTTCTAAAAGATAATATGGACTGTTGTGTTATCTTCGAGGAGGAAAGGGGGGAAGGCCCTTTCATACAAGCTGTGAATCAAGGGGAACACCTTACTAATTGGCCAATCAGAACCACTAGGGCCCGGAAAGTTTCGGGGTAGCAAGGCTAAACAAAGCAACATGCATCGCATCTTTACTTTTTACTAATTGATTTTTCTTTCCGCATAGTCTTTTAGTTTTGAAAAGAGATCCAATGTTTTGAATAACTATGAATTTAAACAAAAGAATTTCCAAGTTTACTATATATCTCGCTCTTATTATTTTCTCTATCATTTACTTTATTTACACGACATTACTATTCCCTATCTTGATGATGAACCAATGATTGTGACTTGCAACGAGACAACGCAACAAATGGATGTAGATTGATAAGAGGATGATAGACAAGAAGAAGTTGTCAGAGAGGTCGAAAACTTTGAGAATAGGCCTAAGTCCAACTTGGACGAAACTAAGGTCGTTAATTTGGGAGATACTGAAAATGTCGAGGAAACACGCATCAGCGTGCATTTGTCGCCATCAGAAAAGAAATGGTACACAGAGTTCCTAAGAGAGCATAAGGACATCTTTGCCTGGTCTTACGATGATATGACTGGTCTCAACACCTCCATTGTAGCTCACAAATTACCAATAGATCCGACATGTCCGCCAATAAAATAGAAGCTCGGAAAGTCCAAACTAGATATGAGTTTGAAAATCAAAGAAGTGGTTACCAAGCAAGTCAAAGCCAGGGTTCTCAGGGTGGTGGAGTATCCGAGATGGTTAACCAACATCTCTCTAGTACCGAGAAGGAAAGGAAAGTCAGATTCTGTGTCGACTACCGAGATCTCAACTGGGCCAATCCCAAAGATGACTTCCCCTTGCCAAATATAAACATCCTGATCGACAATTGCGCCAAGTATGAGTTACAATCATTTGTTGACTATTTCACTGGATACCACCAAATATGGATGGATGAAGAGGATGCAGATAAAACAACTTTTATCACATCATGGGGGATGTACTTTTACAGAATGATGCCGTTTGGTTTGAAGAATGCCAGTGCCACCTACATGAGAGACATGACTACCATCTTTCATGACATGATTCATACGAAAATCGAGGTGTATGTGGATGACGTCATCATTAAATCCAAGAAAGCCGCAAATCATATGGAAGACTTGAGAAAATTCTTCAATAGACTGAGGAGATACAATTTGAAACTAAATCCCCCAAGTGTGCATTTGGGGTTCCTGCTGGGAAGCTACTGGGTTTCATTGCGAACCGCTGGGGGATAGAATTAGATCCGTCAAAGGTCAAGTCCATTCAAGAATTTCCACCGTCGAAGAACAAAAAGGATGTGATGAGTTTTCAGGGAAGACTCAACTATATCAGCCGGTCCATAGATCAGTCTACTGTTATTTGTGAACCTATCTTCAAGATGCTAAAAAAAGATGTTGCTGCTGAATGGACTGATGATTGTCAAAAAGCTTTTGACAGGATTAAGGAATACTTGTGTACGTTGCCAGTCTTGGTTCCGCCTGAACCAGGAAGACCCATTTTTCTTTATCTCGCAGTACTGGATGGAGCATTCGGTTGTGTTTTGGGACAACATGATGAAACAGGGAGAAAGGAGCAAGAAATCTACTACCTCGGCAAGAAGATTACCATGCACGAGGCTCGATATTCCTTATTAGAATTAACTTGTTGTGCTCTGACTTGGGTAGTTCAGAATTTGAGGCATTATTTATGTGCCTACACCACTTATCTTATATCCAGAATGGACCCGCTGAAGTATATCTTCCAGAAGCCTATGCCTACTGGCAAGCTCGCCAAATGGCAAATCCTGCTAAGTGAATTCAACATTGTTTATGTCACCCAAAAGGAAGTCAATGGACAATATTTGGTAGATCACCTCGCCGGGAAACCTGTGGGAGTAAAAGACAAGCCTCAAAAGACGTATTTTCCTGATAAAGAGGTTTCTTTCATAGGAGAAGATATTGCAGAATCCTATGATGGTTTGCAGATATTTTTCGACGGAGCCGCAAACTTTCAAGTACTTGGAATAGGAGCAGTCATAGTATTGAAAACCAGTCAGCATTAACCAGTATCCACCAAAGCCAGGTTCCCATGCACCAACAACATGGCCGAATACGGAGCCTGCATCTTAGGGATCATACTGGCCATTAATATGAACATTCAAGAGTTACTACTGATCGAAGACACAAGCCTACTTATACATCAGGTTCGATAAGAATGGGCAACAAAGAACTCTAAGATACTCCCTTATTTGCATCACATACACAATGAGTTCGCTGATGAACTAGCCACTTTGTCATCCATGATTCAACATACAGATACAGATTTCATTGATCCCATCCAGGTCAAGATCTATGACCAACCAACTTATTATACTCATGTTGAGGAAGAATCGGATGGAAAACCATGGTTCCACGACATGAAAGAATACTTGACAATAGGAGAATATCCAAAGCTCGCCAATACCACTAAAAAGCACATGTTGCGGAGGTTATCCAATAATTTCTTTCACAGCGGAGGAATCCTGTATAGGAGGACTCCCGATTTGGGACTGCTGAGGTGTGTTGATGAAAGAGAAGCAACCAAACTATTGGAAGGGCACACGGGGACCTATGAACCGCACATGAACGGTTTTGTACTAGCAAAGAAAAGACTCTGAGCAGGATATTTTTGGATGACAATAGAAACAGACTGCATCCAGTATGTCGGAAAGTGCCATTGCTATCAGATACATGCAGATATGATAAAGGTGCCTCCAAACGAGCTTACTGCAACAAGCTCACCATGGCCACTCACCGCTTGGGGAATGGATGTTATCAGACCGATCGAGCCTACCGCATCAAACGGACTCAGTTTCATCTTACTGGCGGTTGACTACTTTACCAAATTGGTCAAAGCAGTGTCATACAAGGCAGTGACTAAGAAAGTTATGGCAGATTTTGTCCGCGACAGTATCGTTTGTCGGTTCAAAATCACGAAGTCAATCACCACTAAGAATGGTTCTAATCTCAATAACGATTTAATGAAAGCAATGTGTGAAACATTCAAGATCAAACACAAAAACTCTACAGCCTACATGCCTCAGATGAATGCAGTTGTAGAGGCAACCAACAAGAATATCAAGAAGATATTATGGAAGATGATCGAAAGTCACAGAGAATAGCATGAGAAGTTATCATTTGCCTTATTGGGATACCGTACCACAGCCCGTACATCAAGTGGGGAAACTCCCTACATGTTGGTTTATGGTACATAGGCAGTCATTCCCGCCGAGGTAGAAATTCCATCTTTGAGGATCATACAAGAAGTAGAGTTAGATGATGCAAAATAGGTAAAAGGTCGCTACGACCAGTTAGCCCTTATAGATGGGAAAAGAATGAATGCAGTTTTCCATGGTCAGTTATATCAGAACAGAATGTCTAGACCCTTTAATAAGAGAGTCAAACCAAGAAAGTTTGCACCAGGTTAGCTGGTATTGAAGAAAATATTTCCACATCAAGATGAAGCCAACGGGAAATTCTCTCCAAATTGGCAAGGCCCGTACATGGTTCACCTGGTTATAACTGAAGGAGCCCTTATTCTTGCAGAAATGGATGGAGAAGTCTGGCCGAAGCTAATCAATTCTTACGTAGTGAAACAATACTACATATAATCATATGTTTTTCTTCATGATGCAATTTGAACTATGCCTGACCTGATTCCCGTTTAAGAGGGGATACATAGGCAGCCCTATGGGTTCGGTCACAATTTAATAAAAATTCCATTTTCCCCGCTATTGGAACTGGGGAAGAATTTTGAGGAGGACCCTCAAAATTCCGAAGTCGGTTTTCAGCCTTTTCATCGCCAGAAGTGCCTACCCAGTAAACTGGGGAAGACTTTTGAGGAGGACTCTAAAAATTCTAAGGTTGATCATTTTTAGTCATTCAGCACAGCCGTCAGAAGCGCCAGCCTAATAAACCGGGGTAGAATTTGAGGAGGACCCTCAAAATTCCTGAGCAAGCAAGGTTGCAATTTCTGAGACCACGTCGCAGTCATTGGTTCATTCAAAATCATTTGTTTTTTAAAATACATATACTTACATTATGTCTACTAAATCATGCATAACTATCATTCGAATCGCTGTCATTTAGCAATGCTACCCCAGTGATACATGATGTCAAGAGCCATGGGAAGATGAAAGAACCTTTCCCCCTCTACAAAATTCAAGATGTTTCTTTGGATGCAGGTCACAAACAATTGAATACATTCATAAACTCACATTTTTCAGAAACGAAACTACCAAGAGCAACCGCTTATTCTAAAATCATTGTCCACACGCAATATCCCCAGAAGTCAAAATTAGCTATCAGCTAAGAAATCTTACCACTATCCGCTCTTTACATTCTTGCATCTGCATAAGGCTATTCATCTGCCTATAGAGACTAAGCATTGTCTCCATTTTCATTTTGCATAAGGCTACTCATCTACCTTTCATGGTTAAGCTCTACCTCCATATGTATAAGGCTACTTATCTACCTTTCGAGACTAAGCATTATCTCCATATGCATTTTTCATAAGGCTGCTCATTTGCCTTCGGAGGTTAAGCTCTCCATCCTGTATAGCGCTACTTATCTGCCTTTCGATACTAAGAATTGTCTCCATTTGTATTTTGTATAAGGCTACTCATCTGCCTTCCGAGGTTAAGCTCTACCTCCATCATGCATAAGGCTACTTATCTGCCTTTCGAGACTAAGCTCTGTCTCCATCCTACGTGGCTGAAATATCACCCAACATTGATCCCAACATTTTTAAAATTATATTTATATACTATTTGTTGACTCAATACCTTTAATTTGTTTTTAAAACTTCTTTTACTATTTTTATAAAATTAAAAACGGAAAAATGGATATTTCAATTTTAGCCTCAATTCATTTCAATTATAACCACAATTCCATTTCAATTTCAGCCTAAAATCTACCCAATTTCGAGCCCAATTCGTCTTGGCCAAATTCCAATTTAATCTGACCCGCCCGAAACTCCTTTCAATCCAGGTCGTTGACACTTTTGATCAACGGCCACAATCAAACATTTCCTTTTACCTACCCCAACCCTAACACCTCATTTCTCTTAGATAGTCGCCTCTGAAACCCCTTTTTCCTCAAAAGTCTCTCAAGCACTCGAAACCCTAGCAACCGCCTACCCTTCTCCGACCATTATCTCACTGGAGTCCATGGCTTCTTAGGCCATAGAAGGCTTGTACTCACCTTCCTTCACCCCCAAGCCATGCGTGTTCGAGATTTCGAGGCCTGACCTCGATGGTGTTCATTCATATCCTCTACAGATCTATGGTTCTACAGCCTCTTCGGCCTTGCTCTGAGGTATTCATGCTTTAGGAGGCTAGCTATGGCCATCTCGGACTCCAGACCGGGCTTTCTTCCAAGCCCTCTCATTTCTAGGGTTTTAGAGTAACCCTAAAGCTATTCGAGGTTCATTCTTCTTTTATTTGCCTAGATCTGTGGTGAATCTGTGCTATCTTAAACATTTTAAGCCTTTTCCCCAATTTTCTTTTTAAAAATTAGTTTGTTTTCGATTTATGGTGTTTGAAAATCTCAAAATGACTTATGTCTCTTCTTCTTCTTTTCTTCGTCTGAATCTATCTATGCCGTGTTTTTATGAGTTTTTCTGTTGTGTTATTATATTTGCTGGTTATGAATGTACTTCTACTATGTTCTTCTTACTACTGATTTCTACAAGCATGCTTTCCTTTACTGTATTTTACTGAGCTTTTAATCTTTGTTTGCCTTTACTAGACTTTCGTTTAAAAATCTAAGCATGTTTTCTCTGCTATTTTTTCTAAGCTTATGTCTCCTCTTCTCTTCTGAACTTATTTGAGTAACAAGTTGTGCTTAAATGTGCTCCATGTGTTTCAAATTAGTTTCCACATTCTATTTGCCTTGGACCTCTTGTTCCCTTTGTTTTTTTCTCATAAGTCTCTGAAGGAGGCTAGTGAATCCTCTCGGCATGACTCCAAATATTTTCTATATGATGTTCTCTTGTTTGTGTTGTTTGAGTGCTTCATATCTATGAGAGCCTTTCTTTCAAAGGGATTTTTTGCCAACTTGTGATTGATTCCGAACTCCTTTTTATAAGGTTCGATTGAGCGTTATTGATTTTATTTAAATTAAGCCCCTCTTCACCCTTCGAGTTGGACTCATTCATACCAAGACTCAAATCCTGATTTTACTGGCTGTTGATTGATTGTCTTTCCTTGTTTTGCCCAAACCTTTTACTAATAAACTATTTCCTTATATAATCTTCTGTATATTTACCCATGTTATTCTTCTTTGGAAAATATTTTTCAAATCAAACCCTTTCCTTAATTGTTTTGCTCGTTTGAATCAAATCCCTTAACCAAAGGAAAACCTTATGTGATTGATTTTGAAACTATTCTGTTACCTTTTTTTCTGCAGTATTAAGTAAGATATATTTTCTGCACTTAAGACACAACTTCTGCACTTGGAACAAGCTCTACACGCATTAACACTGAACTTTAAACTACACTCTCAATCATAGTATTAAGCACTCTTCTTTCTACTTTGTCATACTCTTGCTTTCTGAAACAACTTTGAATTCTCTTCAAGCCATCAAGTGTTCTGCTGAAATTTGAGTTTTGCTCCTACAGTTTTACTTGATGCGATGCTCTTTTATTCTGTTTATTTTTCACATTACAACTGGTACATTATTCTTAATTTAATAATGCTCCTCCACTACATGTTTACTTTCTAAAGTTTTGTTATGTCTTCTTCACTATGTTCCTGCAATTTTGGTACTACTTCTCTTATGTGAACCCCTTCGCCTTACCCCTTTGTATGTGAGTATGTTTCAAGACATAACAACACTATAACAATGTTGTCTATGGCCCTGAACTGGGTTCTTTGAACTCCTTAACTCAATCAATTTCCACTTCCATTTTCCCCTATTATGTGTTTGAGCCTTAACTTAAGTCTGATAGTGTCCAAATCACTATCCAGATTTCGGCCTAACCTTCAAGGTCTGTTCCTAACTTGTTTAACCCAAATAAGTGGTTAGGGGTGTGCCAGCCTGCACTTGTGGCTGGGCATGTCCACCATTTGTTATGGTTCCCCAATCACTTTGCACTTATTCGTAGTTCTAAGTTCTGCCCATCTCTTGCAAGCCATGCTTTGGGAACCTTTGAGCTCCCTCTGAACTTGGATGCCTAAGGGATGGCTCTTCTACGCTGCACTATTCTAATTCTAAAGGGTATCCTGAGTGTAAACAATGCCGGGAATCTGTGAGACTCTTTGGAACTTTGAAACACTTTGGATAAACAGAAAGCTTTGAAAATCTGGATTTCGAAACTGGTTAATCACATATTGTTAGGCATTAAGATTGAATTAGGCAGTTTGGATCTAGTTGTTGGTCTTTGATGTATTTTTATACCTTTTTTATGGCTTGTAATAATTTGTATAAAACTTGGGGAATATAGTAAAAGGGTGTGGGAGGGGTTTTACTTTCTTGCACCAACAAGGGTAGATATCATGCTTTAGAACTTTCACTAGAAATCTTACCTATAGGTCAGTTTAATATTTCATATTTAATCACCTAGAGACCATGCCTATAGGGTTAACGTCTAACTGTGCTAATAAATACAATAGAAAGCATGGATATGGGTTTTAACGTTCATACTTCGTTCATGCACATAGAGATACTGCCTATAGGAGTTTAAAATCTTTTTCTAAAAAACCCATGTGTAGATACCATGTCTATGGGGAATGCATATTCATTAGGTAAAACTTTAGGATTAATTATATAAGCATCATTTTCATAACCTCTTAAACAAGTTCTGAAAATCAAATATAGATATCATACCTGTAGGATTTTGCATCAAACTCTCATGATTCGTTTAAAGCATTAATAATCTGTTTCTTAATGCCCTGACTCAGTAATGTTTTTTCTAAAATTTAATCTTTTCAATAAAAACGTGCCTTAAATCAGTGTACGCTTTCTTTGAAATCTATTTATTTAATTACACGCCTTTTCTGAAACGGTTACCTTCCTAATATTCTGAACCAATTCTGCAATTTACTCTTTCCTTCAGAAGAGTTCTGATTTCTGAATGCAGTTTTACAAATATTTCTCTTTCTTTACTCGAACAATCTGCTGATTGTCTTTGAAACTTATTTTCTAAAACTTATTCTGCGGTCTGTTCTCTCTTTCAAACTCTTCTACAATTAGTACTTTCTAAATAAATCGCTTAAACTACGTTATTTTCTAACAATTGAATCCAAATTACCAAATGCAGACTTTCTATCTAAACATATGTGCTAAAGCAGTCCATCCGTTGCTTAATTTTTAATTTAAGGCCAAACCAGTATGTGCAAGGCATGCAAAACTATATGTTATCTGTTTTAAGGGGTTTCTTTGTGCCTTGTTTATTCTCTTGTTCTTTCCCCTACTTGCTACTTGTTTTGATTGACGAATTAGACTTTTATCCTTTGAAACTTCATACAAAGCCCCATCCCTTCTTCCCCTTTTAGGATTAGAAGTCCTAATACCCCGGGAGTGATAGTTTGGGACGGGTACTAGCATGCAATAAGTAATCGAGACTAAACACGCTTCAATACCTTAACAGGGTAGGAAGGGTAGAATATGGATATGATGACCGATGCGCTAATATCACATGCGACCCTTCTTTGAGGAGTGATTGCTGGATAGTGCATTGATATGATCCATATTTTGTATAAACCTAGGACCCTTTTTTCCTTTTCTTTACTTGTAAATATTTTCTTCAAATTATGTCTTCTTCAAAAAAATCCTTCTTTTCCCTAAAATCATTTAGTCTCTTTTAAAAGCTTCCAAACTTATTTGTAATGACTTTTTGCAACCCTTATTTGTTTCTCTGAAGTCACAATTATAGCATGGCTGGGAATCACACTAGTGGATCTTGAGGGGTGCCTAACACCTTCCCCTCTGGATAATCTCTAAGCCCTTACCCAAACTCTGGTTTCTTCTTCTCAATTTCTTTGTTCCGTAAAATGTGTCCTAATTCACTATAATCATTAGGTAGAGACTCTCAAAATCCAAAATCCAATTCTCGCCAGAGAATATAGAGTTGTCCTCCCATAATGTTGTATACCCGATTTCCGGACTCTACGTCTGAATGGAAAGAGGGGGCGTCGACAGATAGTTGATTTGGCTTCATGGGAAGCAGTCCAACAGGAAGCACCCGCACGGGAAGCTATAGAAGCAGCCTGAACCATGAACTGAGGACGAAGATTCAACCTGAACCAAACTCTAGTTCAACATGAATTTGAAATTAATATGCCCAAGCCTGGACAATCACATGATGACTATGTCGGGCCACTCTACAATTAAAGAGTATCTCGTGTGCGACCTCCTCTGATCACAACCCATAATTTTGAGATCAAGCAAGGACTAATTCAGATAGTTGTGTCTTCTGAGGCAAACCCAACAAATATCCAAATACACATTCGATAGATTTTGATGATATTATGAATAACTTCCAGCACAATGGGGAATCAAAAGATGATATCTACTTAAGGACGTTTCCTTTTTCATTGAGAAAAGATGATAAGAACTGGTTTGAAGTTTTCCAACTGGGTCAATTCAAGAATGGGAAGACATGACAAGGAAGTTCCTTGAAAAATATTTTTTGGCTGAAAAAATAGGGAATATTCCAAGAGAAATCTACAACTTCGAGCAGAAATAGACAAAACGGAGTTCGAAGCATGGGAAAGATTTAAGGAGATTGTGAGAAGATGTCAGCATCATGGAGTAGACTTCCGGATGCAACCCCAAGATTTTTGGATGTTCTGACACCCTCTAGCAGTAGGATGCTAACAACATAGTCGGAGGTACTTTATTGAGGAAAACTCCTGAGGAGATTGTTTCAATTCTGAATGAATTACCTGAAGATGCAAATCAATAGCCTGCAGATGATACTATAGAAGAAAATTTTCTAGGCTGAACCAGGTAGACTCTAACACATCGATGCAAACCTAGCTAAACACCATGGCCAGAAAGATAAGAAAGTTAACATTAGACTTTATGGAAGGTGACATCCTACACACGAGTTTCAAGCTTCAACGGAAGTAGTAAATATTGTGGGGAGCTTTCACAAAGGCAACTACCAAAGTGAAAATAATTTTAACTCCATATGGTAGAGGTACCCAGGTTTTTCTTAGAGTTCACTGGGGGGGGGGGTGTAAATGCATGGAAGCAAAATAACTTCAGACCCCGGGTACATGGAGGTACATGATTTCAAAATTAGCAGATACAACAATATCATCCTCCAAAGTCTAATCAGTAGCACTGAAGATATGATGAAGGCATTTACTATTAAGACAGATAAGAGGCTTGATAACCATGGCACAACTATCAGAATATTGCGCACGACCTTATGAAACTTGGAAAGACAGTTTGGGCAACTAGCTAATATATGGTCTGATCCAGGAACTCACCCTGCAGATACCGAAAGGAATCCAAAGGAAATAATAAACACAATATCTTTGAGGAATGGCAAAGTATTGCAAGATCTATTGGTAGCAGAGAATAATGAGTGGAAAATCAAGTTAAGAATGAAGGAGAGCATAAAAGTGATAAGCATTGTAAGAATGAAGTGAGGGTGGAGCAAGAGGATGATCTGAAAAGGAAGAACAAATATGAGGTTCCAACAAGGAAGAAGGACCAAAAACAAAGAAGTAATGATGAGATCAAAGATAGTAAATATATGCTAGCTCTAACTTTCCTTTAGAAGCAAATAATAGAGAAGCTAGACAAACAATTTAGGCATTTTCTTGAAGTGCTCAAATAGATGAATGTGAATATACTCTTCACATATGTGTTTTCAAGATGCTAGCTTATGCTAAATATATTAAATAGATGGTGTCCAGAAACCAAAAAGTGAAAGAGACAACCGCCGCCAAGCTTACTGAGCATTATAGTGCCATTCGTCAAAACAAGCTCCCTCAAAAGTGTAGAGATCGAGGGAGTTTTACTATACCTTGCGCTTTAGGAAGTACTATATTTTAAAAATCTTTATGTGATTCAGATGACTATATTGATCTCTTGCTTTTGCCTATTTTTAGGAAATTAGAGGGAGAGATTGTAGAAATCAGGTCAATACATGTGTCCTTGTAGCTGGCGGATCAAACCACAATCATACCCGAAGGATTAATGGAAGATGTGCTAGTTCGAGTGGAAAAATTTGTATTCCCAATGGTATTTATCGCAGTGAACATGGAGGAGAATATGGAGGTCCCTCTAATTTTAAGAAGACCCTTCTTGGATACTGGCAGAGCAGTTCTGGAAATTCAGGAAAGGAAGCTCATGCTCAGAGTGGGGGAAGATAAAATGAGCTTCCAAATGGAAGGTGAAATGGGGGACCTAAAAGAGCAAATTAGAAAGAGTAATACTGATAAGTGTGGGGGTGTAACCAAAGAAGGCAGATACAAATCTCTTAGCATGGATGTGTGCACTTGGTCGGGCGTGCAAAGGTGATTCCGACTTTGATTCAGACCCCAACTAGATGAATCAGGAAAGTTTCCTTACCTCTTGCTCTTTATTTGTGTTTCATAGGGACATCCTATAATTTAAAACTTGGGGTGGGGTGTAAATAAGTACATGTGTGTCTATTTTCGTTGATTTTGTTTGAATTTTTTTTTTACTTTCCCCAGTAACGGATTTCTTCGACTGTCTTCTTGAGGAATTAAAGTCAAATAAGAAGAAAAAAAATGTCTTTTAATTTTTTTAATTTCTTAGGTAATATAACAATCCACCTTGATTTTTCTTTGTGCCACGGTTATTTTTCAAGGGTTTTTGCTTGAACGAGGTGTAGTTAGTTTTTCTTTTGTTAGGAAATTTGAATTCATGAGCTATGGTATTAAATGCAGGTGACTTTTATTGACTTTGTTGTGCCTGGAGAGTAGTTAATACCTTATTTATGAATGCTAGGCTCAGTTCTTGACTCATGTATAAGTGCATATTATGATATTGCTTAACAACTTTGACTAGAGAGTGGACATAGATACGGCCCTAAGTGATTTATATGCCGACATGTGTGTGAGATTTTGTTGTTATTATGTGCATGTTAGTTGATGTCTAGAACTTACCTCGTGTGTTTATAAAGTAAAATAGTAATCTTGTTCATTCTAGGAAGTGATATAGGTATTTCTTTATTGAGCCAGTTATATACTTTTACCCTCCTAATTTATGTGTATCTTAGTTAGCCTATTTGAGCTTGTAATCCTACTTATTTGAAAACCACACTACAAGCCTTATCCATTTTGTTTGAATTGACTATCTGTTGAACCTTTTACCTCTCTTGTGCACTTGAATGTTATGAGCTAGTAAAAGCTGAGTTGAGGTATGGTCGGGTTTTTGAGTAGAACAATTGAAAAAGGATAAAGGTGCATTGTTAGAAAAAAAATTATGCGAGCCACTTATAAGGAATTGAAAGAAAAAAATGATTTTTCCTGAAAAAAAAATAAGAACTTAGAAAAGAAAAAATTTTGATTCCTTGATAGAGGTAGTTCTCGTATTGTCTGTGCTTAAAGATATTGGGAGCTTGATGCTATTATGTATGAAGGTTGGGATTTAGCTCGACATAAGTGTGTGGTTTAGATCTAGAATGTGTATGTATTAAAGTGCTCAGGGAGGTGTAATCACTATATCCAAATATATCGTACACGTCATGTAGCCTATAATACAACCAATTAAAGTCCTACTGATCCTTGACTGAATGATGTCAATTAGTAGAGTATTACACTACGGGAAACCATGTGGTGTGTCTTCTATGGCACGCAAATTTTATTTCCTTGAGTGAGTTATTTCTTTCTATCTTGAGTTCCTATTTGTTCTTGAATTTTATTTTGTTTGGAACTGCTCTCTATATTTGGTGTGAGGGCACATGATTTGCGAAGGAAAGGTCATGTATTTGGCTTTCGTGTTAGAGTGAGTGAGCGAGTTTTTAAAAAATACGTGGTGCTTTTGAGTCGAGATGGAGGCTAGAATGTTATGATATGGTGCTTAGTCTGCTTTAAATATTCTTGGGCATGATGTGTTAGGTAAGTTGTCTGATAAAAAGGTTGTCCCTATGTGAAGTGTTGTTGGATTGCTCGAGGACGAGTAATATTTTAAGTGCAGGGGTTGATAGCAGGCTAGAAACCCATGTTTTAGTCATAGTTTTCACTCTAATTACTTTATTTTACTTGTTTTTTAGCTTAAATGTTAGTGTATTTCACTTATTATGTATTTTATGACTTGCAAGAAGTGATTCCGTTCTATTAAGATAATTTAGAGCTAATTTGAACAAGTTGGAGCTTTGAAGTCTGAGTAAAAGCCCAAGGTATTAAACCAAAATCGCGTTTGGGGGTCGAGATCCAAGTCTGAACATCAAAAAATGAAGAAAACAATTTACACTGAGAAAATTCTACCACCGTGAGGCAATGGGCGGTGCATGAGGCGGGGTGGCAGTCCAATTTTGTTTCGGCTTGTTAGATTCCGCTTTGAACATCCCCACAAGCGCCCCGTATCTAGAAGCGCATGGTGCGATGCGCATATACAAAATTCTTTGAGTATTTTTTCAATTTGGAAAGAGTATTTTAGTCCGGGCCATTCCTATATGGTATAAAATACAGCAAAAAGACATTTTTGAAGAAAATTTTGACCTTGGAAGCTTTGGGGGGAGCATTGGAAGCTACCAGATACACAAAATTTCATTATCGTTCTATCAATACAATATGAGGGTTTGGATTGTAATGCTAGATTAATAATTTCTTACTCTTTGATTATATTAGTATGGACTTACTCCATTATTATGGACTAGTTTCCATTAGGGTTTGAAGGATATGATATTTTGATTGATATCTGTGGATTTCAACTCTAGTTCTTTGCTAGAATTTGTTTATAAAGCTTTGAATTGTTGCAACTTGATTCATCAATTTATTTAATCGAAAGACAAATATTTTGGTGATTAACTTTGCATATTTTGTTTGGTTCCATTCTGTGTTTCTTTTAAGTAAGCATGTTGAAGTGTTGATTAAATCAAAGTAGGAGAATATTCAAGAGATGTTTTCCTGAAGACTCATCCATTAACGCATGCTTGCATATTTTCTTAGTGCTTATATTAGCTTACCTCGTAGAGTTGAGATTTGATCGAGATAGGAGCCTTGACTACACATTTGAACTAATCATCGAGTTAATTCATGAGAATCATTAGAACATTAGAGTAAATTAAACTAGATTTTGATAATAGCTATCTTGCACCTATCCTGTCAAAATCTTTATTTCTCACATTGATAAGAAACCAACTCTGCTAATCTCTAGTTCTTCTCCGTTAATTGTAAGTTTCTTTACTTTAATAGTTAATCATAGTTTGTAATCATTCCAATCAAGTTTTGGTCCTCCTGAGTAGCATTTAAACTAGTAATTGCTAGAGCATTATTTAAATCTAATTCCCGTTGAGACGATAATTGTACTATACTATCTTTGACTAACGAGCATCTGTTTTCTGTTATTTTTTGCGCTCGTCACGGTTCTGTACCTTGGCTTTGGTGTTCTTTTTGTTGCTTTTCTGGACCTGGACAACAACCCTCTTCTTCTTCTTCATATCGGCGTAAGGGAGCCAGAGGATTTCATCTTTTTCTTCTTTTTTCCTCCTTTGTGGCAGCTCTTGGTTATCCCGAAGGGGAGGGTTTAACAAGCTAGGATGGGGCCTCACCCTCATCCAATGACTGAAGCTCAGTAGTCTTGGACAAACTTGTGAAATGGATAAAGACTTAACAAAAATAAAACTTAAGTATGTAAATGTAATTATTCCGGTAGAAGACTCACCATAGGAACGGGCTCCCACTTTCCCTTTGAGAGCTTTCGCCATTCGTGCTCAAAGTAAGACATTTATTTGCAAATACCCTCGATACACTCCTTGAAGGGAGGGATGCACTGAAAAAGGGATGACCGCTGCACAATGGTAATAAATTCAATTAGAAAAAGAACAAAAGGAAATAGCAACCACTCGAGAGGGAGAAGACTTACAGAATGAGTTCCACTTTTCAGGTAACAGTAGAAGTTCGGTGCGAATGAGGTCTTCGAATTTTACCCGAACGAACCTCCCTACCAACCCTGATCTTGATCTCGATCTTCATCAATTCACAAGAATGGATCTTTACTTTCTCGACGAATGAGCTAGATCAGCTCCCCCCCCCCCCCCCCCGGAAGATTTGGGGATTGTAGAACGAAGTAGATGGTCGAGGGTGAACTGAGGTACTTCGGTGGTGTAAAAAAAGAGGGCCCACCGGGGAGAGCGTGAAATGGTAAGTGTAAACATTTAGATACCCCTCTACAAGAGTGGTGATGTCTTCGTTAGGCCCGGGAATGACCACCTACTTGTCCTCCCAGTTGCGTTCCACCAGAACTGTGGGGAGTGTGTCATTGGTAATAGAGCAAATGTACCTCCATACTCCTTCTCCTCGGTCCTATTGACTAGAGTTCTTCTCTACTTTGAAGTCAATTTCAATAGAGTAGCCCGCGAGAATAAAACCCAGCAAGGGAGTTGATCGGGTCTAACCCTACAACACTACGAAGTGGCAAGAGCGGTCGATGCAACTTTTACCCGAGAGGGTCGGGAACAAATCCACAGGGAGCTAGATTGTTTGGGATTTGGATTCCTATATAAACTAGCAGTGCGTAGTGCTTTTAATTACAATTCCAATCATAGTTGCTCGTTTGTTACTTCTAATTTTATACTAATAAGATGCTAAATTAAACTACGAATAAATTCTTGTAAGGTTTTCTAAATGAATAATGAGGTACTAGGGAAGTGACTCTCTCCTAGGTGAATACTTTATGGGTTCTAAAGCCTAAGGCAAAGTTATTATGTCGGGGATTGCGATATAGCCTATGCACAGAACTACTCACTTTATACCTCTCAGTATCTTGAGTGACTTTTCCCTAATTGACTTTCTCAAGAACAATTGGGTGTCCAAATTATGCAAGCAATATAGGCTCAAGTCGGATATTACTGTCTCTAGGTTTAACCCTATAGTTGGGACTATCACTTTCTTGAATACACCCTAATTCCTTGTTGGAGTGACTTTCCTAGACTCAAGCTCTCTTTCAAAAGAAGAGCCCAAGTCAAAAAGGCACAAATTAGAATTTGCAACCTCTAATTCAACATGGAGAGCACAAATCGGTCCAAATATCAACTACCCATAAACATCCAAGCCTTAAAACAAAAGACTCATCAAATACCCACACTAGGGTTGAGCCACAACCCTAGCTAATGGGTCTAGCTACTCGTAATAATAGAAGAAAATAGATAATTAGATAGAGAATAACCCATATATATGTTTACAAGCTAAGAAATAAAGATTCAATGTTGAACTAGCCACAAAATTACTTAAAATAGGTCCAAAATGGCCTTCACCTGCTCCACTACGAATTAAATATCCAAAAAGTCTAAAAAGAACTGTTTATTCAAGGCCAAATTTCTGGACAAAAATACCCCTAACGAAGGTACCACAAACCGCGAAAAATGCACCACCGCTACGGTGAAGCCTTTTAGCTTCATTGCTCAGTCTCTAAATCTAGCCACCATGGACCGCATAAAATGCACTATGCCCGTGGTGGCTTCACTGCGGTCCGGACAAAATGGACCGCAGACCGCAATGGCTTCCATCTTCAATTTCCCAGCTCTCTGAATCCCCTCTCCCCAGACCGCATAAAATGGATTGCGGCATAGAATAGGCTACTGCAGACTCGAGAAATCCTCCACGAATCGCAATGCTTGAGTTTCCAAACTTGCACCTCTCTGAACTTATCCACCACGGACCGCACTAATTGGTCTGCGGCCGCGATGGGTCTATTGTTGTTGCAGTGGATTTTATACTACAGCAGTGTCTTGACTGCTTGTCACCTTTTTTTACCAAACCCTATAAACAAACACAATATGTAAGCTTTCGGGATTACTTATATACATTTTTAGTCCAAAACTCAACCAAACAGGAGTAGAAAATAGACCAGAATCCTAGTTATCAACTCTCCCAAACTTAAGCTTTTTCTTGTCCTAAAGCAAACAAAGTAATTCCCACCTCCTTAAGAATAAAACCATGAAAATTCAGCTGATCTAAAGTGATCTCATCTAGCATCAATTGGGACTAACAATTGCTCTCAAATCATATGAATCATTAACAACATTCAACCTTTCAAGTACCATGGTTTTAGTGCGATACAGGAGGATCAAGAGTTGACTCAACCCATCAAGGAATCTCTTTTTACTACTTTGGTCATTGTGGAACCCAAACTCATACTCCTCAGCTCTCCATAAGCAAACCTCACTTTTATGTTGTAGCATTCAAAACGAGGATTGTGGAAAAAACACACATCTATCTCAATGAAAGGTCACAAGTCCGGCTCTAAGTACCATAAGCTTGCCCTTTTATGTGAGTCACCACAGAGGTAAGCTTCATTCAACTCAAGATCATATAGAGCTTTTGTGGAGAAATAGTGAAGGCTTTTGGTTCAGGATAGGAAATATTTGATCTAAGTAGGTTCCATCTTCCCTTTAGAACTTCATTTGCTTCATTGTGGCACACATTCTCTTGACTTTTTGAGTCATTAATTTATTTTTTAGGGATTAGAGAGACATATTGTCACTCTTTCTTGTTCATTTCAAACCTTTTTATCCTTTCAAAACTTTCCAGAGCTTTCATCTCTTTACTTTTATTGAATCCCTTCATTTCTTCTACATTGTTCATTCTTTTTTACTTTTTGATTTTCTTTCTTTTTTATTCTTTGTGCCTTTATTTTTCTTCATTTTTTACCTTTTACCACTTTGTTGCATTCCTCGTCTCCCCCCCCCCCCCCCAAACTTATGCTTTTGCCTTGTGCTAAAGAAAGATAGGTTGCCAAGAGAGGGTCACTTTAGAAAGGGTAAAGGCTTGTATCATGGTCTTTGAAAGACAAAGGGCTATGGCTAAAAAGGGTTGACTAGGTATATTATCATTGGTAGGCTATGGATGTTTTCAAGATATCATTCGGATCAAGGAGAACCTAGAATCACTTCTCAAGTCAAACTACACTTAGAGTTTTTCCTAGACAAACATTCAGGGCAAGTTCTAGACAAATGGCACGGGATTTGGACTTACAATTCAAATTCTCACCACACAAGCTATATTATTGCTAAAGAGACAGAGTCGGGGGCCCACAACAACCTTACCTATGATGTGAGCAACATAAATGGTCCTGAAAAACCACTTGATGATTGTCGGCCAACACAAGAGTCTCAAGGTCACAACTTTCACCATCCTAATACACAACAATTTATTTTTTACCAAAAGATCAAAGGCAAATGTGCTGGGCCCAAGTGGATCTTTACTTGAGGCACCATTACTCACTAACTACTATTTACACAAAAACAAAAAGAAAAAAGACTCAAACTCTTAAGAAGGTTGTCATACCATCTATCATCGGGAAGAGCCACCCGGTTCACACAAATTCCACATTTGGAAAGAATCCTGGCATTAAGAAAACTAAAGGCTTATTGCACGCAAAACTCAAAATAAGAAGCTACGAAAATAAAGTAAGAAGCTATGAAAGAAAATACAAAAAGTAAAATAAATATGTTAAATGGGGATTTAGACGAATATACATCAGAAAGTAACTTTATATGTAGAAAAAGGTTGCAAAGTACGAAAAGTGAAATGAACGGGTAAAATTATATACATACCAAAAGTGAAAAAGCATAATCAAATGAAAATAGTGTCATATTTACAACCCAATATCATCCAATTTGGGCTACCCCTTCAAATGAAAGCTAGCATTGTCCTCAATGCTAACTAACCAAAAATAGCTCGAAAAAAAGATAGAGAGTAAAGAGAAACTCCCTATTGGCCCTCCGTCTGTATGAGATTATGAGCCTGGGTCCTTGGGTCCTATGACTGCTCGGGAACCTATGACTGGATGCTGATATCCTGTGCCTTCACTAGGACCTGAAGCTTCTATGGGACCTGAGGCTGCCTAAAGGAACCTCCCTACGAGTCCTCTAACTGTATCACTGCATCATCAGCTCGGGGAATCACCCTCTTCCTCAATCGTGACCTCTATAACTCCTGCTTCGGCTCAGGCTGGACTGTGTGAATCGGGTCATGCAATAGCATGTCCAATGACAAGTGATCAGCGGACTTCATTTTCTCCACTTCGACCGTCAACTCCTTCACAGACTCCTTTGATGCTCGAGTCTTTCTCAACTTCTTTGTTTCCTTTGCTTGCTCCTTCGGTGCTTTTCTATTGAGTACCTATATCATCCCATATCATTTTTTGGTTCTCTAGGAGCTTCTTATGGTTGTCCATAAGCTCCTTGAGAGTCTTATCCACTAACTCTGGAACATATGGCTGTGGGAGTGCGGGCCGGGCTGCCACCGAGCTAGACATCTTAGAAGTAGCTGCCTGCATCCAATTGTTGATACTGGAAAATGTTTGTCTCAAACAGTGGGCAGTCAATGTTTAGGCTGATGATGATGGGATATATGGAGCAGTGGAAGTAGAGGCTCCTGGGCAGTATCTGGTATGGCTGTGGGTGGCTGAGAAGAAGGGACTGCCACTACTGGCTCTTCAGACTGGTCAATAGAAGCAGTAGTTTTACCTTTAGGATCTTTGCTTTTGGGGTTGTCTTCACCCTTTAGGATATACCAGGAGAAAGGCATCTTTGGTTTCACCTTTACATCAAATCTATTTTTCTCCACATCCTTGTCCTCAAACTACATTGCCAGGAAATTTGGGAATGGATAGGATCTATCACCTTCATTCACCACCCTTGTGATCACCCTGGACATAACATTCCTGATGTTGATTGGGAACCCTGCCATGATAGAAGCCACCAATATAGCCTGAGAAATAGGCAAAAAGTTCTCATGTGTGTAGCATGCTACAAACAAAGGTCTACCATCCTTTTTCCTCGAAGTTCAGGGTTCTTCTCAAAATTTAAACTCCATCTGTCAACCTCATCCAATGCCACCTTTTCTAAGTATAATGTTTCATATTCCTCTAGAAATCAATAGGTAGTCATTGATTGTCTTCCCATCACATTTCACTTTCAAAATCTACACTTTAGTGCCCTTTTAATGTGGGAAACATTAGCGTAGAAGTCCTTGACTAGGTGCTCATTTGCCTCCTCAACATTGCTTGTAAAATATTCTCAGCCCGATCTCTCTCTAAATTGCCTCTGTACATTAGGGTTCTGAGGCCGAAGATCCTTGTCAATGAATCTCCATTCAAGTATCAATCTCCTCTCGGATCACCACTCTCGAAACTTGTGGTATGATATTTCACTATAAAATTTATCCTGCAAAGCCTCCGGGTTTCTAGTTCTCTCCACCCCCTGGTTTGGGGTTCTTCCCCTCCTTCTTCAGCAATGGTATCCTCCCCGGGTGTTGAAGCTGTGGGAGAAGTAGATGTTGCACTATCACTGCTCTTTGCTGAGCCCTCAGACGACTTACAAGAATTAGAACTGAAGCTTGAGCAGTATGAGAGCCTAGAGGTGTATCTCAATCTATGCCTCTCCAGACAGTCAGGAACATACTCTGGCACTGAATCAGAGTCAGATGCCTCCCTGGAGAGCAAATACTCACTTCTCTCTAAATAGGAAGCAGCTCTATCTGCAGCCTTTATTGCCCTTCTGGAGTCCCCAATTGCTTTCTGGACTTAGGGGTCAATTTGATCATACCTCGTCCCCCACCACGGGAGGACTCTCCTTTGCCTTTCTATTTTTTCACCTCCGCCTCATGATTTACCTATTATCCGCAAGGAGAATTCATTCAATTTTTGCTAGTATCACAATACTAGATGAGGCAGTGAATATTATGATTGAAAACACATGACTGTGAACCGCATAAAAAGTAGTGTGGCCGCAAAGTTACCACCGCAGACTGCACAAAATGGAACCACAGTCCGCATTAAGGTGGGGGTCAGAATACGCACTCTCTGATTCAGGACACCGCGGACCACAAGAAATGTTTTGCGGCCGCGAAAAGGAACAAAGGACCTCGAAAAATCAACCACGGCTGAAGTGCTCGACCTTTACCTCTCTGAAGTTTCACTACCGCGTACCGCGAAAAATCACACCGCAGACTGCAAAGAGGCATCGTGGACCGCGAAAAATCCACCGTGGTTGCGGTTAGCATCACTCAGCAACACCATCCTAGGCTTTCAATATTTTTCTCATTTTTGCCTAAATTCACATATTATTAATCCCCTAGGTAGTTAATCATCATTTTTCACAAATTAACCCAAATCTAAGCATCATTATGTAACCCTACGCTACAAATTGAAAGAAAAGGGAAGAAAAAGAGGTACAACTAACTAATTAAAAGAAAATAATACAAAGTTAAAAACTAGGGAAAAATTAAAAGAACCAGCAATGACATGCAGTAAAGATGAATGAGGATCAGTGATTAATAGCCCGTTTGGCCAAGGTGCAAAATCAGCTTATTTTAAGAAGTACTTTTTTTCAAAAGCGCTTTCCTCAAAAGTACTTTTGGTGAGAAGGAGTTTATGTTTGGTTAACTAGTTTGAAAAGCACTTATGAGCAGCAATTAGTATTTGGCCAAGCTTTTAAAAACTGCTTCTAAGTGTATTTTTCTCAAAAAGTGCTTCTCAAAAAAGTGATTTTGGAGAGAAGGTACATTTTTCTGCTTCTCCTCAAAAGCACTTTTTTTCCGTCCAGAAGCTTGGACAAACACCTCAATTTTCGACCAACAGTGCTTTTGACAAAAAAAGTTACTTTAGGCAAAAAATAAGCTTGGCCAAACATGCTATGAATTTCCATAATTAGGGCTGAACAATAATTTTTTCTATTTGGAAAGCAAATGATCCAAAAGTGTAATAGAAGGCCTGAGGTCCTATTTATAAAAAAGGACCTGGGACCACTTTACTTGCCTACCGTGGACCTCATAAAATGCACCACGTTCCGCGGTACTTAGACGCAAGGAGCACTGGGAAGTAGGGCACCATGGACCCCAAGAAATGCTCTGTTGCTGCAGAAGGGCACCGCAGACCGCAAGGAATGCGTTGCGACCGTGGTGAAAATTTTCAGAGAAACTCAACTTTTAACCATTCAACACTGCGGGACCGCAATAAAATTTTGCCCCAGTAACAAAGATATTGCGACCTCACAAAATGCATTGCGGTAGCAGTCCAAACTTTAAAAAGTTCAAAATTTTTCCAATTTGGTCCTGCATTACATTAAAATATTCCTTACACACATCTCAAAACCAGTTAGTCCAAAAGCAAATCCTATTTACATTCACAGTCTTTGACAATACACTCTTGATTTTATTGTTTGAGACTTCAACTTATCCACTTGCCTGAGGATGATAAGAGGTAGAAACTTTGTGATTGATGCCATACTTTTCAACCATGAAGTGCCATTTCTCCCAATTAAGCACAAGGTTGGTTTCTTCACAACGGGCCAACACTCTATCAACATTATTCAAACATTCATCAAATGAGTTACCCAAAACACTGAAGTTATCCATAAACACCTCCAAAATGTCCTCCACCATGTCATTAAATATGGCCATCATACACCGCTGAAATGTAGTTGGTGCATTAGACAACCCAAATGGCATCCTAGAAAAGGGAAATGTACCATATGGAAAAGTAACTGGTATTCTCATGATCTTCCAGGGCAATCAAAATTTTGTTGTACTCGGAATACCCATCCAAGAAACTGTAGAAGGCATGCCCACCAACTCTGTCTAGCATCTGATCAAGAAAAGGAAATGGAAAGTGATCCTTGTGGGTTAGTTTATTCAACTTACGATAATCCATGTACACCCTCCACCCGGTGACAGTCTTGATAGGAATCAACTCATTTTGTGCATTTTGTAACCACGTCATGCCACCCTTCATTGGTAACCACGTCATTTTGTGCATTGGTAACCACGTCATATCAACTAAGGTCCATCCAATTGCCTTCTTCCGTTTTTGGAGCATCGCCAATGTGGCTCTACTTGCATGTTAGTAAGACAAGAGGAAAGAATAACTGGAAAAGTTAAACTAGGGCCTAAGAATTCATACATGCGGTGTGGAGGAAACGGCTACAACTCTAACACGGGAGGTTCCTTTTTGAGGGCTTTGTTGTGGAGTTATTCTACCCTTAAGATCCAAAGAGAGTTTTCGAGGCTCATAAGAGTAAGAGCCCATTCCATGTAAAGCATTGACACACTCCACCCGGCCTTCATCATAATTTACATCTAAATTCAACAATACCGCCTCTAGAGAGTCCTCCGCATTGATCATTGCACTAGTATCATCAACTATTACTGTCGTGACAAGATCCACAAAAGAGCATACTTCAGAACTGTTGGGCTGGTTTATTGACTTGCACACATGAAAGACCACTTTCTCATCACCCACCCAGAAGGTGAGTTCCCCTACTTTCGCATCAACTAAGGCCTTTCTAGTTGCAACGAAAGGTCTTCCCAATATGAAAGGAACCTCATCATCTACCTCACAATCCAAGATAACAAAATTAGCTGGCAAGATAAAATTTTCCACCCGGACAAGAACATCATCAATTATACCCAATGGCCTCTTCATTGTTCTATCCGCCATTTGCAATCTTGTGGAAGTCGGCCTCGGTTGCCCAACACCCAAATTCTTGAAAGCTAAGTAAGGCATCAAGTTGATACTTGTCCCCAAATCACATAGAGCTTTGACAAAGTATGCACTCCCAAATGGAAAAAGGAATTGTGAAAGCACCAGGAACTTCTAGCTTCGGAGCCATTAAGTGCACTGTTGAACTAACTTGGTGGGTCATCTTGATAGTTTCACTATCCATGGATCTTTTCTTTGTCACCAAGTCTTTCATGAATTTAGTGTAACTCGAAATTTTCTCTAGAGCCTCCACCAGGGGCATATTAAATGATAAAGTCTTCATCATCAATAAATTTGTTAAACTTATTCTCATTTTTCTGCTTCGCGAGCCTTTGAGGATAAGGTGGAGGTGGCCTTGAGAAAGGAGCTTTGTCTTTAGGCACAACCATTTCCAGCACGTCTATTACGTGTTCCCTAGACGGGTTCACCTCATTCTGAGTTTCCACCTCGACATCTTGGATAGCAATCCTCACTTCCTCATTTACGTTCTCATCAATCACATTCTCAACTACCAAAGGGATCTAATCCTCTTGAAACTCAACTTCATCACTCAAAATTTCTTTTTGTTTGGAGGCATTCACATCACCGCATCTTCCACTTCTTGTAGTTACCGACATTACATGCCTAGAATTGTTCCCACCTTTCGAATTGACTCTTGTATCACTAGATAGATCCCCATTAGGGTGAGTATTCAAGGATTGTGGGATCTGGCCTAATTGAAACTCTAGGTTTCTGATTGAAGTATTGTGGGAAGCCAACTGGGATTCCGAGTCAGCATTCTTTTTCATTATTTGTTTAAACATTATTTTCATTCTCCCCATTTCATTGTTGGAAGAACTAGGACCTTGGGATGGAAATGGGGGTGGATTATTCATTTTTGATACATTGGGGGCCATTGAATTCCTTTCCCCTGATTTCCTTGGTTGCCATTGTTCCAACCACCATGATTATTGTTTCCACCCCAGTTGTTGTTGTTGCCACTCAAATTACCCTGATTGTTCTGATTATTATTTTGGTTTCCCCAATTTGCATTTTGGTTGTTATTCCTCCAATTACAATTCCCTTTTTGTTGTTGATTTTCCCAATTGCCTTGGGGTCTCCATTGTTGTTGGTTGGGAGAATTGCCCCGTTCGCGCTGATAGTTGTTCATGTATTGCACTTCTTCATTCTAATCAAGATACCTATCATCTTGGAACCCATCATTATCTTGGTCATATTGATCGGAACTCCCTAGGTTTTGTTGGCTTCATTGTCTTCTTTTGTTCACTAGCATGTTGACACCCTCCATAGCCTTTACTTGTCGTGGAGTTTGAACCTATTGTAATTGTGTCTTTGCTATTTGGTTCATTGTGGTTGTCAGTTCTGCTATTGCATGGCCGTGATCATGAAGCTCTTTGTGAAAGTGGATGGCCGTGGGGCCACCATGTGGCACATTGTCTCTACTTTGTCAAGCGGAAGACGTATCATCCATCTCATTCAATATTGCATTAGCCTTATCATATGGTGTGTCCATGAAATTTCCCATGGCGTGTTGGTTCACTATGCACCCATTTGTTATGTCAATGGCCCGGTAGAATGTCTGTTGTATCATTACCTCACTCATATAATTATTTGGATATTCCTTTAGCATGGTCCGCTATCTCTCCATATCTCATGAAGTGGTTCGTTGAGCTCCTAATTAAAAGCTAAGATTTCATCCCTCAAAGTTGCCATGTGACCCGGCGAGAAAAACTTTGCAATGAATTTATCCGCCAAATCATCCCAAGTAGTGATGGAATGGTTAGGAAGCCGTTCAAGCCAGTCCAAACCTTTCCTTCTAAGTGAGAAAGGGAATAATCTCAACAGAAGTGCATCCTCTGATACATTTATTTGCTTGCTCCCCCAACAAGTATCCACAAAACCCTTAAGATGTTTGTAAGCATTCTGATGGGGGGCACCGGTGAAATACCCTCGCTACTCCAACAAAGTCAGCATCACTATTTGTAATTTGAAAATTGCATGCTTGGATGCGGGGTGGGACAATTGCACTAGCATGTCCTTGGTTTGGAAGCACTTAAGGATCCACTCTTGGAGGTGGAGGGGAAGGGTCCGGAATATTATCATTGGCCTAGCGCCCTCTCCTATGAGCTTTAAGAACAATAGGAACCTTATCATCAATATTGTCATCTACCTCCTCCCCCGGTGGAAGATCTCCAAGAATTGTGTTGTTTGCTGCCATTTTGTACCGGAATTACACTCACAAATTAATAACAGAGAAGGAAAGAAAAACAATACAAAAAACTATTTAGATAGATAGCCGAAATTGTTAGCTCCCCGGTAATGGCGCCAAAAAGTTATCAGGTCCAGCCCCACACCACTATGAAATGGAAAGAGCGGTCGATGCATCTTTTATCCGAGATGGTCGGGATCGAATCCACGGGGAGCTAAAATGTTTGGGATTTGGATTCCCATCTAAACTAGCAGTGCATAGTGCTCTTAATTACACTTTTAATCATAATTGTTTGTTTGTTACTTATAATTTTATACTAATAAGATGCTAAATTATACTATTAATAAATGATTGTAAGGTTTTCTAAATGGATAACGAGTCACTAGGGAAGTGACTCTCTCCTTGGTGAATACTTGACGGGTTCTAAAGCTTAAGGAAAAGTTATTATGTTGGGGATTGCGATATAGACTATGCACGGAATAGTCACTTTATACCTCTTGGTAGCTTGAGTGACTTTTCCCTAATTGACTTTCTCAAGAACAATTGGGTGCCCAAATTATGCAAGCAATATAGGTTCAAGTCGGGTATTACTATCTCTAAGTTTAACCCTTTAGCTGGGGCTATCAATCTCTTGAATACACCATAATTCCTTGTTGGGGTGATTTTCCTAGACTCAAGCTCTCTTTCTCAAGAAGAGCCCAAGTCAAAAAGGCACAAATTAGTGTTTGCAACCACTAATTCAACATGGAGAACACAAATCAGTCCAAATATCAACTACCCATAATCATCTAATCCTTAAAACAAAAGACCCATCAAATACCCATAATAGGGTTGAGCCACAACCCTAGCTAAAGGGTCTAGCTACTCATAATAGAAGAAGAAAACAGATAATTAGATGAATAATAACCCATATAATATGTTTACAAGCTAAGAAATAAAGATTCAGTGTTGAACTAGCCACAAAGTTACTCAAAATAGGTCCAAAATGGCCTTCACGTGCTCAGCTATGAATTAGATACCCTAAAAATCTAAAAAGAACTATTTATACAAGGCTAATTTTCTGGACAAAAATACCCCTGATAGAGGTACTGCGAACCGCGAAAAATACACCGCGGCTGCAGTGAGACTTTTTAGCTTCATTGCTCAGTCTCTAAATCTGGCCACCATGGACCTCATAAAATGCACCGCACGGCTATGGTGGCTTCACTGTGGTCCACACAAAATAGACCACAGACCACAATGGCTTCCATCTGAAAACTCCGAGCTATCTGAATCCCCTCTTCGCGGATCGCATAAAATGGATTGCGGCCAGGAGAAATCCTCTGCGGACTACAATGCTTAAGTTTCCAAACTTGCACCTCTTTGATCTTATCCACCGTGGACCGCACTAAATGCTCTGTGGCCGTGATGGGTCTGTTGCTGCTGCAGTGGATTTTATGCTACAGTAGTGTCTTGACTTGTTATTGGTACTTGTGCAGGTTTCACTCCTTTTTGTGCTGGTTTTGACTACTTATCACCTTTTTGGCCAAATCCTGCAAACAAGCACAACATGTAAGCTTTCAGGATTACTTATATACTTTTTTAGTACAAAACTCAAGCAAAAAGGAGTAAAAAATATACTAGAATCCCTAATTATCGAGAATAGCCACCTCGGCACTCGTGAACCTGTTGGAAGTTGAAAGGGCAGTATGTTGAGGCATGGATTTAGAAGTAAAGATAAATATTTGAACATGGGGATGAAGGTATGGAGGTCTAGTTTGAGATTTAAAGAAGAAGTATCAAGATTTGAAGATCTAAGAACCAATGTATGAAGATTTGAAGAGGTTAGGGTTAAGTGACGAATTCGAGGTAAATCAAAGAGCTATGGAATCAAAAAGTGAATATGTGAAAAAGGGTCAGAGCTTTTATAGAGAAGGTTAATCAATGCGTGGTGTTTGCATTCGTCGACAGTCAACCAGCGGTTGACACATGTCCCAAGTAAATATGACGCGACTGATAAGACATTTCGCTGACTCGTCAACTCGATTGTAATGTATTAAGAAAGAAACATGGATTAAGTCATCGCCTCTCGTCGCTTCGATAAATCTAATCTCCGAAAAATGAGGGGACTATCTGTGTGCGGGAAAAATATGGGAGAAAATATCCCTTGATTATATGGTATGAGAATGAAGGGGAAGCATGGGTCGTGGTGATCATAATCAAGGTCAAGAACCCTTCAGATTAAGACCCGGGAAGAATAAACGATGTTGAGAAATCGAATACTGTAAATCAATGTGCCCTTGACCAAGTATAGCTTTTAGACCACCGGAGGTGCGGTTAACGGTTATGCATGACGGATAGAGGGTCGTAATATTTGCCCTCAGCCAGATATAACGACGCGAATCACGTTCAGTATCAATTATATATTAACAATTACCGAAAAAGAAGATTTTTACATTTTTAGACTTGTACTGAACTTAATTCTCCTACTATGTAAAGGAAATATTTTCTTTAGTCTGACACATTGTAACATGCAATTAAAAGCAATAACAATTTGCTTTTGTCTTCTAGCTATTGCTCAAGGTATACTCATTGGTTCTTTTCTTCACTCGCGACCAAGTTTGTACCGAGGGCCTAATCGAGGCCAAATTCCGATGTTTAGTCTAAGATCTCGCTTGGTCATTACATCGCGATTGATTTAATCGTTTATTTTGATTTTAGTTCATCTATCCGTAACTCTTAATAATCCGTATTTAATTAACTCATGTATCCTTGAACCTGCGTACAAATTTAATTGCTACTCATTTTGGAGTAATTATTATTTTTTGTTTTAATTTTAGTAAGCTTTTACATATAAATTTATTTTACACGCCAAAAGTATCAAATTCACATCGAAGAATGGAAAGTCTATCTCAGATGTTGCGCATCACATTTATCTCAATTTTTTTGCAAGGAATTTCAAGGAAACTAGGGAACAAGACTACACCTTAGTATAATTTTTCATCTACAAACCAAACAGTCCAAGCAATATTATTGTTGAGAAAGAACTGTTGCCAGGTAAGGGGTGCTGCACCAACAGGCCTACGCTTCTCATATGCCTCCCCCAAGTAAAGGCAGCTCCAGAAAACAAAAGAGTAGTAAATGAGACTCTGCTGGTCTCCAAAATACCCACTGTACAAAGAATACTATGACACTTTTCCAAGAAACTCTACGCATCCTCTCCCTCTGTACCACTGAAAGTCGGAGGCTGAAGCCTACCAAACCTTTCCAACATGCGCGGCTCGTCCTCTAGCATAGCAAAAGCTACATAGTCCTGAACAGTTACAGTCAGCTATGCTGAAGGTGCCCCCGGTGTCTAAAGTCCCTGCACGACCTGCTCAGGTGTGCAAGAGCCAGGAGTCTGAGTTCCTTCCCTGCCCTGAGAAGTAGTTGCCGCAGTAGTAACTGAGACTGCCCAAGCTAGGCCAGTGCATAAAGATAGAATCAAGTTAGGGCCTCCTGAAAGACCTGGAATTACAATAGGCACAGCTGGTGCCTGAGCTGGTGCTGCTGGACTGTCCATAACTGAACCTCATCTTGAACTGGGGCGGTCGGTGGATTTGCAGGTGCTGACCTAGATGTTGTGCGGGCTACACCCCTGCCCCTATTATGGCCTCGACCTCATCCACGGATTCTAGTGGCCCCAGCTGGTGGTACTAGTGGTAGTCCATCCTGACCGGTAGCACGTGTCCTCACCATTTGTGAGAGAATAAAATAACAAAAGTTTAGTACTCGAATCAACAGATTCATACGAAAAGAATTTCAAGGATATGAAGTTTTCCTAAAGGTTATGTAGCCTCCCGAGAATAAATACGGACGTCACCATACCGACCCGCGAGACTCTACTAAACATGCTCATGAATCATGAGACCTATGTAACCAAGGCTCTGATACTAACTTGCACAACCCTAAATCGGACTCGGTCATGATGGCGCCTATCGTGAAAAAGGGCTAGCTGACACAAACCCCCAAACCATCTAAACAGATATAAAAATTCATTTTTATGTAATTAATAAGCTATAAATCCCAAAATAAAGAGTATAATAGAACAATGCGGAAACAAGTACAGCTCGACATCGGGGTGTCACCAGTCATGAGCATCTAAAAAAATCCATCTAAGAGTATGAAAAGACTACAGAGTCTAAATCAGATCTAGTACAATGAAAAATAAATATAGGAAGGAGAAGCATTGGGCCACAAACACCGAGAAGCTACCTAGTCAACTCCAAACAAGCCTGCTGGAAAGCAAATCAGCAATCGCTAACGTGACCGAGACTCCTGAATCTGCAAACAGGGTGCATGGAGTAATGTGAGTATGCCAACTTAGTAAGTAATAAAAGTAAAGGAAGGTGAGTGATAATAAAACACGTAAAATACAGCAAAATGGTATAATAAAACAGTAATAAACAGTACAGTATAATAATATAGTAAAAGCTCGTAAAAACACATTAGTTTAGTGAAAATCTCTTTAAAACATCTTTTAGTAGTTCAAACGAGTGATGAAAACAGGGAGATAAGGCCTTCGGATGCTCCAACTCTATCTAAAAATAGATTTATACTAGCAAAATATGCTAAGGGAACAAAGCCCACTCGAAAATAACCAGTTTATATCAAAAATCTCGAAAATTGACCAAACCCGACCCCCAGGCTCACGTATTGAATTTTGACAAAAATTACAAAACTAGAATGCACACATTCTCACGAGTTAGTACATATCAAAAACATCAAAATCCGACCACAATAACCCCTCATATCCCTAAATTTAGGTCTCCAATTTCCAAGTTCTAACTTCCAATTTTAGGCTTTAGATTCCACAAATTCTATGTTTAATTCGGTAGAAATCACATTAAGATCGAGTATTAAGTCCATAAATCTTAACTCCAAGTTATTCACTTGATTCCCTCTTCAATCCTCCTCAAAAATCTCTAAAATCGCACAAAAATGGTGAAACTTAGACAAAAATCGCGGATATGCTCTTTTGAACATTCTGCCCAGCTATTCACGATCCTTCTTCGCGAACACGATCAATGCCTCTCATTCGCGAAGCACAAACTTATGTTGACTACTATTCCTTAATCGCGAACGCGACATCATGCACGCGAACGCGAAGTCTTAGTTTCTCAACCTGCCGCGAATGCAACTACTAGCTCGGGAACACGAAGTACAATTCTCCAGGACCCCAGCTGCTCATATTTCCTTTACAGGAATGCGGAAAGACCCTAGCGAATGCGATAACCATAGATATCAACCCTTTGAAAATACGGTACCACCTTCGCAAACGTGAAGGCCAACTCCACTGCCTCACATCCTAACCCTTCGCGAACGCGAAAGCCAAATGCCTGCAACACAAATAAAAGTTTTTCTGCAACTATTTCCAATATGAAATGATCCGTTCAACAACCCAAAACTCACCCGAGGCCCTCGGGACCTCAACATATCCCATAACCTCATTCAAACTTGTTCCAACCTTCGGAATGCTACAAACTACATCAAAACACCAAAATTACATCGTATTTAAGCCTAACAATTCTAAAAACTTCCAAATTTTGCTTTTGATCAAAAAGTCTATAAAACCTCATCCGAATGACCTAAAATTTTGCACACACGTCCCAAATAAAACAACAGGCCTACTCCAACTTCCGGAGTTCCATTCCGACCCCTATATAAAAATCTCATCTATCAACCGGAAAATGCCAAAATTCCAATTTCGTCTATTCAAGCCTAAATCTACTCCGGACCTCCAAAAACATTCTGATCGTGGTCTTAAGTCCCATATCACCTACCGAAACTATCTAAACCATCTGATTTCATATCCGAGCCCTTTTCACATAAATCAACATCGGTTGACTTTTCCAACTAAAGCTTACTCAAAAGAGACTAAGTGTCTCAAACCTTACCATAACCTCTCCGAATCCGAGTCAACCAACCCGATAGCTAAACAAGGCAATAAGAAGTAGATATAGAGGGAAATGGAGCGGTAACTCATGAAACGACCATCCGGGTCGTTGCAACATTGTGCACTTTTAATCAAACATTCGTCCACGAACGAGTCAAGAAACATACATGAAGCCTCAAACAAGTGAGGATATCTGCTCCACATCTTCCGCTCCGTCTCCCTGGTAGCCTCCTTCACGGGCCGACCTCTCCACTGCACTATCACTAAAGCTATATCCTTTGACCTCAACTTTCGAACCTGACACTCCAAAATAAGTAGTGGCTCCACATCATTAGTCAAATCATCATATAACTGAAACGTGCTGAAACCCAAAACGTGAGATGGATCGCCAATATACTTTTGGAGCATAGAAACATGAAATACTGGATGCACACTCGACAAGATGGGTGGCAAAGAAAGCTCATAGGCCAGCTCCCCAATCCTTCGAAGCACCTCCAAAGGCCCAATGAACCGAGGACTCAATTTACCCTTCTTCACAAATCTCATAACACTCTTCTTGGGTGAAACCTTCAACAGAACCTTCTCACCAACCATGTAGGACACATCCCAAACCTTCGGTTAACATAAGTCTTTTGTCTCGGCTGCGCTATACAATTCCTCTCCTGAATCACCTTCACCTTGTCTAAAGCATCCTGCACTAAGTCTGTACCCAATAACCTAGCCTCACCTGGCTAAAAATAACCGACCGGAGATCTACACCGCCTTCAATACAAAGCCTCATATGGGGACATCTGAATACTCGACTAGTAATTGTTGTAATAAGCAAACTCTGCAAGCGGTAGAAACTGATCCCATGACCCTCCAAAATCAATAACACAAGCGCAACATGTCCTCCAAAATCTGAATAGTGCGCTCGGACAACCCGTCTGTCTAAGGGTAAAAATATGTGCTCAACTCAACCTGAGTACCCAACTCTCACTGCACAAACCTCCAAAACTGTGAAGTAAGCTGAGTTCCCTATCTGAAATGATGAAACTTGGACACCATGCAAATGAACAATCTCTTGGATAAAGATCTCCACCAACCGCCCAGAACAATAGATAGTACACACAGGAATGAAGAGCGCAGAATTGTTCAGCCGATCCACAACCACCCAAAAGCATCGAACTTCTTCAAAGTCCGTGGGAGCCCAACTACAAAGTCCATGGTGATCCCTTCCACTTCCACTCCGGAATATCCATCTGCTGAAGCAAGCCACCTAGTCTCTAATGCTCATACTTCACCTGCTGATAATTGAAACACCGAGTAACAAATCCCACAATGTCCTTCTTCATTCTCCTCCAACAATAATGTTGTCTCAGATCCTGATACATCTTCGGGACACCCATATGAATGGAATACCGTGAGCCATGGGCCTCCCCCAAAATGAACTCCTGAAGCACATCTACATTGGGCAGGCATATTCGGCCCTGCATCTTCAATACCTCATCATTAACAATAGTCACATCTCTGGTATCACCGTGCTAAACTCTGTCCATAAGTACAAGTAAATGAGGATTATCATATTTGCGCTCTCTGGTACGATCAAATAAGGAAGACCGAGAAATCACACAAGCCAATATCTGACTGGGCTCCATAATATCCAACCTCACGAACTCATTGGACAAGGCCTGAACATCAACTACAAGAGGTCTCTCTCCAACCGAAATATATGCCAAAATCCCCATACTCACCGCCTTCCTACTCAAGGAATCAGCCACCACATTGACCTTCCCCGAATGGTACGAAATAGTGATATCATAGTCCTGTAGCAGTTCCAATCATCTCTACTTCCTCAAATTGAGATCCTTCTGCTTGAACAAGTGCTGGAGGCTACAATGATCAGTAAACACCTCACAAGACATACCATACAAATAATGCCTCCAAATCTTCAACGCATGAACAGTGGCAGCCAACTCCAAATCATGAATAGGGTAGTTCTTCCTATGAGGCTTTCACTGACGAGAAACTTATGCAATAACTCCCCTCTTCTACATGAGAACACACCTAATACTAACTCTTGAAGCATCACAATATACAATATACTAACCTGAAGCTCAAGGTGAAACTAACACTAGAGTTGTGGTCAAGGCAGTCTTGAGCTTTTGAAAGCTCTCGTCACACTCATCTGACCACATGAAAGGAGCACCCTTTTGAGTCAACTTGGTCAAGGGTGATGCTATAGATGAAAATCCCAAATAAAACCGACGGTAATAACGCGCTAAACCAAGAAGGCTACGTATCTCTGTGGCTGAGGATGGTCTGGGCCAACTCTGAACCGCCTCTATCTTCTTTGGATCAACCTGAATACCCTCGCTGGACACCACGTACCCCAATAATGCCACTGAACTGATTCAAATCTCACAATTGGAGAACATTTCATAAAGCTTCTCCTCCCTGAATCTCTACAACACAACTCTCAAACGCTCCGCATGCTTAGACTGACTATGCGAATACACTAGAATATCATCAATGAAAAATATGGCAAACGAGTCGAGGTAAGATTGAAACATGTTGTTCATCAAATGCATAAATGTTGCTGGTACACTGGTCCGTCTAAAAGACATCACCAGGAACTCATAATGACTACATCGGGTCTTGAAAGTTGTCTTAAGAATATCTAAGTCCCTGATCTTCAACTGGTGATACCCTGAACGGAGATCAATCATGGAGACTACTCTCGCTCCCTGAAGCTGGTCAAACAAATAATCTATACGAGGCAAAGGATACTTTTTCTTCATTGTTATTATGTTCAACTTTCTGTAATCAATGCATATCCTCATCGTTCCATCCTTCTTATTCTCAAATAGAATAGGCGCACACCAAGGAGACACACTAGGTTGAATAAACCTCTTATCAAGATGTTCCTGAAGCTGCTCCTTCAACTCCGCTGGTGCCATACGATATGGTGGAATAGAAATGGACTGAGTGCCCGGCACCAGATCAATACCAAAATCAATATCCCTATCTAATAGCATGCCCTCAGGTCTGCAGGAAACACATCGGGAAAATCCCTCACAATAGGAACGGAATCAATACTAGGAGTTTCTGCATCGATATCCCTCACAAAGGCTAAGTATGAAAGACTACCTTTCCCAACCATCCGCTAGGCCTACAAGAATGAAATAATCCTACGGGAGACAAAATCAGTCGAATATCGCCACTCAATCCTTGGCACACCCGACATTGCCAATGTCACTGTCTTAGCATGACCGTCCAAAATAGCACGATACGAAGATAGCCAATCCATGCCCAATATCACATTAAAGTCCAACATACAAAGCAATGAAAAGTCCACTCGGGTCTCCAGACACCCAATAGTCACCACACATGACTGGTATACACAGTCCACAATAATAGTATCGCTCACCGAAGTTGATACACGAACAGACAAAACAAAAAAATCACTTGGTGTATCCAAATAACGAGCAAAATATGATGATACAGAGGCATCTTTGTGGAAGACTGAGACAATACCTGTAATCACAGCATCTGAAGCAATAGCATCGAGTCTAGCTGGCAGTGCATAGAAACGGTCCTGACCACCACCTGATCGACCTCCCCCTCTAGGGCGACCCCTAGCTGACTAACCTCCAATCCTAGCTGGCTAGGTAGGTGGTGGTGAAGTAATTGGCACTGAAGCCGATAGCTGATTCCTCTGCTGAGATTAACCCCAATACGACGAGGACACTGCCTTCACATGTGGTCCAACTCTTCACATTAATAACAACTCCCTGGTGCTTGAGATAGGAACTGAAGGGGACCTCTAGCACCGGAATAATTAGCAGATTAACCTGGCATAGAAGAGCCATGAACTGATGGAGCACGGGACGAACTCTGGGCTGGAAGGGGACTAAGTGATGAATGGACCTAATTAGAACTGTGAGAACCATGACCCGATGATGCCCCACGATAACCTGGGCCAGCTGACAGAGCATGTCTGAATGGACGGCCTCTACCGTGTTGAAATTGACCTCTCAAAGGAGCTCTACCATAACTACAAGATCCCCGAGTCCTCTTGACCTCCCTCTCATCTCGCTTCTGACTACGAACTGGATCAATCTCACGAGCAATGTCAACAACCTCCTCAAAGGTAGCACCAGACACCCTCTCCCTAGTCATGAGAATCCAAAGCTGATACGTAAGGCCATCAATGAATCTCCTAATCCTATTTCTCTATGTGGGAACCAACAAAATAGCATGACGAGCTAACTACGAGAACCTCATCTCATACTGCATCACAGTCATATCTCCCTGACATAACTACTAAAACCTCCTGCGCAGCTCCTCTCTACGAGACTACGGCACATACTTCTCAAAAAAAGAACGGAGAACTGTTTCCACGTAAAGGGTGTTGCACCAAAAGGCCTACGCCTTTCATAAGCCTCCCACCAAGTGAAGGAAGCTCCAACAATATGAAAAGTAGTAAGTGCGACCTCGTTGGTCTCCATAATACCCGTTGTACGAAGAATCTTCTAACACTTGTCCAAGAAACCCCGGGCATCCTCGCCCTCTGTTCCATTGAAAGTCAGAGGCTAAAGTCTACCAAACCTCTCCAACCTATGTTGCTCATCCTTCGGCATAGCAGGAGCGACATAGTCCTGAACAACTGCAACCGGCTAGGACGGAGGTACACCCGGTGTTTGAAGTCCATGTACGACCTGATCAAGTGTGCGAGCGGCGAGAGTTTGAGTGCCTCCCCTATTCCTAAGAAGTAGCTTTGGCTATAGTAACTGAGGCCGCCTGAGCTAGGCCAGTGCATACTGATAGAATCTGGGCCAGGGCCTCCAGAAGACCTAGAATCACAATGGGCACAGCTGGTGCCTGAGCTGGTGCTACTGGAGCTTCCACAACTGGACCTGATCATGAACTGGGGCGGTTGGCGGATCTCAAGGTGCTGACCTAGCTACTGTGTGGGCTACACCCTGCCCCTACCGTGGCCTCGATGGCATCCTCGGCCTTTAGTGGCCCTAGTTGGTGGTACTGGTGGTCGTCCATCCTAGCCGGTAGCACGTGTGCTCACCATCTGTGAGAGAATAGAATAACAACAGTTTAGTACTCGGATCAACAGATTCGCACGACAAGAATTTCAAGGATATGAAGTTTTCCTAAAGGTTCTGGAGCTACTCATGACTCGTGAGACCTATGTAACATAGGCTCTGATACCAACTTGTCACAACCATAAATTGGACTCAATCGTGATGACGCCTATCGTGAAACAAGGCCAGCTGACACAAACCCTCAAACTAGCTAAACAGTTATAAAAATTCATTTTTACGACATTAATAAGCTTTAAATCCCAAAATAAAAAGTAGAATAGAACAATGCTGAAACAAATACAGCCTGACATCGGGCTGTCACCAGTCATGAGCATCTAAAAGAATCCGTCTAAGAGTATGAAAAGACTACACAGTCCAATACAAAGCTAGTACAAAGGAAAATAAAGATAGAAAGGAGAAGCACTGGGTTACGAACACCGAGCTACTACCTAGTCAACTTTGAACAAGCCTGCTGAAAAACAAATCAACAATTGCTAGCGTCACCCGAGACTCTTGAATCTGCATACAGGGTGTAGGGAGTAATGTGAGTACACCAGTAAGTAATAAACGTAAAGGCAGCTGAGCGATAAGAAAATACGTAAAACACAGCAAAATGCTTTAACAAAACAGTAATAAACCAGTACAATAAAATAAAAGAGTAAAAGCTCATAAAATCATATTAGTTCAGTGAAAACCTCTTTAAAACATCTTTTAATAGTCCAAACGAGTGAAGAAAACAACGAGATAAGGAATGAAACATAAATAAATACCAGTAGAACCAGCCCCTCGAGCTATTTTACAATCACTCGTATCATCCCCTCATGCAATATTGCATCTCACACTTGGTACCCGCGCTCACTGGGGGTGTACAGACTCCGGGAGGGGCTCTTTACAGCCCAAGTACAATAACAAGTCATCTCGTGGCATAACTAAACAGGCTCTCAGCCTTATATCAAGCCACCTCGTGGCATAACAAATTAGGCCCTCGGCTTCATAATCATGAATCAATATAATACCGATGTGGCGTGCAGCCCAATCCTGTAGTATCCTTACAATACAGGCCCTCGGTCTTACTCAGTCAGAATCTCACAAGCCACTCAGGCAACAGTAAAAATGATGCCCAGGTCAAAATATCATTTAAAATATCAAAAATGAGTAAAGATGTTGAGTTTTGAAAACAGTGGAATATAGCACGACTTTATACAAATACGAAGACAAAATAGTGAGAAATAGTAGTAAAACTCCTGTAAGGGTCCAAAAAGATTGGTACGAAGGCATAATATGGCATACAACCCAAAACATGATAATACTTTTCAAAATACAATGATAGCAAATAGTTTTCAATTTAATATGCAGTTTAATAGTCATACTGGATGGACTAAGTCACAATCCCCAATGGTGCACGACCCCACACTCGTCATTCAATGTATGCATCATCTCAAAGTAGCACAATGATGTGAGATTCGGGGTTTCATACCCTCAAGACAGCATTTATAATTATTACTTACCTCTATCCGGTCCAAACTCTAGCCCCCGATGCCTTTGCCCCTTGAATCGGTCTCCAGATGCTCTAAATATATCCAAAAAAAATTTATACCATCAAAATATGCTAAGGGAAAAAAGTCCACTTGAAAATAACTAATTTACATCAGAAATCTCGAACTAACCAAACCCGACCCTGGGGCCCACGTCTTCGATTTCGACAAAAATTACAAAACTAGAATCCTCACATTCTCACAAGTTCATACATATCAAATACATCAAAATTTGATCACAAATGACCCCTCAAATCCCTAGATTTAGGTCTCCAATTTTAGGCTTTAGATTCCACAAATTCCATGTTTAATTAGGTAGAAATCACATTAGGATCGAGTATTAAGTCCATAAATCTTACCTCCAAGTTTTCCTCCTTGATACCCTCTTCCATCCTCCTCAAAAAGCTCTAAATCATGTTCCTTCTTCGCGAACGCAGTCAACTCGCGTTTGCGAAGATCAAACTTACGTTGACCACTTTTATTTCATCGCAAATGCAACACCATGCACGCAAAAACAAAGCCTTAACTTCTCAACCCGTCGCTAACGCACGACTACCAGCTCGCGAACGCGAAGAACAATTCTCCAGGACCCCAGCTGCTCATGTTTTGTCTATGCGTACGCGGCAAGACCTCGCGAACGCGATGACCGTTGATCTCAACCCTTCGCGAACGCGGAAACACCTTCACCAATGAAAAGTCCAACCCTGCTGATTCACATCATTATCTTTCGCGAACATAGAACATCCCTCGCGAACGGGAAGGCTAAAAGCCTCAAACACAAACAACAGCTTTTCTACAACTATCTCCAACATGAAATGATCTGTTCAACCACCCGAAACTCACCCGAGGCCCTCGGGACCTCAACCAAACATGCCAACATATCCTACAACATCATTCAAACTTATTTCAACCTTTAAAACGCTCAAAACAACATCAAACCACCAAAATTACATCGGATTCAAGACTAAGAATTCAAAAAACTTCCAAATTTTGCTTTCGATCAAAAAGTCTATTAAACCTCGTCCGAATGACCTGAAATTTTGGACACACATCACAAATGACATAACAGACCTATTCCAACTTCTGGAATTCCATTTCGACCACTACATGAAAATCTCACCTATCAATCGGAAAACACCAAAATTCCAATTTGGCCCATTCAAGCCTAAATCTACTCCGGACCTCCAAAATACATTCTGATCACGCTCCTAAGTCCCAAATAACCTCCCGAAGCTATCTGAACCATCGTCATTCACATCCAAGCCCTTTTTCACATAAGTCAACATCCAGTTGACTTTTCCAAGTTAAGCTTACTTAAAAGAGACTAAGTATCTTAAACCTTACCAGAACCTCTCTGAACCCGAGCCTACCAACCCGATAATACATAATACAGCTAAAAAAGGCAATAAGAAGAAGAAATGGAAAAAACATAGTGGTAACTCATGAAACGACCGGCATGTCGCTACAGCATTATGCAATTTTTAAGATGGTCGACTGAACGTTATACTAACTAGACAATTATCAAATATATTCGAATATACATGTACATACATGATTAGCAGTCGCATATAATACATAACAAATAAACCTATTGAATTCTGCGATGTGTATATGGTTGAAAAATTATATAAAAAACTTGAGTCAATTCCAAACCCATTATCACAAAAAGAGAATTGGTGCAGTGATAATTAAAAATATCCCCAAATTTTTGCAGTTTAGTACATTTAACATTCACATTAGTAGCTGTTTCTGAAAATAGTGGATCAAGAAGAAGAACAAATGATCTAAGTAAAAGGGATATGGATGATTCTGGATTAGCTAACAGATTGAGTGGTAATTTTTAAAAGTTTACTGACGGTAGAGGTAAATTGGGCTAGATAATATAATGATAGGGATAAATTTGGTCGAATAGTATAACGGAGATTAAATGTTGATAATATTCAAAAGTAGATGGATAAATTTGGTCTTTTTCCCTTGCTAAGATCACGTGTTCTGACCTTGTAACCAGACCCGAGCTGGAAAAAATTAAGTGTGGAACTGAGAATACTTAGGTATGGTCCTAAATAGAGGTGGCAAAATAGTTAAAAGAAAATAACTAACCACTCATATTACCCACTAAAAAATAGGTTGGATAATGAACATTTTTAAAAACAGGTCAAATATGAATAAGAACTATATTGTCCATTTAGAAAATGGATAACCAATGGGTAACCAATGAATAATCAATTGATCTAATTTTTACATTTGTAAATCCTTAAATTGGGGGTTTCTCAAGTTAGAGACACTAAGTATTCTCCCGAAAGTAATTATATGCAAGAAGACACTAATAATATGATTGCTCATTCTCATTTTTTATCCGTATTAATTATAGGTCGAATCAAATAATTTATCAATTTTTTTATTATTCATTTTCAACCAAATTATAACCGACACGATCCGCCCGTTTGACATTCTTAATACTAAAAGACAATTCGATCAAGGAAAACATCACGCGCGAGAAACTGACGTGAGAGTTGTGGAGGGGGCCGAGGTCATGTGAGGTTCCTTATTAAAAGTCAAGAAGAACACGTGACGGGCCAAATGGTAAAAGAGAAAATGAAGCAAAAGAAGGTACGGAACCTCACGTGAAGCGGGTGGATTAAGACAATCTCCAACAACATTCTATTTTTTATACCAAATTTATATTTGGTGCAAGAAATAGAATAAAATGATTTCATTGGTACACTAATTGTTACACTATTATAGTATATGGATAGCGTAATAATATAGAGTGATTGAAGTATGAAGATAATAATATAATATAAAAGTAAAAAAAATTGGTTAAAAAATAATGTAATGATTGGAGTAAATTTGGTATTGCACCATTTTAAAGTAAAAAATAATACAAAAAATAAAATAATTGTTGGAGATGGCCTAAGCAATTAAAACATTAGAAAACCTGAAAATGTCGTGGGACCATTTAATTGTCGTTCGCTTGTAGCTTTTCCCCTTTTTTTTTCTTTATCGATTTTAAGAGATAATTTTTTAAATTGACGTGGCCATCAATTAAAGACCGAAGAAAAAAAACCCCAATAAAGAACATTTTTATATTGAAAGACAGTCACCAACATCATCATGGTTGAAGAAATTGGCTATTTTGAGATAAAATTACCAAATTACATAAAGTTTTCCTCGATAGCTTTCTCGCCTAGAAATTATAATGTTCATACCATATCTATTAAAAAACATAGGCCCTTACTGTAATTAAAAGTTTATGTTATTTTGCGATTCACTTATATTATAAACAATTCAAAGCAGCGTTTTGAACTGTGTAATACACTGAATAATCTCATACAAAATTAAATTGTCCGAGTATAATTTCTAATTTTATTTTTTGAAATATAGGAATAAGAGTTGCGTATATATTATACTCTTCAAATTCTATTTATAAAATTTTATTTGGTATATTATTATTGTTTTTATAATTTTTTCGGATAAGATAAAGTTACAAATTTCTAAAAGAACTTAAAAATATCGCGACGTAATAAAGAGAAAAGTAAAATAAAGGGTGTGAGAAGAGAATTTTTATATTGACGCGTTAAAGTGTGGGACGGATGAATGCAGTGTGTGAAGGGGACAGCTCTCCAACATTTGCAATCATTAATAGTACGTACAACCCCTTGGTTTCCCTTCAGAATTTTGAGTAATTTTTAAGTTAAAAAAAATAATTTACTTTTATGTATTATTTAAATAAAAATATTGTGATTTCCCTGCGCTTACCCCTGATTTTGGACAATTCCCATCCAAAAATCATACATTTGTTTTTTTGCACAAAAGGGAGTAGACAATAACATTATTCTTGTGATTGTAACCAATTCCATCACAATATGAATTAACCAATAATACTCTCGTCTAATAAACATATGTGGATTCAAAATCTAAATCAAAATTCATAATTTATGAGTTTTGTATGGGCAGAATGCGATCCCGTGATAATTAATGGGAGTAATTATATATTAAGTTAATTCTTGGTTAATAAGTGGTATGGCCACTTATTTATCACAATACCTGATTATCATCTGACTTGACCAACAAGGTTACGGCCCGTCCGCCATCATAAAGACGGAACCTCAATGTGGTCACGACCATCCATCGCCAGCTCATACAGCTTGCAGCTATAAATACTACGAGAAATAACCCTAAGAGAGGGGCTACTTCTTCTTTGTCACTATTCTCAAGAAAAGAGGAACATCATTGTAAGGCTATGAACCTCTCCATGGAGAGGAAGACCAAATCAATATTATCAATAAAAGCTCTCTACACCATTTCTCCTTAATTCGAAACACTTACTTTTCGTTTCTTTCACTTGGTCCCTTGACTTATTACGATATGTTATGATTGGTCTTCGATTTATTTTGATTGTTTTACGCTTGCAAAGTATATGATAACTTTGAGCTAAACAATTTAGCGCCGTCTACATGGATTTCATAGCAGAATCGCCTAGTTCTTCCCCTGAGCAAAAGGAAAAGAACTGCCAAAGAACAACCCTGCTCAAACAAGCTAGATCGGTATATCAGAAAAAAGGGAACTCGAAAATCTCGAATCGAGATCCCTTTCCTCTGTCACTCATCTCTCGGAAATGCAAGCAAAAAGCAAGAAGAAGGAGCACCCCCCCCCCCCCCCAAGGGAGGATCTCTATAAGGCATCTCTCACATCTCTGATACGTGCTCCGGCCGGAAACCAGCACAAAGATATCTCGAATCGAGAGTCGCCTCAAGCCAGCCTACATATCTCGATTGGGAAGATAGCATTTAAGCTGCTCAAGATCTCGAATCAAAATCGAGCTTTAGCTATCAAATACCGACATAGCAATTATATGGCTATGTGCCTCCTCTAGTAAATTTAACTTCGGTTGAACCAAGACAGGCTATGTGCCTTTGCCAACAAAAATCACAAGTTCGACTATGGTTGAGTCGGGACTCGGACTATGTGCCTTCGCCAACAAAAATTATAAGTTCAACTACAAGTTGAACTGGGACTCAGGCTATGTGCCTTCGCCAAAAAAATCACAAGTTCAACTACAAGTTGAATTGGGACTCAGGTTATGTGCCTTCGCCAAAGAATATCACAATTTCAACTACAAATTGAACTGGGACTCAGGCAATGTGCCTTCGCCAACAAAAATCACAAGGTCAACTACAAGTTGAACCGGGACTCAGGCTTACGCCTTCGCCATCAAAAATTGCAAGTTCAACTACGGTTGAATCAGGACTCAGGCTATGTTTCTTCGCCAACAAAAATCAAAAGTTCAACTACAAGTTGAACCAGGACGCAGGCTATGCGCCTTCACCAACGAAAATTAAAAATTCAACTACGGTTGAATAGGGACTCAGGCTATGTGCCTTCGCCAACAAAAATCACAAGTTCAACTATAAGTTGAACTTGGACTCAAGCTATGTGCCTTCACCAACAAAAATCACAAGCTCAACTACAAGTTGAACTGACACTCAGGCTATGTGCCTTCGCCAACAAAAATCACAAGTTTAACAACAAGTTAAACTGGGACTCAGGCTATGTACCTTCGCCAACAAAAAAACACAAGTTCAACTACAAGTTGAACTGGACTCAGGTTATGTGCCTTCACCAACAAAAATCACAAGTTCAACTATAAGTTGAACCGGGACTCAGGCTATGCGCCTTCGCTATCAAAAATTCAAGTTAAACTACGGTTGAATCAGGACTCAGTTTATGTGCCTTCGCCAACAAAAATCAAAAGTTCAACTACAAGTTGAACCGGGACTCAGGCTATGCGCCTTCACTATCGAAAATTTAAAGTTCAACTACGGTTGAATCAGGACTCGGGCTATGTGTCTTCTCCAAAAAAAATCACAAGTTTAACTACAAGTAGAACTGGGACTCAGGCTATGCGCCTTCGCCATCAAAAATAAAAGAGTTCAACTACAAGTTGAAATGGGACTCGGGCTATGTGTTTTTGCCATCAAAACAAAAAACGTTCAACTATAAATTGAATTGGGATTCAGGCTATGCGCCTTCGCCATAAAAAATTATAAGGTCAACTACGGTTGAACCAAGACAGCCTATGCATCTTTGCCATCAAAAATAAAAAAGTTTAACTTGTGGACTCAGGCTATGCACCTACGCCATAAAAAATTACAAGGTCAAATACGGTTGAACCAAGACAGGCTATGCGCCGTCGCCATCAAAAAATAAAAAAGTTCAACTATAAGTTGAACTGGGACTCAGGCTATGCACATTCGCCATCAAAAATAAAAAAATCTACTACAAGTTAAACTGGGACTCAGGCTATGTGCCTTTGCATTCAAAAATAAAAAATTCAACTACAAGTTGAACTGGGACTCAGGCTATGCGCCTTCGCCATCAAAATTATAAGCTCAACTACGGTTGAACCAAGATAGACTATGAGCCTTCGCCATCAAAAATAAAATTAAAAAAAAGGTTCAACTACAAGTTGAACTGGGACTCATCCTATGCGCCTTCGCCAACAAAAATAAAAAATTCAACTACAAGTTGAACTGGCACTCAGGCTATGCGCCTTCGCCATCAAAAATAATAAGTTCAACTACAAGTTCAACCAAGACTCAGGCCACGCACCTTCGCCAACAAAACCAATGATTTCGACTCGGTCATGCCATGAGGCTAGACGTATCCGCCCTTGAATCTAACAACCCAGGCCAAACGCCTTTCTCATCAAACTCGACAAAACCAGGCCCGCGGCAAATAGGGGCGCAGGTCCAGCACCCTCACCATTCTTTCAAGTACTTCCAACTTCAACTACGATTGAGGACACGTAATGTTCGGCCCCGGTCAAATTACAAGGCAACATCTTTTACCATCACGGCCGGTAGTTCGATCGCGCTCGAACTGGGACTAAGGCTAATTGCCGCTATCTCCAAATAACGGCTTCAACTCGCCCACAATGAGCCAAAGAAGCAACAACATTAACGACCGAAAGTCAACACACCTACCAGAGTCTTACTCTAAGGCAAATCACCCTTTGAACACATGCAATAGAAAAATCTAAAGAAAAAGAAAGGAAGACACAAAAAAATCACAAGTCGAGGAACGGAAAAAGTAAGCTTATATATATATATATATATATATTCACAAAGTCGTATGGGAAACACCCGCTTACACTCTGCCAGGTCCGTTCAGTACAAAGGAAAGTAAATACATCAAAGCTTTTCACTCGGCGTCACCCATGACACCATCATCACCATCATCAGCCCCCAGCATTGCTGGGTCAAAACGACAGTCAATGCGGGCTTCACTAGCCCTCTAATGGGATGCCTAAAAAGAAGTTTCGGGTACGATTCCGGCCTCCCACAAACTCTTATATATATATATATATATATATCACGTTGGGCCTCGGCAAATGTCTAGAGCTCACGAGCCTGGTTGGAAGAGCCAGCATGATCCCTTAAGCGCTAATTCTCCCTCTTCAAGTCTGTGATCCGACCCGCCATAGCTTGGGCCTCTTTAAGCGCAGTGGCGGCTCTCTCCATGGCTCGCTCGCTCTCATAGATGTGGATCGCCGACTCCAACGCCCTAGCCCTTGATGAGGCATCCCTTGCTTGTAGCCTCAAAGCAGCGACCTCATTCTCCAAAGCAACCACCTTCCGTTCAAGGTCACAGAGGACTCCGCCGCCACATCCTGATTCTAGCGCTCCCTCTCAACTGCAGCCCTCTGTTCGGTCTCGATCTCCTCGTCTTTATGATGAAGATTCTCCTCGAGGGCATGTATCCTGTCAAGCATCTACTGCACTTTAAGCTCTCGCCTCGCCAGCTTCTCGACCAAAGCCCGACTACGTGGGTCATTCCTCAGGCTCTCGCACATCTCGCGGCATCGATCTTGGTAGCAGCGGTACTTATCCAACACCTGAAAAAAAGTCCCTCTGCGGACGTTGGTTCGACGGATGCCCTCCTCCTCCAACAAATAATACTGCAAAGCAAAGACAACGATTAAAGTAAAATAAACTAAGGCAAGAAGAAAACAGAAGAAGGTCATCATAAGTACCCTCAGGCCCATCACAGCCACCTCGTTCATCAATCCGACATCTGTAATGTCCCTCAATGATATGCTTTCCACCTCCGAGCATAGCACCTCGAACAGCTATACCAAGTTGTTCCCTTGAAGCAACAAGTTCTGCTCCGTGGGAATCTCGATGTAGCGATGCCGCCCCTCCGCATGGAATGAACATATGTCTTCTAGGTCCAAGTCAGACTCGAAATTGTATTCATCTCCTACAGCGCCCCTTCCACCTTCTGCCACAGCCACCGAAGGAGCACTCGATTCTCCAATTAAAGCAGCCGCTGAGGAACTGCCTCCCATCTCAGTGACTGGAACAATCAATTGAGACACCGAAGCGACAGTATCATCATGGACTGAGCTAACCGGGGAAACCCCCACTGTTTGTCCGCCCTGAAGGGTGGGTGCCATAGTCTCACTCCTCTCCACATTCGATGGGAGAGAATCTAAATTGATCACCACGGAGGGCGCCGGCATGAACGCAACCCTCCGCCTAACCAGTGGCCTTTCCTCTTCCTCCGCCTCATTTAAGGGCGACCCTGCCCTAGGACGCCTACCCTCTATGGCCCTTCGGTCCGAAGTATGCTCCGTATTGGGGAAGGTGTTGCTGAAGATTCGACTGATGACGCCATCGGTGCTGGGCACAGTACCGGTGCTGCAAGACGAGCAGTCGCACCCGGCCGATGAAAGTCTAGCTGAGGAGCCCTGACGTGGCATGCCCTCCCTGATCAAAAAAACACATAAAGTCGGTAAATAGAGTTGGAAACAAGAATGAAACAGAAAGAGAAGTCAAATCCTCACCAGCTGCTGGGCTATGGCCATGCCTCTCCCAGAAGAACATCCACGTGTGTATTCCCACTGTGTGAAAGCACCGCCTCAACCCACTCATGTATCCCAGGCAGCGAAGCGAGCGGCAATCTATCGGCTATAAAAGCAACACAAGTTAACGCTTACGGGCACGAGACATAAGGAAGAGTAAAAAAACGAGAATTCGACGACTAGAGAAAGCTTACGTGTATGGTTCCAAGATTCTGGTAACCCAGGCAGGGACGCCACCAAATTATTGGTTCTGATATACAAGAAGTGCTCGAAAGGGCGAGGGTTGACCACGTCATCTAATTCTGCGGCCAGGCTCCTCGACCCACGAGGGTGTTAGATAATACGCTTAACGCTAGAGGGGGGGTGAATAGCGTTATAAAAATTAGCGTAAACTTGCGGAATTTAAAATTTGCAGGAAATAAATAAGTGCGATAAATAAGAAAGAACACACCGAAGTATTCTGGTTCACCACAACCCGTGGCTAGTCCAGTCCCCGAGAGACTCTCTCGAGATTTCCACTAACTTGTCAAGCTTCCGGGTGCTTAACAAACCTTTACAACTTGAGGACACAAGCCTCAACACCTTTGCTCGGAGATACAACACTCCAAGACTTCAACCAAAGGAAACACAAGTTCCTTCACAACTTGAGGACACAAGCCTCAACTACCTTTGCTCGGAGATACAACACTCCAAGACTTCAACCAAGGAAACACAAGTTCCTTCTTACAACAAGAGAATAACAATTCTCTTCAAGTGTACAAAACACTAAGCACTCAAACAAGACACTCCTTAATGAGTAGATATGAGTAAAAGAATACGCTCAAGATCGCAACAACTTTCGACAAGAGTTTGGCTCTCAAAAACTTATGTAATGAATATAAAATGATAAGCAATAGAGCATGCAAGCTTATAGCAATTATATGATCAGTAGTTGTGTGTTGTTGTGTACACAAAAGACTGAATTTAAGCTGTATTTATAGTTGTAAAACTTGGCATTACCGTTGCCTAATTGCCAATTAAGAACTGCTGATTTTACTCTATGACAATCGATTGTCAAGAAGCCACAATCGATTGTTTGCCAATCGTTCCAAAAATCAATCCCAGATTTTACGCTTCACAATCGATTATCTAAGATCAACAATCGATTATTGGCAACGTTCAAAAAGTCATTTCCAGATTTTACGAAAAACAATCGATTATACAAAATCAATAATCGATTATTCAGCAACGTTCAAAAAATCCTTTTCAGATTTTAATTTCAACAATCGATTGTACAAAATCAACAATCGATTATTCAGCAACGTTCAAAGAATCTTTTCCAGATTTTAATTTCAACAATCGATTGTACAAAATCAATAATCGATTACCTGACGGTATTTGAAAATATTTTGGCAACGGTTAGTTATACAATCGATTATACTAAGTTAACAATCGATTATATATCAGTCTTGAAAAATCAATTTAGACACTGCCTTGTGACAATCGATTGTTATATACTCACAATCGATTATTTAATAACTTTGAAAAAGTCTGGAAGACACTGTCTCAACACAATCGATTGTCATATGTTCACAATCGATTATTTTGTGACTTTGAAAAATCAGATGGACACTGTCTCTTCACAATCGATTGTCATTAACTTCACAATCGATTATTTTGAGCGTTGAAAAACTTTGATGGACACTGCCTCATCACAATCGATTATCATTAACTTCACAATCGATTATTTTGAGCGTTGAAAAACTTTGATGGACACTGCCTCATCACAATCGATTGTCATGAGGTTCACAATCGATTGTCATGCAGGTTTGAAAAACCTGATGCTCACTGCCTTAACACAATCGATTGTCATTAGTTCACAATCGATTGTCATGCAGTCTTGGCTTAACATAATCGATTATCATAAGTACATAATCGATTATCTTAGTCCAGATTTTTGAGGCATGTTTAAAAATTATTTTGACTAAAGTAAATATGCATGATTTAAAATCATTTTGCATTAAATTAAATATGCATGATTTTGTAAAAATAATTTTACGAGAGAAGCCATGTCATGAGTCAAGTTGTCGGATCAAGATCACAATTAAGAATGACTCATGTAAAACTATAAAACTTGGTCTTGTGCTTGAATTTCGTTATATATCAATTGTGCGCTTGTACTTGAACTTCGTCATATATCAATTTGCGCATCGTTTGTCATTCATCAAAACCTACACATATGAACACACGTTTTAGTATAATGTTTTGAGAACGTGTTTCCAACAGAGGGCTCGCCCAAATCATTGCTCCACGGGTCCTCTAGGGGGTGTAAAGGCTAAGTAAGTATTGCAGCTTGACCTCCCTGCCGGCCAGTTCCACGTACTTGATAAGCATGGCTAGCAGCTTATAGAGAGAAGGAGTAAGATGGCCGGGGCATCCTCCGTAGTATCGCGAAAAATCTACTACTAGCATCAGAAGCGGGAGCCAAAATCCCAACTTGAAGGGATAGGCATAGAAGACGCAATATTCTCTGCGGTCAGTGTGGACCCTCTCCTCTCTTTTAGCTAGAACAATATCAGCATAGCCGTCAATGCCCCATTGTTTCCGAAGTTGGGCCATCCTAGCTTCCCCCCATTAGATGGATTCATCCAGTTGATCTTCTCCACCATCGGTGGTGAAGTCAATCTCCGGGCCCCTGGGCATAGATAGAATCTCGTCAACCGATGGAACCCCTTCAGTATCCACCAGTTTTGTACCCCTTACCACCGGAGATGGCCCTTCAAGCCCCGTAGGGTTAACCCTAAGATTCATCGTAGAAATATTTTTGGAATAACTACTTGCCATTGTTGATTAGAAAACGAGAAAAGAGCGAGATTCGACGGAAAAGATAAGGATTGTAACAAATGAAAAACAACGAAGAAAATGAACTAACAAGAGAGAGAGAGAGAGAGTTCTTTCAGAAATCTTACTCAGACAAACAATGAAAAGGTGAGGAATGAACACCTCCACCCCTTATTTATAGGCAATAAAAATGGCTTTCATGAATTCCAATAATAGTCATTAACTACATGACCAACCGCAAAATGGCTAGGTTCCACAGAAACGTGTGTCATTATGACAGGCTCCATGAAGCAGCTTTTCAGTCACCAATCGGCGTTTCACTTCCGAAACAGTTGAAACGACCTATGAACGCTGAGGGACCGTCCTGTGCACCTTCAAAACTTTGGTCATATCCAAACGCATACCAAGCGTGCATGTACTCCCTTCAGCCGCACAACTTACGACTCGTCTTCCAAGGACGACGGCTACACCTTCAAACAAACAAAGATTCAAACGCCATCGAGCTCGACCCCACACAAAATAAGTTGAATTGTTAAGCGCCTTCGCCAAGGGGGACGAATCGACTCCCCCGAAAGATGGCGCAGTGTCGCCGAAATAATATGAACATCTCACAAGGCTAGAGGTCGTCGCCAAAAAAGATCACGGCCTTAGCCAATCATTAAACCTACAATATTAAGGCTATTGTCATCTCCAGTATGTAAACGGCTAAGGCCGTCCACAGTATTAAGGCTATGGTCATCTCCAGTATGTAAACGGATAAGGTCGTCCATAGTATTAAGGCTAAGGCCGTCTACAGTAGTAAGGCTATGGCCATCTCTAGTTTGTAATGGCTAAGGTCGTCCACAGTATTAAGGCTATGGCCATCTCCAGTATGTAAACGGATAAGGCCGTCCCTAGTATTAGGGCTATGGCCATCTCCATTATGTAGAACGGATAAGGCAGTCAATAATATTAAATTTAAAGATCATCGCTAAAGAGAATTCGGTCTCGACCGAGACTGCATTCGACCTCCCTTTCCGAACTTCTCAAACTGCATTTGGTGAAGTCCGCTCATCGAGCTCGGTCAAAGCTCGACCTCAATAAACAGATGGACTAACTATATGGGTCAGAATGCGACCCCATGATAATTAATGGAACTAATTATATCTTAAGTTAATTCTTGGTTAATAAGTGGTACGATCACTTATTAATCACAATACCCGATTATCATCCGACTTGACCAACAAGGCTACGGCCCGTCTGCCATCATAAGGACGGAATCTCAACGTAGTCACGACCATCCATCGCCAGCTCATACAGCTTGCAGCTATAAATACTAGGAGAAGTAATCCTAAGAGGGGGGCTTCTTCTTCTTCGTCACTATTCTCCAGAAAAGGGGAACATCATTGTAAGACTCTGAACCCCTCCATGAATAGGCATACCAAATCAATATTATCAATAAAAGCTCTATACACATTTCTCCTTAATTCGAAACACTTGCTTTTCGTTTCTTTCAATTGGTGCCTTGACTTATTATGATCTGCAATGAATGACCCTCGATTTATTTTGATTATTTTATGCTTGCAAAGTATATGATAACTTTGAGCTAAACAAATTTTTTTAACAATATTGATGAGTAAATTTACAATATGTCATTGAGTTAACAATTAACTATTCATGGATTTAAAAGTTCAAATTATTCAAAGCTCTGAGTCAGATTGGGAGAAGTGATTATGTGTATAAATTGATGGCAATTAGGGGGTCGTGTATCTTGAACTAGAACTCGTAAATCAATGGCAATGGGTGTATGTATTAGTCCAATTAACCCAAAAAAGTGGGGGTAAAGTAGTCAAATAATGGAATGGAGAAAGTCAAGGTCAGTTGTCCTAAGGCACGCGTGACACTCGGGTTAACAATCGCCATTTCCTGGTCTCTTCTTACCTGACTTCATCTAGGCATGAGTCATGGTAGACAAGAGGCGGGGTAGAAGGTTAAGTACGAATTCGATCGAATTTAATCAATTTAGTTTAAATTTTATATTCATATATATAATATATAATTTAAAATTTAATTACTAACACATGTTACTATCCTAAAATTTAAAGCAATATTAAATTTAAATGCTAATTTTGTCTCTGTTGGAAGGAGCTAAAATCAGAGGCGGGACCAGAATTTTTAAGTTTATGAGTTTGAGATTCTAATTGTTTGAAGTTACTTGATTTTATATTAATTATTTGTACATACTCAATAAAATTTTTAGGCAAATATATTGTTCAAATTAGAACTACTAAATTCGATCAAACCTGCTGTCGACACTCTAGCTCCGTCTCAAACTAAAACTCCGCTTCATTTAGAGGTGGACACACTTAACTTTTAATATAGTGCATGGATCTAATTTTCACTCCAACATTTGCCAAATTTAATATTAAATAGTGATGCCCCGCAACTTTTAAATCTTGAGTCGGCTTTGGACCGAATCCAACTTAACTTTCGAGGAAAGATTGAGAGAATCCAAGAGACGTGGTTGTCCCGTGTGTAGTGAAGTTTGATAGACAAAAAAGGTGTGGTCAATCACGTGGAATAGTCTTTGGCAATCATCGAAAAGCAGACCAAAGACTCTTTGAAAAGCCTATTTTACCTCTTTGTCAGACCTTCATCATCATCATCACTATCATTATATGTATGGCTAATGGTCCTCACAATATTTCTCTTTACCTCGTGCTTTTGTCCCCACATGGGGTACATAAAAAGAATATTTTGATCTCAAATCAAATTCCTTTTCCATCTTTCATCTGGATTTCTTGGATTATTATGCTACATATTCTCTCCTCGCCGAAAAAATAAATACGATAAAATAAATGACAAAGAAGATAATTGTGTTGTGCCCTCCATATTCTATGGAAACATCTAGTTGCACCTGAAAATGAACATACTCCCGTATGTGTGTCTTATGTATATAATACGCCTATTACTAAAGTAGTCACTCCATTATTTTAAATTATCTCTTAAGATTATTTTTTCTTATTTGTAATAATAGTTATTGAACTATACTTATAACACTCAAAAGATCACTTAATCAAAATTTTTAACTTTTTAGATTACCAAATATCTATTTTACCCTCTAAATTATAAATATTTATCTTCTTTAATTTTTTAAACTTTTTAATATTATAATTTTATTTTTTAATTTATATTATTGACAAGAAGGGTTGCTCTGATGGTAAGCAACCCCCACTTCTAACCGAGAGATTGTGAGTTCGAGTCTCCCCAAGAGCAAAGTGTGAAGTTCTTGGAGGAAATGATGTCGAGGGTCTATTTGGAAACAGCCTCTCTACCCAAGGGTAGGGGTAAGGTCTGCGTACATACTACCTTCCCCAGACCCACTAAGTGGGATTATACTGGGTTGTTCTTGTTGTTGTTGTTGTTGTTGTTGTTGTTGTTTTTAATTTATATTATGTACTTACCTATAGAATAAATATATAGTATTTACAAATTTTAAAATAAAAAGTATTTAAGCATATTAATGTTCGAATAACAAAATAATGAGTATAGTAAAAACTTAATTAGAATAACCTGTTCGTAATAATAATTTTAATATAAACAACAAAAATTTAAAAATTTATTTGCACAATTCAGAATGAAAGAATATAAAGGTTGTAAAATATGTATTCCATGCACGTAATATAAAAATAATTATTTAATTGAAATTATTTCTATACTATACATTATGTATACTTGAAAATTATGCTTAATTATATTCTTATGTTTCTACCAACTTTGTACTAACACAAAGGTATGTCATCGGAAAGCAGAGGGGGCTATCTATATAGGGTAAAATATGCTATGTTAAGTCATTGCATAAGAGGGTGACATGTGGAATCGATGGCAGGGGATAGCTAAGACCAAAGACAACTGTTTCATTTCTTACCGGAAAGAATGATGCTCATAACGATGAAATAAATGTTTGCCACCCGGTAACATTTAATGAACAACATTCTACAAGCTTTAATATAATTGATCATAAATTTCAAGAATATGTATATATATTAAAAAAATATATTTATTTAAATAAATATTTTATATTACGTGCATGAAATATATATTTTACTACCTTTATTTTTTTCATTCTGAATTGTGTAAAAAAAGAATTTTGAATTTTTATTGTCAATACTAAAATTATTATTATGAATAAATTATTTTAATTAATTTTTTTACTATGCTCATTATTTTGTTATTTCGACATTATATATGCTTAAATACTTTTTATTTTTTATTTATAAAAAAAATTATTTATTCTATAGATAAGTCCATAATATAAATTAAAAAGGAAAAATTATAATTTTAAAAAGTTGTTAAAATATATAAAGAATATAAATATTTATAATTTAGAGGGTAAAAAATAGGTATTTTGCAATACAAAATTTGAAAAATCTAGTTGACTAGACTTCTGAGTGCTAAGGCAAGGGTGTACAAAGAAAACCGACAAATCACACCAACCCGATAATCCGAGTCAAACCGAGAAAAAACCCGACTATGGTTTGGTTTGATTTGATTTGGTGTTGGAAAAATAACCCGACCATAATTGGTCTGGTTTGGTTTTAACTAAAGAAAGTCAAACCGAAACCAAACCAACCCGACATTATATATATAAAATATTTAGATATATTTAATATATAAATATACTTATTGTGATGTAATTTATAAATATTTCTTTAAAAATTTCATAATTTTATCTTTAAGGGTATTATTTCAAGGTTGGACTTAGAACTTTTGAATGCTTAGCCATTAATATTAATAAATAAAATAATTCTAACAAAAGCCCAAACCAAAATCAAATCAATACTAATACTAACAAAAGACATTTAATTTAATATTACAAATGAGAATGTATTGAATATCTACTTTTTGTTTTGCAATAATTTAAATAAAAATGCATAACCTTTTTTATTTTTCTTTAGCGATAATTCATGTAATTAATACTCCCTTATTAGTCTATATATTTAACATGACTTAGTACCTTTAGATTGTGTTTATTTTATTAATGCTTTTTAATTAGCAATATTTATATTATATAATTTTATTATTTTTATTGTTGAATATTTAGGATAATTTCATGACACATCTCATATTTTATATTATTTTCTTGGATAATACTTTATATAGTTATATCTTATTAGGATTAAAGAAATATTTTGAGCATGCGTATGTTTTATTCTACGAAGATTATACCGGAAAAAAACCCCCGAAAAATTCCGAATAACCCGAAAACCCTAGAAAAATCAAGAAAAACCGAAATTGAAAAATTCGTGTTTTATTGGTTTGGTTTGGTCTTTAGATTTAATAACCCAATCCAATTGGTTTGGTTTGGTTTGGTTTGGTTTGGTAATTGTAAAATCCGAACCAACCCGGCCTATGTACACCCCTAGCTATAGGCATAGTTCAGTGACTTTATTATTACAAACGAAAGAAAAATGACTTTAGAAGATCATTTGGGATAATTGAGTGACTATTTGAGTAATGAATTCTGTATATACTCTTTTAAGAGATTTTTACCTATGTATACCATATAGCAAACCTTATTACCAAAAATGTTCATTATTTGGTATTTACCCGCCTAGGCCATAGTTTTTTACAAAAATTGTACCAAACCAAAAATAGGTGAATTCTACCCTAAAAAGCGCCAATTTTGTAGCAACCAGATTTAATGTGATTCTATCACCATTAATTTCGAAATTTAAAACGGAAGAAAATCCATTGCAGCGTAATTCTCTCCTTCTCCATATATTTTCCATCATTGATAGCTACTAAAAAGCTTGAAAGATTTGAATTCAAATTTAGATTTTCAAAAATTAATATTTGTCTGGATTGGTGTTGTTGTAAATCATTCGAAATATGTTTAGGAGTTTATATCTCAATTCTGAGGGGTTCTGGTGAAGATTAGACTTGGTTTTGAATGAATTTCAGATTGAAACTCGTCGAAGAAGAAGAACACATATTTTTCCAGAAATTATAGTTAAATTCTAGTTAAATTGTAGAATTGTAGATAAAATATAGATAAATTGTAGATAAATTATAGATTGGGAAGACTAAGACTTCTATAATTATGTCAAAAATGTCAATTATGCCACAATTGAAAATCCCTTGGATTGGGTGTTGTTGTAAATAATTCGAAATATGTTTAGGAGTTTATATCTCAATTTTGAGGGGTGTTAGTGAAGATTAGACTTGGTTTTGACTGAATTTCAGATTGAAACTCGTCGAAGAAGAAGAAGACATATTTTTCTAGAAATTGTAGTTAAATTGTAGTTAACTTGTAGAATTGTAGATAAATTATAGATAAAATGTAGATAAATTGTAGATTGGGAAGACTAAAACTTCTACAAGTCTTCTACAGTTATGTCAAAAATGACAATTATGCTACAATTGAAATGAGAATTGGAATATTAAAATTCAATGTATTTAGTTTGTAGATATAATTTATACAAATAAACTACAAATCAGTTTAAGTATTGTATAAAATTATATTGTTACATTTATACTAATGACAACACTGTTGTGTACTTTTGAAGCAAAACTAACACATTAACGTAACTGACGAAGTTCATGTATTTGTTAGAGAGGATTTTATTTTTGGGCACTACACAAAAGAAGAACAGGTAGAAAAAAATGTCTATTATTTAGCAGTGTACGTTATGAAGATGAACCTTCATAAAAACACAAGAAGTCTTCATAACTGTAAAATATTGTAATTTGATAATTTATATACCTAATGAATTTAATAATGATTTCTGTATATTAAGGTGGAGGAAACAGAAAGAGAAGAGGAGGAAAAAAAGGGAAAAGGAACATATGCTCCTAAAATCATTCCTAGAATAAAAATTGCCCTTAATTTGAATTATGGTACATATATTTAAATTTGGTATGCTTAAATGTAATAAACACAAACCTTAAACATGGGAGGTAATAAGATTTGCTATATGGCATAAATAGGTAAAAATCCCCTCTTTTAATATTATAGTTTCATGGAATGCATTCTCACTATAATTATGCATTACACACATACCTATGATATATTAATTTAGTTTGATGTAAAATTGAATGTTTAGTAAACGAGCTATTGATCGATCTTATTAAAAATGTGAAAGAATTTTAATATTCAATATAAAAGTCAAAATCACGAATCAAATAACCGAAAGCTTTATTGAAGTAATTTCAATGCTAATATATATATATATATATAAATAAAAGCTATATCTTTAAAGGTTCTCCTTCTATCCTATTTTGGTGTCTTTCATTTTTTCCTAGTTTTGGCAAGTAATTACAAAAACTACTACTATAAGTTGTCAAAAAAAAAAAAAAGCCAAATAGAAGTGTATGAGGGACCCGATTGTCGCAGAAGCACCTAATGAAGGCTTATTAATTGGCCATTTACCTAAAGAATATGTGTCATAATCACCCAACAAGATCCAAACTACGCACTTTGAGAAAAGGAAAAAGAATAAAAAAGAAACCCATACAGTGATGTATTATCCATTACTTTCGAGATTAACTTTTTAAACTTACATTGTAAAAGAATTTTCCTGTCATGTCACTAAAGGATAATTACAAGTAACCAGCCACTCGGGAAAACCAAGATCAACCAAAAAACAATAAAGGAAGTTAGATGCTGGAACATGTTAAATACATTGATAGTGTAAAAAAGCAGTGTATATAAATTAAAGTATTTCTTTCATCTTTCCAGGAAATATCGTAATCCATAATGTACTTGTGAAATGAACAGCAGAGAATAAGTAAAAGTTAGGTCACTAACTTGTCGAGTGGATGATGACATTAATGTATGTAAAGTAAAACCGAGTTGACGATCACAACTCTTTAGGATCAAACAAAACTAACAACTTCAACTGGGGAAAGTTTTCATATCCATGTTGCTTATTGGTGGACAAATTTTATCCAAAAATTATGTCAATTCTTTCATGCCAACGACCTATTAAAATGCTTCCATAGTTCTCCAATAAAGCCGAATAAGATAAAGTTATTAGAAAGAGATTTAAAGTTGTTTGGATAAAAAGATGAGGAATTTTCAAAAAAATACTACTATAGTTTAGAGTCTCGTAACTATAATTTACCTAATTATTATTTATAACTACTGTTCAATTATTACCAGCTTGTATCACTTGTATTCAAACGCACAATAAATACAGTCTTCATGCGACAAATAAGATAAAACCAAAGAAAATAAAGTTATTAGAAAGACAACTAAAGTTGTTTGGATAAAAAACCGAGGATTTTTTATAAAGCACTATAGTTTAGAGCTCATAATTATAGTTTGCCTAATTATCATTCATAGCTAATGTATTCATTTGCACAATTGTACTCATTCATTCCGCTTGTATCAACTGTATTCATTCAAGGGTGTATACAAGGATACAACCAGTATTCATCCTATACATGAGTGTATACAAAAGATACAATATATATCGACTACGAATACAACCAAGATGAAATAGAGAAATACAAAAAAATAAAATACTCTTGTTGAGAGTCGAACTGAGTTGCAAGAGCTCGTTGATCTCTTGTTTTAGTTCAAAACAATTAATCTCTTGTTTAATGATTTGCTAAAATTCAAATATAACTACGAATGATAAATTTGCTGAAAGTATAGTTCCGAATAATATATATATATATATATATATATATATATATATATATATATATATATATATATATATATATATATATATATATGATGTGCCACTTAATTTTTCCTAAAAGGATAGGAGAAATTTAAGAATAGCTAGATTAACAACTTGTCATTCAAAAATAGCCCAGTTTCAAAAGTAATCGAAATTTAGCCACTTTTTATGTAAAGATAAGCGAAAACACTGTTCAAAATCCGAAAAATGCACCCGCATATTATACGGGAGTTCCAGCATAAATATGCTTGAACTCCCGCATATTATACGGGAGTTCCAGGATAACTATGCTGGAACTCCCTCATAATATACGGGAGCTCTAGCAAGTATAAATGTTAAGTATAATATACTGGAGTTTTGAGCACTGATGCTCAAGTCTCCCGTATATTATACAGGAGTCAGCAAAGTATACCGGTCCAGCATAATATGCTAGCATAATGTGCTGGAGTTCGTACACAAATGCACCGAACTCCCATATATTATACGAGACTGGTCTCAATTGCAGTAAGATAATGGATATTTTTCATTGACTTGGTAAACGCTGGCTATTTTCGATTGACCAGTGCAAAAACTGGTTATACCGTGCTATTTTGACTAAAAGGATTGGACTAGATGTTTCCCAACATGAACTTGGGCTGCTATTTATCTTTACAGGTTAGCTTAGAGTAATTGGCCCATTTTTTCTTTTTATTTTCTAAAGTTTTGATTATCAGTTATTTTTCATCTATTCGTCTATCTTTCTTTGTTTCTTTAGCGTTAACACTTAGTAATTATTTAAGATAAAGTTATTTAAAACTCCCAATGATCTTCCTTTCTTTTTCCCTCTAAGAGGGCACAATGCAATTGATAAGGCGTTTGTGTTTTGGCAAATCAAGGATAACGTTGCAGTAAATAAAATATTAATCTTTTCAATAAATTTTTGAACAACGCAAGCTACAAATTAATTTCAGGGATTCACGAAAACATGTTAGCCTAAGGAACATTTTCATGGAAGTAATTTTCCAAGGAAAATGACTTCTTATGAAAAATATTTTCCTACAAAATACCTTCGAGCATACCAAACACACATAACTTCGAGCATACAAAACACACGCTATCACTCAAGTGTTAGACTGGAAGATTGAGTTTTAAGAGTTTGGCAAGATGGACGCAGATTGGGGATATGTTCAACTGTTTTGGCTCGAACTTTGTATACATATACAAAACTAGAACAAAAATATAGATACGAGTATATCAAACTTAGTTTGAACCTATTGACTTAATATCATAGATTCGTCTTTGGACTAGCATCTCTCAAATTGTCACCAACAAGACCAGAAAGAAATTTTCAAGCAAAAAAGTCCCACTAGCGAAGATACAAACCGCAACAACAACCCAGTATAATCCCACTTAGTGGAGTCTGGGGAGGGTAGTATGTACACAGACCTTACCCCTACCCTTGGGTAGAGAGGCTGTTTCCAAATAGACCCCCGGCATCCTTCCCCCCAAGAACTTCCCACCTTGCTTTTGGGGAGACTCGAACTCACAACCTCTCGGTTGGAAGTGGGGGTTGCTTACCATCAGAGCAACCCCTCTTGTCAGAATCAAAGATATAAGAAACTTAAAAGAAATAACTGTATGAGACCAGAGATTAGTTGGTAAAAACTAAAAAGAGGCAGGCACAAGGAATGGAATTTTATCACCTATTGTCACTGCAGCTCAATTGACTACTACCAAAAAATGGACTTAAATGGCATCATAGAGTAGGAAGTTAATGTTTTTGACAAGGCTCCCTCATTCCCAAGTACTGAATTGAGATTCTTAACCCATATAAAGTATAGCTCTATAAAACTACCTTCATTGACCAATTACTGCATCAGTTAACAAGCATTAATGGTAATTAAGGTATGAAGAAAAACAAAAGAACATTTAATCAGAGATGAGCATGAAGTATGTACCAAGTCAATTATCCTTTACCTTGTGATCAAACACTGTTTTTAGGAACTTGGGAGTATATGTTGGAAAGCAGAATAGTTCATGTATAGTAGCGTCTCTCATACTACAAGTGATGGACAAAAATGTTTAATCATAGAGAAGCACAACATAGTCTTTTCAGTTCCTGTAAGAGGTCTTATTCCCGGCACTTTCAGTAAGTATTCATTCTAGTCACTAACTTGCATAAACCTATAGAGCAAGTGGAAAAGGTAAATAGGGAAAACCAATTCGGAGTTTGCTATATAAAATAAGTAACAAGATTATGTTTGCCAGAATTTTCTTAGTGTCATTTACTTCTGCAAAAAAAAATTCTCAAAGAAAAGTTTTTCTACCACTCACAAAGGACTAACAAGAACAACAACAACAACAACCCAGTATAATCCCACTTAGTGGGGTCTGGGGAGGGTAGTGTGTACGCAGACCTTACCCCTACCCTTGGATAGAGAGGCTGTTTCCAAATAGACTCCCAGGCATCCTTCACTCCAAGAACTTTCCACCTTGCTCTTGGGGAGACTCGAACTCACAACCTCTCGGTTGAAAGTGGGGGTTGCTTACCATCAGAGCAACCCCTCTTGTCACAAAGGACTAACAAATCTTCCAAAAAAAACTACAACCATCAAAACATATTTTCTTTTTTGCATTTATTTCTACAGATCTTTTCGAAAACCTCTTCTTTTTTTTCAAATGTTGTCCAAAATGGCTCCTATCACTCTCAATTGATGACGTTAGGATTGCAGTATCGACATTTGAATTGTGCCTCCTAATTCAGGAAGGAAATAAACATTGTACTGGAGCAGCTGGTTAGAGGGGATCATTGCATGAAAACAAGCAGTTAATTCTAGCTTCTACTTTTGAGAGCTGAGATCTACTTGGACTTGTCATCTTTAAACACCTCACAACAGCTACAGCTTGTCTAGCTAGAGAATCTCTGAAAGTCCTTATCTGAATATGTGCCAATTAATAGACTCCTACCTTTTAACTTTTGTTGTTATACACAGCTGTGCCTGTAGAAACTAAAGAAAGTATCCCAAGCTAGCCAATATACCACCGATATCCATAAAAAATAATATGTGAAAGGAGAGATACAGGACACAACTTGACAACTCTATATCTTGTGTGGGAAACAGACAAATATGATGACCTTCATCAACTATCTTTCCCACGATCCTTCCCAAGTAACCTCCAGCAGTACAACAAAACTCAACCTCGAGATAATGATGCCAATTTAATCTTGTTGATTCATAAAACCTTTGATTGCTTAGTAATAATTTGTATTGCTGCCAGTGGTGAAGCCAACTTCAAGAGAACCCTTACGTATTTTTCTACACAAACAAACTGAATGTCTTATTTCCTACTCCGCACACAACTAATTGCCTTATATTCTTGCTCCAAAAACTCCTCTTTAAGTTTAGTCCACTTGCTAGCCCAATTGATTTATGCTCTATGGGTTTACTCCCTAGCTAACCCAATTGATTTTTCCTCTCATGATAAAGGTCTCTAGATTGCCCCTGGTGACTTACTGCTTGCTTCAAGATCATCACCTGCACCGGTTGAGCCCTTAATAGATGAGACTAATGTACTCAATCCACTAGCAATCCTCATCTTATTTATAATTTATTTAATTATCACCGTTTATCACCTACAACATACTTTTGTTACAAGCAGCTTATATAGTTAAAAGAGCTTCTGCACGAGAATGAAATGTAATAGAAAAGAATACATAAAACTGGTTTTTGAAAGTCAATTTGGTCTACATGTTGCTTCAATTTCTATATTTCATCAAAGATCAAAATAGTCAAACAAATATAGCCACTTTATTAGTAAAACGATTTGGTCGGACGTGTTGCTAGCAATTTTACTAAATCAAATAACTAGCAGCTATTATATATCCTTAAATAATCTATTCGATGCCCCAAAATTGATTAATATTGTAATAAGCTAGCACGAAACGATATGTGCACTCTTTAACTTGAGTTTAGTTATGAGGATTTGTAAGAAACATGTTAGTATGTGAGCTTTTGTAAATATTATATCAGTTTTATGAAAGTATTTATGAATGAATAAGAAAGTTTTTATTATAAATATATTTTCCTCATCAAGACACAATGCAAAACACTATTTACACCTCCAAAGCTTGAGGGAATAATCAAGACTCAAGTTAAAGAAATCGAAATAAAACACCAGAAATTCATTTATGAAATGCAAATTTTCATTGTACATTATGAACTATGATCAAACATAGAGAACAAGCAGATAGAATTTATACTGGTTCTTAACCAAAGTACCTAATACATGCAGCAGCAGAAGCTTATTGTTGAGAAAGCCTCATATCAAGAAATTCCACCATTACAGTGAATCCCAAAACTAGATTCTTCCAACTGAAGTCAGGGGCAACACTGATTCATCTCTATAATTGGGAACTGTTTCTATCCGAATTGCGTTAGAGTTGGCAAATAAACACCATGGAGTGAAAGTGATAAGCATTGGCAAGGAGACCTAATTGAGCTGAGAGAAGAACTGGGAAACTATACCTTATTCATTCAAAGGCCATCAGTTCAATCTTCTCCTTCTAGGTTCACGGAAAAGTGCGCTATCTACATCAGAAAGCCTCGACAAAATGCTTCTTCTCCTGGAAGCCAAGGAAGATCGACCCACAGGCAGATTGCGAGTATCAGTTGTAAGGTTTTCCAGCTGAAGAAAAGTGTCAGAGACTTCATTTGCTTGAGAAGAGGAGGGAATGGATGTACCGGAACTTGTCCCTGCTACTGCATCCAGAGTCCGAATATCTGACTGTATGAAAGCAGCATCTCTTCTGAAAGAATCACCATCATCTGTCGCTCCATGTACAGCATCTCCATTACTTCTTTGGAGAAGCCGATCAGAGAGTGATGCTGCAAGGTCTTCAAACATCCGTTGTGCATTATCCAACTCTGATGAAAGAGAAGCAGCGCCTTCTGACAACACCCTCGAGATAAGACGGGAACGTAGTCTCCGGCTGCTTAAGGTATCAGCAGTTTGCAACACATGAGAGCTTCTCACAAAATTCAAATTAACTCCACCAGCATCCTGTCGCTGCGCGTGATTCCCCAATCCAATACTAGTCCTAATTCTTCTTAGTGCTTCTGCAACCGGGATGTGAGACAAACCTCGAGTCACACGCTGCTGTCTAACACTCTCTACTCGACGTGCCTTTGGCCTTGGCGGTATTTTCAAACCAGACTCCAGTTCCGTGATGCTTTCACCATCTCCATTACCATAAACCGGAGTAACATTTCCATCTGTAACCTCTCCTTTGCAGACAGGGCATTCCTTTGTAGTTGAATCAACATAAGGTAACTGATAAAAGCACGGCCAGCAATATAGGTGGCCGCAACAAGTCAAGATAGGTTCTTTCGCCATATCCAAGCATATATTACAGTCAAAAAAACTTCCACCATCATCATCTACCTTATTAACCACTAAATCCATTTCTAATGCCTTTGCTACCAAATGGGAACTATCCCTTTTGCATCCCCTCTCCACAGTCCTTTCCGCCACATCCAAAACACTCTCGCTATTCTGAACTTGCATCTCAATATCCACATTACCAGAAGTATCAATGATAGTGCGGGCCTGACGCCACCTATGTCGCTGCAAAGCTCGAGCAGTGACAGCCTCAAGATGCCTAATTCTCTCCTCAATCCTAGTGTGAGCAGTTTCTAAATCATTTAACAAAGATCCTAATCCTAAAGGTGAACCCGAAGGTGGGTCCGAAGGTTGTTGGTTCAAATCCAGATCCATCACCATATCATCATCATCCATCATCAGATTACCAGAAATTCCAGTTTAGTCCCCTACTGTTTTTTACCACTTAAATTCCAAGATACCCTTTTTCAGAAGGAGAAAGCACTAAAGCAGTCGAGTTTTAGATTTTGCCCAAAGAAAAAATCAAGTATTAAATGAGAAGATAGGGTTTGTACGGCCAGCAAACAGGGGGAAAAAGTAAACATTATCCTAAATCTGAAACATAAAATGATGAAATGAAAAACCCAAATCAACGATTGATTAAAAACCTGCAGGATGGATAAAATTCAGCAATCTGAAGTAACAAAATTCCTTGAAATGCCTTGTGCTTATACACACGGAAGAAGGAAGTGGGGTTGGGGTTAGGTTTTGGGGGCCCGGGGGGGTTGGGGGTTTCCAGGGAGTGCCAAAGGTCTATGGATGGGTCATGATATAGCGCAACATTGGGTCACTGAATTTGGCCAATTGGGACCAACGAGGGTTAAGCGGGAAATAAAGAATCGTTCTGTTAAGTTGGCGGAATATTTGCTTTGCTAAGTTCGGAAAATAATTAATTTGGTTTACGCCAATTTGAGCGACTCAAGAGTTTAAGTTAAAATACGTTAAAAGAACATTTGAGTTAAATGTAAAGAATCAAAGTGAGCTTAAGGCGCGGAATAAATAATAATCTAGGCCGTCCAACAAAAAATGAATTTATAAAGTTTATCTTGTTGACGATGGTACTCAATTGAAAGAGATGTCTGGCGGCTAGGTTTGCAATTGAACCTTAAGATATCACAGATGCCTCCTTCAACACATTAGCAGAGAGAAACGTGACTTCATCTTAGCTATTGATCTTTATTTGCTTGTTTTAGTTTTAGCCATAAGATTAGCTTCTAGAAATTTCCTGTACATATTTACAGCACGTGGGTATAGCCAGCTGGCAAGAACACATGTATATATATTGTATCAGTGTAACTGAATAACCACCAAATATTTCAATACACAAAATCATATTTCTCTCAATTTTATTTTCTTCTTCTCCAAGTTTTACATGGTATCAGAGCAACATCAATTTCACTAGATTCAATTGCGATTTGTATACAAATTCTCTGGAATATCAGTAATCGATTATGGTTCTGACTGAAGATTTTGTTTCCAATGCTTCTGTCGATTCTCCTGCTCCAATAATTGCGAAAATTGATCATCTTCATCCCTATTTATCTTTATGCATCTGATTCGCCAGGTATGGCCTTTGTATTTTCTGCTTTCGATGGGACTGGTTATGGATCATGGAGGAAATCCATTTTAGTCTCCTTATCTGCTAAAAACAAACTTGGATTCATAGATGGGACGTTAGTTAAACCAAAGGAAAATTCTAATTTTTTTAATCTGTGGACAAGGTGTAATGATATGGTTTTTGCTTGTTATTAAATTCACTTACCAAGGAAATTAGATCAAGTGTAATTCACTCTAAGTCCGCACATGATATGTGGAAACAACTTGAGAAGAGATATGGACAATCTAATCTAGCACAATTATTTGATCTACAAAAGCAAATAACGGAAACTGTACAAGGATCAAAAAATATTGCAACATATGTCAACAATATGAAAGCCATATGGGATGAGATTGATCTACTTGATTCTAGAGTTGTATGTAGTTGTATTGATTGTAAATGTGGGGCTATAGAGAAAAACAGTGCACTTGAAGAAAGGCAGACATTAGTGCAGTTTTTAATGGGTCTTAATGAGACATATACTGCATGTAGAGGCAATATAATGATGATGAATTCCCCACCTGATATTGATCGAGCTTATTTTATATTACCACAAGAGGAAAGACAAAGAAGTATACAACCTATGGGAGTTTTACCTACAGAATCTACATCATTTTCTGTTGCTAGACAGTCACCCAATTCAGGGCAAGGTAATCAGAGATTCAATATCCAACAAGGATCATTTTACAATAATTCAAAGCAAAATTCATATCAGGACAACAGGAGAAATAATTCAAGCTGCAAATACTGCAAGAAGACAGGACATGCTATAGAAAAATGCTTCAAGCTTCATGGATATCCTACAAATTTTCAATAGGGAGGATTTAAGAATAACAGACCAAGGGAGAATATACAATCAACTTTTTATAATTCAGCACATAGCAATGCCATTAGTACTCAGCCAGACTCTACACAGCCTACAAGCACTGATGTGTCTTGGTTTAAAACAAGAGAAAATTTCTCAATTGATGGAGATACTACAACAAGTCAAAATTGGCCAACAGACTGCCTCTAATTCTGAAGCAAATGTGACAGTTAACTGTGCTGGTATTGCTTCCTTTTCTATCCTAACTACTCCTAAAAATTCTATTTGTCATTTTGGATACTAGATTCTGGTGCCTCAGAGCATATAACTTTTGATGAATCCATCCCCTTTAACATCAAACCATTATCGCAGCCTGTCTTTGTCAATCTGCCTAATTCTTTTAGGATTAAAGTCACACATGCTGGACAATATTCTATCAATCCTGACCTCACTCTCAATAGAGTTCTCCTAGTTCCTAGTTTCAAATTTAATATCTTATCAGTACACAAACTATACTCACAATTTAACAATTTACTTACCTTCTCTGCTTCATCTTGTTTCTTATAGGGCCCTTCCTTGAGGAGGCCTCTGGATCCTGGTAGAGTGAAGGATGGACTCTATCTACTGCAGACCTTTCATCCCATGCCTGGAACTCACCTGCAGACAAACCAAACTATTTTATCCCCTGTTAATAACTGTCATAAGGATGTTTGTACTTTGTTTCTAATTCTGAACATTCTCATGGAACTTAATGATATGTTAGACTTGGGCATATGCCCATTTTAAGTATGAAACACATTTCTGCTTTACCAAAGAATGCTTTTGTTTCTGATCCCTATCCTTGCTCTATTTGTCCTCTAGCAAGACAACACCAACTACCATTTCCTAAAATCACCTCTTCCACATCACACATATTTGAACTTATATATATTGACACTTGGGGACCATATAAAACAACTACTTATGATGGTTTTAAATATTTTTTAACCATAGTGGATGATTTTAGTAGGGGAACTTGGACCTATCTTTTGAGAAACAAAGGCAATGCTTTCACCATTCTCAAATCCTTTATTGCCATGGTTGAAAGAAAATTTGATACCAAAATTAAAGTCATCAGATCTGATAATGCCCTAGAATTAGGGAGTGGTTCTACTGTTGCTGCCTATTTCCAGTCTAAAGGAATCCTTCACCAAACTAGTTATGTGGCAACCCCTCAACAAAATGGTATAGTTGAAAGGAAACACAAACACTTACTTGAAACCTGTAGAGCTTTGCTATTTCACTCCAAAGTTCCTATCATTTACTAGGGAGAATGCCTCTTAACTGCCACCTTTCTTATAAACAGACATCCTACCAAATTACTTCATTACAAGACACTTTATGAAGTTCTTTTTGGAAAATCCCCTGATTATTCTATGCTTAAGTGCTTTGGTTCCCTTTGCTTTGCTTCTACTTTATCCCATCAAAGAGGGAAACTTGATCCTAGGGCTGTTGCTTGTGTATTTCTTGGCTACCCTTTTGGAAAAAAAGGCAATAAACTCCTAAACTTGAAAACTAACCATGTTTTTATCTCTACTGACTCTAACTATCCTTCTACTTCTTCTCTTTCCAATGATTCATATTTGAGTCCATCCTTCTCCTCTCTTGACCCTTCTTCTTCTATTATTCCTTACTCTTCTCATACATTTTTTACACCATCTAGTTCTTCCCCTTCTAGTTCTACACCCACTGATATTTCTATTCCTATATTCCCTTCTCATTCCACACCTTCTACTGTTCCTCGTGAGGCTCCTTTGCGCAGGTCATTAAGGGACCACAAACACCTGCCTACCTTTATGATTTCATATGCAATGTAGTTTATCTTACTGATGTTTCCACCCCTTGTTTTCTTTCTTTTATTTCACCTAATGTTTTATCATTTTCCACTCTATCTTCACCCAGTCGTCAGCTTGTTAATTCTATCTCTCATATTCATGAACCCACTTCCTTTTCTCAAGCTGTTACTCATCCTGGATGGAAGGAGGCCATGGCTAAGGAATTGGATGCTTTATTGGCCAATGAGACTTGGACAGTAGTCCCTCTAGCACTTGGGAAAAAGGCTATTTCTTGCAAATGGGTTTACAAAGTGAAACTTAATCTGATGACAGTGTTGAAAGACTTAAGGCACATTTGGTTATTAGAGGTGACACTCAACGTGAGGGTATTGACTTCACTGAAACATTTTCTCCAGTTGTTAAGATGACTACTATTCGTTGCATTTTTGCTATTGCTGTTAAAAAGGGCTGGGGTCTTTATCAACTTGATGTTAATAATGCTTTTCTACACGGGTATCTACACGAAGAAGTCTATATGAAATTTCCTGCTGGTTTTCCTTCCCCTTCTCCTAATCTTGTTTGTCGACTTAAGAAGTCTCTTTATGGGCTACGACAGGCCTCGCGCCAATGGTATACTAAACTCAATGATGCTCTCAATTTTAAAGGTTTTTCTCACTCTCTCAATGACTACTCTCTATTCTATAAGAAAAATGGGTCCTCTATCTCCCTAGTGGTTGTGTACGTTGATGATATACTACTTACTGGGAATAATGAGCTAGAATTGACAGAGTTGAGACAGTTCCATGATGAAGAATTTAAAATTAAGGATTTAGGGCACTTATCTTTCTTTTTAGGCATGGAGATTCTGAGGAGCCTTCTAGTCTGCTTGTTCACCAATGTAAGTTTACTCTTGAACTGCTCACTGAGTTTTCTTGTTTAGATCTCTCTCCAGTCTCTTCCCTTTTGGATACCTCTGTCAAGCTCTTAATTGGGGTTGATTCTCCTATTCCTGACACTTTCCTTTATCGTCGTCTTCTTGGTAAGCTCAACTTCCTCACTTATACTAGACCAGATCTTTCTTTTGCTTTCCAACATCTCTCTCAATTTCTGCAAGACCCTCGTACTCCTCACATGGATGCTGCCATGCATTGTCTCCGCTACCTCCTAAAAGATCCTGGTCTTGGTCTCCTCATGTCTCTTCCCCTTCTTTTGATCTTCTCGCTTTTTGCGACTTCGACTGGGGTTCTTACCCTGATTCTCGTCGTTCAATTAGTGGTTTCTTCATCAGTTTGGGTGGTTGTCCCATTTCTTGGAAATCCAAGAAACAACCTTCTATTTCCTTGTCTTCTGCAGAGGCGGAGTACCGCTCCATGCGCCGTGTTATGGCAGAATTAACCTGGCTTCACCGTCTTCTTACAGATCTTTCTGTGCCTCCCTCGTTACCGATTCCCCTTCATTCTGATAGCCAAGTTGCAATCCATATCGCTAAAAACCCGTTTTTCACGAGAGAACGAAACATGTCGATCTTGATAGCCATTTCTTTCGTCTATAGTTTCAATCTGGTCTGATTTCTCTTTGTTTTCTTCCAACTCGTTCCCAACAGGCCGATATCTTCACCAAACCCCTTTCTGGGCCTTCTCACCGTGAGTTTCTGAGCAAGTTGGGGGTTCATTCTTCCCCCTCCAACTTGAGGGGGGGGGGTGTTGATGATGGTACTCAATTGAAAGATATATCTGACGGCTAGGTTTGCAAATGAATCGTAAGATATCACAGATGCCTCCTTCAACACATTAGCAGGGATACGTGGCTTCATCTTAGCTATTGATCTTTATTTGCTTGTTTTAATTTTAGCCATAGGATTAGCTTCTAGAAATTTCCTGTACATACACTTTTGGTAGCTTATTTACAGCACGTGGGTGTAGCCAGCTGGCAAGAACACATGTATATATATTGTATCAGTGTAACTGAATATCCACCAGATATTTCAATACGCAAAATCGTTTTTCTCTCAATTGAGCTTGATAAAATGAGACTTATTTGGGATATTTAGGTAAAATTTCTTTAAATAAAAGTTCCACATTATGTGGGCCAGTCCGCTAAGTCAGTCTTCAAATGGCAACCCATTACATTAGCCCAAGGTCCATGCCATATGTCAAATGAGGGAGATGTGCACAAATATCCACTAACAACAGCTGCCTTTATTTTAAAACCAGTGTTTTAAATGTATTTAGTCTTTAGCCACTGCTTTAATAAATTTATACCTGACTGGACGAAAATACCCTTCTACTATTCCTTATACCTACGCTTTTATTAACGATCACTGTACTAGCAGCAGTAGCAACGGCGATAAACAACTTTCCCCGTGATCGTAAATTGAAGAAGATTCTCTTCCGATTTCAAAAATTCAACATTTTCATCCAAAAAATCGACATAGATTTACAGTAAGTTATACTTTCCTGTGTTTTTGTAGATTTTTATTTTGGCATAGTTATACTATTTTCGATTTGTATTGATTTTTATACAGTAATTAGAAATTTTGATTTTTTTTTGAATTTTTGTATTAATAAAGTAAAGAAATCGCGTCTAGTGATAATTATGTAAAAATTAAGCATATAATATTAAGAACATAGTGTCCTCATTTTGGAAATTGAATTGAAAAAGTTAAGGACACAATGTCCTTAACTATATTGATATTCTTCTGTATATTACAAACATACTGTCATAGTTTTTGTAAATTCTTTTGAAAAAGTGAAGGACACTATGTCCTGAATTTGAGTTTCAAATTGAAAACGTTAAATAGGAAGTCCTTAAAGTTTGAATTAGTGCTTGAACTTAAGTTTGACTGCAGGTTCAAAAGTTAAGGCCACTTGGTCCTTAACTTTGGTTTTTAAGTTCAAAAGTGAAGGACATGATGTCCTTCAGTTTGAATTACAGCTTGAAACCGTAAGGACACAAGTCCTTAAGTTTGACTGCCGGTTCAAAAGTTAAGGACACTTGTTAACTTTGGGTTTCAAGTTCAAAAGTTAAGGACATGAAGTCCTTAAGTTTGAATTACATGTTAATTCTATAAAAAAATGAGCACATAACATTAAGAACATAGTGTCATGATTTTTTAGGACACAAGTCCTTAAGTTTTACTGCAGGTTCAAAAGTTAAGGACACTTAGTCCTTAACTTTGGGGTTCAAGTTCAAAAGTGAAGGACATGAAGTCCTTAAGTTTGAATTACAACTTAAAAAGTTAAGGACAGGAACTCCTTAACTTAAGGACAGAAGTCCTTAAGTTTCAATTACAGGTTCAAAAGTTAAGGACATGCAGTCCTTAACATTTAATTCCAAGTTCAAATGCTAAGGATACTTGGTCCTTAACTTGGTCTTGAACTTATAGTACATGTTCTTAATTATACAAGGATTGCTTTTATAAAATATGTCATGTGTTTCCCATTCTCTTGACTTACAGGATGGAAACAATATGCATTATAGTTGCTTTTAACGTAGATGGAGTGAAGTCTATTAATATCTTGATCATCAAACAAAGCTTGTTCTGGTACCTGAGGCAATTCGGTTTGAAGATTTTATTAAACAGATCTTTGAAGTAATTGAATTGGATAGACACAAATTTGAAGTAGTGATATGGTTTGATATCAACCTTGGAACAAGCAAGGGAATGCTTGTATCCAAAGATTTAGATCTTCACACATGTATAGAGTAGCTAAAAACTCATTCACTCTTCGAGGGATGTCTTTTTATTGTTGATATTTCGAAAAGAGTTTTGGATCAACAAGCAATGAACATGTCATCACAGAAGCTCAACATGACAATTAAAACAAATGCCAAGAGATAATGGAAATAGATATGGTTGAAGCTCAAGAAATAACTGAAGAGGTGCTTCAAATACATGTCAACAGACAAACTCAACATGACAGTCAAGACAAATACCAACAGATATTGGAAATAGATATGATTGAAGCTCAATCAATAACTTAAGAGGTGCTTCAATCATTTGATTCTATTCAAGCAGAAGGACAAAGCATTACAGATATTGACAACGAATAAGCTTTGGGTATTCAAGTCTTATAGAGTGCACCGGTAATCGAAGAAGTTGCTGAAAAAACCTCTACTCAACAACTAGACGAAGATCAAATTTTAAACAAAAAAGAATCCCCAGCTACGATATTAAGAGAAAATACTGTTAGATAATACGCTTAACGCTGGGGGGGGGGGTGAATAGCGTTATAATAAAAATTAGCGTAAACTTGCGGAATTTAAAAATTGCAGGAAATAAATAAGTGCGATAAGTAAATAAATTAGAACAAACGCACCAATGTATCCTGGTTCACCACAACCCGTGGCTAGTCCAGTCCCCGAGAGACTCTCTCGAGATTTGCACTAACTTGTTAAGCTTACGGGTGCTCAACAAACCGTTACAACCTGAGGACACAAGCCTCAACAACCTTTGCTCGGAGATACAACACTCCAAGACTTCAACCAAGGAAACACAAGTTCCTTCTTACAACACATGGGACTAACACTTCCCTTCAAGTGTACAAAAACACTTAGCACTCAAACAAGACGCTCCTTTAAGAGTAGATATGAGTAAAAAGAATACGCTCAAGATCGCAACAACTTTCGACAAGAATTTGGCTCTCAAAAGCTTATGTAATGAATATAAAATGATAAGCAATAAAGTATGCAAGCTTTAGCAATTGTATGATCAGTTGTTGTGTGTTGTTGTTGTTAAAAGACTGATTTGAAGCTGTATTTATAGTTGAAAAACTTTGTATTACCGTTGCCTAATTGCCAATTAAGAATTGCTGATTTTACTCTGTGACAATCGATTGTCAAATTACTACAATCAATTGTTTGCCAGTTCTTCCAAAAATCAATCCCAGATTTTACGCTTAACAATCGATTATCTAAGATCAATAATCGATTACTGGCAACGTTCAAAAAATCATTTCCAGATTTTACGTAAAACAATCAATTGTCAGAAATCTACAATCGATTACTCAGCAACGTTCAAAAAATCCTTTCCAGATTTTAATTAAAACAATCGATTATAAGAAATCAATAATCGATTACCTGACGGTATTTGAAAACATTTTGGCATTGGTCATTTATACACTCGATTATATTAAGTTAACAATCGATTATATATCAGTCTTGAAAAATCAATTTAGACACTGCCTCTTGACAATCGATTGTTATAGGTTCACAATCGATTATTTAATAACTTTGAAAAAGTCTGGAAGACACTGCCTCAACACAATCGATTATCATAAGTTCACAATCGATTATTTTGTGACTTTGAAAAATCTGATGGACACTGTCTCTTCACAATCGACTGTCATTAGCTTCACAATCGATTATTTTGAGCTTTGAAAAACTTTGATGGACACTGCCTCAATCGATTGTCATAAGGTTCACAATCGATTGTCATGCAGATTTGAAAAATCTGATGCTCACTGCCTTAACACAATCGATTGTCATAAGTTCACAATCGATTGTCAAGCAGCTGACTTTAACATAATCGATTATCATAAGTTCATAATCGATTATCTTAGTCCAGATTTTAGAGGCATGTTTAAAAATCATTTTGACTAGAGTAAATATGCATTATTTAAAATCATTTTGCTCTAAATTAAATATGCATGATTTGTTAAAAATATTTTACGAGAGAAGCCAAGTCTTGAGTTTAAGTTGTCGGATCAAGATCACAATTAAATACCGACTCATATAAAACTTAATCTCGGTTTTTGTCTTGTGCTTGAATCTCGTTATATATCAATTTTGCGCTTGTGCTTGGACCTCGTCATATGTCAATTTGCGCATAGTTTGTCATTCATCAAAACCTACAAATATGAACACACGTTTAGTATAATGCCTTGAGAACGTGTTTCCAACAATTTCCCCCTTTTTGATAATAGCAAAATTTAAGCGGGATATGCATATTAGGCAATTCATAATGACGATTCAAGACAAGTAAAGATATGCAACAAGTATATAGATATGCAATTTGTTCCCCCTCAATTTATCCCAATAAGTATTGAGAGTGCATACCCGTTATCTTCCCCCTTTTGCCATTAGCAAAAAATATAGAATAAAAAAAACTTGTTTATTTATTAAATCTGCAATTTCAGACATAATAACGCAAATAATATCAAGACAATTGATTATTGATACTGGATAATCGATTATATAAAAGAGAAATCGATTGTTCTGTGCGTCAAGCTTTATAATTCCCCCTGCCTTTAGGGCGATACCTGCAAAAATACGTTAGACGTCTCCGACGCTCAAGTTAGAAAACATGTGAGAGGGAAAATGCAATGCATGACTTAGATCAACGTGGAGTCAAGGATCCTGAGTTCACTACGAATTCGGAAGAAGGACTCTTTCTCTAAGGGCTTTGTAAAGATGTCGGCCAATTGATCTTTGGTTTCAACAAATTCAATTTCGACATCGGCCTTGAGAACGTGATCTCTTATAAAATGATGTCTAATTTCAATGTGTTTTGTTCGCGAATGAAGAACGGGGTTCTTCGTCAAGCATATGGCCCTAGTATTATCACATCTAAGAGGGATATGATCAAGACTTAGGCCATAGTCCAAGAGTTGTTGTTTCATCCTAAGGATTTGAGCGCAACAACTCCCCGCGGCTACATATTCAGCCTCGGTTGTGGACAACGCAACACTTACTTGTTTCTTGCTAAACCAAGAAACGAGAGAGCTACTGAGCAAATGGCAAGTGCCACTAGTGCTCTTGCGGTCCAATTTGCATCCAGCAAAATCGGAATCGGAATAGCCAACAAGTTGGCATGAAGAACCTTTGGGGTACCATAGACCCACATTTACAGTACCAACAAGATACTTCAATATCCGTTTCACCGCAGTTAGGTGAGACTCCTTCGGACACGATTGATAACGAGCGCATAAGCACACGCTAAACATGATATCCGGACGACTAGCAGTAAGATAAAGGAGAGAGCCAATCATACCTCGATACTTTTTGATGTCGACTTCCTTACCTTTCTCATCTTTGTCTTGATGATCGGATGTGCTCATGGGGGTTGCCATTGCTTTTGCATTGGTCATTTCAAATCGTTTCAGCAATTCTTTGCAATATTTCGCTTGGCAAATGAACGTACCTTCTTTCATTTGCTTTACTTGTAATCCCAAAAAGAATGTTAACTCACCCATCATAGACATCTCAAATTCGCTTGTCATTAAATCGGAAAATTTCTTGCACAAAACATTGTTAGTAGCACCAAATATAATATCATCCACATAGATTTGAACTAATAAAATATCATTGTTTTTATGCTTAACAAAAAGAGTGGTGTCAAGTTTCCCCCTAATGAAATCATTTTCCAATAGAAATTTACTCAATCTTTCATACCAAGCTCGGGGAGCTTGTTTTAAACCATAAAGAGCCTTTTTGAGTTTGAAAACATGATCGGGAGATTTAAAATCTTCAAAATCGGGGGGTTGTTCAACATAAACTTCTTCTTGAATAACACCATTTAGAAAAGCACTTTTCACATCCATTTGATATAAATTGAAATTCATAGAAGAGGCAAAAGCAAGCAATAAACGAATAGCTTCTAATCTAGCTACGGGAGCATATGTTTCTTCATAGTCAATACCCTCTTCTTGATATAGCCTTTTGCTACAAGCCTAGCTTTGTTTCTAGTGATTACACCATTTTCATCTAGTTTGTTTCGAAAAACCCATTTCGTACCAATTATGGTATGATTTTCGGGTCTTGGCACCAAATCCCAAACGTCATTCCATTTGAATTGGTTAAGCTCCTCTTGCATTGCCAAGGTCCAAAATTCATCCCCAATTGCTTCGGAGATGGTTGTTGGTTCAATTTGAGAAACAAAAGCAGTATGTCCTAAGGTGTTCTTAAGGGAGTTTCGGGTACTTACCTTTTCTCCGATGTCGCCAATTACCTGTTCGAGAGGGTGATCTTTGATTGTCCTTCACTCGTTAGGCATTTTCGTTTCTTTCTCCAATTGTGGCGTTTCCTCCGTCGATTGTTCCAAGATTTCATCTTGAATTTCCTTAGGAGTTTCCTCTTGTACTTTGTCTTTTAAACTATTTAAAATACCTGCAAGATCAGAACAAGAATCCTTTCTCGCCAAGCGAGCATTATTTTCGGAAAACACAATATGAGGGGATTCCTCCACAGTTTGGGTTCTATTATTAAATACCCTATATGCTTTGCTACGTGAAGAATACCCAATAAAAATTCCCTCATCAAATTTTCCCAATTAATCTTTTCCATTGTTATGAATAAAACATTTACAACCGAATACTCTAAAATGGGAGATATTTGGTTTCCTTCCCTTGTAGAGTTCATAATGGGTTTTCATGAGTATTGGCCTTATGACTACTCTATTTAAAACGTAGCATGCGGTACTCACGGCATCCACCCAAAAATGTTTGGGAATCTTAGCCTCTTCGAGCATGGTTCTAGCCATCTCTTCGAGACACCTATTTTTCCTTTCCACCACCCCATTTTGTTGTGGTGTTCGTGGAGCGGAAAAGGTATGCTCGATACCGAGTTCGTCACAAAAGTCCGCAAAGAGATTGTGATCAAACTCTCCCCCATGATCACTTCTAATTGAAGTGACGGTTGTTTCCTTTTCGTTTTGAACACGTTTAAGAAAATATTTAAAATTCTGAAAAGCATCACTTTTATGGGCAAGAAATAAAGTCCAAGTAAATCTGGAATAATCATCAACAATAACAAAAGCATAACGATTTCTACCAAGACTTTCAATGCGAGATGGTCCAAACAAATCCATGTGAAGCTATTGCAATGGTCTAGTAGTTGAAACAATATTTTTCGATTTAAAAGATGCTTTTGTTTGCTTCCCTTTTTGACAAGAATCACAAATAGAGTCATTTCCAAATTTCAAATTTGGAAGACCAACAACTAAATTTTGTGAAACCAATTTGTTCAAAAGATGCATGTTGATGTGAGCTACTCTACGATGCCATAACCAAGAATCATCCTCTTTGCTCATTAAACAATTCACATATTCGGGTGAAGAATTTGCAAGATCAACCATATAAATGTTATCCATTCTAAAACCACGAAGGATAATTTTAAAATCGCTACGTCTAAAAACTAAGCATTCATCCGAATCAAATAAAACAAGATTTCCCTTGTCACATAATTGACTTATGCTCAAGTGACTATGTTTTAAACCTTTCACAAGTAATATATGCTTAATGGAAGAAATTTCATCCTTACCGAACGATCCGATGCCGATAATCTTTCCTTTGTTGTTATCACCAAAAATAACACTTCCCCCTTCCTTGTGTTCTAGTTGAAGGAATTTGGATTCGTCTCCGTCATGTGCTTGGAGCATCCACTATCAAGGTACCATAGCACACTTGATCCCTTCAAACATACCTACAAAACAGATTAATGAGTTTTAGGTACCCATGCCATTTTGGGTCCTTGGGGGTTAGGCAAATCATAGTGATGTGATTGAGTGTTATGTCTATGTCGTGTAAAACAAGCAGGAGCAATATGTCCAATTCGTCTACAATAATGACAAGTCACGTTAGGATTATGCATCCTTCTAGGTTGACAGTAATTGGAGGGACGAAATTCATTTACTCTATTCTTGACAATATAACTATTGCGCAAATCATGAAAATCATTTCTCCTACCATTTGTTCTAGGATATGCATCATTTCTAGAATAGTTGTTTCTAGGTTGGAAGTCATTTCTAGGTGTTCTAAAAGGTTCAAAATTCCTTCTAGTGTTTGGCCTAGAATGTGCATTATTTCTAGCATGATTATTTCTAGGTTGCGATTGATGAAAACCATTTCTAGGTTTGTTGTATCTAGGATGAACATTTGTTTTATTTATCCTAGGTTGAGCCTTAGGTGGTTGGGGGTTGGCTTCAACTTTCTCTTTAGGCTCGTTTCTAAAACCTATGCCATGCTTGGTCGACTTCAAATTAACAAGCACTTCATTCAAATTTTTATGAGAAGAGTTAGACTTATCTAAGGTGCCCTTAAGCCTTTCTACTTCATTTTTGAGATGCATGCAAGAAGTACAATTTCTAGAACTCTCTGGCTTGTCGGCGCTTCTCTTGCCAAAAAATTTGTTTTCCTCTTTCAACTTCTCATTTTCTAAAATCAGTTTTTCCAATCCCTTTTCTTTAAAAGAGAGTTGTTTTTGAAAATCTTTTTCTTTTAAAGAAGCATTTTCTTTTATACTCTTACAGTTTTTGAGGCTCTAATAAATTCGCTATACAACTCATCAAAAGCATTTTGCATTTCTTCAAGGGAAAAGAAATTTTTGGAAGAAATTTGACATACCTCTTCTTTGTTGTCTTATTGTGCCATAAGACAAAGATTTGCGGCTTCGTCTTCTTCTTCCTCACTTGACTCGTCACCGGAGTCGCCTCCCCAAGATATGTATTCTTGTTGCTTCTTGAAGGGTTTCTCTTCTCCTTTTTAGCATTTGGGCAATTTGATTTAATGTGCCCGGTTTCTCCGCACTCATAGCACTTTATTTGATCTCCTTGCTTTTTGCCCTTTCGTTCATACTCTTTTCGCATGAACTTTTGAAATCTCTTGATAACGAGTCCGAACTCGTTGTCTCCGTCCTCATCATTTTGAGGTTGGCTTGTGCTTGCCTTGAGAGCGATTCTTTGCTTCCTTTGATCATTAACAAGAGGGTTAAGTATAGTAGATTCATAAGTTTTAAGATTACTCTTAATGCATCGATGGTGACATTTGAAATGCCAATGGATTCTTGAATCGCGTCGGCCTTGGATCGCCATTCCGGAGTGAGACTTCGGAGAATTTTTCGGACAAGTTCCTTATCCATGAAGGTCTTCTTAAGAGCATGTAAATCATTTACGATTTTTGAAAATCGTTCAAACATCTCATCGACCTTTACGCCTTCCTTCATGTGAAACAATTCATATGCATGGGTTAGGAAATCAATATTGGCTTCCCTTACCTGGTCCGTACCTTCGTACGTAATTTCCAGCTTGTCCCACATTTGCTTCGCCGTTGTGCAACAAGATATCTTCCTGTAATCATCAGCATTTACAGCACAATATAATAAATTAATAGCTTTAGCATTATTTTGCACCTTTCGGATATCATCCGCATCGTATTCATCTTCGGACTTTGGGACTCATTCGTTTTCAACCTTCTTGGTTGGAATTTGTTCTCCATTCATTATGACCTTCCAAAGATGAAAACTATTTGATTGTACAAATATTCTCATCCTCTCCTTCCAGTATTTATAATTTGTACCATCGAATAGCGGTGGTCGGGTGGAGCATTGTCCTTCACCTATTCCTGCAAAAGAATCACGAGTAGAAGCCATGGATGTTTCTCTCAAACGGTTAAGTCTTCAGATAGTTGGGCTCTGATACCAATTGTTAGATAATACGCTTAACGCTAGAGGGGGGGGTGAATAGCGTTATAATAAAAATTAGCGTAAACTTGCGGAATTTAAAAATTGCAGGAAATAAATAAGTGCGATAAGTAAATAAATTAGAACAAACGCACCGATGTATCCTGGTTCATTACAACCCGTGGCTAGTCCAGTCCCCGAGAGACTCTCTCGAGATTTGCACTAACTTGTTAAGCTTACGGGTGCTCAACAGACCGTTACAACTTGAGGACACAAGCCTCAACAACCTTTGCTCGGAGATACAACACTCCAAGACTTCAACCAAGGAAACACAAGTTCCTTCTTACAACACAAGGGACTAACACTTCCCTTCAAGTGTACAAAAACACTTAGCACTCAAACAAGACACTCCTTTAAAAGTAGATATGAGTAAAAAGAATACTTTCAAGAGCGCAACAACTTTCGACAAGAATTTGGCTCTCAAAAGCTTATGTAATGAAAATAAAATGATAAGCAATAAAGTATGCAAGCTTTAGCAATTGTATGATCAGTTGTTGTGTGTTGTTGTTGTTAAAAGACTGATTTGAAGTTGTATTTATAGTTGAAAAACTTTGTATTACCGTTGCCTAATTGCCAATTAAGAATTGCTGATTTTACTCTGTGACAATCGATTGTCAAATTACCACAATCGATTGTTTGCCAGTTCTTCCAAAAATCAATCCCAGATTTTACGCTTAACAATCGATTATCTAAGATCAATAATCGATTACTGGCGACGTTCAAAAAATCATTTCCAGATTTTACGTAAAACAATCGATTGTCAGAAATCTACAATCGATTACTCAGCAATGTTCAAAAAATCCTTTCCAGATTTTAATTAAAACAATCGATTATAAGAAATCAATAATCGATTACCTGACGGTATTTGAAAACATTTTGGCAACGGTCATTTATACAATCGATTATATTAAGTTAACAATCGATTATATATCAGTCTTGAAAAATCAATTTAGACACTGCCTCTTGACAATCGATTGTTATAGGTTCACAATCGATTATTTAATAACTTTGAAAAAGTCTGGAAGACACTGCCTCAACACAATCGATTGTCATAAGTTCACAATCGATTATTTTGTGACTTTGAAAAATCTGATGGACACTGTCTCTTCACAATCGACTGTCATTAGCTTCACAATCGATTATTTTGAGCTTTGAAAAACTTTGATGGACACTGCCTCATCACAATCGATTGTCATAAGGTTCACAATCGATTGTCATGCAGATTTGAAAAATCTGATGCTCACTGCCTTAACACAATCGATTGTCATAAGTTCACAATCGATTGTCAAGCAGCTGACTTAAACATAATCGATTATCATAAGTACGTAATCGATTATCTTAGTCCAGATTTTAGAGGCATGTTTAAAAATCATTTTGACTAGAGTAGATATGCATTATTTAAAATCATTTTGCTCTAAATTAAATATGCATGATTTGTTAAAAATATTTTTACGAGAGAAGCCAAGTCTTGAGTTTAAGTTGTCGGATCAAGATCACAATTAAATACCGACTCATATAAAACTTAATCTCGGTTTTTGTCTTGTGCTTGAATCTCGTTATATATCAATTTTGCGCTTGTGCTTGGACCTCGTCATATGTCAATTTGCGCATAGTTTGTCATTCATCAAAACCTACAAATATGAACACACGTTTAGTATAATGCCTTGAGAACGTGTTTCCAACAAATACTTCGCTGGATGAAATAAAAGTTGGATTAGTATTTGACAAGAAGAAGAGTATAATTAATTGTTTTCCAATATAGCAATTAAAGGATATTTTTGAATTCAAGGTTGTTAGATCAAGCTCAACAAGTTATTCATGGAAATGCAGTGAGGATAGGTGTTGTTGGTGTGTGCGTGCTTTCAGAATTAAAGATTCAACACTATTCAAGATAGTAAAGATTGAGAAAAAGCATGACTGCTCTGTTAACACTATGTCGGCCCGCCTTTCATCATCTATACCAGCTGCCACGCAAGAACCAATAGAAAGGATTTCGATGCCCCTCTCGTCATAAGAAGCAGAACGCGCCATCACCTAGCCCCTGGATTGGTGCGCAAGCAAAACCCCTACGTACGGCAGGCCCTTCTTCAAGAGTGCCCAAGGTGTGGCGGTAAGTCAAAACTTTTTGTCATCGACTGGATAAAGAGTTTCCACTGACGGGGAGGTTCTTTAATGCTACTTCAAAGTTGATTAGTGGTTACATTATCGACAATCTTCGGGACCCAAGGTTTGAAGTTACACCAGCTTTTATCATGGCAGAGATGCAAATATTGCATGGTCTAAGGATATCATAGGCGTGACGTGCTATTCAACATGCTCCCGCTTTAATAAGAGGAACTCCCGAAGAGAATTATAAATTATTGTCTTCATACTTGTATATGATGACAAGTAAAAACCCGAGAACTTATACTAACATAAAGATAGACGACAACAACAGGTAAACAATCAAAAAAGTTTATTAGTACGTTTTATAAAATTTAGAACATGTTGTCTTTAACCTTGTTAACTTTTGAGTTGTAACCAGAAGATCAGAACTGGTTGTCCTTAACTTTTGAACTTGTAATTCAAAGTTAAGGTCTGTCGGTCCTTAAGTTTTGAACTTTGAACTCAAAGTTAAGGACCGCAAGTCCTTAACTTTATAACTTGAAACTCTAAGTTAAGGAATGATTGTCCTTAACTTTTAACCTTGTAATCTGATGTTCAGGACTACATGTCCTTAACTTCTGTTAACCTTATTTTATATTGTATTTTCAGGTTTCTTTATATGTTTTATGCATATGGATAATCAATAGCTGGTTGGAATCATTGTAGACAGTGATTGCTATTGATGCAACTTTTTTGAAGTTAAAATTTTGTGGTGTTTTAATGATTTCAGTTTCAAATGATGCAAATAACCAAATTTTCCGACTAGCCTTTGGAATACTAGAATCTGAAAATATCAATTCCTATGAGTGGTACTTTAGTCAGCTTCGCAATGCAATTGGGAGCAGTGAGAATTTAAATTTTTTATCAGACAAGCATCAAGCTATTGCAAATGGCATTGCAAAGGTATATCCTGAAAGCTATCATAGGATTTGCATCTATCATTTGAAGCAGAACCTAAATCGAAGGAAGGTGAAAAGTGAGGTCATAAAACTTTTCCAAAGTGCTGCAAGAGTATACATGCGCAAAGAATTTGACCTATACATGTCAGATATAGCAAAAGTAGATAAGAAGATATATGACTACTTGATGGTAGAACCACTGGAAAGATGGGCACGCTCTTGTAGTCCACGATGAAGATATGACATGCTCACAACAAACATAGTTGAGTCAATGAATTCTGTCCTGTTAGAAGCAAGGGAGCTGCCTATATTAAGAATGATGGATTTCATTCAAGTGAAGCTACAAAGTTAGTTTTATGAAAGAAGAAATAAAGCAGAAGGAACATTTTATGATATTTCTTGTTAGGTAGAGGAGGAATTGAAGAAAATAATAGATTTACATTTACTTTGAATGTAAGTATTATGTTCTACGTTTATCTTATGATTTTAATATTATTTAACATAATGTACTAAATTATAATTTTTCAACATTGAAGGTCTTCCCTGTTGACTCATGGCGTTTTAAAGCTGAAGAAGAAGGAATAACTTTCCCGGTGGACTTAAACAAAAGAACATATGATTGTTTTGCAGTTTCAATTTGATGAATTACAATGCATACATGAAATTGTAGCTATCGAGAAGAGAAAGATCAAGAAGTCCAATTTTTGTTCGCGCTGGTACTTAAAGGAATCTTGGCTGAAAACATATGAAGGACAAATACATCATGTAGGACATACTGATTCTTGGATTGTACCAGATAGTGTTAAGTCACAAATGGTTAAATCTCTAGATTTCAAAGTGCCACCAGGTAGAAGGCAAAAGAAAAGGCATATTCTTGCTACCTAGTCATCAAAAATAACATTCAAATGTGGTCATTGCAGAAGAATTGGTCATAATAGAACAACTTGTATCATTCTCTAACACTCCATCTGTGATGATCCGACCCGTCTTCATGTGAGTTACCACCCCGTTTTCCCCATTTTATGCCTCTATTTGCTTCATTATATGTGTTTGTAGAGTTTGAAGTGATTCAGACAGAGTTTGGTTGGAATTGAGATAATTAATCTCTTTAAGAGAATGCTAGTTTGAAAAAGTCAACAAGAAGTTGACTATGTGGTTGTAGGGCTCGGATGTGAATTCCGGTGATTCGCTTAACTTCGGGGGATAATTTTTTACTTAGGAGTGCGAGGAATTGAATTTGGAGGTCCGGTGTAGAATTAGGCTTGAATTGGCGAAGTTTGAATTTTGGCGGATTCCGGTTGATAGGTGAGATTTTGATCCGAGGGTTGGAATGGAATTCTGAGAGTTTCAGTAGCTTCTTTAGGTGATTTTGGATATGTCTACAAATTTTCAGGTCATTCGGACGTCGTTTGATTGGGCTTTTGATCGAGTGTGAGTTTCAAAAGTTTAAAGAAAACTTAGGCCTTGATCTGATGATATTTGAGGATTTTGATGTTAATAATAGTGTTCTTATGATTCGAGCAAGCTTGAATAAGTTAATATAACATATTTGTACTTTTGGTTGAGGTCCCGGGGGCCTCGAGGTGATTTCGAGTGATCAAATGGACAAATTTCGGCATTTGGAAGTTGTAGATTTCCAGTCATTTCTTTTGTAGAGGCTTTGGTCAATGCGATCGCGGGGGTTATGTCACATCGCATAGAGGTAGTTTGTGAGGCAGGAGTATTTTTTCTATGCGTTCGCATTCAATGGTACGCGATCACATAAGAGGATCTGGGGGCCAGGGTAATTGTTCTTCGCGTTCGCACCTCCTGGCACGCGTTCGCATAGTATGGTGAGTCAGTGCTTTGCATTTGCAGCACTGTATATGCGTTCGCATAAGAGAGAAATTTGAAGGCTGAATATTTGTTCTCTGCGATCGCGAGGAATGTTCCGCGATTGCATAGGGTAAAAATGCACCTGGGCAGAATTGATTTAAGTCATTTTATTCCGCGAGCCTATGCTATTTTCCTCCATTGTTTAGCACCTTGAGAGATTTTTGTGAGAAAATGAAGAGGGTTTCAAAGAGGATTGATTCGAGGTAAGTTTTATGGACTCAAAACATCTTTTTATTGAAGAATTAACCTATAAACTCATGGAATTAAACCCAAAAAATTGAAGAACTAGGGCTTGAATTTATTATATTTCAAATAAGGATTTGATAGGTCACTTGAGCTCAGATTTGGGAGTTCTTGGTATGTATGAACTCGCGGCGAGACGTGGATTTTGGAAATGTAAGTTTTGTAATTTTTCGAGAAGCGGGCCCGGGGCTCGAGTTTTGCTAGTTTCGGGGTTCTTGCTATAATTCGATTGTTTTCCATTGGGTATTGTCCCATTTGCATATTGTTATGTATTCTCTATTTTTGGCTAGATTCGACGCGCGAAGCCGATTTGAGGGGCAAAGGCGTCGTGAGCTTGAGATTTCGTCGGTTCGAGGTGAGTAATACTTGGGAATAATATCCTGAGGGTTTGAAACCCCGGATTTGCACATCCTAGTGCTGTATTATTGTGACTTGAACGCTGGACCTGAGCGTGTGGTATAGCACCGTTGGGGATTGTGACTTGGTCCGTCCCGTTGTCGGTTTTTACCGCGAAATTGTAAATGATTTGTTGTTATCACTATGACTTGGGCTCATAGCCATACTTGGAGCTTATTGCCGATTATTTGAACTCTTTATGAACTATCATCACAGTATTCCTCACTATTCGAATGATTATTTGAACTTAGTCCATTTGATTTACATTGTTTCATGAACTCAACTATATTTTACTCAAACTTGGAGTTTTAACTGATATTTGAACTATTGTTTGAGCTGAGTATTATTGTTTTACGGATGCCCGATGGGATTTTGACTATTTTGGTCTGATTGAGGTTGAGCGCCATATGTGAGGGCATGAAGATGGTGTAAGGAGGATTTAATGCCTCGAGTGTTATGTGTGCATGTACATATACATGCATGGATCGGACTGCACGCCGCAGTAGCATATTGCATTGATCGGGCTGCATGCCGCGGTGGTGTGATATTGATATTGCTCTTGGGCTGTAGGAGCCCCTCCGGAGTTTGAACCCCCACAATGAGCGTGGGTACCCAAATGGATCGGGTTGCGTGCCGCAGCGGTCATATGCATAGCATTATATTGGATTCATGCATTTACTCATATATCATCGACATTTAGCACTCATATATCATCGACACACATACTGTTACTTTCCTTGTTGACCAGATACCCTGGTGTTATATGTTAAGGAGTGCTGAGCCCGAGAGGCTGATGTTGTATGTTGTGAGTTGGGAGTGAGCTCGCGAGGCTGATACTGTACTGAGAGGTTGATATTGAGCCCCAGGGGCGGGTTTCTAATTACTTTCTACTTGTTGAAATTATCTTTGCAACTGTTGAAAAAGCATGCTTTTAAAAGAGATTTTTAACTAATCTTGAGATTTTCTAAAGGATTTTCACAGTATTATGGTTTTTCTCAAAGGGTTGTACCATCTTTTTATAGTATTGTAGTGTGCCCATACGTGTTTTCTTATCGCTCAGTTATTATTCTCTCTTATTACCACTGAGTTGGAAGTACTCACTTTACTCCATGCACCTTGCGTGCAGTTGCATGTATTGTTCACCCGGTGGCGGGTTATTAGCAGGACCGAAGGCCATTTTTTGGTAGTTGAGCAAGGTTACCACCATGTTCGCGGCAACACATTCCGACTTTGAGTTTCAGTTTTTTTTCCTTCTATATATATTTTGTTGGCCCAATAGTAGTGTCCCCACTCATTAGATGCTCGTGACTTGTGACACCCCGGTTGGGTTGTATTGGATTGAAATTTCATAGTTAAATGCCATTAAGTTGTATTTCTACTCATTTATGTTTAATAGCTGCTTAAAGAGGATTTGGGGTTGTTTATTGGCCTTGTCTTCACGAGAGACGCCATCACGACCGGATATGGAATTTGGGTCGTGACAAGTTGGTATTAGAGCCTGGGTTATTAGGTCTCACGAGTCATGATTAGGGTTAGTAGAGTCTCGCGGATCGATACGGAGACGTCTGTATTTGTCCTCGAGAGGCTGCAGAACCATTAAGAAAACTTCCCATTCTTGGAATTCTTATCGTGCGTACCTAATCTAGTTTGAGATAACTCTGAAATTCCTTCCACACCTCGGTATGCAAAGATGAGTGCTCAATAGTATATGTGCCTTGATGGCTTGTGATTCCCCGATCAAGGGGCGAGAGGTAATCTCCGTGAGTTCATGTTGGGCCACTCAGGAGGACTTGAGGCTGGATCTTTGCCTATCGCTTGAGCACCGAGGTGCTGATTGTGTGAGCAAGTGTTTTGAACTTATATTCGGTAATGTCCTTATTAGCCGAGTTGACGGTTGGATATCCATGCGATGAATATGTTAGTACTGTGAGGTGTATCTATGTAATTTTGGTAGTGACGTAGAAGTCTACTAGATAATAGATGAGTTGTTAAGTGATTGTTTCCTATTGCGATCTATTGTGTAGCCCCAAGTTATGGGTGCCTGAAGAATATTTTCATGTCTCTTAGTTTTAAAGTAAAGTGCATTTCATGTGGTGGTATGAGTTTAGATTCAGAAAGACTAATTGATAGCATAACGTATATGATGGTGGAAGGTATGTTGAAATATTGAAATGAGGCGAAGTAGGTGGGTTATCTCCTGCGGAGGGTTTTGAGCGATATGATCCTTATGTTTATGTAAAATATGTCATGCGTAATTGAAGGGTATGTGTTGTATTTTGAAGAATTGGGGCGCTTAAGAAAGTGGACTCAGTTGATGTGGAAATGAATGCGAGGTTTGCAGAGAATGTTAGTGCTAGATGATCTGTGTATTCACAAAACTTGTAAATGATTTGAGTTTGATCTCATTGTGGCGTCATTAGAGTAAAAGTGTTGTGAGTTGTTAAGAGTATATGGCTTCGAGCCAAGTTGGGGAGGTTGTTGTTGGTCAGATGGTTGCATGGTTATGTGCTATGTTGGTTCCGTTTTGAGGTATGATGGCAGATCAATTCCGGTTATAGAAATTGAGTCGAGGATGGCACGTGTGAAGGAAAATTTCTACAAAGGTTATATGGTTCTTCATAGGTATGAGAAAATACTGGGTTGTTTTGAGTTGTTGATGATAAAGGATACTCGGTGCATAAAGAAGGAAAATGGTTCTTTGTATCTGTATGAAATCATGTTCTGCGGTGTCAGGTACTAATAAGGCACGAGTGGTTCCATTCATTTAGGGCAGGTGAATTACAGCTGAATAAGAGTGAATGACTCTCGAGAATGGTTTTACTATGTTCAAGATTTTGCATGTAACAATCAGGTGTCTTAAGTTTATGCATGTGGCTAGAGATTGTGTTTTCATTAGAAAAGATCAAGACTTGTGGTACTTTGTGTTAATCATGGGATTCTTCGTATCCGCATTCGGAAGGTAATGGTAAACAAATTCAAAGTTGCAGGAAGTTCTACAAAGTAAAGCATTCTGGAATGTGTTACTTCTGGGAAATGTTTGAGAGGGTATTCCGTGGCCTATGGGTCTTGGACAGTGTAGTTTTATGTGCGAGTCTCGTGTGGTAACCTGGGTCGAGGTATTGTGGTTCTACAGCAAGGGATAATATCAAATTAAAGACGAGCCGGGAAATAAATTGGATAAAAGGGAATAGCTTGATAATGAATCGAATCGGTATGGTAAGGATATGATTAATTATTGTATGTGTCGATGTAATGAGCCTTACAGGTATTGTGCAGCAAAGCTTTAAAGTGTTGGCAGTTTGCTTAACTTGGTTTGGGTAGAGGGATTCATTCCTAGCAGTTTAGCTTGTGCAATGGAATTGGGAGAAAGAGTTCTTGATGTGTTTTACCTGGCCTGGGCCACGTAACTCTTCTGTCTGGACTGGGCCGTACGGAGTCTATCCTGAATCACCTTAACCTTCTCGACCGCATCCTTAACTAAATCAGTACCCAATAACCTAGCCTCACATGGCTCGAACCAATCACCGGGGATCCGCATCTCCTACCATATAAGGCCTCATAAGGCTCCATCTGAATACTGGACTGATAACTGTTGTTGTACGCAAACTCAGCCAATGGCAAGAACTGATCCCAAGACCCTCTAAACTCAATCACGCATGTACGTAGCATATCCTCAAGAATCTGAATAGTGCGCTCGGATTGTCCGTCTGTCTGGGGGTGAAAAGTTGTACTCATAGTCACCTGGGTACCCAACTCGTGCTGGACGGCTCTCCAGAACCGTGATGTAAACACTGAACCCCTGTTTGAGATGATAGAAACTGGAATACTATGCAGACGGACAATCTCCCTGATATAAATCCCTGCTAACCGCTCCGTTTAATAAGAAGTACACACTGGAATGAAATGAGAGGACTTGGTCAGCCGATCCATAACAACCCAAATAGAATAAATTTCCTCGTCGTTAGAGGGAGACCAGTCACAAAATCCATAGTAATCTTCTCCCATTTCCACTCCAGGATCTCCATTTGCTGGAGTAACCCTCCCAGTCTCTGATGCTCAACCTTTACCTGCTGACAATTGCGGCATCTAGCCACAAACTCTACTATATCCTTCTTCATCTGCCTCCACCATTAATGCTGCCTCAGATCCTGATACATCTTTGTGGCACCCGGATGAATGGAGTACCGCGAGCTCTGGGCCTCGGTTAATATCAACTCTCGAATATCATCAACATCGGGTACATAAATCCGACCCTGCATCCCCAAGACCCCGTCATCTCCAATAGTCACATCCCTAGCATCGCCAAGCTGAACTGTGTCCCCGAGGACAAGCAAATGAGGGTCATCATAGTGCCGCTCCCTGATACGATCAAACAATGAAGACCGAGAAATCACATAGGCTAGAACCCGACTGGGCTCCGAAAGGTCCAATCTCATGAACTGACTGGCTAAAGCCTGAACATCCATCGCCGTAGGTCTCTCTGAAGCTGGTAAATATGCCAAACTCCCCAAACTCTACGCCCGGCGACTCAAATCATAACCTACCACATTGGCCTTACCCGGCTGATAAATAATAGTAATATCATAATCGTTCAGTAGCTCCAACCATCTCTTCTAGAGCAAGTTCAGATCCTTCTGCTTGAACAAATGATGCAAACTATGATGATCCGTATAAATCTCATACGGCATGCCATATAAATAATGACACCAGATCTTTAAGGCGTGAACAATAGCAGCTAACTCAAGGTCATGGACAAGATAGTTCTTTTCATGTACCTTCAGTTGTCTGGATGTGTAGGCAATCACCGTACTGTCCTGCATCAACACCGCTCCAAGTCCAACCCGTGAGGCATCACAATAAACTGCATAGGACCCCAAACCAGTAGGCAAAAATCAAAATAAGGGCTGAAGTCAAAGGCGTCTTGAGCTTTTGGAAGCTTGCCTCACACTCTTCTTACCAATGAAAAGGAGCACCCTTCTGGGTCAATCTAGTCATAGGGGCTACAATAGATGAGAACCTCTCCATAAATTGACGATAATACCCCGCCAGGCCAAGGAAACTGCGGATCTCTGTAGCAGAGGAGGGCCTAGACCAACTCTGCACGGCGTCCAGCTTCTTCGGATCTACCCGAATGCCCTCACTCGATACCACGTGGCCTAGGAACACCACAGAACTAAATCAAAACTCACATTTTGAGAACTTTGCATATAATTTCTTTTCCCTCAGGGTATGAAGCACTCCTCATGTGTTGCTCATGATCTTCCCGACTCCGGGAGTATACAAGAATATCATCTATGAAAACAATGACAAACGAGTTGAGATAGGGCCTGAATACACTGTGCATCAAATGCATAAAAGCTGCTGGGGTGTTGGTCAGCCCAAATGACATGACAAGGAACTCGTAATGACCGTACCGAGTTCTGAAAGCAGTCTTCAGGATGGCTACCGAATCTTTAGCTAGTGATAACCTGAGCGCAAATCAATCTTAGAAAATACATGTGCGCCCTGAAGCTGGTCATATAGATCATCAATGCAAGGCAAAGGATATCGGTTCTTAGTGTAACTTTGTTCAACTGACGATAGTCGATACACATGCGCATAGAACTATCCTTTTTCTTTACAAACAAGACAGAAGCACCCCACGGTGAAACATTGGGTCGAATAAAAGCCTTATCAAGCAATTCCTATAACTGATCCTTCAACTCCTTCAACCCAATAGGAGTCATACGGTAAGGAGGAATGGATATGGGCTGAGTGCCCGGCAATAAATCAATACCAAAATCAATGTCTCAATCGGGCGGCATGCCCGGAAGATCAGTTCGAACACATTGAGGAAATCTCGGACTACTGGAACAGAGTCAACGGAAGGGGTATCAGCACCGACATCTCTCACATAAGCTAGATACGCAGCGCACCCCTTCTCAACCATACGCTAGGCTTTACGAAAGGATATAACTCTACTAGGAGTGTGATCAAAAGTACCACTCCACTCAATACGTGGAATACCAGGCGTAGCCAGCGTCACGATCTTAGCATGACAATCAAGAATAGCATACTGGGGCGACAACCAGTCCATGCCCAAGATAATATAAAATCAACTATACCAAGTAATAAAAGATCTGCCCTGGTCTCAAAACCACAAATAGTAACCAAACATGACCGATATACATGGTCCAAAACAAGTGAATCTCCTACGGGAATAGAAACATAAACATGAGAGCTCAAGGTCTCTCGGGTTGTACCCAAATGCAGAGAAAAACAAGATGACACATAAGAATATGCAGAGCCTGGATCAAATAGAACTGATGCCTCTCTGTTACTAACCAATATAATACATATGATGATAGAATCAGAGGTGACAATCGCGGCATGATCATGAATAGCATAAAATCTGGCTCGACCCCTCCCTCGAGGGCGACCTCTATCTCCCCGATCCTGCCCCTGGCTGACTGGGCAGATGGAGTGGCTGCTGGAGCTCGAACAATGGCTTGGTGACCCTGTGGAGCATGCTGATGTTATGGAGTCTAAGAAGGCACACCCCTCCACGTCTGGGGTACTCTCTAACCAGGTGGCAGGTATCCCCGCACTCATAACATGCTCTGGGAGGATGCGGTGGCTATGACTGACTGGGCCCACCCCCGCTAGACTGAACTCTAGGAGTACCCCATGCAGGAGGTGCACTAGAAACCGGAGGTGCATAATAAGGCTCCTGAGATCTGGGAGGAGCTGTAGCACTATTGGATGAAGGAAGAGGTGAGTGAACTGGGTGACCCATATAGCCCCTATCATGACGTCCTGCTCCTGAAGTACGGGTACCAGAGAAATAACCAGACTCTTAAGACCACTTGGCCACTCTCTCCTCTCGCTCTCTGGCATGCATACTGTGACGACCTGGCCCGTCGTCACATGAGTTACTGCCCTCTTTTCACTGTTTATGCTTCTATATGTTTTATTATATGTGTTTGTAGAGTTTGAAGTGATTCGAACAGGGTTTGGTTGGAATTGAGACAATTAGTCTCTATAAGAAAAGATTAGTTTGGAAAAGTAAACCGGATGTTGACTTATGAGTCATAGCGCTCGGAATGGATTTCTGATGATTCGACTAGTTTCAGGTGTTGATTTATGACTTGGGAGTGAAAACGGAACTGAATTCGGAGGTCCGGTATAGAATAAGACTTGAATTGGCTAAGTTTGAATTTCGGCGAATTCCGGTTGATAGGTGCGATTTTGATCCGAGATTCGGAATGGAATTTTGAGAGTTGAAGTAGCTTTTTAGGTGATTTTGGATATTTCTGTAAATTTTCAGGATTTTCGGATGTCGTTTGGTTGGGTTTTTGATCGAATGTGAGTTTCGGAAGTTTTGGTTTAACTTAGGCTTGAATCCGTCGTGAATTGATGATTTTTGTGTTGTTGGTCATATTTTTATGATTGTAACAAGTTTGTATGATATTTTGGGTATGTTGGTGCTTTTGGTTGAGGTCCCGAGGGCCTCGGGATTGTTTCGAGTGGTTATCGGAGAGTGTTTGCATGGTAGAAAGTTGCAAATTTATGCTTCAGCTGTTGCAGTTCTATGCGATTGCAGAGGAGGCATTGCAATTGCGTACGATGTTTAGTTTCTGGGTCCTATTTTTGTGTTATGCGATCACATAAGGGGATATGCGATCGCATAGGAATGGGAAGTCGTTCAGTGCGTTCGCATAGGTCAGGATGCAATTGCGTAGTTTGAGGTCAGGAAGCATTGCAATTGCATGGGGTCTATTGCGATCGCATAAGTGGAAAATTTGGAGGTTTAAATTTGTGCTCTGCGATCGCAAGCTAGGGGCTGTGATCGCATACAAGAGGATCGGTGGGCAGTGAAGCTTTTGTTTAAACATTTCATCCGCGATCTTGTCATTACTTCCTCCATTTTTGCACCATCTTGAGAGCTTGTTGGTAGATTTTTAAGGGGATGTCGATGGTAAGTAATTGGAGGTAAGTCTTGTAGCCTAAATACGTCATTTAATCGAAGAATCATCCATTAATTCTCTGAAATTTGGGTAAAAATTGAAGAAACTAGGGCTTGGTTTTTGAAATAAAGATTGGGCATTTGATGGCTCATTTGGACTCCAATTTTGATGAATTATATATGTACGGACTCGTGGCGAGACGAGGATTCCGGTGATGTGAATTTTGTAATTTTTCGAGAAGTGGGCCCGAGGCTCGGGTTTTGCCAACTTCGTATTTTGGGTGTTTTTCGAGTTATTTCTATTGGGTTATGACCCATTAGCTTATTATAACATATTCTTTGTGGTTTTGATCAGATTCCACACCCGAGGAGGCCGATTTGCGAGGAACGCGCAAGGCGAACTAGGATTTTGGCCGGTTCGATGTGAGTAATGGTTATGAATGATATACTGAGGGTTTGAAACCCCCTATTTGCACTATGCGGTGCTATGTTGAGATGACACGCATCCTGTGATGAGTGTGGTGATGTATCTACTGGGGACTCGGACTTGGTCTATCCCGATTGATGGCTTACTGTACTTTTGGCTAAGACTGAGCTTGTACTCGTATAATTTGGGCTAGTTGCCATATTTGGGGCCTTGTGCAGATCTGTAGAACTCCTAGGGAGTATTTTGAGTTGATTGACCTCACTTCACATATTGGACACATACCATCTGTCCTGACTTTTGACTGTAAATCATGAAATAAATCGGACTTCGTAACTTGCACCCTGAATGAGCGATACCTAGGGTTGAATACCATGTCTTAGCTGAATGGGCCCAAGAGGCCAAGTCTATATTGACTGAGAGGGTCAAGGACCCCGTAGTGAGGCTAATTGATATATATAAATCGGATCGGGATGCACGCCGCAACAGAATATACATACAAATGTATATGGATCAGACTGCACGCAGTAGTAGTATATTATATGGATTGGATTGCACGCCGCAGTGATATATTATATGTATCGGACCGCACGCCGCAGTATTATAGCGCTTTGGCTGAAGGAGCCCCTCCGGAGTCTGTACATACCCCCAGTGAGCGCAGTCGACTATATTTATTAGATCGAGCTACGCGCCGCAGAATTTTATGTATTATATTGGATCAGGCTGCGCGCAGCAACAGTAATATATATATATATATATATATATATATATATATATATATATATATATATATATATATATATATATATATATATATATATATGGTGTTGGATCGGGCTGCGCGGCGCAGCAGTGTGAGTAACTGGTCGGACGTAAAGGAAAGTATTTATCAGATTCTTTTCCCTGTTTGGTACTTATCTACTGTCTTTACTGCTGGTAATAGAACTGTATAGTGATTTTACCGAAATTCTTACATTCGGTTGTTATTTATTGCTATTACTGACTGAGTTGGAAGTACTCACTCTACTCCCTGCACCATGTGTGCAGATCCAGGTACCTCAGGGCAGAGTTGATCTTTCAGCTGATTTTCAGAGTAGTCTCCAGAGCTTGTCGAGGTAGCTTCCTGGCGTCTGCAGGACCCGACTCCTCCATTATTTCTGTATTTTGATATTTATGCGTACTCAGATTATGAATTATTTTAGTGTTATTACACTATCTGGTAGAGGCTCTTGACTCGTGACCCTCAGATCTGTGGGAGGTTGTTATGTAATAGTTGTTTGGGATGCTTCTATATAACTGCAAAAATTTCGATTTTCTCTTTGTTGTTAATGAATTATGAGCAAATGATGTGAGCGTGTGGCTTGGAATGTGAGTATGATTGGTCGGACTTGGCTAGCAACGTGCTGGGCGCCATCACGACTGGGTTGGAGTCATGAGCCGGTTTAGTAGAGTCTCGCGGATCGGTACGTAGACGTCTGTACTTATCCTCGAGAGGGTGCAGAACCTTTAGGAAAAACTTCATATTCTTGAAATTCTTGTCGTGCGACTTTGTTGATCCGAGAACTAAACTTCTACATTCTATTCTCTCGCAGATGGCGAGAACGCGTGCGATCGGACGTGGCGGATGACCACCATTGCCACCCACTAGAGGCCGAGGACACAAACGTGGTCGTGGTCGAGGCAAAGCAGTAGGGGCAGCACCAGTTGACCCACCAGTTGCCCCCATTCAGGATCAGCCTCCAGCTGTAGAGGTTCCAGTAACACCTCCTCAGGCACCAGTAGTGCCTATTATGATTCCAGGTCTTCATAAGGCCTTGGCTTAGATCCTATCGGTTTGCACTGCCCTGGCTCAGGTAGTCTCGACTACTACCGCAGCTACATCTCAGACCGGGGGCACAACTTGTACTCTAGAGCAGGGTGCACAGGGTTTGCAGACCCAGAGGCACCACCAGTTCAGCCAGTTGCCCATGTTAAGCTAGTTTTTCCAGTTCAGGGTGATGGGATTCCAGTGATGCCAGATGACGAGCAGCGTCGTCTCTAGAGGTTCAGCAGGCTTTCACCTCCTACTTTTAGCGGTGTTCCGGGCGAGGATGCCCAGGGTTTTCTCGACACGTGTCAATGCATGCTTAGGACAGCAGGGATCTTGGAGACTAGTGGGGTATCTTTTACCACTTTTCAGTTCTCAGGAGCAGCCTTTAACTAGTGGGAGGCTTATGAGTGGCGTAGGCCAGCAGGTGCAGCACCATAGTATTGGAAGGAGTTCTCCGCTATCTTTCTGGAGAAGTGGGTGCCTCACTCTCAGAGAAGTAGTTACGCAAGTAGTTTGAGTGGCTTCATTAGGGTGATTTATGTGAGACGTAGTATGAGATGCTATTTGTAGAGTTAACACAATATGCTCCGTGGATGGTTCAGACGGATCAGGAGGGGATTAAACAATTTGTGGACGAGCTCATTTATCCCATCCATATTCTGATGACTCAAGAGAGGGTCCTGAGTCATACCTTTGAGGAGGCGGTGGATATAGCCCGCGATATTGAGACGGCTCACCGTCAGGAGAGAGAGGAGAGGGAGGCCAAGAGGCCTCGAGGATCAGGCGGCTCCAGCGGTGCTACGTCTAGGGTCCAGTCTCAGTAGAGCCAGGGTCGTTCTTTTAGGGCTCCACAGCCAGTTCGGTCAGAGTACCGTTGTTCATATTTTGGTCGGGGTTATAAGGGCTCCCAGCAGGGTCAACCATCTCTGAGCACACTTCCAGTTCAGAGTTCGTCTCATGCCCCATCTGTTCAGGGTTCATCTCGACTGAGTTCTTCAGCGAGCCACACTGGTGCGAGGGGCTCCCTTCAGTCCCAGCCCCCAGAGCCAGGGAGTTGCTATGAGTTTGGCGAGTTTGGGCATATACGGAGGGAGTGTCCCCGTCGTTCTTCCAATTCATCTCAGCAGAGGGGTTAGCCCTCATCTTCTGGCACAGTGTCTTCAACACCCGCCCCATCAGCTATGGGTGAGGGTCAGGAAGTTAGGGGTCGCACTAGAGGGGGAGGCCGATCCGGTGGTGGTCAGGCCCGTTGCTACGCTCTTCAGAGAAGGTCAGATGTTGTTGCTTCGGATGCTGTTATTACATGTATTATCTCACTCTGCCACAGGTATGCCTCAGTTTTATTTGATCTTGGATCCACATATTCTTATGTATCTTCTTACTGTGCTCATCATTTGGGAACTACCCAAGGGTGTCTTGTGTTACCTGTGCACGTATCTACCCCGGTGGGTGATACTCTTATTGTGGACCATGCGTATCAGTCCTGTCTTGTTACCGTTGGGGGTCTGGAGACCCGAGTTGACTTGCTGCTATTGAACATGTTAGATTTTGATGTTATTCTCGGCATGGATTGGTTGTAACCGTGCCATGCTATTCTGGACTGTCACGCCAAGACAGTCATATTGGCTATGCCGGTATCCCGAGAATCTTCTAGCGTGGTACGATTGATTATGTACCTAGCGGATGTTGGAGCTGAGGCTCCTAGTCTTGATTCGGTCCCCATGGTAAGGGAATTTCCTGATGTATTTCCAGCAGACCTGCTGGGCATGCTGCTGGACAAGGATATTGACTTTTGTATTGATTTGGTGCCGGGCACTCAGCCCATTTCTATTCCTCCCTATCGTATGGCACCAGCAGAGTTAAAGGAGTTGAAGGAAGAGTTGCAAAAACTCCTAGATAAGGGGTTCATTCGCCCAAGTGTGTCGTCGTGGGGCGCAGGGGTGTTATTTGTAAAGAAGAAGGATGGCACAATGAGAATGTGCATTGATTACAGACAGTTGAACAAAGTGACAGTGAAAAATAAGTATCCACTACCTCGTATTGTGGATTTGTTTGACCAGCTTCAGGGCAAAGGTATTCTCTAAGATTGATCTCCGTTTAGGCTACCACCAGCTGAAGATTAGAGATTTTGATATCATGAAGACAACTTTCAGGACGAGATATGGGCATTATGAGTTTCTGGTTATGTCATTTGGGCTGACTAATACCCCAGCCGCATTCATGCACTTGATGAAAAGTGTATTCCGGCCGTATCTGGATTCTTTTGTGATCGTGTTTATTGATGATATTATGGTGTACTCGCCTAGCCAGGACGAGCACGCACAACACTTGAGGGTGGTATTGCAGAGGTTGAGAGAGGAGAAGCTTTATGCAAAGTTCTCCAAGTGTGAGTTCTGGCTCAGTTCTGTGGCTTTTCTAGGGCACGTGGTGTCCATTGATGGTATTCACGTCGACCCAAAGAAGATTAAGGCAGTGCAGAGTTGGCCCAGACAGTCCTCAACTACTGAGATTCGGAGTTTCCTCGGCTTGGAGGGTTATTGCCGTTCGTTCAGGCATTTTCATCTATTGCTTTGCCCTTGACGAAGTTGACGTAGAAGAGTGCTCCGTTTGTGTGGTCGGATGAGTGTGAGGAGAGCTTCCAAAGCTCAAGTCAGCTTTGACTACAGCTCTGGTCCTAGAGCATATTATATGGATCGGACTGCACGCCGCAGTTATATATAATATGGATTGGGCTGCACGCTGCAGTGATATATGGATCGGACTGCACACCGCAGTATTATAGCGCTTGGGCTGAAGGAGCCCCTCCAGAGTTTGTACACACCCCCAGTGAGCGCAGTCAACTATGTTTATTGGATCGGGTTGCGTGACGTAGCATTTTATATATTATATTGGATCGGGCTGCGTGCCGTAGCAGTATATACATATGGTGTTGTATGGGGCTACGCGCCGCAGCAGTGTTAGTAACTGTTCCGACGCAAAGGAAAGTATTTATCAGATTCTTTTCCCTATTTGGTATTTATCTACTGTCTTTGCTGCTGGTAATAAAACTGTATAGTGATTTTACCGGATTTCTTACATTCAGTTGTTATTTATTGCTATTACTCACTGAGTTGGAAGTACTCACTATACTCCCTACACCATGTGTACAAATCCAGGTACCTCAGTGTAGAGTTGATCTTTCAGCTGATTTTCAAAGTAGTCGCCGGAGCTTGTCGAGGTAGATGCCTGGCGTCCGCGGGGCTCGACTCCTCCATTATTTATGTGTTTTGATATTTCCTCGTACTCAGATTATGATATATTTTAGTGTTATTACGCTATTATGGTAGAGGCTCTTGACTTGTGACCCCCAGATCTTTGGGAGGTTGTTATGTACTGATTGTTTGGGTTGTCTTCTATATAACTGCAAAAATTTCAGTTTTCTCTTCGTTGTTAATGAATTGTGAGCAAAGGATGTGAGCTAGTGGCTTGGAATGTGAGTCTGATTGGTCGGGCTTTCCTAGCAACGTGTTGGGCGCCATCGCGACCGGGTTGGGGTCGTGACACATACCCTCTATCCTCCTGGCTATGCTCACCACCTGTTGATAGGGTATATCCATCTCTAACTCTCACGCCATGGCAGACCTGGTGGAAGGAATTAGACCCTCAATAAACCGGCGAACCCTATCACGAACAGTAGCCACCAAAGCAGCCGCATGCCTGAACAACCTAGTATAATAGGTGGCATACTCAGAGACAGTCATAGGGCCCTAGCGCAAATGCTCAAACTCCATGCGCCATGCATCTCGGAGGCCCAGGGGGGACAAATGCCCTCTAAAACTTATCTAAAAACTGGGTCCAAGTCTGGGAGGCAGCCTCGTCCGAACTGTCTAGGTCAAAAGTGCGCCACCAATAATAGGCGGCTCCTCGAAGCTGGGAAGCTTCAAAAGAAACCTCGCTCGGGAGAGTTTTGGATAGGCATCATATTGCATTTTCCAATTTTGTAAAAATCTGGTATGAGGATTCTGTGGTTTTCGCAAATGCGACTGGGATCATTGAAAATGCGAGCTTGTGGGCAATGCATATTCGATGTAGTATTCACAAATGCGAAACCTGTCCTCTAACATGATGATCGCAAATGCGACCGTTAGCTCGCATTTCCCAAATTTGGGCTGTCGCAAACGCGACTTGCAAGGTCGTAAATGCGAACCTTGTGTAGCTGAAGGGAGTTCGCAAATGCGAACTGGAATCTCGCATATCCCAAGCCTGCTGGGTTCGCAATTGCGAACCCAGCTTTGCAATTCCGATACCTGCACCTGCATATTTTCGTACTTAGATGATTTTAAAGCTCATTTTTTTATATTTTTAAAACCCAAACACCCATTGGTGATTTTCCACGAACTCTTTCTTCTCCAAATCATTTGTAAGTCAACTTTTACTCAATTTCTTCAATCGTTAATATCTTTTATCATGTTTTCATCTTAAAATAAAGATTTTTTATCACGACCCTAGTTCACCAATCGTGAACCTTTCATGACGGCACCCAGTCTTCACGACTAGGTAAGCCTAACACATTGCGGAAATTTAACAACCTTTACGAAAACAATAAAAAAATACTGAATAACATAGTAAGAATGCATAGAGGGCTGCCTGGCACATACACTTCAACTCAAAATACTGAAACAACCTCGAAGACACGCAAACCCACGGGCAACACAGGCTAAGAGTAAAAACATAACATAGAGCTCTAATATCCGGAAATGTCTACCACAACTGAATATATGAAATGGAACTGCTAACTAAAAGGTAGAATAGAAGGAGATTCTTCATATCTGCGGACGCGACAGATGCATACCTCAAGTCTCCGAGTAAAGCTCCGAAATTACTGATACTGCGCTCGACCAGAAGTACCTGGATCTGCACATAAAAAAAAACATGCACAAAAGAGACATGAGTACACCACAACGGTACTTAGTAAGTACCAAGCCTAACCTCGGTGAAGTAGTGACGAGGAAGGTCGAGTCCCTATTGAGATAAATATAATAATAAAAATGAAATGAATATACAGTAAGAAATACAACAAAATATCGAGTATCTAGCAAATTAATAGTAAAACGGAACAGGCTATAAATACAAATCTACCAATACAAGAACAATCACTCAATATCAAGATACCATATGGAGCTCCAGGAATTGAACCCGCAGTCCATTTTTACCAATATCTGAGGATCTCCCGAGAATCGAACCCGTAGTCCATCATATCAACAACAGAGGATCTCTGAGAATTGAACCCGTAATACATCATATCAATAACAGAGGATCTCCGGGAATTGAACCCGCAGTCAATCATACCAATAACAAAGAATCTTCGGGAATTGAACCTGTAGTCCATCATATCAATAACAGAGGATCTCTAGGAATTGAACCCGCCGTCCATCATACCAATAACAGAGGATCTCCGGGAATTGAACCTGTAGTCCATCATACTAATAACGGAGGATCTTCGGGAATTGAACCCGTAGTCCATCAGACCAATAATAGAGGATCTCCGGGAATTGAACCCGCAGTCCATCATACCAATAACAGAGAATTTTCGGGAATTGAACTTGTAGTCCATTATATCAATAGTAGAGGATCTCGGGAATTGAACCACGGTCCCAATCATAAACACATCACAATAACTCAATATTTAATAGAAAGAAACCAAGTACAAGCAACAGATAAAGATCTAGAGCCTCGCATGCTCACAAAAAGGACAGATATTGCAATTTAGTCAATTAGAGCAAATAAGTTACTAACATGCTTTCCCTAAGCTAAAACAAGTGAAATTGCATTATTAACAGTTAAATATGAGAAGGAACACACTCTAAATAAGTCAAGTAAAGTGATTTTTTAACAACTAGCACAAGTACACGCCCGTTACCTCGCGCACAAGGCATTTAAACAACAGCAAAGATATCCTAAGGGGAGAGGTCCCCCACACAAAGTTAGTCAAGTCACTTACCTCGAACCGGTACAAAAATCCCTAAGAAACAATGCCCTTCCACGAGTATCCGACTCCGAGTGGCCCAAATCTATTCAAACCAATTACATATCGTAAATAACATCGCAAATAACTAATTCTACTATTAAAATTAAAGCTAAGGCGCAAAAATAGGTAAAATGACCCTCAGGATTACATCTTGGAATCAAATAATTTTTCCATATTTAGAAACCTCATACTCTAACGAGTCTAACCATATAAAAATTTCCCAAATCGGAGGTCAAATGCTGCTTCAAATTCTCACAATTAGATCTAAGAACTTTACCCCAATTTTCATTCAAAAATCCGAAATTAAAAGTTGAAATAACGATTACATTAGTGGGTATTAGTCATAGAGGAGTAAGGAATTACCAAATATTTTCCTCTAAAAAGCCCTCAAAAATCTCCCAAAATCGAGTTCTCTAGCTTGAGTTTTTGTAAAAATGGGAGAAGGGTTCATTTTGAAATGTTTATATCTGCCCAGGTTGTTCAATGCGATCGCATAAGAAGGGATGCAAAATCGTAGAGTAAAACTTGAAGGCCTGAAAAAATGGCCTATCCGAATGCAGATGAAGCCATACGATCGCAAAGAATGGGGGAGGTGAAGCTATGGGATCGCAGACAGGGCTGTGCGATCGCATAGAAGGATTTTAGCCATGAGGCACTAGCCCAGGTTACTTAGTGCGAACGCATAGGAAGGGTTGCGAACGCATAGAATGGGGAGGCAGAGCTATGCGATCACAGAAGGGGGAGTGCAATCACATTGAAGGAAAAATGAGGCCAGCCCAAAATGCCCAATGCGATCGCAGAGAAGGAAAAGTCTGCAACAGAGCAACTGTAAAATCTACAACTTCTTTTCAATACAAAATGCCCTGTTGAGCATCCGAAACACACCCGAGGCCCTCGGGACCTCAACCAAACCTACGGACACATCCCGTAACATCATTCAAACTTGTACCAATCCTTAAACTGCTAAAACAACATCGTAAACTAGAATTAATCATCTATTTGAACTTAAAAACTTAACCAAACTCGCTTTCGATTCAAAACCCAACCAAGACACGTTCGATTGAGCTGAAATTTTGCACACACGTCCCAAATGACATGATGCTACTACAGCAACTTCCAGAATCCCATTCCGACCCTTGGATCAAAAATTCATTATCGGGCCGGAAACTTCAAAATTCTAACTTTCGGCATTTCTAGCCTAAATGAGCTATGGACATCCAAAATACATTCCGAGGTCGTCTTCACACTGTTCTAATTACAGACCACTTTCCAACACTTACGCTCTCATTTAGGGACTAAGTGTCCCAAAACACTAAGAATTCTATTACCGAACGTCCCGGCAAACCAAAATAGTAGAAATGAAATAAGGGAAGCAGTTAATGGGGGAACGTGGCATAAATTTCAAAGAGGACCGGCCGGATCGTCACATTTTTCATGGGTAAAAATGGAAATTTTGGGTATAACCTAGGTTTTTTTTAAAATTTTGGATTTGGACCTCAATTTGAAGTCCGATTTCAAAACAAAATAGTGATTATTGTTATTGTCCTTAGATGCCGGTGACATTGAGCATGGTAAAACGGGAGTTAGTGGTATGCCTACCATAACTTATATTGATTATTGTTATTGGCCTTATATGTCGGTGACATTGTGCACGGTAAAATGGGAGTGAGTGGTACGCCTACCACATAATGTATGAAATGGGATCGTGTGGCATGCCGTCCACGTATGATATTTAAAAGTGAGCGAGTGTATGCCGACCACAACTTACATTGATTATTGTTATTGGCTTGAGATTCCGGTGGCATTGTGCATGGAGAAACGAGAGCGGGTGGTACGCCTACCATATAGTATATGAAACACGATCGTGTCACGCGCCGTCCACTTATATTCTACGGTATGGGATCGTGTGGTGCGCTGTTCACTATAAACATATGTATCATGAGACCCGGAGTAGATCTGCTGTTTGTTTCCGATGTTCCATTTTTCATCTAGTACTCCTCGATAGCATGTCCCCTCCCAGCTTTACTTTGTATTATTTTGTTATTGTTTTCTTGCACTTGTATATTATTTTTACATAGGTTAATTATAGTAGGTCTTGTTTAGCCTCGTCACTACTTTGTCGGGGTTAGGCCAGGCACTTACCAACATATGGGGTCAATTGTGCTAATGCTACACCCTGTGCATTTATTTTGCAGTGATCAGGATGCAGCTTTCGGACCACAGCAGTTCTAGACCGAGAGTAGGCCTTCAATCCGGGGACTCTTGAGGTAGCCTTGCCGACGTCCGCGGGCCCAGGGTCCCCTTCTATGTTTTTCGTTTATTTACCTTATATCAGACAAGCACTGTGTATTTCTTCCAGACTTTTGTATTGGTATTTCATAGTAGTGCATGAGCAGTGACACCAAATACTGGGTAGAAGTATGATTTGAAACTTTCGTATTTCTGTTTTCAGTTATTTAAGTATCTAAAAGTCTTCCACTTTATTTTTTGTTTCCGTTACTATTATTGTTCGAATAAAAACAGGAAATGTGTTTTAAGTATTGGCTTGCCTAGCTCCGATAGTAGGCGCCATCACGGCTCCCAATGGTGGAAAATTCGGGTCGTGACAAGTTGGAATTAGAGCTCTAGGTTACATAGTTCTCAGAACTCACGGACAAACTTGGTAGACTTTGAGGGATTGGTACGGAGATGTCTGTATTTATCCCCCAGAGGCTACTGAGTTAGGAAAAACTACACATTTGTTCTTTCTTTATATGCGTTTTCGTTTCTCAAATACCGATTGAATTCTACTCTATTATGTCGCCGATAGCGAGAACACACGCTTCTTCATCTACCGCTCAGCTGTCCGGCCCCCGAGCAGCAGCCCTAGAGATAGAGCCCCAAGTTGAGTTTTAGGAGGAGGTTCCAGCCCCAGCAGCTCTGGTAGGACCAGCTCAGGTCCTAGAAAGGTTCATAGCCACCCCAGTTCTTCAGGATGTATTGGTCAGATTGGTGGGCTTTATGGAGAGCGTCATTCGATCGGATTTGTTTCCAGTGGTTCAGCTAGCGGTGGTAGGTGATCACGGTGCAGTGGCTCAGGTCGGGAGTGAGATAATTATTCAGGAGGCAGTCGATGTGGGCCATAGAGTTGAGATGGTACTGCTACATGGAGGTGGTCATGGATCGTATAAGAGGCCCCATCATGCAGGCATATTCTACGCTACCTCGTCTGGAGGTAGGGGTTTTTATGGTAGAGGCCACCCTTCCAGGCCTTTTCAGTCAACTTCCCGTGTCACTCATGGTACTTCAGGTGATCATTCAGGTCGACAGGGCCATCCACAGTTTTCTCAGTTGCAGTGTTTGTGTAGATGTTATGAGTGTGGAGAATTTGGTCACATCAGGAGACATTACCCGAGGTTAAGGGGTGCTCAGCTACAATAGTCGAGATTTTTGCATGCTTGTGGTGATTCGAGGAACATTGTCAGACTTTTCCCTTAAGTTTCAGGTGGTTCTCAATAGCAAGATCTTCGTCCTATGGTTCAGTCACCAGTTGGCCCACAGCTTACCTTGCCGACTAGAGGCAGAGGTAGAGGTCTTAGAGGTGCAGTTCAGACCGCCAGAGGTAGGGGTCAGCCAGCAGCCAATTTGGAGGTTAAGACTTCAGATGCAGACGTCACAGGTACCATTCTGAGTTGTATTAGAGATGCTTCAGTGCTATTTGATCATGTATCTACGTATTCATATGTATTGCCCTAATTTTCACCCTATTTGGTTATGCCTAGTGAGGCCTAGGGTATTCATGGATATGTGTCTACACCGGTGGGTGATTCTATAGTGGTTGACTGAGTGCATCATTCATGTGTGGTAGTATTTGAGGGTCTTGAGTCCCGTGTCAATTTACTGCTCTTAGATATGGTGGACTTCGACGTTATAATGGGGATGGTTGTCCCCGCGCCATGCTATTTTGGATCGTCACACCAAGACCGTGACCTTGGCTTTGCCAAATTTGCCCATTTAGAGTGAAGAGGGACTTTAGATCATTCGACCCGCAGTGTGATATCGTGTGTGAATGCTCGACACATGGTTAAGAAGGTTTGTTTAGCTCATTTGGCGTATGATCGCGACTCCAGCGCAGAGGTTCCTTCCATCGGTTCTATTCCTATTGTTCGGGAGTTTCTTCGAGGTTGATCTGGCGCCATGTAATCAGCCTATTTCCATTCAGCCATATCTCATGGCCCCGCCAGAGTTGAAAGAGTTAAAGGAGCAGCTTCAGGACTTGCTTGATAAGTGTTACATTAGGTCCAGTGTTTCGCCTTGGGGCGCAACAGTGTTATTGTGAAGAAAAAGGACGTTTCGATGAGGATGTGCGTTGATTACCAACAATTGAACAAAGTGATGATTGAGAACAAGTATCCACTACCAAGGATTTAGGATATGGTTCGATTAGCTTCGGAGCGCCAAGGTGTTTTCAAGGATAGATTTGGAATCTGTTTACCATCAGTTGAGGATTAGGGCATCCGATGTCCTTAATATAGCTTTTAGCACTCGGTTCGGGCATTATGAGTTTTTGGTGATGTCATTTGAATTTACAATGCCCTAGCGGCTTTCATGGATTTGATTAACCGAGTGTCCAGGCCATATTTGGAGTTGTTCGTGATTTCATTCATCAATGATATTCCAATATACTCCCGCAGTCAGGAGGAGCATGAGCAACACCAAGTTCTTGAAGTGCTAGTTTTAGGTTAAGTTCTGTTGCATTCCTGGGTTATGTTGTTCTCAGCAGAGGGTATTCAGGTGGACCCGAAGAAGATTGAGGCGGTCAAGAGCTGGCCTCGACCAACATCAGCTACAGAGATCTGGAGTTTCTTGGGGTTAGCAGGTTACTACTGACGGTTTGTGGAGGGGTTTTCATTTATTGCAGCCCCGATGGCTAGATTGACCTAGAAGGTTGCCCAGTTCAGGTGGTCAGATGAGTGCAAGACGAGCTTCCAGAAGCTAAAGACAGCTCTGACTATGGCACTGATATTGGTTTTTCCCACAGGATCAGGGCCTTACACTATTTATTGTGATGTATCCCGTGTTGGGCTTGGCGTAGTTTTGATGCAGAATGGCAGAGTCATAGCATATGCTTCGAGACAGTTGAAGATCCACCAGAAGAATTATCAATTTCATGACCTAGAGTTGGCGGTCGTTGTTCACGCCTTGAAGATCTTGAGGCATTTTTTATATGATGTGAGGTGTGAAGTGTACACGATCACAAGAGCTTTCAGTACTTGTTCAAACAGAAGGAATTGAATTTGAGGCAGCGGAGGTGGTTGGAGTTGTTGAAAGACTATGATGTTTCTATCTTATACCACCCGGGAAGGCCAATGTGGTGGCCGATACATTGAGTAGGAAGTTCGCCAATTTGGTATATTCCGGTCAGCCATAGACCGCTCGCTTTGGATGTTCAGGCCTTGGCCAATCGGTTTGTGATGTTGGATATTTCTGAGCCTAGCAAGATGTTAGCTTGCACGGTTGCTCGTTCGTCGTTGATGGAGAGTATCCATGAACGACAGTTTGATGACCCCCATTTGTGTGTCCTGAGAGACACGGTGCATCGGGGAGGCGCTAAGAAAATGACCTTGGGAGATGCTGGTGCATTGAGATTGCAGGGGCGAGTTTGTATGCCCAATGTTGATGGTATTCATTGGTGGCGCAGAATGAAGAAGGACATTGTTGCATATGTGGCTCATTGTCTCAACTGTCAGCAGGTTAAGTACGAGCATCAGAGGCCCGGTGGTTTATGTAAGAGGATTGAGCTTCCCGAGTGGAAGTGGGAGAGAATTACCATGGATTTTGTCACTGGCCTTCCGATGACTCGAAAGAAATTTGATGCTATATGGATTATTGTAGATAAGCTGACCAAGTTAGTGCATTTTATTCCAGTTTTCACCACCTATTTTTCCGAGAAATATGCTGAGATTTATATATCAGGGAGATCGTTCTCCTTCATGGGGTGCCTACATCTATCATTTTGGACCGGGGCCCGCAATTTAACTCCCATTTCTGGAGAGCGGTACAGCAGGAGTTGGGCACTCAGGTTCAGTTGAGTACAACATTTCACCCCTAAACGGACAGTCAGTCTAACTGGATTATTCAGATTCTTGAGGATATACTCCGAGCCTGCATTATTGATTTTGGAGGCTCGTGGGACCAGTTCTTGCGTTTAGCAGAGATTGCCTACAGCAACATCTACCTGTCCAGCATTGAGATGGCCCCGTATGAGGCATTGTATGGTAGGCGGTGTCGGTCCCCAGTCAGATGGTTTGAGCCGGAAGAGGCTAGGTTATTGGGTGTAGATCTAGTATATGAGGCCTTGGATAAGATCAAGATCATTCAGGATAGACTTCGATCAACTCAGTCTAGGCAGAAGAGTTATGCAGATCGCAAGGTCAATAATGCTTTCATGGTTAGTGAGCGAGTATTGCTCCGTGTATCGCCCATGAAGGGCATGATGAGATTCGGGAAGAAGGGTAAGCTTAGTCCTAGGTTTATTGGCCCATTTGAGATTCTTGATCGCATGGGAGAGGTGGAATATAGACTTGCCTTGCCACCTAGCTTGTCCGCCGTGCATCCAGTATTTCATGTATCTATGCTTCACAGGTATCACAGCGATCCAGCCCACGTATTAGATTTCAGAACTGTCCAATTGGACAAGGATCTATAATATGAGGAGGAGTCGGTGGCTATTCTAGACCGGCAGGTTCGACAGTTGAGGTCAAAGCGTGTTTCCTTCAGTGCGTGTTCAGTGGAGAGGTCAGCCTCCTTAGGCATCGACCTGGGAGTCTGAGTCTGAAATGCGGAGCCCTTATCCCCATCTATTCCTCAACTCCGGTACTTATTTATTTTGTCCATTAGAGGACGAACGATTGTTTTAGAGTGGAGGATATGACGACCCAAAAGGTCATCATCGTAACTCTCCCTTTGCCCATGCTTCCGAGTCCTTGAAAATCTCGCTTTTAGTTGCCTCGATTTGCATGCATAGTCCAAGCGCGAAGCCAAAAATTTTTATGTTAAAATATGTGAATTCTGTGGAAAATTTGAAGAATTTAGAAATTAACATTAATATAGTTGACTTTGGTCAATATTTTGGATAAACGAACCCGGACCCGTGATGTGATGGTGCCGGGAGGTCCGCAAAAAAAATGAGACTCGGGCATATTCCTGGAATTGAAATCCGAGGTCCCAAACCCGAGTACGGAATATTTGAAAGAAATCATTTATCTTAAAATGATATGAAAAAACTAAATGAAAATGAGTTAGAAAATATAGGTATTGGGCTCGTATTCTGGTTCTGACGCCCGGTATAGGTCTTAAATGAGCGTTAAGCGCTTTCTGTGAAGTTTGGTTGAAAACGGATGTCGTATGACATGTTTCGGAATATGAGTTCCAAGTTTGAAAGTTTATGAACTTAGAAGAAAAATCATGAGTTTGAGGTTTGATTCTATGTTTATGATATTATTTTGGCAATTTGATCGCGCGAGTAAGTCCGTAGGATGTTTTTGGAGTTGTGTGTATAATTGGTTTGGAGCCCCAGGGGTTCGGGAGAGTTTTGGATAGGCATCGGACCAATCTTGTAAAAATCTGGTATGAGGCTTCTGTGGTTTTTGCAAATGCGACTGGGATCCTCGAAAATGCGAGCTTGCAGAAAACACAAATGTGATGCAATATTCGCAAATGTGAAACCTGGCCTCCAGCATGATGATCGCAAATGCGATCGTTTAGCTCGTATTTCCCAAATCTAGGCTATCGCAAATGCAACTTGCAAGGTTGCAAATGCGAACCTTGTGTAGTTGAAGGGAGCTCGCAAATGCGAACTGGAATCTCGCATATCCCAAGCTTGCTGGGTTCGCAATTGCGATACCTGCACCTGCATATTTCATACTTAGACGATTTTAAAGCTCATTTTTTCGTATTTTCATAACCCAAACACCCATTGGCAATTTTTCACGAACTCTCTCTTCTCCAAATCATTTGTAAGTCAACGTTTATTCAATTTCGTCAATCCTCAACATCTTTTATCATGTTTTCATCTTAAAATCAAGGTTTTTCATGGGGAAAAATGGGGATTTTGGGTAGAACCTAGGTTTTCTTAAAATTGGGGATTTGGACCGTAATTTGAGGTCCAATTTCAAAATAAAATATTAATTATTATTATTGGCCTTAGATGCTGGTGACATTGTGCACAGTAAAACGGGAGCGAGTGGTTCGCCTACCACAACTTATATTGATTATTATTACTGGCCTTAGATAACGGTGATATTGTGTATGGTAAAACGGGAGCGAGTGGTACGCCTACCACCTAATGTATGAAATGGGCGGAGCGAGTGGTAAGCCGACCACAACTTACATTGATTATCGTTATTGGCCTGAGATGCCGGTGACATTGTGCACGGTGAAATGATATCGAGTGGTAAGCCTACCACATAATATATGAAACGGGATCGTGTTGCGCGCCTTCCACTATAAAAATATGTATCATGAGATCCAGAGTAGATCTGTTGTTTGTTTTCGATGTTCCATTTTTCATCTAGTATTCCCCGATAGCATGTCCCATCCCAGCTTTACTTTGTATATTTTATTATTATTTTTTTAGACTTGTATATTATATTTGCACAGCTTAATTATGGTAGGTCCTGTCTAGCCTCATCACTACTTCGCCGGGGTTAGGCTAGGAACTTACCGGCACATGGGGTCGGTTGTACTGATGCTATACTCTGTGCATTTCTTTTGCACAGATCAGGACGCAGCTTTCGGACCGCAGCAGTTCTAGACCGGGAGTAGATCTTCAGTCCAGGGACTCTTGAGGCAGCTTTGCCGATGTCCGCGGGCCCGGAGTTCCCATCAATGTTTTCTGTTTGCTTACCTTATATCAGACAAACATTGTGTATTTCTTCCAGACTTTTGCTTTAGCATTCCATAGTAGTCCGTGAGCAGTGACACCAGATACTGGGTAAAAGTATGATTTGAAACTTTTGTATTTCTGTTTAAGTTATTTAAGTATCTAAAAGTCTTCCCTTTATTTTATTGTCTCTGTTATTATTATAGTTTGAATGAAAGCATGAAATGTGTTTTAAGTTTGGATTGCCTAGCTCCAATAGTAGGCGCCATCACGGCTCCCGATGGTGGGAAATTCGGGTCGTGACAAAGTCCTTAGCTTGTAGTTCAAAGTTCAAACTTAAGTACTGTCTGTCCTTAACTTTGAGTTTTAAGTTTAAAAGTTATGGACAAGAGTCCTTATGTTTGACTTGCTGGTTAAAAAGTTATGGACATGCAGTCCTTAAGTTTGAATTATACGTTCAAAAGTTTTGGACAAGCAGTCCTTAACTTTGAGTTCAAATTTCAATGGTTAAGGACATGAGTCCATAAGTTTGAAATACATGCTCAAGAGTTAAGGACAGCCAGTCCTTAAGTTTGAATCACACGTTCAAAAGTTCAGGACAGGAAGTCCTTAACTTTGTATTTCAAGGTCAAAAGTTAAGGACATTTGGTCCTTAACTTTTAATTTGAAGTTCACTTACACTTGTTCATGAACTAATACTAACAAACTCAATGGACAAATAAACACTTGATAGAAATAAAGAAATTAATAACATGATGCCTTGATATAACTTCTAAAATTGTAATTTTGCATAGATATGACAAAAGTTTACGCTATGCCAACAAATATAAGTGCCTTTTAAGGAATTTACAGAATATTTCAGAAGTTTTCTAAACTTGCAGAATTCATATGTATCCTTTACATCAATTTTATACAAAAGATCAACCACACCTAACTTTCTTTACAACTAAACTACAACTCCTTTGGACAACAAGTTTCATTTCACTCTAATAATCATCGCCAAAATGTTCTGGTGGAGTATCATAACTAGAATTTCTTTTCCATTCACTATATGCCCAAAGATTTACAGCAAGTTCTTTTCTATAGTCTTTTATATCTTCAGGTTGGAATTCCTCCACATCCTTTCCAATCATTAGCAACTCAACATATTTGATCAGGAATGTACCACAATCAGTCCTAAGAGAAATGTAAGATATGTAGTGAATTAAATAATAAATCTAAAGTACATATAATAATATAACAAATAACAACACGGATGACCCATTTTGGTGTGGTGATCTTTGCCACTGGATAACAAATTTGTTGAAGGCATTTCCAAAAGAGTTGTGATGTTTGTCAAACTATGAGAACTTTAGCAAGTGGGGGATCATGCATGCATACATTTCCATGTGATTCATTCCTGCCTATGGCTCACTGTATATGGAATCGAATACATCAATCCTTTTCTGGTTCAAGTCTAATAACCCCAAGAGAAAGTGTGTCACAACATTATAATCTTCTGAAGGAAGCCGATATGGAAAAAAAATTTTGTCAACCTCTATCCAAGAAATTCCACATCTACGGCTGTCCCCCCATACATATGATGTCAGAAACAAGTGATCATCACCAGCACACCAAAAGTCATCAGTAGAATCTTCACTGAATTCTTTATACACAAGCACCATATACTTATCAAAAAGAATATCAATAGTTGTGGAACGAAAAGAATAATCACGAGGGTGGTAGCATTCCTTCTTTCTCAGATAATATAGGGCAATGTCAATATGCTTCATAAAAAGGCAAAAAATAAAACAAATCCATCAGTCATAAAATAATTATTAAATGATAGTTTAAGAATAAAAAAATGTCTTGTGAATTATCTAACCTTATCATCAAGTACAAAGCAGATATCTGAAAGCTTTAGGAAGTATATTTTGCTACTGATTTTTTGATGATACAATTTGTATGGATTTTTCTTCACAACATTATTATCAGCATATATATCATTTTATCCCTTAAAAATTTTTTAAAATATCAAAGTTAGAATTTAGTCCTAAACAGGGCCTTTCATGGTGAAAAGTTAAGGACATGCAGTCCGTAAGTTTGAATTAGAAGTCCAAAAGCTAAGGACACTTGGTCCTAAAGTTTGAGTTTCCAGTTTAAAACTTAAGGACTGTCTATCCTTAAGTTTGAATTCCAAGTTCAAAAATTAAGGACAGGCATTCCTTAAGTTCGAATTAGAAGTCCAAAAGCTAAGGACATTTTGGTCCTAAAGTTTGAGTTTCCAGTTCAAAACTTAAGGACTTTTTATCCGTAAGTTTGAATTTCAAGTTCAAAAGTTAAGGACAGGCAGTCCTTAAGTTTGAATTAGAAGTCCAAAAGCTAAGGACACTTAGTCCTAAAGTTTGAGTTTTTAGTTCAAAACTTAAGGATTGTCTGTCCTTAACTTTGAGTATCAAGTTCAAAAGTAAGGGCATGAGGTCCTTAACTTATAGTTTCAAGTTCAAAACTTAAGGACTGTTTGTCCTTAAATTTGAATTCTAAGTTCAAAATTTAAAGACAGACAATCCTTATGTTTGACTAGAAGGTTCAAAAGTTAAGGACAGGCGGTCCTTAAATTATTACAAATTTAAATATTAAGGACACATAGTCCTGAACTTTGACTTACAACTTCAAAAGTTCAGGACACTTAGTCTTATAATTAGTCTTACAATCACAAAAGTTAAGGGCGTAGTGAAATACATTAAGGGACTTACTCTTTTTTGCAACCTCTCCTTTTCTCCTTGCCCAACCACACAATGAATTTCTTCATTAATGTTGCATCTTCTGTGGCATAATAAAAAATACACATATGAGTATATGTTGATTTTATCCAACCTGAACTCATTGGAGTATTTTGATTGTCTGCCATTGAAGTTCCTGCTTTTTTTTTCCTTATCAAAAGGAGATTTCAACTGCCAACTTAGATTCTTGTTCGTTTTACCTCAACCAAGATCTTCTTCAACATTTCCTTTAACCTCCATAGTCAAAGGCCCATCAATACTAATTTATATACTTGTAGGAGTAGGAGTATGCAGAGAAAATGACGGACCATCATAACCAATACTCTCTCTCTTTCTTTTCATCGTCCTAAATATGTATATATATATATATATATATATATATATATATATATATATATATATATATATATATATATATATATATATATATATATATATATATTAGTTTACTGCAACTTGTCAAATGAAGAGATGAAATTTTAATTATGAATATAATATTTAGGATACAATCAGTACCTATCTTCTGCACACTACCTTCTTGTGTTTTTTAAACAGACAATTCAGATATGATATTGCTTGCATCATTTTCTTTTTCGTACAATAGCACAGTTTCATTATCTTGCAATTGTTCACCATGTGCTTCAGTTGCTTGTTCACATGATTCAGCAAAAATATTTACAAGAGATAACACAATTAGTACTTGTTAATAATTTTTGATTAAAACAAATATATATAAAATTAAAAAAAATATTGTCTAACCATTTGCAATAGTCAAGGTCATCCCAAGTATATCATTATCTTCACTAGCATTTTGCCGGGTTCCAATATTGTCGTTAAGAGAGGGAGGTCTAGAGAGATCACATGTTGCATCTATGAATTTGGAACCAGTCTCACTTCTGCTTATTCCTTCGGTATTTTCTATATCTTGAGATTATACTCCGCTTTTTTCTTGATACTCCACTCCAGCTTCTTCCCTTGTAGCTTCAAACAATTCTGTAACATTTGCACTTAATACACATTCTATAATCAAACAATTCTGTAGCTTCAAATAATTCACTAAAACTTACATACAATCTATAATGAAAATTTTATCTAACATTGATTGGCACAAGTTTGAACTCCAAATTTTTCTTTGTATGACAGAGGTGTAGATATATCATATGTTCCTTCTAAGCATTTGCATACAATCTTGCTAACACTTTTTCCCAATGGACTTGCTAAATCCTCCTGAGATTGCAATCCACATTTACAAATTTTTTCTGTTACTCCTTTCTTTTAGATTTTCTTGGTCTTGACATTCTCCTGCATCGTCAACTTTCACTCCATCAATAGATTCTACAAATATTTATAATCACAAAAATTTTATATGTATTACTCTATTGAACATAAATTTCAACGAAAAAAATTAAATTCTATATCTAACCTTTCCCAATTTCAGTAACGTTCTCATTTCATCATCTAGATGTGCATCTCTAAAATCACTTTCATACTGAACTTCTTCATGCACATCCATATTATAACGTTCATCACCGCCTGCATCTTTGTTGATTGTAGTAGTAGGTTCTGAAGCACGACAATGATGATCAACTCCAACTTTTCTAATTGAAATACTAGATTCTCTCTCTATGTTCCTTTCATCAACTTTCCATAAATCTCCAATAAAGTATTAAGCTTTTGTAACGACCTGACCCATCGTCCCGTGAATTATTGCCCCGTTTTCCCTGTTTTAAGCTTCTATATGTTTTGTTTGATGTGTTTGGTGAAATTTAAGTAATTCAGATAGAGTTTGGTTAGGAATGAGACAATTAGTCTCTTTATGAGAAGGTTAGTTTGGAAAAAGTCAACGGAATGTTGACTTATGAGTTAGAGGGCTCGGAATGGATTTTTGATGAATAGATTAGTTTCGGATGGTGATTTGTGACTTAGGAGCAATATCGGAACTGAATTTGGAGGTCTGGTGTAGAATTAGGCTTGAATTGGCTAAGTTAGAATTTTGGCGAAGTCCGGTTGATAGCTGAGATTCTGATTCGGGGGTTAAAATGGAATTCCGACAAATGCAGTAACTCTGTTAGGTTATTCAGGATATGTGTGAAAAATTTCAGGTCATTCGGAGGTGATTATGTAGGGTTTTAGATCAAATGCAAGTTTCGAAAGTTTTAGTTTAACTTAGGCTTGAATCCGTGGACATTTGATGATTTTGATGTTTGTGATAGTGTTTCTATGCTCCGAGCAAGTTTGAATGAGGTATTAGAACATATCTATGCTTTTGGTTGGGGTCCCGAGGGCTTCGAGATAATTTCAGATGGCTAACAGGGATTTTTGAAGTTATAAATGTAGCAGAAAAATTGTAGAGTAAAATTGTTCTTCGCGATTGCGAGCCTATGGCTGCGATCGCATATAAGGAAAATAGGAGGCCAAAAATATGTTCATTGCGATCGCGGAGGGGAGTCGCGATCGCATAGAGTTGAGGGGGGAAGCACTGCGATCGCATTGGGCTGGTCGCGATCGCATAGGCCAATTGGGAGGCCTTGGCAGTTTGTTCTCCGCGATTGCGTGTCGGTGAACGTGATCGCATAGGGTTAAATTCAAGGGTCTGAAATTTGGTCTCGCAATCGCAGGGCTAAGGACGCGATCACATAGAAGGAAAGTGCTGCGCAGAGAAGAGTTTTTAGTAATATTTTATCCGCGAACCAAACATAATTTCCTCCATTGTTAAGCAACAAAAAGAGCTTTTTGAAAGAATTTGAAGCGTATTTTCAATGGATATTGATTGGAGGTAAGTCTCTTGACTTAAAAATACCATTTTATTGAAGAATCAACACCCAAATTCATGAAAGTGGGTTGAAATTATGAAGAACTAGGGCTTGGTTTTTGAAAAAGAATTTTTGGGATTTGGAAAGTCATTCGAGCTCCGTTTTCGACAAACTTTATATGCACGGACTCTTGGAGAGACGAGGAATCCAAAAATGTAATTTTTAGAATTTTTTGAGAAGTGGGCCCAGGACTCGGGTTTTACCAACTTTGCGATTTTTAGCGTTTTTCGAATAGTTTCAATTGGGTTATGTTTATTTAGCCTATAATAACCTATTCGTTGTGGTTTTGACTAGATTCCACGCTCGTAGATGGAGATTAAGAGGGAAAAGGCATTGCGGACCAATCTACGACCGGTTAGAGATGAGTAGTTTGTGTCGATGATAGCCTGAGGGTTTGAAACCCCGGCTTATCACATCGTGACGCTATGTTAGGGCGTGACTCGCACCCCATGGAAGTTGCGGATGGTATATGGTTGGGGATTGTGACTTGGTCCATTCCGAGAGCTGAATATAAATTATTGGCGGCCGATACACATATTGTGTTGTTTATAATTGGGCTTAATGCCATGTTTGGGGAGTTGTGCCGATCTGTAGTACCCAACTAGGGTAAATATCTATGTGATGACATGATTTACATAATCATTGATCTCAGTCCTGTGCTTAATCACTGTATTAAATGCTAAGTCACCTTATTTCTGAAATTAACTAATTAAATTATATTCGCCTTAATAATTGGAACTACGAAATTAGATTTAATCTGTTATGTGACTAATATGCATACTATGGACTGAATCTGGGTCAGGCTACATGCCGCAGCGATTATCATATATTGATTTTGAGGCCGAGAGTCTGTTCTATGCTGATACCTGGCTGATATTGCGCTTGGGCTGAAGGAGCCCCTCCGAAGTCTGTACACACCCCCAGTGAGCGCCGTCGACGATAAATAAATATGGATGGCTCGGACTGCACGCCGGAGCGTATTCATGTGCATTGCATTGCATTTTTTATCTGATACTTGATTGCTATTTTGATATTGTTTTGCAGTTAGTTCGTAGCTACAGAATAGGACTGTAGTTTTAGCTTTTCTTTGTGGCATTTTGTGGATTTCTTACTTTCAGACCTTTTTCTATGCTTATTATTCACTGAGTCGGTAGTACTCACCCCTACTATCTGCACCTTGTGTGGAGATTCAGGTACACCGGGGACTTAGCTGACATTTGTAGTCTCTAGATATTATCCGGAGTCGTTGAGGCAGTTGCTTCACATTCCCAGGACTTGGCTGCTCTTCATATTCCAGTTTATCGTCATTGTATACATTTTTCAGATTTTTATATTCTCATCCAGATATTATTATCCAGTTTTGTTTAGAGGCTCTAGACTCGTGACCCCAGATCTTTTAGGTGTGAGTACCGATTTTTCGTGATTATCCATATTACTCCATTAATATTTTTGGATTATTATTATAAAATTACTACAATATTCTTAAATTGTCGGTTTTGAGACTTAGCGTTAAGTCTGCAGCGATTGATGGTCAGGATTACCTAGCAATAGGGTTGGGTGCCATCACGACCGGGTTTTGGTTGTGACAATTTGGTATCAAAGCTAAGGTTACTAGGCCTCATGAGTCATGAGCCGGTTTAGTAGAGTCTTGTTTATGGGTGTGTCGTGCGTCACACTTATAAGCAGGAGGCTACGAAACTTTTAGGAAACACTCCACTTTCTTGAAATCTTATCGTGCGTCCTTGATTCAGCTTGAAAGAGTAACTCTTGAAATTCCTTCCACGTATTCGCATGCATGCATGAGAGCTCGGTATTATATGTGTTTCGATGTCTTGCAATTCTCCGATCGAGCACCGATATGTAATCTTCGTAAGGTTGATGTTGGGCCAGTCTGGAGGACTTGAGGACGAGCCTTACCTAGGGCCGAGCACTGAGGTGTTGATCGTATGATCAAGTGTTTTGAATGTATATGTTCGCCATTGTTGCTATTAGCTGAAAGGGCAGTTTGGTGATCGTGTGTTGAGTCTGCTAGTACTGCGAGATGCAATTATATGACCTGGTAGTGACGAAGGAGTCTGCTAGTTAATGGATGAATTGTCAAGTGATTCGTTTCCTATGGTCGTCCGATGAGTAGTCCGAGTTGCAGGCATGTGAAGAATCTTTTCAAGTCTCCTAGTGGGAGTGAAGTAAATTGCACGATACGATATGAGTTCAGACTCAGGAAGACTAAGTAGTTGTGTAATGTGTATGACGGTGGAGGGTATACAGAAATGTTATATGCGGCGAAGCAGGAGGGTTATCTCCTGCGGAGTGTTCTGAAGTGATGCGGTTCCTATGTATATTGTGAGAAGACTTCATGTGTAACTGGAAGGTATTTTGTATGTGTTAGGATTCAAATAGGTACAACACATGCCCATGCATCAATTTTTGATGATATAAGACATGTACTGAGATTAATTTTTTTGATATACATTTTGATGCTTTGTCAAGTTATGGACGTCTTGTTAGGATGGTTTTGGTGATTTTCTGGCAGGTGGATAGGCACAGTCACAAAGGAAACTCTGCCAAAATTTTTGGAAAATTTGAGACTTAGTAAAAAATTTGTCGCCTACAGAGTGGGCTTAACTGTTGTGTGAATGAATGCAAGAATTGCAGAAGAGTTAAAATTTCTGATGATTCCTGTTTCCACAAGCTTATGAAGGAGTGAGTTTAATCTCACCATGATATTACGACAACAAAAGAGTATATGTATTGTGGTATATATGGCTTCGAGCTGAATTGGGGAGGTTTCTCTTGATTAGCTGATTGTACGACTAGGTATTATGTTAGTTTCGATTTGATGCATGCGGGTGAATCAGTTTTGGTTGCAGATATTGAGCCGAGGATGGCACGAATGAAGCAAACATTTTGACAAAGGTTATATGGTGCTTAGTAGATATGAGAAAAATAATAGGATGTCTTGATTTGTTGATAAAGAATGTATCAGTATCTGGGAAGTAAAGGTAGCAGACTTAGATTCGCAGGAGGTTCTTCAAAGTAGGGTATTTTAGAAGGTGGTATTTATTGGAACGTTTGAGAGCGTATTTAGTGACCTATTGGTCTTAGACGGTGTGGTCTTACGTTCAAGTCTCATGTGGTAAGCCTGGATTGAGGCATCGTGGTGCTACACCAAGAGAGTATATCTTGTTGAAAATGAATAAGAAGGAAATCGAGACAAATGAAGTAGCTTGTTAGTGGACCAAATCAGTATGGTAAAGATATGATCAATCCCTGGTTTAGGTTCGAGGTAATGAGACATTACGGGTATTGGACGGCAGAGCTTTTGAGCTCGGACAGCTTGCTTAGGCTGGTGTGGATAGAAGGATTTAGTCCTGGCAATATAGCTTGTGGTTAGGAAAAAAAAGAGATGGAGTTCTCAGGTTATTCTAGTATGGTATGGTATGTGCGGTCTGTTATAGAGGATTGGGATTTGTGTATGTGTGAGGTACGGTTCAGTTTCGAATGGAAAGTCATTAAATTCTTAAGCAGCTCGGATAGCTGCATGTGATTTAAGAAGCGACCCTCAGATGATTAAGGAAAATGGTATTACTATTCTAGTAATTTTACGGGAGTATACGTTCAGTAAGAGGGGAAGGTGATGTAAACTGATAACAATTCGGTGGGATTGCGGCAGTTTCCTATTGGATCGACTGTTGGCACTTGAGTCTGCCGATGGCACAGGGAAATTTTAGAATATCTTTCGTGGAATAAATGGGTATGTGATGTGTAATATGTATTCCTACGGCGGAATGTGGGACCAGGTATAGTGATTTGTATATTATATAGAGTTGGTGACTGGGAGTTCTTCGATGCAGTCTATGTAGTGGTTGTGGATCGTGTGCATTGTCACCGTAAACAGCTATTAGGATTTGAAGGCTAGAGTGGATTTTTATTTGTTGATACAATAGATTTTGGATATGATATTTGGTGTATTCTGGTTGCCTCAGTGTTGTGTTAGTCTGGACTATTGTGTTATAGGCTATGCCAGAAGATGCCATAGGTTGTGTGACGAGGTGCATCGGGTGAGGTTATAGCAAGAGTGGGTTGTATTCCAAAGACCCGCGGACAACTGAGAAGGATTGCTTGTCTTGTTTGGGCCTTCGTGGCAAATGTCAGTACATAGGTTTCTACCATTGATTCAGTTCTGATATTGAAGGACCTTTTCGAACGCGTTCCTGGTGGCCGAGAATGTCGCTGGGCGAGATTGTGAATTTCAGTATTTATTTGGTATGGGGCCATCGAATCGTACGGATCTGGCATAGTTATAGTAGTGGAAGACGCAGCTTCAGGCCTCTGGGTAATGAGCTTGTTGGTAATCTGGTTGCATACGTGTTTGGCTTGGGTTAGCTTGGTTAGTCCCGAATAGTATCGATAAAGGATGGGTTGATTCGATCATTATTGGATCTGATAGTGATCTGGGAATATCTATGAGTTACTTTTTTGTACAGCGATGCGCTATGATTTTTGGGAAGTGGCACATAAATTGCGCTGCTGTCGAGATTCATAGTGGAAGTTTAGTTTTTAGCTTACACCGCCAAAAGTAGATATGATTATGAACTCAGTGTGCTTACGATCGATAGTCGATATTATGTAATTATGAGCAAATTCGGCACGATGTGCATCTCCCTATGTGAGATCTTTAAGTGGATCGGGTGGCATGCTGCCACAGAGTATGTTATCTAGATCGGGTTGCGCGCCATAACAGTGTGATATTGAGGATAATTTCCGTATGTTACTTTGTATGCATTGCTTCTTGGTTTCAGGAGTGAATGGTGTATCTAACTTACTTCACCATGGGTGTGATGGATTGTCTGGGTTAATACATCAATCTGTGTGTGGTTGTCAAGTTCGAGTATAGCGACTCGAGGTGATTCATGTGAAATAGTGTTGGATGAGATCGCACATTATAGCGAGGCTACGTGGGGATTTGACCCTTCAGGAAAGGTTCAGGTATTCTATTCCTATGATGTGAGACGTGGTCTCAGCCTTGTGTTGTAATGTTATTGATGAGCTTAAAGTACAACTCTTTCGTTTGAGTCATTTTCATGACTTAAGTATGTTCAGACCGTCTCTTTTGGGATAGGTGTTATGTAAGTTGTGGCTTAGGCCGTATTGATGTGTCGTGTCACCAGGATGATGTGTTTGGTCAGAAGAGACCTTTGGGGCATTAATGAGTACGAACGGATTTGGTTTCAGCTTGTTGGAAGGTTAATATCGAGTTTCGGCTCGAAGAGCTATTATGGTATTAGTCAAAGGGGAAGAAATGCCTTCGTGAATGGTTGATTTGAGGAATGGTTATGGTCTACTGCGTGTTAATTATCATTGATAGAGCATAGCAGTATTGGAACAAGTCTCCAGCTAATAAGGGCTATTACAGCCGGTTCAGGCTTATTTTGAGTATAAATGTGAGGTCTTGGTCTTGCGTATGGTTTCTGAGGTGGAATGTGACTCTACGGTCATGGTCTAGACGGCCTGTGAAATTTTAGTTGTGTTGTATTATCGGGCATATGTGAGTTAGGGTGACGTGGGATCACACCGGGTATATGATTAGTAAGTTCATTCGGAGATTGATTGGCTTGTAGTGCAACTCTGGGAACGTTCGAGGACGAGCGTTTGTTTAAGTTGGGGAGGATGTAACGACCTGACCCGTCGTCCCGTGAATTATCACCCCGTTTTCCCCTTTGTAAGCTTCTATATGTTTCGTTTGATGTGTTTGGTGAAATTGAAGTAATTCGGATAGAGTTTGGTTAGGAATGAGACAATTAGTCTCTTTCTGAGAAGGTTAGTTTAGAAAAAGTCAACCAAACATTGACTTTTGAGTTAGAGTGCTCGGAATACATTTATGATGATTCGACCAGCTTCGGATGGTGATTTATGACTTAGGAGCGAAATCGGAACTGAATTTGGAGGTCTGATGTAGAATTAGGCTTGAATTGGCTAAGTTAGAATTTTGGCGAAGTCCGGTTGATAGGTGAGATTTTGATCCAGGGGTCAGAATGGAATTCTGACAATTGCAGTAGCTCTCTTAGGTGATTCGGGGTATGTGTGCAAAATTTCAGGTAATTCGAAGGTGTTTAAGTTGGGTTTTAGATCAAATGCAAGTTTCGAAAGTTTTAGTTTAACTTAGGCTTGAATCCGTGAAAATTTGATGATTTAGATATTTGTGATAGTGTTTCTATGCTCCGAGCAAGTTTAAATGAGGTATTAGAACATATCTATGCTTTTGGTTGGGGTCCCGAGTGCTTCGGGATAATTTCGGATGGCTAACGGGGATTTTTGAAGTTATAAAAATTGCAGAGTAAAATTGTTCTTCGTGATCGCGAGCCTGTGGCTGCGATCGCATGTAAGGAAAATGGGAGGCCAAAAATATGTTCATCGCGATCGCAGAGGGGAGTTCGTGATCGCATAGAGTTGAGGGGCGAAGCACTGCGATCGCATTGGACTGGTCGCGATCGCATAGGCCAATTAGGAGGCATTGGCAGTTTGTTCTCTGCGATCATGTGTCGGTGAACGCGATCCCATAGGGTTAAATTCAAGGGTATGAAATTTGGTCATCACGATCGCAGGGCTAAGGCTGCGATCGCATAGAAGGAAAGTGTTGGGCAAAGAAGGGTTTTTAATAATATTTCATCCGCGAACCAAACATAATTTCCTCCATTGCTAAGCAACCAAGAGAGATTTTTGAGCAATTTGAAGCGTTTTTTCAATGGATATTGATTGGAGGCAAGTCTTTTGACTTAACACCATTCTATTGAAGAATCAACACCTAAATTCATGAAAGTGGGTTGAAATTGTGAAGAGCTAGGGCTTGGTTTTTGAAAATGAATTTTGGGTATTTGGAAGGTCATTCGTGCTCCGTTTTCAAAAAACTTTATATGTACGGACTCGTGGAGAGACGAGGAATCCCAAAATTTGATTTTCAGAATTTTCTGAGAAGTGGGCCCAGGGCTCGGGTTTTACCAACTTCGCAATTTTTAGCATTTTTTGAATAGTTTCAATTGGGTTATGTTTGTTTAGCCTATAATAACCTATTCGTTGTGGTTTTGTCTAGATTCGATGCTCGTAGATGGAGATTCAAAGGGAAAAGGCATTGCGGACCAATCTACGACCAGTTAGAGGTGAGTAGTTTGTATAAATGATGGCCTGAGGGTTTGAAACCCCCGCTTATCACATCGTGACGCTATGTTAGGGCATGACTCGCATCCCATGGTAGGTGCGGGATGGTATATGGTTGGGGATTATGACTTGGTCCATCCCGAGAGATGAATATAAATTATTGGCGGCTGATACACATATTGTGTTGTTGATAATTGGGCTTAATGCCATGTTTGGGGTCTTTTGCCGATTTGAAGTACCCGACTAGGGTAAATATCTGTGTGATGACATAATTTGCATAGTCATTGATCTCAGTTCTGTGTTTAATCATTTCACATTATTTCTAAAATTAACTAATTAAATTATATTCGCCTTAATAATTGGAACTAAGAAGTTAGATTGGATATGTTATATGATTAATATGCATAATGTGGACTGAATCTGGGTCGGTCTACCCGCCGTAGTGATTATCATATACTGATATTGAGGCCGAGAGCCTGTTCTATGCCGATGCCAGGCTAATATTGTACTTGGGCTGAAGGAGCCCCTCCAGAGTCTGTACACACCCCCAGAGAGCAACGTCGACGATAAATACATATGGATGGCTCGGGCTGCACGCCGCAGTGTATTCATGTGCATTGCATTTTTTATCTGACACTTGATTGTTATTTTGATATTGTTTTGCTGTTAGTCCGTAGGTAGAGTATAGGACTGCAGTTTTAGCTTTGCTTTGTGGCATTTCGTGGATTTCTTACTTTCAAACATTTTTCTATGCTTATGATTCATGAGTCGGTAGTACTCACCCCTACTCCCTGCAGCTTGTGTGCAGATTCAGGTACACTGGAGGCTTAGCTGACATTCGTAGACATTTTGCAAAGTCGTTGAGGTAGCTTCTTGACGTTTGCAGGACCTGGCTGCTCTTCATATTCCAGTTTATCGTTATTGTATACATTTTCTAGATTTTTATATTCTCATCCAGATATTATTATCCAGTTTTATTTAGAGGCTCTAGACTCGTGACCCCAGATCTTTTGGGTGTGTTTACTGGTTTTTTGTGATTATCCATATTACTCCCTTTATATTTTTGGATTATTATTATAAAATTACTATAATATTCTTAAATTGTCAGTTTGAGACTTAGCGTTAAGTCTGAAGCGATTGATGGTCAGGCTTACCTAGCTTTATCACGACCGGGTTTGGGTCGTGAGAGCTATGATCCTAGATTTTCTTTAAATCCCGAGAAAGAAACTAAGTTAGAAAGTTAAGGGCATGTTCAAAAGTTAAGAACATGAAGTCATTAACTTATAGTTTTAAGTTCAAAAGTTAAGGACATGCATTCCTTAAGTTTGAATTACAACTTGAAAACTTAAGGACACGAGTCCATAAGTTTAAGTTTTAACTTCAAAAGTTAAGGACAGACAGTCCTTAAGTTTCAATTATAAGTTTAGAAGTTAAAGATAGGCAGTTCTAAACTTTGAATTCCAAGTTCATAAGGTAAGGACAGGAAGTCCTTTACTTATAGTTTTAAGTTCAAAAGTTAAGGACACAAAGTCCTGAACTTGGGCTAACTGAAATTAATCATATTACCATGATTTCATTCTCAATATTTTTTTCTGCTACAGATCTAATTTATTCTGGCAACTTCAGTTTGCAGATCCTTCTTAAAACTCTCTGATAATCTCCCAATCAAAAAACATAAAAAAAAGTATTGTAAGAAAAAAATAATCAAATAAAAAACTAATGCTATTCAAAGGTAGAAACACATACTCTAACAAATTCCTTATGTATGGCTTCATCAAATTGTGTGGAAGAAGATCTTGAGCTTTGATCTTGTGAAATTGACTCCTCCACACTAAGAGGCTCTGTATCTCTTCTTCAGCAGGAATAAATGGTGACACCTCGATCAACTTATACACCTATTATATAACAAAAAGTAAAGATAAGTTTTCAGAACTAAACACAAATAAACAAAAAATAGCTAGTAATTATATTAACTTACATTTTCATTATGAAAGTATTTTTTACAAAGAGAATCAAACTGTGCAGATTATATTTTCGAATAACATAACATCTGGGGATAACCGGATTCTTGGAACTTCACAAATTGGTTTTGCTGAAAAATAGGAAATACTTCCATAATCCAAACACAAAAGGCAAAAGGAAAGCCAAGTATAGTGTAGTTATCCTTGTCTTTCTCTTTCCCTTTCTCTTTCTCAATATCATTCTCATTCGGCTTCAAACAGCTCTTCAATGATTTTAATAGCATTTCATAAGAAAGAGAACTCCAGTTGAAAGAAGAGCAGAGTGCATCACCGTCGATAATTTTTATTATCTGCTCGGACACAATCCTATTCTTCCGCTTGCCCATCAAAACAGATTCAACAAAATAAATGTTGCCAACTTCGCAGCATCATCATCGCTGCCTACAAATGATTAAGTTGTACCATGTGGGTGACTAGAAATAAAATTAAACAAATCACACAACTCAATTATATCCTTTCCGAGAAAATAGACTTTTGAAAGCATATTCTCTTTCTCATGTAAACCTGTGATGTCGAGCAAGGAATAACAATCCAAACCAGTAATTATATGAAATGAGTTCCTTGTAAACTAAATTTCACGATCAAATACCTTGAATGACATCAAATCAGAGTCATTATTCACAATTTCTAAAAGCAATATGCAGTGAAAAATTTTACCACAGAACTTCACACTTTGTAATAGGAAGAAGTTACCGAAAACACCATCCCTCAACTTCTTCCACTGCCTGTTTGACAAAAAACTTTTAATTGTTTCCTTATACTGTAAATATCCTTTCCAATCCACCATAAAATTACGCTAATCATTAAACTTGAACACACGATCTCCTTCCATTATCACACTACAAAGAAGGAAAAAGAAAACAAAGATTAGAACTTACAGTTAATTGGATGGACTTGGTCCTTAACTTCAAGTTTCACGCAAAAAGGTTAATGACAAGGAGTCCTTAAGTTATAGTTTAAAGTTGAAAAGTTAAGGACAATAGGTCCTGAGCTTCAAATTTGGAGTTCAAAAGTTATGGACACCTGGTCCATAACTTCAAGTTTCAAGTTTAAAAGTTAAGGACATGCAGTCCTTAACTTTGAATTCCAAATTCAAAAGTAAAGGGCACTTAGTCCTTAACTTAGAGTTACAAGTTAAAGAGGTAAGAATAGGCAGGCCTTAACTTATAGTTTCTAGTTCAAAAGGTAAGGACACTTGGTCCTTCACTTCAAATTTTAAGTGCAAAATTTAAGGACATGTAATCCTTGACTTATAGTTTCAAGTTGAAAAGTTAAGGACACTTGGTCCTAACTTCAACTTTCAAGTTCCAAAGTTAAGGACACTTGGTCCTTAACTTTAATTTTCAAGTTCAAAAGTTAAGGACAATCAGTCCTTAACTTTGAGTTCCAACTTCAAAAGTTAATGTCATTTGATCTGTATCTTTCATAAACACAGTTAACTAAAAATTCATAAACACAGTAAGCCTATGAATTTCTACGACTGTTTTTATAAAATGTCCTTACATAATCAAATATATTGAATCAACCACCAACACATTTCACATTTCAACACCAAAATTTTCTGAATAACAACATCACAAAAAATACGCTACTTCTCAGACACTGAATCAACTTATAATGATTATTTTTGAAATTTCACACAGACTTCACAAGGCATTGAACGCGAGTACACATATAGAAAAATAAAATATGTAAAACAACAATAAAAAAGTTACAAGTTCGATCGCTCGATTCAGAGAATATGACAGCGAAGATGAAGAAGGAGAAAGATTAAATGAAGTTCGTTTGCATGCGAGGATGATACAGTAGCAGAAAAGATGCGAAACTTGCCACTGAAATATTCGCTCTCAATTTTTTTCCCTCTTCTGAATGAAAACAAGGTTTTGGGCCTTTTGGTATATAAGCATTGAAGAAAGGGTAAAAGTGTCTTTTCCTATTAGTAATGGCTATTTTTGCTGAGCATTATAATTAGTGGATAAAATCTAAAGACACCCTTAATTAGTGGCTACTACACGCTATTTTTAAATCAAATAACATAGTCTGCCAAGTCAAATCAAGGGCCAATGAAATTATGCCACGTGTCTAAATAATGTAGCATGCCAAGTTAATATATGTCGCCATATGTTCAAATAACATGGTTAAACCAATCACGGACAGTCGTATCACATAACTTTGTCATAGTTAGTAACTTATGTGAACCAATCAAATTGAAGGAAAAAGAGTATGTGTTCATCACAAACTTCCATCCCCTATAACTTAAATAAAGGTCTGGCCAAAAGGGGATCGATAAGGATCAGAACACGAAAAGAAGAAAATACATAGGGAATCCTTTCTCTCCACTAGTGATCCGTAAATCTTCCACATACTAAGGAGTTTTCGTCTCAAGTGGTGAGCCACAAGTTTCCATTCTTCACAACTGTGATCAAACTCTGACTCTGCATTCGTGGCCAAATCCCAACAACAAGTGGTTCATCAATTCAAAACAAATAATGCCTGAATTGATGCTCGTGAGCAGAAGAATTAGATGGATTACATCTTTTAACTTAAGACTGTTCAAACTTGTAACTCACATAAATCATTAAAATACAAATATAATTATTTATCGCTATTTTTCTTGTCTTGATTATATTATTTTTCAAAAACAAAATTTAGTTATTATATTATTAATAGTTGGGGAAGGGAGTGGGTAGATCATACGTGGGAAATGAGAAACTTAAGAGGAAGGGGATACACTAGAAGAAGAAATAATGCAAAGGGTGTGGATGGCTGATTAAAGACTCAATTTCTACACACTACTTCCCCATTTTACTTCTTACTTTATGTGTATTTCCAATTTCAGACCTCTCATATAGTATACATGTGTTAATCACCAGCAAATTGTGTTTGAACGAATCAAAATAATCAAAAAGTCAATCGATAATGTGACAGAATAAGAGGTCAAAGTGGAATTTTGATTAGTAGGAATGGTTGGGACAATTGAATGCCAAACTAGGCAGGTTGACATTTTTAATTGATCAATTTGATAGTTGGAGGTAAGTTGGTCGCATGGTGATAATGGTAGTTGTTAAGGTCAAGTCAATATACTAAACCTTCCACTTAATTACGGGATCATTATGATTTGTTTCTCACACTCTAAGGTTCCTTCTTCAATTGTCTAGTATTAATGTTTTTGCTTGGTTTTCGTGGTATAAGAAAGATAGAACCGCCAATAAGACACACAAATTGTTTTTTAACATTAAAGTTGCTAAACTTTACTCTTTCGAATTCCGGTGAGTTGTATTTCTTAATTACTTTATTGTTAATTTATAAATAAATTTATCTATGTTATATGTAAGTCCATAATATATATATTAAAAAGAAAAAAAAATGTTACAAAACTAAACAAATAAAAAAAAGATAAAAGTTGATAATTTGGAGGGTAAAATAAGTATTTGACAATTAAAAGTTTGAGAAATCTAGTTTAGTGATCTTCTGAGTATAAATATAGTTAAGCGATTTTTTTTATTACAAACGAGAGATATATAAATTTAGTAGATAATTTCAAATAGTTAAGTTACTATTTGAGTAATGAATTTCATTAGGTACTATGACAAAATATGTACTTCATCAATTATTTTTTAAATGTGTATAAAGTCGATTATGAACAAGTAAAAGTAAACGGAAGAAATATTAATTGCAATGAAAATGATTAAATAGGAATGCAAAATTACTGACGAATTAAATAACGTCTAATTCTTTTGACAGTTTTTTATCTGAGAGAATTTTCAGAAATTAAGGCTTCCAAATAATGCAGTCAAATCCAAACCACCAGTGCCACCACTGCTGCCACCCATTAATGATTGCAGAAGTTCCATTCCACCACTGCCGCCACCAATTCCACCACTGCCGCTACCCATTAATGATTGCAGAAGTTCCATTCCACCGCCGCCGCCACCAATTCCACCACCACCACCACCTGAGAATGCTTGTAAGACATTTACACCTCCTGCGTTATTGAGTCCACCCATCATATATTGGTATAAATTTGGCATAGGAACTCCACCAGCAGAGGCGTTATTCATAAGTGCTTGCGTGAGTTGCTGGTTTATTTCTTGATTCTGCCGAGCACTAGCAGCCATGATTTGTTGGTATATGTCTTGATTCTGCCGAGAAGTAGCAGCCATGTGCTGCTGTATCAGTTGATTCTGCCGAGCAGTGGCAGCCGTGAACATTTCTTGAATCAATTTTTGTTGATCTTCACTTTGCTTTCTAAGAATTTCTTGGGCTGCCATTTCATTGTTCTGCCTAGACCAGAATTGAGGTACAGCAGGTCCATAGTCAATCCCTTGATTCATATGATTTATCCCTTCAATCACACGTGGAAAATTCAATCTATTTGTTAGTAATTCATGCAATAAGTCCAAGTTTAAATGGATTAGGTTATGATTTATCAGTTGACTTGATTCAATGGGTTGAAACTCGAAATGACACATCAAATTATTTGTTTAAAACGGATCAAAGTGTGTAACTCAACGAGTCAAAGTGCAACACAAACCAGTACAAAATCCTATTTAGATATTATAAATTAGTATGTAAATTTTGAATGACTTGAGCTTCGGCATAAACATCGGATGCAAATAAGTTTTTACCAGTAAAATGTTGCTGCTGCTGAGGAGCAGATCTACTTGTAGTTGGGTTGTGATGGATATGAGTTTGGTCTGGTGGAGCTTGTAACTTTGTACAATTCAAATGAGCATCAAAACCACAAGTTTGGCATCTATAAAGCCAGTGATTGTTTCCAACATTCTTACAAATATCACAACAGAATGATTTATCAGGATAAGGAGGTGAAAACTTAAGGTCAAGCTGGTGATGATGAGACCAGTGAGTGACACGCAGTGGGAAAACAGCACATAGTATGTGAAGGTCAGTACCACAAGTTTTGCAATGGTAAGAGAAGCCATCTCCATTCTCCCCACATGCATCACAGTTGAAATTCCCTTCAGGATAAATGGGTTTTGGGAGGAGAGTGAAATGGTGTTCTTTGTCAAATGGATGAGTGATTTGCTGAGGCATTTGGCTACATTCAATATGGAGGAAAAAATTGCAAGATTTGCATGTGTAGATTGATCCAATGGCTTGATCTTGCAGCCTGAACATAGCTGTGAAGAAGATGAAGCAAAGTTTTGATTAGTGATTAGCTCTAAAGGGTGAGGATGACTGAAATGATTTGTTGTGTTCTTGGATTGTTGAGGTTCCACCTTCACCTTTCCCATCTCCAACTATCTCTGTCTCTCTCTAAAAACTAAATGATTTGTTTATTTTCAGTTATACAAGACTTGTTCACCAAATAAGAAAAGGCAAGGGACAGAATTTGTGGGGGAGATTAAGAATATTAAATGAAATTGTTTGCTGGTATGATACCCAAGTCAAGGTCCATATAACGCGGTTTAGGAGGAAACATGTCAAAATATTCACTAGGTGAATTCATGAGGGGATATGCTCTGTAGACTTCAGAAATTAACAAGCTAGGTTAGTGGAATTAAAGATTTATTTTATTTTATTTTTTCAGTTTAGAATGGCTATTTTATTTTAACAATCATGCATTTGTCTAAAACATCCTTTTTGTTATGAAATAGAAGATTCTTACACTTCTATTTAAGGTGAATGTCTTTAATGTATCTAATTAGAGAGATTTTAGAGTTCTATTAGTGGTAGCTAAGTCTTCCTCTCCCCTATAAATAGAGGTGCCCCCTACCATTGTAAATCATCCCTTGAGACCCCTCTCAACTCAATAAGAAGAACTCTCTCTACTCTTCTCTCTATTGCTATTGTTCTTGCTCTATTGTTCTTGTCTTTTGCTTTAGTTTATAACACGTTATCAGCACGAGACTCTACCGTCTCAAGTATCATTCTCGAAAATCCAAGGTATTTTCCCTCTTCCTAATTTAATTTTTCGAGTATGTCTGACATTATGAAAAGAAAGTTCGTTGCCCTTGAAATTTCGGGCAAGAACTATATGACATGGGTGTTGGATGCTGAAATCCACCTAGATGCTATGGGTCTCGGAGACACCCTCAAAGATAAAGAAAAAGCATCCTCCCAAGATTGTGCGAAGGCCTTGATTTTCTTGCGCCACCACCTTGACGAAGGTTTGAAGATTGAATATCTCACCGTCAAGGATCCACTCGTTTTGTGGAACAACTTAAAGGAGAGATATGACAACCTGAAGTTGGTCACTCTGCCACAAGCACGATATGATTGGGCCCATCTGAGGCTACAGGACTTTAAGTCCGTTTCTGAATATAATTCTGCTATGTTCAGAATTACTTCTAAACTGAAGCTATGTGGAGATAACATCTCCGATTACGATATGCTTGAGAAAACGTTTACAACGTTTCATGCCTCCAATATGGTACTGCAGCAACAGTACCGAGAGAAAGGCTTTACGAAGTACTCTGAACTGATTTCTCTCTTACTAGTGGCTGAGCGAAATAATGACCTGCTCATGAGAAATCACGAAAATAGACCAACTGGGTCTACACCACTGCCTGAAGCAGATATGGTGCACTCGCATTATGCCAAACATAAAAGGGACCATGATCACGGTCATAAACGGGGTCAAAGCCAAGGACGTGGACAAGGAAGAAATTCCAAAGAAGTCCGTCACCCCCCAAAGAGAGATAACCACCGAAAGCAGAAACGGGATCCCGAAGATCCTATGGCAAATAGTTCAGAAACTATATGTTATCGTTGCGGTGGGAAAGGGCACTGGTCAAAGATTTGCCGTATACCAAGACACTTGGTTGACCTTTATCAAGCATCTCGAAAGAGAAAAGGCCCTGAAACAAACTTTGTCTATGACGACAATGAGGACATCACCCACCTGGATGTGGCAGACTTCTTTGAGCAACCCGATGGAAAAATAGACCACCTAATCGGCGATGGATCCGTGATGAAAGAAGATGGAGTTATTTGATTTTGTTCTACTTATTTGTATTAGTTAGTGAATAATCTAATAGTCATTAGTATTAGCTCGTATTAGCTAGTTCATGATGCAATGTTAGCAGTAGTTCTTTAGAATATCTTCAATATGCTCAAATATCAATAAAACTTTTATTTTCCAGTGGGGGTAATCGACTAGCCTGAAAAACTAGTCGATTATCAACTATTTTTGCATTAAAGTTGAAAAACAATTGATCAACAATCGATTGTCTTTGGCTAACAATCGATTGTCTTGAAACAGTGTGTTCTGGAATTTTTCAAAAATAGCCAACAATCGATTGTCTTTGTCTAACAATCGATTGTCTTGAAACAGTGAGGTCTGGAATTTTTCAAAAATCACCCACAATCGATTGTCTATATCTAACAATCGATTGTCGTTAGGCAGTGTAATCTGGAATTTTTCAAAAATCATCCACAATCGATTGTCGATGTTTAACAATCGATTGTCTTAAGACAGTATGCTACGAAGTTTTTCAAAAAATAACAAATAATCGATTGTGTGTGTTTAACAATCGATTGTCTATGTTCCAACAATCGATTGTGTGTGTTTAATAATCGATTGTCTTATGAAAAACGCTGAAATTTTCAAACTGCAAAGGAATTGATTATGGATAACATATCTGATTTTGTTAGCCAACTGTTAGTAGCAGATTTTGAAGATATTATGTGACACAAAAGAATTGAACTTGTTTATTCTTATGTTCATGTATTCCTTTTGTATGTCATACCATGGGAAGTAAATTGATTGAAAGGCTCCGGAAGAGCAAATGTAACTCTGCCCAAAGGCATGACGTTTATCTTAGAGAATGCAATATTCTCCTCCAAGTCTAAGAAGAAACTTGTTGAGTTTTAAAGATGTACGCCGGAATGGCTACAATATTGAGACAATGGATGAAGATAATCTTGAATATCTCGTCCTCACTTTAAAGAATGTCTCCGGCCAAAAGAGGGTTATTGAGAAATTCCCGTCTTTATCTTGTGGCCTGTATTGGACAAGAATTAGTGCAATTGAGGCACATTCAACAGTAAATCTAAAGAATACTGAGTCCAATACATTTGTACTTTGGCATGATCGACTGGGTCACCCAGGATCAACCATGATGAGACGGATTATAGAAAGCTCATATGGGCATCCGTTAAAGAATTTCAAAATTCTTTCAAGTAATGAATATCCTTGCACTTCGTGTTATCAAGGCAAGCTGATTATTAGACCATCCCCAACAAAGGTTGGGACTGAGTCACCCCAGTTTCTGGAACGTATACAAGGGGACATTTGTGGACCTATTCACCCACCTAGTGGGTAGTTTAGGTATTTCATGGTCTTGATAGACGCATCCTGTAGATGGTCTAATGTGTGCTTGTTGCCATCACACAACCTTGCGTTTGCAAAGTTAATGGATAATAGATGAGAATAATCTTGAATTCTTCATGAAAACGAGGCTGCCCATTTCGGTTTGGGTTCACGCCATTTTGCATGCAACAATACTAGTTTGTCGGCTGCCCACTTCGGTTTGGGGTCACGCCATTTTGCATGAAGCAATACTAGTTCGTCGGCTGCCCACTTCGGTTTGGGGTCACGCCATGTTGCATGCAGCAATGCTAGTTCGTCTCTGTCTGACGAATTGACACAAATATTCCCCATTGCAATTGGTTTTGGGTCATGAACCCAATATATCCCATTTAAGAAGCTTTGGATGCGCAGTATATGTGCCTGTAGCACCGCCATCCCGCACCAAAATGGGTTTGCAAAGGAGGTTAGGAATATATGTTGAGTTTGACGCGTCCTCCATTATTCGCTACCTCGAAACATTGACAGGAGATTTGTTCACTGCACTATTTGCAGACTGTCAATTTGATGAGACACTTTTCCCAAAATTAGGGGGAGAAGTTGGTGAAACCAAACGGGAAATTTTGTGGAAAAATGTATCATTATCTCATCTTGATCCACATACCTCTATTTGAAAGAAAGAGGTACAAAAGACTATCCATTTGCAAAGAATAGCAAATCAAATGCCTGACGCATTTACGGACTTGAAGAGGATAACGAAATCCCACATTCACGCGGAAAATGTTCCGATCCGTATTGAAGTCCCTATTGGACAAATATCTAGTGTCATATCCAATGAGTCAAATGCACGCCAGAAGCGTGGCAGACCATTAGGTTCCAAAGATCGAAATCCTAGAAAGAGGAAAAAGAACGATCTAAATGACACTATGAAAGAATCACATGAGGACGCTCATGATTTGATTAATTCCGAGATTCACGAAGAATCTATTGAGCCTGAGACTCTTGAAAATACGGAATGCAAGAATGTGAGGATCTCGAACCTCAGTCTGTGGTAGTACAAAATTAATTGAGAGCTCTCGAAGAGCCAATTATTACTATGTTGGAGAAACACAATTGAGTATTGTGCTGTAGTAAGTCTCAAAGAAACTTATTCAGTTTCCAAAAGTACACGCGAAGGCGATTGATGATATTGAGACTATAAATAAAGGAAGGCTTTGATTCTCCTATTACTACAACTTGTAGCGGGGTAATTTGTATATGAAAAGCTACCCGCTTTGTTCTCCAGTTTGTACTACACAAACGAAAGAATGCCACAATAAAGTGGATATCTATTGGTATAAAACCCATGTCATAATAAACCCGAAGTTTATTGATAAGTGCACATGTCATGGTGTAAATTTGAAATTTACCAATATTGATAATTTATTCAGTTGACATTCGTGTTAGCCATCTCATTTGAAGTATGATGTGCAAATTCACATAGGTGAATATCAAAGAACTAGAAGTTCTTGTTCTCAGTAATGAACTGACCAACTAAAGAGTTCGGGTTGAAGCCCCTTGATTCTGGAAATATCAAAGGTGAATATGGGCCCATTCACCTGCCATGTATACCACATATGATGCATCTATGATATGGTTACATGCGCCATTGTTATTAACCCGTAGCCTGGCAGTGCTTGCGAGGTAAATCGCTCAGTAATCTAACTTCGAGCATAGTTTCCAGATTCTCTACTCAAGACAGTTCATCTTGATAAGTTGGTTTATATCAAAGTTGGTTTAGCAAGATAATTATTGAGTGCTTCCACTTAATAGCTAAACTGTTCCTTATGAGAACGAAGTTGTATATATCAGTTTGATATAAGTTGTATACGAGAGTATATTCTCCCCTCACAAGTGGTTCAAGGTCAGGAACCAAATAATTTCATCTTATATTAAGGTGCTGTGTATATTGACATAATGCACAAAGATGATTTCCCAAAGTTGAGGAAACATGTTAGCTTTACTAACATGAGGGGGAGACATGATAAACACTTGAGAAAGTGTTACATGGGATGAATTTTCATTTGTATATGTATATCCCCGAATATCATGATATGAACCTGTAGTTCATAAAAAGGAAATGCAATTGCAACATATTGCAAAGCATGCTATACGCATTTGCTGACTCAAAGAAAGTAACTAAATGGAAGAGATACAATTCAAGAAGAATTGATTCCATATGAAAGACATGAAGTTTTGAACCTATAGTTCAAATGCTTGAAAGTATAAACGTCAAAGGTATGTATAGTCAGTTTTCGATATCTTATTTGTTTAGTATCACTAATGAAAACTTGATATGCAGCTAAAGTCTATTATGCGACTTATATGACTTAACTTGAAAGATTTAAGTTGCTTGAAGCATATGCAATTCTTGGTCCTGAAGTACCACATCCTAAGTGCAATTTGTGTACATATGTATCTTGCTATAACTATAAGCATGATGGCATTGAGAATGCATCTATGGAGATATTGAAGAGTTATTCCACGACATTATATGAAGATGTTCATATCTATCAAGAGTGATGATTTCAAGGTACGGAATATTTACTCAAGTCAATATGGTTGATTTGTCAAATCTCTACCAAAGATCGTTTTGAAGATGATGCACAAGATTGGAATGCAAATGCTCAAGGATATAAATCAATGTACTCATTAGGGGGAGTCAATGCGCGTTGCACTCTTTTTCCCTTACAAGATTTTGTCCCACTGGGTTTTCCTTGCAAGGTTTTTAACGAGGCAACCAATAGGCGCATATTCAAACATGTGTACTCTTTTTCCTTACTTTAATTTTTTCCCATTGGGTTTTGGTTTTAAGGTTTTATGAGGCACATCATTGAATAGACATTCAAGGGGGAGTGTTATGAAATAGAAGATTCTTACACTTCTATTTAAGGTGAATGTCTTTAATGTATCTAATTAGAGAGATTTTAGAGTTCTATTAGTGGTAGCTAAGTCTTCCTCTCCCCTATAAATAGAGGTGCCCCCTACCATTGTAAATCATCCCTTGAGACCCCTCTCAACTCAATAAGAAGAACTCTCTCTACTCTTCTCTCTATTGCTATTGTTCTTGCTCTATTGTTCTTGTCTTTTGCTTTAGTTTATAACACTTTTTTATTTGTTAACTTGTTATGCAAATGTTAAGCTTGCCTTAACGACATCATCCCCGGGTTATATAAATTATGGAGAGACTAGTATTTTTTTTAATATCTTATACCCAAATAAATTTGAATTCGTACGGGAAAGTCTACATTGAAAGTAAAGTGTTTCCTAACAAAAGCGACTCCATATCAAGGACTCGAACATAGGACCTCTGGTTAAGGATGAAAGAATACTTACCCTTCCTAACACTAACTCTTGTCGGTTAAATACTCAGGTGTTAATCTAGATGCAAGATACATTTGGAGCAATTTACCTCCCTTGGAAACGTTTACTTCGAAAAAATCAATATGTCAAACTCTTTGGAAGTAACCAAATGTATGTGAATCGTGCTCTTATGCCTTCACGACGATACATTGACAACTTAGAAGCTACCTATTGTGCATAAACAGTCCGCAATTTCTGCTCCCACCATATCCTCCAACGATGACATTGTTGCTTATTGAAACTTAAGCAGTTAATCTAAGTTTGGACAGAGATAAGAAGTTGTTTGGTTGGAGGAATGACGAAAATTTCTTGCAGTGCAAAAATTAATGTTTTAGGCATTTGGCTTGGTCGTTATTTTCATTTCCGATTTTACTAATATTGGCATATAAAGTTTATATTTCAATTTAGATACTTGATACAAAATGTGACAGCCATTACCAATATTATTAGTTAAACGAGTATTTGTAAATTTATGTATATTATTTCTCGCATTTTAAGAGCTTCTAGACTTCTTATTAGTATCGCTGGATCTTACTCCCATCATTCACTTTTACTTGTCCATTATACTAAATCAAGAGAAAGACAATCCTTTTTTTCCTCCTGTTTTATCCATATCATAATTAACTATTCATTTCTCAAATCATTTCCCAAGACTTTTGAAAATGCTATCATTATTATGAGTAAAATTATAAATACATAATCCATTTTTTAAAGGCCGTACAAAAGTCAAAATAGACAACTAAAAGTGAACGGAGGGAATAATTCTTATAGCAACTCGCCTGTCAAACTCCGTGCGAAAGCGCTCCTACCAGTAGAAGTACAATATATATAGAGAGAGAATAAGAGAGAGAGAGAGAGTTAGTATACAACAACAAACCCGTTACAGTCTTATAAATGAAGGGAAAGAGTAGCTAAATAGTATGCAAACTTTACCCCTACAGGCTGCAATAAAGTAAAAAGGTTATTTCCATTAGACCTTTGGCACCAAAAAATATACTGTAGTTAGTATGAATAGACGAATAGCTAGTATTCGATAATGTGATTCGAGAAAATCTTGGGGTATCACGTTTGACCGCTAGCTTTTTAAAGTTGACTTCATATAAAGCTAGCTAGTTCAGGAATGTGCATTCAAGGGTTGACATTCTATAATTTAAAAATCATTTAATCTTTATACCACCTTCTTTTTGGCTGGAAAAGATCAAATTTTATTTATGTATTTATTAAATTAAAGAAGAACAGTTCTTACTTGTGAGCTCCCATGGAGACTTTAACAAAATGAGAACTTGCAAAAATTGGAGGATAAAATATAATGACTCCTGCGCAGAGGGGTGATCAAGGTTTAATTTTGCTTCCAATCGTAGCTAGCCAAAACATGGTCTGTTTCCAAGCTTTCCAATTAAGTCACCAGTGACCTATAATCAGTGAGAATGTGCGAGCAGAAATCAGAAGATTCAATATTAATTAGTTTATGCAATACGTGTGACTAGGGTGCTCAAAACCGAGCTAAAAAATCACACCAAACCGAAAAATTAAACCAAATCGATTAAAAATATCGATTAGGGTTGGTTTGACTTGGTTTGATATTGAGTAAAAAAACTTGAACCAAACCGACATATAAATATATAAATTTTATTTATATTTTTAAGACTTTCTAGTGATTTTTTATTAGAAAATGTAGAAATATTTAGGATCATCTCATGTATTAACCTTGAAAGCATAATTTAACGAAAAATTATTGTTAGACGACTAAGAAAATTACTACCATGTGTTATTATAACAATTCTCCCATTAGAATATTTTAATAGATCATATGTTTGTCAATTTTTTTCATATTTACTAAATATATATATTAACTTATCAAAGCTTTATCTATAATTTTAATAAAGTAAGATTGAAATAATATTCATGTAAAAAAAAAATTCGAAAACTCGAAAAATCCGACAAAATCTAACCAATCCAAACCAATATAATTGATTTGGTTTGATTTTGATAAAAATCGAACCAACCTGATCCATATACACCCCTTGTGAGCTGTGAATCAGTTTCTATTTCCCAACTATTATACTCCGTTTCTTGCATTTTATGTGACAATTTTCTTTTTATTTGTCTAAATAAAAATGATACTTTTTCATATTTATAAATAGTTTAACTTTGAATTTTTAACTTTACCTCACGCAAATATTTGTAACATGTTTTAGATACGAAATTCAAAAGTATTTTTTTCTTAAAGTATAATAGTATTCAACTAGTACCACATAATGAAGTTGGTAGAGTTAGTACTCGTTACAAATGAAGTGTATCATGATTTTCAGATTTTGAATTTACCGTCGATCAATTTCTGAATTTTAATGTGCGGTCCTGTTATTATTTATTATTATTCGTTAAGTTTTGTTGTCCAAATTCATTATCAGGACCAAGCTATCGGATCTACAGAATTTTTTTATTTTTGTTTAGTGGCTTAAACACTACTCTTGGATCCATGAACTGTCACGTTGAAGATTCAAAGTCAACGGTGAGAATAAGTCAAGCACCAAGTGTGAACTTGCTATAATCGAGGAATAAGTTGTTGTTTCATTTATGGGAAAATTTCCCATAAGAACAAATGAGCTGTATATTTTTTAATTTTATAGCTTATATTTTAATTTATAATTAATTAATCTAAAAATAATATGTTAAGATTCAACATCCAACACCAATAGGTTATAAAAATTATTATTAATTTTTAAAAAAGATTGTATTACAAAACTTAGCTCAAAGTAATAAACAAAAAGATAGACATCAAAGTAGAGAGAAAGAGAGAAGAGAATATATTTCTTCCATGTATCCAAGTGTATTACAAAATGAGTTTTCATCCTCTATTTATAGTACAACATATAGGTATACCAAAAGAATTTCATAAGTATGTCATTAAGTATTTGAGATCATGGAGGAAGATCATGGGTAAATTATGAAGGTATGAGAGTTACAACAATAATGGTGAGAAGTAGTGGGGATTATCTACATAATGGAGAAGAGTAGTGGGAGTAACTTCTTTAGGAGTTATAGACATCCACTACAAAGTATAATATTTCATAACACTCCCCCTTGGATGTCTATAGATAATGTGCCTCGTTAAAACCTTAACTAAAATAAAACCCAATGGGAAAAAATTCTAGAAAAGGAAAAAGATTACACATATCTAACAAAATGCATTTTTGTTGCCTCGTTAAAAACCTTGCAAGGAAAACCCAGTGGGACAAAACCTTGTAAGGGAAAAAGAGTGCAATGCATATTAACTCCCCCTGAAAGAGCATCAATTCACATTCTTGAGCCTTCGCATTCCAATCTTGTGCACCATCTTCAAGAGATCGTTGGTAGAGATTTGATAAATAAGTCAGCCATATTAACTATAATGAATATTTTGCACCTTGAAATCATAACTCGTGGTAGATATATAATGTCTTCACAAATATCGTGGAATGGCTTTTCAATTTCTCCATAAATGTATCATTGCTATCATATTATCATGCTTATAGTTATAGCAAGATACATTTGTGCATAAATTGCACCGAGGAAGTGGTACCTCAAGATCAAGAATTATAGATGCTTCAAGCAACTTAAATCCTTTATGGATTGTCATATAAGTTGAGTCATATAAGCCATATTATAGACTTTTAGATGCATATCAAGTTTTCATGTCATGCTAGACGTATAAGATATCGAAAAACTGATTACACATACCATTGACTTTATACTTTCAAGTATTCGAACTACATGTCCAAAACTACATGTCTTTCATATGGAATCAATTCTACTTGAATTGTCTCTCTTCCATTTGGCCAATATTTTGTTTGTATTCGACAAACTTAAGATCCTCATCGATATTTAGCGCTATCATAGATGTCGTCGATGAACATTTTATATCGGTTCCAGTAAATTTTCATAAAGACATAACATGGAGATCTCTTCATTCATATATTCAGGTACCTGAATCTCTCATGAGATTTTATGAAGTGTTATGTCATGTGATCTTCTAGATCACTTGCCTCCTTATTATGATCACTTTGATCATTTGCTCATCTTCTTTATTAAGAAGTTCTTTTTGAAACCAATTTGTTTATACGCTTTAAGCGTATCAAAGACTTTGTCCTTCTAGGACTTAATATGAGCATTTGCAGTGAGAATATAGTTACTTTCTTTGGGTCAGCAAATGCGTATGGCATGCTTTGCAATATGTTGCAATTGAATTATCTTTTTATGAACTTCAAGTTCATATTATGATATTCGAGGATCTATATATACAAATGATAATTCGTTCCATGTAACTTTTTCTCAAGTGTTTATCATGTCTCCCCCTCATGTTAGAAAAACTAACTTGTTTCCTCAACTCTGGGAAATCATCTTTGTGCATTATCATGTTAATATACACTGCACATCAATAATAATAAGATGAAATTATTTGGTTCCTGACCCTGAACCACTTGTGAGGGGAGAATATAATATACTATCGTGTATAACGTATATCAAATTGATATAGATAACTTTGTTCTCATAAGCAATAATTTAGCTATTAAGTGGAGGCACTCAATAAATTATTTTGATAAACCAACTATGATGTAAACCAACTTATCAAGATGAACTATCTTGAGAAAATCTGGAAATTATGCTCGAAATTAGATTACTGAGCAAGTTACCTCGCAAGCACCGGCCAGGTTGCATGTTAATGATAATCGCACATGTAACCATATCATAGATGCATCATATGTGGTATACATGGCAAGCGAATGTGCCCATATTCGCCTTTGATATTTCCAGAATTTATGGGATTCAACCCCAACTTTAGTTGGTCAATTAATTAATGAGAACAAGTAATATAAGAGAATTCGTAAAGAACTTTCTAGTTCTTTAATATTTACCCATGTGAATTCTCTATTATTGTTGCACATCATACTTAAATTGATTTGGCTAACCCGAATTTCAATTGAATAAATTATCAATATTGATAAAATTCAGGTTTACATCATGACATGTGCAATTATCGATAAAATCTAAGTTTATTATGATATGGGTTTTTATATCAATAAACATCCACTTTATTGTGGCATTCTTTTGTTTGTATAGTACAAATTGGAGAATAAAGCTGGTAGCTTTTCACATGCATATTATCATGCTACAAGTTGTAGTAATAGAAGATATCAAATCTTTCTTTTATTTATAGTCTCAATATAATCAATCGCTTCGCATATACTTTGGAAACTGAATAAGTTTCTTTGAGACTTACTACAATACAATACCTTATTGGTAATCAATTGTGTTTCTCCAAAATAATATAATTGGTTCTTAAAGTTGTACCATTATGGTCATGTCAAAATTATATGCAATATATGTTTCTTGCATTATTATTGTCCTTTAATAATCATATTGCCAAAATATTTTGGCGTACAATAGGTACGTGACCAATGACCATTCATGCCATAATAATGACATTATTTTCTTATATCATCTCAACCCTCCTTCTAGAGGTGAGTGTGGTATATTCAATACCAATAGCATGTTCATATTCTTCCAATAATGAATATGTATTCATAAATCATATGTTGTCACATTCACACCATGAATGGATCATAATAATCTATATGTGCTGTATAAAATCTCATGTCAAATCGATGACATATATTACTTTCACAGAGTGAAGGAATATTTTGAGAATCCTTATTATTCTCATTATCACAATGATGACGATTATAATTTCGTCTATTGCCACGTCCATATCCATTGATACCTTCACGGTAATAATTTTGTCTTCTTTCAGACGTATTACATAGTGCTATCATATTTTCTGCGCGGATATGTAATTTTGTTATCCTTTTCAAATCCGTAAATGCGTCTGGCATTTGATTTGCTATTCTTTGCAAATGAATAATCTTTTGCACCTCTTTTTCACAAATAGCGCACGCAGATCAAGATGAGATAATGATGGATTTTTCCACAAAATTTTCCGTTTGGTTTCACCACCAACTTCTCCCCCTAATGTTGTGAAAAGTGTCTCATCGAATTGACAGTCTGCAAATCGTGCAGTGAACAAATCCCCTGTCAATGTTTCGAGGTAGCGAATAATGGAGGGCGATTTAAACCCAACATATATTCCTAACCTTCTTTGCAGACCCATTTTGGTGCGATATGGCGGTGCTACAGGCACATATTCTGCACATCCAAAAATTCTTAAATGGGATATAATAGGTTCATGACCCAAAACTAATTGCAAATGGGAATATTTGTGATAATTTATCAGTCTGAGACGAACTAGCATTGCTGCATGCAAAATGGCGCGACCCCAAACCGATGTGGGCAGCCTCGTTTTCATGAGTAACGGTCTTTCTATCAATTGCAGACGTTTAATTAAAGACTCTCCAAGACCATTTTGAGTGGGAACATGAGCTACAGGATGTTCCACTTTTATCTCAATTGATAAGCAATAATCATTAAATGCTTGGGATGAAAACTCAGCAGCATTATCTAGTCTAATAGACTTAATTAAATTATCAGAAAATTGTGCCCATAATCGAATTATTTGTGCCATTAATTTTGCAAACGCAAGGTTGCGAGATGACAATATGCACACTTGAGACCATCTTGAAGATGCGTCTATTAAGACCATAAAATATCTAAACGACCCACTAGGTAGGTGAATAGGTCCACAAATGTCCCCTTGTATACGTTTCAAAAACGCAGGTGACTCAATTCTAACCTTTGTTGGTGATGGTCTAATAATTAACTTGCCTTGATAACAAGAAGTGCAAGAAAATTCATTATTTAAAAGAATCTTTAAATTCTTTAATGGATGCCCATTTGAGTTTTCTATAATCCATCTCATCATAATTGATCCATGATGTCCCATTCGATCATGCCAAAGTACGAAAGTATTGGAATCAGTAACCTTTTGGTTTACGGTAGAATGTGCCTCAATTGCACTAGTTCTTGTCCAATACAGGCTACAAGATAAAGATGGGAACTTCTCAATAACCCTCTTTTGGCCAGAGACATTCTTTGTAATGATGAGATATTCAAGATTATTCTCATCTATTGTCTCAATATGATATCCATTTTGAATGATATCTTAAAAACTCAACAAGTTCCTCTTAGACTTGGAGGAGAACATTGCATTCTCTATGATAAATATTGTTCCTTTAGGCAGAGTTATAGTTGCTCTTCTGGAGCCTTCAACCAATTTACTACTACCAGAAATTGTAGTAACATCTGCCTTACACATACTTAAATGAGAGAAATATTTCTTCTCTTTGAATATCGTATGTGTGGTACATGAATCAATTAAACAAATAATTTAAAATAATATACATAGTCATGCCTTAAGTACTGATTCACAGTGACAACTTGCAATACATTCAAAGTTCAAAACGTGTTCATGTATTGTTAATTGACACCAAATATAGTTCTATACATGTATATGTCTAAATGTGTTAATAAGAAATTTTACAATATTGCATACAATTTTGAAAAGTTTTAAGACAAATATGATTTTAGTTACAGCTTAGACAGTGCAACAATTCCATGTAAAAAATAAATGTGCCATAATGTAGACTACACAAATAAATGCCATGGGTACAAAAACTGTTGAATATACACAAGCACAATACTTATAATTGTAAGCAATATAGTAAGGAAACAATTTGTAGTATTATAGTACAATGTCTTTGAAGAACGCAAAAATCACTGTAGTATACATAGATAAGATTACGACACTAGTTACTCATTGTGTACAATATTTTGCTATATGTACTGTTTTTGTCTAACATTTAACAAAGTCTAATGTTTTGATAAACGAATATATTCTAGCTAGCACAGAACATTGACTTATGAAATAATCACACTAAAGCATATAGATAGTATGTGTAATCTAAAGTTATATATTTTAAAACCATAATACAGATTATTTTTCAAGTTGATAAAACTCTTAAGGTACATATCGATATTTGATCATTGATTAAATTGTTTTAATATTAATTTTAAAACAAAAATTAGGAGGAGAAAAAATACCTTAATTTTCTCAAAGAGATTCTTGAGATAGTAGAGCTTCGTGCTGATAACGTATTACAAAACTTAGCTCAAAGTAATAAACAAAAAGATAGACAACAAAGTAGAGAGAAAGAGAGAAGAGAATATATTTCTTCCATGTATCCAAGTGCATTACAAAATGAGTTTTCATCCTCTATTTATAGTACAACATATAGGTATACCAAAAGAATTTCATAAGTATGTCATTAAGTATTTGAGATCATGGAGGAAGATCATGGGTAAATTATGAAGGTATGAGAGTTACAACAATAATGGTGAGAAGTAGTGGGGATTATCTACATAATGGAGAAGAGTAGTGGGAGTAACTTCTTTAGGAGTTATAGACATCCACTACAAAGTATAATATTTCATAACAGTTCAAGCTTTTAAGTTAATTTTTGAGTGACTCAAATATTAGTTCAACAAACCAAATCTATTTGGATGGTGAAAATTTAATTTTTAACAAGCTAAACTTAAACATGTGGGTTTCAATTTCAAATTTAATTTTGTGAGAAATTTGGAGTTGGTGTTATTTAGACTTGTTAGAAATAATATAAAGAGGTTGTATATAAAATTCAAAGTCATTTAATGGAGATTTGGACTGGTTTTGAACAAGAATTGCAACTGAAAATCGTGGAAGAAGTTTGTCTACAGACGTTTGTATAAAACTGTATAAGATGTGTTTATACACTCTTATACACTATTATAAAAGATTATACATAATTATACAAAAAAACTGATTTCGTCTTCTTCCTTGCGTCTTTTCTAAAATTTAACTCAATTCTTGCTCAAATCTACTCCAAATCACTTCAAATTTAAATTCCAAACTCCTTTTGATATTTTTCAATCAGTTGGAACAACACCCAATCCAAACAAATAACAAACTCAAAAAATCCTATTTTTGAAAGTAAAGCTTTGAATGACTTTCAATAGTGGACTTTTACTCTTCAATTTTCTTACATTGCAACTAGGTAACACATGGTAAGAAGCATCAATGGCGGACGTCCCTTTGAAGCATACGTAGAAGATATGAAAAGAGGAGAGAGAGTAAAGCAATGGTTGTAAGAACACAAATTTTTAATTTGTTAATGCTTTCAAAATATGTACAATATGGATTAGATTGGGTAAAACGTAATGGGTCATTTTTTATTATGGTATGAAGTCATGTGTATTTTCTTGTAATTCTTTGTTCATTTATTTTTGCCCCATCATCATCTCAAAGAAATTTTACCTCATCGAAAAAAACACAAAGAGTTTCACCCTTTTAAACGTCACTACAAGAAAGTATATAATTTGCAACAATCTTTTAGCAACAACAATGACATTGTTGCTAAATACTAAAAAATGGAAACAACTTTATTTAATTGTTGTTGTACCATGTAACTTTTACCCACAAATTTTTTTTGGTTGGCTAATGTTTTAATTTTGTTGTCATAATGTTTCAAGTAATATAACGATTTTAAGATGTAAATAAATCGGCAACAATAAATTATCAGTGTTGCCAAAAGTATTTTTCTTGTTGGTAAAATATTTATTTTTTTCAACAACTTCTTTGGCTTGTGGCCTAAAGAATACTAAGCTCTTCCTCAATTTTCAGCAAAAAACATAATGCGGCAAACTTCCCTCCCCTTTTCCCTAGAATACCTGCCCCTTTTTATTTTCGTTTTGGCTCTCACCTCCCCCTATTCGCTCAACCCTTCCGCTCCTGCTTTGAGTTACCAGGTTCAAATAAGAGACAGCCTTTTTTTCTTGTGCTTTGATTATTGATTGAAATTTAAACTCATTCATCTTTATTTTCAGTTGTTTCTAATTTAGGGTTCTAATTCCTTGAATGCTTCGATTTAGGTTTTGAGTTAGGAGGTCCTAACTAGGATGGACGCTTACTCATAGTAAAAATTAGGACATCAAATAAACTATTTTCTTGCAGGTTCTAAATAAAAGATAGTGCGGTTCATTCACATCAATACTTAGAGCTCCATTCTAGTTCTAATCAATGGTCTCGCGCCTTATTCGGTTGGTATTTTAATTTTAATTTTTATTTAATATTATATTCTAATCCAAATATCATGCCTTAATCGAGTTCTAAGTTAATATTTTATATATATTAATAGCCTTTTAAGATAAATACTAAGTGAACCAAACAACAAAGCTAATAAATTCGGATGACTCTATATTAATAATCTAGCTCCGCCCCGAGAGAATAAAAGTTGTCAAAATCTGCATTACCTTATATTCGATTTAAATGACCTCTTTCGTGTGAGATAATATAATGAACGGAAAATGGCAAAAAATATCCCTATCGTTTTCTAAATTTTTTATAAATACCCTCTGTCCACCTATCCGTTCAAAAGAATACAATCCATCCATCTATCATGTCAAAAAATACGAGGTTAATTCTATTTACAAAAAATACCCCCGCGACCAACGTCAAAATTGATGGAGGGTATTTATAAACCATTTATAGGGATGTGTCTTTCGTTTAATGATGCGGCAATTTTTAATTGGGCCATGTGATAATCTTTGACTAGAACAAAAAATGAATATTATTTTAACTCATTTATCTTATCCGACCCATTTACACAAATGGGTAGTATCTATCACACCCATTCCTACTCATCTAATCTCTCTCTTTCTTCTTCTCCAATTGGGACACTGCATATACACAATAACCGATTAATTAAAGAATAGATAAAACCCAAAATCAAATAACCCGATATTCAAATCTCATATTCTGAAATTTCTCCAATCAAACTCAGGATAAGTATTGAAACTCTTAAATGGAAAATCAATAGATACATTTGGGTTGTTACGTAAGAAGACAAAGATTAAAACAAAACAAAAATGTGAAACAAAGAAATTGAGCCCAAATGCTAAAATTGTCCAATATATCAATCAAATCTAGGAAAAATATTGAAACTTCGAAAAGGACAAGTAATGAAAATCTTTGGATTGTTCATAATAGGACAAAAGAGCCACTAAATAATAGAGAGAAAAAAACTACATATAACTCATACAAGGACACAAGAAAATTGAAACCAAGGTGCTAAAAGGCTTGAAATTATCACATTCTAGGATAAAGATTGAATCTATAAAAGGTAAAAAAATATTACAAATCACCACGCCACTAAATGAAAGACACATCCCTATTGTTTGCTAAATGGTTTATAATACCCTCCGTCCATCTATCCATTCAAAAATACACACTCCATCAGTTATCTCGTTAGTCCCGGGAGTATTTTTGTTAATATAATTAACTTCGTGTATTTTTTTGAACGAATAGGCGGACCAAGGGTATTTATAAACTATTTAGCAAACGATGGGGATAGTTTTGGCCCTTCACCATATAATGAAGAACGTTTACTTTCCACTTTTAATGGAAAGATATCCTTATCTTCTTGTAGTTTTCTTAAATATTGGAGATGTAGGAAATTAAAATTGTTCTATCTTCTTCCTCCCTATGTACATTGAGCTTCTGACGTAGGTGAAAGGGAAGTTGGAATTAATAAATACTACTCCTACACCATTAAACTTTCAGAAATATGACACATCTTAGTATAGTTGAAACAAAAATAGTTAAAATAGTTAAAATTGACAATGATTTCCTTGTCCTTGTTTTTTTTTTGGGCCTCCACCGAATAGAAAACCAGTGTTTCTAAGGAGAGCAGTGAAAGAAGCCATAATAATAAAAAGGAGTGTAAATTTTTTTGAGAAAGATGGGAAAATTTTCAAGTGAGTGCGAGAACAAGAAAGACTTATGGAAATTTTAGAAGTAAAGAAGTAAAAATAATGAGTATGTAGAATTGAAGTTATAGGCGATAACAATCGTGATCATAATTACCTCGAGAACTGATGAAAATATTGTAGGGTCCAGCCCCTTAAGGTAAGGTAGACTTTTCTTCCTTGTCTTCATTTTTCAAGGTTGGCAGTAGTAAGACTAGCAGCCCACGTTTTCTTTCTCTGTCAAACTAAGTAGACTGCAAAAGATGAAATGTCAAGTATAATAGGCTTGTTTTTGCCTGTAAAATGAGAGCTTCAACTCTCATTTTTGAAATCATAATCTCAGAGGAAAAATATATCTGATAGCTAGAAAGAAAGAGTGAGATTTCACAGACAGGGTATAAGAAAATAATCTGTGAAGAAAATAGAGAGCGAGAGTGATATTGTAGTGAGCTGAAATATCAAAAGAACGTTATTTCTTTTGTGTATTGTAGTGGTCTTTGTAGTATTTTACTCGGGCCAACAAAGTGTAAATTCCTTACTATATTGATATCAGTTGCTCCTCTTGGGCCCGTGATTTTTTTCCTTATTCAGAAGGGATTTCCACGTAAAAAATTTGGTGTCATTGTTACTCTTTTATTCTTGTTAATTACCGTATCTCGGTGATATATTATTATTCCACTTTTATTATCGTGAATATTATTTTGGTAGGGAGTTTATTCCCAACAACTGGTATCAGAGCACAGGTTCTGCTCGTTCACTGAAATACTATTTACTGTCGGTAGTAGTATACTCGGTGAAAAATAAAAATGTCCGGAGTAAAGTAGGAGGTAGCAAAATTCGACGGAGATAACGGTTTCTCAATATGGCAAAGAAGGATGAGAGATCTGCTCATCCAACAAGGATTACACCAGGTACTAGATGCTAATGCCAGAAAACCTCATACCATGAAAGCTTAGGATTGGGCTGACTTGGATGAAAGAGTTGCTAGTGCAATCAGGTTGCACTTATCGGTTGATATGGTAAATAACATTATTGATGAAGTCACTGCACGTGGAATTTGGACAAGGTTGGAAAGCCTATACATGTCCAAAATGCTGATAAATAAATTGTACCTGAAGAAGCAGTTATATGCCCTACACATGGGTGAAGGTATGAATTTTTTGCCACATTTAAATGTGTTTAACGAACTAATCACACTGCTTACCAACTTCGGAGTAAAAATCGAAGAAGAAGATAAATCCATCTTGTTATGGAACGTGTTGCCATCCTCGTATGATAATTTGGCAACAACCATCCTGCACGGTAAGACTACTATAGAGTTAAAAGATGTCACATCGGCTCTTTTACTCAATGAAAAGATGAGAAAGAAACCTGAAAATCAAGGACAAGTTGTCATCACAGAAGGTAGGGGAAGGAGTTATCAAATGCGTTCAAGAAACTATGGTAGATCCGGAGCTCGTGGGAAGTAATAGAACCGATCCAAATCAAGAGCCAAAATTGCTACAACTGTGATCAACCAGGTCACTTCCAAAGAGATTGTCCAAATCCAAGGAAGGGAAAAGGTGAAACCAGTGGCCAGAAGAATGACGATAACACAGCCTCCATAGTGCAAAACAATGATAATGTTGTCCTCTTTATAAATGAGGAAGAGGAATGCATGCACCTGTCAAGTCCAGTGTTGGATTGGGTGGTTGACAAAATGGCATCTTACCATGCCATACCGGTAAGAGATTTTTTTTGTAGATATGTAGCAGGTGATTTCGTCACAACGAGAATGGGTAAAGATTGTGGGGATTGGTGACATTTGTATCAAGACAAATGGCAGATGCACATTGGTTCTAAAGGATGTGCGGCATGTACCTGATTTGCGGATGAACTTAATCTTGGGAATTGCTTTAGACCGAAATGGATACGAGAAATATTTTGCAAATCAAAAATGAAGACTTGCCAAGGGATCATTGGTGATTTCAAAGGGAGTTGCTCGTGGCACGTTGTACCGGACAAATATAGAAATATGGCAAGGTGAATTGAATGAGTCACAAGATGAGATTTCTGCAGATTTGTGGCACAAAATAACGGGTCATATGAGTGAGAAGGGATTGCAGATTTTTGCCAAGAAATCACTCATTTCATATGCCACAGTTACAACGCTAAAACCTTGTGACTACTGTTTATTTGGTAAGCATCATATGATCTCATTTCAGACATCGTCTGAAAGAAAATTGAATATACTTGATTTAGTACATTCTGATGTTTGTGTCCCTATGGAAATTGAATCAATGGGCAGTAACAAATATTTTGTTACTTTTATTGATGATGCTTCACAAAAATTATGGGTTTATATTTTGAAAACGAAAGATCGGGTATTTCAAGTTTTCCAGAAGTTTCATGCTCTAGTAGAAAGAGAGACGGATCAAAAGCTAAGGCGTCTCCAAAGTGACAACGGAGGTGAGTACACTTCAAGTCATGGGATCAGACATGAAAAGACAGTTCCTGGAACCCCACAGCACAATGGCGTAGCCGAGAGGATGAACCGCACCATTGTAGAGAAGATGAGAAGCATGCTCAAAATGGCTAAACTGCCTAAGTCATTCTGGGGGGAAGCAGTTCACACAACATGTTACCTGATCAATAGAAGTCCATCAGTTCCGTTGGCGTATGACATCCCAAAGAGAGTTTGTACCAACAAGGAGGTGTCCTACTCGCATCTGAAGGTGTTTGGCTGCAGAGCTTTTGTACATGTACCAAAAGAGCAGAGAACAAAGCTGGATGATAAATATGTTCCCTGCATATTTATCGGATATGTAGATTAAGAGTTTGGGTACAGATTGTGGGATCCTGTAAACAAGAAGTTCATCAGAAGCAGAGATGTAGTCTTCCGAGAAAGTGAAGTTGGAACTGCTGCTGATATGTCAGAAAAGGTAAAGAATGGTATAATTCCTAACCTTGTTACTATTCCTTCTACTTCTAACAATCCCACAAGTGCAGAAAGTATGATCGACGAGGTTGCCTAGCAAGGGGAGCAAACTGATGAGGTTATTGAGCAAGGGGAGCAACTTGATGAAGGTGTCAAAGAAGTGGAGCACCCCACTCAGGAAGAATAAAAAACCTCAACCTCTAAGGAGATCAGAGAGGACAAGGGTAGAATCATGCAGGTACCTTTCCACAGAGTATGTCCTCTTTAGTGTTGAGGGGGAGCCAGAAAGTCTTAAGGAGGTGATGTCCCGTCCAGAAAAGAACCAATGGATGAAAGCCATGCAAGAAGAGATGGAATCTCTACAGAAAAATCACGCACAAGCTGGTTCAACTTCCAAAGGGTAAAATACCACTCAAATGCAAATGAGTCTTTAAACTCAAGAAAGATAGAAATAGAAAGCCGGTTAGATATAAAGCTCGATTGGTCGTTAAAGGCTTCGAACAGAAGAAAGGTATTGATTTTGATGAAACCTTCTCACCTGTCATCAAAACTTCTATTCGAACAATTTTGAGCTTAATAGCTAGCCTAGATCTTGTAGTGGAGCAGTTGGATGTGAAAACTTCATTTCTTCGAGGAGATTTGGAAGAGGAGATTTATATGGAGCAGCTAGAAAGATTTGAAGTAGCTGGAAAGAAACACATGGTGTGCAAATTGAATAAGAGTCTTTATGGATTGAAGCAAGCACCAAGACAGTGGTGCATGAATTTTGACTCATTCATGAAAAGTCAAACATACCTAAAGACCTATTCTGATCTATGTGTATACTTCAAAAGATTTTCTAAAAATAATTTTATTATATTATTGTTATATGTGGATGACATGTTAATTGTAGGAAAAGACAAGGGGATGATAGCAAAGTTGAAGGGAGATCTGTCCAAGTCATTTGATATGAAGGACTTGGGCCCATCACAATAAATTCTAGGGATGGAGATAGTTCGAGAGAGAACAAGTAGAAAGTTGTGGCTATCTCAGGAGAAGTACATTGAACGTTTACTAGAATGCTTCAACATGAAGAATTCTAAGCCAGTCAGCACACCTCTTGCTAGTCATCTAAAGTTGAGCAAAAAGATGTGTCCTACAATAGAGGAAGAGAAAGGGAACATGGCTAAAGTTCCTTATTCTTCAGCAGTCGGAAGCTTGTTGTATGCAATGGTATGCACTAGACCTGATATTGCTCACGCAGTTGGTGTTGTCAGTAGGTTTCTTGAAAATCATGGAAAGGAACATTGGGAAGCAGTCAGGGGGAGCAATAACATGGCAGTCTAAGTTGAAGGGCTATATGCTGATATGGCAGGTGACATTGACAACAGAAAATGCACTACTGGATATTTATTTACATTTTTAGGGGGAGCTATAACATGGCAGTCTAAGTTGCAGAAGTGTGTTGCACTTTAAATAATTGAAGCAGAGTACATTGCCGCTACAAAAACTAAAAAGGAGATAATATGGCTCAAACGGTTTCCTTCAAGAGCTTGGATTGCATCAGAAGGAGTATGTCGTCTATTGTGATAGTCAAAGTGCAATAGACCTTAGCAAGAACTCTATGTACCATGCACCAAACACATAGATGTGAGATATCATTGGATTCGTGAGCAGGTGGCAAATATATCTTTATAGGTCAAAAAGATTCACACAAGTGAAAATCCTGCGGATATGCTGACCAAAGTGGTACCAAGTTTGAGTTATGCAAAAAACTTGTCCGCATACACTAAAGCTAGAAACCGCGGTGTTATCCCCTTCAGGTGAATAAGATTGGAAGGGGAGATTTGTGGGGTCTATCCCATTAAGTTAAGGAAGACTTTTCTTTCTTGTTTTCATTTTTCAAGGTTGACAGCAGCAGCCCAAGCAGCACACATTTTCTTTTTCTGTCAAACTAAGTAGGCTGCAGAAGATGAAATGTCAAGTATGGTAGGCTTGTTTTTGCCAATAAAATGAGAGCTTCGGCTCTCATTTTTGAAATCATAATCTCAGAGGAAAAATATATCTAAGAGCTAGAAATAAAGATTGAGATTTTACAAACATGGTATAAGCAAATAGTCTGGAAGAAAATAGAGAGTGTGAGCGATATTATAGTGAGGTGAAATATCAAAAGAGAGTTATTTCTTTTGAGTATTGTAGTGGTATTTGTAGTATTTTACTCGGGCGTACAAAGTGTATATTTCTTCCTATAGTGATATCAGTTGCTCCTCTCGGGGCCGTAGTTTTTCCCTTATTCAGAAAGGTTTTCCATGTAAAAAACTTGTTGTCATTATTACTCTTTTATTCTTGTTAATTACTGTATCTCGGTGCTACATGATTATTTCGTTTTTATTATCGTGAATGTTATTTTAGTAGGGGTTTATTCCCAATTAATATTAGCTAAAGAGTGGGAAAACACGTATTCGGAGTAATAAATGCGAGAATACGTGCGTCCTTTCAAGCATCAGAGATTGTTTAGGAACTTTCCCGCCAAGAAAAGAATTTTCACCAGCTTTTCGGTAACACAAAGATATGTCATCAAAAAGAATGGGGACATATATATTGGGGGTGTAAATTTGGTATATAACAAATGGTTGAATAGTAGCATGACAAGCGGAACTGAAGATAGGCAAAAGTCAAGCCAAGTAATGACCAATACGGGATACAACAAATTCAACCGACGTGGGGTACATCCTGTGACGATCCAAAGGGTCATCACTGTTATTCTCCCTTTCTTTGCGCTTCGGAGGCCTAGAAAACCTCTTATTTGATCACCTCAATTTGCGTACGCAGCCCGGGCGCGAAGCCGAAATTTTTTGAAATTTATGAACTTTTTGTTAAAAATTATAAATTTTAATAATAATATTGATATAGTTGACTTTGGTCAATATTTTGGGTAAAATGACCCGGTGTGACGGTCCCAGAGGGTCCGTAGAAAAATATGGGACTCGGGCGTATTCCCGGAATCGAAATCCAAGTTTCCAGGCCCGAAATACGGAATTTTTGCAAGAAATTATTTATCTGAAAATGATATGAAAAAAATTGATATGAAAATGAGTTAGACAATATAGGCATCGGGCTCGTATTTTGGTTCCGACGACCGGTACAAGTTTTAAATATGCGTTAAGCGCCATCAGTAAAATTTCGCGCGAAATACGGAATTTTTGAAAGAAATTATTTATCTGAAAATGATATGAAAAAAATTAATATGAAAATGAGTTAGAAAATATAGGCATCAGGCTCGTATTTTGGTTCCGACGACCGGTACAAGTTTTAAATATGCGTTAAGCGCCATCAGTAAAATTTGGCTGAAAACGGACGTCATTTGACGTGTTTCGGACTAAAAATGAGAAATATGGAAGGTTGGGAGAAATCATATGTTCTGAGGTTCAATTCTATGTAAATGATGTTTTTTGGCGATTTGATCGCACGAGTAAGTCTGTATGATGTTTTTGAGTTAGTGTGGGTGTTTGGTTGGAGCCCCGAGGGCTCGGGTGAGTTTTGGGTGAGGTCCGGGTGGTATTAGGCTTAGAGAAAAGCAAGTTCAGGTGTTGCAGACACTAGCGCGGACGCGGTCATTTCCGCACTGTCCGCGCTGGAGCTACGCCACCGCGAGGCATTTTTGTGTGGTCCGTGTGGCTGAGTCATGCTGGGGCACTGGTTAACCAGCACGACCGCGCACCAAATCAGTGCGGTCCACGTTGGGTGGGTTCAGAGAAGTCCCAGTCTTCATTCCACTCGGCTCAGCCACAGCACATTTTTGTGCGGTCAGCGTCCGGTCATCAGAAAGGTATGAAAGTCCGAATTTCAGCCATTTTTCCATTTTTCAAAAACCCAAAACCTAAGGAGCGATTTTCCTAACAACTTTTCTTCTCCAAAACGATTGGTAAGTGATTTCTAACTTAATTTTTCTACTCCTTAACATCTTTTAACACAATTTCTACTTCAATCAAAGGTTTTCACAAATGAGAATTTGGGGTTTTGGGGTAGAACCTAGGTTTTCTTAAAATTGGGGGTTTGGACCTCAATTTGAGATCCGATTTCAAAACAAATCATAGATATAAACTCGTGGGAGATTGGGTAACCTAGTTTTGGTTCGAACCTCAGGTTTTGACCATGTGGACCGGGGGGTATTTTTGGAATTTTTGGGTAGAACTTTGGGAAATTCATTTCTATGTATTCACATTGATTTAACTAGAAATTTTTGACACATTTGGGTAACTTGTGACTAGATTTGAGAGGTTTTATTGCGAATTCGAGGGGTAAAGCTATCCTACAGGCGAGAATTGAGTTTGAAGCTTTTGAGGTAAGTGTTTGATCTAACTTTGGCTTGAGGGAACAGGATTAGAGTGTTTGGTTGCTATTTGCTAAATGATCGAGTACGATGTATAGTCATGGTAGCGAGTATCTATACACCGGTTCTAGAATGACCGTGAGTCGTAAATGTTATTGAATCGAAAGATATGATACAATTGCCTGGTTAAGTTGAGAGTTTCCATGTAAGGTGTCGGTTAACAACGAAATGAATTAAAAGGGTTTGTGAAGCAATGCTTTCCCTTGCCGGTCCAAGTAGGCTGTTACTATTAAATTCTCCCTTGCCGGGATATTTGGGCAGTTAGTTGTACCCTTACTGGGTTTATCGTTATATTGTTGTTCTCCCCTAATGGGACCACCCTTGGGGAGATTATTAGAGATAATCAATTATAATATGTGATTGTGTGGCACGCCGACCACAACTTATATTGATGATTGTTGTTGGCCTGAGATGTCGGTGATAGTGTGCACGGAGAAAATGGGATCATGTGGCACGCCGTCCACTTGTATACTACACTATGGGATCGTGTGGCGCGCCGTCCACTTATAGACTACACTATGGGATCGTGTGGTGCACCTTCCACTTAGATTATACATCATGGGATCGTGTGGAGCGCCGTCCACTGTAGATATATGTGTATCATGAACCCGAAATAGATCTGTTGTTGTTTCTGATGTTCTATTTTCATCTAGTACTCCCCAATAGCATGTCCCCTCCGAGCTTTACTTGTATTATTTTATTATTGTTTCTTTCCCGTGCTTGTATATCATACAGGTTGATTGTGGTAGGTCCTGTCTAGCCTCGTCACTACTTCGCCGGGGTTAGGCCAGGCACTTACCGGCACGTAGGGTCGGTTGTGCTGATGCTACACTTCTGTGCCTTTTGTGCACAGTTCAGGAGATAGCTTACAGAACGCAGCAATAGATTGGGAGCGTGCCTTCAATCCAGAGACTCCTAGGTAGTTCTCTGGCGTGCGCGGGCCCCGAGTCTCTTCTATTTCATTTCTGTTTGTTTTCATTGTATCAAAACAGACTCCTTATGTACTTTCTTTCGAACTCTTATTTGTAGTATATTATAGTAGTCCGTGAGTACTGTGCACTAAATCTTGGGTAGAGGATGAAATTAACTTTTTTTCCGCATTTCTTTCATTTAATGTTAAATTAAGACTTTCGCTTAAATTTATTATTTTTATTATTAGCTTGTTGGAAATTAGTTGAAAAGGGTATACTTAAGTTGGCTTGTCTAGCTCCAACAGTAGGCGCCATCATGACTCCCGATGGTAGGAAATCCGGGTCGTGACAGATCCCGTGAAGGGAGCATAGTCAACGGGAGAAGATCAAGTATTTGTCATCGGATAGCATTCAATGAGGGAATATTCTCTAACATTAAATGAGCGAGTGTTACAGATAATATTTGCATTCATGGTCTTCCATGCTCATCAATGGTTGTTTTATTATCATTTAAGAGGAGTTTGATCATAGGATATTATTTCCCTAGGTAAAATTACAAATAGCAAGCTTATCGACCATTGTAAGGACACAGAATACTTTCTGCATATGAAAACGTTATCTCTACTTTTGTTCTTAATTTAACAACTTTGCTTCAACTTTATCGGTTTTCTCATTTTTGTTCTCGGAAACATTGTATTCGGAGCCAAATTTTTCATCTTCTTCAATTTCAGTTACTAATCTTAATATATATGTTATCTCTTTATTATTTTTTGAATCAAATAAATTTTTTTGTCTATTAACCACGTAACAAAATTCATCTTTACTATTTTATGAGTAAACAAAATGTATTCTATCTTCCTGTATATTTTCTTAATATATTGATGACGTCGGACAAATTATTGTATCCTCTTCCTACCTACGTACATAGATCATATGAGGTAGGTGAACTTTTTCGAGTTACTACATTTATGCGCTATAAAATGAACCCAATGGCTTTTTTTTTAAACCTTATCTTTGTATTAAAAAACTCATAAATATGTATGACATTTAATTGGGAATCAGTAACTAAGACGAACTATGTTTTCAGTTGTGACGACCCAAAGGGTCATCACTATAATTCTCCCTTTTCCCGTGCTTCTGAGTCATTGAAAATCTTACTTTTAGTTGCCTCGATTTGCGTGCGCAGTCCGGGAACAAAGCTGGAAAATTTTTATGTTAAAATATGTGAATTTTGTGGAAACTTTAAAGAATTTTGATATTAATATTGATATGATTGACTTTGGTCAATATTTTGGATAAAAGGACCCAGACCCGTGATGTGACGGTCCTGGGAGGTCTGTAGGAAAATATGGGAGTCGCGCGTATTCTTGAAATCAAAATCTGAGTTCCCAAGCCCGAGTACGAAATTATTGAAAGAAATTATTTATCTGAAAATAATATTAAAAATCGAAATAAAAATGAGTTAGAAAAAATAGGAATCGGGCTCGTATTTTGGTTCTGACGCCCGGTACGGGTCTTAAATGAGCGTTAAGCACGTTTTGTGAAATTTGGTCAAAATCGGACGTTGTTTGACGTGTTTCAGACCTAAATATCTAAAGTTAAAGGTTTACGAAGTAGGAAATGGAAAATGATGGTTTTTGGGTTTGATTCATTGAATTTGATGTTATTTAGGCTATTTGATCGCTCGACTAATTTTGTAGGATGTCATTGAGTTAGTGTGTGTGTGTTTAGTTGGCAGCCCCAAGGGCTCGGGAGTGATTTCGGGGGTGGTTCGGGATGTTTTCACACTTAGAACACATCAGAATTTCTGCAATTTTTGCATGGGCCCTTTTCCCTTCGCGATCGCGATGATGCTCCACGTTCACGATACCTTATGCCCAGTCTTCTTTGCATTCGCGGAAGACTCACCACGTTCGCGTAGTTTTGCCAAACCCCTTCTTCGTGTTCGTGAGCCCCACCTCGCGTTCGCGCACAAGCCGGCCAAGCCCCATCCCCCTTTCACACTATGTGTTTGCGAATGTCACCCTCGTGTCCGTGATGCATTTCCCAATCATCCCTCTTCGAACGCGTCCCAACCACGTGAACGCGAAGGGTAGATGCCCAACGAATTATTTAAATTCCAGAGCAGTGTTCACTTTGGGTTTCTTCCAATTATTTCACACAAGACCTTCCCTAAGACCCTCCATAGACGATTTTCAACCATTCCTTCTCCATAATCTCTTGGGTAAGTATTCTTAACTCCATTTCCTCTTAATTTCTTCCATTACTCTTTCACTTCCTCGCCCTAAAGCATGAATTCAAGGTAGAAAATGGGGTATTTGGGTAGAACTAGGGATTTTGGGAGTTTGGGCAATTCAACCTCAATTCGAGGTTGAATCTTAAAACAAATTGCATATTTGAACTCGCGGGGTTATGGATGACTGGGTTTTGGTCTGAGCCTCGAGTTTGGACCATGTGGGCCCAGGGTAGGATTATGGTATTTTTGGAAGAACGGTAGGGAATTCCTTTCTAGGCTATGGAATTGTGTTTTTAAGCCATTATTGAAAATATTTAACTAATTATGGCTAGGCATCGTTGTTTCGGAGTTGAATTGTAGAGGAAAGGCGGTGTTAGAGGCTTGATTGCAATTTTCAGACCGAGGTAAGTGTTTGATCTATCTTTGGCTTGGGGAAATAGGATTAGAGTGTTTTGATTTCTATTTTCTAAATGATCGAGAATGGTGTATAGGCATGTCCCCGAGCATGTACCTTTCCCACTTTGTTGCTGGTATTTACTTGTTCTTATTTCCGGTGTTTTGTACATATATATACAGATATCTGCACATGATGATTTCGGTAGGTCCTTTCTAGCTTTCTCACTACTTCGCCGGGGTTAGTCTAGAAACTTACCAGCACATGGGGTCGGGTGTGCTGATGCTACACTCAGTGCCTTTTTGTGCACAGATCAGGACGCAGCGTACCGACCGCAGCGGTAGGATTTTCTGGGAGCTATCTTCAGTCCACGGACTCTCAAGGTAGACTAGCCGGCGTTCGCAGGCCGAACACCCTTTCTTTACTTTTGTTTGTTCATCTTGTATTAGGAAAACATTATGTATTTATTTTCCAAACTTGTTTGTTGTATTCTGTAGTAGTCCGTGAGTAGTGACACCAGGTACTGGGTAGAAGTGAATTTTGAAAACTTCTGCATTTTTCCGTTTGTAGTTAATTAAGTATTAATAAGTCTTCCGCATTTGATTATCATTTCAAATTATTATATTTTTTTAAAAGAAAGCAGTAGAAATGTTGTATGGAATGGCTTGCCTAGCTCCGACAGTAGGCACCATCACGACTCTCGATAGTGGAAAATTCGGGTCGTGACAAGTTGGTATCATAGCACTAGGTTACTTAGGTCTCACAACTCACGGACAAGCTCGGTAGAGTTGGAGGGATCTGTATGGAGACGTTTGTATTTATCCTAGAGTCTACAAAGTTAGGAAAACATTTCACTTTGTTCATTCTTATCGTGCGATTTTGTTTCTCAAATATTGAATGTCGTTCTACTCTGTTCTTTCGCAGATGGAGGGAACACGTGCTTCCTCTTCTACCGCGCAGCAGCCCGAGCCCCCAACAGCAACTCCTATCAGGGGCAGAGGGCGAGGCCGAGGCCGGGGCAAAGCACAGCCCCGAGCAGCAGTCCCAGAGGTGGAGCCTCATGTTGACTACGATGAGGAGGCTCCAGCACCAGCAGCTCCAGTGGGCCCAACTCAGGTCCCAGAGGGTTTCATAGCCACTCTAGTACTCCAGAACGCATTGGTCCGACTAGTAGGCTTTATGGAGAGTGTTTCTAGAGCGGGTTTGCTTCCCACGACACCAACAACATCTCAGGCCAGGGGAGGAGTTCAGACTCCCGCTACGCGTACTATGGAGTAGGTAGCTCCTCAGCCTCAGGTTCCAGCGGTTCAGCCAATTATGGTAGCCCAGCCGGGTATTCCAGCTCAGACCAGCGATGGTTCAGCGATGTCCGCGGATGCTTTGTGGAGGCTTCATAGGTTCACCAAGATCTTCACCACCACCTTCAGCGATGCTTCTATAGAGGACCCCCAGGACTTCTTATTCAGCTTCCATGAGGTTCTTAGGACTATGAGTATTGTGGTTACCAATGGGGTCGACTTCATCACTTTTCGTCTTTCAGGATCCGCCAAGACTTGGTGGAGGGACTATTGTTTATCTAGACCAGCAGGGTCGCCATTATTGACTTGGGATCAATTTACAGAGTTGTTCCTGTAGAAGTTTCTCCCGGTGACTGAGCGAGATGCTCTACGCAGGCAGTTTGAGCGTCTTTATCAGGGTAATATGACAGGCACGTAGTATGAGACTCGGTTTATTGACTTGGCATGCCATGTTATTGTTAGACTTCCCACTGAGAGAAAGAGCGTGCAGAGATTCATTGATGGGTTGATCCAGCAGATCCGGCTTCAGATGGCCATGCGGGCCGATAGTGACATGTCTTTTTAGGAGGCGGCCAATGCGACCCGTAGGATAGATATTGCACTTGCACGAGGAGGTAGTCAGGGATCAGATAAGAGGCCCTGTCATTCTGGTAGGTTCATTGGTACCTTATCTGGAGGTAGGTATTCATATGGTAGAGGCCACCCTCAGAGGCCCTTTCAGTCCGCACTTCAGGTTTCACATGGTTCTAGAGGTGGTCGTGGTTCCTAGCCACAGTATTCTGACCAACAGCTTTCTAGCTTACCATCAGCACCAATCAGCGCACCACCACTCCGTTTCTCTCAGCAACCGAGGGCTTGTTACATATGTGGCGACACGAGACATATATCCAGGTATTACCCTCAAGCAGCTGACAACTCTCAGCAGAAGGTTCCTCGCCCAATGATTCAGGTAGCAGGTGATTCCCAGGCCGCCCAGCCAGCTAGTACCTAGGGATCAAAGAGGAGGAGCTCGAACCGTAGAGGTAGGGGTCAGCCAGTAGCAGATCGTCCCAGAGATGCAATTCAGGGAGGTGGGGGCCAGCCCCGTTGTTATGCTTTGCCAGCTAGGCCAGAGGCCAAGTTATCAGATGTTGTGATTACAGATACTATTCTGGTCTTTGATAGAGGTGCTTAGGTGTTATTTGATCTGGGATCCACGTATTCATATGTGTCGTCCTATTTTACACCCTATTTGGTTATGACTAGTGAGGCTTTGGTTATTCCTATATATGTGTCTACACCAGTTTGTGATTCTATCGTGGTCGACTGAGTGCATCATTCATGCGTAGTAGTATTTGAGGGCCTTGATACCTGTGTCAACTTATTGCTCTTAGATATAGTAGACTTCGACGTTATATCGGGGATGGATAGGTTGTCCCCGTATCGTGCTATTTTGGATTGACATGCCAAGACCGTGACATTGGCCTTGCCAGATTTTCCCCAACTTGAGTGGAGAGGGACCCTTGGTCATGCCACCCGTAGTGTTATCTCGTATGTTAAGGCTAGACGTATGGTCGAGAAGGGGTGTCTAGCATATCTGGCGTATGTCTACAACTCCATCGCAGAGGTTCTATCTATCGACTATGTTCCTATTATTCGGGAGTCCCCTGAGGTTTTCCCTTCAGACCTGCCGGGTATGGCGCCCGACAGGGATATTCATTTATGTATTGATCTGGATCTGGGCACTCAACCTATTTCCATTCTGCCGTATCACATGGCCCCTCCAGAGTTGAAAGTGTTGAAGGAGCAACTTCAGGACTTGCTTGATAAGAGTTCATTAGACCTAGTGTATCGCCTTGGAATGCACCAGTGTTATTTGTGAAGAAAAAGGATGGGTCGATGAGGATGTGCATTGATTACCGACAGTTGAACAAGGTGACAATAAATAACAAGTATCCACTGTCGAGGATTAACGATTTATTCGACCAGCTTCAGGGTGCTAGGATGTTCTCGAAGATAGATTTGAAGTCTGTTTATCATCAGCTGAGGATTAGGGCATTTGATGTCCCTAAGACAATATTTCGCACTCGGTATGGGCATTATGAGTTTTTGGTCATGTAATTTGGGTTGATCAATGCCTTGGAAGCATTTATGGAGTTTTGAACCAAGTGTTCAGGCCCTATTTGGATTTTTTTGTGATTGTATTCATTGACGAAATTCGGATATACTCCCGCAGTCAGGAGGAGCATGAGTAGCACCTCAGAGTGGTTCTTCAGACTCTAAAGGATAGTCGGTTGTACGCCAAGTTCTCGAAGTGCGAGTTTTGATTGAGTTTAATTACATTCCTAGTTCATGTCGTATCAGTAGAGGGTATTCAGGTGGACCCTAAGAAGATAGAGGCAGTCAAAAACTGGCCTCGACCAGCTTCAGCTGTAGAGATCCTGAGCTTCTGGGGTTAGCTGGTTACTACCGATGTTTCGTGTTGGGGTTTTCATCCATTCCAGCCCTGATGACTAGATTGACCCAGAAGGGTGCCCAGTTCAGGTGGTCAATGTGGTGACCAATGCATTCAATAGGAAGTCCGTTAGCATGGGTAGTCTTGCCTATATTCCGGTCAGCCAGAGATCGCTTGCTTTAGATGTTCAGGTCTTGGCCAATCAATTTGTGAGATCGGATATTTCTGAGCCTAGCAGGGTGTTAGCTTGCATGGTTGCTCGTTCATCATTGATGGAGCGTATTCGGGAGCGAAAGTTTGATAATCCCCATTTGTGTGTCCTGGGAGACACGGTACAGCCGGGAGGTGCCAAGAAAATGACCTTGGTAGATGATGGTGTATTGAGATTGCAGGGGCGAGGTTCTGTGCCCAATGTTGATGGTATTCGGGAGTCGATCTTAGCGGAGGCCCACAGTTCTTGGTAGTCTATTCATACGGGCATCGCGAAGATGTATCAGGATTTGAGGCAGCATTAATGGTGGCACAGAATGAAGAAAGACATTGTTGCATATGTGGCTCATTGTCTGAATTGTCAGCAAGTTATGTACAAGCATTAGATGCCCGGTGGTTTATTTCAGAGGATTCATCTTCTGGAGTGGAATTCGGAGAGAATTACTATGGATTTGTTACTGGACTTCCGATGACTTGGAAGAAGTTTGATGCTATATGGGTTGTTGTTGATAGGATAACCAAGTCAGTGCATTTTATTCCAGTTGCCACCACTTATTCGTCCAAGATATATGCTGACAATTATATTAGAGAGATCGTTCGCCATTATGGTATGCCTATATCTATTATTTTAGACCGAGCTCCGCAGTTTACCTCGCATTTCTAGAGAGCGGTACAGCAGGAGTTGGGCACCCAGGTCCAGCTGAGTACAACATTTCATCCCTACATATTCTTGAGGATATGCTCCGAGCCTGCGTTATTGACTTTGGAGGCTCGTGGGACCAGTTCCTACCTTTAGTAGAGTTTGCCTACAATAACAACTACCAGTACAGCATTCAGATGGTTCTGTATGAGGTGTTGCATGGTAGGTGGTGTCAGTCCCAGTTGGATGGTTTGAGCCGGGAGAGGCATGGTCATTGGGTACAGATCTAGTACAAGAGGCCTTGGATAAGGTCAAGATCATTCAGGACAGACTTCAGTCAGCTCAGTCTTGGCAGAAAAGTTATGCAGATCGCAAGGGCAGGGATGTTGCTTTCATGGTTGGTGAGCGAGTATTGCTCCGTGTATCGCCTATGAAGGGTGTGATGAGATTCAGTAAGAAGGGCAAACTTAGACCTAGGTTTATTGGCCCATTTGAGATTCTCGATCACGTGGGAAATGTGGCTTATAGACTTGCCTTGCCGCCTAGCTTGTCAGCCGTGCATCCGATTTTTCATGTATCTATGCTTCGGAGGTATCACAGCGATCCAGCCCACGTATTAGATTTCAGCACTGTCCAATTGGATAAAGATCTGTCATATGAAGAGGGGCCAGTGGCTATTTTTAGACCGGCAAGTTCGACAGTTGAGGTCGAAGAGTTTTCCTTCAGTGCGTGTTTAGTAAAGAGGTCAACCTCATGCGGCATCGACCTGGGAGTCTGACTCTGATGTGCGGAGCAGTTATCCTCATCTGTTCCCCGACTCAGGTACTTCTTTCTTTTGTCCGTTCGAAGACAAACGATTGTTTTAGACGTGCCGTAATTCTCCCTTTTCCCGTGCTTCCAAGGCCTTGAAAACCATGCGTTTATTTTCTTCAACTTGCGTGCGCAGTCCGGGTGTGAAATCAGAAAATTTTTGTGTTAAAATATGTGAATTTATGGAAAATTTAAAGAATTTTGATATTAATATTGATATGGTTGACTTTGGTTAACATTTTAGGTAAACGGACCCGGACCCGTGATGTGACAGCCCCGGGAGGTCCGTAGGAAAATATGGGACTCTGGCGAATTTTCGAAATCGAATTCCGAGGTCCCAAGCCCGAGTACGGAATTTTTGAAAGAAATTGTTTATCTCAAAATGATATGAAAAATCAAAATGAAAATGAGTTAGAAAATATAGGTATCGGGCTCGTATTTTGGTTTTGACGCCTGGTACAAGTCTTAAATGAGCGTTAAGCTCTTTCTGTAAAATTTGGTCGAAATCGGACGTCGTTTGACGTGTATTAGACCTAAATATCTAAATTCAAAGGTTTATGAAGTTGGAAATGGAAAATGATGGTTTTGGGGTTTGATTCATTGAATTTGATTTTATTTAGGCGATTTGATCGCTCCACTAAGTTCGTATGATGTTATTGAGTTAGTGTGTGTGTTTTGTTGGAAACTCCGAGGGCTCGAGAGTTATTTCAGGAGTGGCTCGGTATGTTTTTACGCTTAGAACACATCAGAATTTTTGCAATTTTTGCACAGGCCCTTTTCCCTTCGTGATGAAGATGATGCTCCGCATTCACGATGCCTTATGCCCAGTCTTCTTCGTGTTCGCGTAGTTCTGCCAAACCTCTTCTTCGCGTTCGCGAGCCCCACCTCGTGTTCATGTATACGCCAGCCAGACCCTAGCCCCCTTTCACTCTGCACGTTCCCGAACTTCACCCTCGCATCCACTATACTTTGCCCCATCAGTCTTTCACGAACGCGTCCCAACCATGTGAACGCGAAGGGTAATTGCCCAACGAATTATTCAAATTCTAGAACAATGTTCACTTCGGGTTTCTTCCCATTATTTCACACGAGCTCTTCCCTAATACCCTCCATAGACGATTTTCAACCATTCCTTCTCCATAATATCTTGGGTAAGTATTCTTAACTCTGTTTCCTCTTAATTTCTTCCATTAATCTTTAACTTCCTAGCCCTAAAGCATGAATTCAAGGTAGAAAATGGGATATTTGGGTAGAACTAGAGATTTTGAGATTTTGGGCAATTCAACCTCAATTTGAGGTCGAATCTTAAAACAAATTACATATTTGAACTCGTGGGGTTATGGGTGATTGGGTTTTGGACTGAGCCTCGAGTTTGAAGCATGTGAGCCAGGGGTTGAATTTTGGTATTTTTGGAAAAATGATAGGAAATTCATTTCTAGGCTATGGAACTGTGTTTTTAAGCCATTATTGATAGTATTGAACTAATTATAGCTAGCTATCGTTGTTTCGGAGTTGAATTCTAGAGGAAAGGCGGTGTTAGAGGCTTGATTGGTATTTTCAGACCGAGGTAAATATTTCATATAACTTTGTCTTGTGGGAATAGGATTAGAGTGTTTTGATTGTTATTTGCTAAATGATCGAGTACGGTGTATAAGCATGGTGACGAGTATATATACATCAGTTTCTAGTATGACCGAGAGTCGTAAATACTTTTAATTTGAAAGATATGAGACAACTGTCTTGTTAAATTGATAACTTTCATGTAAAGTGTTGGATAAGAACGAAAAGAACTAAAAGAGTTTGTTAAGAGATGATTCCCTTGCCGGGACGAGTAGACTGTTACTATTGAATTCTCTCTTGCCAGGATAGTTGGGCTGTTAGTTGTACCCTCGCCGGGTTTAACTATTATGTTGTTGTTTTTCCCTAATGGAACCTCCTTTGGAGAGACTACTAGTATTATTCATTATAATATAGGATCGTGTGGCATGCCGACCACTTATGAATTATAATATGGGATCGTGTGGCATGCCGGCCACTTATGAATTATAATATAATGTGGCATGCCGACCACTTATGAATTATGAATTAGAAACGTGTGGCACACCGACCACTTATGAATGATAATGTGGGGTCGTGTGGCGCACCATCCACTTATGAAATATGAATTGGGATCGCGTGGCACACCAACCACTTATGCGATGATAGATGGGATCGTGTGGTGCGCCGTCCACTTAGACATATATATATTTATACGAGTTATAGTATTGAGATGGTTAGATTGTAATATATGTTGATTTTTTCTTTACTGTATCTCCCCCAGCATGTCCATTTCCCCCTTTGTTGCTGGTATTTTCTTGTTCTTATTTCCGTTGTTTATATATATATATATATATATATATATATATATATATATATATATATATATATATATATATATATATATATATATATATATATATATATATATATATATATATATATATATATATATGCACAGGTTGATTTCGGTAGGTCATGTCTAGCCCCATCACTACTTCACCGTGGTAATCCAGGCACTTACCAGCACATGAAGTCGGTTGTGCTGATGCTACACTCTGTGTCTTTTTGTGCGCAGATCATGATGCAGCTTACGGACCGCAGCGGTAGGATTTTCTGGGAGCTATCTTTAGTCCAGGGACTCTCGAGGTAGCCTAGCTGGCGTTCGCAGGCCGAAGACTCTTTCTTTACTTTTGTTTGTTCATCTTGTATTAAGCAAACATTATGTATTTCTTTTCTAGACTTGTTTGTTGTATTATGTAGTAGTCCGTGAGTAGTGACATCAGGTACTGGGTAGAAGTGAATTTTGAAAACTTCCGCATTTCTTCGTTTGCAGTTAATTAAGTATTTAGAAGTCTTCTGCATTTGATTATCATTTCAGTTTTTTATAATTGTTTAAAAGAAAGCAGTAGAAATGTTGTATGGAATGGCTTGCCTAGCTCCGACAGCACGACTCTCGATTGTGAAAAATCCAGGTCGTGACATCAATGACGAATTCAAAACTCATAAACTTCAAATCCTAGTTCCGCCTATGAGGAATGCCGATAATGTTGTATATCTATTTTTTAATTATGTTAATTTTCATTATGACTTATTAATTAGCAATATTTGTTTTATGTAATTTCATCATCTTTGTTATTGAATAGTTTAATATAAAGCTATGGCTTATTTCATATTATTGTGTTATTTTCTTGAAAAATACATTATATAATTGTATCTTTCTAAAATTAAAGAAATATTGAAAGTACAAGTTACATACTTTGTGCTATGAACACTTTACCGGAAAGATCCGAAATTTTTGAAAAAAAAAATAATCAAAAAACGAGATTGAAAAATCCGACTTTGTTGATTTAATTTGATTTAATTTATTGATTTAAAAATTTGAAATTATTAATTTAATTTAATAATTGAAGAATTCAAATCAACCCGAACTATGTACCCCTTAATTAAACTAATTAAGAAGCGGTCAGATTCGAATTACCTTTCAAATTTCTCTCTACCTAGAAGAAGACAAACTAAAATCATAATCGAACTAGCCGTTTCCAGTAGACGACATGCGAACTTAAATTAATTATTTTTCCTAGTATAATCTATAAGGATAATAAGGTTAATATCTCAAACTTGAAGAATTTCTCTGCTACGACGGAAAGGAATAAGGTTGACTGAATCAACAGATTTGTCACGGTCACATAAGTGCACAACTAGTTGAGCACCAACTATGCCAGATCATTGTGAGAAGGGAATGGAGAGGAAATAATTTTGATCCCTTAATTATTGGCATATTCTAGTTTGGCCCTTGTAATATCTCATTAAATATATTTAACCTTCCATTAGCAGAGTAATGTGATTTTGAGCCTCTCTGCTAACAAATTTTCACAAACTTAACAGGTTCCAACTTAAAATAACAATAAATGAAAGTATATTAGTATTACTTCCTTAATTTTAACATTAAAGACGAACATTCACACGATTTTACATTTACAAAAGATAAACTGAATTTACATATATTTGTTACTGAAAGGACCAAAAACGCAAAGATATCTTAATTGAAGGTTATATGTAGTATTTGTTCCAATTATATGGACCAAACTTGAAAATCTTTAATAATTCAGGGACAAAAAGTGCAATTCTCCCCTAATATAAATACGCAACACTGTTTGACTTTGCGTATCAGATCACAAAACAAGAAAGAAAGGTTACAAGTTACAAGTTACAATAATGGAGATGATACCGATGGAACAGTACTATAGCCATTTTAGCCATCGCCACCCATTAAAGATCTCCGATGTAGAAGAAGAAGATCAAGTCATCTGCTCCGGCTGCGAGCACGATCTCTCCGGCGGCTCCGCCTACACGTGTACCAAAATGAACTGCAACTTCATCCTCCACGATTCTTGTTTCGAGTTGCCTAGGCAAATTAAGCACAAATCTCACCCTAAACACACTTTAGCTCTCCGTTTCTTTCCACCTTATGACGACGGAGAATTCACGTGCGACGGTTGTGGGAATTCGGGTCATGCTTTTACGTTTCATTGTGAGAAATGTAAGTTTGATCTTCATGTTGAATGTGCTTCGTTGCCGGAAATTGAAGAGAGGAAAGATCATCAACATCCTCTTACGTTGAGTTATAGTAATGTTTTTCTTGGGAAGGATAAGGACGTGGATTTGATGTGTTATGTTTGTCAAAGAGGTGTTGGGAAGAGTTGTTGGTTTTATTATTGTTTGGCTTGTAAATGTGCTACCCATTTGGATTGTGTGTCTATTCAACAAGAAATTCAAGTTTCAGATATTTGAGAAACTTTTTCAAGTTTCTTTTATTTTCTTTAAGAGAAAATGTATGCTCTTGAAGAAATTCAATACTAATCAAGAGCTGCCTTTTGAGGTTAATTACTCTACCATTTCCACAAAGTTTTCGATGTTACAAGTCATTTGTTTGATTGACAAATTTGTGATTAATTTTGCCTTTAATTAATTGAACCTTTTTGAGTTTTTTTCTTGGTTGGTGTTAAAGCGGATTAGAGCTCGGAAATGGATAAATTTGAATTTTTTAGTTTGTACCTCACGTAATTATAATTAATACTAGTTCTGTGTGGTCTTTTTTTGTTTTATAATTTTGTGAACCCAAAAATAATATATATATATATATATAATATGTCCACAAATTTATAAAATAAAAAGATGCATCACACAACTAATATCGTGTGAGGCCTACAATAAAACTTTTTAATAAATATGTATTGGTACGTTAGCTCGATTAAGATATTTATTGCTAATTGATAAGATGAATTAAGATGCTGTTTATATTAACATTTTAATGTTTTTGTTTGTTCTCTTGGATGTTTAATTACTATGTCCAGAAGTGGTTGGCCACATTTATAGCCTGCAGATTCTTATATAATTTTTTTTAGCTTTAAAAGATAAACCGGTTATTAGTATTCTCAATTAATTGAGCCCGATGAACTGAGAGTAAGAGGATGAACTTTCGGGGGGTACTTACTTTGTCTCATAACAGGTTCTGATATTATTAATCACAATTATGTCAAAGGACGAAGAGAAACAAATTTTGGATCCTAAAACTATGATGAAATACCTGTACTTATTTATATTCAAAAATAGCTAAGCTTTTATAACAGTACAACCGAAACATAAATAATAAATAAGCATAAATCTGAACATAACCACTATATATATTGCTCGAGCATACACATTAGACTTTGTTTTCTCTGATCATATTCAAGCTTGAACATAACCAAAGTAATCAGCTAGGAAATCCAAGCCATACACGATCATTTAAGATACAAAATTGAACTCTAGTTACTATTAGGTTGGTTACTCCTTTTAAAGTTATGAGATTTTTTCAACATAATTATTTTTTAAATTCCTCGCTTGAACCTTAATATCATGTGCTGTAATTTCAGAAAATCAATTATAAGTTCTGCGAGTTCTTTTTAAGCTACGTACTCAATTATACATCACCATGTAATTTAAAATAAAAGAATGCTTTTAGGGGCGAGCATTTTTTCGTCAAACCAACTTGTTTGGATCGCTGTTATATATCGTTTTATAATATATTGTATCGTATTGTATAATATTAGAGTGTATCATTTGATTTAGATAATGTTTGGATAGATTGTGGGCCAAGTTGGATAAGAACGTGGTATACCCAAGCCCATTTAATTTGTCCAGATCCAGTCCTTGTCGATTTCACAATAGGTTTAAGATCCCTCTTCTGACCCATGAATGTCCCAATATGAATGTGAGTATGTGATTTGCATGGTAACATGAATGTCCCGTTTGGATTTTGCATTTTTTTTCTTACTTATAAGTAAATAAATCACATATTATTAAAAGAGTGATTGAGAGTGCATCTTGTATGACTTTATAAGTTATTGCAGCTCATGCAAAACCTATGCGGGAGGTTTTCCTTGATTTGGCTAAAAGGTAATTGTTGTTAAAATTGTATTCATGTATTAAAAAAAGTGGCTAAGGTTTTGAAATGTTTGCTACATATTAATATAAAAATTATATGGGGCGCCTTATTTGGCCGCCCTTTTAACTTATATTCATTTTGTTTTTCCGTTTGCATTCATACCCATTTTATTTGTTTGCTAAAAACACTTTAAAAAGATGATTTTGCCCTTCTTTAATAAAAGACTATCGACAAACTGCAGGAAAAAAACTTAAGCATGTTTAGACTATAGTTTTAGCAAATTAACTAAAAAACTTCAGCTTGTTTAGACTAAAGTTTTGGATAAAAATCAGGACAAAACTGTAGACTGCATTAACTTCGGCATGTTTTGGTGTGAACATTTAGCAAATGAATTAAATAACTTCAGCATGCATTAGCAAAAACTCTTTAGAAAATTACATACTGCAAGACAAAAACTTAAGCATGTTAAGCATGAAGTTTTAGCAAATGAACTAAAAAACTTAACTATGTCTAGTATGAAGTTTTAGCAAATGAACTAAATAACTCCAGCAAGTTTTGTCCGAAATTTTAGCAAATGAACTAAATAACTTCAGCATGCGGTAGCAAAAACTCATTAGAAAGATATATACTACAAGAAAAATTTAATCATGTTTAGTCTGAAGTTTTAGCAAATGAACTGAAAAAAACGTAAGCATGTTTTGTCTGAAATTTTAACAAATGAACTAAATAACTTCAACATGTTTAGACTGAAGTTTCGGATAAAACTCATGACAAAACTATAGACTGCAGGATAAATAACTTCAACATGCATTAGTATGAAATTTTGGCTTCAATATGAAATAACTTCATGCTACATTATCATAAACTTTTAGCTTCAATGTGAAACGACTTCATGTAAGTGTGATACAGAAGATGAATTTGGATAAGTTTCTAATTTTTTGATAAAGCTGATGAGAGGAGAGGAAAAGATCTTTTTTCATGAATGCGGTTGCAGATCATGCGGTTAATGCGTGATGCAAGTTTTATATATTTTGCCTGGGGTGTAATTGTTATATTATTCAAATTTTTTGTCACCTGACTATCAAATCAATAATTTTTAAAAATAGGATACATGTTAAATGGTGGTACAAATATATGGTACGACTTTAAATTTCCCAATATTAATTTACGGTCTAGCAGATTGTCTACTTGTCCATATCTTTCGACAAAATTGGCCTCTGGTCTCCCCATCCCCCGGTCGATTGTTTAGACACGAAAAGTAAACAATTACTTGGGCAAAAGTTTCTGACACAAGTCTTCCCTCACTCTGCTTAATACATTTTATTTATCTAGAATTGGCCTTAGAAAAGAAAAAACATTTTCTAAAACTTCTTCTCAACCTTCCCCACCCTATTCTCCATTCCCACCAACCCAACCCCATCCCTCCCCACCCAATCCAACCCCAGCCCTCGCCACCCGACCCACCATTGCACCACCTCCACTTTAAATAAAAGTATTATGAATACTACTTTCTTTTCATGTTACAGGTAGATTTTGTTTGTTGCATTTAAACAAATGATATGATATAGAAAGTATTTTTTTTCATTTAAACAAAAAAAAGGATTTTCTTTTCATAGAAAAAGTATTTCTTTTATTTCAACAAAAAAATATTTTATTTTCATGATGTAAATTTTTTTTTTATTTCAACAAAATGAGTATTTTTTTATGTGAAAAAAGTATTTTTTTTATTTCGATAAAATAAGTACTATATTTTCATGTTGTAGAAAGAGTACTTTCTTTTTCAAACAAAAAGGAGTATTTTTTTTAGCATTAATATATATATATAAAGTAGATAGATAAGGGGCTTCACCTGAGGTGAAGCAGGGGTTAGGGTTTGGGTTCGATGACCCTTCTTTTACAGATACATTATCTCTTGCAATGTTTTGATTACCTAGACATAGTAGCATATTACAGACATTGGTTGGTGTGTGTGTGTATATATATATATAAAGTAGATAGAGCTTACAAAATGTAAGGGGCTTCACCTGAGGTGAAGTAGGGGTTAGGGTTTGGGTTCGATGACCCTTCTTTTACAGATACATTATCTCTTGCAATGTTTTGATTACCTAGACATACTAGCATATTACAGACATTGGTTGGTAGTTTCGTAGACAAAATATATTCCCTGCTCATATCTATATTAATCATTTTTTGACAAAAACTGACGGGAATGATAGTAGCCTAACCTCTTCATGCATATATTGTTTATTTTTTTGATTTTTTGCATCCTTAGCAAGAGCATCAGCAACATTGTTTCCCTATCTAAAATTATGCCTCAATAGTAGGCCCTTCTCCTATCGCATTAATGACCTGCAAGAGCAAATTACATTGTTAAGTGTTGCATGACCATTATTGACGACCTTAATCACCTCGGATGAGTTTGTTTCTATTTTCAGAGGGAATAGATGGAACATGTGATCTGTTGTCATGACCCGGATTTCCCACCATCGCGAGTCGTGATGGCGCCTACTGTCGGAGCTAGGCAAACCAACTTAAACATATATTTTTCAACTTTTATTCAACAAGATAATAAAAGTAACAGTAAACTTAGGCGGAAGTCTCAATTTAATATTTAACGAAAGAAATGCAGAAAAGTTAATATCATCCTCTACCCAAGATTTAGTATTACAATGCTCACGGACTACTATGAAATACTAGATATATGAGCTCAAAACAAAATACATAAGAAGCCTGTCTCGATATAATGAAAACAAACAAAAATGTAGTAGATGAGACTCAAGGCCATCGCACGCCAGCGAACTACCTAGGAGTCTCTGGACTGATGTCACACTCCCAATCTACTGCTGCCGCGGTTCGTAAGTTGCTCCCAAATCTTTGCACAAAAAGGTCACAGAAGTTTAGCATCACCACAACCGACCCCATGTGTTGGTAAGTACCTGGCCTAACCCCAGCGAGGTAGTGATGAGGCTAGACCGGACCTACCACAATCAACATGTACAGATATATATGCAATAACGGAAAGATATACATAATTTAAACAGAAGGGATGGGACATGCTGTGGGGTATAACAATTTAGATATAAGACCGACAAACAAAGAGATGGAAACTGAATAATTAACATCAATAAAAGAGAGCAAATAAATTGACAACTGCACGGCACCAACCTTCGTGCTTTTACTCTCAATTCTCACCAAAACCATCAAATATAGTGCACGGCATCACCCTTCGTGCTTTTCCTCACATACTCCATATCAAGGCATGAAATGACCCTTCGTGCTCAAATAATCAAAAAAATATGGCACGGAAAGACCTTTCGTGCATAATTATCAAAACATGGCACGGAAAGACCCTTCGTGCATAATCGCTCTTCCTCGCCCAATCAACAGTCACAACCAATTGGGGAGGGGAATATTCAACAAGATTAAATTACCCGACAAGGGAGAACAAATCAACAATAAGTCACGACAAGGGAGAACAAGTCAACAATAAGTCCTGGCTCCTGGCAAGGGAAACCAAGTCAACAATAAGTCCCGGCAAGAGAAAAATATCACACTTCCTTCTTTAACTCATTTGCTTCTTGTTAGAAACTACGCTTTACGCTAGAGGGGGGGGGGTGAATTGCGTATTAATAGAATTTAGCGTTTTCTTGCGGAATTTAAACTTTGCAGGAAGTAAAATAAATGCAGAAAAATAAACTTACACAAAGATGTATACTGGTTGGCCACCAACGTGGTTAGTCCAGTCCCCGAGAGACTCTCTCGAGATTTTTCACTATCTTGTTAAGCTTAAGGGTGCTCAACAAACCGTTACACACTTGAGGACACAAGCCTCAAACAGTTGCTCGAAGATCGCAATCTCAAAGACTTCACCCAAGGAAACGCAAGATCCTTGAAACAAGAGAATCGCAATTCTCTTACAAGTATATCAAATACTTGGACACTCACTTAACTAAAGTACTCCTTATTGAGTAGATATGAGTAAAAGAATATGTTCAAGATCACAACAACTTTAAGCAATAATATGGCTCTCAAAAACTTTATGAAATGAGTAGAAAATGAAGAACAATTGAATGAAAGCTTATAGCAATGTAATGATCAGTTTGTGTATGTTGTTGTGTTTAAAACACTGAAATGAAGCTGTATTTATAGTTGAAAAAGTTGGTTCAACCGTTGTCTAATTGCCAATTAAGAGTTGCTGAAATTACTCAGTGATAATCGATTATTAAGACCAAACAATCGATTATCTGCCAGTCAGTTTAAAAATCAATCCCAGATTTAACGCTTCACAATCGATTATACATAATCTATAATCGATTACTGGCAATATTCAAAATCAGATAATCGATTACACTAAGTTCATAATCGATTACTTTAGCAACGTTCTAAAAATCATTTCCGGATTTTAAGCAAAACATCGATTATATAAAATCTATAATCGATTACTTCAGCAACGTTCTAAAAATCATTTCCGGATTTTAAGCAAAACATCGATTATATAAAATCTATAATCGATTACTTCAGCAACGTTCTAAAAATCATTTCCAGATTTTAAGCAGAACATCGATTATCTAGAATCAATAATCGATTACCTTATGGTATTTGAAAATCATTTGACAACGGCCAGCTTCAACAATCGATTGTCCTTTGCAACAATCGATTACTTGTTATTTTCTGAAAATCATAAAACTTACTGTCTCAGTGATAATCGATTATCTAAAGACATAATCGATTACTTAATTAAATTTAAAATCACTGGAAGACATCAACTCAACACAATCGATCACCATTAGTTCATAATCGATTATTTTGAGTATTGAAAAACTTTACCTCAACAACAATCGATTGTCATTTGTTCACAATCGATTATCATGTAGATTTGGAAAAACCTGATGTTCACTGTCTTACTCACAATCGATTATCATTAATTCATAATCGATTGTCATGCAGTCTTGGCTCAGAAACAATCGATTATCATAAGTACATAATCGATTATTTTAGCCCAAATTTTTGAGGCATGTTTAGAAAACATTTTGTCTAATGTAAATATGCATGATTTAAAATCTTTTTGACACAGAATTAAATATGCATGATTTTGGAAAATAGTTTTATGAGAGAGGCCATACTATGAGTCAAGTTATAGGATCGAGATTACAATTTAGAACAACTCAATAACAATTAAAAGCTATATCTTGAACTTCAATCTTATTCGCAACCATTGTGCGCTTGTACTTGAATTCCGTCATATATCAATTTTTGCTTCGTTTGTCATTCATCAAAACCTACAAAAGAGTACACGTTTAGTATATTGCATTGAGAACGTGTTTCTAACAATTTTCCCCTTTTTTATAATGGCAAACATTAAGCGGGATATGCAATTTAGGCAAAAGATATTGACAATTCAAGACAAGTAACAATTATGCAATTTTGTTCTTGTTCCCCCTCAATTTTAGCTTATAAGCAATCAATGAATTAAGAGGTGGTGCATACCCGATATCCCGTTTTCTTCCCCCTTTTGCCATTAGCAAAAAAAATAGTAAGGAAAGATGCAAAAAGATGAAATAAACAAGGTTTATTTATTGGAAAAAAAAAAGAGGGTACATCAATGGGAACCAAAGAGAACAACAGCAAAAACCACACAAAACAAAAAAAAATTTATTCATTTCCGTCGTTGTCCGCCTCGTTATCCAGCGCTGCTTCAAAAGGAACGAGAGCTGCATATGGATAATTGACATGATCAAAGTATCCATGGATCTCATGAGTGAGTTGAGCAAGCTGGTCGGATATGGTTTGGAGAGTAGGCTCTTGGGACGAACGAGCACGACGGGGTGGATGACTTGAAGAAGGAGCTGGAGCATGATCACCATCATGATGGAAAGAAGACTCCGAGATTTCCCAAATTTTGGTACTCCTTTTGAGAGGACCATTTTCCGTGACAAATCCGGATGCTTCAAGGAAGTTCATAATGAGGAGGGCATAAGGAAGAGGCATGTCATCACCGATGGCATCGAGCATATGAATTTTGATGAGCCGACACCAATTTATTTTGGCTCCGGTGACAATGGCATGCAGAAGTTTGGTATCCTCCTGGGAGATGGTAGTGTGATTGTGCCGTCTAGGCTTGAGGACTCGGGTGATGAAGTAAAGAATCAACCGGTAGTTTGGATCCATTCCCGTTATGGTAGGACGACGAGTAGAGATAGATGGATCATAGGAGGTTATACCGGTTTGGTGGAGAAGGATGGTTTCATCAAAGAGAGCCCCGGCCTTATCAATATACCGGTAAAGGTCTTCACCTTCATTTGGAAGGCGGGCAATGGTGTGGAGATTCTCTTCAGAGAGAAGAATTTGAACCCCATTAATGGAGGTGACAAGTTCGCCATCTTCATCTTTATGGAGGTTTGAGTAAATAGCTTGAAGGAGAGTTGTGTTTATGTGAGGATGAGTGAGAAGCAAGAAGTCATATAGTTGACACTCCTTTAACATATTTGCGGCAGGGGTGAAAGGCTCAAGGAGTTTACTATTTGAGAACCGAGGAGGAAGAATGGTGCGTTTCTCAAATTTTGATAGGAACCTTGTGAGTTCATTTTCAGTTTCAAAGAACAAGACGGAACCGTCTTGGTATGGAAAATTTAAAGGAGGAGGGGCGGTTGAGGCTGATGCGCCATGTTTGGATCGGGAACGTTTTGAAGATCGTCCAGACATGTTAGGAGAAAGACTGCTGGAATTTGGCAAAGAAAATAGAAGAGATTTAGCTTTTGAATACTAGAGATAGTGCTTGAGTGGGTGAATGTGAGCTCTTATGATGCCTATTTATAGAGGAAAGGATTATCAAGCATTGAATGGAGACATTTGCTGAGATTTTGGTTTAGGAGCAGTCAGAAAACGGTAAGAATTAAAATTACTGACCGTTAGATAATCGATTATTGAACTGAAATAATCGGTTGTATTTACTGTTTGATTGAGATTTTGAATCTGACAAATCGATTCTTGAGTCAAACGGTAAAAAATTTGAATGAAATAATCGATTGTTAAATTTTGGTAATCGATTATGGAGCATTTAAGACCTGACAGGAATCGATTGAGGAGCCAAACGGTAACAAAAAATTAATATGAAGTAATCGATTGTCAATTCTTGGTAATCGATTATTTAGGGAACTAATTTGATACAGTGAACTTGGAGAATATCAGAATTTGTCAAATAATCGATTGTATGAAAAAATAATCGATTGTTGTAGAAAGCATTGCTGAACGACTGAGGCGGAAATCGATTATGCAATTTAGGAAGTAAAAAATTAAACACAGATGCATAATAGTAATAATCAGTCATAAACAATCGATTATTGATACTGATAATCGATGTACTGCGCAGAAAATAATCGATTAGTGGCTTGAAATAGTCGATTATTTTGTGCTAAAACTTCATAATTCCCCCTACCTTTGGGGTGGTACCTGCAAAATAGATTTAAACATCTCCGACGCTCAAGTTAGTAATTTATAGCGAAATTAATAAATTACACTAGTGTTAACAAGTAATGCCGTGAACTCTTAAGAATTGTGTCCTAGAGTGTTCTTAAGAGAGTTTCGGGTACTTACCTTTTCTCCAACATCGCCAATTACCTGTTCGAGAGGATGATCCTTGATCGTTCTCCACTCGTTAGGCGTATTTATTCCTTTTTCTAATTGTGGCGCTTCTTCCGTTGGTTGTTCCCCAATTTCATTTTTGTTTTCCTTAGAAGGTTCTTCTTGGATTTTATCTTTCAAGCTATCCAAGATACCTGCAAGATCAAAACCGGATTCCTTTCTCGTCAAGAGAGTATTATCTTCGGAAAACACAACATGAGGGGATTCCTCCACAATTTGGGTTCTTTTGTTAAAGATCCTATATGCTTTGCTACGTGAGGAATAACCAATGAAAATACCTTCATCCGATTTAGCATCAAACTTACCCAATTTGTCCTTCCCATTATTATGAACAAAACATTTACAACCAAAAACACGTAAATGAGAAATGTTGGGTTTTCTACCCTTATAAAGTTCATATGCGGTTTTCATGAGCGTCGGCCGAATTGCTACTCTATTTAAAACATAGCAAGCGGTACTCACGGCGTCTGCCCAAAAGTATTTGGGAATCTTAGCTTCGTCGAGCATGGTTCTAGCCATCTCTTCGAGACACCTATTTTTCCTTTCCACCACCCCATTTTGTTGTGGTGTCCGTGGAGCGGAAAAGGTGTGTTCGATTCCGAGTTCGTCACAAAAATCCGCAAAGAGATTGTGATCAAACTCTCCCCCATGATCACTTCTAATCGAAGTGATGGTCGATTCCTTTTCGTTTTGAACACGCTTAAGGAAATACTTGAAATTTTGAAAAGCATCACTTTTATTTGCAAGAAATAGAGTCCAAGTAAATCTAGAAAAGTCATCAACAATTACAAAAACATATTTATTTTTACCAAGACTTTCAATGCGAGAGGGACCAAATAAATCAATGTGAAGTAATTGCAAAGGTCTAGACGTTGAAACAATATTCTTGGATTTAAAAGATGCTTTGGTTAGCTTCCCTTTTTGACAAGAATCGCAAATAGAATCATTTTCAAACTTTAAACTGGGAAGACCAACTACTAAGTTTTGAGAAAGAAGCTTGTTCAAAAGATGCATGTTCATGTGTGCTACTCTACGATGCCATAGCCAAGAGTTATCCTCTTTGCTTACTAAACAATCAACATATTCGGGTGAGGAGTTTGCAAGATCAACCATATAGATATTATCAATTCTAAAACCACGAAGTATGATCTTGAAATCACTACGTCTAAATACAAGACATTCATCCGAATTAAATAGAGCAAGATTTCCCTTGTCACATAATTGGCTTATGCTCAAGAGATTATGCTTCAAACCTTTCACAAGTAGTATATGTTTAATAGAGGAGTTTTCGTCCTTACCGACCGAACCAATGCCGATGATTTTTCCTTTATTGTTATCACCAAATGTGACACTTCCTCCTTCTTTGTGCTCTAGTTGAAGGAATTTGGACTCATCTCCCGTCATGTGTTTGGAGCATCCACTATCAAGGTACCATAGTACACTTGATCCCTTCAAGCACACCTACAAAACAAATTAATGTTCTTTAGGTACCCATGCCATCTTGGGTCCTTGAGGGTTAGGCATGTTATAATGATGCAATTGATTTATATGTCTATGACGAGTAAAGCAAGCGGGAGCAATATGACCAATACGTCTACAATAATGACAAGTCACGTTGGGATTATGCATTTTTCTAGGTACATAGTAACTAGATGAATGAAGGTTGCTTACTCTACTTTGAACACCATTGTTTCTCCTATTATGAGCTCTAGGAGGTTCACAAGTTTGTCTAAGATATGCATCATTTCTAGAATATCTATTTCTAGGTGGAGGGTCATTTCTTGGTCTTCTAAATTGTTCAAGGTTTGGCCTAAAATATGCATCATTTCTAGGTCTTCTAGCATTTTCACTATTTGGTCTAACATGCAAGTTATTTCTAGGATTTCTACTTCTAGGATAAGCATTTTGGTTATTAGTCCTAGGTTGAGCTCTAGGTTGTTGTGGTTTAGCACCAACCTTTTCTTCATTCTTGAATCCTATTCCATGTTTAGTTGATTTTAGATTAACAAGCACATCATTCAAGTTTTTATGCGAAGAATTAAACTTATCTAATGTGCCTTTAAGTCTAGCTACTTCATTCTTAAGAAGCACACAAGAAGAACAGTTTCTAGTAGAACCTTCAGGTTTATCGGCACTTCTTTTTCCATAAAACTTGTTTTCCTCTTTTAGCTTCTCATTTTCGAAAACCAGTTTTTCTAATTCTTTTTCTTTTAATGAAAGCTGTGTTTGAAAATCTTTTTCTTTTAGAGAAGCGCCTTCTTTAACACTTTTGACAGTTTTTGAAGCTTTGATAAATTCAGCATATAGTTCATCAAAAGCATTTCTCATTTCATCAAGAGTAAAGAAATTTTGAGAAGAGATTTGACTTACCTCGTCTTTGCCGTCTTCTTGAGCCATGAGACATAAATTTGCTGCTTCATCGTCTTCTTCTTCGCTTGCTTCATCTCCGGAATCTCCTCCCCAAGAGATGTATGCACGTTGCTTTTTGAGGGGTTTCTTCTCCTTTTTGATGTTAGGGCAATTTGATTTTATGTGCCCGGTTTCTCCGCATTCATAGCATTTTAGTTGATCGCCTTGCTTTTTGTTCTTGCGTTCATACTCTTTGCGCATGAATTTTTGAAACCTTTTGATAACGAGTCCAAACTCGTTGTCACCTTCCTCATCAATTTGTGGTTGGCTAGCCTTTAGAGCAATCCTTTGCCTTCTTTGATCATCAACAAACGGGTTAAGTATAGTTGATTCATAGGTTTTGAGATTACCTCTTAATGCGTCAATTGTGACATTTGTGATGCCAATGGATTCTTGGATTGCATCGGCCTTTGATCGCCATGCCGGAGTGAGACTTCTGAGGATCTTCCGGACAAGTTCTCTATCCGTAAACGTCTTTTTGAGGGCGTGTAGATCATTCACGATCATTGAGAATCGCTCAAACATTTCGTCTACTTTCTCTCCTTCCTTCATGTGGAATAGTTCATAAGAGTGAGTTAAGAAATCAATTTTAGCTTCTCGTACCTGGTCGGTTCCTTCGTATGTCACTTCAAGCTTATCCCACATTTCTTTTGCTGTTTTGCAACATGATATCTTCCTGTAGTCGTTAGCATTAACAGCACAATATAATAAATTTATAGCTTTGGCATTATTTTGAACCTTACGAATATCCTCCGCGGTATATTCCTCTTCGGTCTTTGGAACCCATTCGTCTTCCACCTTCTTGGTTGGAATTTGGTTTCCATTGGTGAATACTTTCCACAAATGAAAGCTATTTGATTGCACAAAGATTTGCATCCTCTCCTTCTAGTATGAGTAGTTTGTGCCGTTGAATAGAGGAGGTCGTGTAGAGCATTGTCCTTCTTCAATTCCTGCAAAAGAGTCAAGAGTAGAAGCCATGGATGGTTCTCTCAAACAGTTAAGTTTTCAGAGAGTTGGGCTCTGATACCAATTGTTAGAAACTACGCTTTACGCTAGAGGGGGGGGGGGTGAATAGCGTATTAATAGAATTTAGCGTTTTCTTGCGGAATTTAAACTTTGCAGGAAGTAAAATAAATGCAGAAAAATAAACTTACACAAAGATGTATACTGGTTGGCCACCAACGTGGTTAGTCCAGTCCCCGAGAGACTCTCTCGAGATTTTTCACTATCTTGTTAAGCTTAAGGGTGCTCAACAAACCGTTACACACTTGAGGACACAAGCCTCAAACAGTTGCTCGGAGATCGCAATCTCAAAGACTTCACCCAAGGAAACGCAAGTTCCTTGAAACAAGAGAATCGCAATTCTCTTACAAGTATATCAAATACTTGGACACTCACTTAACTAAAGTACTCCTTATTGAGTAGATATGAGTAAAAGAATATGTTCAAGATCACAACAACTTTAAGCAATAATATGGCTCTCAAAAACTTTATGAAATGAGTAGAAAATGAAGAACAATTGAATGAAAGCTTATAGCAATGTAATGATCAGTTTGTGTATGTTGTTGTGTTTAAAACACTGAAATGAAGCTGTATTTATAGTTGAAAAAGTTGGTTCAACCGTTGTCTAATTGCCAATTAAGAGTTGCTGAAATTACTCAGTGATAATCGATTATTAAGACCAAACAATCGATTATCTGCCAGTCAGTTTAAAAATCAATCCCAGATTTAACGCTTCACAATCGATTATACATAATCAATAATCGATTACTGGCAATATTCAAAATCAGATAATCGATTACACTAAGTTCATAATCGATTACTTTAGCAACATTCTAAAAATCATTTCCGGATTTTAAGCAAAACATCGATTATATAAAATCTATAATCGATTACTTCAGCAACGTTCTAAAAATCATTTCCGGATTTTAAGCAAAACATCGATTATATAAAATCTATAATCGATTACTTCAGCAACGTTCTAAAAATCATTTCCAGATTTTAAGCAGAACATCGATTATCTAGAATCAATAATCGATTACCTTATGGTATTTGAAAATCATTTGACAACGGCCAGCTTCAACAATCGATTGTCCTTTGCAACAATCGATTACTTGTTATTTTCTGAAAATCATAAAACTTACTGTCTCAGTGATAATCGATTATCTAAAGACATAATCGATTACTTAATTAATTTAAAATCACTGGAAGACATCAACTCAACACAATCGATCACCATTAGTTTATAATCGATTATTTTGAGTATTGAAAAACTTTACCTCAACAACAATCGATTGTCATTTGTTCACAATCGATTATCATGCAGATTTGGAAAAACCTGATGTTCACTGTCTTACTCACAATCGATTACCATTAATTCATAATCGATTGTCATGCAGTCTTGGCTCAGAAACAATCGATTATCATAAGTACATAATCGATTATTCTAGCCCAGATTTTTGAGGCATGTTTAGAAAACATTTTGTCTAATGTAAATATGCATGATTTAAAATCTTTTTGACACAGAATTAAATATGCATGATTTTGGAAAATAGTTTTATGAGAGAGGCCATACTATGAGTCAAGTTATAGGATCGAGATTACAATTTAGAACAACTCAATAACAATTAAAAGCTATATCTTGAACTTCAATCTTATTCGCAACCATTGTGCGCTTGTACTTGAATTCCGTCATATATCAATGTTTGCTTCGTTTGTCATTCATCAAAACCTACAAAAGAGTACACGTTTAGTATATTGCATTGAGAACGTGTTTCTAACACTTCTCAGCTATCACTTCATAATTAAATTAGCAAGTTATTAACTCAATTGTCTCACATCTTTTGATTTTGAAGAGCAATTACGCTCACGGTCATGCTAGACTCCGGTACATAGATAATCGTTACCATTCCTATACACCGTACTCTACAGTTAACACGTAGCAAATAATATCCTAGTCGTAATTCCTCAAGCCAAAGTTAGATCAAACACTTGCCTTTATCCGAAAATAGCAATCAAGCCTCTAACACCGCTTTTCCTCTAGAATCCGACTCCAAATTAACTATATCTAGCCATAATTAGTTCAATGTTATCAATAATGGTTTAAAAACACAATTCCATGACCTAGAAAAAAATTTCCTATAATTATTCCAAAAATACCAAAATCCGACACGGGCCCACATGATCCAAACTCGAGTCTCGCACCAAACCCAATCACCCATAACCCCACGAGTTCAAATATATAATTTGTTTTAAACTTCGACCCAAAATTGAGGTTGAATCGCCCAAAGTTCCCAAAAACCTAACTCTACCCAAAAGCCCTAATATCTACTTTGATTTCATGTTTTAGGATAGGATTTTAGTGATTAGATGAAGAAATAATGAGGAAATGATGTTAAGATTGCTTACCCAAGGAGTTATGGAGGAAGGGAAGCTTGGGACTCGTCAATGGAGGGTGAATAAGAAGGGTTCGTGTGAGAAGAGTGTGAAAATCCCGTGCACTGTTCTGTTTTAAGCTGAAATCACTGGGCAGAAAATGGTCATTGTGTTCGCGACAAAGTGCCGCATTCTCGAAGAGTGGATAGGTCTGGGCATCGCGTTCGCGATTGGGCAACGCGAACGCGTAAGAGGAAAAACAGGGGATATCACAATTGGCCTACGCGAACACGTGGACCATACGCGAATGCATAGAGAATATAGGTGGGGTCTAGGGTACGTGAACGCATGGAGTACATCGCGAGCGCGAAGAGGAGGGAAAGGGAAAGCTATGTGAACGCGAGGATGGGCTGCGTTCGCGAAGAACAAAGTTGGTCTGCAATAGTTTTGAATTTTATGGTGTGTTTTCAAGTTCTAAAACATCCCGAACCAACCCCAAAATCACTCCCGAGCCCTTGGGGCTCCCAACCAAACACACACACTAACCCAATAACCTCCTACGAACTTAGTCGAGCGATCAAATTGCCAAAGTAACTTCAAATTCACTGAATCAAACCCCAAAAACCAAAATTTTCATTTAAAGTTCATAACTTTCAAATTTTTTATTTTTAGTCTGAAACACGTCAAAGGACGTCCGATTTCGGCCAAATTTTATAGGAAGCGCTTAAACCACATATATGACCGTACCGGCGTCGAAACAAAAATACGAGCTCGTTACCTATATTTTTTAACTAATTTATATTTTAATTTTTCATATTATTTTCAGATAAATAATTTCTTTAAAAAATTCCTTACTCGGACCTAGGACCTTGGATTTCGATTTCGGGAATACGCTTGGGTCCCATATTTTCCTACGGATCCTCCTGGACCATCACATCATGGGTCCGGGTCCGTTTATCCAAAATATGATTATTTAATATTAAAAAATGCAAGACGGGAGGAAAAAAGTAAAGTAACTACGCAACCACACCAAATAGGTCGTTCCATAAAGTAGTGCTTTTCGTCATTATGTAATGGATAATTTAACGATATAATATAATAAAATTTAAATTACAATCAAAGCAAAATTAAGTAATAATATGATACAATACAATAGGTAACAACCACCCAAACAAACTATTAAAGTTATAAGCAGGTTGATTGTTTTGGGAGGTGTTCATCGATCCCTCACTATGTAATGTTTCTTCAAAAACTTCGTGCCCTTGTTTTCATTGCGTTTTCATGTGTGTTAAGAGAGGCCTAACCGTTGAAAGAGCAAAGTGAACAAAGGAAATAAGAAGAGAGTAATTGAGCAGAGCTTGGAAAATATCGAATTCATTTCTTCATGTACTGTACATATGTGTGTATATATATATATATATATATATATATATATATATATATATATATATATATACATCACTTAACCACTAAATATTAGCTGTTGACAGCTGCTCATGTGGCCTACTAACTAACTTCTAACATCCTAACTAACTTCTAGACTATGCATTATTCTCAACACTCCCCCTTAAGCTGAGGGATGGAAGAGGTTCTTCATTCCTAGCTTGCTCATCAAATACTCCTGTTGTGGTTTGCATAGAATGTTGGTAAGCAAATCAACAGGTTGTTCTTTAGTCCCTATGTGTTGAGTCTGTATTTGACCACTCTGAATTTTCTCCCTTACAAAGTGATAATCAATGTCAAAGTATTTTATTCTTCCATGAAATATGGGATGTGATGCAATCTGTATAACAGCTTTGCTATCACAGAACAAGTGAACAGGGTTGTTCACTGCAACTCCATGCTCTCAAAAAAACCAACTAGCCACGTGACTTCAACAACAATAGCTGCCATACTCCTGAATTCTGATTCTGCAGAGCTCCCGGAAACTGTGCTTTATTTCTTGGACTTCCAAGAGATAACATATTCACCAAACTTAACTATATAATCGGTGATAAAATTCCTTATTTCCACACATGAACCCAGTCTGAATCATAATAGGTAACTAGTTCCTTGTTACATTTTGCTGGCATAAACAGTCCCAAACCTGCAGTTCCCTTGATACATTTGACTACTCTTATAGCTGCTTCCATTTGTGACTGATTAGGAGCATGAATATGTTGACTCAATACTTGAACAACAAAGGAAATGTCTAGCCTTGTTATTGTCAAGTACAAGAGTCTGCCAACCAGTCTTTGATAGCTTCCTCGATCCTCAAGTTGTGCATCTGTAGAGGATTCCCCTTTGTTCATGAAGTCATCAAATGCTACTAAGGTGAGTTTATGATTAAACTCAAGAGATGTAGCAACAGGCTTGCCACTAGACAATCCCAGCTCAAGCACTAGCTCCAGAGCATATTTTCTTTGATTCATAAGAATTCCTTCTTTAGATCTAGAGAACTCAGTTCCCAGAAAGAACTCAATTCCCAGAAAGAACTTTAATTCTCCCAAGTCCTTCATTTTGAACTTAGCTTGCAAGTCTATCCTTACTTGATGAATAAGCTCCACATTGTTCCTGGTGACCAGCTAGTCATCAATATACACAAAGATTACTATCAGATCACCACCTACTCTTTGTGTGAAAAGAGAGTCATCATAATGAGATTGAACAAATGCATATCCTTGATAGCAGACATCAGCTTCAGGTTCCACTGTCTAGGAGCCTGCTTGAGACCATACAAAGACTTATGCAATATGCATGCTTTCTTCTGATGACACTCCCTTTGGCTGGCAAAGCCATCTGGAATCTGCATATAGACCTCCTTAAGAAGGTCTCCTTGGAGAAATGCATTGTGCACATCCATTTGAAGAATGAACAACCAGATGCTGTAGCCAAAGCCACCACATACCTCACTGTCACCATTTGAGCATATGAGAGAAAGTCTCTTTGTAATACAACCCCTCAAGCTGATTATACCCCTTAGAAACCAGTCAATCTTTATACCTCTACACCTTTCCAGTGGACGTATATTTGACTTTGAATACCCACTTACAACCAATAGAAATCTTTCCAAGAGGCAAATTAACAATGGACCAGATCTAATTTTCCTTAAGAGCAGCAATTTCAGCATGCATGGCTTTTATCCACTTAGGATCAATGCTGGACTCATCATAGGAGGGGGTTCAGACACAACAAAGTATGCGACAATACAAGCCTGATAGGCAGGAGACAACTTTCCATAACAGACATACTAGGAAATGGGATGATTGCAGACTGCTCCTTTGGATGGTGCAACATAGTCTTTTAACCATATAAAAGGAACAAAGGTCCTAGATGATTTCCTAATAGAAGGAGGAACAACAATGGGAGAATGAATGGATAATGGAAGGGAAGAAGATGGTTGAGGAGAATCAACTGATGGACTTGGAACAGAAGAAGGAGACTCAGGTGTAGGAATTCTAGAAGAACAGATGTACTGAAGAAAAGAACAATCAACTTCTAACAGATCCAAAATAAGAAATAGATGGGAAGATCCAGATATGTAATCCTTAAAAGGAAATAGATCCTCCTGAAAAACAATGTCCCTGCTTACAAAGAATAGTTTTGAGTGAAGACCATATAGAATGTATCCCTTTTGCATAGAAGAATAGCCAAGATGGACAAAAAGAATAGCTCTTGGGCTAAATTTATCGGATTTGCTAGTAGAGGTGGCATAACATAGACTCCCAAAGACTCTCAAGTGCTGGATAGATGGGACCTTGCAATAGAGTTTATCAAATGGAAAAACTCCTTTCAAAAAGACAGTAGGCAATATATTCAAAAGATAAACTGCTCTAGAAACACAATCACCCCAAAACTGGAGTGAAACAAAGTTTTGAAACTTCAAGGCTCTTGCCATGTAATAATAGACATGTGTTTTCTCTCAATTGTACCATTCTGATGAGGTGTATAGAAAGAACTCTGATGAATAATTCCATGCAACAAAAAGAGACTAGTTACCTGCTCATTGAAGGACTCAGTACCATTGTCAGACCTGAGACACTTAACCTTAGTATCACATTGAGTCTGAACTAGTGCTAAAAACAGTTTCAGCATAACAACAGATTCCGCTTTTGTGTTCACTAAGAAGATTCATGTGTACTTAGAGAAATCATCAACAATATCATAAAGTATCTTTTAACATAATAAGTTGGAACCATGTATGGACCCCAGACATCACCATACACAAGTTTAAGAGGAAGAGTAGAACAAGAAATGATGTGCGAAAATGACAGTCTAGATTACTTAGTAATAAGACACACTGTACAATGATGATTTTGCATAGGAATGTAAGGTAAACTACTAAGTTTTTGTAGAACTTTCTGAGGTGCATGTCCTAATCTCTTGTACCACAAAGACACACTACCATTCTTAGTAGGCTAGGAGGAACTGCCTTATTGAAACTAGAGATATTATTTACAGAAGATGCTAGATTGTTATTGCGTTTGTATTCAGCTGCTGCACTGATCTTTCATGAATATCTGCCTTCAGGATGTAGAGTCAAAATTCTTTATCACCAATCACCATTACCTTCCCACTCAAGAGATCCTGAGAAAGACAGAATCCAGGAAAGCATGCAAATATATATCTTAAATCCTTTGTAAGCTTTGAAACTAAAACAAACTTGAATTTGAAGTCTGGAACGTATAATACATTCTGTAATGATTTAGTTTTGAAGATTGTGGAAACTCTAGTGTAACTGATATCAATTTGCTCACCATTAGGAAGATGAACCTTGTTATGGTCTATACTAGTAAGATCTTAATTTCACTTAGTATCTTGGAATAATGTACCATATGGTTGGAGGCCCCTATGTCTACTATCCAGTTACCATTAACTAGATGAGACATGAAGGATCTTATAGTACCTGTGTTATTCATAGTTGTTGCATTTGCCACTAATTCTATATGCTTTCCTTTGTTCAGCATGTGCAGAATCTGATCATATTGTTCTTTACTAAACATTGGAGCAGAGGAAAACTGAGGAGTAGGTTGAGGAGTTGGTTTTGGAGTAGGCCGAGGGAGGTCAGAAGGTTGAAATTTTCTAGCAGTAAATGCATTCTTCACCTGAGGGCCTGAATAACCTCTTTCTTGGCCTTGAAATCAGTAGGGTATCCATGGAGTTTATAGCATGTGTCCTTGGTATGACCTTTCAAGTGACAATAGTCACATTATAGTGTAGGTCTCCCAAAACTATTTCTAGGTTTGAAGTTGCTATTTCCGTTTCATGCATTAGCTTTACTCATCAGTGTTGTTAAATCACTAATGCCAACACTTAGAGTTGCACCATTTTCCCCTTAACTCTCAACATTAACCATCATAGCATATGCCTGGGTGACATTTGGAAGTGGTCGAATCATAAGAATCTGATCTTTAGCATAGTCAAAAACTAATACAAACTTTGTAGTTAGTAATGTACTGCATGTTGCTTGGATTCATGACATCCACATGAAGGAGAAGGAGCTAAGGCTTCATACTCATCCCATAACTCTCTAAGTTTTGAGAAATATTCAGATACTATTAGCAGATTTTGAGTCAAATTTGCAATTTTCTTGTGAAGATAAAATGATATTGCAACAATTACCTTATCAAATCTTTCATGAAGGTCTTCCCAGGCCTTGTGAGCATTAGATGCATAGATCACAATGCTCAGTAAATTTGGAGCTACAATGTTCATTATCCATGCTAAAATAATAGCATTACATTGTTCCTAAAGTTCATGAAGACTTAGTTCATAAAGCTCCTTCCTACAGGTTCCTAGCACAAAACCTAGCTTGTCTTTAGCATGCAACACAATTTTCATAGATATACTCCAAAGAAAGTAGTTTTTAGATCCTCGAAGCTAAGTCGAGATGAGAACAACACCTTGAGTATCAGAAGGATGAACATACAAATGATGATTGTGATGAACTAAGTCAATATTCTGAGTATCATATGTAGGTTATGTAACAGTAGTCCAAGTAGACTCATTTTCATTAATCGCCATACTAATTTTGTAAACTTGCAGATTGAAGAGAGTTACTTACTCAAATTGTTGAAAAAATTCAGAAAAGATGGTGAATTTGCTCAAAATCAGCAAACCCTAACCAGAAGAGGAGATCGTATCTTCAGCTGTAACTTGAACCAGATGAAACTGATTCTGGATTCGACTAGCTCAATTGTACCTTCTCCTTACTCGTCTGCCATTGTTGAACCCACTGGAATTAAGCCGAAGCTTTGATACCATATTAATAGAGGCATAGCCATTGGAGGAGAAAAAAGAACATAGGAAGGAAGAAGAGAGTAATTGAGCAGAGCTTGAAAAATATCGAATCCATTTCTTTATGTACTGTACATATATATACATACATATATATATATATATATATATATACACACACATCAGTTAACCACTAACTACCTAATAATATAATAGATGTTGACTGCTGTACATGTGGCCCACTAACTAACTTCTAACATCCTAACTAACTTCTATGCTATGCATTGTTCTCAACAATTTGGTTTATGCATTTTAATTTTCACAATAAAAGAGTACCTCTTTTATTAATTTGTTTCGCTTGATGTGGAATTTTAACCATTGTGCTCAACTATAATTTAGTAGGCACTACAAAAAAAAAAAACCCAACCAATACCATTCACCGTATATACCTATGTGTGAAACTGTAATCTCATGGTCCTTCCTACTTTTTTCTCCTTCATATTACGTTCATGGTCCACTCTCCCATTCGAGAACAAAAAATGATATAAATTAAAGAAAAAGAAGGAAAAGGACTCGTACAATGTACAATTGGCAGTAATAATATAAATTAAAGAAAAAGATGAAAAGGACTCGTACAATGTACAATTGGCAGTACTAGTCAAAGTTTATGAGTTTTTTGATGGTAAATAACTCCCATTTCCAATCGAGAGGTTGTGAGTTCGAGTCTCCCCAAGAGTAAGGTGTGTGTTTTTGGAGGGAAGGATGCCGGAGGTCTATTTAAAAACAACCTCTCTATCCCAGGATATAGGTAATGTCTGCGTACACATTACCCTTTCCAGACTCCACTAAGTGAGATAAAACATCATGTGTTCATGTAGGGTTTTGTGAAGGAGCACATCCTATGAGGTATATTATAGATAATCTACCTTAATGCACGCATCAATAACTACTTTCACAATTCGAACTAGTAACTTAAATTTGTCGAAATTGGTGGTCCGGTGGATTTAATTCTTATTTATATTTACATCACAAACGACCATTTACAAAGCCAAAAATAATGAACTGTACGAGCAAATGAAAGTCTACTTGCACAATGCCTCCCTCAAGCTAGCATATCTATATGAATAATAACAAAAACCTTCATAATGCAACGCCATTTTAAATCAGTCAAATTATACTAACTAAACTACTTTTGTATAGCAACTGGCCAAAAAATGTGATTCGTGAAGATCACCAACACTCTCTTACACTCCAATATCAATGGCCATTTCCTATTGATGATTATGTGCATCTCTTTTGCAAGGTGTGCGATGGACTTTGCAATGATAGCCTTTGGCTTTATTATTGCGCCGAGTGTAAATTTAGCACACACTTGAAATGTGCGAATGTTAAAAGAGAAGATGGTTTGAGCCTTAAGAACGAAGAAGAAGAGGAAGAGAATATGACTAATGAGCAAAGACTGATGATGGCAACAATCAAAGCTCAAGGACAACATGCAAGGTTTAACTTTCAAGCTCAAATGGCCTATATGAACGCCCAAGCTATAACCAATATGTCGCGTAGCTCTCATCGATATTAATGGCTCACTACAGACGTACTTTAGTGACCGAAAATAATCGGTAGCTAATTTCGACGAAATAGCACGGATTTATGGTCATAGGTCACAAACTTAAATAAAAGCTCTTTTCTTACTAGAGAAGAGAGTCTCTCTATGTTATGATGGTTATGTATCGTTTCATAATATATTGTATTGCACTCTATTGTATCGTTCTAATGTATGTTATATTTGTTGAAAATAAAAATAAACTTGATTTTGTAATAATTATTTGGGCTTAAGAAATTATGAAAAATAAAGAGCCCAATTAGCCTATTTTCTAGAATGGGAGCCCATTTGGCCCATGTTCTAGAAATGTGCTCTAGAAATATCTTTAGAATAGTAGAATGATATAGATAAGTATGGAGTGATCTAGAGAGTGAATATTTTTGTAGAATTTTGTAGAAGGTGATTTGTAGCCATTAGATTAAAGTTGTGTTGGATAAATCTTGGGCATTGATTGAGGAAGTGGCCAAGTATAAATAGGTGTAGCATTGCTCATTTTGTATTAAGCCAAAAAAAAAAAATCAAAAACAAGTTTGAGTAATAAAAGTTTCTCTTCTCCAAAATCTTTCTACTCTTCCAAAATTCCCTTAGCCTAAAAACCTCCCTCCAAATATAAATAGCAATCCTCTTCCAACAAAGTGGTATCAGAGCCACAAGATTCTAACCAAAAATTTCTAAAATCATGGCAAATGGTGTTGCATCCTTCCAAGTTCCTATGCTCAACAAGAGCAACTATGATAATTGGAGTATCAAGATGAAGGCTCTCCTAGGTGCACATGATGTTTGGGATATTGTAGAGAAAGGCTACAATGAGCCCCGAGATGAATCTACATTATCTCAAACTTAAAAGGATGGTGTGAAGGATTCAAGAAAGAGAGACAAGAAAGCTCTCTACTTCATCTACCAAGCATTGGATGATGATGGGTTCGAGAAGATCTCAAGTGCAACCACTGCTAAGGAAGCATGGGAGAAACTCCAAACGTCTTGCAAAGGTGCCGAGCAAGTAAAGAAGGTACGTCTCCAAACTTTAAGAGGAGAATTTGAGTCTTTACATATGAAAGAAGGGAAGTCCATTTCCGACTATTTTTCAAGAGTTCTGGTGGTTTCAAATCAAATGAAAAGAAATGGTGAAAAATTGGAAGATGTTAGAATTATTGAGAAGATACTCCGGTCATTAACTTCCAAATTCGAGCATATTGTCAAAACAATTCAAGAAACTAAAATTTGGAGGAGATGTCAATTGATCAATTAATGGGATCCTTACAAGCATATGAAGAAAAGCATAAGAAAAAACAAGATATAGTGGAGCAATTATTCAAGATGCAAATAAAAGATTAGGAAGAAAATATCGAAAATGGACGAGGTCAATATGGAAGAGGTCGTGGTCATGGACGAGGTCGAGGCTATGGACGTGGACAAGGAGGTTTCAACAACAATGAAGAAAGAAGAGAATACCCAAGTCGTGGGAGAGGCAACCAAGGTGCAAGGTACGATAAATCTCAAATCAAATGTTATTCTTGTCAAAAATATGGACACTATGCTTCACAATGTAGAGGGTCTCAAACCAAAGTCGAAGATACCGCCAACCTTGTGGAGGATAAGGGCCAAAAAGACGTGACCCTACTTCTAGCATACAAAGGAGAAGAAGGGAAACAAGACAACACTTGGTACCTTGACACCGGGGCGAGCAACCATATGTGTGGAAAGAGGAGCATATTCGTGGAGCTCGACGAATCGGTGAGTGGTAATGTCTCTTTTGGTGATGAATCCAAAATACCAGTGAAATGCAAAGGTAACATCCTAATCCGCTTGAAGAATGGAAATCACCAATTTATCTCAAATGTCTACTATGTGCCCAACATAAAAAATAATATATTGAGTTTGGGGAAACTCTTAGAGAAGGGCTATGACATTCACATGAAAGATCATAGTCTTCCCATAAGAGATAATAAAAATAATTTAATCACTAAGGTGCCTATGTCCAAAAATAGAATGTTCTTGTTGAACATTCAAAATGATGTTGCAAAGTGGCTTAAAGCTTGCTACAAAGATGTATCTTGGCTTTGGCATTTTCGATTTGGGCACTTGAATTTTGGAGGCTTGGAGCTACTATCCAAAAAGGACATGGAGCGAGGACTACCATCCATTTGCCACCCCGATCAATTGTGCGAAGGATGCCTACTCGGAAAGCAATTTCGGAAGAGTTTTCCAAAGGAGTCAAGCTCGAGAGCCCAAAAGCCATTGGAGCTCATACATACCGACATATGTGGTCCTATCAAGCCAAGCTCCCTCGGTAAAAGCAACTATTTCCTTCTATTTATTGATGATATTTCTAGAAAGACATGGGTGTATTTCTTGAAGCGAAAATTGGAGGCATTTGAAGTATTCAAGAAATTCAAAGCGGCAATGGAGAAAGAAAGTGGACTACACATAAAGGCCATGAGATCCGATCGTGGAGGCGAGTTCACTTCTAGAGAGTTCTAGAATTTTTGCGAGGAGCATGGAATAAGGCGTCCACTAACGGTACCAAGGTCCCCCCAACAAAATGGAGTGGCAGAAAGGAAGAACCGGACAATTCTAGACATGGCGCGGAGTATGCTAAAGAGCAAGAAGCTACCAAAGGAATTATGGGCCGAAGCAGTAGCGTGTGCAGTTTATCTACTCAACCGATCACCAACAAGGAGCGTGTGGGGAGAGAAACCACAAGAAGCTTGGAGTGGAATGAAGCCAGGAATCTCCCATCTAAGAGTCTTTGGAAGCAAAGCATACGCACATGTACCTGACGAGTCACGGAGCAAGCTCGATGACAAAAGTAAGGCATTCATCTTTATCGGGTATGATTCCAACTCCAAAAGCTACAAATTATATAATCCAAATACTAACAAGCTTGTGATAAGTCGGGACGTGGTGTTTGATGAAGAAGGAGAATGGAATTTTGGTTCTCACGAGGACTTTAATTCCATTATTCCAACCGAAGAAGAAGAACAAAAATCTACAGTAGAGGATGCCCGGCGAGAGCTAACTACTCCACCTACCTCACCAACAGCAGTTCAAGATGACTCGCCACCATCGTTTCTGAATGAAAGGAGCGAGGAACGCGCAAGGAGTTTGGAAGACATTTATGAAAACACTGAAAGGTTAGAGGACCTAACTCTTCTTTGTCTATTTGCTGATTGTGAACCAGTTACCTTTGAAGAAGCCGTACAAATTAAGAAATGGCGAGATGCAATGGATGAGGAGATCCAGTCCATCGAAAAGAACGACACCAGGGAGCTGACTTCACTTCCAAAAGGGCAAAAGGCGATCGACGTCAAGTGGGTGTACAAGGCAAAGAAAAACTGTAAGGGAGAAATTGAAAGATACAAGGCGAGGCTTGTTGCAAAAGGATACAGTCAAAGAGCCGGCATCGACTATGACGAGGTATTTGCACATGTAGCCCGTTTAGAAACTGTAAGACTAATCATTTCTCTGGCATCTCAAAATAAATGGAAGATACACCAAATGGATGTAAAGTCGGCGTTCTTGAATGGAGTCCTTGAGGAAGAAGTTTACATCCGACAACCTATGGGCTATGAGGTGAAGACGCAGGAAGACAAAGTCTTAAGATTGAAGAAGGCGTTATATGGACTAAAGCAAGCACCAAGGGCGTGGAACAGTAGGATCAACAAGTACTTGCAAGAAAATGACTTCGCCAAATGCCAACATGAGCATGCGCTCTATGCCAAGATGAAAGATGGAGATATCTTGATCGTTTGCTTGTACGTGGATGATTTAATCTTTGCAGGAAATAACCAAAGGATGATCGATGAGTTCAAGCAAGCGATTGCTAAAGAGTTCGAGATGACCGAAATTGGGCTTATGGCGTACTATCTTGGCATTGAAGTCAAACAACTTGAGGATGGAATTTTCATCTCACAGGAGGGCTATGCGAAGGAGATCCTAAAGAAGTTCAAGATGGATGATTGTAACCCAGTCAAGACACCGGTGGAGTGCGGGATCAAGTTGTCGAAGCATGATGAAGCTGAGAAAGTGGACACGATGATGTTCAAGAGCTTAGTTGGGAGCTTACGATATTTGACTTGCACGAGACCCGACATTCTATACGCCACCGGCCTCATAAGTCGCTACATAGAGAATCCAACTACTACACACTTGAAGGCTGCAAGAAGAATTCTCCGCTACCTCAAAGGTACAATCAACTTTGGCTTGTTCTATTCAACTTCTAATGATTATAAGCTTGTTGGTTATAGCGACAGCGATTGGGCCGGAGACATTGATGATAGAAAAAGTACCACGAGCTTCGTGTTCTTCATGGGAGACACCGCCTTCACTTGGATGTCCAAGAAACAACCAATTGTCACTCTATCCACATGTGAAGCTGAGTACGTTGCCGCTACCTCCTGTGTATGTCACGCAATTTGGATGCGAAGTTTGCTAAAGGAGCTTGGATGGCCACAAGAAGATCCAACTACAATTTGCGTGGATAATAAGTCGATGTTGGCGTTGGCGAAAAATCCGGTGTTCCATGATCGAAGCAAGCATATTGACACACGCTATCACTACATTAGAGAGTGCATCACAAGAAATGATGTACAAGTGGAGTACGTGAAGTCCAAAGACCAAGTTGCGGATATCTTCACCAAGCCACTCAAGCAAGAGGACTTCATCAAGTTAAGAAGTTTGCTTGGAATGACAAATCAAGTTTAAGAGGGGGGGGGGGGGGGGTGTTGAAAATAAAAATAAACTTGATTTTGTAATAATTATTTGGGCTTAAGAAATTATGAAAAATAAAGAGCCCAATTAGCCTATTTTCTAGAATGTGAGCCCATTTGGCCCATGTTCTAGAAATGTGCTCTAGAAATATCTTTAGAATAGTAGAATGATATAGATAAGTATGGAGTGATCTAGAGAGTGGATATTTTTGTAGAATTGTGTAGAATGTGATTTGTAGCCATTAGATTAAAGTTGTGTTGGATAAATCTTGGCCATTGATTGAGGAAGTGGCCAAGTATAAATAGGTGTAGCATTGCTCATTTTGTATTAAGCCAAAAAAAATCAAAAACAAGTTTGAGTAATAAAAGTTTCTCTTCTCCAAAATCTTTCTACTCTTCCAAAATTCCCTTAGCCTAAAAACCTCCCTCCAAATATAAATAGCAATCCTCTTCCAACAATATTTGGATAGATTGTATTATTTGCCGTCATTTCATGATGTCGCTCCAACAATATGAAGGTTTCTGAACAAAAAATGATATAATTAAATTAAAGAAAAATGTAAAATGACACGTACATTGTAAAATTGGTAGGTCTAACTGAGCGATCGGTTTGTAAGTTAAGAACGATATAAATGATTACTATGTAATTCTGTTTCTGAGAGAATAATGAATATGACTATGAGAGACGAGACAGTTTGTTCCACTTTTGGTTAAAAAATTAATTTAGTTGGCACTAAATACCTTTTTGGTTTGATTTGAGCAAGCGAATAAATATATTAGTCTAAATAAAACATATAGTAGAATGTATTATTAGTCAGCAGTATGATATTGAATGATCAAATGCCAACTTGGAAGAGCGAAAAGTCTAACGGTAGACTGTGACCGTAACTTCCATGAATCTCAATACAGTTGACTTCACATGTTATCGAAAGGGCAGCTCCCTGAACAAAACATTACGCGCTCATGTTAGGTTTTGTGAGGAGACAAGAGGGGTTGCTCTGATGGTAAATAATTCCCACTTCTAATCGAGAGGTTGTGAGTTCGAGTCTCCCCAAGAGCAAGGTGGGAAGTTCTTGGAGGGAAGGATGCCGGTGGTCTATTTGGAAATAGGCTCTTTACTCAAGGGTAGGGGTAAGGTCTGTGTACATACTACCCTCCCCAGACCACACTAAGTGGGATTATACTGGGTTGTTGTTGTTGTTGTTGTTGTTGTTATCGTTGTTAGGTTTTCTGAAGAACCACATCCTATGATCGAGGTATATGATATAGACAATCTACCTTAATGCAAGCATATTACTTCAATGGTTCGAACTTGTGACTTAAAGTTATTGAAATTGGTGGTCAGGTGGATTTAACTTCCTACTTATATGACAAACGACCATTTATAAAGCCAAAAATAATGAGCTAGCTGTACGAGCAAATGAAAGTCTACTTGCACAATGCCTCTGTCAAGCATATCTATATGAATAATAGCAAAAACCTTCATAATGCAACGCCATTTTTAATCAGTCAAATTATGCTAACTAAAATACTTTTGAATAGCAACTGGCCAAGTTGCTGTCGGAGACGACATACAAAAGAGATTAAAAGATGGATGATAAAAACCAAGTCGTACGTAGAAGCAAGCAATCAATTAGCACTGCCAACTTATTAGTATCATATTCTAGTTCAATAGGGTACATATTTTGTAATCATTGACTTGCATTCTAGCTCTCTAATATATATATATATTTCCATTGTATACCTCCTTATTGATTACCAATCAAGTTAATTACAAAGGAAAATGGGAAGAGAGAAACGGAGAGATGCTACAAATCAAGGTAAACAACACTTCAGCCATCCCCACATCTTGAAACTTGTGAATTCAACTGAAGCTGAAACTCTCAGTTGCAATGCTTGTGAAAAAACAAACAAGAATAACAGCCCTAATTTCTATGGCTGCAATAGCTGCCAGTATTTCCTTCACGAAAACTGCTTGAATGCTCCCCGTTTTCTGGATCATTCATCTCATCCTTACCACCACTTGACTCTTCTCCCAGTTCCTACTTACACGAATCGGTCGTACACTTGCAAGGCTTGTGGCTCTGATGGCAATGGCTATAGTTTTTGCTGTGCCGCTTGTGAATTTGATATCCACTTGCATTGTGCCCTTTTGCCTCAAACTATATTACTTCCCCAGCACCGTCACGAACTTGAGCTCATATTTGATTCCCCATTTGATGATGATGAGGAAGATGAGAGCACTGTTTTTGTTTGTGATCTCTGTCACGACAATGCAGATCTTAATTACTGGTTGTATTATTGTGCTGAATGTGATTTTGGAACACATCTCGAATGTGAAAATTCCAAACCTGTCAGCCAACAAAAACGAGAACTGCCAGTACTCGACAAACCAAAGGCAAATCCTGTAATAACCATGAAATCAAAGGAAGCACCAATTAAGATACAAGAAACCAATCAAGAAGAGGAAGAGCAAGGCGAAGAAGATGAAGAAAGGGAAGAGGAAGAGGAAGAAGAAGAGGAGGAAGTAGAAGCGGAAGAAGAAGAGGAAGACGCCGAGGAAGAAGAAGAGGAAGAAGAAGAAGAAGAGGAAGAGGAAGAGGAAGAGGAAGAGGAAGAAGATGAGGAAGAGGAACTCCAAATTCCAAGGTCAATACGTGTTGACCAACACCCACATGAACTGGAGCTGTTCTATGGTTCTCCATACGAAGATAAGGATACCGTATTTGCTTGTGATATCTGCAATGAAATAATGAACAAAGAAGTTTCCTTGTACTATTGTGCTGAATGTGATTTCGGGACGCACTTGCATTGTGCAAATCCTGACGCTGATGTTTTACCGAGATCACAACAACGTCAAAATTCAAATCCAAATTCAAATTCAGCAGTTGAGATGATAAATTCAGCTAGTGATGCTCATGATCAGCTAATAGCAGCTCAAATTGAAGCTCAGATTGCGGCAAGATCAAGACATGCTATGCTCGACTTGGTCGACGGGCCCTCACGAAGACACTACTACTACTAACTGCATATATCTTTATCATCCGATGCAATCCGCATTGAATTCATGTTTTCTGCAAATTAAATGCTTTTGTCTTATGTTATTTCTTTCAACTCTTGTATGTCTATTACTTCATGTTCGACATGTTTCTCCATCTTCTCTACAGTTTCTATGTTTGATACTTACTTTTTCTTTTTCGGTCGGGTAAAAAACTGGCAGTATGTTTTTCCCAAGTAACTTATGATAAGTTCAGCTGCTGCCAACTACCAATTCTAGAAGCCCACCATTGTTGAAGCCACCAATCCATTCTAGAAGCCACCATTGTTGAAGCCTCCATTATTGAATGAAGAATTCAACCACCAACCACCTTCTTTAAGGCTATAAATAGAGCCTTATGTTTTACACAGAAAAATCAATCTAGAGAGATTGAAATACAATCCAGGAAGAGATTGTGAGAACAAAAGAGAGTTTGGTGAGTTTTGTTTTTTTAGAGAAATTCTTGGTGTAAATTCTCTGTAATTCAATTCTTGTGAAATAGAGTTGTTTTTCCTCCCAAATAATCTTCATAGTGATCAGAGAATCACAAAAAGTGGTATCAGGGCCTTCGATTCTGTGTTCATCGAGAAATATCGGAACACGAAAATTTCAACCCGGATTACGGTTTTCAAAAACGTGATCTTCGGTGTGTTTTGATCATTTCAATAGATTCCTTGCGTCGATACGAGTTCAACGCAATTTTTCGGAGGCAAAACAAAGCTAAAACGAAGAAATTATGGCTATTTAAAATTTACTATTTTTTTGTCGAAAAAAGAAGATGATGTTATGAAATAATATAAGAACAAGAACAATAGAGAGAAAAGTAGAGAGATGAGTATTCTTATTGATACTTTTGGGATGATTTACAATGGGGTAAGACCCCTCTATTTATAGGAAGAGAAATGAGGTAGCCTCAAAGTAAAACTCTTCTATAAGATAGACATTCACCCTAATTAGAGTTCTATTTATAACACTCCCCCTTGAATGTCTATTCAATAATGTGCCTCGTTAAAACCTCAACTAAAACAAAACCCAATGGGAAAAAAATTAAAGAAAAGGAAAAAGAGTACACATGTTTGAATATGCGCCTATTGGTTGCCTCGTTAAAAACCTTGCAAGGAAAACCCATTGGGACAAAACCTTGTAAGGAAAAAGAGTGCAACGCGCATTAACTCCCCCTGAAAAGAGCATCAATGCACATCCTTGAGCATTTGAATTCCAATCTTGTGCACCATCTTCAAAACGATCTTTTGTAGAGATTTGATAAATAAATCAGCCATATTGATTTGAATAAATATTCCGCACCTTGAAATTATCATTCTTGATAGATATGAACATCTTCATATAATGTAGTGGAATGACTCTTCAATATCTCCATAGGGGTATTCTCGATGCCATCCATTGACTTTATACTTTCAAGTATTCGAACTACATGTCCAAAACTACATGTCTTTCATATGGAACCAATTCTACTTGAATTGTATCTCTTCCATTTGGCCAATATTTTGTTTGTATTCGACAAATACAAGATCCTCATCGATATTTGGCGCTATTATAGATGTCGTCGACAATCATTTTATATCGGTTTCAGTCAATTTTCATAAAGACATAACATGGAGATCTCTTCATTCATACATTCAGGTACCTGAATCTCTCATGAGACTTTATGAAGTGTTATGTCATGTGATCTTCTGGATCACTTGCCTCCTTATTATGATCACTTTGATCCTTTGCTCATCTTCTTTATTAAGAAGTTCCTTTTGAAACCGATTTGTCTATACGCTTCAAGCGTATCCAAGACTTTGTCCTTCTAAGACTTAATATGAGCATTTGCAATGAGAATATAGTTACATTCTTTGGGTCAGCAAATGCGTATAGCATGCTTTGCAATATGTTGCAATTGAATTATCCTTTTATGAACTTCAGGTTCATATTATGATATTCGAGGATCTATATATACAAATGATAATTCATCTCATGTAACCTTTTCTCAAGTGTTTATCATGTCTCCCCCTCATGTTAGAAAAGCTAACTTGTTTCCTCAACTTTGAGAAATCATCTTTGTGCATTATCATGTTAATATACACAACACATTAATAATAAGATGAAATTATTTGGTTCTGACCCTGAACCACTTGTGAGGGGAGAATATACTCTCGTATACAACGTATATCAAACTGATATATATAACTTTGTTCTCATAAGAAACAGTTTAGCTATTAAGTGGAGGCACTCAATAATTATCTTGCTAAACCAACTTTGATATAAACCAACTTATCAAGATGAACTATCTTGAGTAGAAAATCTGGAAATTATGCTCGAAGTTAGATTACTGAGCAATTTACCTCGCAAGCACCGGCCAGGCTGCGGGTTAATAACAATCGCGCATGTAACCATTTCATAGATGCATCATATGTGGTATACATGGCAGGTGAATGGGCCCATATTCACCTTTGATATTTCCAGAATTTATGGGCTTCAACCCGAACTCTTTTAGTTGGTCAATTCATTAATGAGAACAAGTGATACAAGAGAATTCGTAAAGAACTTTCTAGTTCTTTAATATTCACCCATGTGAATTCTCTATTATTACACATCATACTTAATATGAGATGGCTAACCCGAATGCCAACTGAATAAATTATCAATATTGGTAAACTTCAAATTTACACCATGACATGTGCACTTATCAATAAACTTCAGGTTTATTATGACATGGGTTTTTATACCAATAGATATCCACTTTACTGTGGCATTCTTTTGTTTGTGTAGTACAAACTGATGAATAAAGCGGGTAGCTTTTCATATACAAATTATCCCACTACAAGTTGTAGTAATAGAAGATATAAAATCTTTCCTTTATTTATAGTCTCAATATAATCAGTGCTTTCGCGTGTACTTTGGAAACTGAATAAGTTTTTTGAGACTTACTACAACACAATACTCAATTGTGTTTCTCCAACATAGTAATGATTGGCTCTTCTAGAGCTCTCAATTAATTTTGTACTACCACAAATTCATCAACATCCATGTGGTGAATATCTTTCTTAAAGAGAAAGTTATACCATTATGGTCATGTCAAACTTATATGCAAGATATGTTTCTTTCATTATCGTTGTCCTTTAATAGTCATATTTCCAAAATACTTTGGCGTACAATAGGTACATGACCAACGATCATTCATGCCATATATCATCTCAAACCTCCTTCTAGGGGTGAGTGTGGTATATTCTATGCCAATTTCATGTTCATATTCTTCCAATAATGAATATGTATTCGTGAATTAGATGTTGTCGCATTCACTTCGGGGATATGTGATTTTGTTATCCTTTTCAAATCTGTAAATGCGTCTGGCATTTGATTTGTTATTCTTTGCAAATGGATAATCTTTTGCACCTTATTTTCACAAATGGAGGTATGTGGATCAAGATGAGATAATGATGCATTTTTCCACAAAATTTCCCGTTTGGTTTCACCAACTTCTCCCCCTAATTTTGGGAAAAGTGTCTCATCGAATTGACAGTCTGCAAATCGTGCAGTGAACAAATCCCCTGTCAATGTTTCGAGGTAGAGAATAATGGAGGGCGATTCAAACTCAACATATATTCCTAACCTTCTTTGCAGACCCATTTTGGTGCAATATGGCGGTGCTACAGGCACATATACTACACATCCAAAAATTCTTAAGTGGGATATATAGATTCATAACCCAAAACTCATTGCAACGGGGAATATTTGTGATAATTCGTCGTTCTGAGACGAACTAGCATTGCTGCAAGCAAAATGGCGTGACCCCAAACCGAAGTGGGCAGCCTCGTTTTCATGAGTAAATGAGGAACTCAAGATTATTCTCATCTATTGTCTCAATATGATATCCATTTTGAATGATATCTTTAAAACTCAACAAGTTCCTTTTAGACTTGGAGGAGAACATTGCATTCTCTAAAATGTTGTTCCTTTAGGCAGAGTAATAGTTGCTCTTCCGGAGCCTTTAATCAATTTACTACTACCAGAAATTGTAGTAACATCTGCCTTACACATACTTAAATGAGAGTAATATTTCTTCTCTTTGAATATCGTATGTGTAGTACATGAATCAACTAAACAAATATTTTTACAGTTGGACGTTGATCCAAGCTTGCTTTGTGAGATATCCATATTTGCTTTCCCATGGTTTTGACATACAAAAAAAATACACGAACATGAGAATAAACAAATTCAATCCGTTTGTTTCATATTTAAACAATATTTTCAAAATCTGCTGAGGTTATTCGACTAACTTAGTTGATAGTCGACTATCTTGGGAAGCAGTCATTAGGTTAGTCGACTATCAACTTAGTTAGTCGACTAACTTAGTAAACAGTCATCAGATTAGTCGACTATCTAAATCAGATAGTCGACTATCTTGCCTTGCGGAAAAATCCTGTTTAATGCGAAATATTAGATAATCGACTAACTGTTAGGTTAGTCGATTAACTCTACTGGAAAATAAAAATATCTTTGAAATTTAAGCATATTGAAACATTCTAAAGAACTAATACTAACATTATATCATAAGCTAACTAATAGGAGCTGATACTAATGACTATTAGTTTATTCACTAACTAATACAAATAAGTAAAATAAAATCAAACAATTCAATCTTCCTTCATCACAGATCCATCACCAATTAAGTGGTCTACTTTCCCCTCAGGGTGCTCAAAGAAGTCTGCGACATCCAAGTGGGTGATGTCAAAATTGTCGTCAGAGACAGAATTGGTTTCAGGGCATTTACCTTTTAGAGATGCTTGATAAAGCTCAATCAAATGTCTTAGTACACGGCAAATTTTCGCTTAGTGCCCTTTTCCACCGCAACGATAATATATAGTTTATGAACTATTTGCTTTTGGATTCTCATCGCATCGTTCTTGTGGCAGAGTGACCAACTTCAGGTTGTCATATCTCTCCTTTAAGCCATTCCACAAGATAGGTGGATCTTTGACTGTGATATATTCAATTTTCAAACCTTCATCAAGGTGATGGCGCAAGAAAATCAAGGCCTTAGCACAGTTTCAAACCTTTATCAAGGTGATGGCGCAAGAAAATCAAGGCCTTAGCATAGTCTTGGGTGGATGCATTATTTCTGTCTTTAATGGCGTCTCCAAGACCCATTGCATCCAAATGGATTTCAGCATCCAACACCCATGTCATATAGTTCTTGCTCGAAATTTCAAGGGCAACGAACTTTCTTTTCGTAATGTCAGACATAAAACAAAATTACATCAAGAGCGTGTCCTTACTTACGGGCTTTATTACAATTATCACATTCACTTCAGGGAATGGATCATAATCATCTATATGTGCTATATACAATCTCATGTCAAATATTACTTTCATAAAGTGAAAGATTATTTTGAGAATCTTTATTATTCTCATTATCACAATGATGACGATTATAATTCCGTCTATTGCCACGTCCACATCCATTGATACCTTCACGGTAATAATTTTGTCTTCTTTCAGACTTATCACATACTGCTATCACATTCTCTAAAGGGAATGAGAATGAAGCAAATTCAATGGGACGGATTTTCAATTCTTTGCCCACAATCATACATGAATTTAATCATGGCAAGACATAGAACTTTTACCACTTCACGTGGTTATAATTCCTTACAAACTCCATTAGAGTTATAATCAAACTTTGTTGTTTATGTTTGTATATGAAATCAAATCGTAGAATTTCAAGAATTTGAAAGGGAAAAGTAAATTACTTACCTTTAAGGTATACCAATAAATGTTGTGATATCAAATATACCTCTTGAGTTTCCATCCCGTTGCATTACTTTATGATGATACCATCTCTTCTATTTTTCCGTATAGAAATTCTCATATGGAGCAGTAGCAATCGTTATTACATTCTTTTATTGTTTTATAACACGTTATCAGCACGACGCTCTACTATCTCAAGAATTCTCTTGTATTACTTAATGATGATACCATCTCTTCTATTTTTATTTCGTATAGAAATTCTGGAAGAAGGAAGAAATCAAATTCAATTGGTTAGAGACTCGTGCTGATAACGTGTTATGAAATAATATAAGAACAAGAACAATAGAGAGAAAAGTAGAGAGATGAGTATTCTTATTGATACTTTTGGGATGATTTACAATGGGGTAAGACCCCTCTATTTATAGGAAGAGAAATGAGTTAGCCTCAAAGTAAAACTCTTCTATAAGATAGACATTCACCCTAATTAGAGTTCTATTTATAACAGATGATGAATAGTAATTGTCTAGTCAGCGCCACGTCATCATCTAGTCAGCGCCACGTCATCATTCAGTCAGCATCTAGTCTGCGACCAGTCATCATAAATTTTTAGAAATTTATGAAATAACCCCTGAAGTTACTAAAATTACAAATCTGCCCCAAAAATTCAGTATATTTTTGATTTAACCCAAAAGGTTTGGTGTAAATTTTGAAAATTTCTAGAGGACCTATTTTTGACCTAAGAAGATTAATCCTACCATTTTTCACCATTTTGGACACGTTGGTGAGGTCCGTTTGGTGAGATTCTGCCCCAAAATTTTGACCAAGCCATTTTAAAGATATAATGGAAGAGTCACCATCATCTGGAGCTATGATAAAGCTTACTTCCACAAATTACACATTGTGGAAACCTCAGATGGAAGATCTCCTCAGTTGTTAAGATTTATTTGGTCTCATAGAAGCAAAGGGTAAGAACCCCAATTCCACCAAAGAAGCAGAGTGGAAGAAATTAAACAAAAAAACTATCAGTCAAATTCGACAATGGATTGACGATAGCGGTTTTCATCATGTTGCACAAGAGACGGGCGCATATGCTCTATTGGTGAAGTTAGAAGGGATGTATCAAGCCAAGACCGCTAGGAACAAAGCCTTGTTGATGAGATGTTTGGTAAATTAAAAGTTAAAGCACGGAACTTCAGTTGCCGAGCATACTAGTGAGTTTCAGAGCTTGATAAATCATCTGTTGACATGCCGCTCGGGGATGAGATGCAAGCCCTACTACTTCTTAGTTCTCTTCCTGATAGTTGGGAGACGCTGGTAGTCTCTCTCAGTAATTCAGCTCCTAGTGGAAATCTGACCATGTCTATAGTTAAAGATGCCTTATTCAATGAAGAAGCCAGAAGAAAGGACATCGATCATGGTGAGTCGCATGCCCTTATTAAGAAAGAGGGAGACACAAGAAAGAAGTCAAGATAAGAGGAGAGGCAGAAGCAAGAGCAGGAAAAATCCACAGATGTTAGGAAGCCATCATATGCGTGCTACCACTGTGGAATAAAGGGCCATTTAAAGAAGATCTGCAGAAAATTGCAGAAGGAGAAGGAGCAGTTGAAGTAGAAGGATGGAGATGCATAAGTCACTACCCACGGAGAGGTAGCCATTTGTTCCATCCAAGAGGAGACATGCCTTCACATCTCAAGTCAAGAAGACAATGAATGGGTGGTAGATACTACAGAATCATGCCACGCCACATCCTGAAAGGATTTCTTCACAACATACAAAGCAGGAGACATTGAGTAGTGAAGATGGGAAACACTTCTTCCTGTGAGATAGTTGGAATTGGTGATATCAAAATACAAACAAATATCGTGAGTACAATGATATTGAAGGATGTCCATCATGTACCAGATCTTCGTCTAAACCTAATATCAGGTATAGCTCTTGACAAACAGGGCTATAAAATTTATTTCGGAAAAGGCACATGGAAATTGCTTAAAGGGGTTATGATTCTCGCTCGAGGACATATTTGTGGCAACTTATATAAAACTCATGTGAAGGTATATTCAGACAGCCTCAACGTTTTGGAAAAAGAGGCGTCTCAAAATCTGTGGCACTAGAGACTCGGCACATGAGTGAAAGGAGATATCAATTCTAACGAAAAAACAGCTTATCAGAATGGACAAGAATGCTGCTTTAGACCTTTGTAATCATTGCTTATTCTGAAAGCAACATAGAATCTCTTTTACATTTTCTTCAACCAGAAAATCAGAGTTACTCAGTCTGGTACACTCTGATATTTGTGGTCCCATGGAGGAGAAATCACTTGGCGGCAATAGGTATTTTCTGACTTTCATTGATGATGCTTCTCGAAAGGTGTGGGTGTACTTCTTAAAGACAACGGACTAGACTTTTGGTTATTTCAAGATATTTCATGCCATGGTATAGCGTGAAACGGGAAAGAAATTAAAATGCATTCGCGCAGATAATGGAGGCGAGTATACTTCCAAGGATTTCAATTCCTATTTCAAGAGACAAGGCATTCGACATGAGAAGACGGTCCCATGCACCACACAACACAATAGAGTAGCCGAGAGAATGAACCGGACAATTATGGAAAAAGTCAGAAGCATGATCAGTATGGCAAAGCTGCCTAAGCCATTCTGGGGAGAAGCTATTCGCGCCGCCTGCTACCTAATCAACCGGTCACCATCAGCCCCGTTGAATTTTAAGGTTCCGGAGTAAATATGGTTTGGTAAGAATCCCTCATATTCTCATTTAAGGGTATTCGATTTTTTAGTACATGCACATGTATCCAAGGAGCTCAGGAAGAAGCTTGATGGTAGAACTATACCATGTATCTTTATAGGCTATGGAGATGAAGAATTTGGGTATAGATTATGGGATCCAATATAGAAAATGGTGATCGGGAGTAGGGATGTTGTATTCCACGAAAACCAGACAATTGAAGACATTGAAAAGCCCACAATGTCTTATGAAAGAGGTTCCAGTGACCAAAAAGTCGGTCCAGATCCACTATGTTGCAGTTTGACACAAATAGCATGGGGGAGCATGAAGAAGTACCAGAAGCAGAACATGAGGATGTTTGGCAGGGGGAGGCACAAACCCCTCAGGAAACTACAGAACCATCACATGGGAACGATGACGGTGCAAATCTTGAAGCTAATAATCAACAACCTCGTCGATATGAACGAGGTCAGATTCCATCAACTCGATAACCAGAAACCGAGTATACTTTCTGAAAATGGAGAACCAGAGAGTTTCCATGAAGCTATTTCTCATAAGGATAAAGAAAAATGGCTGCAAGCAATAACCGAAAAGATGAACTCTTTACAGAAAAACAAGACTTATGAGATTGTGGAACTTCTACAAGGAAAGAAGGCACTGAAGAGTAAATGGGTATTCAAGCTGAAGAAAGATGGCAGCGGAAAAGAGGCAAAGCACAAAGCCCGGTTAGTAGTCAAAGGATTCCTACAGAAAAAGGGAATGGACTTTGATGAAATATTTTCGCCAGTTGTAAAATTGACTTCAATCCGTATCATCCTTGGATGAGGTAGCTAGTTTAAATTTGGAGCTTGAACAAATGGCTGTCAAGACATTTCTTCATGGTGATCTAAATGAAGAAATCTATATGGAGCGGCAGGAAGGTTTTGAGGTTTCAAGAAAATAATCCCTATCTATAAGCTTACAAAAAGTTTATATGGCCTAAAGCAAGCACTGAGGCAGTGGTACAGAAAGTTTGACTTATTTATGGTAAGTCAAGGATATAAAAGAACTTCTGCAGATCAGTGTGTTTACATTCAGAGATTTTTAGATGAAATTTTTTTTGTACTTCTACTTTATGTAGACGATATGTTGATCGTCGGACAAGATGCAACAAAAATTAGACAGTTGAAGAAAGAACTCTCTAAGTCCTTTGAAATGAAAGACTTAGGTCCAGCTTAGCATATTTTGGGATTGCAGATAACTCGAGATAGGAGAAACAAGAAGTTATGGCTATCTCAAGAAAATTATATTGAACGGGTGATCAAACGGTTCAATATGAGTAATGCCAAACCGGTAGGTGCCCCTTTGGCAAATCACTTCATGAGCAAGAGTTTGTGCCCCTTATCCAAGAAAGAGATTGAGGAGATGTCTACAATTCCATATTCTTCAGCAGTTGGAAGTCTGATGTATGCCATGGTTTGCACGAGGCCAAATATCGCACATGCGGTAGGTGTGTTGAGTCGTTTTCTTTCTAACCCTGGAAAGAAACATTGGGAGGCAGTTAAGTGGATTCTCAAGTATCTTAAAGGTACTTCAAAATCAAGTTTGTGCTTTGGGGGAGCTGATCCAGTCTTGGAAGGTTATACAGATTCAGATATGGCCGGAGATCCCGATGGAAGAAAATCAACATCAGGATATGTTTATACTTTTGCAAGGGGTGATGTGTCATGGCAGTCAAGATTGTAGAAGTGTGTTGCACTATACACAATTGAAGCAGGGTATGTTGCTGTAGCGGAAGCTAGAAAAGAAATGTTGTGGTTAAAGCGGTTTCTCCACGAACTAGGGATAAATCAAACCGAGTATAAGATACATTGTGATAGTCAAAGTGCAATTGATTTAAACAAAAGCTCAATGTATCATTCTCGGACAAAGCACATCGACATTCGCTATCACTGGATACGCGAGGTGATGGATCAACAACTGTTGAAACTAGTGAAGATCTATACGAAGGAGAATCCAGCAGACATGTTAACAAAGGTGGTCACTCAAGAAAAGTTAGAGCTATGCAGAGACATAGTTGGAATAACTTTCAAATAGTAGCTATGTTGGAATGCAGCTGAAAAGGGAGAATTGATAAGTTCAGCTGCTGCCAACTACCAATTCTAGAAGCCCACCATTGTTGAAGCCACCAACCCATTCTAGAAGCCACCATTGTTGAAGCCTCCATTGTTGAATGAAGAATTCAATCACCAGCCACCTTTTTAAGGCTATAAATAGAGCCTTATGTTTTACACAGAAAAATCAATCTAGAGACTTTGAAATACAATCCAGGAAGAGATTGTGAGAACAAAAGAGAGTTTGGTGAGTTTTTTTAGAGAGAAATTCTTGGTGTAAATTCTCTGTAATTCTATTATTGTGAAATAGAGTTATTTTTCCTCCCAAATAATCTTCATAGTGATAAGAGAATCACAACAACTGATCTAATTAAATTTCGTAGAAAGAATAACGACGGGCACTAAGTAAACTGTGACATACTCACATTATCTATCAATCTATATCTATCTATATTTATCTATATCTATCTATATATCTATCCATATCTATTTATCTATATCTATATGTATATCTATATCTATATCTATATCTATATCTATATCGATATCTATCTATATAATTATAAAAGTACGAATAATTTATACTAAATGTTGAACGACTAAAATATCCTCGAAACATTGATCGACTTTTATACTGTCCAAAAACTAAATTATTCACTCAAAATATATATCATCGTTGGATAAATTTGTAATCTCTAGCGTTGCCTAATAGTTGAGGTTGAATCAACTACAACCTCGACCGCGTAGAATTTAAAGAATTTGGGTTCATTCAAATTCTGTCCCAACTCAAAGTGTGAATATATTAGGACTTCTATCACAAAAAAAGAATCAGTCATAGTCTCTTACATTAACTATATATTCAATATGGACAAAGGCACACCCACAAATTCGCGGGGCAACACTCAACAAGGTACTCTCCGACTTCCATAAAGCTATTCGTAAGTTATTACACTTTTTTCTACTTATGCCTTACAATTAGATTTACGGAAAAGGGTCAGAACTGCCCCTAACGTATTGACTCCACTTTAAAAATGTCCTTCGTTAATCTATTTTGAAAAAAATGCCCCTGCCGTTAAAATTTTTGGCATATTTGTGCCCCTAAATCTAACAGCTGACTTGTACTTATATTCAAAATATTTTTAATTCCACGTGGCCTAATCTGATTGGCTTTTTATTAAACCCTGACCCAAACCATTTTTACCCCACTCATAACCCAACGATCCGAACCGACCCGACCCATCAGGCCTCCCCCTGCATTTTAACTGCATCAGAACATTGAGCATTCTTATGAGACAAGATTCAAAGAAAACAAATTAAGCAAAATAACAATGAAACAAACCAAGCTTAAGCAAAGCACAAGCAGATTCATATTTTGAAACAAAGAGGCATATCTATTGATTAATAAGAGGGATGAAAAGAGATAGACTTGAATCAAACTCCAATTCGAATTCAAACACGGCCTCTAAATACTCAATCGAACTCCATGTTTCAAGTCAAAATCCGAAAATTGTAATGAAGAAACAGAGACATCGTTTTTTTGCTTTTTACATTTTTCTGAGATTTTAAGTAGAAGCAAAGACTTGAATCAAAAATAAAAATAAAAATGAAGAACACTCCTTCGAAATTTAAAGTTTTCCTCTCCCCCAAAATTTCCTCTATTTCTCTGTTAGTCTGTTACTATTACATTCTCGTTTGGTTTGGGGTGGGTTTTGTCGCTGGAGTCTGGCGGAGAAGGCAGCGGCCACTCTCTCCGTTTTGTTTTTTTTTTGTGGCGTGAATTTGGAGATGAGGAATGAGCGGCGGCTGTGATTTTGGGGTGTTAGTCCGGTTCTCTTACTCTCGCTCCTCTGCGTTTTCGTTTTGAGTGCGTTTGGGATTCAAGGTAGAAGAAGAGGGTTTGGAGTTGCTGTTGTCTAGCGTTAGGGTTCAGCTATCTCTCTAGGATTTCCTTGTGTTCTAAGGTTATGTCCTTGTGTGTTGAAGAAGAAGACCAAGAATCGGGGAAGGCCTGATGGGTCGGGTCGAGTCGGGTCAGATCGTTGGGTTATGGGTGGGGTAAAAACGGTTTGGGTCAGGGTTTAATGAAAAGCCAATCAGATTAGGCCACGTGGAATTAAAAATATTTTAAATATAAGTACAAGTCATCTGTTATATTTAGGGGCACAAATATGCCAAAATTTTAACGGTAGGAGCATTTTTTTCAAAATAGATCAACGGATGGCATTTTTAAACTGGAGTCAATACGTTAGGGGCAGTTCTGACCCTTTTCCGTTAGATTTATGCGCCTGGAATTTTGCCTCTAAATTTACTCCAAATCTGTATTTTTTTTATCAACTAATTTGTGATTAGACAAGAGTTTTGATGGTATATAATTGAGGAGTAGTAATAATGTTTCTGATATTTTTGTTGAAATTATTAGTTCTACTAAGTTTAAAGAGAAAAAGTGGACGTATAATTAGAATCAAATATTTTGATTTCATAATTACAATGAAATCCGAAACACTTTTTTGTTAAATGTACTGAATTATTCTTTTTGGACGAGGTCAAGCATAGAGTTAGAGAAGACAAGAAGTTTGGATAGTACTTCGGACAGTCAATACTATCGGCTTCCTCTAATTTTTGTGATTTACATGCCATCTTCACACTTTATTTTTTATGATGTGCTTGCTATCTTCTTTCGCTTAACAAGTGAAGTGATGGTGCAGAAAAGATTTAAAAGGATGGATGGAACCACTTAACTTGACGCATGAACGAGATAGAAGTTCTAAAATAAACAAGGTGGCCAAAGTAGAATATAAGATTTAATGATTTATCACCTACCTAATAGCTTACGAGTGAAACCACCAAAGTTATATCAATAAAAAAGAAACTATAAATATAAACACAAACAAAAAAAAAAGATACAACCAAATAACATGCTTAATATACCTTATAAGTAAAGGTAATATAATTACAAATTATATATAACTTAATTTAATTGTGATCCGTTGGAGGGACAAACAATGACCAATTACGTGTTGAATTCAAATATCTGTTTATAACAGTGGGAATTTAGTATACATTAATTGCTTCCGTTTTTACTCTAACAAATGTTATTGCTAGCACAAAAAATGCGATTAAGGTTTTACTATCTTTTCAATAAATTATGTGATATTTGACTTAAGATATTTGTGTAACGGCGGAGCATAGAGACTAGTATTATTATAAAAGCATGAATACAAAGTCGATTTCCAAAAATAACCTTATAATATTAAGCATAATAACTCATAATAAGATGACATAACCGGAATTTTACATATTAACCCTATAATCCTATTAGTTTTAGGACATAATACTACATGTTAGGAATCCTATTACTATAAATTGTATATTTATTTTCTCATATGTAAAGTTTGTACTCGATTTGTATTATCGTATAAAACCTTCTTTATTATAGTATCTAAAGCTTATCTTTTCTATTGTTTATTATTATTGTTTCTTTAATGCTTAGCTCACTTAGAATAATAACTTGTATGGCTTGATCATATAATTCCAATTAATATAAGTATGAAAATCGAGGGGAAAAAAATTAAGTATGGAAATCGACTTATGCATATTTCGAAAGTTGTCTAATACATTCCTTTTTTTATTTTATCTGAACCCTTTTTAACTACAATATGTTTTATGTTAATTTTTTTAATATTTAATATTTTAAATTAACAAAATTTTGCCTATTAAATTATTTTAAAAAAAATATACATGAAGGTTTAATAACTAATTTTATAAGCATTCCCAATATTAACAATACATTATCACTTCATAATGTCCAATACGAGAAAAATATAAAAGTAATATAAAATAGACTTCACAAAGATTTGAAATTAAGAAAAAAATATCCCCATGATAATATATTTCTATATTATATTTGAACTGATTTTCTACTCAAATAATATTTTTTATTATTAAATATAAAGTAAGAACATATCCAGTATTCAATGTCTTCTTGTTTCGTGTTGGAAACAAAGAAGAACATCCAATAATAAGGGAAATATTATAAGCAAAAAAAAAGAGAGAAATATCTTCAATAGTAGAAATATTTGTATTATTATATTAAAACGTAATGTATGCAAATCACATAATAAAATTAAAAAGATATCTTAGCTCGCAGAAATGAATATGTGGATCAACTAAATAAAAAGTAGATTGCTGAATTTTATAGTAAAAATAAAATATTTTTCTGTTTTTGACTCAGCAGAAAATGATATCAATAATTACTACTAAGAAGAATACTTAGATATGTTAATACCAAATGGCCTTCTACCATACATTTTTGTTATTAAGTTTATTACTTCTTACATATGTTAGTGTCACCGTATATATAATAGACTAAGTTAATAGTTGACCTTCCATTGTATATAGGTTGATTTTGAAGAAAAATATGCATATCATGCTACTAAAAAATTTAGATACGCCGAATAGCTTATGTGATAGCACACAGATAGTATATAGAAGTTTTAACAATAACGTCATACATGCAAAAATTATGATGCCTGTCAATGTGCTTCTAAGTATATTCTTATTCCTGAATTCAATTTTCGTCTTCCGAAACTAAAGAATATCCTTTTAAATTTGTGTGAAAATAATTTTTAGTATGTTTATGTTTTACAAATTTAATAAATAAAGCACAAAGATAGACATCCAAAATATTGGACAATATTTACCGCACTATATTTTCTTACACGACAATTACATGGTGTACTTTCAAGAGGGGTATTAAGATCGACAACAAGAGTTCTGCTTAAGGCGGAGCAACCAAAGCATTAGGAGGAAAAATACACACGAAACATTATCTACAAAGAAGTGTTTGTTAATATACCAAATCATTAAATACTCTTAAACTGTAATACATAATTATCTGAATAACATGATAAAGTTAATCATTTGTGTAAGTTTGATGTTGTCCTTTTATTTTGAATTCACGTATTATACTAAAGTAATAACATTTTTTGGTATTTAGATGATTTTTGTATTACTATATATAAAATTATTTTATTACTTAAATTGTATTGTTCCATCATATAAATAAATATTTAAATCATCATGTACCATTATTAACGTGAAATGCACATTCATAGATACTAGTACTATATTAAAAGCACGAAGCACCTTAGTGAAATGTCGTTCGTCTTTGTTACTCTTTAAAAATAAATTTCATATTGGAAAAAATCGTAATTAAGTTAATATTATAATATTTAGGAGATTGAAATTAACTAATATTTGGACGACCACCACTACTGACAAATACGACAAAAGATGAGATCTTCACAGCACGACGTCCTGTGGAGGACGACGATGACCGACAGCGGACAAAGAACGTATGACTTTTGTAGTTGTGTAGGCCTAATAGGGGGCATTATGAATATACTTTCGAATATTCCTTATAATATGTCTTTTAGGGTTCAGAAGGGGTTGTCCTTTATATATAGTGAAGAAAAAAGAAGAGAAAATCTCACTTTATACCTATTAATTCCAAACTATTTACCTTTTAATGTTGAGACCCAAACTATTTACTACTCCTACCTTTACTCCCCGAACTATTTACCCGCTAGTTGTTCCCAGAGTCAAGACTTCAATCACAAAAAGCTTAGCTTTACTAAAATAAAGATTGGAATCGAGGTTATTTGAAAAAATTGAACCACGCTCTGGCCCCTTCCTCCTTTCTCTAGTTGAGTAGTTTCCATGAACCATGTGATCAGAATTACATGTGGACAAAACTTACAAAGCCATGGTTTGGATAATTCATTAAGTACAAGAGCAAATTACATCCCAAATCTAAATTTTTGTATGTATTTGAATATATATCCACCATTGTTGGGCTTGAAGCTCAATTTTATTTTTGAAGATTTTTTGTTTGATTGAAAGTGGATGCTATTAAATATTTCTTATAGTACTTTTTAGAAGTTTATACTAAAATTTGATAGCATTTTGACATGATTTGAGGTGATTGAGATCGAAATTTTCAATCGAAAATCAAAGAAGAACACATCTACAATATACTGCTGCGATATACAATATGTTGTAGGAGTATATAGCTATATTGTAACAGTACGCTATTATAGTTTACAAAACAGCATACCGCTACAATATACTAATATACTATAGGAGTGCATAGTTATAGTGCAACAGTATACTATTATAGTGTACAACATATTGTTATCGTATACTGTAATAATATGCAAGATAATGTAACAATATGCTATAATAGTATACAATATACTATAATAGTATACTTATTACCCGTAAATTTACTTATCTTTTCTCTTTTAATTTGTTTTAAGCTTTTACTAAGCGTGAGGGGCAAAGTAAAAAAAAATTATAGTATGCTATATGATATAACGGTATACTCTCACAATTAGATCCTTTTAGAATTTTTTAAAATTTTTTATTGACAACTAATATAATTTTAGTTTAATAATTAAATTAATTTTTTTAACTCAAAAATACGTAAAATTATATACCTTGTTGGTATAGCTATTATACTGGTATCATATGTTAGTTAATATTTTTTTGGTTGTAATAGCTACATTTAATTGGTACACAATTTATTTTTCTTTATTAATAACATAAAAAGAATAATAAAAATAGTAAATAAAATTCGATTATGAAGAGAAAAGGAATATAAAAAAAAGAAGTTAAATGAAATTGTAGACAATAAATTTGAGTCAAGAAAATAGATCAAGACTGAAAAATATCGCAACAATCATAGTATTTTATTTCGAATATTTGACTGTTACAATTAGGGGTGTATTTTGGCCCGGGCCCGGGCCTGACGGGCCGGGCTTCGCAGTCCCGAGCTTCGTGTGCCGGGCCTGGCGGTCCTGGCGGTTGAGACCAGTCCTTGACGGGCCTAAGCCCATAGTGGTCCTGGGCCTGGGGGGCTTGACGGATTTTTTTTAAGGCGATATCTTGTATAGTAGTTATTAGTATAGTGTAGAATATATTTTATATGGTGTACTAAGTTATTAGTATAGTATATATAATATATATTTCATTGTATTTTGTATTGTAGGAATTAGTATATATTGTATATTATGTATATATAGTGTTGTAGTAATAGTATATATTGTATATTATGTATATAGTGTGTTGTAGTAATTAGTATAGATTGTATATTATGTATATATTGTGTTGTAGTAATTAGTATATTGTGTTGTACTAATTAGTATATATTGTATATTTTGTATATATGTATATTCCCTATATATTTTCTTGCAGTATATATTGTATCTTATGTATATGTATATATATATTCTCTTATATAATTTCATGTAGTATATATATTGTATATTATGTATATCCTATGTTGTAGTATATATATTGTATCTTATGTATATATGTTATTACTTATATATTTTCTTGTAGTTTAGGTTGTATGTTATGTATATATATTCTCGTATATATTTTATTGTAGTATATATTGTATGTTATATATTGGTATATTGAAGTAAAGACAAAGAAATATTGAGAAAAAAGATATTCAAGGATATGTCTTATAATTTTTATTGACCAAAATGACATATCTTTCTTAGTCTTCCTGCCCCCAATGGAATGAGCACAACAGGTACTAATACCACCATTAAAAGGAAAAAAAAAAACTAAAAGAAGATGTGCCAATGTACAAGTTACATCATAATCTGCATTGTATCTCTAACAAATCTCATAAATCCGTCAAGGTTGGGAGGAGGTTGTGTTGGTGGTGGTGGAAACGAAGATTGTTCATCACCACTTTCGGGCAAAGCCGAATCCTCCGAAAGTTCCGCTATCATTTCTTCATAAGCTTCATCTATCGCCGGTTGTGATTCTGCAATTCCAAAGTTTCTTCTTTCCGCGCGGATCAAATATCTAAAAAGCAACGATTTTTCCAAGCTATCCCTCATCGCTGCTCTATGATCACCGATTTGTAGTCTTGCTTGACTGAAAGCGCTCTCCGATGCAACAGTTGAAGCTTGAATTGATAAAACATCTCGAGCCATCCTTGCAAGAACCGGAAAATATTTTTCCCTTGACTTCCATCATTTCAAAAGATCGAAAGAGCCGTCTGGATTCTCCTTTTCAAGTCCCAAAGACAAGTAAACTTGAAGCTCATTTAGATGTGAAGTTTCATCATAATTATCACCTTGAGAACCCCGAAACTCCGTCCAAGATTTAAGAGCTGTTAAGCCCGCAGCTCTTTTAGACGATTGTGAGCTAGACGAAGTAGGGGTTGGAATATTTGGCCTAGCATGCTCTAACGCAACTTTATAGGCATTATAAACAGTTTGAGCATTAATTTTAATTGATGTTTTTGCATCTGCAAGTGTAGCAATTTCCTCATTTGAAAGATCTAAAGCCTTATAAATATTAGAATACCAAAAATGAGGACCTCTCAATTTCATTGTAGGATTTAACATTGCAGCAACACCAAAAATAGGAGGGATAGAGTAAAAATATTTTTTAATTTTTTTTTCATTTCATTTATAGCAAGTTCATAAATATCCCCACCCTCGCCAAATTCAACAAACAAATCAGCTAGTGCGGTAATATAAACTAAACAGTTTGAAATAGTATGATAATATTGCCCAGAAAATGCATTTGTAGCAACTTGAAAATGTTCTAAAAAATCTAAAAGAATTTTAACATTCGTCCAATCTTGGGTAGTAAGCATTTCACATCATCCTCACCACCTACCCGAGAATTAAACGTTGCATTAGTTGGGTTTCTATATTCATACGCAACTACTAAACTTTCGTACATACAATTCTACCTAGTCGGGCAAGGTTTAGGAACCTTTCTTTCTCTAAGACCATATTCATCACATTTTTTAAAATACTCTCTAAGTCTAGTTCTACGGTTTGAATAAAAAAAGCCAATTAAGAGCCATTCGAACCTTTTCAATTTCTATGTTTAAAATTCGCATACCATCACCAAAAATTAAATGATAAATATGACAAATACATCTAACATGAAAAATATTACTAAATGCAGGATTTAGTGTTTTTGTAAGCATGCCTATTGCACTAGTGTTACTAGAAGCATTATCCATAGAAATTGCCATTATTTTATCGCTAAAGCAAAAATATCTACAAATATCTGAAACAGTATTAGCTATAACTCTACCCGTGCGACGTGAATTAATTATTCTATATGCAAGTATATGTTTTTGCATTGTCAAGTCCTCATCTATCCAATGACTTGTAACAGTTAGATAATCACAGTCATTATTACTTCTACCAATATCAGTAGTAATAGAAATCCGATTAGGTATATGAGTAAATAAATAGCGCAAATATTGTTCATATTCATGTTTGAATTTATAAATATCGGCGTTAACTGTTGCGCGAGGCCAACATTTATAAGTAGGATTAAAAACTCTGCTAATATTATGAACCCAATTATGATTAGAAGAAAAAGGTAAGCACATAACAGTAATCATCTTTGCTAATTCTTTACGATCTCTATTTGGATCGTAATATAAAATACCTCTAGTGACAGTGTTAATTCCTGGTTGAACTAGATTTGAACCTGTACTAGGTTAACCGCATAATCTACACTTGTCCCCTCTTGCTGCGCTTGCATTTGAAAAAATCTAGCCCTATCTGTAGGGTGTATTTTCTTGAACTTGATTTGTTCTTCGTTCTTGAACTTGAAGTTGATTTCTTGAACTTTAACTTGGTGTCTTGAAGTCTGAAGCTTATAGAGAAATTTACGGTGTTTGATCCATGAGCTCTCTCTTGCTTCTTGTTATAACTTTTGATGTCTTTTCTGAGTTATGAAGATCCCTATTTATAGTTGTGGAAGGGAAAAGTTATGATAAGAACAAAATCTTTCCGACCAATCAAATTAAAGTGTGACATGAAACCATTTGATTGGCCAGAATATGTCGCTTGCACATGTGGCGCGATTTCATTGGTCTTTTAGTGTGACTAGGCATGCCTTGTCATTTTAACACGTGCCATGATCCCATTAGCTTTTCCGTTTGACTTGGTGTGCCACGTCATTTGACATGTGGCATCAAATTGCGCCTCTAGGAAGATGACATCTTGGGCCTAATGAATTGGGCTCATCATTTTAGCCCAATTAAATGAATTAGTCAAATGAATTAATATTTATTTATTTAATTTATATATAGAACTTCTATAATTAATTTAATTATATTAACCGTAATATTAATTAAACCAATATATATAATTTACATTATTTAATGAATTTAATTTTATTAAAATTTATATACTTATAAATGCCCTGTTTCAAGACTTGTCAGGATGTCAAAAACCTTTTTTACGGACTAGACTCGAAGCAACAAGTAAGCATTGAATTCCGAGTTCGGAGACAAGTAGAAACTGTGCCCGCAGTTTACTCCATGAATTGTGAATATCATTTCATATTCATAGAAGAATAATGCTAAATTACATAGGCATGTAACTCTTGAACTTGAACCACCGTTGCCATAGATTTCATTTCCTCCTTTATTAGCAAAGAGTACAGCAATAGTGTTTCGGATTAAATAAGTTAAATTCACATGTTGTATCCTTTAGTGAATTCACGTGACGTCTACTTTGTCAATTTACTTTGCTTTAGACTCGTAAGACAGGGAAAATTTTTTTTGTATCTCGTATAATTGATAATGATTATATAAATTTTTTTATCGTATAAAATTATAGAACCCACTCTTATATTATTAGATTCATAAAATTTTACGTTCATAAAAATATTGAAAAAAAATTATCTCATATAATTAATATAAATTATATAAGACACAAAATAAAATTTTCTCCAAAATAGTTACATCTTCGCCAATGAAATTCCTACGTCGAATCAATTTACTATCGCCGCCTGTCATTTCAATTCCAAATAGCAATTTAAGTTGCTTGTGGATTCCTGCGATAGCCCGAGATATGGCTGTTCAACTGGACGGACTGGGACGGAACAAGATGAAATTAACGGGACGGAACAGGACGAAACGATATTTATGCGAAATGGTGGTGGGACAGGACGAAATGGTCATCAAGTCTCGTCCCCCTAACAAACAGGACGGGACGGGTTCGTGGACCTTGAGTGTATTTTTTTTAAATGTTTAATTTTTTAAAAATGACTGAGTTTTTAAGTTTGCAACGTCTAGTTTTTTGACTTATTTAACAAACTTAAATTTTAAAACAAAAATTACAAAACTAAGAGAATTATAGAATATTAAAACAAAAGACTTATAATGAAATATTCTAGTAAATATAAATTTACAATAGAGTTCTAATTTATTTAAGACAATTCATAAAAATAATTCAATGTTTAGAGCCTTTTATTTTATTAATAGAACTTTCAAATCTCATATACAATTTTTTTTTGAAGAGCACCTAATCTATGCAGCCACCTTCTACGAAGGGTTCTATTTGAACTAGGCCTCTTAATAGCCAATTACAAATTATCATACTAATATTTGTAGGCTTCCATAGCTTCTTTGTAAATTTTCAATAATATCTATCGAACATTCTAATGGAATTGGCAATGTTGATTGATGTTCCATGAGCTCCGTGCCGTCATCGCTCCCTGTGGTTAGTATCTCATTGTATGCTTCTTCTTCCATAGTGGTTAATTTTTCAAAACCAAAATTTCTTCTTTCTGAATTAATTCAATCTTTGAATAATACGGAAATCTCTAGACTGTCATCCGCTAATGAATGTCTATGATCTCCAATTTGAAATCTTGCCGCGCTGAAAGCACTATCCGATGCTACTGATGATGCTTGAATAGCCAAGAAATCTCGGGCCATAATGCCTTGCCAAGCTCCCTCCACCATGACAAAAGTTGTTCCTTGCCTTATTCGTCTTTAGTATTTTCTAATCCTTGATTAAGATAAGAATCAAGTTCATCATTGAAGTCTAGCTTTTAAGCTATTTGCCGCGGTTGTGTTAGCAGAAGCATTATCTAAGTTGATAGTTAAAACTTTATTAGCGAGTCCATAAAAATAAGTATTTGTAGAAAGGTAGTTGCAATATAGGCTCCAATATATTTTGAATCAACAAATTTATAACCAATAATACGCTTTTGCAAGATCCAGTGATGATCAACCCAATGACATGTAACAATTAAATGATTACAACTATTAGGACTACGACCTATATCAGATGTGATAGACACTTTTCAATCTAAGTGAAAAAATACACAACGAATATACTGAAGATATTCGGTTTGATATTTAAAAACATCATTTCTAACCGTTAGAAAAATCTTGAAAAGCAGGGTTAGAGGTTTCTTGTATATAATGCACAAAAGTAGGGTGAGAAGGAAAAGTAAAAGGTAAGCCACAGACAACCACAATTTTTGCTAAGTTCTCACGATCTCTATCTTTGTTATATTTGCGTAAAAAATGACCAGAAGAAGGGTCAAATTGTTGTTGAACTTGATTAGAACCACATCCACTAGGAGCGCAAGAACTGTTGGTAGGATCTAGCTTCTATGTTAGCTTGTATCCATAAAGCTTTGGAATTATTATTTAAGTATCTGGATAAACCCCGCGTCCCACTAGTGTGTGCAAATTGTTGCTTACATTTTTCACATTTAGCACGATTATTGACTTTATCATGTTTAAAAAATTTCCATACAAGTGTTGTTTTGGGACGTTCAGCCTTAGGATTACCCCTTACAGGTACAGGGGGTAAAGCTCCAGACTGAGATTGACTCTAAGTTGGAGCTTGTGTTGCAGGACTAATGGGTGTCTCATCTAATTCTTCTTCTCATTTTCCAAATCCTCAAAAAAAATATCATTGCCAAATTTTCTTTGTAATGTTTCATGACCTAATTGTTCTTCGACATAAATATCATAAAATATGGGGGGGGGGGGGAATGAAGTTTCATCAACATGAGTCATTTCATCAATATTCTTTCTAACTCTAGGTCTGGTAGAAGGGTTATGATTAGGACTAGGATTACTACTACTTTCAACTTTACTATATTTTTACTACTTTTTTTAAGAAAATCAAATACATTTTTAGGTGCCATAATTTGAATACGGAACTAAATTAAAAAAGCTAACACAAATATTAAACACAAATATGAAATACGAAAATATAACACGTAGTAAACACAAAAATTAAGTACTAAAATAATACGCAAAATATATTAAAATTAGGAGATGGAACGAGTGCACCTTGATTAAATATTGAAACTTGAAGAAATTTCCCAAATACTTGACGAATTTAATTTGAAGCTTGAAAGTTTCTCCAAGAAAATTGCCCAAATACTTGAAAATTGAATACTTGATAGTAATAAAATTGAGAGAATAATATAGAATATAGATAGAATATTAGATAGTAAGAGATTTGAAAGAGAAGATTAATTTGTTGTGGAAAAAAATAAAGAAGAATGGGAGGTATTTATAGTAGAATATGGTTAAAGTGTAATTTAATAAATATAAGGGTTATATTAAAAGTTTGGGGGTGGGGAGTGTTTTGGGGGGGGGGGGGGGGGGGTGGGTACGGGGTGTTTTGGACGTTGGCAACGACTAGTTTTGAAATTATGTCCATTCCCAAAATGATTAGTTTTTTTAAAAAAAACTGGCGGGACGCGGACGGGATGGGACGAAGCAGGACGAAACGGGACGGGACAAACGGGATGAAATGGCCGTCACGTCCCGTCCCTAAGCGGGACGAGACGGCCCGTCCCGTTGGACAGCCATAGCCCGAGACGACACCAATCCTATTATGAAGTAACAGTGCAGTAGTCGAATTCTATCCGAAGTGTAAAATACACAATCCCACATCGAAAATTCATCTCCAAGAACTGCCTTATGACTTCTATAAATGAAATACTCTTTATTCTATTAGTTTCATTTTCAGCGTTTGCAAACCACATTAAGTCTATTTTTAACGATTTGGAAGCATTGACGGGAAGATAATTTCTTCTTCATTTCTTGTGCTTTTCTTGTTTTGTTGTTTCCTTTTGTAGGTCAAACAAGAAAAGTCGTCAAGTGAGTGCTAAGTCGACGGGCAACTCCATGACATCCTATCGAAGGATGGATCCGTAATAATTTATAGACGGTTAAATTCACAACAATTTATAGATGGGCAAATCTTGCAACAACTCATAGACATATCAATTCGCAATAAATTATAGACGGGTAAATCCACATCAGTATATAGACGGTCACATCCACCTCAATATATAGACGAAAAAATTCGCATTAACAGGACGAACACATCTACCTCAACATATAGATGGGAAAATCTAATTCAATATATAGACGGACAACATATAGACGGACACATCCACATCAACATATAGAGCCACATAAACATATAGACGGACAAATACGCATTAATATATAGACGGATAAATATGCATCAACATATAGAACCACATCAACACATAGATGGACAAATCCACATCAACATATAGAAGGATCAAATCCATGAAGAGGAAAATTTAAGGTGCAAAAGGACTTAAACGTCCACCTTAAGATTGGGAATTAAAGTTCCTTTTAAGGACAAACCTACGAAGAGATAAACTTATGGTGCAAAGGGACTTATATGTCCACCTTAAGATTGAAAAATTATAGTTCCTTTTAAGGACAAACCCACGAAGAAGCCAACTTAAGGTGCAAATAGACTCAAATGTCCATCTTAAGATTGGAAAGTTATAGTTCCTTTTAAGAACAAACTCACGAATAGGACAACTTAAGGTGCAAAGAGACTTATATGTCCACCTTAAGATTGGAAAGTTATAGTTCCGTTTAAGAAAAAATCCACGAAGAGGCCAACTTAAGGTGCAAAGGGACTTATATGTCCACCTTAAGATTGGAAAATTATAAAGCTTCAAACTGAAGGTTCATGGACTTGATGACGTCGACTTGAGCACTTGGAAAACTTTGAAGATTTGGCTGATTTTTCCGACTTCAACTTGAAGACCGACAAACTTGAAGATCCGGCAGACTTTGATGTTTCAATCTGAAAACTTTGAGGGCTCATATACTTCCACATGAAGATCGACGGACTTGAGGATTTTAACTTGGAGACTTCGAGGGCTTAAATCTACTTGAATTCTGGTGAACTTAAGTACTTCAACTTGATGACCGATGGAGTTGAAGGGCTTGAATACTTCAACTTAAAGCTGGCGAATTTGCAGACTTCAATTTGATGACCAAAAATTTGAAGGCTTGGCGAACTTGAAGGCATAACAAATCACCAGGCTTCAATGCAAATACTTGGTCGCCTCCTAAAAGACTATAATCATTCCATTGAAGACACCAATTTACCATGGAAGCTTGCCCCTTTTAAATTAAATGAGATCAAAATTTAGCAGGAGGATGACGTTTCAACTTGATCTTACATTTCTTCAAACTTCATTTGAACAACAATCAGGGCAATATATATCTTTTGAACTTATGTGAATGAAGTTAGAATGAAACTCTAAGCTGCTTACGTACGTCAGTAAAGAAGATCAAGTCATACCGTAGTTCAGAATAGGTGGATTTTTTTGTAGGGTTCGTACACAGTTTAGACTCATGCGGGCCAGGAGTATAGCAACATGCAGTTTAGGCTCTTTCGTCAGGGAGTGTCATGACTTGCAGTTTAGTCTCGTATATCGAGAAGCGTAGCAACATGCAGTTTAGGCTTACAATTTGAAGTTCCGCTCGAATTTGAAGATCTTCGTAACTTGAAGATTTAGCTTTGAAGAGCTTTGCAACTTGAACACTTTGCTCGAATTTAAAGAGCTTTATGCCTTAAAGATTTAGTTCAAAGTTGGGGAGCTTCGTGACATACAATATATAATCATGTACCACAAAGCATTATAACTTGCAGTTTACGCTCGTGCATTGCAGAGCATTGTAATTTGAAGATTTGGCTTATAGTTCGAAATGCTTTGCAATTGCTCAATTTTGAAGAGCTTTGCAACTTAAAGTTCCACTCGCATTTGAAGAGCTTCGCAACTTGAAGATTTAGCTCAAAGTTGAAGGGGTTTTCAACTTGAACACTTTGAATTTGAAGAGCTTTACAACTTGAAGACTTTGCCTAATTTGAATTGCTTTATGTCTTGAAGTTTGGCTCAAATTTGAAAAACTTTGCGATTTGAAGTCTTTGCTCAACTTTGAAGTGCTTTCGACTTGAGTCTTTTCTCATATTTGAAGAGCTTTGTGACTTGAGTACTTTGCCCAGATTTGAAGAGCTTTACAACTTGAAGATTTTGCTTGAATTCGAAGAGCTTTACACTTTAAAGATTTAGTTTAAAATTGGTGAGTATCATGACATACAATATATACTCATATACCAAGAAGCATTGCAATATGCAGTTTAGGCTCGTGTCGAGGAGCATTATAACTTGCACTTTAGGCTCATGTGTTAAGGAGCATTATAACTTGCAGTTTAGGCTCGTGCGTTAAGGAGCGTTATAACTTGCATTTTAGGCTCGTGCATTAAGGAGCGTTATAACTTGCAGTTTAGGCTCATGCGTTAAGGAGCGTTATAACATACAGTTTAGGCTCGTGCATTAAAGAGCATTATAACATGCAGTTTAGTCTCATGTGTTAAGGAGCGTTGCAACATGCATGGACTCTTCAGCTTCATCTTCGGATGAATACTTGTCCCCATCTTCATCTTCTTGTTTTTCTTCTTCTTTGTCGTAAGGATCAAACATAGGCAGCCCTTAGTCTACACTTGTATCCATACTTTGCTCCATATCATGAGCACGAGTTGCTAGTTCTTCAAATGTTTTAGGCTTTATGCCTTGTATGATACAGCGAAGACCCCAATGCATGCCTTGAATGTACATTTCGATGCTAGAAGTTTCACTAAGGCGATCTTTGCACTTGAGGCTTAAGCTCCTCCAGCGGTTGATGAAGTCAATAATTGGCTCACTCTTTCCTTAATGAGTATTTGTAAGTTCTACCATACTCATAGTACGTCTCGTACTATAAAACCGATTGAGGAATTCTTGCTCTAGTTGATTCCAGCTATCAACAGATCCAGCCTCGAGGTCCGTATAACAGTCAAAAATATTTCCTTTTTAATGAGCGAACAAACTTCTTGACGAGGTAATCTCCATAAGTTCCAGCATTATTGCATGTCTCAATGAAGTGCGCTACATGTTCCTTTGGATTTCCTTTGCCATCACACTGTTGAAATTTTGGAGGTTGATAGCCAGTAGGTATCTTCAACATATCGATCCTTAAGTGTACGGCTTTGCGTAGGTAAATGAGGACTTGGAAGCGACTTCATATTTGTTTTCTACAGTCCCTTCAATGAACTCCTTTAGTTGATTAATTGGAATCATCTCTTCTGAAGAGATTGGAATTTCCTTAGTGGATGCAACTTGTTGTAGGAGAGGATCAATCTCTTAAACTTCTGCGAGTTTTCCAGGTGCATGGGTGGATTCTTCTTCTATCAAGATTCCTGCCCTGTCTATTAGCTTGTCAATTCTAGCATCTAGATTTTAGCTTGTCAATTCTAGCATTTGGCCAAGCTAGCAATTGCTTCTGTCAAGTTTGACAACTGCTCATCCATAGATGAAGTGTTTGTCACCATGGCTTGCATGATTATTGTGGACGATGGAGAGTAGCATGAATTGTCACACAGATCGATCCTCGATTGGCTCATGCTATGTGGTGTAAGTTGGGAGGATCCATCACTTAAAGCATCACCATCTTCGTTCACATCAGAGTGTTTGGATCCAGAGAGGTCAAATAGAGCAAGAGTTTTCTTGATCTTTTCAGCAATATTGCTTCCTCTTTCGGGTGCGTTTGTGGAAGATCTTGCTCCTTTTTAGGATAAAGATCAGAAAATAGAGGTTGATGGGGACGACACTTGGGGTGCTTGTTGTCCTAACGAGCTTGCTTTTCCCCTCTTAACTGGTCCAAAGCTTCCAAAGGTAACTTCGAGGATGCTTTCCATATCAGCATAGCACTTGAAATTAGCAGCCATGGTGGAAGTTGAACCGGAGTTGATTTTCTTTGAAGCCATTTCGATATTCTTGAATTTTGATGATTTAAAAGTTGAGATGAGAGGTAGAGATTGTCCTACTAGGCATGCCAGAATTTGTAGACAATAAATTTGGATTGAGAAAATAAAATCAAAAAAAATATCGTAACAATCGTAGTATTTTATTTCAAATATTTGAGTGTTACAATCTCTATGATTCCTCTGATTCTTATTTTCAATAGTAAATAAATTCAAGGGCCTTTGAGCTTGACCTTGAATCTACGTTTGTTTCCACGAACGATGATCTTGTTCTTGAGCTTGAGCTTGATTGTTTGGACTTGAACTTGATTTGATCCTAGTTCTTGAGCTTGAACTTGATTTTTTTTTTCGTTCTTGGACTTGAATGCTTGATTTGTTCTTCGTTCTTGAACTTGAACTTGATTTCTTGAACTTTATCTTGGTTGCTTGAAGTCTGAAGCTTATAGAGAAATTTGCTTTGTTTGATCCACGAGCTCTCTCTTACTTCTTGTTATAACTTTTGGTGTCTTTTCTGAGTTATGAAGATCCTTATTTATAGTTGTGGAAGGGAAGAGTTATGACAAGAACAAACTCTTTCCGATCAATCAAATTGAAGTGTGACATGGCACCGTTTGATTGGACAGAACATGTCACTTGCACATGTGGCGCAATTTCATTGGCCTTTTAGTGTGACTTGGCATGCTTTGTCATTTTGACACGTGGTATGATCCCATTGACTTTTTCGTTTGACTTGGCGTGCTACGTCATTTGACACGTGGCACCAAATTGGGCCTCTAGGAAGATGACATCTTGGGCCCAATTAAATAGGCTCATCACTTTAGCCAATTTAATGGGCTAGCCAATGAATTCAGACTTATTTATTTAATCCATATATATTGGACTTATATAATTAATTCGATTATATTAGCCCGTGGTATTAATTAGACCAATATATCTTGAATTTAAAATATAATCCAAATTATTTTATGAATTTAATTTTAATAAAATTTATATGCCTGCACAAATTAGAAAAGGAAAAAGAAAAAAAAAGAAGAAAATGAGAAAAAAGAAAAAATAAAAGAAAATAAGCATAGTAATAAAAAAAAATTGGAGAATAAAGAAAAACTCCCCACAAAACCTACTATGGGTAAGAAATGTAATTAGTTTATGAGTAGGAAACAAATGGATAAACAATGATAAATAGTTTTGTTTTTGTGGAAAATTGTGTCAAAACCACAAGAAAAAACTTTGTAAGGGGGACTTTTGGCTAAGAACACTTATTGTAATATCTTTCTACATTCAAGGTTGACATTTTTTAATGCTCAATTAATGAGATAAAGAAGTAGTATCCACGTGCTCATCCCTTATATCTTTTATTCTAGAGTGTATTATACTTAGATGAGATTTATCTTTTTATTATTTTAATTGATTTATTAAAAAATATTTTAATATCTTTTGGGTCAAACACTATGAAGGGTGTAATGGAAATTAAAGTATTTACATCAAATCTGCTAACTTTCAGCTGTTAAGAGTTCTGATCAGAATGAATTAATGAGTTAAATGATTGTTTGTTACCTTTTACACTTGCATCACAGAACTTTTTAAATGGGCATTAAAAATAAAGGACAGTTACGTTGTGCGCAAAATTGAGATTAGAGGACTCAAATGCACGCCCCTGTAACACAAGGGTTTAAAGTGCAATTTTCCCTAAATAAAAGATGAAACCAGAAAAGCTAAATTATTAATGAATATATGGGATTCGATGGGCAGAAAGGAGGAAATAGCAGTGAGAGGCAAAAGACAGTGCTCGTCATTCCAACTGTCATTTTAGCCTAATTATAGACTTTTTAATGTAAAACTAGTAAACTGAAATATAAAATAATTACAAACCTGGTACAACATGTCTGTATTTATATATATATCAACCACGAACACTAGCCAGACAAAAACAGAAATTAGCACTGCTAGCCCATCTCGGTAATTCTGGCTCCCTCACACGTACCTATATGTATAAAATTTAATTAAATTATACATTAATTGCCTTTTAAATGACTTGATTATATAAATATTTGTTGCATTACCGTCTATTGATAGGACTTAATCTCTAATTGGAGTAATGATTTAAAAACCTTCACGATTTAAACTATAAAAACAAACAAGAAGGCAACGTTAAGTCAAAGTCAAAACGCCGAGATGCTTGCCATTTTAGTTGACATTGGATAATGGATAACAGCTTAGTGGGTCAAAATTCTACAGCTGGTTAGACAGAATTATCGTACAGCAATTGGCCTAAATGTTGCCGGACATGAGTTGAAAAGAGTAAAAGAGTTCAATATTACAAGTTGCTACTATCATATATAGTAAAATAGCTATAAAGATTAGCACTACAACAACCCAGTATAATCCCATTTAGTGGGGTCTGGGAAGGGTAGTGTATACGCAGACCTTACCCCTACTCTGGGGTAGAGAGGCTGTTTCCAAATAGACCTCGACATCCTTCCCTCCAAGGACTTCCCACCTTGCTCTTGGGGAGACGAACTCACAACCTCTCGATTGGAAGTGAGAGTTGCTTACCATCAGAGCAACCCCTCTTGTCCTATAAAGACTAGTACGATTTAGTATAATCTCAAAGGAAAATGGGAAGAGAGAAACTAACATCTGAAGGTAAACAACACTTCAGCCACCCCCACATCTTGATACTTGTTAGCCCTGCTCAAGGTCAGACTGTGAAGATTAACCATTTCCATGGATGTAAGACATTAGTTTCAGATGATAGAGAGAGAAAGAGGAAGAATTTTTCATTGATGTATTGAGAAAATGAGACTGAGTCTCTGTAACTGTACATTCCAGAAGCTTCCGGAAAGTGTATATGTACAAATATCTACAATATTATTTTCTGTACATTGTATTGGGCCATTGGGCCAGAATTAATAAATCTACAACTTGGGCTTGGCTTGGGCTACATTGTTGTTGTGTCTGTTTCACTGAATTGGGCTGCTGATGTGGCCCAATAACTCCAACACCCCCCTGCAAGTTGGAGGGTGACTGAACTCCCAACTTGAGCAGGATAGAATGATGCAAAATACCAGTAAGAGGCTTGGTAAAGACATCCGCAAGCTGAGAGGTAGTAGAGACATGGTGTAATGCAATAAGGCCTTCATAAAGCTAGCCTCTGATGAAATGACAATCCACCTCAATATGTTTGGTCTGCTTATGAAATACTGGATTCTTTGGAATGTGAAGTGCTTCTTGATTATCACAAAAGACTGGTACAGGAGTGGTAACAGGAACCCCAAAATCAGGCATCAATCCAATGAGCCAGGTGAGCTCACCAACAACCTTGCTGATGGCTCTATACTCAGCCTCAGCAGAAGACAGAGATACCACAGGCTGCTTCTTAGCCTTCCAACCAATAAGAGAATCACCTAACAGAACACAAAAACCAGAGACAGATCTTCTGGTGTCTGGGCAGGAAGCCCAGTCACTATCACAATAAGCAGATAAGGAGATGTCAGGTGTGTTGCTGAGAAAAATACCAAGGTCAGAAGTGCCTCTAAGATATGTCAGGGTATGCAAAGCTGCATGCATATGAGAGGAGGTAGGCTTCTGAAGATATTGACTTAAATGCTGGACAGCAAAGGCTAAGTCAGGTCTAGTGTGGGTGAGGAAATTGAGTTTTCCCACTAAGCACCTATAAGTTTCAGGAGAGGGAAGAGGATCTCCTAAATCCAGTTTGAGTTTAACAGAGAGGTCAAGAGGCAAGTAACAGGAGAAACATCCTCACAGTGATAGGCTTTGAGGAGGTCAGTGATAAACTTTTTCTGGTGGAGAAGGAGCCCATCAGAATGATAACTGACCTCAATACCAAGAAAGTAGTTGAGCACCCCCAATTTCTTGATTTTAAACTCATGATCCAGAAAGCTCTTCAAAGCAGTGATTTCCTCCAAATCATTACTAGTGAGAATAATGTCATCAACATAGACGGCCAACAAGGCAATAGAAGAGCTAGATTTCTTTTGAGAGAAGAAGAAAATCCTTTAGAACATAAGGCCTGGGAGAGCTTGGCATACCACTGCCTAGAAGCCTGCCTTAACCCATACGAAGATTTTTGAAGTAGAGCCAAAGGAGAAGAAGAGGTAGAACAGGTAACATCCAGTCCAGGAGGCAATTTCATATAAAATTCCTCAACTAAGTCACCATGTAAGAATGCATTATTCACATAAAGTTGAAAGAGGGACCAATTCTGTTTAACAGCCACAACAATGAGGGATTTGATAGTTGAAAACTTGACAACAGGAGAAAAAGTCTCAGTGAAGTCTACACCCTCAACTTGGGTGTCACCCCTAACAACCAGCCTAGCCTTATGTTTTTCCACAGACCCATCAGCCCTATATTTGATCTTATAGACCCATTTGCAACCAATAGGTCATTTACCAGGGGGAAGGGGAAATATAGACCAGGTATGATTGTCCTCCAAAGCTGCAAATTCCTTGGTCATTGCCTCCTGCCAGGCAGGAATAGAGGCTGCCTACTGGTAGGAGGTAGGCTCTGCCTCTGGAATTCTAACCAAACTGCAAAGACAAGTGGAAGAAGAACTGGGGCCAGAAAGAGAAGGAGGAAGAGTGCAGACATACTGCTGCAGATGAGCAGGAAGGACACGTCCCCTATTGGATCTTCTGGGAGCAGATGAAGCAGGCACTGAAGAAGTATATGATGGAGAAGAAGGTGAAGAAGAAGGACAGTCAAGAGGTTGATGGGTGGAAGAAGAAGAAAGATTGTGCAGAAAGTCATCAACAGAAGGAACCCAGGCAGAAGAAGGATTAAGAGGAGGAAAAGAACCATGAGAAGAATTCCCTAGAGAGGCAAAAGGAAAGACATCCTCATGGTAAGTTTAGACTTCAAGTTATACAGCTTGTAACCTTTTTTAGCCAATGGATAACCCAGAAAAACACAGGGATCAGCTCTGGGTTGGAATTTATCTCTATTCTGTTTAGGGACTGAGGAAAAACATAGGCAACCAAATGTTTTAAGGTGGTTATAGGATGGAATCTGGCCAAACAGCAATTCAAAAGGGGATTTATTGTTAAGAAGTTTGGAAGGAAACCTGTTAATGAGCTAGGTTGCAGTAAGCACACAATCACCCCAAAATCTAATGGGTAGGTGAGAATGAAAGAGTAGAGCTCTTGAGGTTTCTAGCATGTATCTATGCTTTCTCTCAACTGCACCATTTTGTTGTGGTGTGTGAGAGCAAGAAGTTTGATGCATTATTCCATTTTCAGCAAAGAAGTTGCTGCCACAGCTACTAGAGCCAAGTTCAAATGCATTATCACTCCTAATGGTTTGTACCACAGACTGGAATTGAGTCTTAACCATGGCAATGAAGGCTTTAATAAGGGGAAAGGCATTGCTCTTGGACCCCATAAGGTGGGTCCAAGTAGATCTGGTAAGATCATCAACTATAGTTAGAAAATATCTACAACCATTATGAGTAGAAGTGGCATAGGGACCCCATGTATCAACATGGATGAGTTGAAAAGCATGTGTTGTTTTAATGGAACTGTCAGGAAAGGGTAGTCTAGATTGCCTGGCCAAAGGACATATAGTACAGAGAAAAGGCTGCTTTGTGGAAAATTTACATGGTATATAAGGCATGTCTTTCATTCTAACAAAAGGTATATGCCCTAGTCTATTATGCCATAACATCTCCATTTTATTCAATTCAGAATGGTATGTATAATGAGAGGAAGAAACAGAATCAACAGTTAATTGAGCATGGTATTTACTAAGATCAAGAGATTTAAAAGAAGAAGATTGCACAAGCCTGTAGAGACCATTATCCAATTTACCAATCTCCAGTGGCCTCTTCAGAGAAGGGGCCTGTATTAAACAAGAGAATTTAGTAAATAGGACAATAGAATTTAACTGGCATACAAGTTTGGACACAGAGATGAGATTGTAGTGAAAACTGGAAATATAAAGGACACGATGTAGAGTGAAACAAAGGAATTGTATGGAGCCAGTGCATGTTACCTTAACCTTATAGCCATTGGACAAGGTAACTAGATATGGTATTACTAAAGGCTTAATATCAAACCGAAGGTCTTTATTAGAGGTCATGTGGTCAGTGGCACAGAGTCTATAATCCAAATGCAATCACTTATTCTGGTTAGCATGCAAGCCCCATAGGATACATTCTTTAAATGATTGGTTGGAGAAAAATTACCAGAAAAGTTGGTTGATGCCATAAGACTGGACTGCTGCTGAGACTCTGACATCTGTGTCTGTTGGAGCAGCAACATAAGCTAGGAATATTGATCTTTGGTTAAACCAGGTATTAGAGATTTTGAATCAGAAATCCCTTGAGCATTGTCAGCACTATTCTGAGTTCCATCAGGGTTTGTACACCCCTGCACTTCAACATGTGCTGCACTCCTCCTTCCTTTTGTGAATTTGAAGTCTAATGGAAATCCTCTTGTGAATTTGAAGTCTGGTGGAAATCCATTAAGTTTGTAACACTTGTCAATCAGGTGTCCAGGTTTCATACAATACCTACACACCAAGTTTGCCATGTTGAGATCAAAATTGAGTCTGGGGCTGAATTGCTTAGGGTACCCAGCTGCTGTGGGAGGAAATCTTGTGATAGAGGGTTTGCTGCTGAAATGAGTATTGAAAGCACTCGAATCATGACGAAATTGGGATGGTGATGAAACTTGTCTTTGTCTCTCATCTTGGAGTAAAATATTGTATGCACAATCCAGAGTTGGTGGAGGTTGTAACATAAGAATATTGCTTCATAGATGTCATTGAGCCCCATAAGAAACTGATGCAATTTGTTTTCATCATCCTCCCTTTGAAGCTCGGATCTGGCATTGCATGTGCAAGTGTTTCCACGAGATGCACGCATGAAACTCAGTTCATCCCACAGTTTCTTTTACTTGTTGAAATAAGATGCTATATCCAAAGACCCCTGATTAGTTGATGCCAACTCCTGCTTAATCTCAAATATCCTGGCGCCATTGACAGTCCCATATCTACTATTAAGTTGGTTCCAGATGCTTTGAGCAATGTCGGAATATTGAACACTCTCGGCTATCTCTGGCGCAAGGGAATTAGTAAGCCAAGAGATAACCATATTGTTGCACCTATCCCATTGCCTAAACTGAGGAGAGTTTTCTGGAGGTTTAGGAATCGTTCCGTCAATGAAGCCTATTTTATTCCTAGCTGATAACGAGATGATTATATTACGTCTCCATCCCCTAAAACCAACCCCTGAAAAGTGATTGCTTACCAAAGAGATTCCCGGAACATCAGAAAACAAGAGAAACAAAGGGTTCAAGGGGTCAATTACAAAATTATCAGTCCTAGACTCAGAGGTATCACCAACATTAACCATTTTTGACTGAGAAAGGGATTTGGGCTTGAAATTTGTAAGATTAAAAACCCTAAATGCTCCTAGGTAAAATAAAATCTTCAGGAATCGACTGACTCCTATGCTTGAACTGACGAGAGAAAGTATGAAACTCAGAAAACTCAAAAAAAATCAACAATCACTGAAGAATATCCAGAGAAAAATAGAGAAAAAGAGAAAAAACCTAGATTTGTCAGAGAAGACAGAAGCTTTGACGAAAAACGGTGAGGGTAACATCACGACAAAGTCCGTGACAAGCAGAATCATAATCTCCGCTCTGATACCATGTGAAGATTAACCTTTTCCATGGATGTACGACATTAGTTTCAGATGATAGAGAGAGAAAGAGGAACAACTTTTCATTGATGTATTGAGAAAATGAGACTGAGTCTCTGTAACTGTACATTCCAGAAGCTTCCGGAAAGTGTATATGTACAAATATCTACAATATTATTTTCTGTACATTGTATTGGGCCATTGGGCCAGAATTAAATAAATCTACAACTTGGGCTTGGCTTGGGCTGCATTGTTGCTGCTCTGTTGCTGTGTCTGTTTCACTGAATTGGGCTGCAGATGTGGCCCAATAAATCCAACACAGACTCTCACTTGCAATGCTTGTGAAAAACCAAAGAACAATAACAAGCCTAATATCTATGGCTACAATAGCTGCCAATACTTCCTCCATGAAAACTGCCTCAATGCTCGTCGTTTTCTCGACAACTCATCTCATCCTTCTCACCCTTTAAACCTTTTCCCTATTCCAACTTATTCACGTCGTTCCTATACTTGCAAGGCTTGCGGCTCTGATAGCAATGGCTCTAGCTTTAGCTGTGCCTGTTGCAAATTCGATATCCACTTGCATTGCGCATCTTGTCCAAGTTCAATAATTGTTGACAAACACCCACATCAATGATGGGGTCCATCCCCTTAAATTAAGGAAGAAATTGTCTTCCTTTGCCAACTTTTGTCAAAAGTCGGCAACAACCACAGCAACCCACACTTTGTTTCTGTCAAATTAAGTGTGTTGCAGAAACAAAAGTTCAAGAAAGGCTGCCTCATTTTGCCTATAAATGAGAGTTTCAGCTCTCATTTTTTACACCAACAGAAAAAGAGACCAAGAGTAAGGTTTCACATACAGGGTATAAGAAAATAGTCTGTGAAGAAAATAGAGAGTGAGCGATATTGTAGTGAGGTGGAATATCAAAAGAGGGTTATTACTTTTGAGTGTTGTAGTGGTCTTTGGAGTATTTTACTCGGACCTACAAAGTGTAAATATTCCTTATTATAGTGATATCAGTTGCTCCTCTCAGGGCCGTGGTTTTTTCCCTTATTCAGAAGGGTCTTCCACGTAAAAATCTTGGTGTCATTGTTACTCTTTTATTCTTGTTAATTATCGTATCTCGGTGCTACATTATAATTCCGCTTTTATTACCGTGAATATTATTTTGGTAGGGGGTTTATTCCTAACAACTGGTATCAGAGCACATGTTCTTCTTTTTCACTGAAATATTATTCACTATCGGTAGTATTATACTCGGTGAAAATAAAATGTCCGGAGTAAAGTACGAGGTAGCTAAATTCAACAGAGATAACGGCTTTTCAACATGGCAAAGAAGGATGAGGGATCTGCTCATTCAACAAGGATTACACAAGGTACTTGTTGTTGACGCCAAAAAGTCTGATACCATAAAAGCTGATGATTGGGCTGACTTAGATGAAAGAGCTGCTAGTGCAATCAGGTTTCACTTATCGGATGATGTGGTAAATAACATCATTGATGAAGACACTGCACGTGGAATTTGGACAAGGTTGGAAAGCCTATACATGTCCAAAACGCTGACAAATAAATTGTACCTGAAGAAGCAGTTATACGCCCTACACATGGGTGAAGGTATGAATTTTTTGTCTCATTTAAATGTTTTTAACGGACTAATCACACAGCTTGCCAACCTCGGAGTGAAAATCAAGGAGGAAGATAAAGCCATCTTGCTATTGAACTCGTTGCCATCTTCGTACGATAATTTGGCAACATCCATCCTGCACGGTAAGATTACTATTGAGTTGAAAGATGTCACACCGGCTCTTTTACTCAATGAGAAGATGAGAAAGAAGCCTGAAAATCAAGGACAAGCTCTTATCACAGAAGGTAGATGCATTATCAAAGGAGTTTGAGTAACTATGGTAGATCCGGAGCTCGGGGAAAGTCAAAGAATCGATCCAAATCAAAAGCCAGAAATTGCTACACCTGTGATAAACCAGGTCACTTCAAAAGAGATTGCCCAAATCCAAGGAAGGGAAAAGGTGAATAGTGGCCAGAAGAATGACGACAACACAGCCGCCATGGTGCAAAACAATGATAATGTTGTCCTCTTTATAAATGAGGAAGAGGAATGCATGCACCTGTCAGGTCCAGAGTCGGAATGGGTGGTTGACACAGCAGCATCTTACCATACCACACCAGTAAGAGATGTTTTTTGCAGATATGTAGCAAGTGAATTCGGCACCATGAGAATGGGTAACACGATTTACTCAAAGATTGCGGGGATTGGTGACATTTGTATCAAGACAAATGTCGGATGCACATTTTTTCTAAAGGATGTGCGGCATGTGCCTGATTTGCGGATGAACTTGATCTCGGGGATTGCTTTGGACCGAGATTGATACGAGAACTATTTTGCAAATCAAAAGTGGAGACTCACCAATGGATCATTGGTGATTGAAAAGGGAGTTGCTCGTGGCATGTTGTACAGGAAAAATGTAGAAATATGCCAAGGAGAATTGAATACGGCACAAGATGAGATTTCTGCAGATTTGTGGCATAAAAGAATGGGTCATATGAGCGAGAAGGGATTGCAGATTCTTTCCAAGAAATCACTTATTTCTTATGCCAAAGGTACAACAATAAAACCCTGTGGCTACTGTTTATTTGGTAAACAGCATAGATTCTCATTTCAGACATCGTCTGAAAGAAAATTGAATACACTTGATTTAGTATATTCTGATGTTTGTGGCCCAATGGAAATTGAATTAATCGGAGGTAACAAATATTTTGTTACTTTTATTGATGATGCTTCACGAAAATTGTGGGTTTATATTTTGAAAACCAAAGATCAGGTGTTTCAAGTTTTCCAAAAGTTTCATGCTCTAGTAGAAAGGGAGACAGGTCAAAAGCTAAAGCGTCTCCGAAGTGACAATCGAGGTGAGTACACTTCAAGGGAATTTGAAGAGTACTGTTTAAGTCATGAGATCAGACATGAAAAGACAGTTCCTGGAACCCCACAACACAATGGTGTAGTAGAGAGGATGAACTGCACTATTGTGGAGAAGGTGAGAAGCATGCTCAGAATGGCTAAACTACCTAAGTCATTCTAGGGTGAAGCAGTTCAAACAACATGTTACCTGATCAATAGGAGTCCATCAGTTCCATTGGCGTTTGACACCCCAGAGAGAGTTTGGACCAATAAGGATGTGTCCTACTCGCATCTGAAGGTGTTAGGTTGCAGAGCTTTTGCACATGTACCAAAAGAGCAGAGAACAAAGCTGGATGATAAATCTGTTCCTTGCATATTTATCGGATATGGAGATGAAGAGTTTGGGTATAGATTGTTTGATCCTGTAAAGAAGAAGGTCATCAGAAGCAGAGATGTAGTCTTCCGAGAAAGTGATGTTGGAACTGCTGCTGATATGTTAGAAAAGGCAAAAAATGGAATAATTCCTAACATTGTTATTATTGCTTCTACTTCTAACAATCCCACAAGTGCAGAAAGTATGACCGACGAGGTTTCCGAGCAGGGGGAGCAACCTGGTGAGGTTATTGAGCTGGGGGAGCAACTGATGAAGGTGTCGAGGAAGTGGAGCACCCCGCTCAGGAAGAAGAACAACCTCAACCTCTGAGGAGATCGGAGAGGCCAAGGGTAGAGTCATGCAGGTACCCTTCCACAGAGTATGTCCTCATCAGTGATGAAGGGGAGCCAGAATGTCTTAAGGAGGTGCTGTCCCATCCAGAAAAGAACCAGTGGATGAAAGCTATGCAAGAAGAGATGGAATCTCTACAGAAAAATGGCACGTACAAACTGGTTGAACTTCCAAAGGGTAAAAGACCACTCAAATGCAAATGGGTCTTTAAACTCAAGAAAGATAGAAATGGCAAGCTTGTTAGATACAAAGCTCGATTGGTGCCTAAAGGCTTCGAACAGAAGAAAGGTAGTGATTTTGATGAAATTTTCTCACCTGTTGTCAAAATGACTTCTATTCGAACAATTTTGAGCTTAGCAGCTTGCCTAGATCTTGAAATGGAGCAGTTGGATGTGAAAACTGCATTTCTTCATGGAGATTTCAAAGAAGAGATTTATATGGAGCAGCCAGAAGGATTTGAAGTAGCTGGAAAGAAATACATGGTGTGCAAATTGAATAAGAGTCTTTATGGATTAAAGCAGGAACCAAGACAGTGGTACATGAAGTTTGACTCATTCATGAAAAGTCAAACATACATAAAGACCTATTCTGATCCATGTGTATACTTCAAAAGATTTTTGAGAATAATTTTATTATATTGTTGTTGTATGTGGATGACATGTTAATTGTAGAAAAAGACAAGGGGTTGATAGCAAAGTTGAAGGAAGATCTGTCCAAGTCATTTGATATGAAGGACTTGGGCGCAACACAAAAAAATCTAGGGATGAAGATAGTTCGAGAGAGAATAAGTAGAAAGTTGTGGCTATTTCAGGAGAAGTACATTGAACGTACACTAGAACGTTTCAACATGAAGAATGCTAAGCCAGTAGCACACCTCTTGCTAGTCATCTAAAATTGAGCAAAAAGATATGTCCTACAACAGAGGAGGAGAAAGGGAACATGGCTAGAGTTCCTTATTCTTCAGCAGTTGGAAGCTTGATGTATGCAATAATATGTACTAGACCTGATATTGCTCACGCAGTTGGTGTTGTCAGCAGGTTTCTTGAAAATCCTGGAAAGGAACATTGGGAAGCAGTCAAGTGGATGCTCAGGTACCTGAGAGGTACCACGGGAGATTGTTTATGCTTTGGAGTATCGATCTTGAAGGGCTATACGGATGCTGATATGGCCGGTGACATTGAAAATAGAAAATCCACTACTGGATATTTGTTTACATTTTCAGGGGGAGCTATACATTGGCAGTCGAGGTTGCAGAAGCGTGTCACACCCTCTACAACTAAAGCAAAGTACATTGCCGCTACAGAAACTGGCAAGGAGATGATATGGCTCAAACGGTTCCTTCAAGAGCTTGGTTTGCACCAAAAGGAGTATATCGTCTATTGTGATAGCCAAAGTGCAATAGACCTTAGCAGGAACTCTATGTACCATGCAAGGACCAAACACATAGATGTGAGATATCACTGGATTCGTGAGAAAGTGGCAGACGAATCTTTACATGTCAAAAAGATTCACTCAAGCGAAAATCCTGCGGATATGCTGACCAAAGTGATATCAAGAGACAAGTTTGAACTATGCAAAGAACTTGTCTGCATACACTCAAACTAGAAACTGTGGTGTTATTTCCTCTAGATAAATGGGACTGGAGGGGGAGATTGATGGGGTCCAATCCCTTAGATTAATGAAGAAATTGTCTTCCTTTGCAAACTTTTGTCAAAAGTCGGCAACAATCACAACAACCCACACTTTGTTTCTCTCAAATTAAGTGTGCTGCAGAAACAAAAGTTCAAGAAAGGTTGCCTCATTTTGCCTATGAAGCTCTCATTTTTTAACCAACAGAAAGAGAGAAAAAGAGAAAGGTTTCACAGACAGGGTATAAGAATATAGTCAGTGAAGAAAATAGAGAGTGAGCGATATTGTAGTGAGGTGGAATATCAAAAGAGGGTTATTTCTTTTGAGTGTTGTAGTGGTCTTTGAAGTATTTTACTCGGACCTACAAAGTGTAAAAATTCCTTACTATAGTGATATCAGTTGCTCCTCCCAGGGCCGTGGTTTTTTCCCTTATTCAGAAGGGTTTTCCACGTAAAAATCTTGGTGTCATTGTTACTCTTTTATTCTTGTTAATTACCGTATCTCGGTGCTACATTATTATTCCACTTTTATTATCGTGAATATTATTTTGGTAGGGGGTTTATTCCCAACAACCAATCGGATCTCCTCTTCGGCTCTCCTTACGATGATAAGGATATCACATATGTTTGTGATATTTGCAATGTCATAATGAATAGGGACAGTTGGTTGTACTATTGCGCTGGTTGTGATTTTGCATCGCACTTACAGTGTGCAACTACTCCTGAAGTTTGGCATTTTCCCGACACACCAACGTTCAAATCCAAATTCATATCCAAACCGGAATACAATTCCAAATCCAAATGCAACAGTGGAGATAATAAATTCAGCTAATGATGCTCATGCTCGGCTAATGGCAGCTCAACTTGAATCTCAAATTGCGGCACGATCAAGACAGGCTATTCTGGACTCCATCGACGGGCCATCACGAAGATACTATACTACTAATTGCTTTTATATCTTTATCATCCCATCCGTCCGCTTTGAATTCACGTTTTCTGCAAAATAAATGCCTTGTTCTAATGTTGTTTCTTTTTGAAATGCCTTTTCTTTCAGCTCTTGTATGTCTTCTATTCATGTAATTTCTTCATCTTCTCTGCATTTTCTACGTTTATCTATTTACAACTGTTTGGTACTCTTTCTTTCGTCGGGTAAAAGAACTGGTAGTGTAGTTTACTGGCACAGTCATATGTTTGTTTCTCCAAATAATTAACTATTTAACTAATTTAAGACATTAAATTAATCGGACCCCAGTTTGTTGTTTGCACTTTAAACGTCATTTTTCATCCATTGTACGTGACCCCTTTCCAGTGGAGAATGGATTGAAAATCTATAGTCTTGTTATTTTCATAAAAGAGTATTCAAGTTCTTCTCATCATATACATAACTTACCTTTCTATCTGGCAAATATAGAAGAGATCTATATTTGGAAAAGTAAAAATCAATTATGGTAAACTATTTTCCTTCATTCAAGAAAAGGTAAAATTTAAATATGGGAAGTAAATCAGATAAAATCCTAACAAGAACAAGTCCAAATGTGAATATGAATTACATATTAGAACAAGTCTAAATGTGGACTGTCAACGAATTCCATGGCTCTCAATATTGGTGACTATTCATATCACACACTACTACATATGCTACAGAGAGCTAACCGAGAGAAGAAAAATGAAAAAGGAAATTAAGCAGTGGTGAATACATGCCAGGAGTCCGGAACCCAATTGTGATTCTTTTGGACTCAAAATACATAAATAAAGTGATAAAAAAAAGGTGACATTTTTATGTATAGTGCCACAATATTTGGTGCTATACATTAACGTTAACTGATGAAAAGCTTGGAGAATCGATCAAGTCTCCACAAGGCATCTGAAGACATGGCCGCTCCATCTCCGGCCTGAGCCATAATACCTGTTTGAGCTGCCACTGCAGGCTGAACCACTGGAACCTGAGTCCGGGGAGCTACCTGCTCCGGAGTACGCGTAGCAGGAGTCTGAACCCCTCCTCCAGCCTGAGAAGTGACTGGTGCTACTGGCAGCAAACCCGCTCTAGTGACACTGTCCATAAAACCTGCCAATGGGACTAGAGCATCCTGGAGATCCGGGGGAAACATAACCCCTCCTGGGACATGAGCCGGGCCCACTGGAGCTGATGGGGCTGGAACCTCCTCATCATAATCAATATAAGGCTCCACCTCTGGAACTGCTGCGGGGGCTGGGCTCTGCCCCTACGACAGCCTTTGGCTCGGCCTCGGCCTCTGCCCCTCGCGGGAGCTGCTGCAGGAGGCTCGGGCTGCTGTGCGGTAGAAGAAGATGCACATGTTCTCACCATCTGCTAAAGAACAGAGTAGAACGACAATCAATATTTGAGCAACAAAATCGCACGATAAGAATGAGCAAGGTGAAATTTTCCTAACTCTGTGGCCTCTGGGGGATAAATACAGACGTCTCTGTACCGATCCCTCAGACTCTACTGAGCTTGTTCGTGAGTTGTGAGACCCAACTAACGTAGTGCTCTGATACCAACTTGTCACAACCCGAATTTCCCATCATCGGGGGCCGTGATAGCGCCTACTATTGGAGCTAGGCAAGCCAACTTTTTTAAACATTTCACAAAATTTTTATTTAAAAAAATATAATAAACTGAAACAAATACTAAAATATCCGGAAGACTTATAAATACTTTAAACAGAAAACATAGGATATGAAGGTCTCAAACTATAATTTCTACCCAGTATCTGGTGTCACCACTCACGGACTATTAAGGAGTACTAAAAACATCAGTCTGAAAGAAAATACACAAGAGTCTGTCTCGATACAAATAAACAAACTGAAATAACATAGATGAGACACCGAGCCCGCGGACGTCAGCTAAGCTACCTAAGAGTCTCTGGACTGAAGGTCGGCTCCCGGTCTAGAACTGCTGGGGCGGTCCGTAAGCTGCTCCCTGATCTGTGCACAAAATGGAACAGAAGTGTAGCATCAGCACAACCAACCCCATGTGTTGGTAAGTGCCTGGCCTAACCCTGGCGAGGTAGTGATGAGGCTAGATATGACCTACCACAATTAACCTGTACAAATATATGCAATAACAGGAGAATACGCTAATCTAAACAGTTAAAATGGGAGGGAAGCATTTTGTGGGGTACAATAGTTCCAATACAGAAATCAGCCAACAAGAATGAAAACCGAGCGGATAACAACTGATAAAGAAATACAGAAAGCTAAACACACAGAACAATATACTCAGTCCATATTCCCGTTGCGGCGCACAACCCGATCATCAACATTTAATACCGTTGCGGCGTGCAACCCGATCCTCGACAATAAATCTGTTGCGGCGTGCAACCCGATCCTCGATATTCACCAACAAAAACTCACCCAACATCATTCGCAACTCAAGTGCGAGGGGAGTAACATTAAAATACAAGAGTCCCGACGAGGGAATGTAACTAACAGCTCAATTATCCTGGCAAGGGATGGTTCAATTTATACCAAAATTCTGGCAAGGGAAATAATCACAGGACTTCCACTTCCAACACTTAAGTACCAATAACTCTAAGTCGAGCCAATGCTCCAATAATCTATATATGTCTCTATTGTCCTCAACCGATCATATCATGTGAACTCAATCAATTTAAGCAACAAGTCATGCCACATTATTCAAATTAACACAATTAAAGACCCACGGTCATGCTAGACTAGGGCGCATAGATAACCTTCACCATACCTATACACCGACTCCAGATAACACATAGCAAATAATGTCCTAATCCTATTCCCTCAAGCCAAATTTAGATCAAATAGTTACCTCGGTCCGAAAATAGCAATCAAGCCTCTAACACCGCATTTCCTCTAGAATCTAACTCCGAAACAACGATATCTAGCCATAATTAGTTCAATATTATCAATAATGACTTAAAAATACAATTTCATAGCCTAGAAATGAATTTTCTATCATTATTCCTAAAATACCAAAATCTGACATCGGGCCCACATGGTCCAAACTCGAGGCTCGGACCAAAACCCAATCACCTATAACCCCACGAGTTCAAATATGCAATTCGTTTTAAGATTCGACCTCAAATTGAGGTTGAATTGCCCAAAAATCATAAAAGCCCTAGTTCTACCCAAATCCCCTAAATTCTACCTTGATTTTATGTATTAGGACTAGGAAATTAATAATTAGATGAAGAAATAATGAAGGGATGAAGTTAAGATCCCTTACCCAAAAGGACTATGAAGAAAGGAAAGCTTGGATTTCGTCAATGGAGGAATTTAGGAAGGAGTTCGTGTGAAAAATGGGAAGAAATACCGTGCACTGTTCTATTTTTAAACATAAAAATTCACTGAAGGAATTTACCCTACGCGATCGCGACATGAGGGCCGCGTTCACGATGAAGGAGGATTGGGGCCATCGCGATCGTGATTGGGATCACGCGATCGCGAAGAAGGAAGTCAGGGGGGTCCAAGTGGCTTATGTGAGCGTGAAGTGGAGAGTGCGAACGCGTTGAAGAAGCTGGTAAAACAATGCGAACGCGGGCGACCTTCCGCGATCGCAAAGAAGGCTGGGGGCTGGGCTATGCGAACAAGATTGCAAAGGGAAAATCAGTCTGCAACAGATTTGGATTTTTTGATGTGTTTTTAAGTTCTATAACATCCCGAACCATCCCCGAAATCACTCCCGAGGCCTCGGGGCTCCCAACCAAGCTTACACACTAACTCAATAACATCCTACAAACTTAGTCGAGCAATCAAGTCGCTAAAATAACATCAAAATCAAAGAATCAACCCCCAAAACTCATAAAATTCATTTCAAAGTTCATAACTTCTAAAATTTTCATTTTTAGTCCGAAACACGTCAAATGACGTCTGATTTCGACCAAATTTCACAGAAAGCGCTTAACGCTCATTTAAGACATGTACCGGACGTTGGAATCAAAATACGATCCCGTTATCTATATTTTCTAACTCATTTTCATTTAACATTTTCATATCACTTTCACATAAATAATTTCTTTCAAAAATTCCGTACTCGGGCCTGGGACCTCAGATTTCAATTCCGAAAATACGCCCGAGTCTCATATTTTCCTACGAACCCTTCGGGACTATCACATCACGGGTCCGGGTTACACAAAATGTTAATCAAGGTCAACTATATCAATATTATTATCAAAATTCATAGTTTTTAACACAAAATTCATATATTTTCACATAAAAATTTTCGACTTCGCGTCCGGACTACCAACGTAAATCAAGACGATCAAATAAGAGGTTTTCAAGGCTTCGAAAGCACAGAGAAGTGAGAATTAAGGCGATGACCCCTTTGGGTCGTCACATCAAATTGGATAAAGAACCACTTTAGTCACAATTTTGCATATCCCAAATTGGTTTGGAAAACCAAACCAAACCAACATCGGTTTGGATTAGTTTAATTTTATTTGTTTTTCGGGGTTTTTATTATATGAATATGGAACTACAACAAAAAATTGACGTGTTTCAATAACGTCTGATAAGAAAGTAATGATACAACTTATTATATAAAGTATAAAAAAATTGATACATTCCATGAGAATATCACAAATATTTGTAGATATCTTTTGAAAAAAATTCTATATAAATTCTTTAATGTATCTATAAAATTATATATTTATATGCCGATTTGATTCGAATTTTTATTGCTCAATACCAAATAAAACCTAATTAAAATTTTAAATTGGTTTGATTTCACTTATTCGGTTTGAACAACCATAATATTTGTTGAATGATCTCCATGTGTTTTCAGAAAGACCAAAAAGGAAGAAAAAAAATTACTTAACCGTGGCTGATTGTCTAGGCATATACTCAATCCGTTTCAATTTATGTGAACCTATTTTCTTTTTGGTCCATGCCAAAAAGAATGACCACTTTCTTTATTTGGAAACAATTTACTTTTATGCAATGATTTATAACCGCACAATATATATGTGCCTCATTTTACACTACAAGTTCAAAAGTATTCTCTCTCTTCTTAAACTTCGTAACCAGTCAAATAAATTCATATAAATTAAAATGGAGGGAGTATGTAAATGGACGTCCTTTTTTGCAATCCATTAATCAACAGTCACCGAAGTCCTATATCGGTCCTACCCAACAAATATCTGTAAGAACAGTCCATGAAAATAAATTTATGTCAGATTTTTTCCATTTATACAGTGAATAAGGCAGCTATTTGGGCATACTTGTCTTGAACAGAGACACAGCATGGGAGGCCCCATATATAGATTGATCACTGGCAAAACTAACAAAAGGTATAGCGTTAGCTATTTTGGCGCTATACATGAGCGTGCCAGCTTTTTCGGTGTAATGTCATAATATTTAGCGCTATATATTAACGGTACAATTAACGTTAACGTATAGCGCCAAATATTGCAACACTCACTATACATAAAAATGTCACCTCTTTTTCTTTATCACCTATTTATATATTTTGAGTCCAAAACAATCACAATTGGGTTCCCCTCTACACCCTTCACAAGTCATTCTTTTCAAACATTGACCAAAAAACAAACAAGAAGGCAAAGTTTAGTCAAAGTCGAAATTTGCCATTTTAGTTACCATTGGATAATAGCTGAATCAGTCAATATTCTACAGCTGTTTAAATAGACATCTGCGTCGCAATTGGCCAAGTTATTCCAATAGACGACTTAATAAAGCGGGGGAGAAAAAATGAAAGCAAAGTCGTCGAAGGAAACAACATGGCCAAGTTGCTATTAGTTAAATAAAAATACTACAGCGAATTAGTGTAATCACTGAACTTGCTAGCTCTCCAATACTTCAACTGTACACTCCTCGTTTTCTCAATCATTCATCTCATCCTTCCCACCCTTTGACTCTTCTCCCAATCCCAACTTACTCGAGCCGTTCTTACACTTGCAAGGCTTGTGGCTCTGCTGGTAATGGATTCTGCTTTAGCTGTGCTTGTTGCGAATTCGATATCCACTTGCAATGTGCATCTTGTCCAAGTTCAATACTTATTGACGAACATCAACATCAATTGGGGCTCCACTTTGGTTCTTCTTACCAAGATAAGAGTATCGCATATATTTGTGATGTCTGCAATGTAATAATGAACAGCGACCATTGGCTTTACTATTGCGCTGGTTGTGATTTTGCATCTCATTTGCACTGTGCAATTAGTCCTGAAGTTGGTGTTTTCCCCAGACAGCAGCGTCCAATTCCAAATCAAACATTGGAGATGATAAATGCAGCTAATGAAGCTCATCAGCAGATTATTGCAGCTCAAATTCGTGCTCAGTTTGCGGCACGAGCAGGAGAGGCTGCTCTGGACTTGGTCGGGCCACCACGAAGATACAGTTACTTTTAACTGATAAAATTGTTTAATTTCACCTTGTGCCTTATATTTGACGTTCGAGTTTTATCGCAAAAACAAATACTGTACTCTATTAAATTATTTCTCCTTCAGATACTTTCTTCAAAATATAATGTTATTAACAGCTACTATTAACAATTATATTGTGAACTTGATGAATCTGGGCTCAATCGACAGATTCATCCTAGCAATTTGGAATTAAGTTTTAGTTCAGAGAGATCGAGCTTAGGAGAGAAGAGAGGAAATCCAGTGAAATGAAAGTGTATTATTTGTAATAAAGGAGTACAAATTTATATAGTATTTATTTTCTGCAATTTATGCTAGTCCTTATTATGCTAACCGTATGTTATTATGGCAAAATCTCATGTGTTTATTTGACCATTACAAAGGACCCTGGCTCATTGGGGGTGATTTTAATGAAATTCTGCACTTTACTGAAAAATTTGGTGGTCGTGTTATTAATAATTCACGCACAAATCAACTTGTATTATTAATTGCAATTTAGTCGATCTTGACTATAAAGGTAGCAAATATACATGGACTAATAAACGGAAGCTAGGTTCCAACATTTAAGAACGCCTTGATAAAAATTTTGTAAATTACGATTGGCTCACTTTATTTCCCGAAGCCCAAGACCGTCACTTGCCCCGCACCCACTCTGACCATTCACCACTCTTACTTACCCCTCAACCTTCGCATCTTCTCAAATCACCCTTTTTTTGACTAGAAACCACATGGAACTCTCATCCCGATTTCCTTACCATTCTCCGTGACATCTGGCATCCACCTCCCACCCTCGTAAATGTTCTAACTTCCTTCCAACATAATATTAGCACATGGAATAAAGATTCGCTTGACAATATTTTCCATCGAAAACGACATTTACTTGCCATGATAGGAGGTATTCAATCCTCCCCAAATTATCTCACTAGTCGCTTCTTACAACAACTAGAAAGTACTTTATCACAAGAATATAATGATGTTCTTCATCTCGAGGAAGAATTCAGAAAAATCAACTCCCGTATCCAATGGCTGCAAGATGATGATGCAAACATCAAGTTTTTCACCTTTCCACATTACACCGTCGTAAGAATTGTATCCACGCATTACAAGACCTTGCGGGTAATTGGTGCTATGGAAATCTTCAAATTCATGGCAGCATTCTCGCATACTTTAAATCACTTTACACTACAGAATCCACACTCTCTCTACTATCATCAACCCCCATGTTCTTCCCCCATCACTCCAGCAGCATGTGCGGACCTACTCCGCTCATTATCCACCAATGAAATTCTATCAGTCGTAAGCACCTTCAAACCCTTCAAGCACTCGGACCCGATGACATACACCCTTTCTTTTATCAATATTATTGGACGGAACTGGGACCGAAAGTCATTGACTTCTGTTATCAAATATTCTTAACTTTTCAAATTCCTGAATCCATCCACCAAACTTACGTATGTCTCATTCCAAAAGTTCCTAATGCGTCCATGGTTACTAAAAATAGACCTATTGGCCTATGCTCCACAATCTATAAAATCATCACAAAAATTTTAGTACAACGTATTAAACCCCTCCTACCTACACTCATCAACCCTACTAAAATAGCTTCCAACAACATCGACAAACGACTGATAACGCTATCATTTTTCAAGAAACTCTTCATTATTTTAAGAAGAAATTTGGTAAAATAGGCTTTATGCTTCTTAAGTTGGATCTAAAGAAAGCATTTGACCGACTAAAATGGTCTTTTGTTTGCCAGGCCCTTCAATACATTAATTTTCCCTCTCCCGTCATTCAATTACTTATGTCCTATATCACTACATACTCCTTTTCCATCCTCATAAATGGCAAGCGTACCCCATTCTTTTCCCCTTCGCGTGGCATTCGCCGGGGCGACCCCCTGTCCCCTTATCTTTTCATCCTATGTATGGAATTACTTACTCGCAAAATCAAAGCAGTTGATTATCAACTTTGGAAACCAATCCATCTCACCCCACATGGCCCCGCCCTCTCTCAGTTGTTCTTTGCAGATGATATTATACTCAATTCTACAACGTCAACCCGCAGTTGTCATACTATCATCGACAACCTTAATGATTTCAATCGTGCCTCTGGTAAAAAAATAAACTTTCAGAAATCAAAAATCTTCTTCTCCAAGAATGCTACCTCGAAGGATAAAACCTTTATCCTCTCCTCCTTTAATATGACCAAAGGTACAATATTTGGTAAATATCAGGGCTTTCCCATCTTTACAGAGCGGCCCACCAATCGCCACTTCCAATTCATTCTTGATAACCTTAAAAAGCAGGTTGCGGGTTGGAAAACACCTTTCCTTACTATGGTCGGGCGCACTACCCTTATTAACTCTACTCTAAATAGCCTCTCGACCCATGTCATGCAATACATTAAAATTCCTCGTACTTTTCTATCTCAATTAGAGCGCTGCCAGCGTAATTTTCTTTGGGGCACCACTTCCAATAAAAAGAAAATTCACCTCGTAAACTGGAGTATTGTTACCTTACCAAAAGAGCATGGGGGCCTTGGTATCCAACGTCTATCCCACAAAAACAAAACTTTACTCGCAAGTCAAGCCTCTCGCATGCTACACAATCCCTCCTCCCCCTGGGCTGCTACCCTTCTCCACAGATACTTTTATCACACTATACATCCTCATACTCGTGGTTCTTAAATTTGGAAAAACCTACTCGCCAGTAGGCACCTCTATCAATCAGGCATCAAATAGATTATCGGTATATGCATAATCATTAACTTTTGGATTGGTGCCTGGCTAGGCCCTAATAGACCATTGCAACAATGTATCGCTGGGCCCCTACCATATCATGCCCTTCTTGACACTGCATCTACTTATATTAAACGACGCCAATGGGACCTCACCAACGTCCCTTTTGAACTACCCTCAACAATCCTACAAAAGATTCTCAACACACTTATATATCCCCACTCACACTACAAACCCTAACTCTTTTGCCTGGACTTTAGCTTCCAGGCGGAACATTAAACAAACAATTACTATATCACCAATCACTTCCCTCTTACACTGGGCCGTCGTTTCATTCTATATGGAAACTCCGACTCCCGCAAAAAATCAAACAGTTCCTCTGGCTGATTAGCCATAACCGCCTCCCCACTGCCAGCCATTATCACCACATATCTTTCCTCCCTAATGACACTTGCGCCACTTGCCTCACCCACCCGAAACAACGATTCATTTATTCCTGCAGTGTCCAGCTACTGTCCATCTTTGGTCACTGTTATACATGCTACCAACAATTATGACACTTCTGCATAACTTTTGCTCTCCAATCTTTTTTGTTTCATCAACTTCTTTTCCAAACTCACGTGCTGAATCCCTTAAATATCCCTAACGACATCCTTATTCCCTTTGCCCTTTGGCACATCTGCTTGGCCCGTAATGGTAAGCGTTTTCAAAATCATCACCAACCCTTCTCCGCATCTCTCATCCTTAAAATGGTTTCGAAATTCTGTTATCTCGTAACCCCCTCCCGCCCTACCTCATCTCGTACCCCTATTCATATCAAGTGGCATCCTTCTCATCTAGGTTACTTTACACTTAATAGTGATGGCTCCGCCTCACAACACACTACTCATGGGGGAATTGGTAGAGTCATCTGGGACCTCACGGGTAATTGGCTTTTGGGCTTTGCGGGACATCGCTTAGTACACAGAAGCATGGAAGCCGAGCTCTTAGCACTATATCACGACCTGCACCCGGATTTTACTAACGTCTACACACCTTTAGAAGTCAATTTAGATGCTAAGGCCCTTCTTCCTATACTTCATTACTCTCATCCACTTTATGCTAACATTATCTTTGATTGCAGGTGTCTGATCGCTCGACTGCATGATACAGATATCCTTCACACGTACAGGGAGCAAAATCGGATAGCTGACTCCTTAGCTAAACATGGTTTGCTGATGAAGGCTTCACCAAACATCACTATTTTTGCTCAACCACCGCACTTTGTACAATAGCTGTTTGAAGACGACCGTTTGGAAACTCTTTTTGTTAGAAAACTAACCCCACACAGTCAAACTAGCACCCACGATGGGGTTGTTTGTTACCTTTCAGAGGTCGACCCCCTAAAATGTTAGGTTTTAATGCCTACTTCTCCTTGTAACGAACCACCTTGAGATTATATAATATGCATCTTTTGCACCAAAAAAATTGTACTAACTTAACTCTAGTTACTTAACTACTGCGTCCCACAAACCACTATAACTGACTAACTCTTCTCCTCAACTAACAATTACTGACTATAGTTCACATATATTAGGTAAGTTCAATAAGTTTCTAATGGTTCACTCAAAAAAATAATAAATTTCTGATAATTCAAATAAAATAGTATGCAACAAACCGGATTTTAGATAACAAAGTAAAAGGAACAAAATTAAAGTAGGAGAATTTGAAAATGGGCGTAGACAATAAAAATAATTTCAAATTTAATCATGCACAGTAGTGAAAATAAGTTCTTCCCCGTCTTCAAGACGTAAAAATTGCACGCGACGCCGTATATGGCTGCCCCTTTTTAACCTGTAATCGCTCTGTCTTTTTGTCTGTACCCGTACCCACTTTTAAAAAAAATTCAGCTTCCCTTTATAACTAAAAAACTTAAGCTCTAGAGTTTAAATTTTTATTTTATAATTGGAAAACTAGAGGTTAATTACAGCAAAGTCAGTCAATATGCCATAGCTGTTGAGATATACTTTTGAATAGCTATTGGACAAATTATATTGTTATTATAGAGAAGACTTAGTAAAGGAATATGAAAGCAAAGTCGTCGAAGGAAAAAAAACATGGCCAAGTTGATATTATTATAGTAGTAAAAAATAGCTATATATACATATACGAATTAGTGTAATCACTGAACTTGCTACCTCTCCAATATATTGAACAGAATTTCAAGGAAAATCAATGGGAAGACAGAATCAGAGTAGAGATTCGACTTCTCAAGGTAAACAACACTTCAGTCATCCCCACATCTTGAGACCTGTGGATCCAGCTGAAGTTGAAACTCTCACTTGCAATGCTTGTGAGCAACCAAGCAATAGGAATAAGCCTTTCCATGGCTGCAACAGTTGCCAATATTTCCTTCATGAAAACTGCTTCAACGCTCCTCGTTTTCTAAATCATTCATCTCATCCTTCTCATCCTTTAACCCTTCTTCCAATTCCAACTTACTCGACTCGTTCCTACACTTGCAAGGCTTGTGGCTCTGGGAGCAATGGATCTTGCTTTAGCTGTGCTTGTTGCGAATTCGATATACACTTGCAGTGTGCATCTTGTCCAAGCTCAGTACTTGTTGACAAACACCCACATCAATTGGGGCTCCACTTCGGTTCTCCTTACCAAGATAAAAGTATCGAATATGTTTGTGATATCTGCAATGTCATAATGAACAGGGAAAGTTGGTTGTACTATTGCGCTAGTTGTGATTTTGGGTCGCACTTACAGTGCGCAATTAGTCCTGAAGTTGGTGTTTTCCCCAGACAGCAACGTCCAAGTCCAAATAAAAATCCATATCCAAATCCAAATCCAAATTCAAATCCAACAGTGGAAACGATAAATTCAGTAAATGAAGCTCATGAGCAGATTCTTGCAGCTCAACTTCGTGCTCAGATAGAGGCACGAGGAAGAGAGGCAGCTCTGGACTTATTCAGGACACCAAGAAGATACAGTTACATCTAATTAACTGTATCGTCGTCATCATCATCTAATGCATCCGCTTTTACCTTCTGTTTTTATTGCAAAATAAATGCTTTGTTGTGTTATTTCAATTTCGAATACTCTTCTTTTTAACTTTCGTTCTTTGATCATCGATGATCAATTTCTCCGTTTTCTTTACGGTTTCTATGTTTATTAAAACTACAACATGTTTGATTTTCGCGTTTTTTGTTCTCTTTGTTAGGCAAAAATTAGTGCTTTTGTCAGATATAAACGTATCATTCCTTACGTTATTATAGAGATCCAAAATATGAAAAAACATATTCATTGGATCGATTTAAAATAAAAGCTCACTAGCAGCGATCTATCAATGAACATTTAAACACAAGCCTTGATCACTTGAAGAAATATACTAAATAAAGAAAAAAAATAAAAATAAATCTAAAGTTGTTTAAATACACGTTCATGTAAGAGTTAAATTATAATTGTTATAAATAGAATCCTATTTAAGGTGAATGTCTATATTTAGAGAGATTCTAGGGTTTACTACTTGGTGGCTAAGTCACCACCTCCCTAATAAAGGGGTTCTATTCCATTGTAAATCATCCCAAAAGTATCAATAAGAATACTCCTCTCTCTACTTTTCTCTCTATTGTTCTTGTTCTTATATTATTTCATAACACGTTATCAGCACGAGACTCTAACCAATTTGGAAAAGTGGCTGTAGGGCCGTCAGAAACTATATTAAGGCTTTTCTTTTCAACAATTCAATTCATATACATCAAAGATTAGAAGAAATACGTTTGGGCAAAAGAGATATTAGTGCTACACCCTATAACCAGAGAAGACAAATAGGAGAAGCTCATATTATTTCAGATTACAGTGATAAACTTCAGGTACAGATGCACAAACATGTGATTTGGAGTTCAGTGTCCCAAAATTGGCAGACGATAACGCAGGCGACCAACCCATGAAATTTGCAACTGGAGCTCACCAGATCATCAAACCCTGGCAAAGCACAGACAGTACCTTGAAATTCTTTCAAATTCAAGGTAAGTAATTTACTTTTCTCTTTCAAATTCTTGAAATTCTATGATTTGATTTATATACAAACATAGACAACAAAGTTTGATTATAACTCTAATGGAGTTTGTAAGAAATTATAACCACGTGAAGTGGTAAAAGTTCTATGTCTTGCCATGATTAAATTCATGTATGATTGTGGGCAAAGAATTGAAAATCCGTCCCATTGAATTTGCTTCATTCTCATTCCCTTTAGAGAATGTGATAGCAGTATGCGATAAGTCTGAAAGAAGATAAAATTATTACCGTGAAGGTATCAATGGATGTGGACGTGGCAATAGACGGAATTATAATCGTCATCATTGTGATAATGAGAATAATAAAGATTCTCAAAATAAACTTTCACTTTATGAAAGCAATATTTGACATGAGATTGTATATAGCACATACAAATGATTATGATCCATTCCCTAAAGTGAATGTGATAATTGTAATAAAGCCCGTAAGTAAGGACACGCTCTTGATGTAATTTTGTTTTATGTCTGACATTATGAAAAGAAAGTTCGTTGCCCTTGAAATTTCGGGCAAGAACTATATGACATGAGTATTGGATGTTGGAATCCATTTGGATGCAATGGGTCTTGGAGACGCCATTAAAGACAAAAATAATGCATCCACCCAAGACTATACTAAGGCCTTGATTTTCTTGCGCCATCACCTTGATGAAGGTTTGAAACTGTGCTAAGGCCTTGATTTTCTTGCGCCATCACCTTGATGAAGGTTTGAAAATTGAATATATCACAGTCAAAGATCCACCTATCTTGTGGAATGGCTTAAAGGAGAGATATGACAACCTGAAGTTGGTCACTCTGCCACAAGCACGATGCGATGAGGATCCAAAAGCAAATAGTTCATAAACTATATATTATCGTTGCGGTGGAAAAGGGCACTGGGCGAAAATTTGCCGTGTACCAAGACATTTGGTTGAGCTTTATCAAGCATCTCTAAAAGGTAAATGCCCTGAAACCAATTCTGTCTCTGACGACAATTTTGACATCACCCACTTGGATGTGGCAGACTTCTTTGAGCACCCTGAGGGGAAAATAGACCACTTAATTGGTGAAGGATCTGTGATGAAGGAAGATGGAATTGTTTGATTTTATTTTACTTATTTGTATTAGTTAGTGAATAAACTAATAGTCATTAGTATCAGCTCGTATTAGTTAGTTTATGATATAACTAATTGGTGAAGTATCAGCTCGCAAGCTAAGTTAGTCGACTATCTGATTTAGATAGTCGACTAACCTGATGACTGTTTACTAAGTTAGTCGACTATCAACTTAGTTAGTCGACTAACTAATATTTCGCAATAAAACTGGACTTTTCCGCAAGGCAAGATAGTCGACTATCTGATTTAGTTAGTCGACTAACCTAATGACTGCTTCCCGAGTTAGTCGACTATTAACTAAGTTAATCGACTAACCTCAGCAGATTTTGAAAATATTGTTTAATTATGAAGCAACGGATTAAATTTGTTTATTCTCATGTTCGTATATCTCTTTTGATTAATTGATTCATGTACCACACATACGATATTCAAAGAGAAGAAATATTACTCTCATTTAAGTATGTGTAAGGCAGATGTTACTACAATTTCTGGTAGTATTAAATTGATTAAAGGCTCCGGAAGAGCAACTATAGCTCTGCCTAAAGGAACAACATTTTAGAGAATGCAATGTTCTCCTCCAAGTCTAAAAGGAACTTGTTGAGTTTTAAAGATATCATTCAAAATGGATATCATTTTCTAGAATCCTCATGAAGCATAGATTTGCTATCTCTTCATGGTCTAAATCATCCTCATCACTCCAGCTTCCAAACGATATGTTCTTGTTAAATCCTCTAGAGATCTTTTTCTTTAGTTCTGGGCACTCTGCTTGGATGTGTCTGAACTTTCCACATTCATAGCATTTTCCATCATTCTTTTTCTGATTGTTTTATTGTCTAGGTCTTCTTGGTGGAAATATTCTTTTTATTGTATTTCTGTATCTTCTTATTAGTTCGTCCATGTTTCTTGACATCATAGCAATTTCTTCTTGTACGACTTCGGGATCATCAATTTCATCTTCAACTGCCTCAGTGGTAGCTTTGAATGCAACCATTTTTTTCTTCTTCTTGATTTGCCTTCTTCAAATGTGTTCTTTCAAAAGCAATAAGTTCTCTTCGGAGTTCTATATAAGATAGTTTATTCAGATCTTGAGATTCCAACATGACTACTTTACTTTTTCAAGTGGTTGGTAGACTCCTGAGAATTTTCCTGTTTTCAACTCCACTGGTGTAGGGTTTGCAAAAGGCTTTTAAGTCACTGATTATTTTGCTAATTTCTTCGATGGATTCTCCGTCTTTCATGGAGAAAAAATTATAGTCATGAACCAGCATATTTATATGAGTTGCTTTCACTTTGCTTGGTACCTTAATAGGTGACTTCGAGTTTGTCCCACATTTCCTTTGCCGTATCACAACTTGAAATCTTTTTATATTCTTCACCACTTATTGTATTGTGAAGTAGATTCCTTGCCTTGTGGTTTATTTGAAAAATTTCTAATTGCTCCTTTGAATATGAATCAATGTCATCAGGGTCATCGAGCAAAGGAGTGCTGGCAGGCAATGGATAATTCCCTTTCTTGATAACTCTCCATACTTTGACATCATATGCTTTGGTAAAGATTTTCATGCTAATTTTCCAGTGAGAGAAGTGTTTTCCACTGAAGTAGGGTGGTCTTACTTGAAAGGTTCCCTCTTGAAACAAAGCTCCAACAATAACTTGAGTTTCCATGATATTTTTCTCACAAGCTGTTAAACAAAAAGTAATAAATGTGAGCCTTGCTTTGATACCAATTGAAAGTACAAGGAGGGTGGCGGTGGGGGTGGGGGTGAATTGTGAATAATTTAAACTTAATGGTAAATAAGTTGACTTAAAACTTTATTAGTCGAATGAATGTGACAATACTGCAGGTGAAGATATTCGAATATAATTATGCAGAAAGTAAGTGCAGAAATATAAAGACTCCCAAAAGTTTATACTGGTTCAGATTCAATGTGAATCCTAATCCAGTCCCCTTGGGTTGCAAGGAATTTCTCTTCAGAACAATGATTTTATTTTGAGTACAGATATGATATTTGTCGCACAGTCTTCTTTCACTCGTTTGATACAATGCCTCACCAATTGAGAACCCTCTTTCTATCTCTGACTTGTTACACATTTATTCTTTCTAGACTACTATGCTTGTTTGCAGTAAATTGAAGAGAGCTATTTGATTTGATCAAAGTATATCTAAGCTAGGGATTACAAGGATGTATAAATACTTTGATGGATGGTGGAGGCTTGATAACCCAAGAGATTTGATCCTTTGAAAGAATCGATTCTTTCCAAGAATAAGGACTGAGATGTTGCTTTTATTGATTGCTCCTTGATTATTGATGTTTCCAAACTTGGCCGCATACCATATTTTCTCCTTTGGCTAGAGATATGATTGAATACAGATTGTCTTTGATTGCGGATCTTCCAGTCTTGATTTCCGTCCATATCTTCCCGTTATTATGAATCATTAGAGATATGCGTTGAATCTTTTGTTGTATATGGGTAGATATGATTTCCCCACCACAATTATGGAAGACTTCTTGATTTGCTGATGAGATGTTGATCTTTTCCTTGAGCATCGACAACTTCTTTTAAGGAATATTTCCTTCCTTTTTTGCAACAACAATTTTGCTTCCTTGTTTGAACACAACGACAGCCTCACTTTTAGCTCTTTCCTTGTTTGCTACATCAGTTCCAACTGCTTCCTTTTTTTGAATGCCTGCGCATGTATATTAGTTGCATCATTAAAATTTGATCTAACATTGATGATTTTTCACGTTTCACCTAAGTGATTTTCTTATCTCATAAAGATGAAGCCTTAAGAAATTTTTAAGTCTTCTGCAAAAGGATATAAATAGAAAAAGGTTATCCGATCTTGAAAATTCGAAGTGATCATGGAGGCAAGTTTGAAAGTAAGGTGTTTGAATACTTCTGTAACGATCAAGGCTACACTCATAATTTCTCCGCACCACGCTCACCACAGCAAAATGAAGTTGTGGAAAGAAAGAACAGAACTCTTCAAGACATGGCAAGAACCATGTTGTTAGAACATTCACCGCCAAATCATTTCTGGGATGAAGGTGTGACTACTGCATGTCACATTCTGAACCGTTGTCTCATAAGGCCTATTCTGAAAAAGACTCCCTATGAACTATGGAAATGTAAACGTCCAAATATTAGTTATTTTCATCCATTTGGAAGCAAGTGCTTCATTCATAACATTGGTAAGAATAATATTGGAAAATTTGATCTAAGAAGTGACGAAGGTATTTTTCTTGGTTATTCATTAAATAGCATATCATTTAGAGTTTTTAATAAACGTACTTCGTGCATAGAAGAATCTGTTCATGTTATATTCGATGAAGATAACCCCTTGGACGAGAAAGGAAGTAATGCAGGTGACGAAGATCAAACTCAAGAAGCTTAGGATAAAGGAAAATCACATGAGTCGACTAATACCGCAGATGTTATTGAGTCGACTGAACAAGTCAGCGACAACTCTCCAGAACAACATACGGAGTTAACTACAAGCACTATCCGACTAAATGAATAGAGGAGCGAACCTGAATATCCACAGAAATATATCACAGGGGATCCAAATGAAGGAATGAAAACCAGGGCTACCATAAAAAAGAAAGCAAATATTGCTTGGATCTCTCAAATAGAACCCAAAAAGGTAAAGGAAGATTTGTAGGATTCGAGCTGGGTGAAAGCCATACAAGAGGAACTAGATCAATTCAGCAAGGATGAAGTATGAAAGTTAATACCCAGACTTGATAATGTATCTGTCATCAGAACAAAATGGGTATCTAGAAATAAATTGAACGAAGAGGGATAAGTCATAAGGAACAAGGCTAGATTAGTTGCTCAAGGCTATTTACAACAAGACGGAGTCGACTATGATGAAACATTTTCCCAGTAGCTTGACTGGAGTATATACGAATCTTGCTAGCTTATGCATCATTTAAAGGACTAAGGTTATATTATATGGATGTCAAAAGCGCTTTTCTGAATGGATTCATCGAAGAGGAAGTTTTTGTAAAACGACCTCCGGGCTTTGAAGACTCAAAATTCCCATATCATGTGTACAAGCTTCCTAAGGCCCTATATGGATTGAAACATGCTCCACGTGTCTGGTATGATAGGTTAAGTACTTCCCTTATTGATCATGTGTTTACTAGAGGTAAAATTGATAGTACTCTATTCATTAAACGATCAACAAAAGGTAACCTTATCATTCAAATTTATGTTGATGACATTATCTTTGGTAGTGCTAACTCTCTTATGTGCAAGAAATTTGCAAACCTCATGCAAAGCGAGTTCGAAATGAGCATGATGAGTGAACTCAGATTTTGCCTTCGGCTTCAAATTCATCAAACCGAAGAAGGAACCTTCATTTGTCAGACTAAATATACAAAGGAACTGATCCAAAAATTTTCCATGAGCAATGCAAAATCAATTGGCACTCCTATGATTCTGACTACAAATTTGGATAAGGATGAACATGGTACTCCAGTTGATGAAACCAATTACAGAGGGACGATTGGATCTCTACTATATCTGACCGCAAGTCGACCAGATATTATGTTCAGCGTTTGTAAATATGCCAGGTTTCAGTCGCCTCCCAAGGAGTCACATCTGACTGCTGTAAAAAGAATTATTCCATACCTTATTGGCACAGTATCTCATGGATTATGGTATCCTCTCTCAAACTCGTTTAAATTAGAAGGTTTCTCAGATGCAGATTTAGCAGGTGATAAAGAAGACAGGAAGAGCACGAGTGGCACTTGCCAACTACTAGGAAAGACTTTAATATCCTGGAACAGTAAAAAGCAAACATCAGTCGCCTTTTCCACTACTAAAGTTGAGTATATTACCATTGGTCAATGTTGTGCACTACTCTTGTGGATGTCTCATCATTGGGTGACTATAAACTTTATTTTAAATCTATACAAATCTTTTGTGATAATTCAAGTGCAATTTGTCTTTCAAAAAATCATGTGCATCACTCTAGAGCAAAGATATAGACATTAAACATCATTTTATTAGAGATCATGTTCTTAAGGATGACATAGAATTAGCTTTTGTTGGCACTTCTGCCCAACTAACTGATATTTTTACTAAACCTTTGTTGGAAGAAAGATTTTTCTCTTTGAGAAAATTACTTAGTATAATTTGTCTTTAAAAAAACCCTTAGGACCTAATTGCTCTTTTTATAAAACTTGTCATTATTGCTCTTTTTCAATGCATTAGTTACACATTCAGTTCCTTCCCTCTCTTTCTATTCTGTTTCACATCATTTCGCAGTCGAAGATGGCAAGCCAATCATCACATCGCTTCAACTGATACCCTTTCTTTTTCTGTAATCAACTGTCAAATATTTTTATTTTAAGTTAAGATTTTTTGGGTCACTCTCATCTTTACCCTCTCTATTCAATCTGTGAAAACCCTCTCTTCTCCCATGGCAAAAACTTCAAAAAACCCCTCCGCTTCCACTAGAAAAAGCACCCGCTCTAAGGCAAAACCCTCTTCCGCATCCTAAGCAAGTAGACCTAGGGTCTGATCATTCTGAGGGCTTCGCCTCTTCTCAAGGAGCGTTCTCTGAACACTCTCAACTCTTAGGAGAAAAAGCCTCTAGTAAGCGTCTCATGGGGGATCCTCTTGTCTCTTTCACTCCAAAGAAATCAAATTTCAATTTCTGTTCTTCCCTCGATTCCGACCTAAATTTTTGGAATACCCCAAATAGGGATTTGTTCATCTCTCTCAAGGAAAAGCCCATCCCCCATGGAAGAGTTGTGGATCTTGATGATATGGAGGTTCTCAACTGTAAGGTAAAGGATCTCTTTGTGTATCAAGGGTGGGAAAAATTTCTCTCTATTTCTTTGCCTAAAGTGTATAAGGCCTTAGTCTGTATGTTTTATGCTAATCTTCGCTCTAGTAAACCTGATAAGCTTGAAACTCTTGTTCTTGGTAAACGTATTTTTCTTGACTGTGACCTGTTTGATTCTATTTTTCTCTGTCGTTGCTCTGGTTTCCCCACTCTCTTTAAATATGTTTGGCTTGAGAACTTTGAAATTTCCGTTGACCAGGCCAAACAATGCATTGCTGAAAATCCCTCTATAACCCTTCCCAACCAATTGGGGCCTAGTGATGTGAGTTTTGAAACTCGGGTTCTCGCCCACATTGTTTGCAACCACTCTTTTCCCCAGAACTGGTTCCTTCTCCATCTTCTTTCAAAGGGACACCTTTTTTGTCTATTGACTCATCTCCAAACTCAAACTCAAATTATCTTCCTGGGTCATAAATTTTATGATTAAGAGTGATGAAGATACTACCAGTTTACCTTTTGGTGTGGCCATTACCCACATTCTGGAAGCCCATCAAATTTGGCTTTCTAAATATCCCTTTGTTCATGTTTCCAAGTCCTAAATTCTACAACTTTCTCTAGTATGTGGTATGTGAGTGTCAGGGGTGACTGGGTTAAGAAGGGTGAGAGTGAAGAAGAGCATACCCCTATGGAATTCAATCCTAGTTCTGACCTAAGTTAGAAGCTAAGCTCCACTGACTCCCAACTTTTAGACATCAAGACTATCGTTTTCTCTACTCAGTCGACTGTGAGTGCTATTCATGCTATTTTATAGGAATCTGGGTCTGATGCGTCTAAAATCAGGGTGGTTGTGCAAAGGGTAAGGGAGAATGCAACTAAAGCCTTCAAGGAGGTCCACGACATGCTGGATGGAATGAGCATTGCTGCAAATACCAGCTTTGAACAGTTGAAGGAGGCGATCTGCAACACTCTTACTTACTTCTTGCGTCACTAGTGTGTATGTGTTTTATAGAAAATTTTTGTTTCAAACTTGTTTGGCTTTGTTTTATGCTGTGCCCTTGGATGTTTTTTCTTTGCCTACGTGGATATTACTATTTTTTTCCCTGCTAATCCCTCTTTGTTGATGTCAAAAAGGGGGAGAATATATATCTCTTTGGTCTATTACGATATGCGTAAAGGTTCAAGTCGACTATGCATACATAGAGTATACATATTCACTCTTTATTATTTGCTACTGTGCTACATGCATAGACAGTACTTTATATGTATTGTACAGGAACAAGTCAACTATGCTACCCGTGCATAGACGCACTATATAGGTCCAAGGTTCAGTCGACTATGCTACATGCATAGATAATACTTTATATGTATTGCACAGGAACAAGTCAACAGTGCTACCCATACATAGACGTACTATACAGGTCCATGTCAACTGCACACATTGAGGGGGAGATTAAGTCTAGTTGACCAAACACATTGAGGGGGATCCAAGTCGGCTAGAAATAAACAGGGAAGTCAACTATTGTTTACTTCTTTACATCTACGGATATCATTTTGCCATCATCAAAAAGGGGAAGAAAGTTAGATAATATTTTAATGATAAAATTAATATACATGTGCAGGAGTTCAAAGAAGTAAAGAAGAATAATTGAAATGGCTGTGTCGAACAAGGAAGGAAATCACTCACGGTGTACAAGGAAAGCTACAAATCTACATAAGCAAATCAGGATTAGCTCCATGAATCTGCGAAATCAAATCATCCATAACGGAGTAAAGCTTCCAAGTGATCTGTGATTTGGCAAAATCACGGAAGAATAATAAAGGCTAAAAGATCCGGCGAAATCATAGAAGAATAATAAAGGCTAGAAAATTCGAAAAGTGGTGAAGTTTGGAAGGTCTAACAATCAAGGAGAAATCTGGTGGAATCCATTAGCTTCCAAAGGAAAAGATATCAAGTGAATCAACGGCTAGTTCCTTATTCTTGGAAAGAATCAATTCTTTCCAAGGATCAAAATCCTTGGGTTGACAAGCCTTCACCATTGATCTTAGTATATAGTTTATGTGTAACACCATCCTTAGACATACTTTGATCGAGCCAAAATAACTCTCTTCATTCTACTGCAAACAAGCATAGTAGCCTACATAGATCTGTTGTGTAACAAGTTAGGGATAGAAAGAGGGAATACAACTGGTGAGGCAGTGTATCAAATAAGATTTAGAGAACCTGAGAGATATACATCACATCTGTACTTGAAAGAAAACTCATTTACTTGAGGATAAATCCCTTGCAACCCAAGGAGACTGTATTAGGATTCACATTGAATTCAAACCAGTATAAAAATTCCTGGTGTCTTTAATTTCTGCATATTATTTCAAACTCTTATATCTGCAAGATTGCCATATTTAGCCGACTACTAAAATTTTAAGTCAACTCATTAACGATTAATTTTAATTATTAACAATTCACCCCCCTCTTGTACTTTCAATGCTTGAGTTCTCTAAGATCTTCAAGGACCTAGAGCCATGTCGACTTGAACCTAGGGTTTACTATTTTTCTATCCTTTGCTACTTCAGTGTGCTTTCAAGCAAAATCATGCCGTGCTTGTTACGATCCTTGGGATTCTAGACAGGTTCTTTCATCTCTATTTAGGTTTCTTCTGAAACCTTAATATTTGCCTACATCTCCTAGATCTGTACAATTTTAAAACAATTTGAGTTTGTTTCTTTAGTATTTTACATTGTTGTTGGAACTCTTATATAAGAATCCTCGATTTCAAAGTGTTTTCGTCTTATTCTAAAATTATGGTTTCGGAACTCCTTTTAAAACTTTTTTAAAAAAAATGATTCTTTATGTTTAAACTTCCATCTCTTGCATACTTAGACTGATTTTATGATTTTACTACTTTTCAACTCGCCTATGTTAAATACCCTAATTTTTCTGAATTTTCTTTGTTTGATTATGTGTATTAGCATGACTGCTCGTTTCTTGTTTGAGTTTTTGTGACTATCTCGCTTTAAATGCGTTTATACCGAGTTGTTATCCTAGCTTATATCACCTTTATGTGCTTATGTTCATCTTTACTATGGAGACTTGCCTTTTTCTATCAATATTGTTTAACCCGCATGTTTGCTATGTCTGGTTATTATTCTCTTACTCTATTTTTATGTTGAATACTGAATCGTGACTTCCTTTAGATCGATTCTGGATTCCCTATTTTATGGTTTAATTGAAAGACCGTCCTTTAAATCCTCAATTTCTACCTCTTCTATTAAATTAACTGTTTCGCCTACCTTGTCTGCTGTGGTACTTTATTCTTATTGAATTATTTCCTTAGTTAGAGTTTTTTGAACTTAGCCCTAATTGCTTACCTTATAATTACTGAGTTTGAATGTTTCCTTATTAGTCATACACTGATTTCTTTCCTTATTTGTTACTTGCTCTTACCATTTTAATTGATTCCCTTAACTTAAGGGAGTACTTATCCTGATTTTTCTCTAATTGGTTATGAGTTTGATAATTACAATGCTACTACGATTCTTGCCTTATTTTTATCTAATTTCGAACTACTATATATACATACTCTCTCATTACACAAACACACAAACACTTTGGTTCAAAAATCTCTCTCTCTCTCTCTCTCTCATACTTAAACTTTTTTCTCTCTCTTTTTGTGCTGCTTACTATTGTTTTGAGTTAGCCGGCTGCAAGCCAAGACTAACTATTGTGCTCTCCTGCTCCTTCACTTTTCTATGTGATGTGAATTTATTGGTATGACCTAGTTTCAATTTAAGTCTCAAAAACAATATGTTTCTTTTTTCTCCTCCACTTCATCATGTTCTTGATTTATTTCTAACTTTGTTTCTGCTGTTCAACATGTAATTAATCTCTTTATGTAATTATATACTACCATTGAGACTCAGCACGTTTATGAAATGTTAAATCCTTTTGTGTACCCCAATATGACTCTCCCTTACTAATGTTCTATGCAAAGTAGTTGACTATCTTTAAGTGACCTGATTCTGCATTAAGTTTGGGGTTCCTTAGCCTTTTAGCATGCTGTTAATTATGTACTTAAGTGCTTCTATAATTGTGTATTTATCTATGTGTCCCCAAATCCCTTGCCCCCCCTTGTTTGTGAGTACTAAACCTGTTTTGGTTCATGATATCTGGCTGTGTATGAACTTGTCTTAAGGGTGTTGTGTTTGGACTGATGTTTACTATTCCACTCTCTTTCAAACTATCTTTGTTGTTTAACTAAACTATTTCAAACAAACCTCCTTTTTAATACTATTTTCCTACTGAATCTTTCAAACTATGTCAAGCACTCTCACTCTACTCCTAAGTCAATAGGTCCTGCCCCCTCCAGTATGTGTATTGCCTTGAGATCCTCTTAAGAACCCTCTGAACTCTGCACCTAGACTATGTCATTATCTATGGAATCTGGGCATCTGAGGCTATTGGAGGCTTTGGAAATCTGGCCTATCTGTAGGTTCTCTATAGAATAACTTCTTATTTTTCTTATCTATTTATGTAATTTATTCATATGGTCCGTAATAACTTGTAAACTAATATTGGGAAAACTAGTGTAAAAGGGTAGTTACATGTTTGTGGGATAATACGGGTAGAAACTATGCCTATAGGACTTTACATTTTGATATGCTTGCTTTCACAAGTAGAAACCACGCCTATATGACTTCATCTTTTGCTATGATTAGAAATCATGCCTATAGGTCTCAAGTGATTCCATAATAGAAATCATGTTTATAAGTCTTAAAATCAACTTCACAAGTAGATGCCATGTCTATAGGATATAATCCAATCCAACTTACGTCATAACAAGTGTTTGCATGTATTTTTTTTATTTGTCATCACGCCTACAAGTTTCTAAAATCACTATTAAAAAACTAGATATCATGCCTATAGGGAACAACACAAGAAATTCTGTCTATAGATCTAAACATTTTAGGTTACATAAATTAATCCAATTAACGACTAGTTCACTACGAAACTGGTTTAATGAATGGTTTATTTTCCCTGAAATGAGTTCTTTCAAAAACTACCTTAATCTACTATTAGATAGCATGCCTACATGGATTAAAGAGTCTCTTTTAAAAACTTGACTTGGTTCACTGTACAAAAGGTAGTTGTCAGTATCCCGCGCATAGTTAAGCCTATAGGACATTCTCAAATCTTGTAACTCTGAAACTATTTCTGTGACTTAATGTTGTTCTGATTTAATAGGTTTTAAAATCAGTAGGCAACTACTAGGGTCATTACTTCTGATTTTATAAAATAAACTGCCCATCTTCTATATATTCACTTAGACATCATGCCTTAGGATATTGTTTAACAAAAGGACCTTATTTGTATGTGTATTGTTTGAGGAGGTAATCTTAAGTCTCTAGTTGCTTCCTTTTATCTCATGTCATAAAGTCTTAATTGTTCTTGCCTGTTGCCTTAGTATTTTTACCTTTAAAACCTTAGGGATCTGTCTAGAACCACCTACAGATAAAGGTCCTAAATCCCTCCAGGACCATTAAGAAGGGACGTGTAAGAAGGGACGTGTAACAGCACACAATAGAGATTGATGACCAACACTCGCTTTAAATAATCACTAAGGGGATGAGAAGGGTAGATGAGGGATATGATGACTACGTGCTAATGTCATGTGTAGCCCCTCATTGAGGAGTATTTACCGGACATTGTGTGGGGTGATCCTATAGGCTAACCAACCTAGGACTCCTTCTTTTCCAAAAATTCCATTTTGTTTTAAAACTTTATTTTATACTACTTGTTCAAAATCTTTATCTTATTATTTGAATTATCCAATTTTCTTTACTTGCAACCTATTTGATTCAACTATTTATTTGTAATGAAATAATTCATCAATATAAGATTGGTCGTGACCCACAGTTATCGACCAAGGGGGGTTCCTAACTCCTTCCCCTCGAGGTCATCTCTAGCCTTTACTCTAATCTCTGGAGATGAAAACCAATCTAAGAGTTAATCACTCTAGGTGCCCTAACGCACCATAACTCGTTAGGTGGAGACTCTTCAAATACCCAATTCCCTAAAAGAAATGAGTTATTACGCACATGAATGTCGAAACTCAGACTTCTCTCTCCGCGGAGGGAAAAACGGGGCGCGACACCTGCGTGAGTAAGCCGCCTCTATTTTGTGGTTCTCTCTTCGTGCAGAATGCTTTTCTATATTTGTATAAGGATTTTCAAACCTTTTTTGGTTCCAACAACCCTTTATGCGCTTTTAGGTCCCCCCCCCCCCCCTTCCTTTTGTTTTATTGCTTTTTTTGTTTGTTTTATTTGTTTTGTTTTCACTTAACGATTTCCATTTTTAATAATTAATAATATTAAAATTATAAATATTCTTCTATTTGCATATCCAATTATTTAAGTAATTTTTTTCACTGTAGGCAAGATTAAAAAAAAATATTCTATATTTACCGTGTCTTAAAACTTTGATAGATTTGAAGAATGTTACACTATGCACTGAAGATTCCTTTATCGAAGGACAATAATTAAAAGTCGGAATCAAGGGATCTAATTTGATTTTTCAAATAACGGGGATATCTGCTCAGCAAAGGAAAAGTTCAATCAAGACCGCAAGTCAATGCAAATCAACAGAAGTAACATCTTATTCTTGGAAAGAATCACTTTACGATTTCTTTCACGGATGGCCTCCCTTGGCTTTGCAATCTCTCAAGATTCACTAGACAACAAGACGTCACAAAGTATGTATATGTATATGTACCACCCTTAAACACATATACTTTGATCATACCAAATTCATACTCTTTTTTGTACTCTAAACAGGCATTTTAATCTTAGCAAAGTTTACTGTGAAATCAGTAGAGAGAGAAGAAAAAGAGTAAAATATTGGTGAGGCATTGTATCGAAAATATCACAAGCGTACTTGGATTCAAAAATGAGTTGGTGTTCGGAGATAACATCAACACAATTGTACGAGATTATTCAAGGAGCTTTGAAGAGAGAACACCCTTGCAAACCAAGCGGACTGGAGTATGATTCACATTGAATCCGAACAAGGATAAAATTCAAGGTGTCTTTAATTCCCGCACTTTACTTTTGCTTTCAGTTATATTCTATCTTTATTTTCATTCGATTAATTGGTAAACTAGTCAACTACTTAGGATACAAAAAGAAAAATTGACAATTCCCCCCTCTCCCCCGTACTTTCAGGATAGTCCTCCATAGCCAGTATGTGAACCAAATGACCCTTAAAATGATTTGATGGGTATGTGAACCATCCCTAGCCTCAAAAGTATTTACAAATGGATTTTTCGATCCTTATTTCATTAATCTCTAATGCAGATGATCTAGATACAAAATTCATAATCCGTTTAAGGGCCCGTAGGAAAAGGTTTAATGAGGCATTAGAGGAGAATTCTTTATATGAGTTCAAAGTCAATAGCTTAATTATACTTGTAGTTAGTAGACTCAAAAAGGGGTAAAATATATGTAACGATACGACCGATCGTTTTGAGCTGTAGCACATTGTTCGCTGGCTTGAGGTGTTGAGTAGCTTCATTTAATGAATTATGACTTGTACGTATGGTCGGAATTAGATTTCGGGAATTTCGGAGTTGATTTGGAAAGAAATCTCTAATTTTTGAAGCTTTAAGTTGGAAGAATTGACTAAAGTTTGATTTTTAAGTAAAAGACTTTGGAATTGGGATTTTAAGGTTCCAATTGGTTCGCATGATGATTGTGGACTTGAGCGTATGTCAGGATCGAGTTTTAGATGACCAGGAAGCTTTACGAAGCTAATTGTGGAAAGTTGACATTTAGAAGAATTTCATGAATTTGGGTAAGAGTATTTTAATGTTATTGATGTTCGTTTGGGATTCCGAGCTTGGGAATAACTCCGTATAGTGATTTTGGTCTTGGAAGCGCGCCCGAATGTGGATTTGGAGGTTCGTAGGTCATTTTAAGGTCCTTTAGCGAAAGCTGGAAGTTAAAGGTTTTTGGAAGTTTGACCGGAGTGGATCTTTTGATATCATGGTTGGATTCTTATTCCAGAAGTGTGAGTAGGTCTGTAATTTCATATATGACTTATGTGCAAATGTAACGACTCGACAGGTTGTTTTGAGAAAATTATGCTCCGTTCAGTGACATAAGGTCTAGAACCGCTTCATAATATGAGTATCGACTAGTGTGCATGGTGGAATTCGTCTTTCGGATGGCTTAGATTCAAATTTAGAGAAGAAACCTTGTTTGAAAGTTTGAACAGTGAAAAGTTAACTGGAATTGAACTTTTGGATAAACGACCCTGGAATGGGTCGTGGATGATCTCAACAACTTCGTATGGTGATTTTGGACTTAGGCGCACATCCAGATTAAGATTTGGAGGTCCGTAGAGTAAATTGAGGCATTTCGGCGAAAGTCTAAGTCAGAAATTGAAGAAGTTTGACCCACAGTTCACTTTTGGGATATTGGGGTCGCAATGCAATTCCAAGAGTTGGAATAGCTCTGTTATGTTATTTTGGACTTGTCTGTAAAATTTGGCCTCATTTCGAGTTGAATTGATAGGTTTTGGCATAGGTTTTGATATTTAAAGATTTGAAAGTTCATAAACTTGATTTTTGGAAAGAAGATATAGATCTTATGATTAGTTGATATCTCCTAAATTGTAATTACTTCATTCATGTGAAGTTCCTTACTGTTTGGATACTCCTTGATTGTAACTTCATATGTGACTTCGTGCAAATATATTACATGTCCAACTGTTGTGGTTATCAGTGTAGATATTACACACTTATTATGTCTTGCTATGTCGTTGAGGTTATTGTGTTCTTCCTTGGTGTTCCGTGACCTTATTAGGTACTGTTGATTTCCCTTGCCCGGACGTTATTATTTCTGTTGTTGATTCCCTTGCCAGGACGTTATTGCTTATGTTGTTGACTCCCTTGCAAGGATGTTATTGTCATCTATTGTCGACTTCCTTGCCGGGATATTGCTATTCTACTGTTTGGTATGTACATCTATGTTAATTGTGTTGTAGTGAAGGATACCAGGAGATCCCCAGCACAGACATTGAGCATATCAAGAGATCCTCGGGATACCAAAAGATCCCTAGTATATATAATGAGTATACCAAGAGATCCTCGAGATACCAAGAGATCCCCAACACATATATTGAGGATACTAAGAGATCCTTGGGATACCAAGAGAACCCCAGTACATCTATTGAGGATACCAAGAGATGCTCGGGATAGCAAGAGATACCTACTACATCTATTTAGGATACCAATAGATCCTCCGGATACCAAGAGATCCCTAGCACACATATCTATGTTTGAGACTATAGGACGATATCCTGGGAAACCCCCGCTAAACTCATTGCATTCTGAACTGATATTTTCATTGATTCTATCCGGGTGCGAATAATTCGGGTGCTAGTCGTTCTATTTCTTATAATTACTACTTGGTAGAATTCTTGTTAAATAAACTTGCACAAGCATACACGTAATTGACACTTCTAATAGTGATGAACTCTTCCTGATTTGGCTAGGGGCGGAGATACGCCCTCGTTTACCCGTTATGTGAGGGTGGCCCTAGTTGACTACTTAGTTTTCAGCATGATCGTGAGATTGATGGGGCACAAAATGCCAAGTATTAGACTTCAGATGCTGGGTTTTCATGAGTTGTGACTGGTCCGAGATTTTTGGCAAAATTGTGGAAAGAGTTGAAAGGACCTTATGTAAGCATTATTGTAGAATAATGAGTTAGTGACTTGTTTTTCCTTGATGTTTTGTGACCTTAGGATTCAGATTTGGATTCTATCATCATTTGTATCATCATTTGTTATTTTCTCGTTGTTACTGGTTGCTTTTTTCCGTATTTTCAACCGTGGTATTTTTAGTTGTTCATGCAGTCTTTACATAATTATATATCATTTCCATTATTCCTATGATTATACTGTTTATTGACCGGTAAGTGTCTTGACCGTTCCTCATCACTACTCCATCGAGGTTAGTCTTGATACTTATTGGGTACCGTCGTGGTGTGCTCATGCTACTATTCTACACACTTTTGTTGTGCAGATACATGTACACCCATTAAGTCCTGTCAGCCTTGGATGGTGGCATATCGGTAGAGACTACGAGTTATAACTGCTGCGTTTACAGATCGAGGAGTCCCTTCCCAGTATTCTATAATAAATATAGTTCTTCCAGTATTTCTCCTTGCATAGATATTCTTGAGTTAGAGCCTCTTATGTATCCCTTAGCTTGCGATTTGTGAGATTCCAGGTTTTGGTAATTTTCATTAGCTATGAGAGTTGTTGTTGTAGGCGGCACCTTGAATACTGATTTATTTTACCAGCTCCATTTTATTATTATCTTCCGCAAATTGGTTTATATTCTGCATTGTTAGGCTTACCTAGTCGTAGGGACTAGGTGTCGTCACGACATGTTTACGGAGGGCGAACTAGGGTTGTGACAAGGTATCCGATTTCTAGGTTCATAGGAGTCACAGATCACAAGCCGGTTATTAAATTCTAGTGGATCGGTATGGAGACGTATGTACTTATCTGCGGGAGGCTATGTAACCATTAGGAAAAATTCGACTTCATTTTATTTCCCTTTCATGTGAGATTTTGGCATTCACAATCCTAAGCCTCTGCCTTCCACTCTCTCACCGATGGTGAGGACACGCCCGACCTGAGGTGATCATGCAACCTCGCCCCTTGCTGTAGTCGTCGGAGGTCGGGGCCAGGCTAGAGTTCGAAGATGCACACGTAGTGTAGCGAGAGCACTTGGGCGAACGGCTGCCGACGTACCACCAACATATGCAGCCGGAGTCTGAGCATCTGACACACCTACAACTACTACTACTTCAGCCTTTCAGGAGAATTTGGCGCAGTTGATGAGTACGTACACCATTTTGGCTCAAGAAGGACAACTTCCACTTACTGCAACTACAACCTAGGCTGGAGAAGGAGCACAAACTCCCGCCGCCAGCACTGCTGAGCAGCGAGCGCATGTTGAGCAGGTCCCCGAGATTATTCCTGCGCTGCCTGCAGCACCAGTTCAGCCCGAGGGCATGGCAACAACTTCCCAGCAGGAGCAGATGAGACTTGAGAGATTTAAGAGGTCTAAGCCTCCTAAGTTCGGTTGTTAGCATCGGAGAATGCCCTGGAATTTCCTGATGAGTGTTATCGCAGTTCCGTACAATGGGTATTTTGGATCGAGAAGTGTTCCTTTTCATTACTTTCCAGCTTCGAGGAGATGCCTAGTACTAGTGGAGCACCTATGAGTTAGACAGCCCAGAGATGGCAGCTTCACTGACTTGGGCCTAGTATTCAGATATGTTCCTGCAAGAGTTTGTTCCTTAGAGCCTCAGAGATGCATGGCACCCGGAGTTTGAGCATTTGTGTCTGGGTGCTATGACCGTCTCAGAGTACGCTGTCCGATACACCAATTTGGATGGACATGCATCAACCTTGGTTTCGACTGTTCGCGAGAAGGTTCATCGGTTCATTGAGGGGTTTAATCCCAGCATCAGGTCCGGTATGGCCTATGAGTTAGAGATGGATATTTCGTATCAGCAGGTAGTGAACATTTTTAGGAGGATAGAGGGTAGGCATACAGAGAGAGGGCAGGAAGAACTATGAGAGAAAGAGTAGAAGAGATCAAGAGAGACATTTGAGGAGGCCTCGTAGACCGGTGAGATATACTCGTCCTTGTTTTGGAGGCAAGGTACGTCATGGTAGTAGTTTTACAGGTCAGCCAGTTTAGTTTGCATTTCAGGCTATGCACGTTGATTCAGGTGTTCAGGGGTCTCGGAGTACCCGTACCGCACAGCTCCACCACCTCTTCGGCAGAGAGGGTGCTTTGAGTGGGGAGATACTAGCCACATGGTGAGAGATTGTCCCAGACTTCGGAATGATGTGTCACAGCGAGGTATTCAGGCAGGTAGAGGATTCCTAAGAGGGGGAGGCCCAACTCGTCGATGTGTTTCATATAGTAGGTTTGAGGCCGACGCGCCAGCTAGTGTCATCCAGGTACAAGTTCAGTTTGTTATAGAGGGCACTATCTGTAGTTCATCACAGTTCTGCTTATCGGGGTGAGTTTCCTTGTTGTTGCTCCATTTATGGGAGTGCTTCATGACTTGCATTCTGTCTATGTGATTATCCTGTTGGGAGGATTTATGAGTGATAGTCGCATTTATCATCTGTTTCTAGCCATTGTCGAGAGTTATGAGGCTAGTAGTAAATTCATGTTGTCTGTTTTGTAATTGTAGACATAATTGATCTAGTGAGAGTCTCTAGATGGGTTGATGTGTACCCTACTTGTGATCCAGTATTGAGGGAGGGACCCTCGTGATTTCAGGTGATTTGATATGTTGAGACAGGTCTGTGTGCCGCGGTGAAAGTTATATCAGTATAAGATCCTTGTGAATCCTTTATATGCTTTCATTCTCTCTTGTTAGATGTCTTTTAGATTTGTGTTTTGAAAGAATTTATGCTAGTTAATTTGTTTGTTAGTTCCCTTATGTGTTTTCCTTTACCATATTCCTTCATTTTCGTTCTATGCTTTTTGAGTTTTAGTTTGTGGGATGTGTACCAGTTGATGTTGGCTGAGATTTCGTTAATCGGGTGTTTTTTCATGCGGTTTTCGTGATTATTGTATCATCTCCAGTGTTGTGGAGGTTTGAAATGAGCTCCTATTGAATATGAGGCTTATGGCCGGTATAGATTTGATCTCAGGCAAGTATTGCTATCAGAAATGTTATTGTGGGCCCATGTGCAGTGTGTCATGTTGTGTGGTTGTACCCTGTGTGTGTTGGCTTGTATTGACTTAGGAGGTTGAGACCGATAACAGATATGGATTTAGAATCGTCTTTTTGAAACGGATGGAAGGTGAAAATCTTTTTCGCTTGAAGGCTTATTGGTACTGCTAGAGAGGCTAAATTTCAGTTGAGATGGTGTCTTCATGCCTAAATTGACTAGGATGAAATGGGATCACCCGCAGGTATATGTTGGAACTGCGCACTCAGTGACTTGAGGACTTCGAGGTGAATCTTAGCACGTTCGAGGACGAACATTGGTTTTAAGAGAGGGAGGATGTAATGGCCCGACCGATCATTTTGATAAAATTAAGTTCCGTTCAGCAACATAAGGTCTGTAACCATTTCTTAATATGAGTATCGACTAGCGTGCATGGTGGAATTCGACTTTCGGATGGTTTATAGTCAAATTTAGAGAAGAAACCTTGTTTTGGAAGTTAGAATAGTGAAAAGTCGACCGGAATTAAACTTTTGGGTAAACGACCCCAAATGGGTGGTGGATAATCTCAACAGTTTCGTATGGTGATTTCGGACTTAGGCGCGCATCCGGATTAAGATTTGGAGGTCTGTAGAGTAAATTGAGGCATTTCGGCGAAAGTTGAAGTTGAAAAATGAAGAAGTTTGACCCATAGTTGACTTTGGGGATATCGAGATTGGAATGCAATTTCGAGAGTTGGAATAGCTCTGTTATATTATTTTGTACTTGTTTATAAAATTTGGCATCATTTCGAGTTGAATTGATAGGTTTCGGCATGAGTTTCGATATTTGAAGATTTGGAAGTTCATAAACTTGATTTTTGGTTTGATTTGGAATTTTGAGCGACTCCGTGTTAGGTTATATGACTTGTGTATGTGATTGGTTGAGATCTCGGGGGCCGGGTGTATTTCGGATGCTCAACCGGCAAAGTTTGGAGTTAGAAGGAAAATTGCAGCAGGGCTACTGGTATTTTCGCTTCTGCGGCTTGGGAACCGCAAAAGCAATGGACGACCTTTGGGCAGGAGCCGCACAAGCAGACTCGCTTCTGCGATGAAAGGACCGCAGAAGCGAAAATTGGGAAGCTTAAAGAAACCGCAGAAGCGGTTATTTTTCCGCAAAAGCGAGACCGCTGAGTGGTCTCTGGACCGCAAAAGCGAAAATCTCTGTTCAGAAATAGGATAATCCGAGGGTTTATTTCAAAAGTTGGAAAATCAATAGGAAGCTCAGTAGAAGTCAATTTTGGGTGGATTTTAAAGAGAAGATTAGTGGGTAATGTTTCTTTAACCTTATTTAGTTGTTTTCTATCAATATCTAGTTAAACCCACCATTTGAATTCAAATTCAAGGTCAAAATTGGGGAAAATTGGATGAAACTTCTTAGACTTAATTATTGTGATTTGTGTGGACACTTGACCTCCGATTTGAGAGATTTTTATATGGTTAGACTAGTAAGAGTACGAGGGTTCTGAAAATGGGAAATTTATTCGATTCCGAGACGTTGGCGTAAGGGGCATTTTGGCCATTTTACCTAATTTCGCAATTTAGCTTTGAATTTAATTGTAGAATCAGTCGCTTGAGATGTTATTTACAATGTGTGATTTAATTGAATAGATTTGGACCATTTAGAGTTGAGTACTCGTGGCAAGAACGCGATTGCTATTTGATTATAGCCGGTTTGAGGTAAATATCTTGCCTAACTTTGTGTGAGGGACATTCCCTTAGGATTTGAGTCATCTCTGTTGATTGTGTTCCGTGTACGCGAGGTGACGAGTGTGTTCTCGGATTTATTTGTGGTAAATTGTCCTATTAGGGTTCTTAGATCCTTGAAATCCCCGAGTGTGATGATGATATTGATACGATTGAGTTCCCAGTTATTAGTTTCCCCTCTATATGTCTTACTTGGTATTTGTCTGCCCTGCTTGATTATTCTTGCTATTTAATTGACTTTTACGTGTTTAACTGAAGACAATTACCCTTCTATTGTCATATTATCTGTCCTAACTGCTCACCTTTAATTGGAAATCATAAATGTTAAATCTCATATAATTAATCTCTAAATTGGAAAGAAGATAGAGATATATTATGATTAGTTGATATTTCCTAAAATGTAATTACTTGATTCATATTAACTTTCTTACTGTTCGGATACTCCTTGATTGTAAGTTCATAGGTGACTTCGTGAAAATATATTAAAAGTCCAACTGTTGTGGTTATCAGTGTAGCTATTACACACTTATTATGTCTTGTTATGTTGTTGATGTTATTATGTTCTTCCTTGGTATTCTGTGACCTTATTAATTATTGTTGATTTCCCTTGCTGGGACGTTGTTGTTTCTGTTGTTGATTCCCTTGCCAGGACGTTATTACTTCTGTTGTTGACTCCCTTGCCGGGATGTTATTGTCTTCTATTGTCGACTCCCTTGCCTGGATATTGTTGTTCTACTATTTGGGTTGTACATCTATGTTGATTGTGTTGTAGTGCGGGATACCAGGAGATACAAGCACATATATTTAGGATACCAAGAGATCCCTAGTACATCTATTGAGGATACCAAAAGATCCTCGGGATACCAAGAGATCCCTAGTATATATATTGAGGATACCAGGAGATCCTCGGGATACCAAGAGATCCCCAGTACATCTATTGAAGATACCAAGAGATCCTCGGGATACCAAAAGATCCCTAGTACATCTATTGAGGATACCAAGAGATCCTCCGGATACCAAGAGATCCCTAGCACACACATCTATATTTGAGACTACAGGACGATATCCTGAGAAACCCCCGCTAAACTCATTGTATTCTGAACTGATAGTTTCATTGATTCTACCCGGATGTGAATAATCTGGTGCTAGTCGTTCCATTTCTTATACTTACTGGTTAGAATTCTTGTTAAATACACTTGCACAAGCATACACGTAGTTGGCACTCCTATTAGAGATGAATTCTTCCTGATTTGGCTAGGGGTGGAAATACGCCCTCGTTTACCCAATAAATATGTGAGAGTGGCCCTAGTTGACTAGTTAGTTGTCAGTATGACCGTGAGATTGTTGGGTCACAAGATGCCAAGTGTTAGACTTCAGATGCTGGAATTTCATGAGTTGTGGCTGGTCCGAGATTTTTTGTAAAATTGTGGAAAGAGTTGAAAGGACCTTATGTAAGCATCATTGCAGAATAATGAGTTAGTGACTTGTTTGTTCTTGCTGTGCTGTGACCTTAGGATTCAGATTTCGATTCTGCCGTCATTTGTATCATCATTTCTTATTTTCTCGTTGTTACTGGTTGCTTTTTTTCCGTAATTTGAATTGCAGCATTTTTAGTCGTTCATGCAGTCTTTACATAATTATATATCGTTTTCATTATTTCTATGATTATAGTGTTTATTGATCGGTAGGTGTCCTGACTGTTCCTCGTCACTACTCCATCAAGGTTAGTCTTGATACTTATTAGGCACCGCCGTGGTGTTCTCATGCTACTCTCCTGTACACTTTGTTTTTCAGATACATATACCCCCATTTAGTATTGTCAGCCTTGGAGGGTGGCATATCGGTAGAGACTTCGAGGTATATCTGCTGCGTTCGCAGACCGAGAAGTCCCTTCCAATTTTCTATAATAAGTATAGTTCTTCCAATATTTCTCCTTGCATAGATATACTTGAGTCAGAGCCTCTTATGTACCCCTTAACTTGTGATTTGTGAGATTCCGAGTTTTGGAAACTTTGATTCGCTATGAGACTTGTTGTTGTATGTGCCAGACGGCACCTTGAACACTGATTTATTTCACCAGCTTAGTTTTATTATTATCTTCTGCAAATTGGTTTATGTTCCGCATTGTTAGGCTTAACTAGTCGTAGGGATTAGGTGCGGTTATGACATATTCAAAGAGGGGGAACTGGGGTAGAAATTTGAGGTCAATCGAAATTGATTTGATAGGTTTCAACATCAAATGTAGAAGTTGAAATTTCTTAGATTCATTTGGCTTGAATTGGGTGTGACTCATGTTTTTAGCATTGTTTGATGTTATTTGATGCCTCGGCTAAGTCCGTGATATGTATTGAGACTTATTAGTATGTTCGGACGGGATCCTAAAGGGCTCGAGTGAGTTTCAGACAATTTATAAATTATTTTTAGCTGCTGTTTTTTGGCTATAGCAGTGTGCTATGCGATTGCAGGGAATTGGCTGCAATTGCGATGAGCAAAATAGGAGAAATTGACCAGTGATTCGCAGTCGCGGAAGACATTTCACGATTGCATAGTGGAAACTTTCTGCTGCACTGAGTCGAATATGGAAGCTTATATCTTGCAATCTATATGGAATTTGGAGATGATACAAAATAAAACTTGTAGCCGTTTGTGTCTAGTTTTCAGAAAATCAAATCATTTGGCATTTGGAGTTGTGTACAAAAAGTTATGATTGGTGCACTACAGGCTCTCCAGAAGATGTTTGGAAATCGTGAAGAGATATTTGTGTTACACAGGATTGACTTTGGCAACTTATATCTCGAAATCCATAAAGAGTTGGGAGATGCCCAAAATATGAAAATTATAGATCTTGGTGTTTAGTTTTTAGAAAGTTAAACCATTTGTTATTTAGAGTTCTGTTTAAAAAGTTATGATAACTATATTAGAGGCTCTGAAAGAGTTGGAGAAGAAGCTGGGAAAATTTGTTTGTCGCGATAGCGGGAGAATGACAACTATTGCATAGAGTAAAAAATGCTGGAAAAATTATGTGCTTCGCGATCACATGAATTTGGCCGCGATCGCATAGGGTAAATGACTGGGCAACAAATTTAAGTTCTGAGAATGGGGCTTCATCCTATTTTCTATTTTTAACGATTTGGAGCTCGAGAAAGGGCAGATTTTGAGATATTTTCTAGGAAAACCATTTGGGTAAGTGTTCCTTATTCGATATTGATTATATTTCATGATTCAATACTTAATTATATAATAAATCCATGGATTAATAGGGAAAAAAATCATATTTTCATAAAATCTTTAAAAAATGTAAAATAATATTTGAAAGACAATCCAATGTCGGAATTTGATAATTTTTGTGTGGTTGGACTCGCCTCAGAATAGGTGTTCGGATTTTGTGAATTTTTTCGTGATTCAGGACGTGGGTCGCAGTGTTGAATTTTTAGATGAATTTCAGATTTTTATTCGGAAGATTAGTAATTTCATATGGAATTAATTCCAACGATTTGTGCTTAGTAAATTAAATTGTTTGTGACTAGATTTGAAGCTTTCAGACACAAATTCGCGAGGCAAAGGTTCGTTAGAATTTTGAATTTAGTTGCGAAGTGCGGTAAGTCTCCTGTTTAACTTTGTGTTAGGGAAACTACCCCTAGGTTATGTAATTATTATGTGCTACTAGTTGTGGGTGCTACATTCGCACAAGGTGACGACAGTCCGTACGCAGCTTGATTTATGTTATTGTCCAGGTAGACTTAGGTTCACACCATGCTATACTTATATTATAGGGGTTATCCTTTCTCGTTTAATTGCTTTATTTTGCGTTACGACTTCAGACTAGACATGTGTAGAGTGATAGACTCGTTATTATAGAGAGTTGATGAGTTTCATGATTAGCCACAAAATAATTGTGTTCCTCTTACGGATTTCTCCCGCGCTATGCGTTTTCATCGAAAGATTTTCTTAAAAGTATAACTCACACGTTTATTCGTGAGTTGGGTCAAGGACCCGTTAAAACTTCTTATTCTAATGGGATTAGGCCGTTCGCCTCAGTAGGATTATGTACCACTCTGTCTTGGGTGCGGGCTATTCGCCTCAACAGTATAATATATGCATCTATGGTTCGTTTCATTGTCCCTTGGCAGTGTACATATTATGATGGGATTGGGTCATATTCCTCGACATTTCTATAGAATACTCTCATGGAATCGTACATAATATTTGACAAGAAGTCAGTGTGTGTATATATATATATATATATATATATATATATATATATCTATATAGATTTATATATATATATATATATATATATATATATATATTATATATATATATTGGCACGTGCCATTGCCATGTCCTGACGCGTCCTGCGACGTCCTAACACGTGCCATGGCCACGCCCTGCCATGTCCTGACATGTGCCATGGACATGTCCTGACGCGTCCTGACACGTCATGATACATTCCATGGCCATGTCCTGACTCGTTCTGCGACGTCCTGACTCGTGCCATGACCGCTCCCTGCCATGTCCTGCGACGTCCTGACTCTTATATATATATATATATACACACACGCTTCGGTTGAGGAGGAAATTTTTAATTGAGAGCTTGATTCTATTGTAGAGAGGAGGATTGTTTATTTCGTTTGTTTACTCTACCCTATATCTGTTTACATCTTATTGTAATTGTCTTATTGGACCACTAGTAAGTGTCGATGTCGACCCCACGTCACCACTTCTCTGGGGTTAGGCTAGATACTTACTGGGTACGCGTTGATTTACATACTCATGTTACACTTGCTGTTCATTTTTGCGCATGTACATATATGTTTGGTGGTCTTTTGGGCGCAGAGGCGCGGGTGTTACAGACATTTACCGTGAGCTGCATTTCATATTACAATCCGCAACCTGCAGAGTCTCCATCAGAATTATTTCTGTTCTCCTGTCTAATTTGTATTCCACTAAGATGTTGCATTTTATTATACTTCCTAGCTTGATTGATGCACTTGTGACATTGGGTTTTGGGAGTCTTACGGGTTGTTCATTATTATAGTTGTCAAAATATTATCATTTTTCTTGTAAATTCTATTCCTTACTATTTAATTAATGAAAATTAGGATTTCAAAAATGCTAAAACAAGTAATTAATGCCTGACGACGGTATTAGACGCAATCACGACCTTTAGCAAAAAGTCTAACAGTGGACTTTTACCGATACTTCCAAGTTTTATGAACCTCAATACAGTTGACTTCCCAATTTAGAAATTGGCTGAAACTGCGGTGGATCTAACTTATTTTATATCACAGTTGTTGGGCTAAACTAGTTTAATGATACTCTTAATATAGTATGATATTGTCTGCTTTATGTCAAAATCGTAGTTTTTTCCGAAAAGCCTTATATTATTAGGAGATCCCTACATCTTACACGTAGACTCCTACTTTTTCAGCTACTAATATGTCACTTTGTTGGCACACCCAATAACAGGTCAAAGAGCTAAGCGAGAGAAGAAAATGGAAAAGGAAATTAACTTCAGAAAACAAACAATTAGACAGCGTTTAGTCTTAAATAAATCAACTTCAAAGACGCTCGCATTTTGTACATATATAATAACTATATAAGTGATAGAAAGAAGAAAAGAGAGAGATTCTTTAAGCCATTTGGATAATAGCTAAGTCGGTCAATATGCTACGGATGTTATGATATGTTTTTGAATAGCAATTGGCCAAATAATATTGTACTACGAATCAGTGTAATCAGTAAACTTGCTATTATACCTCTCCAATATATCTATCCCTTATTGAACAATATTACAAGGAAAATCAATGGGAAGACGGAATAAGAGTAGAGATTCAACAACTCAAGGTAAACAACACTTCAGCCATTCCCACGTCTTGAAACCTGTGAATCCAGCTGAAGTTGAAACTCTCACTTGCAATGCTTGTGAGCAACCAAATAATAATAACAACCCCAATTTCTACGGCTGCAATAGCTGCCAATATTTCCTCCACGAGAACTGCTTCAATGCTCCTCGTTTTCTCGATCATTCATCACATTCTTCCCATCCTTTGACCCTTCTCGCAAGTCCAACTTACTCGACTCGTTCCTATACTTGCAAGGCTTGTGGCTCTGCTGGCAATGGATTTTGCTTTAGTTGTGCTTGTTGCGAATTTGATGTTCACTTGCAATGTGCGTCTTCTCCGAGCTCATTACTTGTTGACATACACCCGCATCAATTGGAGCTCCTCTTTGGTTCTCCTTTCGAAGAGCATATCGTATATAGTTGTGATGTCTGCAATATAATAATGAAGACGGACGATTGGTTGTACTATTGCGATGGTTGTGATTTTATGTCGCACTTGCCGTGTACAGTTACTCCTGAAGTTGGTGTTTTCCCCATACAGCAACCGCATCCCAAACCCAATCCAAATTCAAATTCAAATCCAAATACAAATTCAGCGGTGGAGATGATAAATGCAGCTAATGAAGCACGTGACCAGATTATAGCAGCTCAAATTCGTGCTCGGATTGAGGCACAAGGAAGAGCTGCTGCTCTTTCACTCTGGGATTGATCGGCCCACCACGCGAAGATACAGTTACATCTAACTGTATCGTCGCCGTTTAATGCATCCGCTTTGAAGACGTTCAGTTTTAATTTCTTGCAAAAATAAATGCTTGTTGTGTTATTTCTCTTCAGAATAAAAAAACTCTTTTTCAACTTTTGTAACTCTGATCATTGATGATCAAGTTTGTCCATTTCCTTTACGGTTTTTATGTTTATCTATGACAATGTCTGTTTGATTTTCGCGGGTTTTGTTGTTTTTGTTGGGTCAAAAATTAGTGCCTTTGTTAGTACAATAATATGAGCATATCAGTCCGCACGCCATGAAGAGAGATCCTTTAAAAAAATACTAATTGGATCAGTTTAAAGAGATTTAAGAAAAGGAAAAACAAGAATAAGAAGACAGAGAAGATAGAAAGATATTGATGCATTAGTAGCATCAATATCTGGTAGCCATCACCACTCACCTGCATATTTAATTTGCAGTTATATATAAGGTTGATTTATCAACCCACTCTAGCAAAACCAAAACCAAATGTTAATTTAGAGCACGTTTGGCTTAGCTGATTTAGAGTAGCTGATAAGTATTAGGTGCTGAAAAGCACTTTTAAGTGATGAAACTGAGTTAAAAAATAAACAGTTATATGTTTGGATAAAAGTGTTGAAATTAATAATAAGCAGCTGGAGAACTCGATATACAAAGAGTTTTTTTTAAAAAGAAGTTTTTTAGAGATAGAATAGTAAAGATTTTGGCCAAACGCACATTTAATTTTATCAAACACGTATATAAGCTAAAAAGTACTTATAAGCCAGTTTGAGCCAAACACCCTCTTAGCCTAGATGGAATTAAATATTAGCTAGATAATTATGTCATCATTTTAGTAACATTATTATCGCAATGCTAAATCATTGATTCTGACAAGAAGGTCAAGATAACTACGTACACTAAAGCCTCATTTGTTCGTACTTTATGGAGGTGTGAATCTTAATCATTTAAATCTTAGATATTAAAAGTGTTTGTTTTTAAAGTTTGAATCTTAATTATTCAGATCTTAATCATTAAGTGTGTTTGTTTTTTACTTAACAACCACTTAATGAGTCTAAATAGGTCTGTATGATTAACATCAATAAGAGAGACTTAATTTCATTAAGATGCTATCACATATTCATTATTAATTGCCGCATGGCCTACCATTATCAACTACCACTCTGCGACTGCTACCACCATACTAAACCACCACCACCATACCCCCTCCCCCCACAACCACACCCCCAAGCATCCCCGCTCCCCCCACTACTACCACCTCCACCACCACCATCCTCAATCATAGCCTCCATTATCGACCACCACCAGCTACTATCTCCACCACTCCGACCACTATCATTCTTACCTACAATCAACACGCATTTGCCTCAACTACCAGAAATGACCACCCAATTACCATCAACAACCACAACCGGAACTGCCCATCGTTATACCTACCACCACCACCCCACCACCTTCCTCAATCCTAACTACTATCACCATCCGACATTATTAACTATCACCATCCACCACCACCATCCTCAATCATAATCGCAACCACTACTAGCTACTAGCATGAACCACCATCATCAACCAAAACTACCAGCAACCACCGCCTCTAGTCGACATTCACCTATTAGCCATCACCACCAACAACTATCATATTTTAAAAAATTATATATTTTATTGATATAATATTAGATTAGTTAGCATTTCATTTGATTTTTATGTTTATTAATTTTCAAATAAAGATAAATTTTATACATTTAGATGCTAAAAATCAAACAGTCTTAATTGTTTCTATTCATATCTTAATATATTTAGATGTTTATAAAGATTTTGAGTCTTAATTTTAATACACATCTTAATATTCAGATGCATATTCAAATTTAGACGTCTTAACCTTTTAAAAAATAGAGAGGCCTAAGTTTGTCTATTTAACTTTCATGCAAGACTAAATTGAAAGATCAACTCTCGAATACCACTAGTGACGCTTTTTAAAGGAATACAATTTTTTTTTTTAGAAAAAAGCATAAATTAAACTTTGTTTAGTCTGTAATAATAATGATCTAGTGCATTGTATAGGTTTATCCATCCTGAATGCTCAATTGTACATGAATGAGGTTGTTCATTTTCTCATCTACGATGGGGAGGTTAAGATTTATATGTCTCCTTCTCTTACGTTCTTTTGTTTTTTTTTTTTTTTGAATTTTAATATACGAATAGGGAAGCAAGCCAAATTTTCCTCGGCGTGAGGAGTTTTTTCATTTATGAGAAAATGGTATCTATATCTATATCTATCTATCTATCTATATTTATTTGTATCTATGTTTATCTATATTTTGTATTCTGTATTATTATATACTAAATATTAAACGATTAAAATATTCCCATAACATTGATCGACTTTAGTGCCCTATAATATGTATATAATTTAAGGATATAATTATAATTTATCTAATAAAGAAATTTATTTTCGATTTAAATTACACAAATGACGACCCTACAAAATTGATACGGGGTATAATTTGTGGACTGATAAATGATAATCACCGCCACATCAAACTAACCTTTGTCTTACACGGCTGAACAAGACCAAGGATTCTTATTAATTCACTAGCTGATAGAAGTTGTGTAGTTTGAAAACGGTAAGGAAATACTAAGTTATAATTTAATTAGAATAGGTCCTATATCCATGTAACTTCTCATTAAAGAGAACATGAACCTTAAGAAATCTGACGAAATCAACATATTTTATTCCATCAAGTTATATAGCACGAAAGTTAATAATTTTTTCAAACATTCTGATATTTGCAGATTTATTTAGATATAGAGACACTTGCATCATCGCTGGTAATCAAGCATTATTTCGACTACCTTTGATCTATTAATTATATAGTTTACTTGTGTTGGCCTTTTCTATAGACCAATGGACGTTCTTGCAACCACGTCAAACGTCACACATTCTTGGAATGTTGGAGTACGAAATTGAAAAGTATTTTTTTTCTTTTGGAGAAATTAATTAAGGTACATTAAGGAATTAATATTTTATATTATTTGCACAGTTTTTTATCTTTAATAGGAAAAAAAAGGCATGGAAGGGAGTGCTTATCTGTTTGGAGATCAACGTAGAAAAATAGAATCGATTAGCAATTTTTGGTTTCATTCTTGTTTAATTTTTATGTTGATTATGTTTAATTTCTTATGTATTAGATACCATCCGAAGGTGGTTTCCTTTGTTTTATTAATCTTTTGTTTATTAGTTCTTTTCTAAATGGCTTTTATTATATTGTCTTTGTCTAGTCAGCACTCCGGGTGTGAATACTACGAAACATAGCAATATTATTTTAATCACACATTTTATTTTTCATATAAAATAGTTTTTCATCGAACAAAATATATGTATTTTAGACTTCCCATTGCTCAAATTAAGACCAATGCCGCACTTAATAAGGCTATGATTATTTGCTTATCCAAATATTAAGTTTCTGTCCGAATCATGAATTCCTTCAATAATTCAGATTTCTCTGCAGTGTAAATATGCTTGAGTTCATGTCTCTATAACTTTTTAGATAACATGACTGAAATTATTATATTTTATCACATAAAAGCTTACTTTTCTTTAACAAACAACGCTTTACTTCATACTTAGAAGAGAAGTAATTAGAGGTTTGAGTTAATCATTCAATCAAATTAAAATAAAGACCGGAGTTATAACTACGAGTACAAAATTTGAATCATGCACAGTAATGGGTCAGTCCTTATACATCGGTATCTCATACTATCATAATGTTTAGTATTTTTAGTAAGATATTTCGTGCATCGCACAAATATAGAGACTAATATAGTATTATAAAAGCACAAATATTAAAACACTAAATGTTGAACGATTAAATATTCCTAAAATATTAATAGGACAATAATTGGCCACAATGATCACTTTCGATCAATTTAAACTTGAGGAGAATAATTGGCCACAATGATCACTTGCAGCTTAGGGCATAAATACATGATTATTCAAGGGACCGATGACTTCTCGGCCCTCGCCATGTAACCTGATTATTAAGAGGTTCGGCGATTATCTCTTTGGTCAAAGTTATTTTTTTGAATTTCATTTTATTATGTTATATTGAAGATTGTGAAGTTTACGGTACTTAAGTGTGGGGAAGTCGAAGATATGATTTCTTTCTGAGTTCAATCATTCTCTTTATAATTATATTTTGGTTTTGCAGATTTGATTTAATTACCTTCAAGTCAACTAAGTTTCCCACTTTATGCATGTTACACAAGAAAACATATGATGTCATTATATGTAACTATAGTTCTTAATTTGTTGACTGTTGTGCAGTAGATTCCATGTATAATTGTGTAAACTATATGTAATGACCCAAAAGATTATCACTTGTATAAAATAAAAGTTCTGTTTTGAGTCCTTGAAAATCTCATTTAGAATTACCTTGATTTGTGTGCGCAGTCTAGACGTATAGCCAGAAAGCCTAAATATGAAAATCTATGAAAAATGATTAATTTTGACTATAAAATGAGTTAATTTGACTTCGATCAATATTTTGAGAAAACGGATCCGGACCCGTGATTTGACGGTCTCTAAGGGTCCGTAGAAATTATTTTGAGCATATGCTCGGAATCGAATTCCGAGGTACCAAGCCTGAGAAATGAATTTTTCAAGAAAACTATGTAAATTTTTTTAAAGATATTTGAAATGAAATTAGCTTAGAACATGATGGTATCAGATCTGTATTTTGGTTCCAGTATCCGATACAGTTCTTATATATGATTTAAGACGTTTATTTGACATGATTCGGACCTAAATTGCTAAAGTTAATGTTTTAAGAAGTTTGAGAAAATTTTATGATTTTGAGATTTAATTCATTGTTATTGAGGTTATTTTGATAATTTTACTTTACAAATAAGTCCGTAGAATATTTTTATGACTGTGTGTATATTTGGTTAGGAGCCCAAAGGGCTCGGGTGAGTTTTGGATAGGCTATGAAGTCCACTTTGAACTTAGAAAATTGCAGGTTTTTACTTAATGTACCCATGCCTGCAGGCTTAGCATTTGCGAAGCCTGGCTCGCAAATGCGAGTTCCCAATTGCGAAGGCTGGATCGCAAATGCAAAAACCAGCCCAGGCCTGCTTGTTCGCAAATGCGAAGCTTTCTTTTAACGCCTGAGGTCGCAAATGCGACACATCTATCGCAAATGCGGGCAAATGCGACATATTTCTCGCAAATGCGAAGTTTGGGATTTTCGAAGGGTTCACAAATGCGAACCCTGTTTCACAATTCCCATGTTGGCAGAGGCCGGGGTTCGCAAGTTCGCAATTCCCGTATGCAACCTGCAACATTTATTCTTAACCGATTTTAAAACCCATTTTTCATATTCCGTCAAACATAAACACACATAGGTGATTTTTCAAGGATTCATTTTCTCCAAATAAATTGTAAGTCGTCTTTAACTAGTTTTCTTCAATCATTAATATCTTTAAACATGATTTCAACTTAAAATCAATGATTTTCATGGGGGAAATTGAGAAAAATTAGGGATTTGTACCTTGATTTGAAGTTTGATTTTAAAATAAATCATATATTTGTGTTCATGGGGGAATATGTAATTGGTTTTTGGTACGAACCTCTTCTTTTGACCATGTGGGCCCGGGGCCGATTTTTGACTTTTTGGGTAAACTTTAGAAAAATACATTTTCATACATTGAGGTTCATTCATTTAGCATTTATTGATGTAATTAAGTAATTTGGGACTAGATATGAGTGAATTGGCGGTGGAATCAAGAGGTAAAGCTATAATTGAACCTTTAGTTGTGTTCGTGGCATTGAGGTAAGTGTTTGGTCTAACCTTAGCTTGAAGGATTGGGGTTGAGTCCTATCTGGTATGTGGTATTTGTTGAGTACGACGTATATGCATGTTGATGAGTATCTATACGTCGGGGTCTAGCGTGACCTCGAGTCTTTATATTGTGAATATCTTAATCTCGTTGTATCTTTCATGCTTTGGTGATGATTTTGAGTTGTTGTGAAAAGTTTGGGGAAGGAATTGTGATCGTTGAATATCTTGGAGCATTGGATCAAGTTATATTACGAATTGTAAAATTATATGAGATGATAGAACCCTTTGGAGCATTGGCGCAAGTGATAAGTGAGTTATGAAGTAAAACTGAAAGAAATAGAAAGAGTTATTAAATTGTTTCCTTGCCGGAATGTTGATATTATTGATATTGTTCCCTTGACAGAATTTAATTGTTTAATTATTGTTTCCTTGCCGGGATTTAATTGTTTAATCGTTATTCTCTTGTCGGGATTACTATGTGATATTGTTTATTCCCGTACCCTTTGTTTGTGATTGTTGTTTGGGTGAGAAAGAGTGTTAAAGCTCGAAGGGTGATGCCGTGCATTGTTTGTTACTATGAGAAAACAGTATAAAAGCATGAAGGGTGATACCGTGCACATCTTTATTATATGATTGTTTTGGTGAAGACTAGAGTAAAAGCACGAAGAGTTATGCCATGCATATTTCTAGTGGTCGCTTTCCTACATTAAAAGTTCTCAATGGAACACTCCAAATTAAGACTCCTTAATTAGTTTCTTCTTCTATTTCTCTTTTACATGTTGTCTGTAAGTAACCATGAATACTCCAATACTTTGAAAGTAGCTCATAATAACACCACATGCTACTGCAACTTATCGCGGACAGATCCAAAGACAATAGAAGTTGGTACCATCTTGATTCACATGGTTTCTACTCACAATCACATATCGTAACGTACAACAGTGATGCACTAGAATTGTCCAAAAGGTAAGCAACAGAGATAGGAAGATTTAAAATGGAAAATGTAGGACTTTGTGTAGATTTAAATTGCCAAACTTTGGTACAACCTACTGATATTCTATATTGGGCATGCATCACACTTTAAAATCTTGATTGAGTTGACATAAAATAACATAAATATATAGCATACAAAAGAAGTCATGAGGTTTTGCTTCTCATAGTGAACCATCATAAAAGATATAATAGGTGTTCCGGGATTAACCATATAGCATAAGGAAAAGAACCTAAAAGGCAAAAACATAATTAGAAGATACAGTACATGTAATACTAAAAGATTGTTTCCCTTACCTGCTGGTTCTCAAATACTTAAAACTTTTTGCAAGCCGTTAATCTCAACCATAGTTAAAGAAGCAAGACCCAGGTACGGGTTTGCACATGCATCAAATGCTTTAATTTTAAAATGGCTTACAAGATCATCTGCAACTCCAGGAAAGCTAGCAGTACCAACTTATGTTTTTTGTGCCTTTCATTTTTTGAATTCAATTATATATAAATCTTTAATTACGACAACTAGAAAACATCACATCCTGTGAAATCGCGAGTTTAGTTTAAAAAATTTAAATAGCACTACATATATTACTTCTGCAACCAACTTCAATAAAATTTAAAATAAAATTTTGCATCACAAATTAAAGCACAAGTAACAACAACAACTACCCAGTATACTCCCACCAGATGAGGTCTGGGAAAAATCAAAGCACAAGTAGCATACATATAAAGTAACTTCACTAACAATCCGAAGCACAGTTAACATATGTATGTTAAATAAACTTATAAACATAACCTGAACTTTTAGGCATAATAAACAGGCAGTTACAAAACCAAATTAGGTTAAAAGTGTGTATTTAATTTATTCCAAAGAAGAAAGACAGAGGACAATTGCATTGGATTAAAAAAACTGCATAACAATCAAATTTATTTGTTCTCAAAAGTCACGTTCAGTTTTAATTGTTTGTAACTTTAAGAAAAATAATATAAAATTTTGTAATGTAAATCTATATATAGTGATAAAAGTTCATACCGTTCTTACTCGAGGAATATTTAGCCCGTTTCTGCCAGTCTTGAGTTTTTTCTATTCTTCCTTATCAAATTGCCTAGAAACTGAATGTGAGAAGCTGTAGAGCAGTTTGAAGAAGAGATATCGGTTCGCGATATAGGGCATACAATGCGCCTTTATTTTACTCTGAATGGGGTTTTTGATATTTTAAAGTGATTTTAATTAAGTACTAATATTTTATTTTATGTTATAAATACACTTCTATTTAAGGTGAATGTCTTTAATTAGAGGGATTCTAGAGTTCTATTCTTGGTAGATAAATCATCCTCCTCCCTATAAATAGAGGTGCCCTCTACCATTGTAAATCACTCCTAACATTCTCTAAGTATCAATAAGAAGAACTCTCTCTACTCTTCTCTCTATTGCTCTTGTTCTTGAGTTATTGTTCTTGTCTTTTATATTATTTCATAACACGTTATCAGCACGAGACTCTACCGTCTCAAGAACCATTCTCGAGAAATCTAAGGTATTTCCCTCTTCCTAATTTAAATTTCGATTATGTCTGACATTACGAAAAGAAAGTTCGTTGCCCTTGAAATTTCGGGCAAGAACTATATGACATAGGTGTTGGATGCTGAAATCCACTTAGATGCTATGGGTCTCGGAGACACCATCAAAGATAGAGAAAAAGCATCCACCCAAGAATGTGCGAAGGCCTTGATTTTCTTGCGCCACCACCTTGATGAAGGTTTGAAGATTGAATATCTCACCGTCAAGGATCCACTCGTCTTGTGGAACGGCTTAAAGGAGAGATATGACAACCTGAAGTTGGTCACTCTGCCACAAGCACGATATGATTGGGCTCATCTGAGGCTCCAGGACTTTAAGTCCGTTTCTGAATATAATTCAGCTATGTTCAGAATTACTTCTAAATTGAAGCTATGCGGGGATAATATCTCCGATTATGATATGCTTGAGAAAACGTTTACAACGTTTCATGCCTCCAATATAGTACTGCAACAACAATACAGAGAGAAAAGCTTTACAAAGTATTCTGAACTGATTTCTCTTCTACTAGTGGCTGAGCGAAATAATGACCTGCTCATGAGAAATCATGAAAATCGACCCACTGGGTCTACACCACTGCCTGAAGCAGATAAGGTGCACTCTCATTATGCCAAACATGAAAAGGACCATGGTCATGGTCGTAAACGGGGTCATAGCCAGGGACGTAGACAAGGAAGAAATTCCAATGAAGTCCGTCACCTCCCAAAGAGAGATAACCGCCGAAAGTAGAAACAGGGTCATGAAGATCCTAAGGCAAATGGTTCAGAAACTATATGTTATCGTTGCGGTGGGAAAGGGCACTGGTCAAAGACTTGCCGTATACCAAGACACTTGGTTGACCTTTATCAAGCATCTCGAAAGAGAAAAGGCCCTGAAACAAATTTTGTCTATGACGACAACTCGGACATCACCCACCTGGATGTGGCAGACTTCTTTGAGCAACCCGATGGGAAAATAGACCACCTAATCGGCGATGGATCCTGATGAAAGAAGATGGAGTTATTTGATTTTGTTCTACTTATTTGTATTAGTTAGTGAATAAACTAATAGTCATTAGCATTAGCTCGTATTAGTTAGTTCATAAAGCAATGTTAGCAGTAGTTCTTTAGAATATCTTCAATATGTTCAAATATCAATAAAACTTTTATTTTCCAGTGGGGGTAATCGACTAGCCTGAAAAACTAGTCGATTATCAACTATTTTCGCATTAAAGTTGAAAAACAATTGATCAACAATCGATTGTCGTTGACTAACAATCGATTGTCATTAAGACAGTGTAATCTGGAATTTTTCAAAAATCATCCACAATCGATTGTCTTTGTCTAACAATCGATTGTCTTGAAACAGTGAGGTCTGGAATTTTTCAAAAATAGCCAACAATCGATTGTCTTAAGACAGTGTAATCTGGAATTTTTCAAAAATCATCCACAATCGATTGTCTTTGTCTAACAATCGATTGTCTTGAAACAGTGAGGTCTGGAATTTTTCAAAAATAGCCAACAATCGATTGTCTATGCATAACAATCGATTGTCTTAAGACAGTGTGATCTGAAGTTTTTCAAAAATAGCAAATAATCGATTGTGTGTGTTTAACAATCGATTGTCAATGTTCAACAATCGATTGTTTGTAAGTAACAATCGATTGTTTGAAGAAAACGTTTAAACTGAAATTTTCAAACTGCAAAGTAATGGATAACATATCTGATTTTGTTAGTCAACTGTTAGCAGCAGATTTTGAAAATATTATGTGACACAAAAGAATTGAACTTGTTTATTCTTATGTTCTTGTATCTCTTTTGTATGTCAAACTATGGGATAGCAAATATGGATATCTCACAAAGCGAACTTGGATCAACATCCAACTGTAAAAGTATTTGCCTAATTGATTCATGTATTACACATACAATACTCAAAGAAAGGAAGTATTTCTCCCAACTAAATATGTGTAAGGCAAACGTTACTACAATCTCTGGAAGTAGTAAATTGATTGAAGGCTCCGGAAGAGCAATTGTAACTCTGCCCAAGGGCACGACGTTAATCATAGAGAATGCAATGTTCTCCTCCAAGTCTAAAAGAAACTTGTTGAGTTTTAAAGATGTACGCCGGAATGGCTATCATATTGAGACAATGGATGAAGATAATATTGAATATCTCGTCATCAGAAAGAATGTCTCCGGCCAAAAGAGGGTTATTGAGAAATTTCCGTCTTTATCTTGTGGCCTGTATTGGACAAGAATTAGTGCAATTGAGGCACATTCAACAGTAAACCAAAGGGTTACTGATTCCAATACCTTTGTACTTTGGCATGATCGATTGGGACACCCAGGATCGGTCATGATGAGACGGATTATAGAAAGCTCATATGGGCATCCGTTAAAGAATTTCAAAATTCTTTCGAATAATGAATATCCTTGCACTTCGTGTTATCAAGGCAAGCTGATTATCAGGCCATCACCAACAAAGGTTGGGACTGAGTCACCCACGTTTCTGGAACGTATACAAGGGGACATTTGTGGACCTATTCACCCACCTAGTGGGTCGTTTAGGTATTTCATGGTCTTGATAGACGCATCCTGTAGATGGTCTCATGTGTGCCTGTTGTCATCACGCAACCTTGCGTTTGCAAAATTGATGGCACAAATAATTCGACTACGAGCACAATTTCCAGATAATCCAATCAAGTCCATTAGACTGGATAATGCTGCTGAGTTTACATCCCAAGCATTTAATGATTATTGCTTATCAATCGGGATAAAAGTTGAACATTCTGTAGCTCATGTTCACACTCAAAACGGTCTTGCAGAATCGTTAATTAAACGCCTGCAGTTGATTGCAAGGCCATTACTTATGAGAACGAGGCTGCCCACTTCGGTATGGGGTCACGCCATCTTACATGCAGCAATGCTAATTCGTCTCAGACCGACGAATTACCACAAGTATTCCCCGTTACAATTGGTTTTGGGTCATGAACCCAATATATCCCATTTAAGGATTTTTGGATGCGCAGTATATGTGCCTATAGCACCGCCATCCCGCACCAAAATGGGTCCGCAAAGAAGGTTTGGAATATATGTTGGGTTTGAATCGCCCTCCATCATTCACTACCTCGAAACATTGACAGGCGACTTGTTTACTGCACGATTTGCAGACTGTCGATTTGATGAGACACTTTTCCCAAAATTAGGGGGAGAAGTTGGTGAAACCAAACGGGAAATTTTGTGGAAAAATGCATCATTATCTCATCTTGATCCACATACCTCTATTTGTGAAAGAGAGGTACAAAAGATTATCCATTTGCAAAGAATAGCAAATCAAATGCCTGACGCATTTACGGACTTGAAAAGGATAACGAAATCCCACATTCCCGCGGAAAATGTTCCAATCCGTATTGATGTCCCTGTTGGACAATCATCTAGTGTCATATCCAATGAGTCAAATGCACGCCTGAAGCGTGGCAGACCATTAGGTTCCAAAGATCGAAATCCTAGAAAGAGGAAAAAGAACGATCAAAATGACACCACGAAAGAATCTCATGATTTAACAAATTCTGAGATTCATGAAGAATCCATTGAGCCCGAGACTCTGGAAAATACGGAACTATCCCTAAATCCAATTAATATTGAGGCAAATATTAATCGAGTGGATATTGTGGTGGATAATGCCTTTGCTTATAATGTAGCATCTAGCATTATGCAAGAATGTGAGGATCTCGAACCTCAATCTGTTGAAGAATGTCGAAAAAGACAGGATTGGCCAAAGTGGCAAGAAGCAATTCAATCAGAATTGAATTCGCTGGCAAAACGTGAAGTTTTTGGCCCTATAGTTGAAACACCTAATGGTGTTAAGCCTGTCGGCTATAAATGGGTCTTTGTACGCAAAAGAAATGAGAAAAACAAGGTACAAAGATATAAGGCACGCCTTGTTGCACAAGGTTTTTCTCAAAGGCCTGGTGTCGATTATGAAGAGACATATTCGCCTGTAATGGATGCGATAACCTTTCGTTATCTCATAAGTTTTGCTGTCCATGAAAAGCTTGACATGCACTTAATGGATGTAGTTACTGCCTATCTTTATGGCTCACTTGATAATGAGATATACATGAAAATTCCCGATGGACTCAAGGTGCCAAACGCGCACAATTCAAAATCTCGGGAAATGTTCTCAATTAAATTGCAAAGATCCTTGTATGGTCTAAAGCAATCTGGACGAATGTGGTATAATCGTCTTAGTGAGTACTTGTTAAAAGAAGGCTATATAAATGACGCCATTTGCCCGTGTGTTTTTATAAAGAAAACAACATCGGAATTTGTTGTACTTGCCGTATATGTTGATGACATAAACCTTATTGGAACCCCTATAGAACTCCAAAAGGCAATTGATTATCTAAAGGATGAATTCGAGATGAAAGATCTCGGAAAGACTAAATTATGTCTTGGTTTGCAAATTGAATATTTGGCAAACGGAATTTTTGTTCATCAATCTACCTATACAGAAAAGGTATTGAAACGGTTTTACATGGATGAAGCACATCCTTTAAGTACACCGATGGTTGTTCGATCACTTGATGTGAACAAAGATCCATTCCGACCACAAGAAAGGAATGAAGAGCTACTTGGTCCTGAAGTACCATATCTTAGCGCAATTGGCGCACTAATGTATCTTGCAAATACTACAAGACCTGACATATCCTTTTCAGTTAATGTCTAAGCAAGATTTAGCTCGGCTCCTACGAGGAGACATTGGAATGGGATCAAACACATATTGCGGTACCTAAAGGGAACTACCGATATGGGCTTATTTTATGGCAAGAATTGCAGCCCGGATCTTGTTGGTTATGCTGATGCTGGATATTTGTCCGACCCACACAAGGCTCGATCTCAAACGGGTTATGTGTTTACCTGTGGAGAAACCGCCATATCTTGGCGATCGACTAAGCAATCAATTGTGGCTACTTCATCTAATCATGCCGAGATAATTGCTATTCATGAAGCAAGTCGGGAGTGTGTGTGGTTAAGGTCGATAATACATCATATCCAAGACAAATGTGGTTTGAAGTGTGATAAACTACCCACAACTTTGTATGAAGACAATGCAGCATGTATAGCTCAATTGAAGGGAGGATTCATAAAAGGAGATAGAACGAAGCATATTTCACCAAAGTTATTCTTCACACATGATCTTCAAAAGAATGATGATATCAATGTTCAACAGATTCGTTCAAACGACAATATGGCTGATTTGTTTACAAAATCTCTACCAAAGTCAACCTTCAAGAAGCTAGTTCACAAGATCGGGATGCGAAGACTTAAGGACATAAATTGATGTTCTTATCAGGGGGAGTTTAAGGCGCGTTGCACTCTTTTTCCCTTACAAGGTTTTGTCCCACCGGGTTTTCCTTGCGAGGTTTTTAACGAGGCAACCAATAGGCGCATATTCAAACATGCGTACTCTTTTTCCTTACTTTAATTTTTCCCATTGGGTTTTGTTTTAAGGTTTTAACGAGGCACATCATTGAATAGACATTCAAGGGGGAGTGTTATAAATACACTTCTATTTAAGGTGAATGTCTTTAATAAGAGGGATTCTAGAGTTCTATTCTTGGTAGATAAATCATCCTCCTCCCTATAAATAGAGGTGCCCTCTACCATTGTAAATCACTCCTAACATTCTCTAAGTATCAATAAGAAGAACTCTCTCTACTCTTCTCTCTATTGCTCTTGTTCTTGAGTTATTGTTCTTGTCTTTTATATTATTTCATAACATTTTAATATTAGTCCCCGCATAGAATTTTTGTATCTGTTTTGCTAATATGCTAATTTTTTTGTTATCTTTTTACCAATTTTCTTAAAAAATTTAAACTTTTAACTTTATATATTTTTTGTGGCTATTTTGATATTTTATTAATTTAGAATTAAAAAAATTTAAAGATCCATGAAGCTTACACCTCATGTCTCGGAGCTTACACCTTGTGTCACGACCCCAAATCCGATCGTGATGGCGCCCAACAACAATTGCTAGGCAAGCCCGACCATTGAACACTCTCAACACAAGTACGAATACCCATTACTAATCTATAGAGTTAAGTTTTTAGATAATGTAGTTCAACCAGCGATAATAAGATGAAATAGTAGGAAAATCATAAGCAATACCAATACAACTCCCAACAGATCTGGGTCATGAGTCTAGAGCCTCTAAATACAACTAAGTAGCAAAACAAAATAAATGAAAGTGTAAGATGCAGAAAACAAAATGATAGGGGAGGAGTCGGGTCCTGCGGACACCTGGCAGCTACATCGACAACTCCGAATAAGTCTGGGAATAGCAATAGTACAACTAAGCTCCCGATGCTCCCGAATCTGCACACATGGTGCAGGAAGTAAAGTGAGTACTTCCAACTCGGTCGTAATAGACATATATAATGACTGAGCGTAAGAAATCTCGAAATGCCACAATATAAAGCTGAAACTAACAACTTAGCACATCTAACTGTGAAACAACAGCAAATCAATGATAGGTAGACAAATAGATAATCAATGCATGAATGCAATGCCATGCACATGACCGTTGCGGCGTACAACCCGATCTATTTGGGTCCCCGCGCTCACTGTGGGGGTTCAGACTTCGGGAGCCCAAGCGCAATATCATTGTGGCATTTGCTACGGCGTGCAGCCTGATCCACAATCAGTCCAGTTATATGCATGCAAGCCACAGGGCACAGTCAACTTTATCATTTTCAGTTCCAATTATCAGGAATTATAGTTTAAGTGTTTAAAACCTTAGAAATATACTAATCATTTTGAGACAGTGTTTAACTCAAGACTCCCCAAGAGCAAGAGGGGTTGCTCTGATGGTAAGCAATCCCAACTTTCAACCGAGAGGTTGTGAGTTCGAGTCTCCCCAAGAGCAAGGTGGGAAGTTCTTGGAGGGAAGGATGCCGGGGGTCTATTTGGAAATAGCCTCTCTACCCAAGGGTAGGGGTAAGGTCTGCGTACACACTACCCTCCCCAGACCCCACTAAGTGAGATTATACTGGGTTGTTGTTGTTGTTGTTGTTGTAGTTGTTGTTATTTAACTCAAGACTGATATCATGGAAACATTGACAATAATCCGTAAGGGATCCAAATAATCGGCACGCAGCCTAAATATACTTACAACAAATTCAAGTAGGATGTTTACCAATCGATTTCTAGTCAATAACGCAGTATAAACATAACTCGGACGGACTATGCTATAGTCCCCATCAACAAACGACCTCGCACTCGCTGTAGAGTACGTGTCTCGCCTCAATACAACATCACAATGTGATATACCGGATTTCAAACCCTCAGGTCATCATCTACATCTATTATTTACCTCAAGCAGGCCGAAGACTAGCTCGCAATGCCCTTTCCTATTGAATCGACCTCTTCGCGTGACGAATACGTTACAATAGGCTAATAGGACATAGCTCGATCGAAAAGACTTGAAAAATACCAAAAATTACGAAGTTGGCAAAATTCGAGCCCCGGGTCCACTTCTCCAAAAATTACAAAATTTACATCATCGGTCTCTTCATCTCGCCATGAGTCTATACATATCAAATTTATCAAATCGGAGTTCGTTTGCCCCTTCAAAACCCATGTTTAAACTCTCTTGAGTTTCAAGTTCTAACCTCCATTTTTAACCTTGAATTCAGTGATTAATCCATATTTTTACACCATAATAACATAATCCAAGTCCAATAACGCGTACCTAGTGAAACCCCTTTGAGTACTCTTCAAAATCTCCTAAGAACAGCCCTAGTCGAAGTCCCAAAATATTTCTCTTCTTTTTCAAAATCGTGAACTAATGTTCACTTTAACCCAGACTGATTTTCCGCTTCTGCGGTATTTTTATCTCACCTGCGGCTCTCGCTCTTGCGACCACATGACCGCTTTTGCAGTCTAACTTATTCACCAGGGACTGCTTTTGCAGTCAAATACGGCTTATGCAGTCACCGCTTATGCGGTTCTCCTTCCGCACCTGCGGTCCAAGCCCAAGCCTCCCCAGACCGCTTTTGCGACCCCTTAGCGAAACTGCGGAACCGCCTATGCGATCTCTTTTCTGCAGATGCGGAAACAACAAACCTGCAACTTCCCATTCATGCAACAACTGAAAATTCTCCGTTTAACCTCCCGAATTCACCCGAGGCCTCCGTGACCTCAACCAAAAATATATACATGATCTAATACTTCATTCAAACTTACTCGAATCATCAAAACGCTAACGTTAACATCAAAATCCTCAATTATGATCAAATCAAAGCCTAAATTTCTTAAAAACTTCCGAATTGCATATTCAATTAAAAACCCGACCTTGACCTGAAATTTTACACGCATATCTAAAATCACCTAGCGGAGCTACTGCAATGCTCGAAATTCCATTCCGGCCCTGGGATCAAAATCTCACCTATCAACCGGAATTCGCCAAAATTCAAACTTAGCCAATTCAAGCCTAATTCTACAGCAGGCCTCCAAATTCAATTTTGATTGCACTCCTAAGTCATAAATCATCCCCCGAAGCTAACCGAATCATCAGAATTTACATCCAAGCCTTCAAACTAAATGGTCAACTTCCAGTTGACTTTTCCAAACCAAGCTTCCCTTTAAGAGACTAAGTGTCTTATTTCCATCTAAAACCAATGGAATTCTACTTGATCAACTCAAATACTGATATTGAAACATAGAGAAGCATAATATGGGTAAACATTTCATATAAATCTACAAATAAGAAACCTACGAGGAAGAAATGAAATAGAAGTCGTTATTATCTTTTGCTAAAGAAATGTACAAAGACAATCAAAGAAAAACTAGCGAGTAAGACATAAAGAAATAATGGAAAACCTTTATTTTTGTAGTTGAAGAAAGTGAGGAGAAAAAGAGTACAAACTAGAAGGTATAAATATTGACGTAAATTGCATTTATTCGCAAAGTTTTAACTAAAATATACTATTTGATTTAATTTTAATAAAATAAGGTGGAAAAAATAACTAAAAGTTTTCATGAGTTAATAATCCTTAACTTGTATCGAGTTGTCTATAACAATTTCTCAAACACCTGGAATTGATATATTGTGGAGGTTATCAAAAATCTTCACAAAAAAATTGCCATAATAAAAATAATTTTGAGGAGGTGGGAACAAACGTCACGAATTGAATATATAGAGGGGATCTTTTACAACCCCACACTTAACCCGCCACAATAAAAAATATTTTGTAGGGGTTGACTCAAACGCCACAAAACAGACATATAGTTGGTGTTTTTTAGGACCCCATAAATAAACCGCCACAATTTATCAAATTTTTTGTAGCGAAGTCACGAGTAATTGTAACGGCATTTGAGAAAAGCAAGTCCGCAAAGATAGAGATAATATTGAGTGGTGTTCAATAGACTCTATATGAAATCAATTCACTTTAGCATTAGAGGTTAGACCAAATTGAAGATAGATAGTAAAAGGAAAATACCATTAAAAGGCAAGGAGTTTAATTTTTATGGCATGAGATGAATTAGTTAAATTTATACCAGAATAATCATTCATATGAGAAGTTGGCAAAATAAAGATCTCTTTGAATTCTCTGTTTGTCGATGAAGCTCATCGGTTGGCTATGTATTGGAGCATTAACTCTAAAGGCCGCAACGGTTAAAGCCTGTTATTGAAGGAAAAGGTTAGTTATTATACGATTGAACGGACACCGCTATTCTAAATTAAAATGAACTCTTCAAATTAGTTTTATTCTTTTTAATTGAATATTATTATTAACTAATATTAAAATGGGTAAAAGATTTCATCATTTTTATGGATATTTTTGTAATTTAACTGTAGGCTTAGGGGCTTTCCACTTTTAATATAGTACTAACTTTAGTGTACGTGCGTTGCACATGTGTTTCGCGATATTCAGTATAAAATATATAAAAATAAATAAATAAATTATTGTATATATTGAAAAATATCTTCTTAACATAAAAAGATGATGAAGATAGATGAATTAGTTATGTATTATTTTATATAATATCTTGTGAAATAAAAAAAATATGTCATGTTGTTGTATCTCGTCTAACATCTCTTTTGAATACAAGTAATACAAATTTCGACTATCAATTAGTCCAATAATAGTATTATATTACGACACAATTTGTCAAAATTTTTATTTCATCAAAATATTATAAACTTTAACTACTGGATATAAATATTTTACCTGATTGTTTATTCGATAAATGTGTCCCTACATTCCCAAATATATATACTAAATAATGTAATTTTTCATAAAGCTCCAGTCACCTAATTAGGCCAGTCTTCGAGAAGTTGTTCTTTAAATAAATTTTCTTAGATATTCATCCAATAATATTAATTAAATAGTTATTATTTTTCTTAAAAATATTAAAAGTTAGAAAAATTGAATAATAACTTAAATTTTTGAAATGGAGATATATTACATTCTTAAAATCACCCTACAAGGAAATAATAATATTTTTTTAATTAATTATCAAATAATGAAAACAAAAAATAATGAAGCTTTAAAATAAATGGTAACTTTTCCACAATTAATTTATCTTCAAGATTCTAACATAAATAGTTTATGTAGAAAATTGAAGGTAATCTACTTTTTTAACAAAAGAGATTACAAATTTAAAAAACTTGCTAAATATAAGGAATACGTGGTATATGCTAGAGAATTATATATTTAAAGATTGATTTTTAAAATGTAGAGGAAGGTTTAGTAAATAATATTTATTACGACTATAGATTATAAGTACGTATAATTGTTTTTCCATTTCCATGAAGAATAATAAATAAAACCTAATTCAATTTGTCTTACATTCTAAAATAAATATTTTATGTAGAAAGTAAATTATTTTTATATAACAAAGAGATTAAAAGATTTAAAATATGTTCCGATTTTTTTTCTCGGGTTGAATCTTTTTCCCCCTTGAAATCTATATGTCTATTTCTTACATGGTTGTAATATTTGTTTTTTCGTAAACAAGATATATAATATTTGTTTATATAGACTCAGAATCTTTCTAACTTTGTATCAAAATTAAAAGATAGTGAAAGTAATTTTTTTCTTAAAAGATATGGCATTGGTAAATAGAATATGGTTATATAGCTGATTTTAAATTTCTAAAAGATTTGGTTAATTTAAGTTCCTAAATCATAGGGAGATAATTAAATAACTTATTTGTCTAGGGTGAATTCTAATTTTAAAAGTGTAAAAAAGACGAACACATTTTACCAAGGTCTTTGTGCTTTTAATATAGTATAAATTTTAAGTGTAAGATTTACATACAATGAACTCTTAATATTTTTAAAGGTTTTGGACTTTTACATAATTTAAATAAGACAAAAATTAATAATTAAAATTTTAATTAATTTTAAACTCCTAAGCATAGATTTGTATAAAGTAAACTCTTAACAGTTTTAAAGTTGTAAATGGTAGAACTTTCAGCATAATTCAAATAAGAAAGATTTTAATGTGTAAAATTTTAATTCATTTAACTGTTAGATATTAATAAATAATAAATTGACTATTAAATAAATTATTTCTTATACTACTTGACAAATACTCCAAGGACTGTAGTTTTTGTTTATCTATAATTGAGACAAAAAAAAAAACGTTACTTTTAAGTTCCAATAATCTATTCTAGAAAAATATTAATTCATTGGTAGTAGTATTTTACTTATATTGTAGAATTAAGAAAATATATAATATTTTCTTGTTAATGAAAGGAAATGTTGATGGTTTTTTTTAAAGTGATTAATATAAGGAAAAAGTTTAATTAATTTTAAAATCCTAAGTTTTAGGATTTTCTACCCAATTTAAATAAGGAATGATTTAATACTTAAAATATAGTAATTAATTTTTCAAATCCTAAATATTAGGAAAAGGAGTTAAATGACTATTTCGTCTAGTGCAAAATTAATTATTAAAGGGTAAAAAAGACGAAAGATATTTCGCTAAGGGCTTTCATACTTTTAATATAGTATATATAGAGAGATATATAGATAGAGATAAATATGATTATCGATAACCAAATGTGCCCTTCAACATGTATTAATTAACAATGTTGAGATTACATTACACAAGAACAAAACTTATCCTTTTAAAATATGTAATTTACGTGCAACAATGTTTTTTATTAGTTATGCATAACTGCTAAGAATAGAATTGTATTTAGAGTGAATGTTTATCTTGTAGAGAGTTTTACTTTGAGACTAAGTCATTTTTCCTCCTATAAATAGAGGGGTCTTACCCCATTGTAAATCACCCCAAAATTCAATAAGAACTTTCTCTCTCTCTTTTCTGCAATATTGCTCTTGTTCTTTTATTATTTTATAACACGTTATCAGCACGATACTCTACCGTCTCAAGAAGCTCTTTGAGAAAATTAAGATAGCTCTCAACAGACTAATGCCTAAGAGCTGGAACAGCCAAATACATAACAACCAACAACAGCAACTATTTTTCCCCCTTGGAATACGATCGGCAAAGATCGATCTCCACCTCCCTCCAAATCAGAAAAACCAGCAACATCCCAAAATTTGGAAAGAAACACATATACAAACAAAGAACGAACGACTTCACTTCTCTCAATTCCAAGAGAACGTCCTTCAGCCATGGTTTTGAAATCTTGGATCATACCAAAATCGACCACCAACACCGCTTGAAACAGAGTAAAACATAGAACAAAAACAGTCCGAAAAGCATCATTCAAACAGAGCAAATCGGAGGTGCCGAATCGAGGTTCATTTCTGAATTTTGTCGTGGTTCCGACGAGTTTTGAGGTTTGGACCGTAGTTACGTCTATAGGTCGTCGGATTAAGTTCTTTTGTTTTTCATCACGAGACTCTAACAAATTAGGTATAAGCTTTGGGATTGAGCATAATGATTGTAAGTTGTTCCATGAACTTCCTCCATGATTAAAATTCTTGATTTAAGGTAAGTATTTTACTTTTCTCTTTCAAATTCTTGAAATTCTATAATTTGATTTTATATACAAGCAAAAACAACAAAGTTTGATTATAACTCTAATGGAGTTTTTAAGAAATTACACCACATGAAGTGGTAAAATTTCTATGCATTTTCATGATCAAATTTATGTATGATTGTGGGCAAAGAATTGAAAACTCGTCCCACTGAATTTGCTGCATTCTTATTCACTTTAGAGAATGTGATACCAGTATGTGATAAGTCTGAAAGAAGACAAAATTATTACCGTAAAGGTATTAATGTATGTAGACGTGACAATAGACGAAATTATAATCGTCATCATTGTGATAATGAAGATAATAAGGATTCTCAAAGTAATCCTTCACTCTGTGAAAGTAATATTTGTCATCAATTTGACAATATGAGATTTTATAAAGCACATATAGATGATTAAGGTCCATTCATGATGTGAATGTGACAACATCTAATTTATGAACACATATTCATTCTTGGATGAATATGAACGTGCCAGTGGTAGTGAATATACCACACTCACCTCTAGAAGCAGGTTTTAGGGACAATAAGAAAATAATGTCATTATTATGGCATGAATGGTTATTGATCACGTGCTTATTTTGATTAGCCAAAATATTATGGCAATGCGATTATTATATGGCAAAAGTAATAGAAGCAACATATCTTGCTTATAATGATTTTGACCATGATTATAATGGTATAACTTTCTCTTTAAAAGAGATATTCACCATATGGATGTTGATAAATATGTGGTAGTACCAAATTAATTGTGAACTCTGTAAGAGTCAATTATATTATTGTGGAGAAACACAATTGATTACCAATAAGGTATTGTGTTGTAGTAAGTCTCAAAGAAACTTATTCAGTTTCCAACGTATATGCGAAAGAGGTTGATTGTATTGAGACTATAAATATAGGAAAGATTTTATATCTTCTATTACTACAACTTGTAGCGGAATAATATGTACGCGAAAAGCTGCCCGCTTTATTCTCCAGTTTGTACTACACAAACAAAAGAATGCCACAATAAAATGGATGTTTATTGCTATAAAAATTCATATCATAATAAACTTGGAGTTTTGATAATTGCACACGTCATGGTGTAAATCTGAAGTTTATCAATATTGATAATTTACTCAGTTGGCATAATTGGTTTAGTCATATCAATTTAAGTATAATGTGCAATATAATAGAGAATTCACATGGGTAAATATTGAAAGAACTAGAAAGTTCTTTACGAATTCTCTTATATTGCTTGTTCTCATTAATTAATAAATCAACTAAAAAATTAGAATTGAATCCCATGAATTCTGGAAATATCAAAAGTGAATATGGGCTCATTCATCTGCCATGTATACCACATAAGATGCATCTATGAGATGGTTACATGTGCGATTATTATTAACCTGCAACTTGGTGTTTGCGAGATAATTTGCTCAATAATTTAACTTAGAGCATAATTTTTAGATTTTCTGTCAAAGATGATTTATCTTGATAAGTTGGTTTATATCACAACTGGTTTAGCAAAATAATTTATTGAGTGCCTCCACTTAATAGCTAAACTCTTGCTTACGAGAACGAAGTTATCTATATTAGTTTGATATAGGTTATATACGAAAGTATATTACATTCTTCCCTCACAAATGGTTTAGGGTCAGGAACCAAATAATTCCAATCATTTATGTGCCGTGTACATTATAATTAACACCATAACGCATAAAGATGGGTTCTCAAAGTTGAGGAAACAAGTTACTTTTTCTAACATGATGGGGAGACATGATAAACAGTTGGGGAAAAGTTACGTAGAATGAATTATTATTTGTATATCTAGATCCTCGATTACGATAATATGAACTTGAAGTTCATAAAAAGATCATTTGTTTGCAATATATTGCAAAACATGCCATAAGCATTTGCTGACCCAAAGAAAGTAACTATATTCTCATTGCAAATGCTCATATTAAGTCCTAAAAGGACAAAGTTTATGGTACGCTTAAAGCATACAGACAGATCAATTTCAAATAAACTTCCTGATAAAGAAGATGAGCAAATGATCAAAGTGATCGTAATAAGGAAGCAAGTGATCTAGAAGATCACATGACATAACACTTCATAAAATCTCACGAGAGATTCAGGTACCTGAAAATATGATGAAGAGATCTCTATGTTATGTCTTTATGAAAATTTATTGGAACCGATATAACATGTCCGTCGACGACATCTATCATAGCGCTCAGTATAGATGATGATCTTAAGTCTATCAAATACAGACATAACAATATTGGTCAAATGGAAGAGACACAATTCTAATATAATTGGTTTCATATGAAAGACATATAATTTTGTCTATGTTCAAATACTTGAAAGTATAAAGTCAATGGTATGTGCAATAAGTTTTCGATATCTTATTTGTCTAGCATGACATGAAATTTTGATATGCATCTGAAGTCTATTATGTGGCTTATATCACTTAACTTATATGACAATCCATAAAGGATTTAAGTTGCATGAAGCATCTACAATTCTTGATCTTGAGGTACCACTTCCTCAGTGCAATTTATGCACAAATGTATCTTGCTATAACTATAAGCATTATAATGTGATAGCGAGGATACCTTTATGGAGATATTGAAGAGTCATTCCACGATATTTGTGAAGATATTATATATCTATCACGAGTTATGATTTCAAAGTGCAAATATTCATTATAGTTAATATGACTGATTTATTTATCAAATCTCTACCAACGATCTCTTGAAGATGGTGCACAAGATTGGAATGTGAAGGCTCAAGGATGTGAACTGATTCTCTCATCAGGGGGAGTTAATGCACGTTGCATTCTTTTTCACTTACAAGGTTTTGTCCCACTGGGTTTTCCTTGCAAGATTTTTAACGAGACAATCAATAGGCACAGTTCAAACGTGTGTACTCTTTTTCCTTTTCTAGAATTTTTTCTCCCATTGAGTTTTATTTTAGTTAAGGTTTTAACGAGGCACATTATTTATAGAGTAGACATTCAAGGGGGAGTGTTAAGAATAGAATTCAATTTAGAGTGAATGTCCATCTTGTAGAGAGTTTTACTTTGAGGCTAAATCATTTTTCCTCCTTTAAATAGATGGGTCTTATCCCATTTTAAATCACCCCAAAATTCAATAAAAAAATTTTCTCTCTTTCTCTGCAATATTGCTCTTATGCTTTTATTATTTTATAACAATAACAATCTTTTTGTTATTAATCACCGAATAGATATTCTCTGTATTATAAATTTGTATAATTAACTAATATATGAACCAAACCACCTCTTCTTAAGGCATAGTCAAGTCCTCTCCCTCCGCAACTCTCTCTCTCCTAATAAGTGATTCAATATTAGTTCCTAATGATGAAAAAATTCAAGCAAGTTGCAAAACCACACCAAAGTACTTGCACAAGACTTGGGAAAAATTATTGATTTGACTCCAAAATTATTTAAACATATAGGACTCTGTCGCTGGCTACATCTTACTATTCTTCCGTTGCTTTGTTCATTTATTTTCATTCCAAAAGCACATATTACCTAGGGTGGCGCGTTAGGTTGAAAATTCCCAGAATCGGAGTTCTCTTCAGATTCTCTAAAAGTCAGCTGTTTTCTAGAATAAGAAATACTAAGAAAACTTGATGGTGGGTATACTAAATTCACATATTTCATTTTCAAGAAATCCATATAAACCACACATTAAAAACATACAACAACAATAACCCAGCATAATTCCACTAAATGGAGTCTGAGGAGGATAGTGTGTACGTAGAACTTACCCCTACCCAAGGGTAGAAAGGGTGTTTCTAAATAGATCCCCAGCATCCTTCACTCCAAGAACTTCTCACCCTTGCTCTTCTCACTCTTGCTCTTGAAGAGATTCGAACTCACAACATCTCGATTGGAAGTGAGGATTGCTTACCATCAAAGCAACCCGTCTTTATCATACACATTAAAAACATAGAACAAGTAAATTGAGAGATGAAATTTCAAGATAACCAACACTTCAGCCACCACCATATTTTGAAGTCCCTTGTTCTTGATAAAAGTGACGAACTTCATTGTCAAGCCTGTGAGCAACCCATTTTCGAGCCATTTCATGGCTGCATCTCTTTCAATTTCTACCTCCACGACAATTGTCTCAACGCGCCTCGTTCTCTACTGCACCCTTCTCATCCTTTTCACCCTTTAACTCTTCTTCCAAGTCCAACTTATTCTACCCGATCTTTTACCTGTAATGCCTGTGGATCTGAAGGAAGATCATGTAGCTTAAGTTGTGCTCATTGCGACTTGGATTTACACTTTAAATGTGCTCATTTGCCTCAAACTGTCTTACTTGACCAACACCATCATGAACTTAAACATACATTTGGTTCCCCTTTTGATGATGAGGATGAAAACACCATTTTTGTTTGTGATCTTTGTCATGGAAAGACGGATCATAATTACTGGTTTTATTACTGTGCTGATTGTGATTTTGGAACACATATCGACTGTGGAATTTCCAAATATGTCGAGAAACCGAAAGAAAATCCTGTAATCAAGAAAGCAATAATTGAACCAGTCATTAATACACCAACAAGAAGTCCTATAAGAAAAACAGAGAAAAAATCAACCAAGAATCCTAGAAAAAATCTCAAAATGAAGCCAGTATCTCCGGACCAGAAACCAGACGAAAATGAAGGAGAAGGAGAAGAAAATGCAGTGATGATGGAACTAAAGGAAAAAAGCAATCAATGAACCAGCCATTAGCGCACCAATGAAAAGTCCAGTTAGGAAAACAAAGAAAATATCAGCCAATAGTCCTACAGAAAATCCCAACATGATGCCAGTAGCTGAATAGTTGGACGAGGAACCAGCAGAAGCTTCAGCAGATAAACCAGAAAAAAATGCAGAATTCATGAAACCAGAGGAAGTACCAATCAAGAAAGCAATCAATATTGATCCGGTCATTAGTGCACCAATAAAAGGTTCATCAGTTAGGACAACAAAGAAAAAATCAGCCAAGAATCCCAAAAAGAAGCCAGTATCTTGATGATGTTCATCTCATTGAGTAAGTATTAGGCATGTGCCTAATAAAAGTTTTTTTGGTTTGGTAGCCAACCTTGTTGACTTGGTTTGGTTAGGTAACCAACTTTGTTGAATTAGTTTGGTTTGGTAGCCAACCTTGTTGAATTAGTTTGGTTTGGTAGACAACCTTGTTGAATTTCTTTGGGTTGGTAGCCAACTTTGTTGAATTGTGAAAAAGTGTATGTAAATTGTCAAATATTGTAGGCTTTAGAGAGTGAAGTTTTGGCTATAAAAGGAGAGCTTCAACTCTCATTTCAATACACCAACAAAGAGAGAAAGAAAGAGTGAGGTTTTCACAAACAAGGTATAAGAAAATAGTCTGTGAGAAAAATAGAGAGTGAGCGATATTGTAGTAAGGTGGGAATATCAAAAGAAGGCTATTTCTTTTGAGTGTTGTAGTGGTCTTTGAAGTATTTTACTCAGAACTACAAAGTGTAAAAATTCCTTACTATAGTGATATCAGTTGCTTCTCTCGGGGCCGTGGTTTTTTCCCTTATTCAAAAAGGTTTTCCACGTAAAAATCTTGGTGTCATTGTTACTCTTTTATTCTTGTTAATTACCGTATCTTGGTGCTAGATTATTATTCCGCTATTATTACCGTGAATATTATTTTGGTAGGGGGTTTATTCCCAACAACTAGTATCAGAGCACAGGTTCTGCTCGTTCACTAAAATACTATTCACTGTCGGTAGTACTATACTCGGTGAAAAATAAAAATGTCAGGAGTATAATACGAGGTAGCTAAATTCAACGGAGATAACGGTTTTCAACATGGCAAAGAAGGATGAGGGATCTGCTCATCCAACAAGGATTACACAAGGTACTAGTTACTGATGCCAAAAAGCTGATACTATGAAAGCTGAGGATTGGGCTGACTTGGATGAAAGAGGTGCTAGTGCAATCAGGTTGCACTTATCGGATGATGTGGTAAATAACATCATTGATGAGGACACTGCACATGGAATTTGGACAAGGTTGGAAAGCCTATACATGTCCAAAACGCTGACAAATAAATTGTACCTGAAGAAGCAGTTATATACCCTACACATGGGTGAAGGTATGAATTTTTTGTCGCATTTAAATGTGTTTAACGGACTAATCACACAGCTTGCCAACCTCGGAGTAAAAAACGAGGAAGAAGATAAAGTCATCTTGCTATTTAACTCGTTGCCTTCTTCGTACGATAATTTGGCAACAACCATCCTGCATGGTAAGACTACTATTGAGTTGAAAGATATCACATCGGCTCTTTTACTCAATGAGAAGATGAGAAAGAAGCCTGAAAATCAAGGACAGACTCTTATCACAGAAGGAAGTGGCAGGAGTTATCAAAGGAGTTCGTGTAACTATGGTAGATCCGGAGCTCGTGGAAAGTCAAAGAATCGATCCAAGTCAAAAGCCAGAAATTGCTACAACTGTGATCAACCAGGTCACTTCAAAAGAGATTGCCCAAATCCAAGGAAGGGCAAAGGTGAAACTAGTGGCCAGAAGAATGACGACAACATAGCTGCCATGGTGCAAAACAATGACAATGTTGTCCTCTTTATAAATGATGAAGAAGAATGCATGCACCTGTCAGGTCCAGAGTCAGAATGGGTGGTTAACACAGCGGCATCTTACCATGTCACACCGGTAAGAGATCTTTTTTGTAGATATGTAGCAGGTGATTTCGGCACCATGAGAATGGGTAATACAAGTTACTCAAAGATTGCGGGGATTGGTGACATTTGTATCAAGACAAATGTCGGATGCACATGGTTCTAAAGGATGTGCTGGCATGTACCTGATTTGCGGATGAACTTGATCTCGGGGATTACTTTGGACCGAGATGGATACGAGAACTATTTTGCAAATCAAAAGTGGAGATTCACCAAGGGATCATTGGTGATTGCAAAGGGAGTTTCTCGTGGCACATTGTACAGGACAACTGCAGAAATATGTCAAGGTGAATTGAATGCGGCACAAGATGAGAATCTGCAGATTTGTGGCATAAAAGAATGGGTCATATGAGCGAGAAGGGATGCAGATTCTTGCCAAGAAATCACTCATTTCATATGCCAAAGGTACAACGATAAAACCTTGTGACTATTGTTTATTTGGTAAACAGCATAGGGTGTCATTTCAGACATCGTCTGAAAGAAAGTTAAATATACTTGATTTAGTATATTCTGATGTTTGTGGCCCAATGGAAATTAAATCAATGGGCGGTAACAAATATTTTGTTACTTTTATTGATGATGCTTCACGAAAATTGTGGGTTTATATTTTGAAAACCAAAGATCAGGCGTTTCAAGTTTTCCAGAAGTTTCATGCTCTAGTAGAAGGGGAGACAAGTCAAAAGCTAAAACGTCTTCGAAGTGACAATGGAGGTGAGTACACTTCAAGTGAATTTGAAGAGTAATGTTCAAGTCATGGGATCAGACATGAAAAGACAGTTCCTAGAACCCCACAGCACAATGGTGTAGCAGAAAGGATGAACCGCACTATTGTGGAAAAGGTGAGAAGCATGCTCAGAATGGCTAAACTTCCTAAGTCATTCTGGGGTGAAACAGTTCAAACAACATGTTTTCTGATCAATAGGAGTCCGTCAGTTCCATTGGCGTTTGACATCCCAGAGAGAGTTTGGACCAATAAGGAGGTGTCCTACTCGCATCGGAAGGTGTTCGGTTGCAGAGCTTTTGCACATGTACCAAAAGAGCAGAGCAAAAGAGCACATGTACCAAAAGAGTAGAGAACAAAGCTAGATGATAAATCTGTTCCCTGCATATTTATCGGATATGGAGATGAAGAGTTCGGGTACAGATTGTGGGATCCTGTAAAGAAGAAGGTTATCAGAAGCAGAGATGTAGTCTTCCGAGAAAGTGAAGTTGGAACTGCTACTGATATGTTAGAAAAGGCGAAGAATGGTATAATTCCTAACCTTGTTACTATTCCTTCTATTTCTAACAATCCCACAAGTGCAGAAAGTACGACCGACGAGGTTGCCGAGCAGGGGGAGCAACCTGGTGAGGTTATTGAGCAGGGGGAACAATTTGATGAAGGTGTCGAGGAAGTGGAGCGCCCACTCAGAAAGAAGAACAACCTAAACCTCTGAGAAGATCGGAGAGGCCAAGAGTAGAGTCATGCAAGTACCCTTCCATAGAGTATGTCCTCATCAGCGATGAGGGGGAACCAGAAAGTCTTAAGGAGGTGTTGTCTCATTCAGAAAAGAACTAGTGGATGAACGCCATGCAAGAAGAGATGGAATCTCTACAGAAAAATGGCACCTACAAGCTGGTTGAACTTCCAAAGGGTAAAAGACCACTCAAATGCAAATGGGTCTTTAAACTCAAGAAAGATGGAAATGGCAAGCTGGTCAGACACAAAGCTCGATTGGTGGTTAAAGGATTCGAACAGAAGAAAGGTATTGATTTTGATGAAATTTTCTCACCTGTTGTCAAAATGACTTCTATTCGAACAATTTTGAGCCTAGATCTTGAAGTGGAGCAGTTGGATGTGAAAACTGCATTTCTTCATGGAGATTTGAAAGAAGAGATTTATATGGAGCAGCCAGAAGGATTTGAAGTAGCTGGAAATAAACACATGGTGTGCAAATTGAATAAGAGTCTTTATGGATTAAATCAGGCACCAAGGCAGTGGTACATGAAGTTTGACTCATTCATGAAAAGTCAAACATACATAAAGACCTATTCTGATCCATGTGTATATTTCAAAAGATTTTCTGAGAATAATTTTATTATATTGTTGCTGTATGCGGATGACATGTTAATTATAGGAAAAGACAAGGGGTTGATACAAAGTTGAAGGGAGATCTGTCCAAGTCATTTGATATGAAGGACTTGGGACCCACACAACAAATTCTAGGGATGAAGATAGCTCGAGAGAGAACAAGTAGAAAGTTGTGGCTATCTCAGGAGAAGTACATTGAACGTGTACTAGAACGCTTCAACATGAAGAATGCTAAGCCAGTCAGCACACCTCTTGCTAGTCATCTAAAATTGAGCAAAAAGATGTGTCCTACAACAGAGGAGGAGAAAGGGAACATGGCTAGAGTTCCTTATTCTTCAGCAGTCGAAAGCTTGATGTATGCAATGGTATGTACTAGACCTGATATTGCTCACGCAGTTGGTGTTGTCAGCAGGTTTCTTGAAAATCCTGGAAAGGAACATTGGGAAGCAGTCAAGTGGATACTTAGGTACCTGAGAGGCACCACGGGAGATTGCTTATGCTTTGGAGTATCGGATCCAATCTTGAAGGGCTATACGGATGCTGATATGGCAGGTGACATTGACAACAAAAAATCCACTACTGGATATTTGTTTACATTTTCAGGGGGAGTTATATCATGGCAGTTGAGGTTGCAGAAGTGTGTTGCACTCTCTACAACTGAAGCGGAATATATTGCCACTACTGAAGCTGGCAAAGAGTTGGTATGGCTCAAACGATTCCTTCAAGAGCTTGGATTGCATCAGAAGGAGTATGTCGTCTATTGTGACAGTCAAAGTGCAATAGACCTTAGCAGGAACTCTATGTACCATACAAGGACCAAACACATAGATGTGAAATATCACTGGATTCGTGAGAAAGTCTTGAAGATTTCTACAAGTGAGAATCCCGCCGATATGCTGATGAAGGTTGTACCAAGGAACAAGTTCGCGCTATGCAAAGAACTTGTCTGCATACACTCAAACTAGAGACTGCGTTGTTATCTCCTCTAGATGAATAAGACTGGAGGGGGAGATTGATGATGTCCATATCATTGAGTAAGTATTAGGCATGCGCCTAATAAAAGTTTCTTTGGTTTGGTAGCCAACCTTGTTGACTTAGTTTGGTTAGGTAGCCAACTTTGTTGAATTAGTTTGGTTTGGTAGCCAACCTTGTTGAATTTCTTTGGGTTGGTAGCCAACTTTGTTGAATTGTGAAAAAGTGTATGTAAATTGTCAAATATTGTAGGCTTTAGAGAGTGAAGCTTTGGCTATAAAAGGAGAGCTTCAACTCTCATTTCAATACACCAACAAAGAGAGAAAGAAAGAGTGAGGTTTTCACAGACAAGGTATAAGAAAATAGTATGTGAGAAAAATAGAGAGTGAGCGATATTGTAGTAAGGTGAGAATATCAAAAGAAGGCTATTTCTTTTGAGTGTTGTAGTGGTCTTTGGAGTATTTTACTCAAAACTACAAAGTGTAAAAATTCCTTACTATAGTGATATCAGTTGTTTCTCTCGGGGCCGTGGTTTTTTCCCTTATTCAAAAGGGTTTTCCACGTAAAAATCTTGGTGTCATTGTTACTCTTTTATTCTTGTTAATTGCCGTATCTTAGTGCTAGATTATTATTCCGCTGTTATTACCGTGAATATTATTTTGGTAGGGGGTTTATTCCCAACATATCTGAATCGCCACCAGACGAAAATTCAGCAGGCAAACCAGAAGAAAATGAAGGGGAAGCAGAAGAAGAGGGATCGGAATTATCATATTATGAAGCTCAGCGCAGATTGAAAAAACAACATATGGAACACATGCTCGTGATGCAAGCTCTGGACAATGCTGCAAGCTACGTTGGGCCATCACGCGGTTATAACTACTATTATTGACATCTATCATTATGATCATCATCCCAGTGATGAAGAGGAGAGTTCAGTAATCCTGCACATTCAGGATTTGCCACAGAGAGTAATATGTTGAGTTCCAGATGCTATAATCTGTTGGAACAAATTGTTTTGATTGAAGTATTTCTGGATTTCCCTAAGTTACAAGATTGGTATTACATGTTTTTTTTGAAGTATTAATTTCTATGTTTGAATGGTGTCATATGTATATGTTTGTTATAATTCATTGTATTTTCTTCATTGTTGTTATTTGTTTATCACAATCTGATTACCCTATGCACAGCACAATCGTTTATACATTGAGAGGAACGTTACATCAAAGTTTTTCACACATTTGTTGTTGAACATGTATTATCGTTTATCAAGACTGGTACTTGCAGAGTTGCAGTTAAACTAACCCAAAAATTCAGCTTAATAAAATTGATAATCAAAAAGTTTTATGAGTCAGATCAAAGGATTACTATTACAACAACTTCTACACATCCAAAAGTTAACAAGAGAAGCAGCATTAACATCCAAGATCTACACTATTACCAACCTAAAAACAACAAAACTATACAAAAGCCACAAGAAAACAGTTCATAACAATTTATCTTCTTCTGCTTCATGGCCACCTCAATCTCCTGCACTTCTCTGTAGCTTGCATACACCTCAATCTCCTACACTTCTCTCAGAACCCGCTTCATTATCCGACCCGTTTACATCTTCATCTCCACCACCTTCCAAATATCGAACCTTTTTGCTCAATTCCTCCAACTCCCTCTCCATTACAAACGTTATCTCTTTCAACTCCATGTTGTCTTCCTCCAGCCTCTCAATATGTTCCTCCATGTCATCAATTCTGTAAGCAAATCCATGTGTATCTCGACCCGACCCGCCATCTCTCGGGTCATATATCATCTCAAGACGGCTCAAATCATGGCTTAATCTCTTCTCCGCTTCCTCAACATCACTGTCCCACGAAACAATAACCCCTTCTCCTTCATCCTCTTCTTCATGTTCATTCGCCGGTGATCTGACCCGGATCGACCCGTACCCGTCTACACCCCACTCTTCCTTCGCTACGTCAGCTAAAACTTCCCTCGCCGGAGAAAACTTCGGCGTCGGTAGAACAGCCGGAGTCACCGGACATGGGGAAACCAAAGAGGCGATTCCACCGGATTTTTTTGCACGGATAAGAAACGACGTCGTATTGTGCGGAGTGAAAGGGGTAAAACGGTAATTGTGACTCTGTTTCTTCTTCTGAAAAACCGGGGGGGTTTGTTGTTCGGCCGGTATTTCCAATTACTCCGGTTTTCGTTCGCTGGAGTGTAACTAGGTCCTTGTGAAAAAACCGGTGCGGGTTGATTTTCGGGTATCATTGTGGGACGTGGTGGTGGCCAAGGGTGGTAACTCCGGTTCAGCAGCTGAGACTGGTTCATGATCGTTGACCGGTCGGCTGGTGAATTTCCGACTAAAAGTGGTAGTACCCAGAAAATTTTACCAAAAATTTGAAGTGAAAAAACCTCGTAAACTTTAGTAGGAAAATCTTGTGCGAGATGGATTCATGCTTTTTGTGAAGTGGAAATGGGGTTACGTGGAAAAGAGGAAGGAGAGGCACGTGGAAATCACGTGGATGACGCTAAAGCAATGGAAGAATGCGCATCAGCTGGCTCTAAAGTGGGGCCAAAGTGTAACTACGATTACCCACTTTTTTGGTAATTAGGCGTCTTTTGTCTGTCTTAACTTTTTCTAAGATGAAGGTTTTATACACACGAAGACTTTTGTACTAGAATTATCTTTTAATTCTTTCTTCGAATTTTGAAATAATATAGCATTTGTAGAACATAAAAGTATTGGACGTAATTAAGACATAAGGATGGGGTTTGATGATCATTACGATAGAGTAAGTATTTGCATGTTGAATAGAGTGAGTGCTACGAGGTAAGAGTGGAGTAGAATACACATTATGGATAAAAGTTTGTCATTTGGTGAAAAATATTTTTCTTAGGAAATTTTTGAACAAACTTTGCAGCTAAATATGAAAATAAATTGTTTCCAAAATCAACAAGAGAAACATATACTTTAAAAGAATATATTATATGATGTCTTACTCCACTTCTTTTTTCTCGTGAAAATTGAGAAAATGTTAAAATCTTGAATTTGAAAATTTGAAGTGAAAGCTCCAGAGAAAAATATTGTTTCTTTATTAGAAGAGTTAGACATTAAGAGAAAAAAGTTTAACCAAAAACCATGCAGTATGCACGTTTAAAACTATAATCAACCAAACAACAACAACAACAACTACCCTCCCACAAAGGAGGGTCTGGGAAGGGTAATATGTAAACGAGCCTTACCCCTACCCGAAAGGGCAGAGAGGCTGTTTCCAGTCGACCAAACAATAAATGATATTTGGCATACAATACTGAAATTAAGTAGAATAAATAACAACGTTCACCAGGTAACAAAGACTTGAAAACTTTATACGAAGCATTCTCTTAATTCACGAGGGAGTAAACAAAAAACTTTTAAAAGAGAAGGAAAAAAAAACTTAAAAGACTAAAAGTAGCCAGACCACCCTTTGAAATTTCCATTAACTACGACAAAATACCCAATATAATCTGACAAGTAGAGTCTAGGAATGATAGTGTATACGGAACCTTACCCTACCTTGTGCGGGCAGAAAAGTAATTTCCGATAGACCCTCGATAAGCAAGAAATGAAAAAGTCTACCACTAAGTTCCATAAACTAGCTTCAATAATTGAGCCCTCTCCGGTTGATTTCACATATATCGTGTACAACTCATTCGTAGGAACTATATATACACAAGCTAACTGAAACTTTATACATAAACTAAGTTTCTTATATATTTACAATAGGATATACATTAACTAAGTTACTTATGTTATTTACAATAAGATATTCTTCTGTCCATCTACCATCCCATAGCCTCAAGATGTCCAATGATCTCAGCGGTCTGGAAATGAGAACTACTCCTTGTTGCTAGAAGAACGATCCTTCTTCGGTCCGCCGAGAATACGAGAAATCTGTAGACCTCTACTGAATGCTTGGTTGAACAACATTCGAGTTTGGAACTCCGAAACAAATGGAAACCAAGCCAAGAATGCAACCGGCGTGAACAAGAGCAACCCCATTATAATTTCATAACCACGAGCAAGTGTCCGAACTGATGCCCAGATGCCAGCACGTTTAACCCAAGGCCTCAAAGCTTGAGCAATCTGAAAGAGGCAGAATAAAGAATCAAAACTCCGGAAGAACAAAAGAAAGATCAGAAGGCAGCAAGATGGGCACTCACCAAAAGCATTCCCCATCCGGTAGGCATGAAAGCAAGAATGCAAACAATAATGTCGCGAAATTTCAGGTGTAGAATAGCAATCAAAGAAATGAGGAGGGCAACAAATGAGAGGAAAATGAAGCCTTCGATCAAACGAAATGCGAGCTGAAAATCAGCACTGAATTTCCTCCTCCCGACAGACACAACCTGCAAAGAATGAAGAAAAGCAAGACGAAAAATTAATCAGCATATGCACTCAAGGCGCAACTAGCAAATTTGGGTCAACTGGGACAGGAAAAGCAGGTATACTCATTTTACATGTTGGGTCAACGGAATGAGTCAAGAACAAAGATTTTACAGATATGCTGGTGCGTTAATGCTTTAATTAAACTGACGGTCATATACTCATAAATCACATCCTATGTAAATCATCTCAAGATGGAATTCAGCTACTTTTTCTTCTTTTTTTATTATAGAATTATTATCTTAAATAGGAAAACACTTTTCTTTGTGAGGGAAGTGTTTTTATCTGAAATTATTTTTTTTGAAAAGGGTAACATAAAAGTGTTTTTATCTGAAATTAAAAGACACAATGTTCAAGGCAATCATTTAAATTGCCTGTAAAGGAAGAAACTCCGCTGATGCAAACAGAAACTAACAAATGCGTGAATTGTCTTAATATCTTAATCCTGTAAAAATCATTTAGTGGTAACCTACAATTTCGTGAGATAAGATTTTGTATCTGCAAAGCTTGTGAGATTTGGGAACTTAAAAATGAATATAGAAAGCAACTGAAACTTCTGGGAACTCACCTTCATTACTGCTAATATCAAGAAAATGACGATCCATGATACACCATAAACCTGATTATGCAGCAAACAACCAGGAGTTACTTGATTACTTCAGGAGATCATTTCTGCAAATAGCTATGCAAACTAAGGACATACCAGAAAACTTGTTTCATTGTTCAAAATTGTGAGGTGATATACAAGTCCATACTGATATATAAAAAAGCGCATTGATAACAATATCTCGACTACAGTGCCAAGAATTCCTGTATGATAAAGATGTTCTTGTTCTTTTTCCCACCAAGATTCCCAACTTTTTTCTGGAGCTACACCAATACCACCACGATTGCTTATCCATTTATTCCAATCTGTCCAGTCATCCACAATCTTTTGCCACTCGAATCCAGAGGGATTGAACAGGAAGGGGGCAAAGAGCCATGTAACAACCAGGAACCATATAGATACAGTTATAAGAACATATGCCACAACATCTCTGTACGATCTACCAAATATATGGTAGACAAGAAGTAGAATCATCAGTTCAATTCCTTTCACAAAATGGCTTCGGGAGTACAAACGATAGTTTTCAGCAAATTTGGCATGAAATACAACAAAGCCACGACCAGTGCCTCTGTATTGAGCACCCCCATGAAGCAATGTTCTCCCATAATAGTGGGTCCTTGTTCCAAGAGAAAATGTGAAGAAAACAGGAGCAAGTTGTAGTTGCATCAGCACAAAATCAGTTAAGGCATTGCGGAAGCCCCTCTCAAGGCCTATTTCCATCATCATCGGCAGCGCCATCAATAGGCCAATTTGCACAAAAGACTGAGAGGCAAGAGCAACTTGAAGAGGCTTATTATTTCGAATAGCGGGGTGCGAACTCAATCCTTCTTCAAGCCCACTGACGACAAGATACAGGCGACCATAAAGAAATACATATACAATAATGATGGTTATCTGCCAAAGCAGACATTCATTTAGATAGGACTATAAAGAGAATAAACCCAGTTAGGATCATGGAAGACTAAACTGGAGAAGCAGTTGGGAAATACCAAGGTAGTAAAGTAGAACCCTATAGTGGTGAAGAAGCATGATAGCATACGGAAGAAATCAAATCGATGTCCAAGCCTGTAAACATCACGACTCATTGTCTGCTCACCATTTCCATTGGCTATTTTTGCCTCAAACAAAGAAATTTGGTTAAGGCCAACATCCCTTCCTTTACCAACTTGAATGTACTCATGGTGAGTAACATTGCCCCCACGTAGGGTAGAATTAAAACCTGAGAGAAGCATCAAATTTTGTAAGAGTAAGAAAAGCTACAGGATTTACATGTTAAAGTTTATGGATTTTTACATACCGGCAAATATGTCTTCACTTAGGTTGATGATTTTGGAAGCCTTGCTCACACCACCTCTTGTTAAATGAAACAATCTATCGAATACATCAGGATGACCATAGTGGAAACGTACTCTGAGACAAAGTACCGAAAATAGACGAAGCTTCATATCAGTAAAACCTTTTTGACCTTGCCTAGGCAGCTAGGCCTAGACATGAAAAGAAGTTCAAGTGCTGAATAACAGACATTCAGCCTCTAGCTACATAAGGGAGGATGGGCGGAACTTGGTTAGAGTGAGGAGAAATGAAGATTAACTGGGAGATGCGGAAGAGATTTCAGTGCATTTAGCGAAGAAACTCCTGTCATAGATAGGCTACTTACAGAACAAAATACAAAAGAAAGACTCGGAACTTCATGTCCTATACAAAATATTCTTGGCTACTTACTTCAATGGATTGGCCAACAATCTTTGACCAATTGTGACAAAGCTGGTTTCCTGATTTGACATAAACCATGCCAGTGAAGAAACACTGCACAGAGAAAAACAAAATGACGACTGATAAGGAAACGTACATTTGACTGCGAGATAAAATTTGCATGCACAAGTCTTTTCTCCAACCCCATCGTAGCAACTAAATTTATTGGTTCTATAGAAGAGGCCATCTCGATACCTGCCAGTGAAAATATGCTCCCGTAGTCCCAGAATAGTCGGATTTCTCACTCCATTCTTTTTCAAAAATTCTTGCAACAAATTCCTCATTTTGAGGGCTTCTTCCATGTAGTTATCCTTATAGTTGAAAAGATAACAATGTGTCAAACCAAACATACCAACTTTTTCTCATAGCAAATGAGAATCTTATCAGATACCTGGTTCATATCTATTGTTTGCAGTCCTTCCCCACGAGTAAATATTATCGCGTGGTTTTGATTCTCTGGCTTTCCTTCTCCCAATATAGCAGGTCCAGGAAGTTTTATTCGATAAATAACCTTGACAAAAATTCAGAAGTTAATTGCAGACGACTAAAAAGTATTATGGACCAGCAGATGCAGATGTATCTCCAACGTAAAAGCTGGTTCATAACTGATGAATAAAGTTTGAGATTGCTCCTACTTTTTGTAACAGAGAATAAGACAGATCATTATAACTTCCACAAACAATTGAGTGGATTTTCAAGTATCCAAGCACAAACTCCATGTTTCGATTGACCAAATAATTTGCAGAGATGCAATCCAGCCAGCAGAACTAAACTATAAAAGGGAGGCCACAAACCAGGAGCATACATCCAAGAACCAAAATAAAACTAAAGATAAACTCTTGTTATGACACTCTAAAAAACGCCAATGCCACAGAAAAAAGAAAATGAAAACTAGAACAGGAGAAAGTGCTTATTTTAGCTGCTAGGTGATCATAATGTTCTAATTCAACACCTGCAATGGGTACCTGATCTAACTTCTGATCTGGCTCTGCTGAGTCCACAGACCTTGGTACAGCCTTCACAAGGGCTGAATAATAGACCTTATCGCCAGTCCTTTTTGATTTATCTTTGCTAGTTTCTTCAATCTCATCAATGTAAGCTACTCGAAGAGAAGGGTACCTTCCAAAGAACAAAAGGAAAAAACTTTAGAAATAAAAAGTAGACACTTAAACACAAGATAACGAATTGTGGCTTCTGGATCATACTTTGTCATTAGTCTCAAAATGTCTTGAGCACGATGATCAGCAGACCTTTTCTGAATGCCATATTGCTGGCATGACACAACATAGGTAAATTTCATGTCTGCAACTGCCTGACATTGTGCCATCAAGGACCTCTCGTTTTTTAGCTGTTCGTCGGTATTAGATTCAGCAGCCTTGTAGCCTTTCATTAACTCTGCAAAAATGTAGAAACTGCATTTCATGAAAGATTCTACTCTTCAAAATGACAGGAAGAAGAACAGTAATTCTCGTAAGCACCTTCATCTTTTGCCATATCAAGAAAAGCCTGAAGTTCCAAAGCTTGCCGATAGTACATCATACCTCGTACTGATTTTTATAGTTGATCAATCGCATGAAAATTAAGAAAATTGTCAAGCCAATATGCTGCTGCTAAAGGTCAAAATAAGCATAAAGATAACCATACCAGTTTTGGTCAATGTTTGGCCTCTATATGAAGCCCATAGACGAAGTTCTTCCTCCAATCTAATGTTGCCCTTAAGATCCTCTTCACTGCTACAGCCAACCCTCTCAAGGAAGTTCTCCCATTCATCTTTAAAGGTTTTTCATATTGATATAAAAACATGAAGAATGATATAGAATCATAATATGTCAAGGTAAGTCCATCATGCCTAAGTTTACAATTAGAATACTAACCTGGGTATATCTTTTGCAAATAAAATAGTATAGAAACACCATCTTCATTTGGCCTTTCCAGGGAATTTATTGAGAAAAGAACCTCCTCGTTGTAGTAAGGTGTCAAAATACTAAAAAAGAAAAAAAAAAGACATCACATAAAATAGTTATAGAAAAATAAACTATAAATAACTGACTTTTATAAAATGCACACAGATAAAAGATGCACATCGAAACCATACCACAGTACTCTGGAGTGAACTAGGTATGATGATTGCAAGTTCATGGAGAATAACATGCTATCTTTTTTTTGACAAGTAAATAATTTATTACCCCAAGGCTAACAGATAAACAGGATCATGATCTTCAAAACTTCTTATCCTAAATGAGTACGATCCTCATAACAGCTCACTCTACTTCCTTCAGGAATGGGACAACCTCATAATCTAAGATGATACAGATCTGAAAGCCCAAGAGCGTTGCCTAAAGTTGTATCATAACGATAGCTAGGACAAAGCAAGAATAGTCCGCCCATTTAAGAGACACTTTAGATGAAAGTTAGCTGCTTGTATGAACCTGTTCGCCAAGGTAATGAAACCATAACCAAAGTTTATCCAAAGATATTACAGGTTATGGTGTAATATCCACAAAGTGCAAGTGCCTTTATCTATCATTATTGACCTCGATTCCATCTAGTTGAAGTTTTGAAAATATTTATACGATTGTCATGTTTTAATTTTCTCCAGAATCTCTGATTTTCTTTTTATGCAAGAGGCTCCAATACCGACCAGCTACGCACAAATAAGTTGAGGTTTTAACTAACATCCCTGTGATGGAGTCATGATGCACTGTGATTACATATCCATTAGCAACAGATGGTTTAGTCAGAAAACTTACGAAAAGGAAAGCATATTGCGAACTTTGGGGGCTGAAGGCATGTCCATAAACAATGAATTTGAGAAGAATGAGATGCGCCGTCTAGCTTCCAAGTTGGTTGGCACATCCATAGCAGATTCCTTGACAGTAAGCAACAAGTGAAGCCTTCTGATCTGGAAAGAAGGAGAAGCTTCATATAAGTGTGGCTCAAAGAGATAACTAATCACCTTCTTTTACCAAATATGTAGTGTAAGGTCATTAAAATTATTTTCAGAAGAAACAAGAACCTCTCCCTCTCCCTCTCCCTCTCTCACACACACACACTAGTTTAAGATAGTCCTACACACACACATATTCTTCATTTCATATCTCGCAGAATGGTTTGATGGCATGGCAAATATATGCATATACGCACACACACACACAAATATATATACAAACACATATACAGTGGTTTCATTTCAAATCTCACAGGATGACTTGATGGCAAGGTGAAGCGAGTATTATTTTAAGATGGTCCTAATTTAAACTCACTACATTTTGAAACAAGGGGCACACAGAACCAAAAACTGTGTTTAATTTCTTTCACTTGCTGATTTGAGTCAATCTTTCTCCCATTTCCTATTTTACCATACTAGTCTTTACACACGCACATTCTACGTGTAAATTTTTTGTTATTTATTTCAAAATCAAAGAATATTAAAAATGAAAACAATATACCAAATTTTAGAAAAAAATCTTATTTGCTTTCACGGCAGAGGGTAAATAGTTTTGTTAGAGGAGAAGTCACGGCAGAAAGTTTTTATAAAGAAGTAAAGATGTTAAACACCAAAAATAAGAAGCTGACATATGAGAAGTTGGTGCAGGAAGTATAGAATGTTTTATGAGCACATGAGGTTTGTTGTTTTCTTAAGGTTTCTTCAGTTTTCATGGTGATGTTCTTGTGCTTTTCTAGCCAAAACTGGATTGTATTTATTTCAGCATGATTAAGGGTAGGAAATTCAAAAGATTAGGAATATGCGTTCTAATTGGATGTAATTTTATAAACCCAGTAGGATTTTATTTGAATCTGCCTAATTATGAATAGCACCATTTAATCCAACTTGGAATATTGGTGAACTTAGTTTTTCAAGGGTGAAAAACACGATTAACATTTTGCTTTTGAAGCTTTATTCTAAAACACAATCATATGTAGATTATGAGAATTTTGACCCGTCATCTCTTATTTGCTACTGTGTAATTATAGTCCAGTGATTGAATCTACTTTATCAGTCACTTATCTGAAACTATATCCTGCAACAAAATTAACAGTAAATATGTCATACTCGATTTAGTTGAAGAGATATACTTACTTTTTCCTTCCATGCTTCTGTTTCTGTTACAGGAAAATTAAGAGTGCCAAAGAGCTGAAATTGTGGATTTGGAATCATTCCGCCATGCACTCCATAGGAGCCACCATGAGTGGAATCTAACAAACTACAACAGAGTTATGAAAATGAGAAATAATGATAAGCAATTAAATAAAGAATAAGGAAACTTGCTCCACTATGATTTACCTAGGAACTGTGTCTTCCATTATGTCGCGGGTCACAACTTCTAACATATCAAGCAAGAGAATAACTACCTGATCCTTGTCCTCTTTTTTGTTTTCTTTCTGCAGAATTTAGAGGCACTTAAGAGAGAACTGTATGACAGGCACAATTTATTAGCTGAAAATTCGTGCATGATAATTTTTACCAGAAAATCAATAAGCCGCACAAATTGTTCGTAGAGGATAGGTAGAGCACTCATGTTAAACTCCGCAATCAAATTACCCTGATCTATGTGATCATCAACTTTTGAGAAGATTTCTTTTATCACCCTGAAAAATATTGAATCCCAATTAAATAAAAAAGAAACAGCTCAAGGTGTCAAAACTGTTCTCTGAAAATGTTTGCCAGGTAAGTAAATGTAACTGATTGGAACTTACTGCTGCTCATGTTCACCCAAGACCAAAATTTTTATAATGCTTTTACATGAAGCATAGCACTCACGAATGGCACTCCGCATATAACTGTCCGCATTCAACCTTTTGGTCAGCTCGCGATCTCTTCCATTGCTATCTTTAGCCATATCCAATGCAATGGGAAGCTAATAGCAGTCATGTGAGATAAACACCGCTTAATAAGATCGTCATTGGATTTCCTTCAGTTTAGAAAATAAAGAAGCTTATAAGAGCCCAAACCTTGCTAGCTAAGAGAAATGGAGGCCACTGGATAAGGTCCAGATCAGGGTCAAGCCAATATGGCACAAGTAATAAGTTCCTTTCCCTGTAAGAGCAGCAAGTTAGCTGCTGGAAGAATAATATTGCAAGGGATAAGAGAGGGATAGCAAAAGGGAAGAGAAGGAAAATTGGAAAAGAAACAATAGACAAAACATGAAGCTGGCCAAGGAGGCAAGCAGCCGATCAAAGCTCTCTCATGAAAAGGATTGTGTGGCACTACCACCATTATAACTGTACCTATTATTTATCAGATCCTCCTCTCTGAAACTCTCTATTATTTTGTTCCACATTTGTGCAAACCTTGCAGCCTCCTTTCCTCTACTAGAAGTGACCTGCAAAGACCAGTCAATTAACAAAATTATAACACTGATATTTGCGAAGTCAATGCAAGGAGATGCCTAGGACTTGACCTCATCAAATTTCTTAGATAATGTGGCTTTGAATCCCGTTTTAGGCTTTTCATCCTTCTCCACTGGGATCAAGCAAGCATTAAATGCACCTGGAAGTGACTGAAACCTCGACCTAAGCATTGCCAAAGTACGAATCTGGAAGCAGAAGGCAGGAAGAGAACTTATCACCCAAAAAAAATGCCAATTCTGGAAAATCAATGGAATTCAAGGTGGAAGGCATAATTTGGGGAAAAAGAAAATCTTACTTAATTACATCATATGCTAGCTATCTTTGAGCAGAAGTTATCCAAACACAAACTATGCACTCAGAAATTCTATCAGTAGCAATTACTACATACATACTTTCTGCATATCTATGAAATACCTCAAATGACGCATAGGCTTCTGGTAGATTAAAAAAAATCAAGATCTGACACTAAATGATATAAACTAACAAGTATGTAGGAGAAATTTTAATCGAGCGACAATTCCACAAGTCCAAAATGAAGGTTATAAATTGGATGGGAAATTTACTCTAAGTTACGAATGTCAACTAGTGGGTGGAAGCTCTACCAACCTCTCCAAGACGCCGAAACGCGCCATAAATGCCTCCAAATATGGTAGAGAAAATAGCATACCAAATCTGAGTGTCCATGAAATAGACCTGGGATAGTCTTCAATTTAGATGTTGTGCAGAAAAAGTGAAAACAGAGAAGCTGCAAGAATGGAAGGCATGCAAATGGCTATGCATACAAGAATGACAGGTGACCATAGTGCAATCACAACACCGATATTGCTTTTCGCTGCAACCATAAGAAGAACAGTATTAATTTACAAATCTTTACTTTAGTGCATAAGTGTATCCACATGTATATGCTAACACTCAAATTAAATTCTCATTCATATACCTCGAGGGAAGAACTCATGCCATTTATAAACGCTGATGTGAACCTTCATAATTTCTTTTGTTGGATCTACAAGAGGTTTTATCTGCAAAAGTAAAATGCTTCAAGTTTTTTATTTTGTATTTTGAGGGCCAACATTTTGACATCTGTATTAGACGGAAAGTGACATCAAAGTAAAATAGCATGAAGATCATTAAGCAGCAGATATATTCAACATAGAAATCTATGCCACCCGCGGAGTATGAATAATGGCCTTGAACCAGATGAGAAGATATTCCAGTTAAAACAGTTTTCATGGAAATACAAATAGAAACAATCTACTAGAAGAATGCATGGTCAAATTTCAGTTTGTACTACAGTCATATTCTTAAAATTTACTTTCTAGAAAAGAAGTTGACAGTTAACAAACTATAGAGATTCTATGAAAAATAAAAATATAAGTATCTTCCGGGTCATTAAGTTCTACTATTTTTGTCAGAATAGTTATGTGAATGTATGTAATTAGTCCTAGTCCCTTATATAATAGGAGTATGTTATGTGTTATGTATACATATAAATAGGGCTTATTGTAAAATAGAAAATTAGTCAATAATATAATTTTCCAGTGTCATATTTCTCACATGGTGTCAGAGCGAAAGTGAGAAAACATCCGGGAAAGGAAACCCACCCAAAACAGTCACTGTGCTACAATTCCAGCGACCTTTTAGGGCTGTTTTTCGAAAAAAAACCAATTCCCATCGGTTTTGTGCAAAAACCACCACCACCGCGAGATAGATCAGCTTCCGGCAACCAACCCATAAAAGTTTCTCCAGCAGAACCCCTCCCACGTGCCCGCACGCTCCAGCAGGAAAATATTTTCTGGCGAGTCTCCATCATCACGTGTCCGGCCATTTTTTGGCCAAGCTTCTTCAGGACAGCCTGATCGCACAGCAATTCCGAGCCTACCCATATATTTTTCTTTTTATTCCGATCACTTTGAGATTTTCTGGCAACTACACTGACTTTCCAACAACTACCATGATTTTTTCCTACAAAACTTTTTTGGACAGCTTACTCAGGAGGTTATTCCGAGTCTTTTCATTCAAGTTTAAATCAAATTGCAACCACTTTTATATTCTCCGGTGCAACATTATAATGGCATTCGTATCAAAAGCCTTTAACTCACCATCCGTTGGATCCAATCTAGATGGTTTGTTACTAGATTATATTGAGTTCTTTCAGTACAAAACACGTAAACAGACATCTTCAGGATTAGCCTCCGTTGTTCCAACGGATAATAGCGTGACTTGTGTCTTCCAATCTTCAACCTCTGAGTCTTAGGTCATTGATTCAGGTGCATCTGATCATATTTCTGGTAACAAATCTCTTTCCGCTAGTATTTTATATTTTCAATCTCTTCCAACAGTAATAATGGCAAATGGGTCTCAAGCCATGGCAACTTCAATAGGTCAAGCAAGTCCACTTCCTTCCTTATCTTTAGACTCAGTTCTTTATGTTCCTGGTAGTCCTTTAATCTCATAGCCGTTAGTTGCTTAGCCAAATCACTTAAATCTGCTATTTTATTTCTTGATGACCTTGTTTTTATACAGGAACGCAGCACGGGGGAATCGTTGGTGCCAGACATGAATCAAATGGACTTTATTACCTTATCCTTGCAAAATCACATGAACTCACATCTTGTCTTACTTCAATAACTTGTCCCGTTACTGATTCACCAGATTTATTACAAAAACGATTGGGACATCCTAGTTTGTCAAAACTTCAGAAAATGGTACCTGGCTTATCTCACTTGTCCACTCTAGAGACATCTTCAGGATTAGCCTCCGTTGTTCCAACGGATAGTAGCGTGACTTGTGTCTTTCAATCTTCAACCTCTAAGTCATAGGTCATTGATTCAGGTGCATCTGATCATATTTCTGGTAACAAATCTCTTTCCGCTAGTATTTTCTATTCTCAATCTCTTCCAACAATAATAATGGCAAATGGGTCTCAAGCCATGGCAACTTTAATAGGTCAAGCAAGTCCACTTCCTTACCTTTAGACTCAGTTCTTTATGTTCTTGGTAGTCCTTTTAATCTCATAGCCGTTAGTTGCTTAGCCAAATCACTTAAATCTGTTGTTTTATTTCTTGATGACCTTGTTTTTATACAGGAACGGAGCACGAGGCAAATCATTGGTGCCAGACGTGAATCAAATGGACTTTATTACCTTATCCTTGCAAAATCACATGAACTCGCATCTTGTCTTCCTTCAATAACTTGTCCCATTACGGATTCACCAGATTTATTACATAAACGATTGGGACATCCTAGTTTGTCAAAACTTCAGAAAATGGTACCTGGCTTATCTCACTTGTCCACTCTAGAGACATCTTCAGGATTAGCCTCCGTTGTTCCAACGGATAGTAGCGTGACTTGTGTCTTCCAATCTTCAACCTCTGAGTCTTAGATCATTGATTCAGGTGCATCTGATCATATTTCTGATAACAAATCTCTTTTCGCTAGAATTTTATATTCTCAATCTCTTCCAACAGTAATAATGGCAAATGGGTCTCAAGCCATGGAAACTTTAATAGGTTAAGCAAGTCCACTTCCTTACCTTTAGACTCAGTTCTTTATGTTCCTGGTAGTCCTTTTAATCTCATAGTCGTTAGTTGCTTAGCCAAATCACTTAAATCTGCTGTTTTATTTCTCGATGACCTTGTTTTTATACAGGAACGCAGCACGAGGCGAATTATTGGTGCCAGACGTGAATCAAATGGACTTTATAACCTTATTCTTGCAAAATCACATGAACTCGCATCTTGTCTTCCTTCAATAACTTGTCCCGTTACTGATTCACCAAATTCATTACATAAACGATTGGGACATTCTAGTTTGTCAAAACTTCAGAAAATGGTACCTGACTTGTCTCACTTGGCCACTCTAGAGTGTGAATCATGTCAGCTCGGCAAGCATACAGGCTTCCATTTCCTGCGGCGTCTTGATAATCGAGCAGAGTCACCTTTTACTTTAGTCCATTCAGATGTTTAGGGTCCTAGTCGGTTAGTTCTACCTTGGGATTCCACTACTTTGTCAGTTTCATTGATGATTATTCATTGTGCACTTGGATATTTTTAATGAAAAATCAATGAGTTGTTTTCTATTCTCCGGACCTTTCACGCTGAAATTCAAAATTAATTTGGGGCTTTTATCCGTATATATTCGTAGTGATAATGCCTTAGAGTATTTGTCTTCCCCATTTCAGGAATTTATGAACTCCCATGGGTTCATTCATCAAACATCTTGTCCGTACACATCCCAACAAAATCGGGTAGCTGAAAGAAAGAATAGACATCTTGTTGAAACTGCTCGTACCCTACTCATACAATCTCATGTTCCGCTGCATTTTTTGGGGAGTTGCAATTCTTACATCTTGCTATCTTATTAATCGTATGCCATCTTCAGCTATCCAGAATCAAGTTCCATCTCTGACCTGTTTCCCACCTTACCTTTGTTCTCTTCCACCCCGTGTCTTTGGGAGTACGTATTTGTTCCTGACCTTACTCCAGAAAAAGATAAGTTAGTTCCATGTGCTCTTAAGTGCATATTTCTGGGTTACTAGAGAACGCAAAAGGGATATCGATGTTGCTCTCCCGACCTCCGGCGGTTTCTTATATCTGCTGATGTTACCTTCTTTGAAACCCAATCATACTTCACAAGTTCAGTTAATCACTTAGACATTTTTGAGGTGCTACCAGTTCCGTCTTTTGGATATTTGGTCAGTATCTCCCATTCATCTTCTTCCATAGATCCAGTTGCAACTCCACCACCTACAGCTCCAGTTGCAGCTCCACCACCGAGTCCAGTGCCACCTCCTAGTCCAGTTTCACCAACTATAGCTCCAGTGCCACCACCTAGTCCAGTTCAACCTTGTACAGCTCCACCACTGCTGACTTATCATCGTCGTCAGCGCCAAGCATCAGGCCAGCTGATTCACGTCCAGCACCTGACCCTGCTAATACTGCGTACTTGTCTCCTCTTAGTCAACCGATTGCACTACGAAAAGGTATACGGTCCACACTTAATCCTAATCCCCATTATGTCGGTTTAAGTTACAATCGTCTGTCATTATCTCATTGTGCATTTGAATCATCTTTGTCCTCTTATTCCATCTATATGTCTATAGGTGAAGCACTGTCTCATCCAGGATGGCGATAAGCTATGATTGATGAGATGTCTGCTTTACATAAAAGTGGCACTTGGGAGCTTGTTCCTTTACCTTCAGGTAAATCGACTGTTGGTTGTCGTTGGGTGTATGAAGTCAAAGTTGGTCCAGATGGCTAGGTTGATCAACTTAAGGCTCGTCTTGTTGCCAAAGGGTATACTCAAATATTTGGACTCGATTACAGTGATACTTTCTCTCCCGTGGCTAAAATAGCATCAGTCCTCCTTTTTTTATCCATGGTTGTTGTTCGTCATTGGCCTCTCTATCTCTATCAGTTGGACATTAAGAATGTTTTTCTTCACAGTGACCTTGAGGATAAGGTTTATATGGAGCAACCACCTGGTTTTGTTGCTCCGGGGAAGTCTAGAGGCCTTGTAAGTCGGTTACGCCAGTCCCTTTATGATCTAAAGAAGTCTCCGCGAGCCTGGTTTGGTAAATTTAATACAATCATTAGGGAGTTTGGTATGACTCGTAGTGAAGCCGAGCACTCTGTATTTTATCGACATTCTGCTTCAAATATCTGTATTTGTCTTGTCGTTTATGTTGACGACATTGTTATTACCGGCAATGATCAGGATGATATTAGTAAGTTGAAGCAACATCTCTTTCAACACTTTCAGACTAAGGATTTGGGCAGATTAAAATATTTTCTAGGTATTGGGGTCGCTCCGTCTAGCTCAGGTATTGTGATCTCACAACGGAAGTATGCTTTAGATATTCTTGAGGAGACAGGAATGATAGGTGGTAGACCTGTTGACAATCCGATGGATCCGAATTCTAAGCTTCTACCAGGATAGGGGAGCCTCTTAGCGATCCTGCAAGATATAAGCGGTTGATTGGTAAATTAAATTTCCTCACAGTGACTAGACCTAACATTTCCTTTCCTGTGAGTTAGTTTATGGATTCTCCATATGATAGTCATAGGGATGCAGTTGTCCGCATTCTTCGATATATAAAATCAGCTCCAGGAAAAGGCTTATTGTTTGAGGATCGAGGACATGCGCAGATAGCTGGATACTCAGATGCTGATTGGGCGGGATCACCTTTTGGTAGACGTTCTACATCTAGATATTGTGTCTTAGTAGGAGGAAATTTGGTATCTTGGAAGAGCTAGAAACAGAATGTGATTGCTCGGTCTAGTACAGAAGCAGAATATCGAGCAATGGCTATGGCGACATGTGAGCTAATTTGGATCAAACAGTTGGTCAAGGAGTTGAAATTTGGTGAGATTAGTCATATGGAACTTGTGTGTGATAATCAAGCTGCTCTTCATATTGCATCAAATCCAGTGTTCCATGAGAGAACTAAACCCATTGAGATTGACCGTCACTTTATTAGAGAAAAGATACTCACGTGAGATATGCTACAAAGTTTGTGAAGTCGAATGATCGGCTTGCACATATTTTCACCAAGTCATTCACTGGTCCTCGTATTAACTACATATGTAACAAGCTTGGTACATATAATTAATATTCACCAGCTTAAGGGAGAGTATTAGAATAGTTATGTGAATGTATGTAATTAATCCTAGCTCCTTATGTAATACGAGTAGGTTATGTGTTATGTATACATAAAAATAGAGCTTACTGTAACATAGAAAATTAATCAATAATATAATTTTTCAGTGTCATATTTCTCACAATTTTAAATAACTAAAATTGTATAAAAGTTGATATTGGCTAAAAGTGTACAAATATCATGAAGATTTCAATTTATTACATTGAAGAAGAAGAAGCAGCCTCCGCCCAACATGACATATAAAAGAGTAAAACTGCTAGTTGTGATGGATTTTTCTTTTCTTCTTTTACTATGACCCCATTTGTGTAATGCACACGAAAGTTTTACAGGATTAAAAAATTTCATTTCTCGAGTATTCAAAATTATGATTAAATTAAAAAACATTTGAATTAATTGAGATAGAACTTTATTTTTTTATATAAAACACACACACAAAAAGAAGAAATATAATTTATCGTAAATTTTCAAAATAAAAAACTAATGTTTAGCACTACATTAAGAGGATCCCTCAACACATACATGTTTGACATCAATTATGAATTTTATCCACACAAAAAAGGGGATAAATATGTGAAATTTTTCAGCCCTTCAAAGGCTAACAAATGGGTCATGTGCATGACTTTTTTCTATCCAAAAGTTTAACACTGCTAAGATCAGGTCTTATTTCTGCATGTAAATGTTAAGAGTTAGGTATTACCTGAACCACTTAAAAAATAAAAAAATAAAAAAATTCAGACAAAAAATACACAACCCCCAGATAATAAATACTAGCAATTTTTCCATCTCAAGTATGTGATTTCTTATAGTATATTGCTATCAAAGCAAATAGCAGCACAAACCGGGTTCCCGTAAAAAAGTAGTCAGACGAACGAACATAATGACATAATAGAAAGGGAATTAATTACCTCTACATAAAAACTGAATGCCAATTTTGCTGCCAAGAGAAGAACCCAAAACAGTGTGTACCTGGAAAGAACAACATTATGATCAATATTACAATCAATCAGACAGAATAGCAGAACTAAATGAAAGTTGTTTCTATCTAATATTTCAATACAGTAGATTACTTGAAAAGAGAAAATGCATCCTCGTGCATTCCTCTTCCAACATAAAGCCGAGGCTGTAATAAAGATCATACAGAAAGTATGAGATCAAAAACCACCCAAACGAAAGAGAATAAATCCAAAGAAGGGAAATTGAAGGAATGACTAGCTAAATTAAGAGAGATTGATGTCCGCATACCTGGGACCACCACATTACCAATCTCACAATCTTGTAGTCTGACCTCTCAAGATAACGGCGGATGAAAGGAAACACAAACAGCAATGCAGATAGCATGTTTGGAGACAGGTAAAAAAGAACTGCTATGATGAATAAAGAAGGCGAACTTGAACCATTGCCAAACCAATTCTTAATAGTCTGTGCAAACGCTGGAGGATTTTTCCAGCTATATGCATAAGTTACTGGCAACACTACTACCCACGCTGCTGCAGCAACTGCTTTAAGCACATATCTTAGCTTGACATAGAATGACATGCTGTGTCTTGCTTTCCAGTTCATAATTATATCTAGAACCGCTGCATACACAAGGTAGCATTGCCAACAAGATAATCACAGTTATAACGATTTTTCTGGAACACATAAGGATGGATACAGTAAATTATGTGAATAATAGGACTTAGTTCACAATAAAACCCTTAGAGGCTTCTCATCCTTCGCAAAATTTAAAGAACGTCTCTAAGTTCTTCTTCAGACACTTATCAAGAAAAAAAAAAGGGATATCTTAGAAGCTAAGGCAAATCAATTACCAACTACACGTTTTCTCCTCATAAGCATTTAGAAGAAAATCACAGATGAGAGAAAAATCAGGACAGATGTAGGCATCGCTAAAATGTCACTAGTTTATTTAAGTTACTTAGTAGTTAGGAGTAAAAAAGTCCGAGATCAGTTAAATTATATACAGCCTATGTGATCAACAATTACTGTTCATTTTAGCTATTAGCTAAGAGTAAAAGCTCCAACATTACTTTTAGTAACACAAACTAATGCGACAAATAATCGGATTGGACGCTCAACTTCATGCATAGGAACTGGTAAAGTTACTCATTTTTCGGTCCCTTTTCGCGGTGACATCAACCTTGTTTTATTTCATATGTTCATTATAAGTTTTTTTTTTTCTATTTTTTCATCGGCTCCTTATAAGATTCATTCTTCTTATGAGCTCTTTGAAAAGTCATCTCGGGTGCTAGCCATTGATCTAAAACAAGGGGAATTCCTACTAATAGAAGATCCCCACCATTGATCAATTGGTTTAAACAAGCAGGTACTTTTTTTAACTAGTACAAAAAAGTATGGACATACTGGATGTAACTGATCTTGAGAAACTTTTCACTTAACAATATTCATCATGATAGTTAACTGATATAAAAACTAGTTGAGTACTTCCCCACATTATGTGAGATGACATTTCATAGTGACAGTAAAGTACAACCTTCACTTGAAAGCCATTGAAGTGATCTACTTTGAAAATTTCAGAGGTCGCATAGTAGGACTGGAAATTAACTATAACAAAAAGGGAAGTGAATTATATCTAGCCTGTGTTTGCCAAAAATAAACCTTCACCTTGAGCAAGCTTCAGTATGGCAGCTGTTATGAAAATGCTCAACACTTTCTTGAACACATCACCTTCAAAAATAGAACCTAGTTGGGCAGATCCATTCCATGCAATAATGATCATCGCCTTCAGTAACACAAAGTAAATCAGCAACAGAAGACACTCAACATGTGGTACAATTAACAACAACAACAACAACAACAACCCAGTATAATCCCACTTAATGGGGTCAAGGGAGGGTAGTGTGTACGCAGACCTTACCCCTACCCTTGGGTAGAAAGGTTGTTTCCAAATAGACCCCCGGCATCCTTCCCTCCAAGAACTTCCCACCTTGCTCTTGGGGAGACTCGAACTCACAACCTCTCGGTTGGAAGTGGGAGTTGCTTACCATCATAGCAACCCCTCTTGTCAACATGTGGTACAATTAATGAGAAATAAAAGAAAACATCTGGAGATAAAGGAAAAAGATAGACTAACCTGTAAGCACAAAATAAAAAAGCTCCACATCCTATCAAAACTCCTAAAGATGTGCCAATATGAGCATGTCTCAACAAAATTGATTTTCCCCATCCACTGGTTCCTTTTAGTTGATTCATTTGCCTGAAGATGATCAATATTTAGATTGATCGTGGAATGCTGGTTGTAACAGATTGAGTTGTTTCAAATAGCATCTAACACTAAATATTACAAAAGATCGTAATTAAGGGAATTATGCATGAACACTCAACAGTAAAACACTGGTAAAACAAATAGCAAATGGAAAGTGATGAAGTTCTGTGATCTCTGTAATTTAATCTGTATTACTATAATATTATGAAATGATATATTTTCTTAAACATAAACTGAAACTTCAGCAGTAACAGAATGTCGAAATAATCAAATAGAATCTGGAAAGTAACTTCACAATGAAATCGAGCCCACTAAATTCACAGTGTGTTCTTAAGGAAATTATTCCCCTCAAGTACCCGATGTGTTGGAATATTATCCTCCCAGGATAGAACGACTTAACTCACCAGTGTATTGCTACCAAAAACTCTGATGAACTGCGAACCACTTAATGGTTGTAAATCACATTGGACTTTATTTGTGCAGAAGAAGAAGATCAAAAATTTCGTACGGAAAAATTCTAGGATCAAGGAATATTATAGCCATTTTCTGGCACTGTTTTTGAAACGTTTGCAACCTTTCAGAAACAGCCATGGCTGTTGGAACAAGCGGGAATGATTCCCATTTAAAATATTCCGGGAAAATAAATTTAAAATAATTAAGGAAAGAAACGGACCGGGCCGCGTCACGGGTCCTGGGTTATTCCGGGTTGACTTTTCGTTAATTAATTAAATAATTGAAAGAAATTTTGTCCAAAAAGATTAATCAATCAATCTTTGACCAAATCCGAAGCCGAAGCCGAGCGATGTCTGCGGTGCGAGGCTTACCTTCTTTCCAACTCTATTTAACACCAAGGGGAGTGCATTCTCAGTATAAGCATATTCCCTTTTCTTTCCATCACCCATGAGGAACAATTGCTTTTTCCAAAGCATAAAGGAGCTCACTTTCCCTTCACATTTCTTCCCTCTATTTTCTATTCACCAAACCTCAATCCCAACAATCTCAAACTGAATTCATGCCAAATTTCTATTGCCATAACCCACACAATAAATGAAGACCAATTCAAAGGTTCTTACACATGAAGATCAAGAAGCATATCGTTTGCCAAACAGAGGTTTAGGTGGTCATCCATATTTATCAGCTAAAGTTCCTTATAGTTAAAGAAAAACTCACGCACCACCTCTAAGAGAAATTTTTTTCTGTTGATTTCATGTTTGATAGCTCAAAATTGATGCTCTATAGGTTTATCTAGTTTACTTGATCGCATGCAACAGTATGATGGGTTTGACACCTTAATCTTATGCATAAAATTACCGAAATTGCTATCAGTGAATCTACCCCGCACATACACTTAAGGATGTTGAAAGGGTTTCCGTTTATCACCATAAACAGCATTCAAGAAAGACCTTCGTGAATGTAGTATCTGAATGAATAGCCTGTTCATTGTCTAGCTATCTGGTCATCTGCACCTCATTAAATTAGTTTACTTCTACGTCTTTTATGTTCAAGGAGAAGATTTATCTTTACAGCCCACTCTCAGGCAGGAAGCCATCATTTTCTCGAAACAATATTTCCCTTTTAATAGTTTTAATCAGTTTTTTCCTCATTACCTGTTGGTCTCTGGTCTAATGCCATTCAAGGAGAATGTAAGTTCAGTTTGCACTACACTAAAAAGACATGATCTCTGAAGCGATTAATATTACACATGAGGTCTGGCTTCAGGTCATTGTTTTCACAAAAAATTAGAACTCCAAGCGCTTTACTTTGCAATAAGTGGTCCCATGCTATCATAACCTCTTAGATATTCACAGCAGACTAGAACATTTACATTTTCAAGGCCTATGTGAAGGGGTTAATAATATCACAGATTCCGTAGATTGTCAGATGTTTCAATGTGCCCCTTCTTGAGGTTTTCAAATATCAAACGTAACATTCATCAGATTCCCCCATACTCATCTTGATTAAATTAATTAGCGCATTTCTTTCTCTTGCAATTTCATGTTTTCAACTTTAGCTATACTGGGTAGGTCTTAACATCTGAACATATTTGTCAAAATTATGCTTGTGCTCGGGATTGAGAGGGGTACAATTTAGTAAAAGTGATTCTTTAGGGAAACATTGAGGAAAATCTAATGTAGTAGAAAATCAACACAGGGAGAACATGTTGACAATATATGATATTGGTGAAGAGTGTTATATGAGGGATGGCAAAATAATAGTAGGTGATATTACTCACATCAGCCCGTCGATGTTCAGCAGAAAGATGGAAGAAATCGGCATCAGCACGCATTGGCCATCCCAGCCGGAAGCAATTTACTGACCTATAATGTCATGCTAATCATCAGTATACGTTACACAAGAGAACAGATATTCAGATAAAGTAAGAGAATATACCAAAAGTACTCATTTAAGTCATCGTAGTTTCTCCACTGAGAATGTTTTGACTTTCCTCCTTTGCTCCTTTTAGCTTCCTGTTTGTTCAGGCAGAAAATAAAGTCAAGGTGCATCCCGAAAGAAGAATCTTGCATTTTGGCCAACAGTCCACGTGAAATACCTCTACTATAGTGTTATAGATGGGAGTCACTACTTTTCTCAAGAAAGCCTCCTCTTCACCACCATAAGCAGGTTTTATAGTTTCGCCTGTCATGGGACTAACACTTCCAGCCAGCATGCCATAAAGTTCAAATGCCATCTGAATCAAGATTTGCAACTAGTAAATACTGGAAAACCTAAAAAATAAAAAAGCACTAGATAGGATAACCAGGTCCCAAGCTAAACAAAATAAGAAATATGATGTCAGTTTCATGCGTAACTGCCTGATATCTTCTAAGAAAGAATGAAAAATACACCAATGAAGAGAAGTCTCCAGACATGAAAGATAAAAGATATGATGACTGATTTCTAATCCTATGCTATTTCTAAAGAGCCTCTAGCCAAAACGAGAATACACTAGATATAGGTCTCTCTAAATCCCATTGACATGCCTGACATGGCAAGGTTTTAACTACATATTTGTAAGAAATAAGATTAAATTTCAACTAACAGAAATTTTAAAAACAAAAAGTAAGCTGAGTGAACTCACAATTTTTGAACGTTCAATGTCAAGTTCAATAACAATATGAGTGTCAGTCCTCAAAATGTTACTTTTCAAACTTAGATGGGTAATCCAATTTAGGTCTTTATATTAGACACTTTGCAACCTTAGATATTCTATCGAGTTAGAGTTGATGAATAGCTAGATACTTAACAGATGATCCAAGGGAGGTGCTTGGAGGTGAAGAGCGTGCCAGAAGCCTACATTAGAGTGATCAAGGACATGTACGATGGAGCTAAGACTAGGGTTAGGACGGTGGGTGGCGACTCAGACCATTTTCCAGTGGTTATGGGGCTCCATCAAGGATCGGCGCTTAGCCCCCTCTTGTTTGCCTTGGTGATGGATGCTCTAACCCGACATATTCAAGGGAATGTGCCTTGGTGTATGCTATTTGCTGACGACATAGTCTTGATAGATGAGACGAGGGTCGTGTTAATGAGAGGTTAGAGGTGTGGAGACAGACCCTTGAGTCTAAGGATTTCAAAATAAGCAGATCTAAGACAGAATACCTGGAGTGCAAGTTTAGCGCCGAGCAGAGCGACGTAAGCAGGGAAGTGATGATTGGATCTCAGGTCATCGCCAAGAGGGACAGTGTCAGATATCTTGGGTCGGTGATTCAGGGGGACGGCGAGATTGACGGGGACGTCACTCATCGTATAGGAGCGGGGTGGTCAAAGTGGAGGCTTGCATCAGGAGTCCTGTGTGACAAGAAAGTTCCACAGAAACTCAAGGGGAAATTTTATAGAGCTGTGGTTAGACCTGCCATGTTGTATGCGGCGGAGTGTTGGCCAGTGAAGAACTCTCATGTTCAGAGAATGAAGGTCGCGGAGATGAGGATGCTCAGGTGGATGTGCGGGCTCTCCAGGTTAGATAAGATTAAGAATGAAGTTATTCGAGTGGGGGTGGCACCGATGGATGAGAAGATGCGAGAAGCGAGGCTGAGGTGGTTCGGGCATGTGCGGAGGAGAAGTCCTGATGCCCCGGTGAGGAGTTGTGAGCGGTTGGCGCTGGTCGGCGTACGGAGAGGCAGAGGGAGGCCTAAGAGGTATTGGGGAGAGGTGATTAGGCATGACATGGCTAGAATGCGGGTTTCTGAGGACATGGCCCTTGATAGAAGAGTCTGGAGGTCTAGTATTAGGGTTATAGGATAGGGGCTCCTAGAGTTTTGGTACTCCTCACCCGGGGTTGGGTGAGGCTTGGGAGGGCTATCCATAGACGATTTGTGTATTGGATTGTGTCTCCCTTATGGTAGTTATTTATGGTTGTTACTGTCTATTACTATTATTGCATGCTATTTTAGTTAGGGTTCTTATGTGTAGATAATTATTTACGCTATTTCCGCTGAAATACTAATGCTCTTTGGTTTTATTTTTGTTGTTCCTTTCCTTCACTGAGCCGAGGGTCAATTGGAAACAGCCTCTCTGCCCTTTCGGTAGGGGTAAGGCCTGTCTACATATTACCCTCCCCAGACCCCACTCTGCGGGACTATACTGGATAGTTGTTGTTGTTGTTGTTGTTAACAGATGATCCAAAAGACATTATGGTTCAATGTCTCGGGGAATTAATAAAATGATGTGACAGATAAATCAAGTTCTAGAACCTAACAATAAAATAAAAGAAACCGACACAACGAGGTACAGACACACACTTAAAAGATACAAAAAATCACTCCATACATGATGATAAATATAGCACAGGCACTCAGGCATGAATCTTAAATTTGCAGCTTCCCCCCATATAAGAAGATAAAGACCCATGTATAGTAATTTTCGTTGTTGCACTTCTTGCTGGATAGTTGGCAGCCTGCAACCAAAAACTAGTAGAATTAGCAGAACTAATAGATTGGACAAAATTTAGTAAGTCATAGGCAGCGCTTTTTTTGAAATGGTTTGTCATAGGCAGAGCTATAGTTTGGAGGAAATTTATCATAGCGGTCCCAGTTGAGAGTGGACCATAAAAGGAAATTCAAATTTCCATAAGAATACTAAGTATGCATTAACGTCTACAACCACCTCAACACCCGAGAAATCTAGTACCATAAAAATATTCTTTACAAAATAGTATTGATCTTAATTTCTTCTTTTTCACATCAATTAAACAGCAAAGTTGGCCTCGTCCATTGCCTAGAGTTGACCATCTCCCGTTGGCTTTTTCTTACCTTTCCATGTCCTTTTCCTTTTCTCTTGCCATTACAACAACAACAACTACCCAGTATACTCCCACCAGGTGGGGTCTGGGGAGGGTAATATGTAGACAAGCCTTACCCCTACCCGAAAGGGCAGAGAGGCTGTTTCCAATCGACACTCTCTTGCCATTAATAACTGGTATTCATTAATTGCATCTAGAACTGCCCAGTGGACAATAATACTTATAATTGCATGGCTATCAGTTAACAAAGCTGCCAGTACTAATAAACACCTCAATATCAACTAATTCATAAAAAGAAGATTAACTCACCACAGACTGCTCTTCCGACCAAGATACTTGCACCATTTTTTGTAGTTTTTGAAAAGCTTCTTCATAACATCAGTAAGTGCCCGATCATCCAACTAGTATGAGTGATGTACATATCATTGTCAGAAACAGAAACGAAGAGATAGAGAGTGCTATTTCAAATGGAATATCCAAAAAAACCTTTGGTTGTTGATCAAGCTTTGGAAATTGTCGGATGTGGACATTCGCCAACAACAGAATCAGATGCTCCCGCTGATTTGCCACATTATCTTTCTGCTTGTCAATCCCAATTATAATTAACATTGTGAGTAACAGAAGCTCATAAGGATTTACATAACTCAGTGATGTATGTACCCAGAATATTGCAGTAGTGTACCTGAAAACCAAACATAGCTTGAAGCCAGTCTAAAATATCTTCATCAACTTTCTTCTTATGGCTTTTTGGCCATGGAAGACCTCTTGTATTACGAAGTGCAACGACAGAAGCTTGAATCTATGAAAAGCAAAAGATCGAGCACATATAGAAGCCTCTTCAAGATAAAGTCTGGCAAACAAGAAAATAGACTAGAACTCAACCTCAGGATATCTCATAATTGCTTGATTTGAACTATCAGGGTCAAGTGGAAGTATATTATAAGGGACAAGTATCTCAGTCTTCTCGGCAACCTTTGTATGAGCTTCCAAAATCTACATGTGAAATGCATATAAAATAGAGGATAAGCCAAGATGGTAGATAAAAAGCTGAAGCATATACATAAAACATCTGATCCGCAACACATCTACTTCCAACAATAATATCTCATATTGTCAAGAAGTTACTGGGAGCCCTGGATACCGATAACAACTTGAAGAGATAGGAAAGACAGATTTTTTTTACTCTACCTCATCAGCCACTTCTACAGCTTCTGTCAGATTAACAGCTTTCAAGACCTCAAAAAGAACAGCAGCTGTTTGATATGCTTTTGTAAGGCGTGCACTATAAGAAGGCCCAAAGAGAAACAGCTAACAAGAATCAGCATGAAGAAAACTTAACAGCAAAGTAGAGGATGCAGTCTCAGTATGCCTTAGATATACCGATCAGCTTTATCAGCAGCATTCTGCAAAGCTTGAATATATTTCCGATAGTAATGCTGGTAGAAACTCTGCATTTCACGAGCATCACTTTTTGTCCTTTCAGCCAGGGTTGTTTCATTTTCCTGCATAAATGTGATAATCAATAAAGCTCCTCAAGGTACACATTAATGTTTTAAAACCCCTAATATGATAAAGGTGCACTAAACTGCTAGCACGCGCTCAACTTTTTGGCTCTGAGCAAACTGTAGTCTGAATCTTAATGTCAGAGCAGTAGTAATTAACTTCCATAGCTTTCAAAATCTCTTCTTCCTCATTGTCACCCCTTCTCAATCTTCTCTTTATCTACCTATTCCTCCGACTATACCGAACGTTTAAGGTTTTGTACCTATTGAACTTACCTACATCAAATACCTCACATGGAAAAGGGTATTTTGATCATCTGGAAAAGCCAAAAAAGATTCTCTCACACCATGCCCACAACTAACAATGCTGTGCAAGTTAGGTTTTACTACTATGCTTATGTGCTACTGAAATTGCAAATGGAAACTGCTATCTCCCACTTATTACCCCCATATAGCATGAAGAATAAAACTGCACAGAAATCTAAATCATAGTAATACGATTTTACTAATACCAGCGCATAAAAAATGTTACGTTGAACCATCAGCATATAAAATATCATAACAAGCACATCAATAGTGGTGGTATAAAAACAGTTTACCCTTTCTAAACGTTGAAGAAGGGCAGTTTTGAACTGGCGAACTCCACGTCCACTTGATGTTGGGTCTAACCGATGAGCCTTTTCAAAGGCATAAAATCGACCTGATTTTAGTGCAGGAGACAAGCTACATCAGATAGTTGCACAATCTGCAGGACACCATTTCCTCCACCACTACTAAAGATTAAAAAAGGAGGAAGCGTTGGTTGCATTGGAGAATAAAGATATCATGAAGATGCTCATTACGGTGCAGCAAAGTTATGCTAATTGAACAAAACAGATAACTAAATTGTTGTGTTGACCATTCATTTGATCATGTAGCAAGGGAATCAGGAATCCCAATATTTATCACGATAATTAGCTTCAACTGTAGTAATTCTCAAATTCAATTTTAAGTCCACGAGAACAATGCTACCTTAATATATCGAAACAATTTGTTCAGCCTAAATGTGACTAGTACCATAGTTCGTCCAGTGGTTCACAAAAGGACTGCAGTAGAAAGCACCATATATATTGTACAAACACAACACCAAAAAACCTCCCAATGATCCAATTTTCCATGATTCACACTGCCAAATAAATACTTGCCATGTAGCCCATACATACTTTTCAAACTACATTCTAACATATCTAAGCAACTAAACCTTGACAAATAAACTTTTATAAATGATAAATATGAGCAAACATCCAAGTTCATGTGCTCCAGCACAAACTTTGACATGTATCACTTACATAGATAAGCTACCCTCGGATTGCTAGGCTCGACCTCGTTGGCGACGCGGAGAATTGGTGCAATTTCACTCAGCGATGACGGCACTACCTCACTGTCCATCATTGACTCCCCTAGATTACCAGCAGTCTGCGTCCGCAGAATACGCCTCTGCGGTTGCAGATCAGATCCTTTTCTCTGGTATGCCATTTTTCCTTTCGAGCCCTCAAAGCTCAGTTTTGCTGCTTTCTCTAACTTGCCTGTCAAAAAAGATATGCAAAAGACTATGCTGAGCAGCAACCAACCCTACACGCCAGAAAAATACTGACCCCTTAACATAAAAACCCTTATCTAATTGAGAAAACAGAGCATGAGAAACAAACACACCTAATTGAGTACACTATTTTCTTGTCAGGCATTCAATAAATGAGAAAATAGTCAAATTTCAGAAAAACAAAATATCAAGGAACATATAAACCCACCTTAAGCACACGACAGCGCTGGTTCTTGATAAACCAACTTCATAGAGTCACGACCGTTACTTTCCTTTTCAGAGTTTTCCTTGCTCTCTTCATATATCAAAGCAAACCCAAATTTCCAAGAAATCAGCAGAGTAAGAAAAGAAAAACCAAAAACACAGAATTCCCTTTTTTTTTCTCCTTGATCATAAAGAATCAAACTTTAAATTTCTCGGAACGTTTGCTAACTTATCGATAATCATAAAAAGTGAAACATTTTTTGTGATCAAAACAAGAAATTACTTTTACTATTAGTTCTCACACTTTCTTGAACAATTCTTTTAACACTTTCAAGAAAAGGGTGTGCAAAGAAGATGAAAACTTACCGGATTTTAAGCAGAGTACACAGGAGAGTGAAATTCTTGAACTTTTGCAGTGCTTTAGCAGAGCACCAATAGATGAAAAAGAAATCTACACGAATAATTAACTTTACTTTTTATGTTGTGGTGAGTGTTAAGTTAAAGTAGTAGAAGACAGAGTAAGACAGTGACGGATTGAATGAAAGGGAGAGAGTGGAAGTGGAAGATGTCTCACAAGATTAGAGCTGCCTAATGACACGGTATAACATAGGAGAAACAAAAGGAAAAACATCAACGCGGGTTAAAACAAAATAAGACGACATTGATTGATCGTAGTGTATCAGCATGGGTGTACATAGACCGGGTTGGTTCGGATTTTATAATTATCAAATCAAATAAATTATATCAGGTTATTAAATTTAAAGACCAAATCAATATATTCGGATTTTTCAATATCGGTTTTTTCTCGGGTTTTTTCTGGTTTTCGGGTTATTCGGTTTTTTTCGAATTTTTTCCCGGTAAAATCTTCGTAGAACTAAATATATAACATATGCTCAAAATATTTCTTTAATCCTAGTAAGATACAACTATATAAAGGATTTTTCAAGAAAATAATACAAAATATAAGATATGTCATGACTCATGACATTATCCTAAAATATTCAACAATAAAAAATAATAAAATTATGTACTATAAATATTGCTAATTAAAAAGTCATAATAAAAATAAACATAATCTAACAGAACTAATTCATGCTAAACTAGATAGACTAATGAGGGAGTATTAGTTATATGCCTAAAAGCTAAAGAAAAATAAAAATAGGTCATGTATTTTTATCTAAATTATTGCAAAATAAAAAATAGACATTTAATACATTCCCGTTCGTAATATTGAATTGAATGTCTTTTGTTAGCATTAGTATACTGGGTAGTTGTTGTTGTTGTTGTTGTTGTAATGACTATAAAACTTATTGGAGCATGCAAAAGTTCTAAATCAAACCTTGAAATAATACCTTAAAAGATAAAATTATGAAATTTCTAAGAAATATTTATAAATTACATTACAATAACTATATTTATATATTAAATATATCTAAAATTGCTATATATGTAATGTCGGGTTGGTTTGGTTTCGGTTTGACTTTCTTTAGTTAAAACAAAACCAAACCAGTTATGGTCGGGTTTTTTTTCCAACACCAAACCAAGTCAAACCAAACCATAGTCGGGTTTTTTTTCTCGGTTTGACTCGGATTATCGGGTTGATGCGGTTTATCGGTTTTCTTTGTACACCCCTACTTAGGATTACCTAAATGTCCTTTATTATGTTTTCGTGGATTTAATGCAGTTTTTTTTTCTCCTCTGTTTTGTACGGGTAGACTCGAATTCAAAACTTCTGATTAAGAAAAAAAACAATCTATCCAGTACACCACATTTTTTGGTGATCCCTTCCCTACCCTCTCATTTGGGCTATTCTACTAAATTAGCTACTTACTCACTATGTTCACTAAATATTCTCAACGGTTTTTTTAATTGTCACCGACTAATTAGCTACACTAAGTATGTAAGTACTTTCTCAAAGTAGTATGCATAGCCTTATAGTAGCTCCTATAGTATTAGAGTTTTCTAAGGCAAGAAACTAAAAAATATTATTAGCTCGTCTTTTTCTTCTTACTTTCAAATACTTTTATCGTAATCATTAATATTTCATAATTAAATTTACAAGCAACAAACTGTGCTATGAAGACATGCTTTAATTTATAATATAGAGGTTAAGATGGAATATAATAACATTATTATTATTTTTAACCGTGGTGTAATTAAATTTTAAAGTCTATCATAAGTTAAATGAACCACAAGCAGGAATTAAAAACGAAATTATTCACTAAGGGTAAATTAGTAACTTGAGCTTTATTTTAAAAGCTTAGCAAAGGGGCAAGGTTCACAAAAATTATTCAACCAAATGGGCAAATAAACTCTCTTCGGATGAGAATCTATATATACTTAAAGCCAAAGACAAAAGCCTCTCATTAATTTAAATGGCATAATAATTAATTGCCACATGTCATGTTAAGACATAACTCCTTAATATTAGAAAATTGAATTCAAACCTTTAATGAATAAAACTCCAAAATTGTTGTGCAGTTTTTTAATTTAAATTTTATTTCAATTATTAAATGATTATATTTAGAAAAAATTAATTGTATTTTTTTTAAAAAAAAAAAAAAGCACGCTTCCTCAACTTAAATAAGAATACGCGAGATATCATAAACAAAGGATATTTTAGTCAGATCGTTAGTCTTTAGTATCCGTGAATTCATGCATGTTAAGCTGGTATGAGAGCGTTGTCCAAAACCAAGCTTATATTTCATTTCGCTGGATTGATTACTGCAAATATATATATATATATATATATATATATATATATATATATATATATATATATATATATATATATATATATATATATATATATATATATATATATATATATATATATATATATATATATATATATATATATATATATATATATATATATATATATATATATATATATATATATATATATACATACTTTGTTTGGATTAATAAATATAGATATCTTATACTTAAATAAAAAATAAATAAAATCACTCAATTTTCCCACTTCCCCACTTCACTCATGAATCACTCCCATTCTCTCACATCTCCAACTTCCCACACATATTAACTTCCCTCTCTATATAAAATGCACACACATTCACATAAAGGGGGGACGAACGGATGAAAAAAAACAAATCAGAAGAAAAGGAGAAAAAGTCTGGAGACGACAACAAAAAGGATAAACAAAAAGTGGAGAAGAACGAACAGAAGGGAGGAAAAACTTGAGAAAAGGGAACTAGGATTTTTTTTTTCATTTCTTAGATTTTGGTTCTTTCTTTTTCGAGAAAATACAAGTCAGCGAATTTTTTTCTCTCTTTATGGTTTAATCTCTGCTTCAAATTCAAAAGAAAAAAATAAAGATCTTAATATCGAATTTGGGTATTAAAATGGAGTTCAGTTGAGACGAGGTTCTATTTGCTGATTCAAGATTCAATTCGGGTTCGGTTTGAGATTCTTGCTATTTTTAATTTGGCCGTGTTTATGGTTCATATCATGTCTGAGTAGCTACTGTGAGATTTGAATATATTAGAAATCAATTCAGGTCCCTCTTTCTCCTCTTTTCTGTTATTTGTGATGGTACTTTCATGTATTGTAATTGAAAATGTTGCTGGCCTATTCTCTTAGTTGTTTGTTGATTTCATATGTGTTTATCAAGTTTATGTTATGAATCAGCGAAACTCTAAAAACTAAGGTTTCATAATTATAACACTTTCAATAAACAATGTAAAAGTCTAGAAATTTCATTTCTAGACTGTTTGCAGCAGTAGCTAGTCAGCGGCTACTAAAAAACTCTGTAATATTTTGATCTATTGATGAAATGAATTTACTATTTAAAAAAAAAAGATTGCAAAAAAAAACTGTATCATTGCTCAATTTAGGTGAGAAATGTAACAAAAGTTAGCAATTTTTCAATTTGGACAGCGAACTTATGTTATCTTTCAAGTTTTCAACGATAGCTTGGAAATTCATATAAAGCAAGTCATTCTTAAATCTTTTGTAATGATCGGGATTTGGAGGGCCGGTGCATTATACCTGGTTGAAGCAATCATCTTCATTTTTTTTAAATTTTTATATAAATATATTTTGTTTGATGTAGAAATTGTGCAAGACTTCACATGCATATTACATATTTTTCTACATTATTTAACATTCCCATGGCTTAATCTCATTTATGTGTTATCGATGAGTTTTTGGGTCTTGATCTATTGGATTCATTTGGCAAATGTTTAAATAGAAAAATGGTTTCTTTTGTTTTACTTTCTACTAATTTGAATCAACTTGGTTATTTGCACTTTAAGATGTTTTTTCCCCTGTTGTGATATTTGTGTGTTCATGTCATTCTTTAGTTGAGTACAAATTTTCGTAAACAAGTTTAGATCTGACATCTAATCACATAGTCTATGTCCCCCGCATCAATATCTTAACTAATGCAGAAAAATATCTTAAATACTCATAGTTTACTTTAGGCGTGATTTAAACTATTTTTGTGATTATGTATACGTTCGCGTAACATAATTACGAATTTAATTCTAAAAGTAATTCGAGGGATGCGTTCGCGTAACTTCAACAAAACTTTTTCTTAAAAAATAAACAAAGCGTTATTAATTGTGGACACGTTCGTGTGAAATGATTTTCACACGCCAAACAAAAAAGAGTATACGTACGCGTAATTCAATTCTTTAATTATGAACAAATCAAGTGATTAAAAGCGGTTTAAAGGTATATGTACATAGGTCCTAAAAATGAGTAGTTAAACAGTTTAAGCCAAGTAATAATTACTAAGCGACTGTGCTAGTACCAGGGAACTCGGAAATGCTTAACACCTTCTCCCGGGTTAACAGAATTCCTTATTAAGAATTTCTGGTTCGCGAAATTTTTAAAATAAATCGAAATCTTCTCGATTTGGGATTAAAATAAACTGGTGATTTGGGACACCAAATAAACTATTCCAAGTGGCGACTCTGATAAATTAATTAATCCCATTTCGAATAATATCACTTTAATTGGAAAAACTCTCATTTCCCTTAATATCCTTTTCGGAGTGGTAAAAAGGAGGTGTGACAATCACGATTTCAAAAAAACTTACGTCTTATGCAAAAGATGGATACTCACAGTGATTTTATCGAGGATATAACAATTTCGAAGATGCAATGGAAGTTGAAAGTTCGTGTTGTTCGTTTGTGGGAAGTACCAGATCGTTTTAATCCAGGCACTATATTCTCGATTGAATTGGTTCTACAAGATGAAAAGGTATTTTTAATATTTTTGTACCTTGCTAATTCGATTTGGTTTTCGAAATTGTTATATGATTATAGATACATTTGTTTTGCTCCTTGAAATTCTGTTGCTTTCTCTTTGAGGCAATCAATATTACTTGATGATTGGTTTTTACTCTTTGGAAATTTTTTAGTTCTGATTTCATTCCCAAGAAGGAATTTGGGATGATGTATTCTATCTTATGAAGGAGGAGAGAACTAATAATGTCTTCCAAAGCTGAATTATTCTTCAGAAGCGGATGAGTGAATGAGGGAGAGTAGACAAACATTTAGTAAGAGCAGCTTTACTATACTAATGTATTTTTCTTCCCTTTTTCTTTTTTAAAATGTTGTATCTTAGTTTTTTATGTGCTTCCACCAGGCAAACGGTTTTACGCCCATAGGATTTGTTTACTAGCTTCTCCTGATGCATTTCGAGCTATGTTTGATGGTGGCTACCGGGTGAGTTGTATTCCTAGCCAAAAGATGTCTACATTCTATGTTTTAAATTATTCATTTTCTAACCGTGTAAAAGCTATCATCCATTGTAAAAATCAATCTTGATAACTTTAAAGATAATATCGTGCATAATATCGTGGGCCATTATCCATCGAGTTACAAACTGTGAGCCTTATGTCTTTTACAATAACTCAATGAGTTCCCACGAATGGGGTCTTGGGAGGGTAAGATGTACGCAACACTACCCCTACCCTGGAGGAGCTCATAAATTTTTATTTTTATTTGATGGCTAGTGACTTTGTTAAGTATGCAAGAGCAGACCCGCTTTATCTTCAATGTTTGTGTAAATTATTTGTTTCTATTTATCTTTTTCTTTTGCACAACAATAACAATAAATATCTGGTGTAATCTCACAAGTGGGGATTGGAGAGGGTAGTAGTGTGTGCATAGCCTTACCCCCACCTTGTGCAAGTAGAGAGACTGTGTAGGCATGGCCATTGCAAAAGGAGTGACAATTAATAGCCAAACATATTTGCTTAAACTGTGTCAGCTTATCTAGGTTTTTTTATACTTTGTTTCTAACAGTCTGTAGATAATGTATTGCAGGAGAGAGATGCCAAAGACATAGAGATCCCAAATATCCGATGGGATGTTTTTGAGGTTATGATGAGGTAGAGTGCACTTTAATTGCCATCACATACTTTGGAAGTCAATCTTGCATTATTAAAGAGAAATCTCTCTTGGTTACAGATACATATACACAGGATCTGTCGATGTTAATTTGGATGTTGCACAAGTCTTCTAAGAGCTGCAGATCAGTATCTATTAGAGGGCCTTAAACATCTTTGCGAGTATTCCATTGCACAGGTGAGTGCTGAGATATTTGGGTTTGGGGGGGTGTTCTGTCACAATTTTACTATTGATTTTTTCCTTTTCTAGGATATATCTATGGAAAGTGTCTCTCTCATATTCGAGTTGTCGGACGCCTTTAATGCTTTGACATTACGTAATGCTTGTATTCTATTCATTTTGAAAAAGTTTGACCAATTAAGTGGCATGCCATGGTATGTCCTGGACTTCACTATCCTCAATTACATTATTTTTATCCTTCCAACCTTAATCTCTGGCCAGCCATTAGAACACAGGTTTCACCTGTGCTATTACATTGCTTTCATAAATGGTTTGTTGATTTCTTTATACTTCACTTATATTCATCTTTGGCCAGAGTAAGGATACGACTGAATCTAGGTCGTGTGGTTCAATTAGCAATTCAGGACGTGGAACCAGGGGTGGTGCAGAATGGTGTGTTGGGCTTGGCGGGTCAGGTATATGCATGATAATGCATAATCTTTTCAAATAGAATTAGGTCTGACTTTCTCATAGTTTGTCATGTTATCTCGTGAGGGTATAATTTTGTTTCTAACCACCTTTTTCTAGAGCTTACCAAGCCTACTCCTGGATACAAAAAGGAGAATGGATCTTATACAAGTAATCTGACTTCTACTCCTGGAGTTTCCAGAAGTAATGTAAGCAGGAGGGCTGAAGCCATCAGGTTAGTAGCTTCGAAGTCTTAAATGATTTAGTTTCTTTCAAAAGGTCATCAGTTGGTTTTAGATGCTCGTGTTGTTGGTTCCAGTAGGGTATTCCTTTACCCATAGTATGTTTCTTTCTGTTGAAGTGTTTGACATTAATTTAACTAACTTAATTGCTACGACCATTAGTCATTGCATTGGCTTATTTAAGTTGCAAATTCTTTTCATTCACTTCAATAATCATACAATGTAAGCTATTTACAGATGCATGTGAATAAGCACACTTTCAGCGCTCTTTTAGGAGTTGCATAATGCTGCCTTGGATTTTCTTTGAATGCTTTTTCACAGTGATGCTGCTGCAAATAAAAGTAAAAAGCCAGCACCAGCAGCAGTTGATGTTGTTTCATCAGTCTCACAGCATTCTTCTGGATATCAACCTATTTGGGGCGGGGTGCCAAGTCAAGTTTCCATGGCTGATATTGTGAAGATGGGTAAGCCGCAGAGCAAAGTGCCAAGTGTACCTAATGTATCTCACTACAATGTCAATGCCCACCAAAACCATATTCAAGGTCTACCATCTAGGGGTGTTCATTGGGCGGATTGGGCGGCTTTTACTCTTAACGGTTTGGCTTAACGGTTATCGGCTTTTAAATGTATTAATCCGTTAGCCACCCGATAAGATATCGGGCGGATTGGTATCGGGTTAGCTCTTATAGGGCGGTTATTGGGCGGCTTATCGGCCTAACATACATGTTTACTAGAATTTGATAGATCTCTTCAGGCAATGATAGATCAAACACCTATTCCAGTATACCTTCATATGAGCTAGCTTGTTAATGTCTTTTCAGGGCATTCATTTTATCCGTGAGGTAGTATAGCTTTGCCCTCCGCACTTTTTTCTTGTCCATCACCTTCATCTCCTTTATGTTGGGTGAGTACCTGCAAATCATCTAGATCCCGAGATTAAAAATGCTTAGAAGTAGAAATAAACTTTTGTTAATCATTTTTAAGGGTTTTAGTTTTTTTATATTTAATATATATAAATAAAAATAAATTGTATATATATATATACATAATATATATTTATATTCTTAACGGGTTAACGGATTAGCCGTTAAGAAAATTGAATAATCCATCCCCAAACCGATAAGCCGTTAATAAAAAAAATTCAATCCGTTCCCCGTCCGTTAAGCCGTTAAGCCGTTACCAGTAAGCCGTTAAGCTTCGGTTTGGATTGGTTTTCGGTTTCGGATCGGTTTTGAACACCCCTGAGTACCATCTGGTGCATAACATCAAAATTAGTTTTCTGACGATCATACATCTAATGTTTTTGATGTATATCGAGAGTCTGGGGATTATCTAGTGCAGCATCGTTCAACCGATGAGGAATGGCCTCTAATCGAGCAACCATCAGTTGCTAGCTAGCCCTCTATCTCAGAGCCTCCCAGAGATTTTGGGCTGCATCCTGATCCAGCTAACATATCATATGATAGAATTAATCATCAAACTGAGATTGATGAGGTTTAGGGGATAGATGATAGCACTGATGTAAATCTTGGTAGTCCTCCAAGCAGGGGAAGTTGCATTATGTTGTAAGGATGGAATACGCAAGCTAAGTACAAATTGTTCCTATGTTGTTTTGTCAAGATCCGTGCTTTATTGGAAAAAGAGTCTGGACAAAGCTTTTCTGACAATCATGTATCAAGCAAGCTGAATTTGGTTAAGGCTGAATTCGGTTAACTTGGTCTCTCAGAAAACATGAGACAATAAAAGTCGTTGATATTTGCAGTGTATAGAGTTATTTGCAGTGTTTGAGTTGGAAGAGTATGTTGATCAGTGATTTGATGACTGCTGATATTAGTAGTTATTTGAAACTGTTTGTTGTAATCCCGTCTTGCGTAATGTATGCGTGTAAAGAGCTCTTCTGAACATTAATGATGAATCTATATTAACGAGGAATCAAAAATGAATGAGGAATCGATCAAATAGTTTAAATTTTACGATTGAAAAAGTTATAAAAATATGAGGTGGTTAAGCAACTAAGTTAATACTTTATTATATTTTTTTCTTTGTATTTTCCGCGCATCGCGCAGGTACTTTACTAATATTATATAATAATCCAATTCAAAAGACCTACTTTTTTAGTGAGAATGTTTTATGGACGATCATTCTGCTAGGGGCTTTTGACACGGTCTGTGTTATTGACATTGACGTTGTATCGTAGTAACACACTAAAGCTCCCATGATATTAAATTAGATTAAACCTTACAAAAATCCAAAGTAATCTGAGTTTCGAATGTATTAGTAAAATAGAACAGTTTAGTTTTGGATTTCTTTAATCCTGTAACTTATACTTAAGTGATTATTTTTTTCTAAAAAGGAAGGGATCTGGGAACAGAATCCCACCTGAATCATAAATTTCCAAGAAAATTAGGATATTGTTATAAAGGAAAAATGACAGTGTATAACCGCTATAAAAAAGGTTAAAAAATATTTTTTTTTGGTATATATGTATAAATTATATAAATTTTATATATATTTTTCGGCTACCTAATATAAATAGTTTCTGCAGGCTAAAAGTGAGTAAAAATGGTGTGTGGTAGGGTGTCTTTAATTTTTGTCCACTAGTTACAATGCTCATAAAAAATACCCACTACTAATGGGAAAAATACACATTTACTCTTTCTGTATTTCGCTCATAATCCCAAAAATCCCTCAAAACCCTTATTTTCATTCAGACGAATAGTTTCTGAGAGCAGTTTTACGGTTCCGTGCTCTCTGCTTCTTCATCTTCCTCAAATGCAAACTGCAATCTTCAATTAAACTTCTTCTCCTTCATCTTCTCCGTCATCTTCTGCGAATCGCGATTGGTAATATATTTTTTATGCATTTTCATTTTTTTTATGTGTAAGTTGGTTCAACGCCGTGTGAAATTTCAAAAACAAGCATGATATGTTGATTCAGTGTCGTAGATGTAGTGTCATTTTGTTATTGATAAATTTTTAGTGTGTAAAATTTAAATGTGTTTGTGGTTGATTTAATATATTTGATTATGTAGGGATATTTCATAAAAATAGTTGTAGAAATTCATAAGCTTAATGTGTTTATGAATTTTTAGTTAACTGTGTTCATGAAATATAAGGAAGAAACGACATTAAATTTTGATCATAAGCTTACTGTGTTTATGAATTTTTAGTTAACTGTGTTCATGAAATATATGGAAGAAACGACATTAAATTTTGAAGTTGGAACTCAAAGTTAAGGACTGATTGTCTTTAACTTTTGCATATGAAACTTGAAGTTAAGGACTAAGTGTCCTTAACTTTGGAAGTTGAAAGTGCAAGTTAAGGATTGTATATCCTTAAACTTTGCACTTAAAATTTAAAGTTAAGAATTTTATTTCCTTAACTTTTAAACTTGAAATTTTGAGTTAAGTCCTAATCTTTGTTTGTTTTTCCTTCTTCTCTAGTGTCATAATGGAAGACGATCGTGTGTTTGATTTTGACGATTGGCATAGTTTTCTGCTATATTGGAAAGGAGATTTTCAATATAAGAGAACAATTAAAAGTTTTTTAAAGAATAGCCAATGGAAGAAATTGAGGAAATGTATTTTTGACAACTTCTTCAGATTACAAAGTGCGAAGTTCTTGGATAAACTTATGCACTATATATTGCTTTCTGAAATTGTAAGTAATGAACTTGATTTGATGACGTTCAAGGTATGTGATCGTAATATTAAATTTACTCGTAATGCATTTCATATTATTACTGGTTTGAAGTGTTATTCGTCACTTGACATGAAAGGTTTACATGAGAAGAGAATAGGCTTTTAAGAGTCTATTTCCTTGAAAAGACAAAATTGAGTTGGCTGATTTGTATAGTTTTATTTCTAGTCTCCCACATGGTATAGCTTCATCATTCGTTGGCATTGATGATGATGCTTTGAAGTTGGCAACACTCTATTTTGTTGAGTCGGTTTTGTTGGGCAAGAGGAAAAATAGGAATGTGTCGGACCAAATAATGAAAATTGTCGACGATTATGCACTCTGCGCTTCCTTCAACTGGGGCTCTCTTGCTTATGAGACGCTATTAAAATTATTGAAGAGTTGCTTGAAGCCAAATGAGAATGAGGTTGAGAAGGAGAAAGAGAAATAAAAAGAGATGGATAGCTACACTTTAGTTGGCTTTTCATTTGTCTTTTGTGTTTGGATTATGGAAGTATTTCCTATTTTCCAAGAGAAATAATTTGTGAACTTCAAAGAATCTGGTTATCCTCGAATGTTATGTTATTCTGAAATGAAGTCTCCATAATTTGATGTTCTCTGTAGAAAATATTTCCATAATGTAAAAGTAAGTTAATATAGTTACTATTTTATTTTTTTTGTTTATTTGTTTTAGTTATGTATACTTATGTTTACTTTTTCTTATATAATAGTTGTTTAAGTTGATTGAGGTGTCACCCTTTATTCATGTGGAAGAAGAAGAAAATACAGAGCCTCTTCGTGTTGAGGAGCCAATTTCACAAGATAAAAGCTCAAGGTCTTCTTCCATACAATTTGACGAAGGCGTACTTAAGGAAATTGTTAGAGTATGTGTTTCTGCCTTTAAATCGTATTAGTTTTTTATTTGATTATTTCTTTCTTACGAACAATTTTATTTTTTATATTATTTTTTGGATTCAGAGATTATCAGAGAGTTTTAAGAAGGATTTACAAGCCGAAGTTACCAGAGTTAATCAGAAAATTATTGTATTAGAAAAAAAGATTGAGAATGAAATCATGGTAATTTCAGTTAGTCCAACTTTAGAACTTTGTGTCCTTAATTTTTGAACTTGGAATTGAAAGTTAAGGACTACTTTTCTTTAAATTTTGAACTTTGAAATGAAATTTAAGGACTGCATGTCCTTAAGTTTTGAACTTGGAATTCAAAGTTATGAACTTCTTGTCCTCAACTTTTGAACTTGGAATTCAAACTTAAGGACTTCCTTTCCTTAAGTTTTGAACTTGGAATTCAAACTTAAGGACTGTCTGTACTTAAGTTTTGAACCTGTCCTTATTTTTCTAACTTAGTTTCTTTCGCAGGATTTAAAGAAAACTCTGGGATCAAAGCTTAATACTTTGATGAACATGTTTGGGAAAGCTGATCAGAGGAACACAAATAGAGAATCTAGTGTTCCAATTAGAAAAGATGGAGTTGATGATCATTGTCGTGCTACTGAGCCTACTGGTATGATCAACGAAGATGCAGGTGGTGATGAACGTGATGATACTGATTTTAGAGATGCACATCTAGATGATGAAATTGAAAATGTTACTGATATTGGGAAAGGTTAGATATAGGTTTTGTAATTTTTTTTTGTTGAAATGTATACTCAATAGAGTAATACAAGGTCCCCATCAGCGAAAAAAAGAACTTTCTCTCTCTAAAAAAAATCCTCTGCCTTCTCACTAAGAAAAGAAGGGTGAATAGTGAATCCCTCACTATTCATCGGGCATTATTCCGTGAGTTTTCATCACGAAATTAGTCACTCAACAAGCTCCTTCTCGTGGGATTATCTCCTTTTCGTTTTTATTCCAAATCTCTAATCCAAACGCAATAGATCTTGAATTTAAAGATCAAAATCACTTTTTCAATATGAAAATTCCTTATGTGATTTGAAATTTGCGGATTGTTCAAGTTTGATCTGTTCGGATAGAGGTTTTCTATCTTCAACTATAACAGATCGTAAAATTTAGTTCATGGTATTGTAGCATCGCGTTTACTATACAACTTTCAGCATCCTCGTAGCAGTGTTTTAGTGTGGACATGGAGGATCATTTCTGAAGCAACCATGGATGCAGCGTCCTATCCCCAGCATCTGGCCGTGGGAGAGGTTCATAACGATCTCAACAATGTCCCAAAAGATATCTCAAAGTAATCTTATGCTTCAACACTTCAAGCTAAGCAGTCTAGTCTATCAAAAAATGAGCTTTGTCCAGTTATAATCAACCATGGTAAACCTGTCATTCAATTCACTAAGGAAGAGGTTAATAACTTCACTATGGAAGAATGATTACATCAGGCAGTTATTATTAAATTCTCCTATGGCAGACCTGATCTATCGGAAGTGCGAAGAATCTTTTCGTCGCAATTTGATATTCAAGGCCATTGTAATATTGGACATTTGGAGTTTCGTCATCTTTTAATCAGGTTTGATCTCTACAATGAATACGTTCATTTCCTTTCAAAGTCGACTGGATATCTCAAATCCAAAGGCGACGAGTATTTCTTTAGAACATTCCCATGGTCTTTAGAATTCAATCCGAAAGAGGAAACGTCGATGGCAGTCGTGTGGATTTGTCTTCCAGGTCTGCCACCAAATTTTTTTGCTAAGAAGTCGCTATTGTCTATAGCTTCAGCTGTGGGAAAACCTCTAGCTATGGATAAGGCAACTCAGGATAGATCGAGACCTAGCGCGGCAAGAGTTAAGGTGATAGTTGATCCTTTTGATAAACATCCTAAAAAGATTAAGCTGCAGATTTTTGATAGAGTCTCAAGTAAATCTGTCGAAATTCATCAAGAAATAGTGTTCGACAACCTGCCTAAGTATTGTACTTATTGCAAGCATCAAGGTCACGATGACAAGGCTTGTATAGTTAAAAAAGAAAAAATTGCAGCAGAGGTGATGTCAGAGACAAATTTGGGCAGTGATCTACCTGGTCGCGAGGTCGAACATGTAGACAAATTAAAAGGGGATGCAAGGGATTTTCTAAATGCTAAAAGAGCTGGAATAGGAGCAATGGAGGATGTTGTTGCTCCAATTGTTTGTGCTACAAATGCTAATATAGTAAAGGATGCTATCAAAAAGACTGTTGAATTGAAGCCTACACAACTTAATGTGAATGGGAGAGATGATGCTGATCAACATGAAGTGGCTAGGAATCCTGATTTTACTGGAGTATCAAATGCACCTCAGGAAGCAGCTCCAATTTATTATAGGGAGGAGCCTACTGCAGACACTATGTCTTCTAGTGCAAAGGCTGGGCAGTTGTTAGTTTCTAAGGGTGAGGCAGTAAATCAGATTCCTTCATTAGTTGTGGTTCCTTCAGAGCATACCAAAATAGAGGATATTCACAAAGGACAAAAACAAGGTTACAATGACAATCAGATAGAAAGTGAGGCCAGAAATGAATGTGGTGAAGCAGCACAATACAATGTCACACTTGCAGCAGACATGATCTCAAAGCCAAAGGATGATTCTGCCAATTCTTCAAAAATCCAAAATACTATTCCATTGCATCTGCCTTCAACTGTAGAGACTGTACATAATAATGCAGTCTTGAAGGAGAACTTTGGTCGATCAGCAATACAACATGATTTGGTAAATGCTGTTTTAAAACAGAATGTTGAACCTAAGAATTCCCAACCTGCCGTGGTTGATAAAGGAAAGAAAGAGCAACATAAAATGCTGAAGACTGCTGTGATTACTAATGTCTCAGAAGCGTCACAGGCAGCAGCACCAGATCACACTGAATTGCCATTGCAACCAAGAGAGAAGGCATCAGTTTCTAATAACACTAATGTTTCCATCAAATCTGGACAGAAACATTCTGCTCAAGATGCATCTGAGAATGTGGATGCTGTTTTTCAACAGAAAATAACACCGTCAGATAAGGACATTGACCAGAATCCAATTCCACAACAAAACAGGAATAAGAGTCAGCAGATAACAACAGAAGAGGAAGAAGCCAATACAGCATGTTTATCTTCAAAGATGGCTTCACAGAGGTCCAACAGAAATGATACTGCACTTGCAAACTTCAGTAAAGCTGATGAAAAAGAAGCTAGAGGGGTCATTCAAAAGGTCCAAAGCTATACTCCCATTTCTATATCCAGTATATATGCCGAGGGAGGTATCAACGACAATGGGGAATTCTTAAGTCTCAATGGAAAGAATAAACAGGAAATTCGAGATAACATGAGATATATGGTAATTAGATCGAAACTATGGGATCAATGTAAGTCTGATGAAGACGAGAGCTGGGATGAAGGCTCTGCTGGTTGGTCATCTGATCAGGAAGGCCAATAAGATGATTGCAACAGCACAGGAGGGGACAATGAGGCTACGACCAAGCCAAAAGTTCAAAGGATTTCTGCAAACACAAATGGGAATGTAAAACAGTCATATACAACAAGCAATTTGAACCATAACGCGCCAGTTTTCATTCCAAAAGATGATAAAACACCAGGCACAACGAAGGTAACAACAACAGATATCGACCAAATAAAAACAACACAAAAACCAATCCAATTCTCGGGAGAATCATCATTTGCTGGAAACAAAACAGCATCTCCAAATTATGGACAAAATCAGAAGATAGTTTTACACAACAGGCAGCCAAAAATGAATTGTACTCCTACGGATAACAAATTAGTAGCATCTTCACAAGTTGCACAGTACAAACAAATACCTCTGACTTTGCTAATATCCTCAGACAAAATCCAGAATGATATGGAAGGAAAACACATATATGAAGAAGGAGAGGAAGAGGATATTTTAATGCAATGCCAGAAGAATGCTGCAAGAATGGGGGATTAGTCACCGACGCACAGTAAAACAAGCAAAAAGAGTCATCAAAAAGAAAGAAGTTGGGATGGCAGGATGGCAGAAGACGCAAACAAAAGGAAGCTTCCAATGCATATTGCAAAACAAAAGCAGATTACTCAAAATACCTTTAGAAAGCCCAGTAAAACAAAGAACAAAGCATGAACAGTGAAGATCTTTCCGATTTAATCACAAAGTTGGAGAAAGGACAGCACATTACTTGCTTCCTCATTTTTCATTTTGTTATCTTAATATCCTTATCTGTAATATCACCAAAGAGTTGTGTTATGAACTCTGTGGTGATCAAGTTATACTTCGGACATTCAAGTTATTATGTTGTAATTTTAATTTTATTATTAACAAAAATCTAACGCTAGGCTTTGCCTAGTGTTTGCTTAAAAAAATAGAGTAATACATAAAACTATGGATGTACATGCAAAAGTTGAAGATTTAGGAGAATGTTAAGACCAGGAGAGTCAACAAGAGAAAAGAGTGCCAGAAAAAATTTATAGAGTATGTGGATTGCAATCACAAGATGATTTAACAAGTCCATTGGGGACAAGCATCAGTGAGATTGTATGTAAATGCTTAGAAGGAACATATGATCTCTCTACACCGCAGTTATACAAAGAAAAGTTCAGGGTTCAACTTGTACCAATCAAGGTTAGATAAAATTTTCATTATATACTGTGTCTTGGTTTTAGTGAATTATTAGAATGAGTATTAATTGTAAATATTACAGAATCTTTTGAAGCAGTAAGCGAAGAATCTGGAGTGAGCAAAGAAGTTGGAGTGTAGTATCAAGAGAAAACTGGACTACAATCTCAAGAGATAGGCAAAAGTGAGATTGGTTTCAAATCTATAGATACAACATATGAAGATGATGAAATAACTGGGATGATATTGAATATTCCAAATGGTTAGATAGTACTTTTTAAATTTTATATATGTTTGTTTTAATAAAGATTATTAACATGTTAGCTCTTGTAAATATTTTTGCAGAATTTTGTGAAGAAGCAACTAAAAAACATGGTGAACAAGTGAAAGATAAAGAAAATGTACAACTGGAAGAAAAAGAAAATGTTGCACGCGATATCTTAGCTGAGTTGTCTCTTGAATAAAACACAAGAAGGTAGTGTGGAGAAGACATGTATTGATTGTGTCCTAAATATTATATTCACAATTGAAATTGTGTCTCTTCATTTGACGAGTTGCAGCAAACTAATATATATATATATATATATATATATATATATATATATATATATATATATATATATATATATATATATATATATATATATATATATATTACAGTGTCTCCAGCAAAGTAAGACAAAGAGGACACCAATGATGACGTTCTTAACCAATGTACGAGGAAAAGAAAGAGACACGGTATTGGTTATGATGGTCCGCCATTTTCTCTTCTTACTCCTACTCCTGCAAGTACACAAATGGACATTGATGCGGCTTTAAATATGGAGGTTGAAGAAAATATTGAATAAGAACTTGGGAGAGATAAAAGGAACAAGAAGCTAAGCTGGCAGTTGAAATCTCCCTTTGATAAGGAGAGAAAAGCAGTAAGTTCCAAGGCGTACAATCAAAATACTCCAAAGAGTTCAGATTGGATAAAATCAACATATACTCGTAAGTGTATTTTTCATTATACCACAGAATATGAAAAATTAATGAAGAAATTCACTGTGTAGTTTGGCAAATAGAAAAGGAGAGGTCGCAAAAAAGAGTAAGTCTCTTAATGGGTTTCACTACATCCTTAACTTCTGTGATTATAAGACAACTTTTAGGACTAACTGTCCCTAACTTATAGATTCACTTTTAATACTTAAGGACAACATGTCCTTAAGTTTTGAACTTGGAATTCAAAGTTAAGGACGGACAGTCCTTAAATTCTAAACTTGAATCTATAAGTTAAGAACCAAGTGTCCTTAGCTTTTGAACTTCATATTCAAACTTAAGGACTGCCTGTCCTTAGCTTTTGAATTTTGAATTCAAACTTAAGGACAGACAGTCCTTAAGTTTTAAAGTTGAATCTATAAGTTAAGGACCAAGTATCCTTAGCTTTTGAACTTCTAATTCAAATTTAAGGACTACTTGTCGTTAATTTTTTAACATGAAAGGCTAAGTTCAGGATTAAATTCTAACTTGATATTTTCAAAATTCTCAGGGGTCAAATTGATTTATATTCTGATGATAATAGTGTAAGGAAAAATCCATACAAATTGTATCATCAACATATCAGTAGCAAAATATTCTTCCTTGAGCTTTAAGATAGCAAATTTGTTCTTGATGATAAGGTTAGATAATTCACAAGGCATTTATTTTTTCTATTCTTAATTTATCATTTTTTAATTATTTTATGACTGATGGATTTATTTTACTTTTTACCTTTTTATGAAGCATATTGACATTGCGCTATATTATCTGAGACATAAGGAATGCTACCACCTCCGCGATCGTCTTTTTCGATGCACAACTACTGATGTTCTTTTTGATAACTACATGGCACTTGTGTATAAAAATTCCATTGAAGATGATAGTAATAAGTTTTGGTGTGCTGGTGATGATCAGTTATTTTTGAACCATATGTTTGGGGGCACAGCCGTAGATGTGGAGTTGCTTGGACTGAGGTTGATAAAATCTTTTTTCCATGTTGCCTTCTTCAGAAGATGATAAAGCTATGACACACTTTCTGTTGGGAGTATTGGACTTGAATCAGAAAAAGATTGATGTATACGATTCCATATACAGTGAGTCGTGTGAGTCAGGAATGAACCACATGAAAATGTATGCATGCATGATCCCCCACTTGCTAAAGTTTGCACAGTTTGAGAAACATCACAAGTCTTTGGGAATGTCTTCAACAAATTTTATATACAATGGCAAAGATCACCACACCAAACTGGATCGTACATCTTGTTATTCGTTATATTATTAATACGTACTTAAGATGTTGTTGTTTAATTCACTACATATCTACCATTTCTCGTATGACTTATTGTGGTGCATTCCTGATCAAATTTTTCAAGTTGCTAATGATTGGAAAGGACGTTCAACAATTTCAACCCGAAGACATTAAAGACTTTCGGAAAGAACTTGTTGCAAATCTTTGGGCGCATGGTGAATGGAAAAGAATTTCTGGTTGTGATACTCCGCCAAAAAATGTTGGTGATGATTATGAGAGAGAAAATGAAACTTTCTGTCCAAAGGAGTTGTAAAGAAATTATGGTGTTCTTTTGTATAAAATTGTTGTAAAGGCTACATGCCCTCTGAATTCTTTCAGTTTAGGATACTTCTGGAAATATTATGTAAATTTGTGAAAAGGCACTTTTATTTTTTTGGCATAGTAATTTTTTGTAACAACAATGCAAAATTAGTTATCGAGTGTTTTGGCACATCATTATAAATTTGTGAAAAGGCACTTATCAAGGTATCTTGTTATGTATTCGTTGTTTCTCTCAAGTGATTATTTGTCCATTGAACTTGAAATTCAAAGTTAAGGACCGACAGTCCTTAAATTTTGAACATGGTACTATAACTTAAGGACCTCATTTCCTTAACTTTTGAACTTGAAATTTAAAGTTAAGGACCGACAGTCTTTAAGTTTTGAACGTGGTACTATAACTTAAGGACCTCATGTCCTTAACTTTTGAACTTGAAATTCAAAGTTAATGACCGACGATCCTTAAGTTTTCAAATTGCAAGTTGAACTTACTGACTCATGTCCATAACTTTTAATTGTTGAACCCAAAAGAAATTAAAAGAAGTTAACAAGATAGAAATATTGAAAATCCAGACATCTGCTCAAATTAGAATAATAATGAATACAATCTATAGCAAAAACGTAAAAGAGTCGATAAACATAAGTGGCTATATCTACTCTTTTCCATGCTTTCTTGAAAAGGGATGGAGTGCCGAAGAATATATACAAGTTGTTTTACTATGACCAATTTTTCTGCAACGACGACATTTGAATGTTATTTTTGATGGCTCGGTAGCAGGATATGCCTTTTCTTTTGCCTTCTACCTGGTGGCACTGAAATCTGGAGGCTTAACAATTTGTGACTTGACACTCTCTGATAAAATCCAATAATCAGTATGTCCTACAGGATGTATTTTTCTTTCATATGTTTTCAGTCAAGATTCATTTAAGTACCAGTGCAAACAAAAGTCGGACTTCTTGATGTTTCTCTTCTCGATAGATGCAATTGCATGTATCTATGGTAATTCATCAAATTGAAATTGAAAACAATCACATGTTCTTTTGTTTAAGTCTACCAAGAAAGCTATTCCTTCTTCTTCAACTCTAGAACGCCATGAATCAATAGGGAAGACCTTCAATGTTGAAAAATTATAGGTGAGTACATTATGTTAAATAATGTTAAAATCATAATATAAATATAGAACATAATACTTACATTCAAATTAAATGCTAAATCTATTCTTTTCTTCAATTCCTCTTCTACCCAACAAGAAACATCATAAAATGTTCCTTCTGCTTTATTTCTTCTTTCATAAAGCCAATGTTGTATGTTCACTTGAATGAAATCTATCATTCTTAGTATAGGCAGCTCCCTTGCTTCTAATAGGATTGAATTCATCGACTCAACTATGTTTATTATGAGCATCTCATATCTTCGTCATGAACAACAAGAACGTGCCCTTCTTTCCGGTGGTTCTTCCATCAAGTGTAAGTTTTCTTATCTACATTTACACTATCTGACATGTATAGGTAAAATTATTTGCGCATGTATACTCTTGCAGCAGTTTGGAAAAGTTTTATGATCTCGCTTTTCACCTTCCTTCGCTTTAGGTTCTGCTCCAAATGATAGATGCAAATCCCATGATGGCTTTCAGGATATACCGTTTCAATGTCATTTGCAATAGCTTGATACCTGTTTGATAAAAAATCAAATTCTCACGGCTCCCAATTGCATTGCGAAGCTAACTAAAGTACCACTCATAGGAATTGTTGTTTTCAGATTCTGATATTCCAAAGGCTAATGGGAAAATTTGGTTATTTGCATCTTTCGAAATTGAAATTATTAAAACACCACGATATTTTGACTTCAAAAAAGTTGCATCAACAACAATCACTGGTATATAATGATTCCAACCAGCTATTGATGATCCATATGCATAAACATATAAAGAAACCTGAAAATATAATATAAAACAGGGTTAAAATACCTGAAGTTTAGGACAGACAGTCATTAACTTACATTTATAAGTTATAAAGTTAAGGACAAACTTTTTTTTGTCAAAGTTCAAAACTTAAGGACTGGAAGCCCTTAAGTTTTAATTACAAGTTTAAAACTTAAGGATAGGCAGTCATCAGCTTCTGGTTACAACTCAAAATTTAACAAGGTTAAAGACAGCATGTCCTAAATTGTTTACCTGTTGCTGTCATCTATCTTTATGTTAGTATAAGTTCCCGGGTTTTTACTTGTCATCATATACAAGTATGAATACAATAATTCATAATTTTCTTTGGGACTTCCTCTTATTAAAGCGGAAGCATGTTGAATAGCATGCCACGCCTTGTGATATCAAATGTCTAGTCCATGCAATTTTTGCATCTCTGCCATGACAAAAGCTGGTGTAACTTCAAATATTGGGTCCCGAAGATTATCGATAATGTAATCACTAATCAACTTTGAAGTAGCATGCCATTGATCTGCTTTACTAGTGTTAACAGAGCAGTCATGCTTTTTCTCAATCTTTACTATCTTGAACAATTCTGAATCTTTAATTCTGAAAGCACGCACACACCAACAACACTTATCATCATTGCATGTTAACGAATATCTTGTTGAGCTTGATCTAACAACCTTGAATTCAAAATGTCCTTTGATTGTTATATTTAAAAAATAGTTAATTATACTCTTCTTCTTGTCAAATACTGATCCGACTTTTATTTCATCTAGTGAAGCAATTTATTTTAATATCGTAGTTGGGGATTTTTTTGTTTCAAATTTGATCTTCGTCTACTTATTCGAGTACATGTTTTGTCAGCAACTTCTTCGATTATCAGTGCACTCTCTAAGACTTGAATAACCAAAGCTTGTTCGTTGTCAATCTCTAAAATGCTTCGTCCTTCTACTTGAATAGAATCAAATGTTTGATGCACCTCTTAATTTAATGGTTGAGCTTCAACCATATCTATTTCAAATATCTGCTGGCATCGCTCTTGATTGTCATGTTGAATTTCTATGATGACATGTTCATTGCTTGTTGATGCAAAAACTCTTTCCGAAATATCAACTATGAAACAATAGCCCTTGAAGAGTGAATGAGTTTTTAGCAACTCTATACATGTGTGAAGATCTAAATCTTTGGATTCAAGCATTCATTTGGTTGTTCCAAGGTTGATATCAAATCACTACTTCAAACTTTTCTCTATCAAATTCAATAAGCTCAAAAATCTGTTTAATGAAATATTCAAACCGAATTGACTCAGGTGCTAGGAAAAGCTTTATTTGATGATAAAGATATTTATAGTCTTCAATCTATCTACCATTAAAAGCAACTATTATGCATATTGTTTCCATCCTGCAAGTCAAGAGAATTGGAAATAGAGAACATACATTATAAAATCAATCCTTATATAATAAAGAACATGTGTACTGTAAGTGCAAGACCAAGGTAAGGACTGCATGTCCTTAACATTTAAACACGGAATTAAAAGTTAAGGGCTGCAATCCTTAACTTTTGATCCAGAAATTAAAACTTAAGGAATGTATGTCCTTAACATTTAAACATGGAATTAAAAGTCAAGGACTGCCAAGTCCTTAACATTTAAACATGGAATTAAAAGTCAAGGACTTCCAAGTCCTTAACATTTAAACATGGAATTAAAAGTTAAGGACTGCCAGTCCTTAACATTTAAACATGGAATTAAAAGTTAAGGACTGACAGACCTTAACTTTTGAACCAGAAATTAAAATTTAAGGATTGTTTGTCCTTAACTTTTGAACCAAAAATTAAAATCTAAGGACTACCTGTCCTTTAACATTTAAACATGGAATTAAAAGTTAAGGACTGCCAGTCCTTAACATTTAAACATGGAATTAAAAGTTAAGAACTGTTAGTCTTAACTTTTGAATTAGAAATTAAAAGCTAAGGACTGCCTGTCCTTTAACGTTTAAATATGAAATTAAAAGTTAAGGACTGTCTGTCCTTAACATTTAAACATGGAATTAAAAGTTAAGAACTACCAGTCCTTAACTTTTGAACTAGAAATTAAAACATCGAATTTGAAAAGCAAGCTACAGGACTTTTGTATACAGAAGAACAACAACAAAGTGAAGGACATTGTGTCCTTAAGTTTTTTAATTCAATTTGCAAAATGAGGCCAGTAGAATCAAAGTTGAGGACATTGTGTTCTTAATTTTGAATTCAATTTCCAAAATGAAGACACTATGTCCGGAATACAGAATTATCATAAAAGGCGATGTCCTTAACTTTATTAATCCAGAAATTCAAAAAAATAATCAAATTCTTATCTACTATATAATCAAATCAATACAGATCTAAAACAGTATAACTATAGCTCGATAGAAACACATGAAAGTACAACTTACTATTATATATATCGTTTTTTGGATTAGAATGCTGAATTTTTGAAATCAGAAAAGAAATGGTGGTTCGTCCTCAGCTGAAATGCTGCTTCTCGCTTCTTCTGTTTCTGTAACTGCTGCTTGTGTTAGCGTAGTTATAACTTATACCAGAAGGGTATTTTCGTCCAGTCAGGTATAAGTTTATTAAAGGAATGGCTAAAGTCTAAATACATTGAAAACAATGGCTTTACAATAAAAGAAACTGCTTTTAGTGGCTATTTGTGCCGCTCTCCCTAAAAGTGATAACATCCATATTGTTAAACTTAAATCCAATGAGTGAATATAGCACGGCTAGCAGTTTTCGGACTGGTAATTAAAACATAACCAGCATTTGCAAAGTCAATGAAAAATAGCCACTATTTTGCTGCAACACGAAAAGCTTCAGCATAATAAACTGGAGATTGGTGCAACAAGTATAACTTCCAGCATATTATATTGGAACTCCAGCACACGAAAAGTTCCAGCATAATACTGGAGATTGAAGCACATGTGTATGAACTTCCAGCATATTATGCTGGACCAGTATATTATACTGAAACTCCGATATATTATGTTCAAAGTTCACATGTAAAAAATTCCAACTCCAGTATATTATGCTAGAATATTTTCAAATCTTAAACAATATTTTCTTTCAAATAAAAATAACTAATTAAATTTTTCCAATTACCACTTATAAATTTGGCTATTTTAAAATTTCACCCATCCTATCACTATCCTACCTCTGTTTTAAAAAGGCAAAATTGGGACTCGCCCGGGACTTGCCCTGTGGCGGAGCACTCATAAAACGCCCCTGGACTTATGTGTGTGGCTTAATTCCGTGAGACTTACGCATCGGACAAGCCCAACGCCCAGCGTACTAGGGTGGCCTATTAAAACTTTATGCAATTGTGTATAACTAACCTTGTAAATCCACAAATTTTCTTAATAAATTGTTGGCTATTCAAAATTACTTTTTTTCTTAATCATAAATCGTTAAGTTGAGAGTATTTTATGTCATAATTAAAATAAAAATTATTGCGCGTTATCCGCTAAGACTGCTATGATAGTAAATTTTAAATAAGTCTTTCATTTAGAAAGTATTTATTTATTAACTTTTGTTATGTCTTTATTATATAATATTCCATAATTTTTTTATAATTATTTTTCTAAATATTATTATTTTTACGTTTACGAGATATAGAACTTATTAATTTAATAGCTCAATATTAGTTAGAGCAACTATTTATAAATAATTAGTATATAGTATAGTGAATTATGTGTCAGTTCATTAATTTGTTGAAATTTAAATTGTGAATTATGTTTTTATATAAATTCTCTTTAATATGATTTCAAATAGAAAGCATATTAAGCAAAAGGAGTATTTTAAAAAAAATATCAAATTATAATAGGGAAATTCTTTCAAGATTCATTACTCATTAAGAGATACATATATGATTTCATATCGAATATATTACTTTTGATGTTTGAATTGTAACGACATTGCGGTTAATTTACATATTATGATATATGTCATACTTTTCGTATTATTCATAGTCGAATTATAATTTAGAAGCATTTTAAATAGATTAGTTGTTATAATTTAAAATTTTAATGTAATTTTTATAATTATTTTTTATTTTATATTATTTTAAAATTTTTGAAATTAGTAAAATTTAATGATCCATGTGACTTACGCCCCATATCTTAAGGCTTACGTCTCGCCTCGTCAGAGGTAAAATGTGCCGCCTCACGCTCCCGCCTTTTAAAACATTGTATCCTACCAGCCCATCAATATGGCCAGTCAAACTTCGGGAGTTGCCATTTTTTATTAGTATATGAAAATAAGGGCATAACTTTATGATTCGTAATAGAAGACGGCAATAAAATGGCGTCTGTGATTATAGTTAAGGAATTTGAAGAAAATTGTAATTTAGCAACAACAAGAAAATATTAAAAAGTTTTGAGCCAAACTCGTCTTTGGCCGCTTCTCCTTTTCTTTTGGACCGTAGATTCGTCTTAAGTTATAGTATATTACAGTACTCTTTTAGGTATGACTTATTCTACCAAGTATTTTGTCAATTTATTATAACCCCTTTTAAATATTACAAATGTGTCACTTTTAACCATGATTATTTGATTCTTGCTGCGTCAATTACATGTATTATAAATGAAATTCTTTATCTGGAATAACTTCATAGAACCTACCAGGCAATTTCATCATTAAATGTCAACGGAAGTCTCTTTTAGAAAAGGGAAAAGGAACAAAATATGTAGTCCATACAATATATGTTTAAAAAAAATTCAGTACGTCAACTCTAAAAGAAGAAAAAGAGAGAGAGACACTCTCTGAATTATTTTATTTCGAAAAATATGACGCAGAAAACTATTACTCCACGTACCAGCGCCTCAATTTTTTCACTGCTTTACCAGAATTAAGGGTTTCGACTTTCGACACCATACATACAACAATAATATTATACTCAATCTATTCTCGTAGGTGAAGTTTGAGAATAATATGTATGTAAATCTTGTTTCTATTTTGTAGGAAAAAAATTTAAAAATAATTAAATTTATAATTGGTTAATAAAAAATAGTCATAATTTTAAAGTAATCGAAATTTAGCCACTTTTCACGTAAAGATAAATTTGAACAAAAACAATATTAAAAATTCGAAAAATATTCTAGTATAATATATTGGACTTCCAGTATAATATATCAATCCAACATAATATACTGGAATGTAATACTGGAGCCAGCAAAATATACCAGTCCATCATAATATGCTGAAAGTTCATATACAGATGCACCGAACTCCAGTATATTATGCTGGACCGGTCTCTGTTGCAGCAAAATAATGACTATTTTTTAATAACTTAATAAATGCTAGTTATTTTTGAATGATCAGTCCAAAAACTGGCTAGATAGTCCATAAAGCCCAGCTCAAAAAGCGTTTAAAGACTTACAAGTTCGTTCCTTTTCTGTTAAATTTTTTATTTGAGTCATGCAAGTAAAATTGTAGTCTTTCCTCTGGAAAAAAAATAGAATAAAATGGACAAAATCTATTGATCGGAAACTTTATCTTGATGGCCGGTAACTCGTTTTTGGGAATCTGTAAAAAGAACACAATGAGAGGTCAATTCGCAATAGCTAAGTTTAGATTGCGGCAATTTTTGGGAGGATATGGATAAAGGTATCTATAGTTTAAAGATTAAATGGATTTCGGTGTCTAATACTTTTGAAGTTTGATTCAGAAACCAGAAATCCTTTTAGTAGTCTTTTGCGCTGTCACTAACAAGTACTTAAGAGATAAGATATGAGCTGATGTGGTAAAAAACCTAATGAACTCTCCTAACTGATGAACTTGGCAAAAGACCTAAAGAGGTGATTTCACAGACAGACTTCACGATTAATTATGTTATTAAAACAAGATGATTATAACAAAAGCGCTTTCGTACTTCACGACTACTTTATTTGCTCTTTTATTTTTCACTGAGTTCCGTTACTTGTATTGCGATCCGATTAAATTCGAATTTGCGCTGAGAACTTTCATTTGGGGATAAATGTCACGTACTAGTGTTAAACTAAGTGCACGTGCGGCACTTGGTAACTCGTTCATGATCTTGCACAACTTGCTCAAATTCTTGCTATGCCAAGTCAACCTTACTATACTCAAGATCGCTAAGAGAATGAAAGAAAGAACATAAGAGAATTGCTAAAAGAAGCTTTGTACTAGAGAAAACTTGAATTGATTGCTTGGTTGATGAATTACAAATGAATATCCCATATTTATACTAATCACCTAGAGGCTAGTATGTAAATAATAATTGTTCTACAAGTCCTTCCGTATTTACAAATAAGTCCATTATCTAGAATATTCGTGGCTTTCTCAGTTTGGCAAGCCATTACAGGAGATTTGTAGAGGGATTTTCTTTCCTTTCAGCACCTTTGACAAAGTTGACTCAGAAGGGAGTAAACTTTCAATGCATTTATGCTTGCAAACTGAGTTTCTATGCATTAAAGGACAGATTAACTTCAGCACCGGTTCTAACGCTCCCAGAAGGTACTGATGGTTATGTGATCTATTGTGACGCTTCAGGCGTTAGATTGGGTTGTCTGTTAATGCAACATGGTAAGGTTGTAGCTTATGCTTCTAGACAACTAAGAAAGCACGAGAAGAACTACCCGACCCACGAATTAGAGTTAGCCGCGGTGATTCATGTGGCATTCATATTGATATCTATACGGATCATAAGAGCCTCCAGTATATCTTCAAGCAAAAGGAATTAAATTTATGCCAAAAGAGATGGTTGGAGCTACTTAAAGGCTATGACGCTGATATTTTCTACCATCTGGGGAAGGCAAACGTAGAAGTCGATGACCTCATCCGTAGATCTATGGGTAGCCTATCATATTTACAGCCAGAAAAATAGGGGAATAACCCATGAGATTCATCAGCTAGCTGGTCTTGGAGTTCGGTTACTGGACTCAGGTGATATTGAAATTACTATTCCGGATACGGCAACATTCTCTTTAGTAACTGAAGTAAAGGAATGCCAGTACAAAAATCATGTGTTACTTCATTATGGGGATACCACCCTTCAGAAGGAGAAGACACCATTTGAAATTACAAAATATGGGTCCTTAAATATCGAGGATGATTATGTGTCTATAATATTGCAGGGCAGCGTCGGCAGGTTATGGGAGAAACTCACTATTCTTGTTATTCTATCCATCCAGGAGAAACAAAGATGTATCATGATATCAGGGAAGTATATTGATGGGGAGGAATAAAAAAGGATATATTGTAGTTTGTTGCCTAGTGTCCTAACTGTCAGCGGGTTATATTAAGCATCAAAAGCCTGATGGATTATTGCAGGCCATGGAGATTACGACTTGGAAATAGAAAGTAATCAATATGGATTTCATCGTAGGCTTGCCTTGTACCCAAGTGCGATTCGATATGGGTGATTTGTTGATAGGCTTACAAAGTCAACCTATATTCTGCCTCTTAGGACTGCATATTCTGCAAAGGACTATATATTAAAGAGATAGTACGACTGAATGGTGTTCCTATATCTATTATCTCGGATAGAGGAGCTCAATTTACAGCTAACATCTGGAGGTTCTTCCAAAAAGGATTGGGGACTCAAGTAAGTCTTAGTACAATATTTCATCCCCGGGCAGACGGACAGGTTGAGCGTACTATTTAGACACTTGAGGATATGTTACGAGCTTGTGTAATAGACTTCAAAGGTAGCTGGGATGATCCTCTGCTGCTTATTGAGTTCGCATATAATAATAGCTATCATTCCAGTATTCATATGGCTCCTTTCGAAGCTCTTTATGGATGGAAGTGTAGGTCGCCTATGGGGTGGTTTAATGTTGGGGAAACCACGTTAGTAGGACCAGAATTGGTACAATAGGAAATCGAGAAAATTAAGCTCATAGAGGAAAGGCTATTAGCCGCTCAAAGATGTCAGAAGTCTTATACGGATAATCGACGGCGAGACTTGGAGTTTCAGGTTGACGATTGGTATTCCTAAAAATATCACCAATGAAAGGTGTTATGAGTTTCGGTAAGAAAGGAAAACTTAGCCCTTGGTACATTGGACCATATAGGATTATACTCAAGGTAGGGCAGGTAGCATATGAGTAAGACTTGCCTTCGGACTTGAAGTCTGTGCATCCAGACTTTTATGTGTCTATGCTCTATAAATGTATCGCAGATCCTTTTAGAATCGTGTCAGTTAACGACATTCAGCTCACACAGAAGCTATCATACGAAGAAACTCCCATTGATATATTAGACAGACAGATTCGGAGATTGAGAACTAAAGACGTAGCTTCGGTGAAAGTACTTTGGAGAAACGACAATGTGGAAGAAATGACTTGGGAGGCCGAGGAAGACATGAAGTCTAGATATCCCTACTTATTTCCTCCTCTAGAAAAAGGTCCGCCTGAGACGTCACAACCTTATGGTACGTGTATGGATTCTTGTGTCAGTTATTGTCATTGGTCATGTGGTTGAATTATTGAGTTTCTACAGGAAGAGTTTGTATTAGTGTTGTTACAAAGGAAACTCTGCCAAAGCTATATAGATCTCGGGAAGCTAAACATTCGAGGACGTATATTTCTAAAGAGGGAAGGATGTTACATCTTGTATTTTCATACGTTAAAGTTTCGTCTTCATTTAATCGACATAGACTCGGGAATGTGATTATCTTGAGGTTAATGTATTTATGCTATTTGTAACAAGCAATAAGTAAGTGCCATGAAGGATTAAGGGTACACAAATTAAAGAAAATGAGTTTCATTGAAGGTTGTCGGTTTGGTATAAAATACAGTCCGAGCTATAATACCCAATATTTATGGACTAGTACCATACAAGGTACCATACGACCGTGATATTATGATGCATAAAGTATATTAAAAATGAATAAAATTTTAAGTAATTTGAGACAATTCTTAATTATCTGTGTAATTGGTTAATTACCGATTAACGGGATATTACCTAATTACCTAATAAATGGATAAATCCTACCCAACCCCCACGTGGCAGCAAGCCACTAACAAATAGATGAGTCTTTGTCACATTAGATTAGGTGACAACCTAATTTTAAGACAAGCCATGTATTAGAAAAGCTACAAATCTTTAAATACCAAAAATGCTTATCTTCCAACATTTTTGAAAGAATAGAAATCTTTATCTTCCAACATTGTGAAAAAATAGAAAGGGCTCTACGTAAGGCATCTAAAAGCTACAACCAAAAGTGAAATTTAGCAAATCTTATAAGTTTTCAACGTGACTACAACAAAAAATTCCTACAAATCCTTATACACCTTACAATCAGAAGTGAAAGTTAGCAAATCTTATAAGTTTTCAACGTGACTTCTTGCAACCAAAAAAAATCCAATAAGAATTATTGGAACTGTAATAATGTAAAATTTTGCGGTTCTAAAATAGTACGATGCAATCTTTTTCAAGGATATTGTATGAATTTTTCCCTATTCCGGGTACGTTAAGAATATCCATCTTTATGTTTGAGATGATCCAATTAATACTAATAAAACGAGCAAAATACGCAACTTTTATAAATGTCTCTATTCATAGAAATACTAAGTGTGTTTATATTCTTGATTTTCCATGTGAATTATTATTATATCTTCTGTTCATGGGTCTCAGAAAAATATGTATTTGATAATATTGCATATTGATTTTATGGCATTCCGATACATGTACACTGACCCATGACCAGATGGTGTTATATATGTGTATATATGTTTACTATATGTATATGGGATATGGAAAAAATTTACAGCGTTATATACGCACCACCACCTGATCAGTTGGTATATGTTGATGATTTTGCTCATAATGACCGAGATACTATGATGGGATTTTCTCAGAGGCTTGATGATGTTATGTGCACCTATACCTATACATGACACGACATTTACACGCATGTGCATGATATTATAATCGTTTCAGGATTTGCAAAATTATTTAGACTTATAGGTGGAATTCCTTATTGCATGTTTCATCTATGTCTCTTATGCACTGATTTCCATGCCTTACATGCTTGGTGCATTATTCGTACTAACCCCCTATTTCTCAGGGCCTGCATTTTATGCCCGCAAGTGCAGGTAGGCAAGCTGACGCCCCCTGCTTAGGATCCTTGATTAGCTAGAGTTGGCGTGCTCCACTTGATCCGGAGTTGCTTTTGATTTTGGTACGATATGCTAGCATATATGGGTATGACGTGGCCCAGTCCCGTCCTTGTACTATTGTACTTTCTATTCGAGGTCTTTAGACAATCATGAATAGTTGGATAGTAGGTGGCCTTGTCGGCTTCCAGTTTTGAGTGTAGTTGTTTATAGAAAGAATTACAAAAAAATACACATGACTTCACACCATAATAAAAAATGGCCTATGTTTTAATTTTTACCCAATCTAGACCGTATTGTACATATATTAAAAGTACTAGCAAATTTAAAACTTGTGTTCTCACAACCATTGCTTTCACCCTCTCTTCTTCTCACATCTTCTACATGTGCTCCAAGGGACCGTCCATCATTGTTGCTTCTTACCATGTGTCACTTGAATGCAATGTAAGAAAATTAAAGAGTAGAAGTCCACCATTGAAGTCCATTCAAAGCCTTGCTTTCGAAAATAGGATTTTTTGAGTTTGTTAGTTGTTAGGATTGGGTGTTATTCCAATTGATTGAAAATAACAAAAGGAGTTTTAAATATAAATTTGAAGTGATTTGAAGTAGATTTGAGCAAGATTTGAGATAAATTTTAGAAAAGATGCAAGGAAAAAGACGAAGTCAATTTTTTATATAATTATGTATAATCTTGTATAATAGTGTATATGAGTACATAAATACATCTTGTATACTTTTATACACCTCCATACAAGCGTCTGTAGACGAACTTTTTTCATGATTTTCAATTGCAATTCTTGTTCAAACTAGTCCAAATTCTCCACTAAATGACTTCAAATTTTATATACAGCCTCCTTATACTATTTCTAATAAGTCTAAATAACACCCACTCCAAAATTCTCACAAAATCAAATTTAAAATTTAAACCCACATATTTAAACTTGTTAAAAATTTAATTTTCACCTTCCAAATAGATTTGATTTATTGAACTAATATTTGAGTCACAGTTATTGATTACAAAGTTAACTTAAAAGTTTGAACAATCTTTTTAAAAAAATTAAATATTAATTTATAGAACCTAGAACCTAGTGGAGTTGGATGTTGGATCTTAGTCTATTATTTTTGGGTTAGTTAGTTGTAAATTGAAATATGGGCTATAAAATTGAAAACCGGGGAGCTGAGTTGTTCTTATGTAAAATTTTCTCTTGTTTATAGCAGTCTTGCCAGCTCGACCATTGTATTGCGTATATATGTGTACATATATCTTTTGGATAGGTTTCCGTCACGTATGTTATTCATGTTTATATCTTATACGCATGCTTAAGAATGTTCGATATGTAGGATTCGGGCACTCGTTCAGGCCCATCGGTTTGGGACGTGATAGTTGCTGCCCCTAGTATCGAAGCCAAGGGCAGAAAGAGATATAATTCCAAATAGTAGAGGCCATATCACTGATGGTAAAGACATGGTTCAGAGATTCAATATTAGGGGCTCTACAACAAATACAAGTGGGTAATAAAGCAATACCAAATCTCTGAAGTGTGTCAGCAAAGGGAAGCTTCTTATAAATAATTCTCCAGATATCATAGGCATGCATTCTCTTTTTTGTCTTAAGAGATGAAAGGTAGAAGCGCATGTAAAGTTTCCTTGGACATTTGGTTTCCAAATAGCACCATCTTTGCGACATTTCTAACCTATATCCATTTGGGAAATCGCTTAAGATATATCGGTTTACATTGTTTTGTAATTTATCCATATCCCAAGCCTGGTTATGGATAAATTCACAGACCCTTTCATTCCCAAGTTTTTGAGTGTGGTTGTTGTGTATGTTGATAGGACCCGTAGGGGTCCATTTGTCCCACCAAAACAAGTTGTTTCCTTCATGTCTCTTCCAAAAAATGTGAGAATCAATTATTGTCACGATCCCAATCCCGATCGTGATGACGCCCATTAACAATTTGCTAGGCAAGCCCGGCCATTGAACACTCTCAACCCAAGTACGAAAACACATTACCGATTAGTAGAGTTAGATTTTTAGATAATATAGTTCAACCAGTGATAATAAATAAAAATAGTACAGAAAATCATAAGCGATACCGATACAACTTCTAACAGATCTGGGGTCATGAGTTTAAAGCCTCTAAAAAACAACTGAGTAGCAAATCAAAATAAATGAGAGTCTAAGATGTGGAAAACAAAGTGATAGGGGAGGAGTCGGGTTGTGCGGATGCCTGGCAGATACCTCGACAACTCCTGGATAAATCTAGGAACAACAGCAGTACGACTAAGCTCCGGATGCTCCTGAATCTGCACACATGGTGCAGGGAGTAAAGTGAGTACTTCCAACTCAGTGGTAATAGACATATATAATGAATGAAAGTAAGAAATCTCGAAAATAACACAATGTAAAGTTGAGACTAACAACTTAGCACATTTAACGGTAAAACAACAGCAAATCAATGGCAGGTAGACAAATAGATATCAATGCATGAATGCAATGCAATACGCATGACCGCTGCAGCGTACAGCCTAATTCATTTGGGTACCCGCACTCACTGTGGGGTTAGGACTCTGGGGGGGCTCCTATATCCCAAGCGCCATATAATCGTAGCATTCGCTGCGGCGTACAATCCGATCCACAATCAGTCTAGTTATGTGCATGCCAGCCACACGGGCACAGCCAAATTTATCATTTTCAGTTCCAATTATTAGGAATTATAGCTTTAAGTGTTTAAAACCTTAGAAATTTACTAATCATTTCGAAACAGTGTTTAACTCAGGACTGATATCATGGAAACATGCTCAACATCATGGAAACAGTGCTAATAATCCCTAAGGGATCCAAATAATCGGCACCCAGCCCAAATATACTCATAACAATCCAAGTAGGATGTTTACCAATAAATTTCTAGTCAATAACACAGTATGAACATCACTCACACGGACTATACCATAGTCCCCATCCACAAACGACCCCGCACCCGCCGTATAGTACATGTCTCGCCTCAATACAATGTCACAATGTGATATACCGGAATCGGAGTTCAATTGCTCCCTCAAATCCCAAATTTTCATTTTAAAATCCAAGCCCTAGTTCTTTAATTTGTCACCCAAATTTCTAAGAATTAAATGTTGATTCCTCAATAAAAATGACGTTTATGGGTCAATATACTTACCCCCAGTCGATTCCCGTCAAATTCCTCTTCAGTTTCTACCAAAAAGCGCTTAAGATGACCAACAATGGAGGAAATTTTGAATGAACTCACGGACAAAATAATGATATAAAACCCTTGTGCCAACAGTGGTTTCCTCTTCCGCGGTTACAGTATTGCACCTACGGTCACAGCTCCTACGGCCAAATGACCGTCTATGCGGTCTCACTTAAAACGCCAGGGATCGCTTCTGCGGTCCAAGACTGCTTATGCGGTCGCCGCTTATGCGGTTTCCCATTCTGCACCTGCGGTCCAAGCCAGGGCCTCCCTTGACGGTTGTGCGATCCAAAATCCGCATCTCCGAAACCGCCTATGTGGTCCCTTTTCCTGAGATGCAGAAACAACAGAACCTGCAACTTCCAATTCATGCAACAACTCCAACTCCTCCATTCAACCATCCGAACTTACCCCGAGGCCCCCGGGCCTTCATCCAAAAGCACAGACATGATCTAATACTTCATTTAAAGTTGCTCGAATCATCAAAATGCTAACATTAACAACAAAATCCCCAAATTTCCTTAAATCAAAGTCTAAGTTTTCTTAAAAACTTCTGAATTGCACATTCGATCAAAAACCCGACCAAAACACATGCGAATGGCCTGAAACTTTGCACGCATATCCAAAATCACCTAGCGAAGCTACTAAAACTCTCGAAATTCCATTCCGACCCTCGGATCAAAATCTCACATATCAACCGGAACCAAAATTCAAACTTAGCCAATTCAAGCCTAATTCTACACCGGACCTCCAAATTCAATTTTGATTTCACTCCTAAGTAACAAATCATCCCCTGAAGCTAACCGGATCATCAAAATTTACATCCAAGCCCTCTAACTAAATAGTCAACTTCCAATTGACTTTTTCATAACAAGCTTTCCTTTAAGAGACTAACTGTCTCATTTCCATCTAAAACCAGTCCAATTCTACCCGATCAACTCAAATACTGATATTGAAACATAGAGAAATATAATATGAGGGAAACGGGGAGGTAACTCACGTGAAAACGGGCCGGGTTGTTATATCCTCCCCAACTAAAACAAACGCTCATCCTCGAGTGGGTCAAGAAACATACCTGAATTCTCAAATAAGTGAGGATATCTACTCCGCATCTCCTGCTCGGTCTCCCAAGTGGCCTCCTTCACGGGACGAACTCTCCACTGCACCTTCACCGAAGCTATTTCCTTAGATCTCAACTTCCGAGGCTGACGACCCAAAATAGCCACTGGCTCCACATCATAGGTCAAGTCCTCATCCAACTGAATCGTTTTGAAGTCTAACACATGATACGGGTTCCCAACATACTTTCGGAGCATAGAAACATGGAATGGATGAACTCCCGACAAGCTGGGTGGCAAGGCAAGCATATAGGCCACCTCCCCAATCCTCCTAAGTATCTCAAAAGGTCCAGCGAACCGTGGACTCAGCTTCCCTTTCTTCCCAAACCTCATAACTCCCTTCATAGGAGAAACCTTCAACAAGACCTTCTCGCCTACCATATAAGATACATCTCGAACCTTTCGGTCCGCATAACTCTTCTGACGCGACTGAGCTATACAAAGTCTCTCCTGTATCACTTTCACTTTCTCTAAGGCATCCTGAACTAACTCTGTCTAATAGTCTAGCCTCGCCGGGCTCAAACAACCGACTGGATATCTACACCGTCTCCCATATAAGGCCTCTGACGGCGCCATCTGAATACTGAATTGGTAGCTATTATTGTAAGCAAACTCTGAAAATGGCAAGAAATCAGTCCAAGAACCTCCAAAATCAATAACACAGGCACACAACATGTCCTCCAATACCGTGACATGTGGGCTTCCTCTAATATCAACTCCCGGAGCCCGTCCACATTGGGCACACAAATCCGGCCTTGCATCCGCAACACACCATCATCACCAATAGTCACATCCCTAGCATCATGATGTTGGACATGTCCTTGAGGACAAGCAAATGCGGGTCATCATACTGGCACTCTCTAATGCGGTCATACAAGGAAGATCAAGAAACCACATAAGCTAACACCCGACTAGGCTCAGAAATATCTAATCTCATCATCCGATTGGCCAAAGCCTGGACATCCACTGCAAAGGACCTCTCCCCAACTGGAACGTATTCCAAACTATCCATACTAACCGCCTTTCGGCTCAAAGCATCGGCCACTATATTGGTCTTTCTTGGATGATACAGAGTGTTAATATCATAGTCCTAGAGTAACTCAAGCCACCTCTGCTGCCTCAAATTAAGATCCTTCTGCTTGAACAAGTGTTAAAGACTGCGACGGTCTATTAACACATCAAAAGATACATCATATAAATAGTGCCTCCAAATCTTTGATGCATGAACTATAGCAGCCAACTCTAAGTCATGCATAGGATAGTTATTCTCATGGGGCTTCAACTGAAGAGAAGCATAAGCAATAAATCTACCCTCCTGCCTCAATACACAACCGATCCCAACTCTCGAAGCATCACAATACACCGTGTAAGAACCTGAAGATGATGCAATACCAGTACCGGAGCTTTGGTCAAAGCTGACTTGAGCTTCTGAATGCTCTCCTCGCACTCATCTGATTACACAAATGGAGGATTCTTCTGCATCAACTTCGTCAAAGGCGAAGCAATAGGTAAAAATCCCTGAACGAACCTGCGATAATAACCCGCCAAACCTAGGAAACTCCAAATCTCAGTAGCTGAGGATGGTCTAGGCCAACTCTGCACCGCCTTAATCTTCTTTGGGTCAACCTGAATACCATCACTAGACACCACGTGTCCCATAAAAGCCACTGAACTCACACTTGGAGAACTTTGCATAGAGCTTCTGCTCTCTCAGTCTCTACAATACCACCCTCAAATGTCGCGCGTGCTCCTCCTGGCTACGCGAGTACACAGGATATCGTCAATAAACACAATCACAAATAAATCCAAATATGGTCGGAATACACTATTCATTAAGTGCATGAACGCGGCTGGGGCATTAGTCAGCCCGAATGACATGACCAGAAACTCATAGTGCCCATATCTCGTCCTGAAAGTCGTCTTCATAATATTTGAATCCTTAATCTTCAACTGGTGATAGCTTGATCGGAGATCAATCTTAGAGAATAACTTCGCTCCCTGAAGCTGGTCAAATAAATCCTCAATACGGGGTAGTGGATACTTGTTCTTCACTATCACCTTGTTCAACTGTCTGTAGTCAATGCGCATTCTCATTGTGACATCCTTTTTCTTTACAAATAAGACCGGTGCATCCCATAGTGACACACTCGGGTGAATGAACCCCTTATCTAAGAGTTCCTGAAGTTGTTCTTTCAACTCCTTTAACTCTGCTCGTGCCATACTATAGGGAGGAATAGAGATGGGCTGAGTGCCCAGCACCATATCAATACCAAAATCAGCATCCCTGTCCGGGGGCATACCTGGCAAGTCTGTTGGAAACACACAAGGGAAATCCCTCACAACGGGAACCGAACCAAGACTAGGAGTCTCAGCTCCAACATCTCTAATTAAAGACAAGTACGATAAACAACCCTTCCCAACCATCCGCTGGGCCTTTAAGAAAGAAATTACCCTGCTGGGCACATAATCAATCATACCTCACCACTCGGAACACCCGAAATAGCCAACGTAACTATATTGGAATGACAATCCAGAATAGCATGGTACGTGGATAGCTAATCCATACCCAGAATCACATCGAAATCTACCATGCCCAATAATAAGTAGTCAACTCGTGTCTCCAGACCCCTAAATAGTCACCAAACACGATTGATATACATGATCCATAATAATAGTATCACCCATCGGGATAGATACGAGCACATACAAGGCAAGACAACATATTAAATATAAAGATACATATTACTAGGTAGATCCATAATCAAACAAAACAAAGGCATCTATGTGGCAGACTAAGATAATACCTATGACAACAGCATCTGATGCAATGGCTTCCTTCCTATATAGAAGAACATAGAATCGAGCCTGACCACTACCAGTCCGGTCTCTACCCCTGGGGATACCTCTGGCTAACTGGCCTCCACTCATAGCTGACTGAGTGGGTCCTGATGAAACAAGAGCAGAAGATGAGGGTTGATCCCTCTGCTGAGACTGACTACCACGGAGCCGAGGGCACTGTCTCCTCATGTGACCAAACTCATCGCACTCGTAACAATGACCTGGAGCTAGAGAAGGGGACTGAAAGGAACCCCTCGCTGCAGATGAAACCTGGGCTGAAGAGGTAGGAGTAGTACTCTAAGCTGAAAGGGCGCTAAGTGAAGACTAGCCCTGCTGATAACCCTGATGACCACGACCTCAAGAAGCCCCACGCACTCTGTACGACCAGACTGAAGAGGTCAGAAGGAACGACCTCTGCTACACTGGAACGGGCCCCTAGACGGAGCACCACTGAAGCTACCTGAACCTCGAGGCCTTTTGGCCTCTCTCTCCTCACGATCCCGACGACGAACTGTCTCAATCTGACGATCCATATCAACTACCTCCTCAAACGAGGCGGCTACAACCCTCTCTCTAGTCATTAAAATGTGAATGCCATAGTTGAGGCCATTCACGAACCTCCTAATCCTCTCCCGATCAGTCGGGATCATCCAAGTAGCATGCCGTGCTAGCTGCATAAACCTCAACCCGTACTGGGTCACAGTCATGTCCCCCTGAATCAATCACTCAATCCAACGACGCAGCTCCTCTCTACGAGGCCGAGGTACAAACTTCTCCAGAAAGAGAGTGGAGAACTGCTGCCAAGTAAGGGGCGCTGCTCCAACAGGTCTACGGCTCTCAAACTCCTCCCACCATGTAAATACAGTTCCTGAGAACTGAAAGGAAGTAAAGCCACTCCACTCTACTGCAATATCCTTGCAGTGCGAAGCATACGCTAATACTTGTCTAGAAATCTCTGGGCATCCTCGCCCTCAGTATCACTGAATGTCGGAGACTGGAGCCTATCGAACCTCTCCAGTCGATGCTGCTCGTCATCTGGCATAGCTGGAACCATAAAGTTTGGAGCTGGTGTGACTGGTGCAACTGGGGAAATCGGTGCAACTGGTGCGACTAGCTGGGCTGGCGCTGCTCCCGGTGTCTGCAATCCTAGAACACCCTGCTCGGGTGTGCGAGCAGCAAGGGTATGATGACCACCCCCGTCTGAGAAGTAGATGCTGCAGTGGTGGCTGAGACTGCTTGAGCTAGGCTAGTGCAGATGGATAAGATCTGAGCTAAATCCTCCTGAAGACCTGGAATCAAAATGGGCACTGCCGGTGCCTGAACAAGTGCTGGTGGAGCATCTACAACAAGAGGCTAGCCCTGAACCTGAGCAGCTGGTAGATCTCCAGGTGCTGCCCTCGCTGGTCTACCTCGACCATGACCACGGCCTCTAGTGGGTGGCAATGGTGGTGGTCCGTCACGTTACATCACCGGACTCCTCGTCTTGCCACGAGTCTATGCATATCAAATTTACCAAAATCGGAGTTCAATTGTTCCCTCAAATCCTAAATTTTCATTTCAAAATCCAAGCCCTAGTTCTTCAATTTGTCACCCAAATTTCTAAGAATTAAATATTGATTCCTTAATAAAAATGATGTGTATGGGTCAAGATACTTACCCCATGTCAATTCCCGTCAAATTCCTCTTCAACTTCTACCAAAAAGCTCTTAAGATGACCAACAATGGAGGAAATTTTGATTGAAGACAAAATAATGATATAAAACCCTTCTGCCAACAGCGCTTTCTGCTGCGGACAAATGACCGCCTATGTGGTCTCACTTGAAATGCCCGGGATCGTTTCTGCGGTCCAAGACCGCTTATGCAGTTTCCCATTCCGCACCTGCGGTCCAAGCCATCGCCTCCTTTTCCATTTGTGCAATCCAAAATCCGCATCTGCGGAACCACCTATGCCTTTTTCCACAGATGTGGAAACAACAGAACCTTCAACAACTCCAAATCCTCCACTCAACCATCTGAATTTACCCTGAGGCCCCTGGGACCTCAACCAAAAGCACAGATATGATCTAATACTTCATTCAAACTTGCTCGAATCATCAAAATGCTAACATTTACTTCAAAATCCCTAAATTTCCTTAAATCAACGTCTAAGTTTTCTTAAAAACTTTTGAATTACACATTCGATTACCGACCTAAACACCTCCGAATGGCCTGAAAATTTGCACGCATATCCAAAATCATCTAGAGGAGATACTGGAACTCTTGTAATTCCATTCTGATCCTCAGATCAAAATCTCACATTTCAACCGGAATTTGCCAAATTAGCGAATTCAAGCATAATTCTACACGGTACCTGCAAATTCAATTCTGATTTCACTCCTAAGTCATAAATCATCCCCCAAAGTTAACCGAATCATCAAAATTCATATCCGATCCTAACTACATAGTTAACTTCCAGTTGACTTTTCCAAAATAAGTTTTTCTTTAAGAGACTAAGTGTCTCACTTCCATCCAAAACTAATCTAAATCTACCCGATCAACTCAAATACTGATATTGAAACATTGAGAAACATAATATGAGGGAAACGAGGGGGTAAATCATGTAACGACGGTCCGGATCATCATAATTATGTCTCTACTTCTCATTAAGTTCTTCCACGAATTGGAGTCCGTAGGCACATAAATTTTGGATAGTGGATTAGATCCAGGGCAATACTTTGCATTGAGGAACCTGGTCCATAAGTTATTTTTCACCTTAAACCTCCACCATCTCTTAGTACCAAATGAGTTTCAAATGTCTTAAGCTTTTTGAAACCAACTCCCACTTCATTGTGGGGGTAGCTCAAGTTCTCCCATGAGCTCCAATGATAGCTCTTTTTGCCTTCCTTTTCTCCCTAGAAGAAGTTGGAGAGGTACATTTCAATTTGGCTAATAATAGCTTTTGGTGGTACCATAGAAGCAAGTAGGTAGAGCATTTAGGATTGCAGAATGTGTTTGATTATGATAGCTCTACCCCCAAGTGACAGAAAGTTCCCTTGCCAATCTCCTGATTAAGGACCTTAGTGGCAAGATCAGAAAAGTAGTAGTTCTTTTTCCTGCCAATATTGATTGGGCAACCTAGATAAGTGAAGGGAAATTCCACTTGTTTGAATCCTGTCCACCTTTTGATCTTCATGTTCACCCTTCTATTTCTTGAATTTTGAGTAAGAAAGAAACTTCCATCCCTGTTAACTTCCTGCCCTGAAGCGTGTTGATAGTCATTGAGGACCTCCATGATGTGATGACCCAGCCCATTGACTCATGAGTTACCACCCCGTTTCCCCAATATTATGCTTCTTCATGTTCGTTGTCGGTAACTGGTGTGCTATAAATAATTCAGATTGGTTTTGATAGGAAATGAGACACTTAGTCTCTTTAAGGAAGGCTTATTATGGAAAGTCAACCGAATGTTGACTTATGAGTTAAGAGCTAGGATGTAATGTCCGGTAATTTGGTTAGATTTGGGGGATGATTTTTGACCTAGGAGCACGATCGGAAGTAATTTTGGAGGTCCGATGTAGAATTAGGCTTGAATTGGCGAAGTTAGTATTTTGGTGATTTCCGATGGATAGGTAATATTTTGATCCGAGGGTTGGAATGGAATCCTGAGAGTTGAAGTAGCTTTGTTAGGTGATTTGGGATGTGTGTGCAAACTTTCAGATGATTCGAAAGTGATTTGGTCAGATCTTTTATCAAATGCATGTTTCGGAAGTTTTAGAAGAACTTAGGCTTGGATTCGCTAGGAATTGAGGATTTTAGTGTTGTTTGATGTATTTTGATGATTGGAACGAGTTTGGGTGATGTTTTAGGATGTGTTGGAATTTTTGGTTAAGGTCCCGGGGGCCTCGGGGTTATTTCGGATGGTCAAATGGACCAATTCTAACCTTTGAGAGTTGTAGATTTTTTAGTTGAAGTGTTGCAGACATTTGTTCTCTGCGATCGCAGGAGGTCTATGCGATCGTGTAGAAGGTTTAGGGGAGATGGTTCTGTTGTTCATTGCGATCACGGAATAATGGATGCGATCAGATAGTTTAAGGAAGTTATCCATTGCGATCACATTTGGTGGATTGTGATCACGTAGTATTAAATGGACCTGGGGTCCTGAATGGTATTTTGTTCAATGCGAATGCGGGTGTAGGTATGCGATCGTGTAGGTTCAGTTGCTAATGCATTGTGATCGCGGGGGGTTCTAGTGCGATCGCATAGAGGGAATTTTGAAAGTTTGAATTTTGTGTTGTGCATGCGATCGCATAGAGGAAATCTGGGCTGGACAGAAGGGTTTTTAATAATAATTCATCCGTAAACCTAAGTCTATTTCCACCATTTTTTAACAATATTGAGAGCTTTTGGACGAGGATTAAAAAGGGGTTCGACTGGGATTGATTGGAGGTGAGTCTTATGACCTAAAAACATCATTTAATTGTAGAATCAACATTGAAATTCATGGAAATTTGATTAAAATGGGGAATTAGGGCTTCACTTTTTGAACGAAAAATTGGGATTTGAGGGAGCATTTGAGCTCAGATGTTGGAGTTTATGATATGTATCGACTCATGGCGAGATAAGGAGTCTGTTGATGTATAAATTTTGAGTTTCGAGAAGTGGGCTCGGGGCTCGAGTTTTGCCAATTTCAAATTTCTTGATGTTTTTCGACCATTTTTTATTAGGTATTCTTCCTTAAGCATATTGTAACGTATTCGTTGTGATTTTGATCAGATTCGACGTGCGAGGAGGTCGATTCGAGAGACAAGGGCATAGCGAGGTAGACTTTTGGCCGCCTAGAGGCGAGCAATAATTTTAAATGATGTCTTGAGTTTTTGAAATCCAGGATTTGAACAACATAGTGCTATATTAAGGTGAGACACGTGCTCAATGACGAGCGCGGGGTCATTTACAATTGGTGATTGTGACCTGGTCCATCCTGGTTGATATTTTACTGGGTATTGGACAAAGACTTATTATTTTCACCATGAATTGGGCATGTTGCCATACTTGGTATTATTGCCGACTATTTGAAATCCTTTGTGAACTTTCATCATTATTTCCCTTACTATTTGAAATATTACTTGAACTCAGTCCAATTGAATTACACTATTTCATGAACTCAGCTAAATTTTACTCAAATTTGAGATTTAAATGATATTTGAACTGGTGTTTGAGTTGAGCACTATTGTTTTGCTGATGACCAAGGGGTCTATGATTATTTTAAGACTGATTGAGGCCTCGGGCCATATGTGAGGATATGTTGAATGATGTATGGAAACTTTCAGGCCTCGTTAGTGATGCAACGAGGCTTTCCGGCCTTATAAGTGATATGAGAAGGCTTCCGGGCCTTATGTTGATATGAGAAGGCTTTCAGTCCTTATGATGATATAGCGCTTGGGCCGTAAGGGGGGCCTTCGGAATCTATACCCCACAGTGAGCGGAGGTACCTATATGATCTAAGAGTGAGACCGAGGTGCTAATGTTGTACTGAGTGACTGATACTGAGCCCGTGGGGCTAATACTGTACTGAGAGGTTGATATTAAGCCCGAGGGGCTGGTTATCTATTATTTCTCACTTTTTGAAAATATCTGTCTTTAACTGTTTTAAAAGAGAGTTATTTGATACTTCACTGCTTTACTGCTTAACTGATATTTACTGCTTGAGATAGCGTATCTTTGTGCATTTATGAGATTTCATGCTTTCAGTCATTATTTATTCTTATTACTCACTGGGTCAGAGTACTCACATTACTTCCTGCACCGTATGTGCAGATACAGGCATAACAGAGTTCGCTCCTGAGTGTTGATGACAAATTGGTATCAGAGCCTAGGTTACATAGATATCACGAGTCATGAGCAGATTTAGCAGAGTCTCGCGGATAGGTATGGAGACATCTGTATTTATCCTCGAGAGGCTGCAGAACCTTTAGGAAAAACTTCATATTCTTGAAATTTTTGTTGTGCGACTTTGTTGATCTGAGAACTAAACTTATGTGTTCTATTCTCTCGCAGATGGCGAGGACTCATGCTATCGGACGAGACGGAAGACCACCAGTACCACCCACCGTGGGCACCATAGGCTGTGGATGCAGTCGTGTTCGTGGTGGAGGCATAGTCGTGAGGGCAGCACCTGTTGCTCCACCAGCTGCCTCTGTTCAGGATCAGGCTTCAGCTGCAGACATTCCAGCAGCACCTGTTCAGGAACCGGCAATGCCTATTGTGATTTCGGGTCTTTAGGAGGCCTTGGCTCAGATATTATTAGTTTTCACTAATCTAGCTCAAGCAGTTCCAGCTACTACTGCCGCAGCTACTTCGCAGGCCGGGGAAGGCAATTCGACCCCCGCTACTCGCACACCTGAGGAGGTAGTGCAGGGATTGCAGACACCGGGAGCACCTCCAGCTCAGCCGGTTGCACCAGTTCAAGACTTTGTGGTTCCAGCTATGCCAAACAATGAGCAGCATCGTCTTGAGAGGTTCAGTAGGCTCTAGCCTCCTTTATTCAGTGGTGCTTAGGGCGAGGATGCCCAAGTTTTTCTCGACAAGTGTTAGGGTATGCTTCGGACGGCCAGGATTTTGGTGTCGAGTGGTCTAGCATTTACCAACCTTCCAGTTCACTGGGGCTACCTTCACTTGGTGGGAGGCGTATGAACGGCATAGGCCGGCAGGTGCAATTCCATTGACTTGGCAGGAGTCTCCACTCTCTTCTTGGAGAAGTGGGTACCGTAGTCTAATAGAGAGGAGCTGCAAAGATAGTCGACAAGGAGATATGATTGTGTCCCAGTGTGAGGCGAGGTTTTTTGAGTTGGCTCGTCATGCCTCCTGGATAGTTCTGACTGATCGGGAGAGAATCAATAGGTTTGTGGCTGGATTTAATTATCAACTTCATATTCTAATGACTCGAGAGAGAGTTTTGGGTATTTCCTTTGAGGATGAAGTTGATATTGCTCGTGATATTAAAACGGCTCGCCGCTAGGATAGAGAGGAGAGGGAGGCCAAGAGGCCTCGAGGTTCTGGCAGTTTTAGTGGTGCTCCATCTATGGCCAATTCCAGCATAGTAGAGGTCATTCTTTCAGGGCTCCTCAGTTGGCTCGTCCCGAGTATCGTGGGGCATCTACAGGTCGTGGTCGTCAAAAGTTTCAACAAGGCCAGTCCCCACTCAGCACTTTTCCATCTCAGAGTTCTTCGCGTGCCCCGTTTATTCAAGGTTCTTTCGCGCCAAGTGCATCAGCTAGTCACTCCAGTGCGAGGGGTTCCCTTCAGTCCCATTCTCCAGCACCTGGGAGCTGCTATGAGTGCGGAGAGTTTGGACACATGTCGAGGCAGTGTCCTCGTCGTGCTGCCTGTTCATCACAGTAGAGGGGTCAGCCCTCGTCTTCTACTCTAGTTTATTCAGCACCCGCCCAGTCAACTATGGGTGGGGGTCAGACAGCCAGGGGTCGCCCTAAAGGTGGAGGCCGATCGGGTGGTGTCCAGGCTCAATTTTATGTTATCCCAGACAGGACAGATGCCCTTACATCAAATGTTGTTATCACATGTATTATCTCAGTCTGCCATAGAGAAGCCTCTGTCTTATTTTATCTCGGTTCCACATACTCCTGTGTGTCTTTATATTTTGCTCATCATTTGGGTATGACCCGAGGGTGTCTTGCTTTACCTGTATAGGTATCTACCTCGGTGGGCGATACTATTATTGTAGGCCATGTGTATTGATCTTGTGTTGTGACTATTGGGGATCTGCAGATCCGAGTTGATTTATTGCTATTAAGCATGGTGTACTTTGACGTTATTCTGGGCTTGGATTGGCTATCTCCCTGTCTTGTTATTCTATGGCAGTCACTTCGGCTATGGCGGGTGTTCCGAGGATCGAGTGGCGTGGTGTAACTTATTATGTCCCTAGTATAGTGATTTCTTTCCTAAAGGCCCATCATATGGTTTGGAAGGGTTGTCTGTCATATTTAGCCTTTATGCAAATGTCGGAGTTGAGGCTCATAACATTGATTCTGTTCCAATTGTGAGGGAGTTTCCCGATGTTTTTCCTGCAAACTTGTTGGGCATGCCATCGGACGGGGACATTGATTTTGGTATTGATCTGGTGCCGGGAACTCATCCCATTTCCATTCCACCCGTATCGTATGGCACCAGCAGAGCTAAAAGAGTTGAGGGAACAGCTTCAAAAACTCATAGATAAGGGGTTCATTCGGCCTAGTGTGTCACTATGGGGTGAACCTGTTCTATTTGTAAAGAAAAAGAATGGCACAATGAGGATGTGCATTTATTACAAGCAGTTGAACAAAGTAACAGTGAAGAACAAATATCCCCTGCCTCATATTGATGATTTGTTTGACCAACTTCAGGGAGCAAGAGAGTTCTCCAAGATTGATGGGGTTATCACCAGTTGAAGATCAGGAATTCAGATATTCTTAAGACTGCATTCAGGACTTGATATGGCCACTATGAGTTTCTTGTTATGTCTTTTGGGATGACCAATATCCCAGCAGCGTTCATGCATTTGATAAACAACGTATTTCGATCTTATCTAGATTCGTTTTTTATTTTATTCATTGATGATATTCTGGTGTACTCGCGTAGTCAGGAGAAACATGCGGAGCATTTGCGAATTATATTGCAGAGATTAAGGGAGGAGAACATTTATGCAAAGTTCTCCAAGTATGAGTTTTGGCTCGGTTCAGTAGCTTTCTTATGGCACATGGTGTCCAGCGATGGTATTCAGGTTGATCCAAAGAAGATAGAGGCAGCTCAGAGTTGTCCTAGACCATCCTCAGCCATAGAGATTTGTAGCTTCCTCGGTTTGGCGGGTTATTATCGCATATTTGTCCAGGATTTTTCATCTATTGCCTCGCCTTTACCATGTTGACTCAGAAGGGTGCTCCATTTGTATGGTCGGATGAGGGCGAGGAGAGCTTTCAGAAGTTCAAGACAGCTTTGACCACAGCTCCAGTATTGGTGTTACCATCAGCTTGAGCATCTTATACCATCTATTGTAATGCTTCGAGAGTTGGTATTGGCTGTGTATTGATGCAGGAGGGTAGAGTGATTGCATATGCTTCTCGTCAGTTGAAGCCCCATGAGAAAAACTACCATGTTCATGACTTAGAGTTGGCTGCAATAGTTGAAGCTTTGAAGATTTTGAGGCACTACTTGTATGGCGTATCTTTTGAGGTATTCACTAATCATCGCAATCTTCAGCATTTGTTCAAATAGAAATATCTTAATTTGAGGCAGCAGAGATGGCTGGAGTTGCTTAAGGACTATGATATTACTATTCTGTACCATCCAGGAAAGGTCAATGCGGTGACTGATGCCTTGAGCCAAAAGGCAGTCAGTAAAAGGAGCTTGGCATACATTCCAGTTGGAGAGAGGCCCTTTGCAGTTGATGTTCAGGCTTTGGCCAATCGGTTTGTGAGATTAGACATTTCGGAGCCCAGTCGGGTATTGGCTTGTGTGGTTTCTCGGTCTTCCTTACATCATCGCATTAGAGAGCGCCAATATGATGATCCGCATATGATTGTCCTCAAGGATAGAGTTCAGCATGGTGATGCTAGGGATGTGACCATCGGTGATGATGAGGTATTGACGATGTGGGGTCGGATTTGTGTGCCCAATTTAGATGGGCTTAGAGAGTTGATTCTTGAAGAGGCCCACAGCTCGCGGCATTCCATTCATTCGATGCCACGAAGATGTATCAGTATTTGAGGCAGCACTATTGGTGGAAGATAATGAAGAAAGATATTGTGGGTTATGTAGCTCGGTGTCTCAACTGTCAGCAGGTGAAATATGAGCATCAAAGACCTAGTGGTTTACTTCAACAGATGATTATTCCCGAGTAGAAGTGGGAGAGAGTTACTATGGATTTTGTGAGTGGTCTTCCTCGGACTTCGAAGTAGTTTGATTCGATTTGGGTGATTGTGGATCGGCTGACCAAGTCCGCGAACTTCATTCCGGTTTGTACTACTACTTCTTCGGAGCGGCTGGCAGGGATCTTTCCGGGAGATTGTTCGCATGTATGGTGTTCCAGTGTCTATTATCTCAGATAGAGGTACTCAGTTCACTTCCCAGTTTTGGAGGACTTTTCAGCAAGAGTTGGGCACACAGGTGGAGTTGAGCACAACATTTCATCCTCAGATGGACGGACAGTCCGAGCGTACAATTCAGATATTGGAGGACATGTTGTGTGCCTGTGTAATTGATTTTGGAAGTTCTTGGGATGAGTTCTTGCCACTTGCAGAGTTTGCCTACAACAACAGCTATCAATCCAGCATTCAGATGGCACCATATGAGGCCTTGTATGGAAGACGATATAGATCTCCGGCTGGTTGGTTTGAGCCCGGCAAGGCTAGACTATTGGGGACCGAGTTGGTTCAGGATGCCTTAGAGAAGGTGAAGTTGATATAGGAAAGATTTCGTACAGCTCAGTCACGTCAGAAGAGCTATGTGGACCGGAAAGTTCAATGTGTCTTACATGGTAGGCGATAAGGTCTTGCTGAAAGTATCGCCCATGAAAGGTGTTATGAGGTTTGGAAAAAAAGAAAAGTTGATTCCGTGGTTCATTGGACCTTTTGAGGTACTTATGAGGATTGGAGAGGTGGCCTATATGCTTGCTTTGCCACCTAGCTTGTGGGCGTTCATCCGGTATTCCATGTTTCTATGCTCCAAAAGTATGTTGGCGACCCGTCTCATATTTTAAACTTCATCATAGTCCATTTGTATGATAATTTGACCTATAATGTGGAGCGAATGGCTATTTTGGTCGTCAGGTTCGGAAATTGAGATCGAAGGAAATAGCTTCGGTGAAGGATTTGATTACACGAATAAGTCCGTAGGATATTTTTGAGGTTATGCATATGTTTGGTTTGGACTACCTGTAAGACCGAGCGAGAGATGTGGAGTAGATATCCTCACTTGTTTGAGGCTTCATGCATGTTTCTTGACCCACTCGAGGATGAGCATTTGTTTTAGTTGGGGAGGATGTGACGACCCGACCCGTCGTCTCATGAGTTACCATCCCGTTTTTTCCATTTTATGCTTATTCATGTTCATTATCGGTAATTGGTGTGTTAGAGTTAATTCGGATTGGTTTTGGTAGGAAATGAGACACTTAATCTCTTTAAGGAAGGCTTGTTTTAGAAAGTCAACCAGATATTGAATTATGAGTTAGAGAGCTCGGATGTGATTTCCAGTGATTTGATTAGCTTCAGGGGATGATTTGTGACTTAGGAGCGCGATCGAAAGTGATTTTGGAGGTCATGTGTAGAGTTAGGATTGAATTGGCGAAGTTAGTATTTTGGCGATTTCCGATGAATAGGTGAGATTTTGATCAGAGGGTCGGAATTGAATTCCGAGCATTTCACTAGCTTCATTAGGTGATTTGGGATGTGTGTGCAAAATTTCAGATGATTCGGAAGTGTGTTGGTCGGATTTTTGATCAAATGCGTGTTTCAGAAGTTTTAAAAGAACTTAGGCTTGGATTCGTGGGAATCGAGGATTTTAGTGTTGTTTGATGTGTTTTGATGATTGGAATGAGTTTGGGTGATGTTTTAGGATGGGTTGGCACTTTTGGTTGAGGTCTCTGGGGCCTCGGTGTGATATCGGATGGTCAAACAGACCAATTCTAACCTTTGGGAGTTTCAGATTTTTCAGCTGAAGTGTTGCAGACATCTGTTCTCTGCTAGCGTAGAAGGTTTTGGGGAGATGGTTCTGTTGTTCATTGCGATCATGGAATAATAGATGCGATCGCATAGTTTAAGGAAGTTAGCCACTGCGATCGCGTATTATTAAATGGACATGTGGTCCTGGATGGTATTTTGTTCAATGCGAACGCGGGTGTAGGTATGTGATTGTGTAGGTTCAGGAGCTAATGCATTGCGATCCCAGGGGTTCTAGTGCGATCGCATAGAGGGAATTTTGAGAGTTTGAATTTTGTGTTGTGCGATCGCAGAGGGTTGAATGCGATCACATAGAGGAAATTTGGGCTGGATATAAGGGTTTTTAATAACATTTCATCCGCGAACCTAAATCTATTTCCACCATTTTTGAACAACATTGAGAGCTTTTGGACGAGTATTAAAGAGAGTTTCGACTAGGATTGATTGGAGGTGAGTCTTATGACCGAAAAACATCATTTAATTGTAAAATCAACATTGAAATTCATGGAAATTTAATTAAAAACGGGACAATTAAGGCTTGACTTTTTGAATGAAAAAATGGGATTTGAGGGAGCATTTGAGCTCGAATTTTGGAGTTTTTGATATGTATAGACTCGTGGCGAGATAAGGAGTCCGTTGATGTATAAATTTCTGAGTTTCGAGAAGTGGACCCGGGGCTTGAGTTTTGTCAATTTCGGATTTCTTGATATTTTTCAACCATTTTCGATTGGGTATTCTTCCTTTAGCATATTGTAACGTACTCGTTGTGGTTTTGATCAGATTCGCCGCGCGAGGAGGTCGATTCGAGAGGCAAGGGCATAGCGAGCTAGACTTTTGGCCGGTTATAGGTGAGTAATGATTTTAAATGATGTCATGAGGGTTTGAAACCCCGGATTTGCACAACGCAGTTCTATATTGAGGTGAGACACGCACTTAATGACGAGCGTGAGGTCATTTACTATTGAGGATTGTGATCTGGTCCATCTCGGTTGATATTTTAATGCGTATTGGACTAAGACTTATTGTTTTCACCATGACTTGGGCTTATTTCCATACTTCGGCTTATTGCCGACTATTTGAAATCCTTTGTGAACTATCATCACTGTTTCCCTCACTATTTGAAATATTACTTGAACTCAATCCAATTGAGACACTATTTCATGAACTCAACTAAATTTACTCAAATTTGAGATTTAAATGATATTTGAACTGGTGTTTGAGCTGAGCACTATTATTTTACTGATGCCCAAGGGGCCTATGATTATTTTCGGACTGATTGAGGCCTCATGCCATATGTGAGGATATGTTGAGTGATGTGAGGAGGCTTTCAGGCCTCGTGGGTGATGTGAGGAGACTTTCAGGCCTTATGAGTGATATGAGAAGGCTTCGAGGCCTTATGTTGATATGAGAAGGATTTCAAACCTCGTGATGATATAGCGCTTGGGTCGTAAGGGGCCCTTCCGAAGTCTGCACCCCCACAGTGAGCGCGGGTACCCATATGATCTGAGAGTGAGACCGAGGGGCTGATGTTGTACTGAGTGACTGATACTGAGCTTGCGGGGTTGATACTGTACTGAGAGGTTGATATTGAGCCCGAGGGGCCACTACTGAGTGATACTTTACCTTTAAGTTTTTTTCTTTTTTTCCTTTTGGTGATAGACCTTGTTGTACTATCACTTGAGGTATTTCTTTGAACACTGGATCATCAATTTCTTCAGTGTTCAACATCTCCTCTTTGTCACAACTGTTAGCTACCTCGTCATCCTCTGGGTCAGAGTTCTCTTCTTGTTCTTCTGTATCACTAGCATAGTCGTCTTTCTCTTCATGTTGGCTACTTCGTATATTTGGCCCATATTTCTCATGTGCTATTGATTATTCAATAATCTTCAGTGATCCCAGTTCCACCACAAGCTGGCCACTTAAACTTTTAAGTTCTGTGGTCCTAATGTCAGTTCCTGTGAACTCAAGACTCTTGCTTTGCCCCAGTTATTTGCTTTGTTGGTGATTGTTGGAGCTGTTAGCATCATTTCCAAGTATCTTTGTTGTTGGTTCTTGCTACTGCTCCCATGATTTTCTTTTGTATTGATCATAGTCATTTTTCCCTTGCCACTCTTTTTGTTGATAGTTCCAACTTCTTCGGTCGATTTAGGAATATTTTGATCTAGGGCATGTTTGTGTTTGCTTAGTCCATAAGACATTTTTGATCTTCAGTAGGCTTGCTATCCTGTTTTGCTTCCTTTTTATTTTTGGCTTTCTTCTTCTTGATTTCCGCCTCTTCTACTGTATCACCTGTGATAGGTTCTTTTATTTTGAGTGCCTTCTCCACATGTTTTATATTGTTGTCCTTCACCACTTTGTAGATAGGCTGGTTATTTTGTGTGTGTTTTATAGTGTCTTAGTCTTCACCACACCACTGCTTTGGCCTTTGTCATTTTGCTTGATGTTCTTGCCTTCTTTGTGCTTCGGTCCTTAGGTTGTCGCAGCATTTTGAACTTCTAGTTGCCCAGGCTGCATATCTTTATTGTCATTGTTGTTAGTTGTTTGGTTAGCAATTCTTCTTGCCTCCACTTTGCATTTTTTGAGATCATGTTCATGTAGTTTGCATGTATTGCAATAAGCCGGTACACCATCATATTCCAACCTTTGAACGTGACCTTTCAATCCAGCTCCCATACCTTCTTGACCAATCCAGACTGTTTTTGGGAGTGGTTTCGACAAATCTACTTGAAGTCTGACTTTGGCCATATTTGGTCCAGACCTACACCAAGAGAGGGTTCCGACATCCGAAAGGATTTGTTTGAGGCAACCCCAATTAAAAAGATGAAATTTAAGCTCAGGAAGAAGAACCCAAACAGGGGCTAGAGGTGTTTCTTCATTAGGATCAAAATCAACGGACCATTTGAACATACACATAAGATGTCTCATGATACTGATGAATCTTTCAAAATAAACAATGCTGAAATCGGATTTAGTGTCGAATTCAATGAATACATACCTGTAATCGTAAGCCCCAATTCTGACTTTCCCTTTGAGAGGGATTTTCTCGAGAAATTTTGATCTGATAATTTCGATTTTCGGCCTTCCATAAGTGAATTTAAAGAGTTAGTCTGCATTTGTCTGTCACGACACCACAGTAGTCTTCAGCCTTAAAAATCACCGTTGGCATGCCATTGTGAGTCATGTGCCTAGCGACGACGAGAGAGCTAGGTTTAACCATCGTCGGAGTTGTCAGGCTTTTCAGAGCTGCCATATAGTTCGTGTTTTGTTGTTCTGTTGTAGGGGTTGCGCTCGCCCCATCAGGAGGCTTCGATTGATCCTCAGCACGTGCCGGAAGGGGCGCTGCCGGCGGGCACATGGTGGAGGAGCGTATGCGCACGTGAGCGAAATTGGGATATTCTGTAACGTATATTTTTGCACGGAGTTTTTTTTTTTAAAAGGTAACTGAAAGAGATAGGCAGATATATATATATATATATATATATATATATATATATATATATATATATATATATATATATATATATTCTTGTATAAGGAACTTGTTTTATCCTAGTAATCTAGCTGTGCGATAAAGAAAGTAAATTAGTTTAACTTTTATATACCAAAATGACATTGCGAAAGAACTTTTACATTATAACGTTAACTACCTAAAAGTCAACAACATGTAATTGGCTATAATAAGTTAAATATTCTTTAGTTGAGTTAGTAATACGTAAAATAAGACAGATAACATGCTACAGTAGATTAACTTAAAATAATCTATACCGTCAGAAAATCTAATTAAATTAAGTTGAAATAAATCGTGGGAGAACTTCCATGGTCAATAAAAGCCATCTTTTCAAGCAAAGTCTGTTTTGTAGAAAAAACTTTCTGCCGGTTTGACTAGTGATAATTAGATACTCATGTGTCGAGAGCTTGTTCGATAAAGAGTTAAAACAATAAGCTATGCGATTATTTTTGAGTTTTAAAGCAATTGCTTTACAAACGGTAGGCTTGAGTCAGTCTTTTCGAGAACCTACAACGTTAATTAAGCTGCTTCAGATAGCTAATAAGTTTAAATTCGAAACTTTTTCCATTAATGGATATTGTTAGCTCTGGTCAAAGAATAAATGGCGAAGATACAATATTACTGAAGGTGGTCACGCGAACATCCACGACTAAGTAGCTTTTGTTCAATTATAAAAAAAATAAGTACTTTGATGTCATCTTGCTGCAACAAATCAAGCTTAGGAATGAATCTAATGAAAATTATTGTGTCTGTGGTTCCCGACTTTCTCAGCTTTCCGCAATCGTAACTACTTGTCGTCCAGATTACTTCATTCATAAATCTTTTTTTAATTTCAAAATAGTGATACCCTATTCGATCGTATGGACATATTCCCAGTTATGGCACAGTATCCCAAACAAAAAAGAGTCTGGTCCGGTCTGTTAGAAAATACGCTTAACGCTAGAGGGGGGGTGAATAGCGTTATAATAAAAATTAGCGTAAACTTGCGGAATTTAAAAATTGCAGGAAAGAAATAAGTGCGATAAGTAAATAAATAAGAACGAACGCACCGATGTATCCTGGTTCACCACAACCCGTGGCTAGTCCAGTCCCCGAGAGACTCTCTCGAGATTTTCACTAACACTGTTAAGCTTACGGGTGCTCAACAAACCTTTACAAACTGAGGACACAAGCCTCAACAACCTTTGCTTGAAGATACAACACTCCAAGACTTCAACAAAGGAAACACAAGTTCCTTCTTACAATACAAGGGACTAACACTTCCCTTCAAGTGTATAAAACACTTAGCACTCACTTAAACAAGACTCTCTTAATAGAGTAGATATGAGTAAACAGATACGCTCAAGAACGCAACAGCTTTCGTCAAGAATTTTGGCTCTCAAAACTTATGTAATGAATAGAAAGTGATGAACAATAGAGTATGCAAGCTATAGCAATAATATGATCAGTTGTTGTGTTTAGAAGACTGATTTGAAGCTGTATTTATAGTTGCAAAACCATGCATTACCGTTACCTAATTGCCAATTAAGAATTGCTTATTTTACTCAGTGACAATCGATTGTCAACAAGCCACAATCGATTGTTTGCCAATCGTTCCAAAAATCATTCCCAGATTTTACGCTTAACAATCGATTATCTAAGATCAATAATCGATTACTGGCAACGTTCAAAAAATCATTTCCAGATTTTACTTAAAACAATCGATTGTCAGAAATCTACAATCGATTACTTGGCAACGTTCAAAAAATCATTTCCGGATTTTACTTAAAACAATCGATTGTCAGAAATCTACAATCGATTACTTGGCAATAAAAAATCTTTTTCAGATTTTATTTAAAACAATCGATTATTAGAAATCTATAATCGATTACCTGACGGTGTTTGAAAATATTTTGGCAACGGTCAATTACACAATCGATTATGCTATGAGAACAATCGATTATATATCAGTCTTTGAAAAATCAATTAGACACTGCCTTAATGCACTCGATTGTCAAAGGTTCACAATCGATTATTTAGTGACTTTGAAAATGTCTGATAGACACTGCCTCAACACAATCGATTGTCATAAGTTCACAATCGATTATTTAGTGACTTTGAAAAAGTCTGATAGACACTCCCTCAACACAATCGATTGTCATAAGTTCACAATCGATTATTTTGTAGCTCTGAAAAACTTTGATGTACACTGCCTCAACACAATCGATTGTCATAAGGTTCACAGTCGATTGTCATGCAGATTTGAAAAATCTGATGCACACTGCCTTAACACAATCGATTGTCATAAGTTCACAATCGACTGTCATGCAGCTGACTTAACATAATCGATTATCATAAGTACATAATCGATTATCTTAGTCCAGATTTTAGAGGCATGTTTAAAAATCATTTTGACTAAAGTAAATATGCATGATTTAAAATCATTTTGCTTTAAATTAAATATGCATGATTTGATAAAAATGTTTTTACGAGAGAAGCCAAGTCTTGAGTCAAGTTATCGGATCAAGATCACAATTAAAGAACGACTCATGTATAACTTTATATCTTTGCTTGATCTTGGTCTTGTGCTTGAATCTCGTTATATATCAATTGCGCGCTTGTGCTTGGACCTCGTTACATGTCAATTGCGCATAGTTTGTCATTCATCAAAACCTACAAATATGAACACACGTTTAGTATAGTGCCTTGAGAACGTGTTTCAACAATTTTTCCATTTTTGATAATGGCAAACTTTAGTCGGGATATGCATATTTGATAATTCATAATGACGATTCAAGACAAGTAAAGATATGCAACAATATGCAACAAGTCTCTAGATGTGCAATTTGTTCCCCCTCAACATATAAATTCTCCCTCAATTTATGCCAATAAAAATTTAGTGCATATCCCTTATTTTCCCCCTTTTGACATTGGCAAAAATGGAAAAGGTAAAAGACATAATAAAGCCAATAATATCAACATAATCGATTATTGATACTAGATAATCGATTATATACTAAAGAGAAATCGATTATCCTTAGGAGAAATCGATTATTCTGCATCAATCTTTATAATTCCCCCTGCCTTTAGGGCGATACCTGCAAAAATTCGTTAGACGTCTCCGACGCTCAAGTTAGAAAACATGTGGAAGGGAAAATGCAATGCATGACTTAGATCAACGTGGAGTCAAGAATCCCGAGTTCACTACGAATTCGGAAGAAGGACTCTTTCTCTAAGGGTTTTGTAAAGATGTCGGCCAATTGATCTTTGGTTTCAACAAATTCAATTTTGACATCACCCTTGAGAACGTGATCTCTTATAAAATGATGCCTAATTTCAATGTGTTTTGTTCTTGAATGAAGAACGGGGTTCTTCGTCAAGCATATGGCGCTAGTATTATCACATCTAAGAGGGATATGATCAAGACTTAGGCCATAGTCCAAGAGTTGTTGTTTCATACAAAGGATTTGAGCGCAACAACTCCCCGCAGCTACATATTCAGCCTCGGTTGTGGACAATGCAATACTTACTTGTTTCTTGCTAAACCAAGAAACGAGAGAGCTACCGAGCAAATGGCAAGTGCCACTAGTGCTCTTGCAGTCCAATTTGCATCCAGCAAAATCGGAATCGGAATAGCCAACAAGTTGGCATGAAGAACCTTTGGGGTACCATAGACCCACATTTACAGTACCAACAAGATACTTCAATATCCGTTTCACCGCAGTTAGGTGAGACTCCTTTCGACACGATTGATAACGAGCGCATAAGCACACGCCAAACATGATGTCCAGTCTACTAGCAGTAAGATAAAGGAGAGATCCAATCATACCTCGATACTTTTTGGTGTCGACTTCCTTACCTTTCTCATCTTTGTCTAGATGATCGGATGTGCTCATGGGAGTGGCCATTGCTTTTGCGTTGGTCATTTCAAATCGTTTCAGCAATTCTTTGCAATATTTAGCTTGACAAATGAAAGTTCCTTCTTTCATTTGCTGTTGTTCAATGTCGCCAATTACTTGTTCGAGAGGATGGTCTTTGATTGTCCTCCACGAGTTAGGCATTTTCGTTTCTTTTTCCAATTGTGGCGCTTCCTCCGATAATTGATCCAAGATTTCATCTTGAGTTTCCTTCGGAGTTTCCTCTTGTACTTTGTCTTGAGGGCTTAGTGAGTTTAAACTACCTGCAAGATCAAAACCAGAATCCTTTCTCGCCAAGCGAGCATTATTTTCGGAAAACGCAATATGAGGGGATTCTTCCACAGTTCCGGTTCTATTATTGAATACCCTATATGCTTTGCTATGTGAGGAATAACCAATAAAAATTCCTTCATCGGATTTGGCATCAAATTTTCCCAATTGATCTTTTCCATTGTTATGAATAAAGCATTTACAACCGAATACTCTAAAATGGGAGATATTTGGTTTCCTTCCCTTGTAGAGTTCATAAGGGGTTTTCATGAGTATTGGCCTTATGACTACTCTATTCAAAACGTAGCATGCGGTACTCACGGCATCCGCCCAAAAATGTTTGGGAATCTTAGCCTCATCGAGCATGGTTCTAGCCATCTCTTCGAGACACCTATTTTTCCTTTCCACCACCCCATTTTGTTGTGGTGTTCGTGGAGCGGAGAAGGTATGCTCGATACCGAGTTCGTCACAGAAGTCCGCAAAGAGATTGTGATCAAACTCTCCCCCATGATCACTTCTTATTGAAGTGACGGTTGTGTCCTTTTCGTTTTGAACACGTTTAAGAAAATATTTGAAATTTTGAAAAGCTTCACTTTTATGAGCAAGAAATAAAGTCCATGTAAATCTAGAATAATCATCAACAATAACAAAAGCATACCGATTTCTACCAAGACTTTCAATGCGAGATGGTCCAAATAAGTCCATGTGAAGTAATTGCAAAGGTTTAGTAGTTGAAACAATATTTTTCGATTTAAAAGATGCTTTTGTTTGCTTCCCTTTTTGACAAGAATCACAAATAGAGTCTTTTTCAAAATTCAAGATTGGAAGACCAATAACTAGATTTTGTGAAACCAATTTGTTTAAAAGATGCATGTCGATGTGAGCTACTCTGCGGTCATAACCACGTATCATCTTCTTTGCTCATAAGACAATCTACATATTCAGATGAAGAATTTTCGAGATCAACCATATAGATATTATCCATTCTAAATCCACGAAGAATAATTTTAAAATCGCTACGGCGAAAAACTAAGCATTCATTTGAATCAAATAAAACAAGGTTTCCCTTGTCACATAATTGACTTATGCTCAAGAGATTATGTTTTAGACCCTTAACTAGCAATATATGCTTAATGGAAGAGGAGTCATCCTTACCGACCGATCCAATGCCGATAATTTTTCCTTTGTTGTTATCACCAAAAATAACGCTTCCTCCTTCCTTGTGTTCTAGTTGAAGGAACTTGGATTCGTCTCCAGTCATGTGCTTGGAGCATCCACTATCAAGGTACCAAAGTACACTTGACCCCTTCAAACACACCTACAAAACAGATTAATGAGTTTTAGGTACCCATGCCATTTTGGGTCCTTGGGGGTTAGGCAAATCATAGTGATGTGATTGAATGTTATGTCTATGTCGTGTAAAACAAGCAGGGGCAATATGTCCAATTCGTCTACAATAATGACAAACAACATTAGGATTATGCATTCGTCTAGGTTGATAGTAATTGGACGGACGAAATTCATCTACTCTATTTTCGACAATATGAATATTGCGCAATTCATGAAAATCATTTCTCCTACTATTTGTTCTAGGATATGCAGCATTTCTAGAATAGTTATTTCTAGGTTGAAAGCCATTTCTAGGTGTTCTAAAAGGTTCAAAGTTCCTTCTAGTGCTTGGCCTAGAATATGCATTATTTCTAGGTTGCGATTGTTGAAAGCCATTTCTAGGTTTGTTATATCTAGGATGAGCGTTTGTTTTATTAATCCTAGGTTGAGCCTTAGGTTGTTGGGGGTTGGCTTCAACCTTTTCTTTAGGCTCATTTTTAAAACCTATGCCATGCTTGGTCGACTTCAAATTAACAAGGACTTCATTCAAATTTTTATGAGAAGAATTAAACTTATCTAGGGTGCCCTTAAGTCTTTGTATCTCATTTTTGAGATGCATGCAAGAAGTACAATTTTTACTAGAGCTCTCGGGTTTGTCGGCGCTTCTCTTGCCGAAAAATTTGTTTTCTTCTTTCAACTTCTCATTTTCCAAAATCAGTTTTTCCAAATCCTTTTCTTTCAAAGAGAGTTATTTTTCAAAATCTTTTTCTTTTAAAGAAGCATTTTCTTTTATCCTTTTAACAGTTTTGGAAGCTTTAATAAATTCACTATACAACTCATCAAAAGCATTTTGCATTTCCTCAAGAGAATAGAAATTTTTGGAAGAAATTTGACATACCTCTTCTTGATTATTTTCGTGAGCCATGAGACAAAGATTTGCGGCTTCGTCTTCTTCTTCCTCACTCGACTCGTCACCGGAGTCGCCTCCCCAAGATATGTATGCTCGTTGTTTCTTGAAGGGTTTCTTCTCCTTTTTGGCATTTGGGCAATTTGATTTAATGTGCCCGTTTTCTCCGCACTCATAGCACTTTATTTGATCTCCTTGCTTTTCGCCCTTTCGTTCATACTCTTTTCGCATGAACTTTTGAAATCTCTTAATAACGAGTCCGAACTCGTTGTCTCCGTCCTCATCATTTTGAGGTTGGCTTGTGCTTGCCTTGAGAGTGATCTTTTGTTTCCTTTGATCATCAACAAGAGGGTTAAGTATAGTAGATTCATAAGTTTTAAGATTACCTCTTAATCCGTCGATGGTGACATTTGAAACACCAATAGATTCTTGAATCGCGTCGGCCTTGGATCGCCATTCCGGAGTGAGACTTCGGAGAATTTTTCGGACAAGTTCCTTATCCGTTAAGGTCTTCTTACGAGCATGTAAATCATTAACGATTTTTGAAAATCGTTCGAACATCTCATCGACCTTTTCACGTTCCTTCATGTGAAACAATTCATATGCATGGGTTAGGAAATCAATTTTAGCTTCCCTTACCTGGTCCGTACCTTCGTACGTAATTTCCAGCTTGTCCCACATTTGCTTCGCCGTTGTGCAACATGATATTTTCCTGTAATCATCAGCATTTACAGCACAATATAATAAATTAATGGCTTTAGCGTTGTTTTGCACCTTTCGGATATCATCCGCATCGTATTCATCTTCGGACTTTGGAACATCTTTATTTTCAACCTTTTTGGTTGGAATTTGTTCTCCCTTCATTATAATCTTCCAAAGATGAAAACTATTTGATTGAACAAATATTCTCATCCTCTCCTTCCAGTATGTATAGTTTGTACCGTCGAATAGTGGTGGTCGGATGGAGCATTGTCCTTCACCTATTCCTGCAAAAGAATCACGAGTAGAAGCCATGGATTGTTTCTCTCAAACGGTTAAGTCTTCAGGGAGTTGGGCTCTGATACCAATTGTTAGAAAATACGCTTAACGCTAGAGGGGGGTGAATAGCGTTATAATAAAAATTAGCGTAAACTTGCGGAATTTAAAAATTGCAGGAAAGAAATAAGTGCGATAAGTAAATAAATAAGAACGAACGCACCGATGTATCCTGGTTCACCACAACCCGTGGCTAGTCCAGTCCCCGAGAGACTCTCTCGAGATTTCCACTAACACTGTTAAGCTTACGGGTGCTCAACAAACCTTTACAAACTGAGGACACAAGTCTCAACAACCTTTGCTTGAAGATACAACACTCCAAGACTTCAACCAAAGGAAACACAAGTTCCTTCTTACAATACAAGGGACTAACACTTCCCTTCAAGTGTATAAAACACTTAGCACTCACTTAAACAAGACTCTCTTAATAGAGTAGATATGAGTAAACAGATACGCTCAAGAACGCAACAGCTTTCGTCAAGAATTTTGGCTCTCAAAACTTATGTAATGAATAGAAAGTGATGAACAATAGAGTATGCAAGCTATAGCAATAATATGATCAGTTGTTGTGTTTAGAAGACTGATTTGAAGCTGTATTTATAGTTGCAAAACCATGCATTACCATTACCTAATTGCCAATTAAGAATTGCTGATTTTACTCAGTGACAATCGATTGTCAAGAAGCCACAATCGATTGTTTGCCAATCGTTCCAAAAATCATTCCCAGATTTTACGCTTAACAATCGATTATCTAAGATCAATAATCGATTACTGGCAACGTTCAAAAAATCATTTCCAGATTTTACTTAAAACAATCGATTGTCAGAAATCTACAATCGATTACTTGGCAACGTTCAAAAAATCATTTCCGGATTTTACTTAAAACAATCGATTGTCAGAAATCTACAATCAATTACTTGGCAACGTTCAAAAAATCTTTTTCAGATTTTATTTAAAACAATCGATTATTAGAAATCTATAATCGATTACCTTACGGTGTTTGAAAATATTTTGGCAACGGTCAATTACACAATCGATTATGCTATGAGAACAATCGATTATATATCAGTCTTTGAAAAATCAATTAGACACTGCCTTAATGCACTCGATTGTCAAAGGTTCACAATCGATTATTTAGTGACTTTGAAAATGTCTGATAGACACTGCCTCAACACAATCGATTGTCATATGTTCACAATCGATTATTTAGTGACTTTGAAAATGTCTGATAGACACTGCCTCAACACAATCGATTGTCATAAGTTCACAATCGATTATTTTGTAGCTTTGAAAAACTTTGATGTACACTGCCTCAACACAATCGATTGTCATAAGGTTCACAATCGATTGTCATGCAGATTTGAAAAATCTGATGCACACTGCCTTAACACAATCGATTGCCATAAGTTCACAATTGACTGTCATGCAGCTGACTTAACATAATCGATTATCATAAGTACATAATCGATTATCTTAGTCCAGATTTTAGAGGCATGTTTAAAAATCATTTTGACTAAAGTAAATATGCATGATTTAAAATCATTTTGCTTTAAATTAAATATGCATGATTTGATAAAAATGTTTTTACGAGAGAAGCCAAGTCTTGATCAAGTTATCGGATCAAGATCACAATTAAAGAACGACTCATGTATAACTTTATATCTTTGCTTGATCTTGGTCTTGTGCTTGAATCTCGTTATATATCAATTGCGCGCTTGTGCTTGGACCTCGTCACGTGTCAATTGCGCATAGTTTGTCATTCATCAAAACCTACAAATATGAACACACGTTTAGTATAGTGCCTTGAGAACGTGTTTCAACACGGTCTAAATTCAGGCACGGCCCGCCCGTCTGCTGTTAGGTCCGAAAAAGGCGTCGGGCGAGGACGCTGCTATGCCCCTTAATGAATTGAATAGCCCTTCGACCTTCGTTTGATTCCTCATTTTCATCAGACATCCAATGAAGTAGGAGCTCGCTCCCTACCTAGCGGTACTTCCATGGCTTGTCTCTCAAGGTCCTGTTTGAAAGGTAGTTGCGAGAACCTGTCTGGATTGAGTGGTCCTTTCTCGGGCAGCTACTGACCTCCATGCGGTTACCTTTTTTTTCATATTCATATTTATATCCTCTGCAACCATTGTTGGGACGGACTTTCGTGGATTTGACAAAAAATCATGTTGTGTATGTAGGTTAAATGCTGCTTTCTTTGTCCCATGGTGTTAGACTGGGTACATAGTTTAAGTAATAAAAAAAGCCTTTTAAAATTCATGGTCTAAAACAAACAAATAATTTTGTATGGCTAGAAATCATCTCATTAAGAGTAAAAATAAAAACTTTAAAAATTATATTGTTACTAAATATAAAAAGTTGTCATTTTTTTTGTGACCGACCAAAAGGAAAGAGTATCACGTAAATTAGGATCATGGGGTGTGTGTGTGTGTGTATATATATATATATATATATATTGTGGATTTTGAACACTTTTCACATAATATTAGGAATAGTCTAGTGGTCAAAGCTATTCAAATAGCTAAGGATGCTGGTTAGATTCTTGTATCCTTCATTTTATGCACTGTCTTGCATTAATTTAAAAACAAAACAGACCAAACTAATAACTATGTAGTTTTTGGTTCGACTCTTTTGTTACTGTTAATGATCAATTAATAAACTCACAAAATAAAATCCCTTTGTCTATGTGCACGAAAGTCAGAATACTAATTATTAAGTCCTTTCTTTGCACTCGCTTATTGCTAGGATATGACATTGAATTGAAGGTGTAAAACTAATGGTTTTTTATTTTTGGGATTACTACTTGTTCTTACTTGAACATCAAAACTATTTTGAAGGAGGATATTTGTGCTAATTTTTTATTCTATTATTATGGGTTATCTTAAATATTCATCATTCGTTATTCAAAATCTACCTCCTAAATCTCAAGTATATTGTTGCACCCTACAGGATACATCACAAAAAAAAAAATTGTTTGTGATTTGAAGGGTGAAAAAACAAGAGTATACATTAGTTTGCAGTAAACAAAATTGTGATTTTGGGTTGGGGTTGGGGGGGGGGGGGCGGGACAAGAGTATACACTAGTTTGCAGTTAACAAACTAGTAGTTTTTTTTGTTTCTCTTTGTTTACAGTTACAGATTTATTGATAAACTCTTCAATAAAGCCCTTTGTCTACGTGCACAAAAAGTAAGAATACGAATCTTGATTAAATACAACCACCAGTATAATTTCACCTAGTGGGGTCTGGGGAGGGTAGTATGTACGCAGATCTTACCCCTACCCTAAGGGTAGAAAGGCTGTTTCCAAAAGTAGACCCCCTGCATCCTTCCCTCCAAGAACTTCCCACCTTGCTCTTGGGAAGACTCGAACTCACAACCTCCCAGTTGGAAGTGGAGGTTGCTTACCATCAGAACAACCCCTCTTGTCTTAATCTTGATTAAATACATGGTCTATAATTTTGGCAACAGAACCACAATTCGGAAAGAGTAATACCAAAGTTATGGAATCGCAAAAATCAAACAAAAGTAAAAAATCGAATCATATTCAATTTATTTCGATAAGGTATTTGGTATAACATTTTTAAAACCGAATCTGAAAATACACAACAAAAATCTTTCAAAACCGTACTAAGGCAATCGATGAACACTCCTGCGACCTATCTTGGCTCCAAGAAAAAACTGCTTTGTCAAGCAATTATTCATAAAGATTTTACATTGTGTTTTTCAAACAATTCATGCTTTCTTGCAATGGTTCTCAAGCCACTCCATTGTGACACTCTTTGGCCTCTCTAGTGGCAATCCAAGAGCTCGGTCCCAAATTAGCTATAAAGATCCAAAAGAAGTATCAGTAAAATTTCAAGGGAAGTCAACGGACGACTTAGAGAAGGCACCCAAAAAAAAAAGGTAACTGCCATAGAAAGTACCTGAGAGCAAATGCCAAGAGCTCTTGATACACCAAAGAGGACCGTATAATATCTGTACAAAAAATGAAAGGAATAAGACATCAGCTTCCAGAGCCATTTACAAACACTCAATTATGTGAGCAATATGAATCTGTAATACCTTGCTTCAGTTAAACCATAATAGTTCAACAACACACCACTGTGGGCATCAACATTTGGCCAAGGGTTCTTAACCTGCAAAAGAATCCACAGTCAATAAACAAAAGCATTCTGCCTATGGTTAAGAAACATAAAATGACAAATCTGATTATGTGATTTTATTGAAGTTTCATATGAAACAGGAAGGCAGAGGAAAAATCTGATAAAAGATACAAAGATACTGAGTGAAACAATGACTAGTGAGATAAGGGGAAATTGTTACATACAATGGATAAAGATACTGGTACCTCACTCAATCCCATTTTCAGACATGCGGAAGAAGTTATCATTACCTAACAACCTAAACATTTAAATTCCTCCAAAATATTAGTCCCTATTTAAGTTGTGCCAAAATTTTATGTCAATCATCTTACTGGTGCTTTTGGGTTATTATCAAAACTTGAATGCTCTTCCTTCCCCGAACCCCAAACAAAAACAAAGAAAAGCAGTGTACAACCAACCATGCTAAACTACAATAAAAGGCTGAAGCAATTTCAGTAACAGTGTAGATGAAAGATTTACTTTGCCAAGTTCTGTAAGAATTGGAGGAACAACTTCGTAGAGTTTTGCAACCTGCAAGAACCAAAGCCAAAAGAACACAATGGGAAGATCAAACACATTGAAATGAAGAGCAATTCATTAATTTACAGCTTCAGGTTTCTAAGTACTAACCAGTTGAAACAGTGGATCTTCAGGCAAATGCTTCAAAGCGAACTCTCTTTGGCATGTGTATCTTGGATCAGTCTTGCGCAGAACTCCATGTCCGAAACCAGGGACAACCTGCAATTTGAGAATGATAGAGCATGTCAAACTCAACAATATGGGTTCAGGACTATAAAGTTTTCCGTCATCTACATAACCAACATCCCAACCCTTTCAATAAAACAAGGGAGAAAGAGAGAGAGAGCTTGCACCCCCCCCCCCCCCAAACACACACGCACATACCTCTATATATATATAGAGAGAGAGAGAGAGAACACCTTTTGAAAGCTCAACACATTAAAGATACGATGAATCAAAGCTAAAGGGAAGTTTTGTTTAGGGACAAGGCCAACTACCAAATCTAGTTTGAGAAGTAAAATTCAGTAACCATGATTAGAAGAGCAGTCAATGAGAAAAATAGAATATGATAAACATTTATTTTTGAATACTGTATGACATATAAAAAAAATATGCTGAAGGGAGAATTAACTTCTTTGAACCTCAATAACATGTGAAGGCAGTCAAATTTTCATCTAAGGTGAGCTCCAATCAGTGAGTTGAAAAATAAACCTAGCTCAGTCTATGGTAGTATTATGCAGAGAGGTTCATATACTACCTTGCCACTTTTCAATGTTTTCCAGACGTAGTCTTTCAACTGCTCTTTGGAAATGTTCTCCCCACACTCCTCTACAACAGATTTGATCCATAGCAAAACTTCCTGATGCCAAAGCAGAAAGTGGCAGCTGGGTCAAGATTGTAATCATCCAACAGATGCAGAATGCAGGTAAAATAAATCACATACACTATAAAAACATAGCTAAGGAAACCACTGCTTACTGGAATACTCTGAATTTAATAGAACTAGACAAAAAGGCATACCATCTGGAGATAGTGAAACTTTTAAGCGATTGAGTAACAAAGAAACAGAGTCTTTAAATGGGAGGGGATAACAAAGCATATTAAATATGGGACAATATGATGAACAGTCGGAATTTATTTGGACAAGTGAAGAAATTTACTGAACAGCTGGCCATATATCCAGAGACCAGTCCATCAATTATAGAGTCTATTTTGGCTTTTCTGTTAATATTATAGTTTGAAAAATATAAATTGAGACACACAGTGTAGCTCCAACCATTGCATGCCAGTTATGAAGAATATCAGTAGAAAAGCACTTGTTCATCTAGTAATTAGAATTTTTGTTTTCCTCCTCATTGGAATTTAACGTCATATTTTTCCATCTTAAACCACACACCACCTACTAGTTAGGAATAGGCTTTAAATATTACTATTTTTCTAATTATTATTACTATATATATATATATATATAAAAACTTATTTTCACTACTACTCTCATTTTATTTTGGCAATGATGATGATATGAGTTGAGCTTAAAGAAAGAAGTGAGGATTCATATCGATGTCCCAACTTTGTTTGGAACTGAGGCGTAGTAGTAGTAGTAGTAGTAGTAGTAGTAGTAGTTGCTGTTGTTAAACCACACCCCACTTCATTTTGTTGGGCAATGGCGATAAATATTAGATACGCATAAGGCAATAGCCATAGCAAATTTCAGCCAGAGAAAAACCTAGTGTGCATTCACAGCAGTAGAGAAATAAACAACAGTTATAAAGTAGACAAAGCACCTGATTGGCTAAACCATGAAGTGGTCCAGCTAAACCATTCAAAGCAGCAGCGAAGGAGAGGTAAGGGTCTGACAAAGCACTAGCCACCTGAATTTAAGTGCAATTAGTGCTACTGGAAAACTTGATAAAAGAATGCTGACTTATGAAACTTCGTTGCTTCATAACGAGGCTTAACCTATTGTATATGTATAATCCTATTTGACAAAAAATCCCATGTCAAGACTTAAGCCACTAGTAAACAGTTAGTTTGTCCATAAACACAGAATGAAGTACGCACCAAGTGACCTGTGTGAGCACTGACGTTACCACCTTCATGATCACTGCAACACAAAATGAAATCAGTGCCAACTGATACATAGACATAGACGCAACCAGAAATCCTGATTCCCAGGATAGACTTTACATACTCTTATGCAAGCATCATAAAATAGTTATCATAATCCAGATATCAAATTAACCTGTGTATCGTGACATAGAGCCTCATAAGCTCATGCATGTCAGAGGTACTGAAACCAAGCATGTGAGCAAAATTTGCACCATAATCCAGTGAGTCATCCTTAGGTATGGTGTTGCCGTTCTTGTACATCCTTCACAGTGTAAACAAAGGGTCAGTTTGCACATAATTTCACAGGCTAACTTTTCGTGTAAACATTAAAACCTCAGAACCAAGAGCTACTAAGCTGAGAGAAAACAGATTAGAAAGTCATCTCCTTCTAAGTGCAACACAAATGAGCGACAAAAGAGAATAGAAAAATGAAAACTGGTTGCCATACAATAATCTGACCTGCGATAAACATAAGCAGCAACAAGTGGAACTTGAGCAATCAAACTCATGGAATCCTCATATGTCGGTTCCCATAACCTAAAGATACAATAGTGTTAGTGTTTCCATGGAAAACGAATAATCAGCTTCAAGAGATGGCTTTGACGAGGCTCACTTTGACTTGTGAATCCCTTTCTCATATGCCTTTTGAAATTCACTTAGAACCTGCAGAGAGAACAGAAATGAGGGTTGAAATCTCCTAATAAGGTTGCAACAAACGAAACCACCACTTTCACGAGTTAATCACAGATGAGGTTCCTTCTTTCATCTTTTAATTCCAAGGTATTCAAAGATCCACAAACAATAAGGACAGTAGAATACGAATTTCCACGACGCAGAGCTGCTTCATGATGCTACATATCTTTTATACACTAAACATATAGTAGAAAAAAGATAAATTCTTCGCTCTTCACTTGTGGAAGAATACAAAGGAAGAAAGGACAAGTTGTCCTTGATTACACGACAAGTCAGTGAGAACTTAAGAACAGATGAAGAGTCCTTACGGATTCCAAGTTCACAGAACCAATCGGCGCAGGCATCAAGTTAAAAGTTTTTCTTCCAAATATTTGAACAGGAGGTTAACCAACTTCACACTCCCTATATCACAGTATTTGGCTGAGAAGCACCCAAATAGTCTGTTCCGAAGATCAACAACGTCAAGCTCAAATTAAATCAGGATCAGTGCACATGCATGATATCACCAAATTACAGACAAGCAACGAAATAATTGGTATCAGCAACGTCACACTCAAAATCAAAGGATCTACGTGCACATACATGATAATTAGGAAATTACTGAAAGCGGAAACAAAGAGTATAAAATGGTTCAAATTTCACCTGAAGAGCCATGACTCCAGTAGCAAACTGAGTCATGGGATGAGCTGTGACTGGTAAGGCATCAATAGTTTTGTATACATGATCTGCAGCAATAAAGTTACTGATACAACTTCAGAAAAACAAAAACATCAAAGTGGTGCTGATGAATGAAAAGGATTTATAACTCTATTGTAGAATCCCACAAACTAACAGCAACAGCATTCAATAAAGGTATGAACAGGAAAATACAATAGACAAGCTAAAGTACCGGGGACAGTAGCACGACTTCGCAATTCCTGAGACAATGAATCCACTTGCTCTTTTGATGGCACCTTCACAAGAGTAAGAAAGTGAAATAAGTATAGTCTTGAAATCTAAGCAATTTTATAGAAAATCCAAGCATTTATAACCACCTCAATGCCACCAATAACAATTTATCTAGGACGAATCACATTCAGTTGTGCACACTACTTGCAGTATCCTATGCTTAGAGAAGGTCCAGATTGGTATAAATGAGAAAAGAAATCTATCTACCTGAAGAAAAAGGGCATCTAATCCAAACCCAGGGTTTAAGAGCCCTTCAATAGAGAACCTTTGAACTGCCCTTACCAATTCATACTCGAACTCCGTGACAATAAGAGCCATATTGAAGCAGTTATAGTGAACTCTATTTCAAATTCCACTGATTATATGATAAATTAAGCACTTAAGAGCTCACCTTTCCTGTTAAAAGAAGCCAGAGAAGACCTTCAGGCAAGGGCTCTCCCCCAGGCTTTGCTGCAGGCAATACCTTTTGGCATTCAGGTATAGACAAGCCCCGAAAACGAATTCCCTGAGAGAATAGAGCAAAGGTAATGAGTGGGGCAACAGCAATCAACCGAAATCAATATGTTTTTGTGATTTACTTGCATTCACCATCGGATAAATATTAGGTAGAATGCAACCTCATCAGGGTCAAGTAATGAGGTTTCCCACAGTAATCCTGTCATTCCTCTCATTCCACCAAGAACCTATCAAATTGAACAACAAATGTCAATTCAGATTTATATCATTATTTTATTCCAAACTTGTAATTAACTTAAACAGCTATTTACCATATCAACTGTGATGTTTCTCAATTGAACCTTTCCATGTTCTGACTTGAGCTTCTTTAGGCGATCCTGTAATGAAAACGAACATAATTAAAGAATTAGAGAATCAGGAAATCATAAACATGGATATATCATATACATATATCACATGATAGACCTCACAACTTTATGAAAGCCCCTATTAGTGCATACAAAACATGACCACTTCTTTTTCTCCATGTAAAGTAATTTTCATTGGTGAAAGGGAGAAAGAACATGTTATAGAGAAAACATCGTCCCGTATAATTGAGAAAAAACATAACCAATAAATTAATTTCATAAAGAAAATGTGAAGTAAATAGTGCCTCGGTATATATGAAACTTAAACTCTGCAATCAAAGGTGACTGAAAGAAATTAATTTCATAAAGAAAATGTGAAGTAAATAGTGCCTCAGTATATATGAAACTTAAACTCTGCAATCAAAGGTAACTGAAAGAAAATGAATCTAAATATACCTGTTGTTCTGGAATCAATTCTTGCAGCTCAGAACGCAGATCCTATGTCAAATGAATTTATTAATATGACCATTATGTAGACATTAAGAACCAAGTGCGAGAAGAAGTAATTAAAAGATGAAGGGTAAAACATTTTGCATTTACCATTTCAAGTTCACCACAGTACTTCAAATTAGATATCATTTATATACTCTTCTGCCTCATTAATTTGTCCTCTAGCGTGGAAAGACAAAATAGCAAACAATGGCAGCAGAGGTTAAGGCGGAAATTTACTGGACATTACAAATCAAAGTTGGAAAGAAAGAAGGTAAGCAATCAACCATACAATGGCTATTAGCCAAGGTTTTAAACACTGATGATTCTCCTTCTCGTCTATTCCTCCTCTGTGGCATAACAATCAATACTAGCAATCTGATAGCACAATATGTAGTAACAGTATTGCACATAGAGATATAAGCTTTAGTGGACTAGTCAACTTGCAACAATAATATCAGGTGATTTCCAAAGTTCCGAGTACAAAAAAAAACTTGCTACTTGGAGGGCCTATAACTACATTACAATTTATAACCACTAATGAGCCGTCACCTTCAAGAGTTTGAAGAGAAGTAGTCGGCCAAACATAAAATTTAGCTTATTACATCAAATGCAACTTCTAAATTAATTTGCTTACGCAACTACTCAAGTGGCAGACTAAATTGACCCAAGCAGGCCATTCACACCCAAACACTAAGAAGAACCAGTAATTTCATTATCTTGGTAGTCAATTTGTTCACAATAAATCAGATCCTAACGCCTTCATAGTGTTTCTGCAGTGTCTTCGCTGGAAAATCTCTATTTCCATAAAGGATGTTATATAAGCTAGAAGCCCATATGCTTAAATGGAAAGGAGGGAAATAAATTTAAAAATACTATCACAAACTCAAACCAGCATCTCATACTGAGGTAATGGTCATCAAAATCCAGAAATTTTAAAACAAAAGGGAAAAAGCAGTTAGTTAACTTATGATATATTTCCTCAGATATTATGACACTAATTCTTAAAATCCATTGTGTACGTAATTTAACATCAAGAACAGAAAGGAAAAGGAAAAGAAAGATGATGCACCTGCAATAGACAGCTCAATATTTACCATAAGGCATCACCTAAAATGGCAATCTCAGTTTTTCCCAAACCATTCTCCCACCATCTCCTATTACAAGTGACAGGCATTCTACTTAATTTTCTCTGGTTCCCTCTCAATGTCCTCAATTTCAAGTATGTACATCATGTATTCATACAAACGTTAACTAATAATGTCTTTTGGATATGAAGATGCCCCAACACAACAATGATTGGTTATGTTTTATTAACTATGAGAACTTTTATATAGCCGATGCCAGCTAGCCACGGATTGAAGTGCAGGTAAATGATTGGTTGATCCACAAGCTTATTAATCACGGAGAAATATGTGTATACAAGGAGATGCATATATTGACAGAGAGACGTTAGAACCTACAAGACCAGAAGAGGTTTGGACTTGAAGCCAGCGCACAGAATTGCTAAGATTTGTCTGTTGGACCTATAATTCAATAATTAATGGGATGTTAAGCCAGGAATATACGCACTTCAGCAAAAAGAATTAAAAAGGTAAATCAAAATCATTAACTGAACTTACCGCTCGAGAACGCAGCTTTGACAGCAGAGAAACGCCGCGATAGAACACCATGGCTCGCAAAAATCAACAAATTAACTGCAAATAAAGTTTAATTAGTGCTTTAAAAAAGCCATATTATGACCACAATTCCTAATTATTTATCGCGAAAAAGAATGTACATTATGCCTGACTCAACTTCAAATATCATCCAAAAAAAGAGTAAAACGAAACAAAATCGCGAATTTTCAAAAAATATCGCGTGAAAATTCCACAGACTTGCATTTCCAAAAAGAGGACATAGAAGAGGAATTGTGCCATAAAAATCAGCCAAAGGTCGAAAATTAATCACCAATGAATTCAAATAGGAACGTGAAAGCAGATTAAATCACTGATAAAATCATCAAAATCATTGAATAACAGATTCTGGAAATGAAGATTAAGAAAAGGGAGGTTTACCTTTCACCTAGAGAGAGAGAGAGAGAGAGAGAGAGAGAAACTACTACTAGAATAGATCTCAAGGTGGGAAGTGGAAGAACTGTGCTGCTAGAAAAGTGGAGAAAGGTTCTTTATTTTTATTTTGTTTGCTAAAAAAGGAAGAGAAAATAATATTCAACCGAGGTAGGCTTTGACTTCAAATATAGAAGGCGTGAAAAGGCAAATAATACTACTAAGCTGAAGAGCCACACTAGGCAAATATAATAAGATGAAGAGAACTATAATTTTGGTATTATCTTAAAATCAAAATTAAACCGTATAAAGGTAATAAATAGTACGCAATAAAATGGAAGCTAAACAAATATATAGCTAATCAAAAGCAACAATTAGATTCTTTTCGAGTGTACAAATTTCATCATTGGAATTTTATACATCAAGCAGGTTATTTAAGAATACTTAGTTGATCGAGAAGCAAATGCAAAGCCATAATTTTAAATTTATAGGTTTAAGATTCTAGTTTTCTTTGAAATTATTAAATTTTAACTTAATAATTTATATATGTCATAAATATCTTAGGACAAATATTGAGTTTGGACCAAAATTAATCTCTAGCACAAAGAAAAAATAGGAATTTGTAAGGAAGAAAAATGCATTTACAAAAACCAAATTTACTAATTCTTGTTTCAATTTCCTTTTTTCAGCCAAACAAATCGTCTGATATTTAAAGAAAAATGGTGAATAATGCAAAACCAATGTGTTTTTTAGGCTGCGAGATAGCCGCCAGAGTAGCATTCCATTATGACTTTTTATGCTCCTTCGGGACAACCGACGAAAAATATGGCTTTTCAATGATCAAATTCCTCCTTCGATCCATAATAGATTATCTTGACACATCTATTAAGAAAATATTAAATTTTAAATAAAAATAAGAAAGATTTTTCTTCCTAAATCATATACAAAATTATATTACTAAATTTATTCATAATTTGCATATTACCCGTCATGCGAATAGTATTTCTAAAAAATATAGATAAATCATTAAATAAGGAATCATTGTAGCTTTAGGTTTCATTATTTAGCGGCGCTAATATTCGGAAATTAAATATTCTTCCAGATATTTTACAACCACCTCACTTACGTAACAAACCACGCCCCACGATTTCCTCTTCAATCACTCACGATTTCCTTTTCTAAAACCAGCGAAAATCTGTAACCCCTCCTCGTTGACAACTATTAAAAAGCTAATTTGGGTTTTCAAAAGACATTTGTTTGTTTGGATGGAATGTTGTTGCAAAGAATTGAGAATTTCTCTCTATGTATCTCTATTTCTCATTCTCAAATTTCAGTAATACAAAGCAAAGGAAAAGAGAGTAGCAAGTCCACCATTGACAGTATCACGACCCAAAATACATTAAGGGTCGTGGGAGACCGAACACTGCTATCAGGCAAGCCAACCAAATATAATTAATTAAATTCTAATTTTTTTGTGTTTGTTGAAATCATTTTCCTTATACATGTGAATAATGAATAATAAAATTTACAGAAGTAACAATGGAGTCTTTAACAAACTTAATATAGAATAATCCAAAAATCATCCCATAACTCGGTGTACAAGTACATGAGCTTATTCTAGAAAGTAATGCAATACAACGACCGTCTGAAATACAATGGACATGAAATAAATACAATACGTTGAAAGAGACTATACTAGCTGTGGGTCGCCCTGAAAAATGCAGTTCACCTAGCCCCCGTATCATCCACGGTGCTACGTCTAGTAGGCTACTAGAAGTACATCTGCTTATGCAATAAAAATGCACAGCAAGTGTAGCATGACTACGAAAATAACGTGTACTAGGCAAGTATCCCGTCTAATCTCGACGAAGTAGAGACAAGAAGTCGACTTCCACACTTGCCAATGGTCCAATATAATATAGCTAAGATGTGAGAAAAATATGGATTTATCTAGCAATTATGAAAGCGAATAACACCTTCTCAATTAATAAGAGATTTTCCAAGATTTACTTCTTCATTATCTTTATCAAGTTATATCGAGCCATGAAAGGCAATATCAACATTTGAATCTCTCAGGCAAGAAATACAAGCATGAGCATATCATGTTGAGGATGTACGGCCCGATCCAACAGAGATATAAAATGTGCAATGCCGAGGGTCGAACGATACGAACGATAGATGCATCTATTACCCAGCTCGTGAACTATCCATGTGATACGGCGAACATTGCACACAAATCATACATGCGATGCAGGTACACATAAAATCACATTTTCAAACACTTAATCAAAATTTCATTAGGGAACGACTAACAGAGGAAAAATTCAAATTATATTTTATTTAACGATTTAAGAAAAATAAAGTCTAATCCTTTTAGAAATTCATTTATCACTTCAATAGAATTTATGCAATTCACACCGTCAACAAAATTAAAAATATTTCCAAGTACAACATACTTTGGGTCCTAGACAACCTGGACAATAGCATAATAGTAGCTACGCACGAACTCTCATCACCTCGTGCGTATGTAGCCTCCACAAATAGGAGCACATACCCAATTAACTTATCTATGGGGACAATTCCCTCTTATAAGGTTAGAAAGGAGACTCACCTCGCTCCGAAGATCCATAACCAGCATTCCACGCTCTACTGAAGACTCCAATCGATGCACAAAGCTCCAACGCTAGCCAATAATAATACCAATCCATTAATATATACTCAATTAGTCCTTATGATCTAATTTATAACAATTCCCAACCCCCGATCGAAAAGTTGACAAATACGTTCTCGGGCCCACGTGCCCAGATTCCAAAAAATTTCGAAGATAAACTTTACTCGTAACCTCACAAACTAAAATATATAATTTACTCACAATTTCATACCTAAAATTGTGGTCAAATTCCAAGAATATCAATTTTTTAGGTTTTTCTCTCAAACCTCAAGTTTTCTACAAATTTCTATGTCCTAATCCGTATATAATCATAGATTTAACTCAAAACTATCATAATTCATGCTTGGTGGTGAAAATGACACCTCAAAGTTGCTCCAAAATCGGTTCTAATGGAAGAAAATGGGGTTGAAATGAGCCCAGCCTCCGATTTAAAAGAACATCACTACCTCTAGCATTTCCGCACTTGCGATCCCTTGACCGCTTCTACGGGTCCCCCCAGGCTCCCTTTTTCACTTTTGCGCGTTTTCCACCGCAGGTGCGGTCCCGCTACTGTGGCCCCATAACCGCAGTTTTAGTCTCTTGACTCTTGACCCCAAAATCGCATTTGTGCCCTCCTAGCCGCTTGTGCGGCTCCGCATCTGTGGCCAAATCCTCGCAAGTGCAGTTATACCAGATACCAGCAACTTCAGCCTTTCCAAAATTTCATATTCGTTCGCTTAGCTCAGCATTTCCCTCTTCTGCGTTCATGTCCCAGTCAACGCGTTCGCATAGGTCAACTTTTGGATCTCATGTGATTCCTTCAATGCGTTCGCGTGAGCCTCGTCGCGTTCGTATAACTTTCATTCCGAAACCTTCGTGTTCGCAGTCATACCTTCCCGATCCGAAGGGAATTTTGAGCCACTTAAATTTTCCTTCTTCGTGAATGTGTTCCCCTCTCCGCGTTCATGCTGCACAACTGGTCTAAACAGTACTTAACATTTCAAAAATGAGGTTTTGCCATTTTTATCAAAACACAAGGTTTGGAGCTCGGATTTGGGAGCAATTTCAAGGTTTTTTCACAGGCAATCACTGGATAACGAATTCTCTACCCTCCTATGATTAAAACCCACTAATCTAATCACCAATTCTTCCTTAATTTTGGATTTTGAATGAAAATTGGGGAAAACTTCTTAGACCTAGCTATTGGATTTTGAGTGGGCATTTGACCTCCAAATTTGGAGATTTTTATATGGTTAGACTCGTGAGAGTACGAGGGGTTTGAAAACATAAAAATTATTCAATTTTGAGACGTTGGTCTGAGGGGTATTTTGGTTATTTTACCTATTTTTCGCGCCCTAGCTTTGAATTTAATAGTTAAATCTGTTGTTTGCAATATTATTTACATTATGTAATTGAACTAAATAAATTTGGGTTATTCGGAGTCGGACACTTATGGCAAAAGCGTGGTTCCTTAGAGGATTCGTACCGGTTCGAGGTAACTGGCTTGTCTAACCTTGTGTGGAGGACCTTTCCCCTTAGGACATGATCCTTGGTATTTGAATGCCTCGTACGTGAGGTGACGAGTGAGTACTTGAGCTAATTGTTAAACCCATTTCCCTTGAAATATTTAAATTGAGATTCCTAATTACTTGTTCATTTTAGACTGTTAGTTCAACCTTTGCTAGCTTAGAGAAGCATGTTTAGATATCTTACTTGTTTAATTGATTAACCGTATTATTTGCACTCTATGAAGAATATTAGTCTATAATTTACCGCTATTTGTTCCGATTTAGCAATTATTCTTAGAATATGAGTTGTTGTTGTGTGTTTAATTTGGGGCTATGGGACGGTTTACCAGGAGATCCACATGTTCTTGGTATGTTCTGGATTGAGACCGTGGGATACCAAGAGATCCCTGGCACTTGTATTTCTATATATTGGGATACCAAGAGATCCCCGGCTTACTTATTGAGGATATCAAGAGATCCTCGGGATACCAAGAGATCCCCAGCGTATATGATAAGGATACCAAGAGATCCCTGGTGTGTATGATGAGGATACCAAGAGATCCCCGGCTACTATTCTTTATTGAGAACAGTATTCCTTGTATTTTTCTACTATTCTTTATTGAGAATAGTATTCTTTATATTGTTACCTTTGCTTTCTATTACTGTTTCCGTATTTATCTGGTTTAGATTCTCGCTGTAGACTTTATTTAAACTATTTCCGTTATCTTATTATTTATTATGTTTTATCTCAGTAGGGCCCTGGCCTTCCTCGTCACTACCCGGCCGAGGTTAGGCTTGGCACTTACTGAGTACCATTGTGGTGTACTCATGCCTCTTCTGCATATGTTTTTATCTGCAGGTCCAGGTACCTCTACTCATGAGCACTATCAGTGAGGCAAGCGGACTACAGAGACTTCAAGGTAGATCTGTTGCGTCCGCAGACCGACGAGTCTCCCACTTTACTCTATATTTAGTACTTAGTTCTCCTTTCTTTTGGTTGTTAGATATTCTGGAGTTCGGAGCCTTTACTTTACATTTCTGTAGCCTGTGTTACCCGTGAGTTTTCGAGTTTGGGGATTTGCTTTAGACTTCTGCTATTGATGTTGTATATGCCGAGTGGCATTAAGTATAATTTCCTTTCTAGATATTTAGTTTGGTTTTCTCTATTTCTTTTTGCAATTATTATATTTCCGCAATATTAGGCTTACCTGGTCGTGGGAACTAGGTGTCGTCATGGAAGGTTCGCGGTCGGTGAACTAGGGTCGTGACAAGTTGCTATCATAGCTCTAGGTTCATAAGAGTCACGGCACATATGTCGGTTTATTAGAGTCTTGCTGATCGGTATGGAGACGTCTGTACTTATCTACAAGAGGCTATGTAACTATTTAGGAAAAATCTTCACTTCATTGAATTGCTTATCGTGCTATATTTTGACATCAATTCTAAAACTTCTGTCTTCTATTCTCTCACAGATGGTGAGGACACATGCTACTCAGGATGATCAGGCACCCGCACCCCCTGCTATGGCCGTTAGAGGCCGTGGACATGGACGTACACGTGGTGCAGCCAGAGCACCTATGCGAGATGCCGGAGTTCAGGAACCTGTCACGCCTACCACTACTACTGCTCTAGCCTTGCAGGAGACATTAGCTCAGTTTATGTCTATGTACACCACATTGGCTCAGGCGGGGTTGCTTCCCCTTGCAGCAGCAACATCTCAGGCCGAGGGAGGGGCCTAGACTCCCGCGGCTCGCACTCCTGAGCAGAGAGAGTAGATGGATCAGGTCCTAGAGGTTATTTCTGTACCGCCTACAACGCCAGTTCAGCCCGAGGATGCGTCAGCTGTATCAGAGGACGAGCAGCTGGGGCTTGAGAGGTTTAAGAAATATAAGCCTCATGCATTCAGCGGTTTAGCATCGGAGGATGCCTTGGGATTTTTACATGAGTGTCATCATATTCTTCGAACTATGGGTATAGTAGAGTCCAGAGGGGTTTCCTTTACTGCCTTTCAGCTTTAGGGTGTCGCCTATGATTGGTGGCGTACTTATGAGATAGACAGTCCGGGCGAAGCTGCTTCACTGACTTGGACCCATTTTTACGACATGTTTCTGAGAGATTTTGTTCCCCATAGCCTCAGGGACGCATGGCGTGCAGAGTTTGAGCACTTGCGCCAGGGTATTATGACAGTTTTAGAGTATGCCATCCGTTACACCAGGTTGGCCAGGCTTTGGTTGCTACAGTCCGCGAGAGAGTTCGTACGATCATTGAGGGCCTTGTCCCACTCATCAGATCTAGCATGGCTCGAGAGTTGGAGATGGACATTCCTAATCAGCATGTAGTGATCATTGCTAGGAGGATCGAGGGTATGCTGGCCAGGGAGCGAATGGAGAGAGAGGCCAAGAGGTCTCGAGAGTCGGGCCACTAACTCTGGTGCCCGTACTCCAGCAGCAGGTTGACATGGTAGGGGTTTTGTGAGTCGCCCCGTTCATTTAGCTCTTTCAGCTGCTAGCAGTGCTCCCAGTTCCGTCTATACAGCCTTACTACCAACCTCCAGTTTCTAGCGCGCCTCCTGCGCGGGGTGCTTTCAGAGGGCAGTCTAGCAGACCTGGCCCCAGCTAGTCACAAACACCACGTCCTCCCAGAGCTTGTTTTGAGTGTGATGACACTCGCCATGTGGTGAGGGATTTCCCTAGACTTGGGAGAAGTGCACCTTCATAGACTGCTCAGCGAGAATGTGCTTCTCAGAGTTCTCAGGCCATGATCACAACTCTAGTTGCCACCCCATCTGCCCAGCCAGCCAGGGGCAGAGATCGGGGATATAGAGGTCACCATCGAGGGAGGGTCCAGGCCAGATATTATGCTATTCCTGATCGCACCGAGGTTGTTGCCTCCGATTCTATCATTACAGAAATTATGTTGGTTAGTCAGAGAGAGGCATCGACTCTATTCGATCCAGGCTCTACCTATTCTCACGTGTCTTCTTATTTTGCTCCGCATTTGGGCATAGCCCGAGAGTCATTGAGCTCTCATGTTTATGTTTCTACTCCCATGGGAGATTCTCTTATTGTGGACTACGTTTATCGATCGTGTATGGTTACTATTCGTGGTTTTGCGACCATAACGGATTTATTGTTACTCAGTATGGTTGACTTTGATAATATTTTGGGCATGGACTGATTATCGCCCCATCATACTATTCTTGATTGTCACGCCAAGAGCGTGATGCTGGCTATGCCAGATATTCCACGTATTGAGTGAAGTCGTACTTTTGATCACACTCCCAGTAGAGTCATCTTTTTTCTTAAAGCTCAGTATATGGTTGAGAAGGGCTGCGCCGCGTATTTAGCTTTTGTGAGAGATGTCAGTGCTGATACCCCTTATGTTGATTCTGTCCCAATGGTACTGTCACGACCCAAATCCCAAACCCGGTCGTGATAGCGCCTCTCGTGAAGACAAGGTCAGCCAATAAAACAAATGCTTCATTGTAACAGTTATTTAAAACCTTGGTCTGAGACCATATGATATGCAAATTATGCTAAACAGTAATATCAATCCCCGAAGGATTCTACAAATTGGCACAAGGCCCTAAACATGAAAATCAACCCAAATTATGATGATAACAAGTAATTTCAGTTAAATACATAGTAAAACAAATAACCGGGACGGACCAAGTCACAATCCCTAATGGTGCTCTACCCCACGTTCATATTCGGCGTGCAAGTCACCTCAATACAATACTATGATGTGCAAATTCCAGGTTTCAAACCCTTAGGATATCATTTACAAGTATTACTCACCTCAAGACGACCAAAAGTCTAGCTCGCTATGCCCTTGCCTCTTTAATTGGCCTCCTCGTGCGACGAGTCTACCCAAAATCACACAAACATCGATGAAGCTCGATTTCTAAAAGGCGGGGTTTTAGCCATACATATATGGGACCTGCCTCTTAATGGTACTACAATGTTCCATACTGTTAGGTAAACTTAAATCCACAATAAAATATTCAATAGGGCCAATATTAGTAATAAATTCCATAACTTATGTCATTTAGGCATATTATCAAACACCTTGTAGACATAGATATTTGCACCTCATTACTATAGTATTGGTTCCTCTAACTATCACCACTAACCAACAATTCATCCCACTACTATTCTTTAACAATTTATACTCCTAACATCGCATGTGTGATCAACCATTCACACCTAAACAGATAAAAATTCCATCAAATAAATACCTTTAAATCCCTACCATGTTCATGTATTCAAATTGGGAATTTACGGCTTCTAACCACCATACTATAAGTTGTAATACTTGATTCATTGTCATATTCCCATAATATATCCATATATGCAAGTTTAAGATGTAGGATTTACCTTTTGGAAAAAATCTTGCAAAACCCTCATTTGAGTTCTTGAAGGAATTTCTTGAAAATCTAAGGATTTTTAATATCAATCCATGTAAATATAAGTGTTTGGGAGTAATAATCAACTCAAAGTACTCCAAAAATCTTACCTTGGATCATAGAAATGAAGAGTGGGACGAAATCTCCTTGAGAGAGCAAGCCCTTGCTCCAAAAATGGCTTGGGAACTCTCTATTCCCATTCTTGGGGTATTTAGGGGCCTGTTACTAGCACGGATGCGCATCTGGGCGCGCTAGTTTGCCCAGTGTTCTGTCTTGGGGGCGCATATTTTAGCGCGGGCGCGCATCTGGGCGCGATAGTGACACATGCCCAGTAAAATAGTCATAATTTTCTGTATACAACGCCAAATTATGAATGGTTTGTTGCGTTGGAAACTTGACTCAAAGAGCTTTAATTTGATAGGTATATCCTCACACAACTTCTTATATTACTGGAGATATGGTCGTTTAAAATTAGGTCTTGTGCAAACTCATTTACAATTTCGTTTATTATGAAATTTCACAACTTCAAAAGTTCCCATTAGCCATCCGAAATCACCCGGAGGTCCCCGGGACCTCAACTAAAAGTGAAAACCCATCCTAAAACGTCATATGAACTGGTTCCAACCATAAAAATACATTCAACAACACAGAAATCACCAGTTCTCAACGGATTCAAGCCTAAGAACTTTGAAACTTCTAACTTCCACATCCGATGCCGAAACACATCAAAACTAGTCCGAATGACCTCAAATTTTGCACACAAGTCCAAAATAAAATAAAGAAGCTACAACAACTCTCAGAATTACTTTCCGACTTCCGAATCAAAATATCATCTATCAACCGGAAATCGTCAAAATACTAACTTCGCCAAAATAGGCTAACTCTTTCACCGAGCCTCCAAAATTACTTCTGGTTGATCTCTTAAGCCTTAAATCATCCCCTGAAACTAACTGAATCATTGGAAATAAATTTTGTGCCCTTTAACTCATAAGTCAATATCCGGTTGACTTTTCCAACTTAAGCCTTCTTAATAGAGACTAAGTGTCTCGTTTCTTATCAAAATCACCCCAATTCAACTCTAACGCACCCAATATAGATAATGAAACATAAGGAAGCAGAAAATGGGAAGAACGGGGTAGTAACTCACGAGACGAAGGGTCTGGTCGTCATATTTTTCCCAACTTAAACAAACGCTCGTCCTCGAGCGTACCCAGAGTTGTCCTAAAAGCCAATCAAAAGCTGAATGACCTTATCAGCATAAACCCGGGGATGATCCCCTATCACCCTATCTCATATAGGTCCGATAACACGTTTTAATCCAATTTACACAATCCAGTCTAGCCCATAAATCTTAGAGCCCCATTTCACCTTTTTGGATATCATACACAAGATCAGAACCTCACACCTACATTCAAAATATGTTTGAACCACCTGTAGTAGACCATGCATGTAACCTTAAGTGCAATTATATGACATACCAATAGCTCAAACAAATGAAGCGATAACTTTCATTCGCAGCAGCTGCCCGCAACAACCAAATACAGATAGAAATTACTTTTTCGCCAATGCCTCATTCCAACATTCTCATATACTGCCAACGATAATTGAAACACGTAATAAATCATAATCATTGCTTAGATTAACCATTCATGATGCCATTTCTCCTTTAGCAATGATATAACAAAATTTTGAATCGAACCTCGATATTTACCCATCAAACATGTTGGAATCAAATCTGATTGTATTTATTAATGGCCCCAAAGATCACTTTGAATCCAACACACCACTCTGGTGATATTACACATTAATACATGACTAAGTCACAACTTGCATAATACGCACACCAATAAGAAACAACTAGAACATATTCAAATCATGAAAATGACTCAACTAAGAGAGTTGTACCTCAAATTCACTAGTACTTCCACAACACAAGGTTGAGACCCTGTCTCACATCATAGAAACAGGACACACAAAGTTGACCCGCAAGGTCATGTGTCCACACAGCTTTGCTGCAACGCGCGATCTTATCCAAATTCTACTCCACATTAAACACCTCAAGTCACTATGCTTGAAATCGACAACCATGCTCAATTGATGGCTGGAGCCAGAGCAAATCATTACACCCACAGTGAAACAAATAATACATACCACGCAAACCTGATAGAACATAAACTAATTCACGTCGCCACTCAACCCGTGGCATTTTCGGCACATCCCATTTCACAATAGTTCAGAATTTCCCGACACTAAGACAACCAGTCTAAATTCTGACATCAGATACAAAATCTAACATACCAGCAAGTAAAGATCCACTTGAGCCTCCAAATCCTGATAGCCGTTAAACAGTACCAACGCACACGATCAACAAACACAATATAGCCTGTACATGAGAACTCCCAGTCTCCAACTCCATATAGCACATGCATCATCCTACCTTACCCCAATACTATTGAAATGCCATCAACTTAATCACATTGGCCTTTTTCTGAAACATGTAACATGTACAAATCACTATGATTAGAAACAAAATTTCCTTAATCATCTTAAGCTCATTTCTCTAATCACCCAAAGTTGCCCGTATTGCCTAAGAATGTTATGAATTTCCATTCAGGACTGAATCATGACCTAACAGATGCAATTCTCAATCCTTCACAACATATCACATATACCATATCATCCTAAGGTAACATGAGGAGTTCATCTCACCTTTCGAACCATGAACGTTTACGTACTCAACTAGTCAAGAACTTCCATTGATCCCATCTAGAAGAAAAATCATCCCATGCTCTGCATGACATACATAGGTCTCATTCAAATTCTTACAATACCGGCACGACGGATAAGATCTATAATTCATAATACCGCAGAATAAATAATTCATTGGGTCTATAATTCTGGCAAGAACTATCACCTCATTCTGAACCAAATAATGGCCTTAGCCCCTTAATTTACTTCGTATACTCAGATTGCACTGATCTCAAAATCAATGATCTCGTCTCACCCATTACGAACTGCTCAAGCAATAAGCCACCTCAGACATAGTCAAAAAGCCGCATATGATTCCTTAATATGCCAATGGGGTACCAATTCGAACGCGATACAAAAAGAAAACAAACTTTGGAAGGAATTACCAATCCCACGCATTAATACGGACTTTCCTTAGAAAGTCGGAAACAAGGCATACAAAATATCATATAGAAAACTATACTTAGTATCACACTGTTATGGCGTGCAACCCGATCAAGATAACATACCCATGGCGGCGTACCACCCGATCCATACATAGATATCATATAAGGAGATGCACATCAAGCTAAATTTGCTCAGTACAACAAAATACTGAGTATCGGTCATAAGCATGCTAAGTGCATAAAAATATCTCTGAGGTAAATATAGCGTTATAAGCTACAAAACTCAAGTACAACTGAGGTGCGATGTACAATCTGAATTTTAAGAGCCAGGATGCTCATATAATGTTATTCCTACACAAATTCTCAACACATAGCAATTTCTCAGGTCGTCTCACAACTCACATGGCGCAATGCATCACTACGTAAAATATCTGACAATGAAACATCAACCTAACTACTCCTCCATGAGGACCGCGTTACTAAAATGCACACATCTGGCCTGATATAGAGCCAGTATTCAAATTAAATCCATCGACTTCAAGCCAATTCTAATAACACTGAACTAGTTTGATAACTTTTCCAAGGTCTTGATAACACACAAGAACAGCCATCACAAATTTCCTACTTGGCTTACTTCTTTAATCAATCAAGTGATCACATGCCACACTTATATCATCTTCCCGTGGTACACACTCCGACAACCTACCACAACAATGTCTGGAACGTACCTCCAACCACCAGTTACACTAATGCTGAAGAGCAATCAAGAATCATTAACCAGGATGCAAAACCCCTTTTTCAAAGCACCGACCTTATGTGTAGCTGGAAATAATGCCAACTTAGCATAAACATCAAAACTTATATCCTGCTCATCCGAGCTTATGACATCTTGTCAAAAATTTTCCTTCACTCGTGCCATTCTCGACCCAATTTTCATAACCAGAACTGATTCACTAACATGCATCAAATCGGAACTAACATAATACATAACCGTACAATTAGCTAACCAGTAGCAAGCTCCCCGACTTGGCTCGAAGCCATAGATCACAACACATACACTCTATTGTTGTCGTAATATCATGGCGAGGTCAAACTCACTACTTCATAAACTTGTGGAAACACGAATCATCAGAATTTTAACTCTTCTGCAATTTTTGCATTCACTCACACAACAGTTACGCCCACTCTTTAGGCGATAAACTTTTTACTAAGTCTCAAATTTTTCAAAAATTTCGGCAGAGTTTCCTTTATAATTGGGCCTATCCACCTGCAGGACAATCACCAAAATCATCCTAACAACACGTCCACAACTTGACAAAGCATCACAATGTATATCAAGAACATTAATCATAATACTACATATAATATATTATCAAAATTGATACATGGACATGCGTTGTACCTTTTCAAATCATAACACATATAAATTACCTTTCAATCCTCCATTAGTGGGCTATCCAACCGAGTAAGAACATATTCTTTTTTTAATGTTTTCGACCTTCAAGGTGGTCTCCTCGACTCATAGATTTCGTCATAATACATTTACAGAAGCGATCTCAGCTCTTAGACTTATCTAACTAGTATGACAAATAGATTTTTCCATATAAGCCAATTACCCACTAACTTTACCTTTAGTTACTATCTTTGTATACCTTTCACTGCCATATACGTTACATGGTCATATAATCTTCCTAGGTCTTAACTCAACCCACAACATGCTATTTAATTTTCTCTCAACTAGGAGAACTAAAATATTATCCACGCACCTTCAACTCGGGGCAACACATCCAATCACAATGGAAATCAACACTTAATGGTCCATCTATCACCTAACAGTCCTTTTTCGACACTTCCAAGTCATATAGACACACCACACAACACTAATATACTCATCACATAGCTATCTAGCCGTCATTCCCACAATTAGGGACAATACTGAACATATAAGTTCATAATACCAGCTTGCAAAACCAGCACCTCAGTGCTCAAGCCATAAGAGAAGATTCGGCCTAAAGTCCTCCAGACTGGCCCAATATCAACTCATAGAAATTACATTTTGCCCCTAGATCGGGGAATCACGAGCCATCAAGGCACATATAATACTAAGCACTAATGTGCGCATACAAACGTGAGGAAGAAATTTTAAAAGTTACTTTTTCAAGCTGAATCAAGAGCGCACTATAAGAATTCAAGAATATGAAGTTTTCCTAAAGATTCTGCATCCTCTCGAGGATAAATACAGACGTCACTGTACCGATCCGCGAGACTCTATTAAACCTGCTAGTGACTCGTGAGACCATGCAACCTAGGCTCTAATACCAACTTGTCACGACCCAAATCCCGAACCAGATCGTGATGGCGCCTCTAGTAAAGACAAGGCCAACCAACAAAACAAATGCTTCCTTGTGACAGTTATTTAAAACCTAGGTCTGAGACCGTATGATATGCAAATTATGCTAAAACAGTAATATCAATCCCCGAAGGATTCTACAAGTCGACACAAGGCCCCAAACATGGCAATTAGCCCAAATTATGATGATAACAAGTAATTTTAGTTAAATACGCAGTAAAATCAACAACCGGGACTAACCAAGTCACAATCCCCAATGGTAATCTACCCTATGTTCATATCCAGCGTGCAGGTCACCTCAATACAATACTATGATGTGCAAATATGGGGTTTCAAACCCTCAGGATATCATTTGCAAGTATTACTCACCTCAAGACGGCCAAAAGTCTAGCTCGCTATGCTCTTGCCCTCGAATTGGCCTCCTCGTGTGATGAATCTGCCCAAAATCACACAAATATCGATGAAGCTTGATTTCTAAAAGGCGGGGTTTTAGCCATACATATCTGGGACCAGCCTCGTAATGGTACTACAATGATCCACTACTCTTAGGTAAACTTAAATCCACAATACAACATTCAATAGGACCATATTAGTAATAAATTACATAACTTATGCCATTTAGGCATATTATCAAATACCTTGTAGGCATAGATATTTACACCACATTACTATAGTATTGGTTCCTCCAACTATCACCACTAACCGACAATTCATTCCCACTACTATTCTTTAACAATTTATACTCCTAACATCGTATGTGTGATCAACCATTCACACCCAAACCAATAAAAATTCAATCAAATAAATACCTTTAACTCCCTACCATGTTCATGTATTTAAATTGGGAATTTATAGCTTCTAACCACCATACTATAAGTTGTAATACTTGATTCATAGTCATATTCCCATAATATATCCATATATGTAAGTCTAAGATGTAAGATTTACTTTTTGGAAGAAATCTTGCAAAACCCTCCTGTGAGTCCTTGAAGGAATTTCTTGAAAATTTAAGAATTTTTAATATTAATCATGTTAATATAAGTATTTGGGAGTAATAATCAACTCAAAGTACTCCAAAAAGCTTACCTTGGATCATAGAAATGAAGAGTGGGACGAAATCCCCTTGAGTGAGCTAGCCCTTGCTCCAAAAATGGCTTGGGAACTCTCTATTCTGTTCTTGGGGTATTTAGGGGCCTGTTACTAGCGTGGCCGCGCATCTGTGCGCGCTAGTTTTCCCGGTGTTCTATCTTGGGTGCGCATATTTTAGCGCAGGCGCGCATATGGGCGTGCTAGTGACACATGCCCAGTAAAATGGTCATAACTTTCTATATACAACTCCAAATTATCAATGGTTTGTTGAGTTGGAAACTAGACTCAGGGTGTGTTTGGTATGAAAGAAAATATTTTTCGGAAAATGTTTTCCAATTTTTTCATGTTTGGTTGGCTTAAATATTATGGATAATATTTTTCTTTTCAATTCATTTTCCTCCAATTGGAGGAAAATATTTTCCTTATCAAGATAAGGGAAAACATTTTCCAAACCTCCTTCTCAACCTTCTCCACCCTCACTAATCCACCTCATCCCGCCTCCAAAAAAAGATATTTTTTTTATATTTAAGTTTTTCCGATACTACCCACCCTACTACCCCTCCACCCCACTCCTCCCCCTACCTCCTCCCCCGCAAAAAAAATATTTTTTTACTTTAATTTTTTATTTTGCAATTTTAAAATTCTTTTTTTTATTTTTCTGCACCACCTCCAACCCCGCCCCACCCGCACCCCGCCTCCCCCCAAAAATTTAAATATATTTTTCAATTTTAGTTTTATTGTTTGTCGGTTTTAAAGTCTCAAAATTTCACAAGTTCCAAAATTATGAGATTGGAGGTTTATGTGTTTGGAAGGTTATGGGTTTAGAAATTATAAAGTTTACGGGTTCGAAATTCTGCGGTTTTGAAAGTTTAACGGTTCGAAAGTTTATAAAAGTTGTGAGTCCCGAAGGTTGTTTGTTCTAAAGCTTAGGTTTCATGTTTATTATATCTAAATTATTAATGAATACTCTTGAGAAGTGATTTTCCTTAACTTGCGTACTAAACACCGGAAAATGAATAAGATTACTACTTGTTTTCCAAGGAAATAATTTCTTGGAAACCATTTTCCACAAAAAATATTTTCCGTTATACCAAACACACCCTCAAAGGGCTTTAATTTGATATGTAGATGCTCACAAATTCCTTATATAATTGGAGATATGGTCGCTTAAAGTGAGATCTTGTGCATACTCATTTACAATTTCGTCTATTGTGAAATTTTCCAACATCAAAAGTTCCCATTAGCCATCCAAAATCACCCCGAGGTCCCCGGGACCTCTAAAACATCATATGAACTGGTTCCAACCATAAAAACACATCCAACAACATAGAAATCACCAATTCTCAACCGATTCACCTAAGAACTTTGAAACTTCTAACTTCCACATCCGATGCCGAAACACATCAAAACTAGTCCGAATGACCTCAAATTTTGTAGACAAGTCCAAAATGGCATAAAGAAGCTACAAACTCTTGGAATTCCATTTTGAATTCCGGATCAAAATATTCTATCAACCGAAAATTGTCAAAATAACTTTGCCAAAATAGGCTAACTCTTTAACTAAGCCTCCAACATTACTTAATGTTGCTCTCCTAAGCTTTAAATCATCCCAGGAAACTAACCAAATCATTGGAAGTAAATTCTAAGCCCTTTAACTCACAAGTCAATAACCAGTCGACTTTTCCAACTTAAGCCTTCTTAAAAGAGACTAAGTGTCTCATTTCTTATCAAAATCACTCCAATTCAACTCTAACACACCCAATACCGATAATGAAACATAAAGAAGCAGAAAATGGGAAGAACGGGGTAGTAACTCACGAGACAACCGGTCGGGTCGTCATAGGTACGGGATTATCCTAATGTGTTTCTTGCTGATCTTTCGAGTATGCCACCTGATAGAGACATTGATTTTGGTATTGATTTGTTGACGGGCACTCAGCCCATTTTCATTCCTCCGTACCGTTTGGCTCCTCCTGAGTTGAAGGAGTTGAAGGATCAGTTACAGAAATTGCTTGATAAGGGGTTTATTCGACCCAGTGTTTCACCGTGGGGTGTTCCTGTCTTGTTTGTTAAGAAAAAGGATGGTTCTATGCGCATCTGTATCGATTATCGTCAGCTGAACGAGGTTACAGTGAAGAACCATTATCCTTTGCCTCGTATCGATTATCTATTTGACCAGCTTCAAGGCGCACAGATGTTTTCTAAGATTGATTTACGCTCAGGTTATCACTAGTTGAAGATTCGGGAGCCGAATATCCTGAAGACTGCTTTCAGGACTTGGTATGGTCATACGAGTTCCTTGTGATGTCATTTGGGCTGACCAATGCTCCAGCAGCTTTTATGCATTTGATGCACAATGTATGCAGGCCTTATCTCGACTGGTTCGTCATTATTTTCATAGATGATATTCTTGTATACTCCGGGAGTTGGGAAGATCATGAGCAGCACTTGAGGACAGTGCTTCAGACCCTGAGAGAGAAGAAATTATATGCAAAGTTTTCAAAATGTGAGTTTTGGTTGAGTTTTGTGGCATTCCTAGGCCACGTGGTATCGAGTGAGGGCATTTGGGTGGATCAAAGAAGGTGGAGGCCATGCATAGTTGACCCAAGCCCTCTTCTGCTACAAAGATTCGTTGTTTCCTTGGCTTGGCAGGTTACTACCATCGTTTTGTGGAGGGGTTTTCATCGATTGCAGCCCCTATGACTAGACTGACCCAGACGGGTTCTCCATTTTAGTAGACAGATGAATGTGAGGCAAGCTTTCAGAAGCTAAAGACAGCTTTGACTACAGTCAATATTCTGATATTTCCTATTTGTTCGGGGTCCTATACAATTTATTTTGATTCCTCATGGGTCGGACTTGGAGCGTTGTTGATGCAGGACGGTAGGAGATTGCCTACACGTCCAGACAACTTAAGATACATGAGAAGAATTACCCTTTCAATGACCTTCACTTAGCTACTATTGTTCATGACTTGAAGATCTTGTGCCACTATTTGTACGGCGTGCCTTGTAAGATATACACAGATCATAGGAGTTTACAACACTTGTTCAAGCTAAATGATCTGAACTTGCAACAGAGGATGTGGTTGGAGTTACTGAAGGATTATGATATTTCTATTCTTTATCCCCCAGGCAAGGCCAATGTAGTAGCCGATGCCTTGAGTCGCCAGGCAGAGAGTTTGGCATATTTACCAGCTTCAGAGACATATGGCGATGGATGTTCAGGCATTAGCCAGTTAGTTCGTGAGATTGGATCTTTCTGAGCCTAGTCGGTTTCTAGCCTGTGTGGTTTCTTGGTCTTCACTGTACGATTGTATAAGGGAGAGGGAGTATGATAACCCTCATTTACTTGTCCTCAGGGACACGGTTCATCATGGTGATGCTAGGGATGTGACTATTGGAGATGACTATTAAGGATACGGGGTCGGATCTGTGTACCCAATGTTGATGATATTCGGGAGTTGATATTGAAAGAGGCTCATAGTTCACGGTATTCTATCCATACGGGTGCCGTGAAGATGTATCAGGACTTGCAACAGCACTACTGGTGGAGGCGAATGAAGACGAACATAGGGGAATTTGTAGCTAGATGCCTCAATTGTCAGCAGGTGAAGGCTGAGCACCAGAGACCGGGTGGGTTGCTTTAGCTTGTGGATATTCCGGAGTGGAAATGGGAGAGGATCACCATGGATTTTGTAGTTGGTCTCCCTCGTACTATGAGGAAATGTGATGCCATTTCGGTGATTGTGGATCGGCTGACCAAGTCTGCTCACTTTATTCCTGTTTGTACTACTTATTCATCGTAGCGATTGGCAGATATTTATATTAGGGAGATTTTCCATTTGCATGGCATTCCGGTTTCTATTATTTCAGACAGAGGTAATCCGTTTATATCGCAGTTCTGGAGAGCCTTTCAATAGGAGTTAGGTACTCAGGTGACGATGAGCAAAACATTTCACCCCAGACGGACGGGCAGTCCGAGCGCACAATTCAGATTTTTAAGGATATGCTCTGTGCATGTGTGATTAAGTTTAGAGGGTCTTGAGATCAGTTCGTGCCACTGGCAGAGTTTGCCTACAACAACAGTTATCAGTCCACCATTCATATGGCGTCGTATGAGGCTTTATATGGTAGGAGATGCAGATCCCCGATGGGTTGGTTTGATCCGGGTGAGGCCAGGCTATTGGGCACCGATTTGGTTCAGGATGCGGTAGAGAAGGATAAGGTGATTCAGGATAGACTCTGTACAACCCAGTCCAAACAGAAGAATTACGAGGACCTTTGCATTAAGTCAGATGTCAAACTTTCTGAGGGGTACAAACCTCCCATGTTCTATGGCACGGGAGATCCAGAATTCATTTGAGGACATAGTATGACAAACTGGTCGGAGTTGGAAAGGATGAGAAGATCCGCATGAAACTCTTTATGAGAAGTCTGAAAGGGGATGCTCTATCTTGGTACATCAGCCAAGACCCTATGAAGTAGACAAACTGGGTAGGTATGGCATCCGATTTCATGGATAGGTTCAGATTCAATACGGAAAATGCACCAGATGTATTCTACATCCAGAATTTGAAGAAGAAACCTACAGAGACATTTCACGAGTATGCTACTCGTTGGAGATCAGAGGCTGTTAAGGTCAGGCTGGCCTTAGAAGAAAAACAGATGAACAGATTCTTTGTTCAGGCTCAAGATCCACAATATTATGAGAGGTTAATGTTGATCGAGGGCCAGAATTCCTCTGATATCATCAAGATAGGGGAAATAATCGAGGAAGGTATTAAAACTGGTATGTTCACCAATTTGAAGCATTAAAGACAACCAACAAGGCTCTACAGTCTGGTGGCACATCCAAGAGAGGGATGTGAGTGCGCGTGATGGTCGCACAGAGAACAAAATCCCTGATAAAATACCAAATTTACCCATAATCACCATTTACATATCAGCCTATCCCAAATTACCTAAGCACTCACACCCTCCTACCAAAATCCACCACCCGTTAATCAATTGTCTCCACCTTCACATATCATCCCACTTTACCCAAATAATCTAGACCCGTACCTGTCTACCAAGCTTATAATGCTCAACCCTCTCACTACCAGTCATCTCCCACTTGCCAAAATTTCCCTAGAACTAGACCAAATTTCGACCGCATACCTCCCAGATAATACACAGCCATCGCCGAACCAATTGACCAGCTGTATGAAAGACTTAAATTTGTTGGTTATGTCACCCATGTCCCAACAATAACTCCAAAAATCCTTCCCAATAGGTCAACCCGAACAAAACTTGTGCGTACCATTGACGAGTGCCACTAATTGAAGATAAGATCCAAACCCTGATCAATAATAAGATCATCGTAGCAAAGGATCTTGCTCCAAATGTTCGCCACAACCCTCTGCCTGACCATATGGGTGGAGGCGTTCACATGATCGAGATAGAATATGATTGGGACCCCTAAAAGGTTGATTGGATTGATTGCCGAGGGTGATGAGCTAAAGAAACCAACAGTCACACTGAACCCGATTGTTGTCTAGATCTAGCCCTCTAGGGACGATGGAGTAAACATGGCTATACCACTCGAGTTTGAAGCACCTTCTGCTGCAAAGCCGCCCGGACAAACTGAGATCGAGTTTGGAGTTCCAAAAGCACCTACGCCATTCGAAGTTGTTGTGTTACCTCCAAGGGTGCCTATTCCGGTAGCAATGTCATATATAACACTGTTCCACTCAAGTGCCATACCGTGGGATTACACACCCGAAGCCCGAAGGAAAGGGAAAACTAAATTTGAAGAAACAATTGATGCACAAGACATGACTAAAACCGGCAGAATTTACACTCCAGAACACCTAGCCGAGTCCACTAAGCAAGCCTCTAGACGACTTATTGAAATTGGGCCCGATGATCTTTGGAGAAAGATACAAGAAAATGAGTACTCAGTCATCAAACAACTGAATAAAACACCCGCATAGATGTCCATCTCAGCTCTTCTGTAGAGCTCCAATGCACACAAGAATTCCTTGATGAAGATACTGAGTAAGGCATATGTGCCCAGCAACATAACTGGAAGAGAAATGGTGAACATGGTAGAGCAAGTATTGGAGAGTCATAAAATCACTTCCACAAAGATGAGGTGCCACCAGAAGGGCTGAGTCACAATAAGGCACTGCACATCACTGTGCAATGCGAGGATTATTTCATTACTAGAGTCCTAATCGACGGAGGATTCAACCTCAACATATGTCCGCTGATAACTCTCAAAACATTGGGGAAGAGACTTCATGAGATCAAAGATGGGGGCATCAATGTCAAAGCCTTTGATGGGTCCCAAAGGTTCACTATTGGGAAAATCAGTTTAAGCCTGCATACCAACCTTGTTCGACGTTGACTTTTAAGTGATAGACGTCCCATCATCCTACAACTTGCTATTGGGATGATTATGGATTCATGCCACCGGAGCTGTAACATTAATCCTGCATCAGGCAGTGAAGTTAGAATGGAATCACAAAGAGGTGATTATTAATGGCGATGGTAGAAACCCCATATATAGTCGCCAGACCATCCCGATGATTGGAGGAAGAAGGAGAATAGGGAGAGAAACCTACCACCACATCGAGTGGGTCAACGCCATGGAGAAAGATAAATGGTGGGATAACAAGATCGAGAGTATCCTGAACTGGTGTGGATATGAGCGTGGAAATGGACTTGGCAAAAACCTCCAGGGAATCACCAAACTCATCAAGCTGAAGAAACATGGTACTACTTTTGGTTTGGGGTATAAATACACCTGGAACGAGTTTGATGAATGGTCGCCACCATGGTGCGGTCCCTACTAGCCACTGGAGCATCCTATACCTCGTCTAGAGCAAACTTTCCAACCGGTCAAAAGAAGAGGAAGCATTGGCGACAATGAGGAATCTATTTCTGGAAGAGGAAAATATGGACTGCTGTGTCATCTTCGAGGAGAAAGGACCTTCCATACGAGCTGTGAATCAAGGAGAACGCCTCAATAATTGGTCCATCAGAACCACCATGGCTCGAAAAGCTTCGGGATAGCAAGGCTGATATTATAAATGTCAATACCACACAAGAGGGGGGTGATTTGTGTGGTACCTAATTTTCGCTTTAGAAGAACCAGGTTCTTCTAAGTATTCTAACTACAATAATTTGCGGAATAATAAATACTGAAAGTAAAGTGCACAGAGATTTTTACGTGGAAAACACCCGGCTCAAAAGGTGAAAAAATCAGGACCTACTACTCAGTAGGATTTTCCCAAACTCCACTAATCACTGAGCCAAAAACAGCATTTAGAAAACTCTTTGTAAACCTAAGGATTAACTCTAAGCCCAGTGTGGCAAACAACCTCAACTGTTGCGACACCTTCAAGTTAACTCTAACTCAAATACTCAAAGTACCTAATACAATTACTTCTGAATAAGCTGAAAGGTGCAATATGAAACATCTGCTACAGTTGAACTAGAATAAGAATAAACACAATGGAACTGGTTCTTCTAACTCGTTCAAGTAGTTTCAGGCGTGCACACTAATATCTTACATATATTGCTTGCAAAATAGACTTGCTCTTTTGCTCTCAATTATGTTTTACTTCTGCGTATGTGCATCGCCTGTAAAAGAGAACAACTTGGTTATTTAATAGATTAGCAATTAGAGTTTGATCGAGACTCCATTGCTTATCCTTATTCGATTTGAGTCCTTAACCAATACAAACTCCAATTCCTTATCCTAGCTTAGGATTGTGTTCTCTTCTAATAATGAGACTGTCCTCCTTATCCTAAATGCAATATTTTCGATCAATTTAGAAGATACTGTTACGTGATCTTCAATGTGTATCTTCCTCACGTGCCTCTCATGTGCAATAGTTGATTCATACTGTGTCACTCCAGATGGACCAGGTCCATCCCTGAGTTTATCTGTCAATATTCAAATCTTCAATTGAACTTGGGCTAACAAATTCCCCCTTTTTGATGATGGAAAACTCTATGCTTTTACTGATCAGAGAACTTGTGGAACTTAGCTAAAATATCAACACTTAAAATTTTTGACTTATCATTAAGGGCCAGATTTAAGCACAATATCTTTTCCTTTTTGGCATCATCGAAAAGTTGCATAAATAATGTGAATCCCAGATAATTAATTAGTACTCATGGCCACTGGGGCAACTGCAAGTGAAAGCATGCTTTTAGTTAATCAAAAATCAACTAATCAAAAAGAACTATTAAGATAAAAATTAACAAAAAGCAAGAGAGCTCCATATATTCATTGAACCGTGAAGCTTCTACATAGCAGTCCACAAGAAGAAAAAACAAAACTACCAACCATGAGAAAAAACAAAAACATAACAGATAAAAGTCCCTAATCTGGGTCACTGGGGGGTTTTCAAGACTGGTTCACTACAGGACAAGGAAACCTAAGGCTTTGAGGAGCTTGAGGGTTGGGTTTGTAGCATATTTAGTATTTTCTGGAGCATCCCTTCATTATTCTCTTTTTCTTTTACAAGTTTAGCTCTTAACCCATTTCTTTCTTCCTCCAATTCAACAACTCGAGCCTAAAGCCTTGCAGTCTCAACATCCTTTGTCCCAACCTCCTGAACCAAGGCTCTGACCTTGCTATTCACAGGAGTCTTCATTGATGAACCAAGTTCAATTGGGCCTACATTAAGTAGATAATCACAGGCTTGGAGGGTCTTGATGCGAAAGTGCTCTTTGCTGGAAGCATTTTCCCATTTCTTCAAGGGAACTTTCAGCTTGTCCATCACAATAGTTAGAATAAATCCATAAGGAATGGCATGAGCCTTTGAGACATTTAGCACCCTGTCTAGTAGCTTCACAATAAAAGCAGGCCAGTTAATCAGCTTTCCTTCAACCAAGCACTGCTGAGGACCAGGTCCATGTGGTTTGTTGTATGCCTTCTCTCTTGTCTAGGCAGTAGGAATTTGTTCATATATTCAAATAGCAGTTTATGCTCTGGCTTTATCTCACTCTTTTGTACAGGCCTTGCTTCAGGCACCTCCTCATCAGCTTGGGTGTCATAGAAGTTCCTAGTGATTTGAAGATCTGTAGGCAGTCTATCCAGACAAGGCCATATTTTCCTTGTATAATCATCATGTCCCTCACTAGGAATATCCAGAATTTTACCTGTCTTTGGTGCATCAAACTTCACCTTCACCCCCTTCACTATGCTAGTTACCAGTCCATTTTTCACAGTTCCATTGGCCATGAATTCAATGAGATCACTTCTGGCCAATCTACCATCCATCTGAAGGACCATGTCCTTCCATCCTTGTGCCTCCAATACAGTCAACAATCTTATTATACCTGGCTCTTCCAGGTTTTTGAGCAACCTTCTCTTCAGAAATTTTCTTTTGCCAAACATGGCATACCTATCTTGTTCTTGTTCAGACTCATCTTCTCCTTCTTCTACACTTCACTCATCATCCTCTTCTTCATTTATCTTCACTTGTTTACTTTTTCCAGTTGACCTAGTTCTCTTGTCTAGAGAGGCTTCAGCAGGTACAGATTTTGAGGGCTTATTGGCAGAAGACATGGTTCCCTTTGATTTCGTAGTGGGAACTTTCACAGTAGTACCCATCTCTTGATGGACCAGTTCCATATCTTCCTCCTCCTCTTTAACAAGAGCCTATGAACTTTCACCTATTTTTGCTTTCCCCTTTTCTTTCCTCTTTTTCTTTCTCTCTTCTAGAGCTTTCTGCAATTCTACTTCACTCTCCCTAACTCTACTTCTTGTGGTTCTAACCTTAGGAGCAGACTTGGGTGATGAAGTTTTACTTTTCTTGGTTGGTTTCGACGCAGCAAGGGTCCTTTGTGAGGAAGCCTTGCATTTCTTTAGGTCATAACTAGCACCAACTCTCTTCAGCACATCAATCAAAGTTTTTTCTGCAGATGCACTGGGTTCATCAGGTTGTGCACTCAAGTTAACTAATCTCTCTGCAGCTTCTCCTTACCCACTTCCCCCTGACTTCAAGCCTCCCTCTTCCCCACTACCACATATAGCTAAAACCTCTTTCTTCTTTTTCTTTTTCATTTTACCAGACTCATCCCCATCAACATCCTTAACATCCCTATCAACATCCTTAGCAGCCCCTATCGGAACAAACCTATTTTCCTCCCTCTGAACTACATCAGAAAATACAAAATATGTGTTTACTCCTGGGGTTGCTTGAACTTTGGCATTTTCAGAAGACCTAGGTTTATCTCCTTAACTACAGAGATATATTGATCGTACTCAAAACTATAGTAAGTCTCTTTGGCTAGGACTTCTCTTCTTTGAATGGCCTATAATTTTTCATTTAAAGTCCTCCTCAGGAAACCACTAGCTACCATTTTTCTTGCTAACATGTTCTGGCGGCGGAATCTCGGTTTTGGGGTTTCTATAGGAGGTGAGGAAGATGAGGTGGTGTTGGGTGGTACGGTTGGTGGAGTTCCAGGGTTGTCTTGGGGATTGGTCATGTTGAGGAATTTCTGGAAATCTTTGGAGAATTTTTGAGCAAGAAAGTGACGATTAGAAGTGTTGAGAATAGAATGATAGTTGTGACTGATTTTGGGGGTTTTAAAGAGGGGTCATGATTAGATCAGTAGAGGCAGCTTTTTCAGTGGTCTAATAGAAGTCTAATCATTTGACAGTTCTGGTCTCCTTAGTGATTAATGAGTATAGCTAATATTTAGGGAGGAGTTCCGTTAAATTTAGACTTCTAGTTTCAATAAAACTGGTTCAATTTGCCAACGGATAGAATTTTTAGACGTTTGGTATATCTAGGATTCTTGCTCATGATTGGTAATTTAATTTTTCTAATTGTGCAAAGTATAGAAACATACTAGAACTTTCGCATGAGCATATATTGATGAACCAAGTTCTTCAAGTGAAATTTCACTTGATTATGTCTCAAATATCAGAATAGAAAACTTTTGTAAGAGATCAATGAGTCATATAAATATATGTCACAAGAGTATACTAGTTAAAGTATGAGACTGAGTAAGAATTGGTCTAGATATTTACATGAATTAAGAACTCCTAACCATTTTTTTTTATTTTTTTCAATTTTTTTCCATTGTGCAATCTGAACTGGTCCTTTTAGGTGATCTTAATCATCCCTAATTCCAACTTGTTCCTTTCAAAATTTTCTCTACTTAGTGCCTTAGTGAAGATATAAGTTATTTTCTTGTCAGTGGCACAAAAATTCTATGGAGATTAGCCATTTCTCATAGTTATCTCTTAATAAGTGGTGTCTAACATCTATGTGCTTAGTCCTTTTATTATGAACAAGGTTCTTTGTCATGCTTATAGCACTAGTGTTATCACAGAATATTGGTATGCATCCCACTTCAATTCCAAATCTACCAGTTGTTGCTTAATCCACAGCAATTGAGCACAACATGATGCAACACCAACATATTCAGCTTCAGCAGTATAGAGAGCTACTGAATTCTGCTTTTTGGTAGCCCATGATACAAGACAAGAACCTAGGAACTGTGCCATATCTGAGGTGTTCTTCCTATCCACTAGGAAACTTGTATAATCAGCTCAACGTATCCAATTAAATCAAAATTACTACCTTTGGGTTACCAAAGACACAAATCAGTGGTGCCTTTCAAATATCTCAATATCCTTTTTAACAACTGTCAAGTGTGACTCCTATGGATTCACCTGGAAATGTGCACAAAGTCCTACACCGAAAATAATGCCAGGTCTGTTGGTAGTAAGATACAAAAGTGAACCAATCATACCCATATACAACTTCTGATCAATTGATGAACAGGTTCATCAGTATCTAATTTAGTGGTTGTGGCAATAGGAGTATCTATTTCTTTGGATTCTTTCATTTTAAACTTTTTGATTAGTTCCTTTGTGTACTTTTGCTGATGGATCATGGTTCTATTTGGACTTTGTTTGATTTTCAATCCTAAAAAAATGAGTTTGCCCATCATACTCATTTCAAACTCACTTCCCATTAGTTTTGCAAAGTCCTTGCTCAACCTATCTGTAGTGGCCCCAAATATTATGTCATCAACATATATTTGTACAACAAGAAGATCTTTACCTTTTTCCCTTAGGAACAAAGTGTTGTCAATTTTACCTCTTTTGTACCCATGCTCCAGTAGGAATTTTGACAATCTTTCATACCAAGCTCTAGGTGCCTGCTTGAGACCATATAGAGCTTTATCTAACTTTTACACATGTTCATGACACTCCTTGATTTCAAATCCTGGAGGTTGTTTAACAAACACTTCTTCCTTGAGGTAGCCATTTAGAAAGACACTTTTGACATTTATCTGATGAAGAGTGAATTCCATATGTGCTGCAAAGGCTATGAGAAGTCTAATTGCTTCAAGTCTAGCAACTGGAGCAAAAGTCTCATCATAGTCAATAACTTCCTCTTGACTGTAACCTTGAGCCACTAGCCTTGCCTTGTTTCTTGTAACTGTTCCATCTTCATCCAGTTTGTTCCTGAAGACCTATTTTGTCCCAATGACTGATCTGTCCTTGGGTCTTGGAACCAAATGCCATACTTGACTTCTCTCAAATTGATTTAGTTCATCATGCATAGAATTGACCCACTTCTCATCCTGCAAATCCTCAACAATATTTTTGGGTTTAATGATGGAAAGCAAGGCATCAAATGCACACAAGTTCTGCAGTTGAGATCTAGTTTTGACTCCAGATGTTGGTTCATTGATGATGTTCTCAATGGGATGAGAACTCAGGTACTTGTAAGATTTCCCCACCAGTTGGTCCCTGCTAGATGCTTCTTCATTGTTATGTTGCAAAGGAACATGTTCAGATACAGGTTCTTTTAGAGAATTTTATTCAGTTTCTTTCAGATTGGTTCCCCCTGTCAGGTTGCCCTGAGTGGAAAGACCTATTCCATCACATGTTCCTTCCTTGATTCCACCTTGACTTGTGTTGTGGCTTCAGTCAATTGTCTCACCACTCAGATGGCTTCATCTTCATGTTCCCGTCTCTCAGAAAGAATGTTAGATTCATCAAATGCAACATGTATACTTTCTTCTACACACATAATTATTTTATTAAACACTTTATATGCTTTTCTATGTAAATAATATCCCAAGAACAGTCCCTCATCACTTCTGGGATCAAACTTACCTAGGGATTATTTTCCATTATTGTGCACATAGCTCTTGCAACCAAAAGCCCTACGATGGGATATATTTGGTTTTCTCCCTTTAAGTAACTCATAAGGAGTTTTCTCTACATGAGGTCTAGTCATGTATCTATTGATTATATAACATGTCGTGTTTATAGCCTCTGCCCATAAGGTGTGAGGTAGTCTACTGGAAAGAAGCATGGTCATTGCCATATCCTCAAGGGACCTTTTCTTCCTTTCAACTACCCCATTTTGCTGAGGGGTCCTAGGAACAGAGAAATTATGATATATTCCATTTTCATCACAGAATTCTGAAACCTTTACATTTTCAAATTCAGTTCCATGATCAGACCTAATGGATACAACTTGATTTCCTAACTGTTTCTGGGGTTTTCTAACAAAAGCAGTGAACATTTAAAATACTTCATCTTTAGAGGTTAGAAACAACACCCAGGTAAATCTTGAATAATCATCAATAAGTACAATTACATATCTTTTACCTCCTCTGCTCATAGTTGTCATTGGACCACAGAGATCCATATGAACCAGTTCCAATGTCTTGGACGTACTTACCATTTTCTTGGGTTTGAAGGATGACCTTACCTGCTTCCCCCTTGCACATGCCTCACAAACTTTGTCTTCCTTAAACTTGATATTAGGCAACCGTATGACCACGTCTTTGGAGACTAATTTGTTCAATTGATTTAGACTGTCATGACCAAGTCTTTTGTGCCAAAGGAGGGGGATCATTAATTAACACACTTAAACAAGAGATTTATTTTTCATAGAGAGTTGACAAATCTACAATGTAAATATTGTTAGATCTCTTTCCCTACAAAACAATCTTGTCAGTAGTAACGCTAATCACAAAATATTTTGTGGAAGTGAAAGCCACACACACTTACTATTGCTTTATTTGAAGTTAAAATATGCAGAAGAAAGGAGAAGAACTCAGCAAATTCGTATGGAAATTCTGAGCAAAATAGTCTTGTATTTATAAACAAAGTTGGGCTGAAATATGAAGAGGTGCAATTCTTTAGAATGAATGTTTATGCAAAACGGTCACAACATAAATGCCATAACATAATGGCTATTTACTCAACAATAAAGAGGGAAAATAAAGAGGAAAAATTGAAGAGTGTAGTTTAATTTCAGTTACACAACTGAAAAATGGATTGGAGTTAATATTAATGTTCTATTAGTAAAATAAATATTTAATAATATTTCTGTTAATATCACTATTAACAAATAAATTTGGTCCAAAAAATTAATCAATCAATCATTTGACCAAATACGAAGCCGAAGCCGAAGCCGAGCGGCGACGACGACGCGAGGCTTGCCTTCTTTTCAACTCTTTAAGAGATAGAAGAAGAGCAATTGCTTATATACCCATAACCTCTTATCTTCCAATATGGGACAATGTTCCTTTTCCAAGGGGAGAAACTTAAAATTTCACTTGAAAATTTCATTTTCCTCCATTTTCCATTTACCCTATTTTAAGCATATCATATACTTAAAATCCCAAGAGTTACATACCTGACCCGATTTCATAGGATTTTACCTTTGAATGATAAAATATAATAATATTTTCCACTCACCAACAAATAAGGAAAAATAAGTGATAAAATCACTCATTTTCCATAAAAATATTTTCTCGAAAAATATTTTCTATGGATAACATTTTCCCTCCTAACAAACACAGCCCAAGTATGATTTCTTTTTCCATGAAAATAGCACCAGATGCCTTCTCTCTGGCCACGAATAAGATGGAGAAGCATGTGCAGTAATAAGGTGCTGTGTCCTTCGAATTTGGAATCTTATTCCCGACAAATTAAATTAGTATATAATGAGGGCTAAAAATAAAATATCTTATAATTCCCTGAGGTTGAAATAAATAAAAATCTTTAACTAAGTAACAAGGTAAAAATCATTTTAATCCCCCAACTTTACCATAAAAATCAAGTTACTCCTCCAACATTAATAATAGACATTTTGCTCCTCCTATCATATGCTTTATTTTTACCCTTGACATTTTTAATTCCTCCTCTATGCATATAGTTTTTTCTATATTATATAAGATATATTTTATCTTTAGCTAAGTATTTTACCAATTTGATTATCTTATGATAAATTTTATAATTAAAATTCAATAGAATTTAACTAGAATAACACTTCGATGAATTTGTAACAAATTAATTGTTTTATATATATATATATATATATATATATATATATATATATATATATATATATATATATATATATATATATATATATATAAGTTTTACTTTCTCTTTTTTTTAATATGTGTACTTTTTATTTTCGTTAACGGAATATTATCTAAATTGTCATTTTGAAAAGGTCAAGTTATAAATATATAATCTTTTAGGAATTTCTTATAAATCTATCTGTACTTTTAATTATTTTTTATATTACTGAACTAACTTTTATTTGATTAATATTAATTGTTAGGATTATGATTCCTACTAAAGACAATAACCTTCATGTCGAATAATTTGGATTTAAACTACATGAGCGGAAGCTAACCTGAATCCATATGTGGAATTTGATGAACCTCCTTTGATGATTGTCCTTATGTTCTTGTGAATTCCTTGATCCTTCCTTCAAGATTCTTGAAGTTGTATGTCACCACAAATGCCTCACAAGACTCAAAACAATATATGTGAATTGTTCACAATAGTAAGGTTATGACAATAATCAAATTTGGAGTATGGTTTTCCACACTATTTGCAAGACAACAATGGATTGTTTACTCTTGATTCAATGGGAGGAAGAAGAGCTTGTCTTGCACTAATGTGGGAACCATAACCCCCACTTAATAACAAATGAGTTACATAACCCAAGAGTCTTGCAAGAGTTACATAACTCAAGAGTCACAAGCATGTAACCATGGTTACATATATGTAACCTTAGTTAGCCTATCATTAACTAAGGTTACCCTTTTGGGTATCTACACATTAGTCCTACACTTTATATGACAATACATTGACCCCCTTAACCTTATGTCCATAAGACCACATAATTAGGCCAAACCAAAAGATAGCACATAACATATAATTTATCCAAATATTGTTCATATGTATGTAGATATAAGTCCATATATCTAGATATAAATCCATATATCTTACAATCTCCACTTGGACGAGATACACATACATATGTACAAACCTTAGTATTATATGTTACAAAATAACCTTAGGAGCTCAAAATTGCTATCACAATAAAATTGTCATGAACAATCCGGTCCATCAATCATACCAACATAGGACCTAAGAGCTCGTCGTTACTCATTCGTAACTAGAACCAATCATAGATCACGTATATCAATATAACCAACGACATGGATCAAGTGTAGGTATGTAGCATGGAAATAACATAAAGTGTGGTCAATAGAATATCTATTTCCAACTGGTTCTCTTTATTGAGATCAAACATAAACTGTAAGAGTACAAAAACTTTAAAACTGAATATCTGCGCAGATATAACTGAATTACTGAATATAATGAACAATACATAAATGTGCAATACAAACTCCCACTAAAATACATAATCCTTATCTGATTTGACACCCATACAAGCAATATGCTCATGAAATACTTTTGGTGTCAATCCCTTAGTGAGGGGATCCGCAAGTATGGAGTTTGTACTTATGTACTTAATGCACAATTGTCCATTTTGTACTCTTTCTTTAACAACCCGAAATTTGACGTCCTTATGTTTTGCTTTCGTCAAATTACTGTTTTTGTTAGACTAAGTGGCAAAATCGGAGTCGGTATACCCGATGATCTCAAACTGGTCCGAATTCCGATATGTAAGCATGTAATCCTTTGTTCTATGTATGTACCTCATGACCCTTTTGGCTGCCTACCAATGGTCCATACCTGGATTGCTTAGATATCTGCCTAACATCCCAACAATGTATGCTATATCAGGTCGTGTACATACCTGAGCATACATCAGACTACCTACCGCCGAAGCATAAGGTGTCTTCTGGATTTCCGAAACTTCATAAGTATTATTCGGGCACTGTTTGAGACTAAGCTTGTCTCCCTTAGCAACAGGGGTATTGCCTGGTTTACAATCCTGCATGCCAAATCTTTTCAGAACCTTATCGATATAGCCCTTTTGTGACAGACCGAGAACGCCTTTGGAGCGATCTCGTATTATCTGAATTCCTAATACAAAAGAAGCTTCACCAAGATCTTTCATTTCAAATTTCTTTGAAAGAAATTTCTTAGTTTCAAGTAATAATGCTATATCGTTACAGGCAAGCAGTATGTCATAGACATATAAAACCAGAAAAATATACTTACTCCCACTGAACTTATGGTATATACAGTCATTAGCAATATTTGGTTCAAAACCAAAAGATGTAATGACTGCATGAAACTTATAATACCATTGACGAGAAGCTTGCTTGAGCCCATAGATGGATTTCTTTAATTTGCAAACCTTCTTCTCTGATTCATCCGAAACAAAGTTTTCAGGTTGCACCATATAAATTGTTTCCTCAATGTCACCATTGAGAAAAACTGTCTTAACATCCATTTGATGAAGCTCAAGATCAAAATGTGCTACTAATGCCATTATAGTCCTGAAAGAGTCTTTCGATGAAACTGGAGAGAAAGTCTCTTTATAATCAATGCCTTCTTTCTGAGTGTAGCCTTTTGCGACAAGACAAACTTTGTACTTAATAACATTGCCCCCTGAATCCCTTTTGGTTTTAAAAATCCATTTACAACCAATAGGTTTAATACCTTTGGGCAATGTAACAAGCTCCCAAACGTCATTATCGCTCATAGACTTCATCTCATCATTCATGGCATCAATCCACTTTTGAGAGTTAGAACACTTAATGACTTGACGGAAGTTGATTGGATCATCTTCCTCAAGTCTAATATCACTTTCTTATTGGAGAAATACTACATAATCATCCGAAATTGCATTTCTCCTCTCTCTAGTGGATCTCCTTAATGGCATTTCAGTTTCTTGAGGTTGTTGAGTTTGATTTTCATTAGTTATATCAGGATCCTGATAGGGGAGATTTTCGAGATTGTCTTGAACCAGAGTTGTGTGATCCGAGTCAGGAAGACCAAGATCAACAATTTGAGGGAAAGACACATGTTCTTTCTCAAAGACAAAATCTCTAACAACTTTATCTCCCCACCCCCCAAACTCAATATCCTCAAAGAACCTAGCATTACGCTTCTCAAAATTAGTTCTGGAAGTGGGATCATAAAACTTAAAACCCCTGGATTTTCCAGAGTATCCAACAAAATAGCTACTAACCGTCTTAGCATCCAGTTTCTGTTTATTCGGCCTATAAGGCCTTGCCTTAGCTGGACAACCCCAAATATGTAAATGCCGAATACTGGGTTTATGCCCAGTCCAAAGTTCATAAGGGGTTTTGATTGTAGCTTTAGTTGGAACTCTATTTAGAATATAAGTTGCAGTTTTTAATATGGATTGGGACTTTTCATGAATAAGATATAGGTACCCATAACGAGAGTAATCGTCTATGAATGTGATAAAGTATTGTTGACTATTCCGACAAGGAGTAGGAAATGGCCCACAAATATCCGTATGTATCAATTCTAAGACGTCCGAAGCTCTCTTAGCACCTAATCTAGTCTTGTTTGTTTGTTTGTTTTCCCTTGATACACTCAACAAAAAATTTCCGAATTTGAGGAATCAAGAGAATCAAGAATTCCATCTGACATGAGTTTCTGAATTCTTTGAATGGATATGTGACCCGAACTTTTATGCCAGAGTGATATAGAATTCTCATTAGTTAATTTTCTTTTAGTACCACTTAAAATTGTATGCAAAGTTTCTTTATTTGAAGTTATTGTATCAACCAAATTTAAGCTATCAAATGTTGACAAAACACCAGTACCAATAAGATTTGAATTCCGAAAGAGACTAACTTTATTATCCCCAAATGTACATTTATAACCAGATATGTCCAATTGGGGAACTGAAATTAAGTTCCGTCTAAAAGACGGTACAATAAAAGTCTCATCCAAATCTAAATGAAAACCAGTATTAAACAACAGTCTAAATTTGCCAATAGCTTCAACTGGCACTTTCTTGCCGTCACCCACATAGATGTATCTTTCACCATCATTTGGTTTTCGGCATTTCAGGCAACCCTGCATTGATATACTTATGTGAGTAGCAGCAGCAGAATCTACCCACCAAGTATCCTTAGGTACCGAAATTAAAGTGTGCAGGAAGAGATATCAAAACAAAGTACACAAGCAGTTCCCCAGGTAAATCCAGCTTGAGTGACTTAAGTTTCGAAGCGAGATGAGACATTTCCATAATGTACTCCCGAATGTTTCCCTTGCCCTTATACCTCATGGAAACAAGTTTACTCGATAGTGTACTTGTCTCCGCCTTTTCGTTTTGCATAAAACGCTTTTCAAGGTTTTCAAGGAAAACTTTGGCATTAGGTTCATCATTCATAGTGCCCCTGAATGATTCTGGAATTGCATGCTTCATGATCATTAGACTCATGCGATTCGAGCGTTCCCGCTTCTCCATCACTCTCCTTTCATCAGGAGAGGATGTATCCTCAAGAGGAGTAGGTTGCTCGGTCCGAAGAGCAAGGTCAAGATCCATGCAACCGAGAACGATCATGACGTTCTCTTTCCATTCCTTAAAATTTGTGCCGTTAAGCACACGGATGCTATTGATATTGGCAGAGATCGTAGAAGCAGAAGAATTTACTGAAAATAGAACAAAAGGATTACTAAATACATGCTTACAAATACTTGAACTTTAACTTTATAGATTCAAAATTAGGCATTTCCCATTACAAGATACCTAGCACAACATTGATTTTAGTCTTTGGACAGAAAATCAACTTGTAAGTGGTACTCTTGGTGTAGTGATCAAACATAGACAATAAACTCCTGTCAAATATTAAGCCTTCCTTTGGGCCGACTTAATATTCACATGGAAAACCAAATAATCGCCTTTATATTTACCACCACAAGCATGTTCGAATTCCTGCCAAATAACACCTTCCTTTGGGCCGATGTTAAACGCATGGAAGACTAACATCCAGAGTCATCTTTATATTTTAAGATTAATCAATCTACACAATAGAGGTTACTTTGGCAACATAATGCTTCAATTGAATAACTAAAATATTAGATGCTATAAACTTTAGTTCCTTAAGCCATTTTATGAATCTCAACATAATGTGTTGCATATTTTGATATGTAACACTTGAATGTTAATCGTTGTTTGCTTGATAGGACAATTCTATATTATAAGAATTGATGAACTTTAAAACAATTAACATTCACTGAAACTTAAGAGAGTTGAAACGATTTAACCTTACTGGACAAAAACAATCGATTGTAAGCAATAGACAATCGATTATCTTTGGCTTAAAGAAATTATCTACTGGACCAACACAATCGATTGTCAAAACCAGACAATCGATTGTTTTGGTTTTTATAAAAAATTCTCTGGACCAACACAATCGATTGTCAAATCCAGACAATCGATTGTTTTGGTTTTATGAAAAATTCTTAGTTACTGGACCATACACAATCGATTGTCAAAACCAGACAATCGATTGTTTTGGTTTTATGAAATTTTTAAGTTACTGGACCATACACAATCGATTGTCAAAACCAGACAATCGATTATATGGTATAATTTAAAACGTTTCAACTCACTGGAGCATGACAATCGATTGTCATAACCTGACAATCGATTGTCAGGTGTTCCAAAAAAACTGCCAGAATACTAAAAGTCATAGACAATCGATTGTGTAAGGCAACAATCGATTGTCTGAAGGCAGTGACCAAATTTTTTTTTCCTGAATAACACATGATTTTCAACATGAATCTTAAACATAAAAAACATGTTGTTAACCTACTAAAATCATGCTATTTACAATGTTTTAACATCATATTAAAACATCAAATCAAAACATAACATTCATAAGATCATGCTATTTCATGGTAGAATTTCATAAACAAAATTCTGATAAAACTAAAACATGAATCCTAACATAACATGAATCTTATGAACATCCAAATTATCCAAAATGAAGGGTGGCTCTGATACCAATTGTTAGGATTATGATTCCTACTGAAGACAATAACCTTCATGTCGAATAATTTGGATTTAAACTACATGAGCGGAAGCTAACCTGAATCCATATGTGGAATTTGATGAACCTCCTTTGATGATTGTCCTTATGTTCTTATGAATTCCTTGATCCTTCCTTCAAGATTCTTGAAGTTGTATGTCACCACAAATGCCTCACAAGACTCAAAACAATATATGTGAATTGTTCACAATAGTAAGGTTATGACAATAATCAAATTTGGAGTATGGTTTTCCACACTATTTGCAAGACAACAATGGATTGTTTACTCTTGATTCAATGGGAGGAAGAAGAGCTTGTCTTGCACTAATGTGGGAACCATAACCCCCACTTAATAACAAATGAGTTACATAACCCAAGAGTCTTGCAAGAGTTACATAACTCAAGAGTCACAAGCATGTAACCATGGTTACATATATGTAACCTTAGTTAGCCCATCATTAACTAAGGTTACCCTTTTGGGTATCTACACATTAGTCCTACACTTTATATGACAATACATTGGCCCCCTTAACCTTATGTCCATAAGACCACATAATTAGGCCAAACCAAAAGATAGCACATAACATATAATTTATCCATATATTGTTCATATGTATGTAGATATAAGTCCATATATCTAGATATAAATCCATATATCTTACATTAATAAGATCTTTTATTTAATATTTAAATTACGCATCTTTATTTCATTATTACCCTCCAAGATACCACTTTGTGGGACTATACTGGGTAGTTGTTGTTGTATATTTCTTTCATTATTTAATTTTATTAAATTGTATGATTGATTATCATTTTTTACTTTTTAAAAAAATTTCTAAAAGAATATTTTCACTATAGGTAAATTCATAACATTGGTTGAGAAAAATATTGCGATGTTAAAAAAGTCAAAAAATATAGATGAAGGCTAATAAGATCGAGGGTAAAATAGATATTTTTAAAAATACAATTGAATTTGGAGGAGCAAAATGTCTATTGTTTACTGTTGGAGGAGGAGTTTAATTTGTAAGTCGAAATTAGGGGGTGAAAATATTTTTCATCCAAGTAAAAATGATTTGCAATCTTTTATGAAGTATGAATATGTTATCTGATCATATCTCATGTAATTTCATTCTAGGATAACTTTTCGTGTATGTTTTCTTCTACCTAATCAATTATCTTGTCCTGACCAAAATTCTTTTTATTAAACAACAACAACAATTACTATTTAGTATAGTCTCACAAAGTGGGGTCTGAGTAGAGTAATATGTAGACGAGCTTTATCTCTACCCGAAAGGGCATAGAGGCTGTTTCCAATGAAATTGACTTAATTCATTTCAAAATCTTACGATGTTATCGACCTTTAAAAGTTTCGAACCAATATGAAGACACTTTAACTATATGAATTATTTCATGTTTAAGTTGTTGGTATCTTTACTTAAGTACTCAATATATGCACGAGAAACTTTGAAGTGCTTCTTCTAATTCTAGTAAGTATTTCACACCTTCTTCTACTAATAATGGTTCTAATACTTAAAACGAATGGGAATTAATACATCAATTTAGAAATCTTAGTTTTAAGTGACATGATAAGCAATTAATCGACCAATAAAAAGGTCTTGTTTTTTCTTTTGAGCTTGCGCAGGGAAAAGTACTTCTATAACTCAGGTTAAATTTCATATTTGTCAATTTGGTACATCCACTTAATTCAGTAATAAAGTATTTGGGGAGATAAAAATAGATGTATTTGGAATATTTTCTAACTTACAAGTTACAAATATAGCGTGACAATGATAGGTGACAAAATAATCTCTCTTAAAATTGCATGAAAAATATCACCAGATATATTAAAAGGTAATATATGATGCAACCAATTGGAAGTTAAAAAAAACATCACACTCTTTTGATTAGAAAAATTATTTTATATTTAAATTTGGTTTTTAGAATTTTTAATTTTCATTAATAAACTGATATTGCTATATAATTATCTATGACATATTTAATTATTTTTAAACTCGTCTAATCAAACTATCTTCACCCATGCCTCCATATTTTTATTTATTTATTCATTTATCAAATAAACTCTTTAGAACTAGAAAGAAAATGAAATTATATGAAGAAAGGAAGAAAGGTAGTGTAATTAAGTGAGAAATTGGAGAAAAAAGGAAAATTGAAATTAAGATGAGTGTGAGTGTTGACCTTCAGCGCATCGCAAGGGACACGCATCTGCTTAAGTGGTAAGCTGCTATATCCATGGCGGTGACGCAAAATGCAGATTACATACAGTATAGAGAAGGAAAACTGGCGTCTCAGTTGCCATTGGCTCTTGGTTTTGGTCCCTCCCCTAACAACTGTACGAATTACCCACATGCTCTGTCGTTACCCGGTCGCTCATCTTTCCCTCTCAATTTCTTAAATTATACTATATAATCTAATATCCAATTCGATACTCTTTTCTCTTCCTTTCTATCTAATCCAAAACCCAAACAGGATTCTTTGAATTCTTCAGCTCTTGCAAATGCGGCCTTCTACCTTTAGATTCTTCCAATGGCATCTGAGTCACAAGTCTTTCAGCTCTGTATGTTCTTCCCTTTTACCTTACAGTGTTTTGCTCTTTTACTTATTTTTTACGTCTTTGTGATTTGGATTGAATTTTGTCAATATCGAACAAAAACATACAGACACACACACGTAGAGCCTTTCTCATCATATGTGTACACTTATTCGGTAATCAATTGTTGATAGCTGCGCGTAAACATCTAAGAGCACAGGTCTTGAAATAATAAATAGAGCTTGAATTACTCATCATTCAAATGCATATAAAGAAGATATATGATTGTTCCAAATAGATTTTCAAGTATTTATCATTTTGTTTATAGATAAGATTTTGGTAATTGAAAATTCAATCATGAACGTGAAACCATAAAATATGGGTGAAATATCCATATCTTCTTTGGTCCTGGGAAGCAGATGACATCCTGAAAGTTGAAACCAGGACATTATATCATAGTGATGGGAAATAAGTCCAATATATTATCATCTGATATATGTCGTACTCGTGCCTGGCAGATATGATTGGTAGAGAAGTCACTAGTCAGCCTATGTTGCAAGAGTAGGTGTCTGTGCCTTGCAGTGGCTCAACTGCTTGTATTAGAGCTTGAGATTTGTTCTAGTTTGATTAATAATGGACAAGTTGAGTTGTTCAGGAAGCTGTGTGTTTCACATACCTCCTGTTCTTTGGCATTTAGGAAAATAAATAGGACAGATTGATATATTTTACTTCCACTGTCAGCATCCAGATCCTCTGGCTTGGTCCTTTACTTTTCTTCTCCATTTGTTTGTGAAGTTATAACTATTCCTTCGCTACTCCTCAACTATTTACTTGCAACTGGCTGATAGTTAATCTACAGGCTAGCTTTTCATCCAGAGCATCATTACTATCTGCAAGCAGCAGTGGTCAAAATACAACGATTAGTCATCTCAATGGATCCTCGTCAAAGATGTATTCAACTTCATACGAGACATTGTACGAAGATTCACCCAAAGATAAACCTATTTCTGACATGTTGATCGATTCATTTGGAAGGCTGCACACGTATTTGAGAATATCATTGACTGAACGTTGCAATTTACGGTGCCACTACTGTATGCCAGCTGAGGGTGTAGAACTCACTCCTAGTGCTCAACTTCTATCTCAGGATGAGATTGTTCGCTTGGCAAGTTTGTTTGTTAGCTCTGGAGTGAACAAAATTCGTTTGACTGGTGGGGAACCAACTATTAGGAAGGATATCGAAGAACTTTGTTTGCAACTATCAAGCTTGAAGGGCCTTAAAACCCTGGCTATGACTACAAATGGGATTACTCTAGGAAAAAAACTTCCAAAGCTGAAAGTCTCTGGACTTAATTTGGTGAACATAAGCTTAGACACATTAGTTCCAGCCAAATTTGAGTTTATGACTAGGCGCAAAGGGCATCAAAGAGTAATGGAGTCAATTGACGCTGCAGTAGAGCTGGGATATAATCCTGTCAAAGTAAGTTCTCTTTAGCATGATTATATTATGTTATTCTCCCTAGAATGATGCTCCCTCCTGTGTCACCCAATTTAATTTGGGTCTTGAGGATTTGCTTTATCATGTTTTTGGTTTATTGCTAGACTTTGGTAATCTATTTATTTGTCAAAATTTATAGACATGTGGAACGACAAATTACCAATTTAGAATAGAGAAGTAGTTCAGAAGACATTAAGATATCATGGTTAAAGTAGGATTTGTTTGACTTGTTAAATTTTAAAAAACTGAAAAATGGAATTTAGGCAGCACTATCCTGTTTTGCTTCCTGATGATGCCCTTAAAGCTAGTTTATTCATGAAAATCTATAGCTTTAGGTTGAGGTTCGTCATAATTCATATTGTACCTATGGAAATGGAACAACTTTTTGAGGACTAGATTTGAAGAGCAAGCTTTCTGACGAGAGCAGTTCCTCAACTAGGCCTGATAGTCTTCTTTGTGTTACACTATTTATGTTATCTTTTGGTGTGTGCTGTACCTCAGGTAAATTGTGTTGTTATGCGTGGATTCAATGATGATGAAATTTCTGATTTTGTTGAGTTGACACGCGAAAGGCCAATCAATGTGCGGTTTATTGAGTTTATGCCGTTTGATGGGAATGTTTGGAATGTCAAGAAGCTAGTACCTTATGCTGAAATGTTGGACAAAGTGGTATGGTAGACTTTGTCAGATGTTTCTCTTATAACTTATAAGTCAGTTATGTACATTACCTAAGTCACTTAACATTACTGAACAGGGTAAACAATTTACAGGGCTTCAGAGAATTCAAGATCATCCCACAGAGACAGCTAAGAATTTCAGGATAGATGGGCATCAAGGGTCAGTTTCATTTATTACATCAATGACTGAGCATTTCTGTGCTGGTTGTAACAGACTGCGACTTTTAGCTGATGGAAACTTCAAAGTGTGCCTTTTTGGTCCTTCGGAGGTGAGTATCTTTTTGATTAAAACTTGTGGAATTTGTGAAAACTTGCATAGGCTGTTAAGTCATGTTGTACATATCTTCTTTTATCAATTAGAGCATGTCACACCTTGTATTTTTTCTGTTGATCATAAGCTCCCGCTGCTTCAACTAACACCCATAGCTCCCTTTCCTTCTCAGACAAGACATGTAACATTGTGTTTTTCGATCCGCGACTAATGGAGAAATTTACTATATTACACATTTTTCCTGTCTTCCTACTCCTCTTTTATCTTTTACAGTTCTGATGTTTCTACTTTATTATATCTTCAGCTTTAATGCCACATTATCCCGTTATCATCTCTATCCTTCTGTGTTCTCTTCTGTTCTAGCTGTTCCTATTATCCTCTTATTTATCAGCCTGATAACTGTGGACTAACATTTTTTCTCACTGGTGAGTTTGCCAAGCAAGGAGGGACAAAGTAGGAGAGAAAGAAGAAAGAATTTGCAGTGAACTCCAACCATTAGATGCAGGAGATGAAAGAGTAGTAGCTGGGAAGAGAAGGGGGAAATTAGTATAGCAAATAAGAAGAGTAGAGTAATGGAGCTTGGTCTAGCTCTTCTACTCTGCTGCTGAAGAAAACGAAGAACAAAATAGAGGGAAAGAGTCAATAAAGAGAAGAAATGAGAAACTAGGGTAAAATAATATGGTGATTTTCACTTTTCTGCTACTAGTGGATGAGAAAACTAACGGTTTTTAAGGCAAAACTAGAGGGGAATAAAGTGTCCAAAAGATCTAAAATCCAGAAGGTTTACAGTTCTTACCAAAAGCTCCCTCAACGCTCCCAAGTCCTACCTTCCCAGCTTAAAGAACAACTGAACACAAAAAAAAAAGGGGGAAAAAAGGAAGACATGGGAGAGAGAGAGGGGTAGCACTGATGCAAAATGTCCCTTTTGTTCTTTTGCCTATGCTATCCTTTTCAGGATTTCTTCCACCAGAATATCAACTGTAGTTACTTGTTCAATTCCAGTCACTAGGGATATCCTAGGCAGAGAAAAGGAGATAAAACGTGAGGATACTGCAACAACTACGACACCTCGAACAGATCATGCCATTCAATTTAAATTCTTCTCACGCCAATATTTTGTAAAATATGAATAATAATGAAAATTAAAATAAGAATACTAAAAGTTCAATTTCCTTGTAAAACATGAGGATGAAGATCCATGTTTGACTATCTTGTATCCTTGTCTCATAAAAGTTGTATGCTTTTGTGTGCAATTAAGAGTTGGATAAAAATAAATTACTGTAAAATTTACCCCTAGGTTCGTCCTGTCAACTATATATTGTCATATCTGTAGACCTCATTTCTGATGGTAAAAGCTGTATCGTTGTCCCGCACGACTTACTATTTATGTTATAAGTTAGTGTAATGATTCTTATTTTGTATACAATTCGTCAATGCAGTACCTTTTCCTCATTCCTGATCTATCTATCCTGATTGGTTGAAGAGTCTAGAAGAAGGAATTATTTGGTCAGGTGAACCAATGATATTTATATGATGTCAATGCAGCTTCGTGAAATTCCTCTATGAACTTAGTCCCATCAGTGCTTCCTAGATTCCTTTGTTTAGGCCTTTTATTTTTAAATTCCTATTAATTCTAGGGGATTCAATTTAATATAGATTAGACTGTAGCTTCATTAACTTCTGAATTTTCATCGTCTCTACACCTGCTGTTGTTTGGGCATATTACTATGGCTCGACAAAACTTTATTGTAGAAATTGTGAAATGGGTGTACTTCCTTGTGTTACAACTATTTTTTTTTTCTCCAGGTGAGCTTGAGGGATCCTCTTCGTCTTGGTGAAGGTGATGATAAACTTAGGGAGATCATTGGGGCAGCAGTATGTAGCTACTAATCCATTCCAATACTATTTGTTGCTTACATCTTTGCTATTTGTGTCTTTTTCTTTTGTTCCTTATATTTTGCAGGGTCATCCTGTCATCAGCGCAAGATAAACTGCCTTCCATATTGTTTTAGCATTTAGGATTCATTTGGCATTTACAATATTATCTACATTTGTTTTAATTCATTTGTCCTATTCCAGGTCAAAAGGAAGAAAGCTTCTCATGCTGGGATGTTTGATATTGCAAAAACTCCAAATAGGCCGATGATACATATTGGTGGATGATGGATGGAATATATCGGGTTTCGGTGCTCATCACTGAATTGTACAATGATGTATGTATGCTATTTGTTGGTCAATTTAAGCACCTTCCCGTAACTTCTCTTCAGTACTTTATTTAAAGTTTTGGTGGCCTCATTTGTTTCTTGTCACTTTTAGGTTTACACTGCATGTTGAGGAAACACAGTTTGACTACAGTTATAGTATCTCATACATAGTGAAATTTGCCTGCTTAAATTTTTCTGAATCTTTGAGGGTTTGTAGTTATTTGTCCTGAGCTAGATCAGTATATATCTCAACTGGCGCTTAGGAATTTGCTCTTCTTATGGTTGTAGATATATTATTGCTTGTAAATTTTATTAGCACTCTCCTTCAGTCAGTTGGTCTCAACTCAATTGGGTTATGAGTCTGACATTAAGACAAGAAAAATACAATTCCATATTTCCAATATCACGTTTTTCATGCTCCTTACTAATTCAAATTGTGGTAACTTATTGGAAATATTAGAAATGTTTTTTCCTTTCTTGACCTGCATAGTGAGTCATGGGATGTTTCATTGAGAGCCTTGTAACCCTGAACCCGAGGTTTTACGTTTGCATTTATGCTTATCCAAGTCGATAAAGATAGTTGACCATTTAATTCTTTGATTTTGTATAAACATATTTCTTTCAGAGATGGTTACATAAATAACTAGGTGATTTATTGGAATTCAGAGGTTCGTTTGGGAACCTTTTGTTTCAAATCTGACTAGACTTCGGATTCAATTTTTGTTGAAGTTTTAGTAATAGGTACATTAAGAAGAGCTTGCACAACTTGACTCGAAATATATTCCTCACGGGCTTTGGTCTAGTGGTAAGAGCGCAATATGTGTGGGTTAGATGGTCCACATGGATTTCTCGATTATAAAAAGAGCTTGAAGTGTATTACTATATATTATATTTATATTCTGCGTTGATGTACGAGTCAACATTATCTGTCTGCGATTAATAGCAATAACTGAACAAACCCATTTACTTCGTATGTTATTTGCTTTTTATTGGCTGCAATGCAGGAACTTAATGAATGCTGCGGTTGTTAGTGCTACTGCATAAACTCTTTGGCTATTTGTGTTTCGGTATTAGGTCTGTATTGAGATGGGAGTAGGCCTATCAAGCTGATCTTTCGCTTGGGAATTTAGTGTTATCTAAGATGGTACGGTATTGGTGGAAGAGGTGTGTATCAGGTGTTGATGGCAGGAGTACTTCCATAGACTCTTGAACAAGGAAGGGGATAAGAACATCGTGCTGGCTGAGTTGGAGAACTCAGAGAGTCGGAGAGATTTTGGGTTTTATAGGCGTATTAAGTGTAAGGAGATTGATGTGGCAATATAGAAGATGAGCAAAGGCAAGGTGACTAGCATGACGAGATCTCAGTGGAATTTTGGAAAGAAGCGGGTAGGGCAAGCTTGGAGTGACTTACTAGCTTGTTTAACGTTATTTTCAGGACAAAGAAGATGCCCGAAATTAGCGGTGGAGTTTGATGATTCCGTTGTAGAAAAATAATGGTGATATTTAGAACTACAACAACTATATGGGGTATTAAGCTGCTGAGTCACACTATGAAAGTTTGGGAGGTGGTAGTGGAGAGGAGAATGAGGACAGGTGTATCTATTCTTGAGAATTAGTTCAGATTTATGCCGAAGCGGTTAACTACAGAAGTCATTCACCTTATGAGACGATTGGTGGAGCAGTATAGGGAGAAGAAAAAGGACTTGCACATGGTGCTCCTCGACCTTGAGAAGGCTTATGACAAAATCCCGCCGGAGGTTAGCGGAATCCTGGTAGCGTACATTAGGGTGATTAAAGATATGTACAAAGGTGCTAAGACTCGTGTGATTACTGTGGGAGGAGACTCGGAATATTTTCCTGTGGAGATGGGGTTGCATCAGGGATCGACCCTTAGCCCGTATTTGTTTGCCTTAGCGGTGGATGTGCTGACACGACACATACAAGGGAGTATGCCATGGTGTATGCTATTTGCTGATGAGATAGTACTGTTCGATGAGACACGAGGGGTTGTTAATGCTAGGTTGGAAGTTTGGAGATTGACGCTGGAGTCTAAAGGTTTCAAGTTGAGTATGTCGAAAACTGAATACTTGGAGTGTAAATTCAGTAATGAGAGGTAAGAAGAGGAAGTGGAAGTGAAGATTGATACTCAAGTCATTCCGAAAAGAGATAGTTTCAAGTATCTTGGGTCTATAATTTAAGGCAGCGGGAAAATTGACGAGGATGTTACTCATCGCATGTGAGCGGGGTGGATGAGATGGAGGCGGGGGTTTTATGTGACAAGAATGTTCTGCCTAGACTCTAAGGGCAAATTCTACAGGGTGGTAGTTGACCGAGTATGTTGTATGGAGCTAAGTGTTGGCCCTTAAATGAGGATGTTGAGATGGAGGATGGATGTGCGGACATACCAGAAAAGATAAGATTATGAATGAAGTTATTAAGGACAAGGTAGGAGTGACCTCTGTGAAAGACAAGTTGCGGAAAACGAGGTTGTGATGGCTTGGGCATGTGAAAAGGAGAGACATAGATGCCCCGGTTAAGATGTGTTAGAGGTTTACCATGGCGTGCTTGAGGAAGGGCAGAGGTAGGCCAAAGAAGTATTGGGGAGGTGAAGGCAGGCATGTCATTGCTTCACCTAACCGAAGACATGACTCGCGATAGAAAGGTGTGGAGGTCGAGTATTAAGGTGGTGGGTTAACAGGTCGTGAGTTTCTCCTAGGTTTACCAGCATACTATTTTTGTATTCTTTTATTCTTAATTCTTTATTACTTGTTATGTTTCTCGCTTCCATTACCCTATTACATTACTGTTGATATTGTCTGTTGCTTTATTTTTATCGTTCCTTAAGCCTAGAGTCTATCAGAAACAACCTCTCTGTATTTATAGGATAGGGGTAAGGTTGCGTACACACTACCTTCCCCAGGCCCCATGCATGGGATTGAGCTGGGTTGGTTGTTGTTAAGAATTGGTAGAGTATCAACCCAAAGCTTTGTGTACATGAAAGAGTTTGCAATCTGTTTTAGATTCGACGATTGCTCTGAACTCCACTTAATGCATCTGTATTGATAGTTGTTCAAAAGGAACGAGTGCGACCTTAACCATTGTCTTAGAGTTGAATATTGCTTTGATCTTCACTTAATGCATCTGTCGTGGTAGTTATGCAAAAAGAACAATTGTGACAATATGGTAAAAGCATTGGTTTACACATCCGTTGGAAGTGTCTTTAGAAGATAAGAGTTGTTCTTCACAATTGGAAGTCATTATCGTAAGACGAGAGCATGAAAGTGGGCTACTTGAGTGCTAGTCTTCACTAAGCATAAAACCTGGAGATGAAGTTCATTCGGTAATGGGCATTCTCCTACAACAATAAGTCTTTGTCAGAATTATTTAATCTCTATTTACTCATTAATATTCTATTTGTTTTACTTAATATGCATCATCCATGTTAAATATTCTTTTTCTCGTAATTTTTCACTTGCAGGTACGTGACATCAAAGAAACCAGGAAAAGAGAGAAATATAGGAGCAGAAAACAGAGAGGAAGGTGACCCAACGGGTGAAAATGCTCGACTTTAGCAAGTAACCTACAGTTTGGAGTTTGAGGCTGTATATGTGCATGTTTCAAAACCTCGAAACATAGCGAGGCATATAATCCGTGTATCCCTACATAATAGTGTTTTTCTTGTGTTCCATGTGTGAAATTAAGAAATTTATACGTGTGTCATTACATGTACCACTTCCGAGCAGGCTATTGTATTAATGTAATCCTTTTGAAGTACATGTTAATTGTGTCTCTGTTGCTTAGGGGTGTTCATTGGGCGGATTGGGCGGCTTTTTACACTAACGGTTTGGCTTAACGGTTATCGGCTTTTAAATGTATTCATCCGTTAGCCACCCGATAAGATATCGGGCGGATTGGTATCGGGTTAGCTCTTATCGGGCGGTTACTGGGCGGTTTATTGGTTTAATACCTAAGGGCTCAAATATATTATGTCCGCACACTAGGACATAACTAAAATTTCCTGTGCATGACATTCAAAGGCATCTGACCTTGCCATGGATTTTATAATTGACAATGAAACAAATAAAAAGAGAAGATAAGATACATTGTCAGGTTTACAACAATTGGTCACAAATTTTTCAAGATACAGTGCGCCCATAGCATAGGCAAAAAAGATAAGAGGTTCTTTCCCCACTTCTCCTGCAACGAAAACCAAAGTTGACACAAGTTAACTCTCTCATAATAAAATGAAGATGATAAAGTCTCATAATATATTAGTCTGAGAACTACAACCTTGCTAATAACAGAACCTAGTCAAAGCAAAAGATTCATAGAGGCAATATGAACTGGTCGCAAGTAAGACTGGGTGCTGGTGTTACACTTGCATCAAGGTCAGGTAGGGATAACAAAGTGATTGAAAGAACCTCTACCTTTAGAGAACCTACTGTATAGTAGGTATTTGGTATTTTTATTATACACTTATACTTATTCATTTTCAAGGTTTTTAGTTTTTTATATTTAATATATATAATTATATAAATAAAAATAAATTATATATATATATATATATATATATATATATATATATATATATATATATATATATATATATATATATATATATATATATATATATATATATATATATATTCTTAACGGGTTAACGGATTACCCGTTAAGAAAATTGAATAATCCGCCCCCAATCCGATAAGCCGTTAATAAAAAAAATTTAATCCGTTCCCCGTCCGTTAAGCCGTTACCACTAAGCCATTAAGCTTCGGCTTCGGATCGGTTTTTGGTTTCGGACCTGCTGTTGCTACATTTATTTGCTACTATTATTACTTAAAGAAAAAGGAAACAGAGACCTTTGTACTCTATTGCAGATCTTGCCAGAAAACGAAAACATTGGTCGTTTGTACTTTGTAGCCGTTCTTGTCAATAATGCAAAGTTTGGTTAAAAGGAAGGCGACATGATTGATTGTTGCCTCGTTTTTACAAGAATTATGCTTCTTAATATGTATTGGGAAAAATAGTTCACATACTTATCCTTTGGCTTACTTTTTGACATTAACCTCTCTTACGGCTTGCATCTTTGTTATATTATACTCACTGTCCTTACATTTTTTTTTGTAACAGTTGTATTAAACTGCTTATAGTAATGCAAAATTTACAATTTGAGTACTTAACCCTTCTCTAATATTATACCCATTTAGTTATTAATTAAGAAATTAAGAAAAAAAAATTGAACTTCCACGTATGAGAATGACCGTTGTTCATTTTCAGTTTTAGACCAAAACGGTAATTCGTGTCGGTGTAATCTTACTGCACATACGGCCTTTTACACTTTGCTTCTTGATAAAAGAACAACAGTAGTACCAGATTTTTCTCCAGTTCAAGACATGTTACTACTAGGTAGTTTTAAATAGTAAAAACACTAGAATTTACTGTTCTTGGACGACGCAAGTAAATTAGTTATTAATTCTCCAAAATTCAGAATTTCTACTTCCTTGCGGTGAACTTATAAATTTCACTCTTTAACTCAACAACTTCAAATTGATGTACTCTCTGTGAACGGCTGAGGTAATATATATTAGAAATCCAGAAGAAAACTAGACAAATACAAAGTAATATTGGGAGATAAAATTACTGCAATAAAATTCAACAACAAGCAACCTTTTTATAAAGGTAATACAGTTCCAACAATAACTAAAGCACTAAGCCAATAAAGGAAGTTAAAACAAACCCACTTAGTCCACTAAGTACATACACAACTCCCCCATATACCCATAAGACTAGGAAAGTAGAAACTAACTAATTAAAATATCTAACACACCCTCCCCGATAAGTCTATGACTTTCAGCTTAATCACCTTAATCACAAGAGCCCTCCTCTAACTTGCAAACTCCAAGTAGCTTCCTTAATTTTCTGAAAGTTGCTAGCTTGAGAGGTTTGGTAAAAATATCAGTAGCTTGGTCCTCACTTTTGCAGCAGACAGCATCAATGACTTTATTCTTTGTGAGATCTCTCAGAAAGTGAAATTTGACATTTATGTGTTTGCTCCTTTCGTGCAATACTGGATTCTTTGAAAGTTTAATTGACGAACTATTGTCACAGTAAATTGGAATTGGTTCTTGCTGCGGGAAATGAAGTTCACCAAGTACCTTCTTTAACCAAATTGCTTGAGTAGCACACACAGTTGCAGCAACAAACTCTGCCTCTGTGGTGGATAACGTAACAACTGGTTGCTCTTGGAGCACCATGAAATAGCTCCTGATCCAAGAATAAACAAATAACCCGAAGTGCTTTTTCTGTCTTCTTTATCTCCAGCAAAGTCACTATCTGTAAAGCCAAATAACTCCGACTTTCCTTCTTTCTTGTACAAGATACCATAATCAATGGTACCTTGGAAATACCTAAAAATTCTTTTAGCAGCCAACAAATGAGTCTCTTTTGGATGCTCCATGTACCTGCTAACAAGACTAACAGAATACATTATGTCAGGTCTGGTGATTGTTGCATATATTAAACATCCTACGATCTGCTTATAAAGAGTGTTGTCGATTTGCTTTCTAGTAGAATTCTTCTCCAATTTCAGTCCCAATTCTGCTGGTGTGTTGACTGAGTTGCAACTTTGCAATCTGAACCTCTCTAAAGTTTCTTGAACATATTTCTTCTGCGAAATAAAAATTCCCCTGGCATATTGTTTAACTTCAATACCAAGAAAATAGTGCATCAAGCCAAGAGCAGACATATCAAACTCAGCCATCATTGCTTTCTTAAACTTTTCAAGTAATGTAGAATCATTCCCGGCATAAATCAAATCATCTGCATATAAACAAACAATGACGAGCTTTTCATCTTCAATTTTTATATAAAGTGTAGGCTCATATGGACATTTAGTAAAACTTTCCATATTGAAATAAGCATCAATGCGACAGTACCAAGCTCGGGGAGCTTGCTTTAGCCCATATGATGCCTTTTTCAATCTATAAACCTTATGTTCACTTCGATGCTTCACATAACCAGGAGGTTGATCAACATATACCTGTTCTTGTAACTCTCCATGAAAAAATGCTGATTTCACATCCAGTTGATAAATTGGCCATTTGTTTTGAGCTGCCAATGCCAACATCAATCTGATGGTATCAAGTCGGACTACCAGAGCAAAGACCTCCTTATAATCCACACCATACTTTTTCTTGTATCCTTTGGCCACCAAGCGAGCCTTATACTTTTCAACTTCACCATTCTGATTGAGTTTGGTTTTATAAACCCATTCGACTCCAATCGACTTTTGCCCTTTTGGAAGATCAATAAGCTCCCAAGTATTATTATTTTCTATTGATGCAATTTCAATATCCATTGCTTTCTGCCACTTCAAATCGTTACAGGCATCCTCAAATCTTACTGAATCACAATTAGAAAATAAAGCAACATAGCTAAGAGAATCTTCATTTTCAGATTGTTGAATTCCACTAACTTCATAATCTGCCATCCATGCTGGTGTTCTTCGATCTCCTTGAGGACGGGAATTGATGCCTTCTTGATTTAGCAAGGTAAAAGAACCTTCACTTTCAGTCACTGGTTGCTCTTGCTCCCAGACTCCGTCATCAAGATCTAAAGGAAGTTGTTGGTTGCTTGGATTTTCTTCCCATGGCCAGAAATTTTCTTCGTCAAACACCACATCACGACTGATAATTATCTTCTTGGTAACTGAATTGTACAACTTGTAGGCTTTTGACTCCTTCTAACACCAAGGAAAACTCACTTGATGGCTTTGTCATCTAGCTTTGTTCTTTTCTGATCTAAAACATGAGTAAATGCAACACAACCAAACACTTTAAAGTGTTCAACATTTGGTTGCTGTCCACTCCAAGCTTCTTCTGGTGACATGTTTTGAATAGCACGGGAATGACTTCTATTCAAAATATAGACACCGCAGCAAACAACTTCAGGCCAAAAAACTCTAGGAATATGACTCTTTCGCTACAAGCTCTGCACAACATTCATGATTGTCCGATTCTTCCTCTCACATACTCCATTTTGTTGAGGAGTATAAGCTGTTGTAAGTTGCCGATGTATCCCATGAGATTCACAAAAACTTATAAATTCTTGTGAAAGATACTCTCCTCCACGATCCGTGCGAAAGATCTTTATGGAACATCCTGTCTCCTTTTCAACAAGAGCTCTGAAGCTTTTAAAAGCTATAAAAGCTTCAGATTTTTCTTTCAAGAAATGAAACCATGTCTTCCTACTAAAATCATCAATAAACGTTATAAAATAACGTTTTCCTCCATTGAAAATTGGATTTATTGGTCCACAAATGTCTGAGTGAACTAATTCTAACTGCCTTTTAGCTCTCCACGCTTTTCCTTTTGGAAAGCTATCACGAGATTTCTTTCCAACGATACAATCTTCACAAATATATGTTGGAATATCAAAATTAGGAAGATCAGAAACCATCTTCTTTTGCTGCAACAGTTTTAGTCCTCCAAAATTTAGATGTCCATATCTGTAATGCCAGAGCCATGCTTGACTATCCAATTTCGTTGAAAAACAAAAATTGGTAGAGCCAGTATCTTGCACATGAAGCGGGAAAAGTTTATTTGTAGTCATCTTTGCTTCAGTAATCAACCCAAGATTAGAATCTAGGATTCTGCAAATTCCATGCTTGATAGACACTTCATAGCCGTTCTCTTGAAGTTGACCCACACTAATAAGATTTTTCTTTAAATCTGGTATAAAGAACACATCAGAAATAAAATGCACAGATGAAGATTTTGTTTGAACTTTTACCTTCCCTTTTCCTTTGGCAGCAAGCCGGGAATTGTCGCCTAACTTGACTGTTGTGCGAAAAAATTCATCCAATTTAGAAAATGCAGATTTTTCTCCACACATATGGTTACTACAACCTGTATCTAAATACCATAAATCTGTGTGGTGTTCTACTGTGGATTGGGACACCATCAACAAAGAAACCTCCTCCTCCGTCTCAGTTACTTCTGTAAAGTTAAGAGTTTTCTCCACGTACATTTTTCAAATTCGTACGACATTTAGAACGATAATGGCCATACCCGTGACACCTATAACACTCAATGTGGGACTTATCTGTAGACCTTGGCTTCCCATTTGACGAGTGTTGTTGATCACGACCATGCTGACCATTCTTTTTGTGAGTTCCTTCTTCAGCTTTGTTTGAGTTTTTTCTCTTCCACTTGTTCCTTCGACACACAGAATCCTTGGAAGTTGTGACTGCTTGCATGGCTTTCTCCTCCGTATCTTGCTTAATAATTTTCTGCTCATGAACCATCAATGAATTTTGTAGTTCATCAAGTGAAAGAGTGTCAAGATCTTTCGACTCTTCAATGGAGCAGATAACAAAGTTAAATTTAGGCAACATGGACCACAGGATCTTCTCGACGATGGTAACATCTGCAAGCCTCTCTACATGAATTCGCATCTTGTTTGCAATTGTCATTGTGCGTGAGAAGTACAACAACATCGACTCTCCCGATTTCATACGCAGGGTTTCGAACTCACCTCGTAGAGTTTGAAGTTGTGCTCGCTTTTACCCTTGCATTCCCTTGGTATTTCTTCTTCATAGAGTTCCAGATTTGCTTTGACGTATCCTGCAAAGAATTATTTCCAATATCGAACGATCAATGTCTTGGAAAAGATAGTTCTTTGCCTTCAAGTCTCTCAACTTTTGTGCTTCAAGTTATGTCTTTTGAGCATTTGTTAAATAACATCTGCTCCAGGTTCTTGAGTCCCACCATCAACGACTGCCCAAAACTTTTTGGACCTTAAAAAATTTTCCATGAGCATGCTCTAATGGTCATAATGGCCATCAAAACGAGGAATGGATGCATGCACAAAGTTGTTCTCTAAAGTCATAGACGAACAAAGTTCTGGGTGAACTCTCCCCCCTCAAAGATCTAACCTAGCTCTTGATACCACTGTTAGAAATCAGGAAGAAAACTAGACAAACACAAAGCAAGGTTGGAAGATAAAATTACTGCAATAAAATTCAACAACTAACAAGCCTTTTATAAAGGCAATACAGGTCCAACAATAACTAAAGCACTAAGCCAATAAAGGAAGTTAAAACAAACCTACTTAGTCCACTAAATACACAACTCCCCCATATACCTATAAGACTAGGAAAACAGAAACTAACTAATTAAAATATTTGACAATGTATGCACCTCAAATATTTACCTAGTTTGATACTATTCCCCTTAATTAAGCATCCTTCAAGTGTAACAAACATATTATGTCGATCATTTCCTACAAGCTTTACATGTCAGATGCAGTGCAAGAATTTTATAAAACTTTTTGAACGGACAGATATGCGCAAACCATATTTTAGGTAACATCTCACATAGCATATGCTGCCGTAAGGAAAGTGATAATATCAAAGAGACATGGCAGAAGCTTACCATTCGTAGGTATATTGACTTGATGGCAGCCGCCTTTGTAATTAACTGTTATGTTTATTGATAGATTAGTTAATCTCAAGAGTCAAGTCAACTTATATTTAAATCTACTAATTTCCATCTCTATCCCTTTTGTATTATTATCTTTAAAATATCACGAAGCACAAACCGCCAAGAAGGTGACAAGAGAGTCAACTTTAAGATGGGACGAGGGAGGATTTTACCCTCTTCTAATCACTAGTTGCAGCTTTTGAATTTTCTTAATTACCGTTTGATGGTATCAATTGGCTAATGTGGAAGAGTAGGTGGTGTTTCCTAATTTAATCATGCCATTAAGTTCATAAGGATTATATTGCAATGTCATTCCAGATGAAGTCCCCTTTTAACCATCTTACATCTACTAGCTAGCTACACTTGGATTAACTGGGATTATTGACTTGACTAGGTTTATACTTTATTGCTACTGATTACTACTCTTAAATGCGTAAATAAATCGTATCTTTACTACCCGAACCCCTATAATTAGTAATTGGATGAGAAGAAAACTAATCAACTCTTATCAACACTTTGTAATGAGACAATTTGTTCATGGCTATCTCGGACAAGGCATGCTAGCTAGGAAGGACGATCCCTAGTAATACACACATACGTACGTACATATATGTATGCATATATAAGAGAAAAATAACTAAAGATAGATCAATAGAACCAAGACTTATAATCTAGTGGTATCAATAGAAATAATCTCTCATACATAGGGTGGTTGCAATTGTATTCTCATTGTTAATGGGCCAAACATATTTCAAGCGTCCATTTCTTTTTACCTAAAACATTTTAGACTGATGCAAACATGACACATATTTCTTAGTTATGTGATTCTTCGTTAAGACTTTAAATGGAGATCATGGGGTTCCACAACAGAATTAACAATGTAGACGATAATGTGTAAGCTACGACTTCTTGATTTAACTTTTAGCGCTTCAAGTTTTAGAGCATTTTATAAGAGCAAATTGCAGCTAAGAGCTTAAGCATATTCCAGCTAATAGTTCTACTACTTGCTATACTCTATACTTGTCACGTTTTGCTTCTCAAGAATTAATTCGACCAATTTTTAAAGCTAAATTGGATAAGATTAATTTAAATTTTTAAAATTAAACTATGATATTCGAAACTACATTCTTCTTATATCAATATGGTGAAAAAGTATATGTTAAAAAAAGGTCAAAATTTATGTAATTTAACTCTCAAGAACCGAAATATGACAAGTATTTTAGAACTAAAAGAGTAATATATGAAAAATAAAATGAATCCACAGGACGTAAAAATGTATCAACGAATTGACATATAAGCAAATAAAATAAGTTAATATGTATATTTACACGTCGAAAAGAAAACATATCTTCTTAGCCAACACAGCTGCAACCTAAAAATATTGACACCCTTCTCACCAACACTATCCCTTCACTTTGTTGTATGAAATAGAAGAGCAAGAAATGAAACTATTATGACTTTCCCTGTATATCAATCGTGATAAGTTTCTTTCATTCTTAATAAGGGTAAGTAGAGTATTTTTATATTAGGATGGAAATAATTAGGTGTCATGCAAAAGTTAGTAAAGCAAATCTTAAATGGTGATAAATTAGATAATAAAAGAGGAATATACCAAATATTTAATGTGGTTCAGTCAACTTGACCTACATCCACGGGCAGAGACGAGCAATCCACTATATGTAAAAGAAACTACAAAAAATCGGGAGAAAAAACTCACAAAGAGGCAACACAAGTGGCAGAGTAACACTTGTTCTCTCCCCCCTAAACAAGACTCTCAAGCCCATTATGGCTACATTGTTAATTTTGCTGAATGAAAAAGAAGGATCCTTAATAAAACTCCAACCATTTTCTTCCAAGAGAAGGAACTAGCCAAATATGGAAAAATTATATTTCCTTTTTGTAAAAAGAAAAATCAGTTATGGTAAATACATTGCTCTTCTTGTAAGGAATAGGAAAACCAAATATGGTAAGAAAATTAGGACAAACACTAAATTTTTTAACAAAATAAACTCGATCCACTTTCTTCACATAATCTTCAACAAGTCGCATCTCCAAAATTCCACCACAAAATTTGTCTCAACATGAGCAATATTCTGGTCAAATTTCTCAAACAAAAATCATGATTATCGTCAAATAGGTTGCGGCTAGAACTAAACCAGCCAAGATGAACCTGTCTTGAACATCACACTGATACCATTTGTTAGGATCAAAATAATCAGGTGTCATGTAGAAGTTGTTAGATAATACGCTTAACGCTAGAGGGGGGAGGGGGTGAATAGCGTTATAATAAAAATTAGCATAAACTTGCGGAATTTAAAATTTGCAGGAAATAAATAAGTGCGATAAATAAGAAAGAACACACCGAAGTATTCTGGTTCACCACAACCCGTGGCTAGTCCAGTCCCCGAGAGACTCTCTCGAGATTTCCACTAACTTGTCAAGCTTCCGGGTGCTTAACAAACCTTTAAAACTTGAGGACACAAGCCTCAACACCTTTGCTCGGAGATACAACACTCCAAGACTTCAACCAAGGAAACACAAGTTCCTTCACAACTTGAGGACACAAGCCTCAACTACCTTTGCTCGGAGATACAACACTCCAAGACTTCAACCAAGGAAATACAAGTTCCTTCTTACAACAAGAGAATAACAATTCTCTTCAAGTGTACAATACACTAAGCACTCAAACAAGACACTCCTTAATGAGTAGAGATGAGTAAAAGAATACGCTCAAGATCACAACAACTTTGAACAATATTTTGGCTCTCAAAAACTTATGTAATGAATATAAAATAATAAGCAATAGAGTATGCAAGCTTTAGCAATTGAATGATCAGTTGTTGTGTGTTATTGTGTACTCAAAAGACTGAATTTAAGCTGTATTTATAGTTGAAAAACTTGGCATTACCGTTGCCTAATTGCCAATTAAGAACTGCTGATTTTACTCTGTGACAATCGATTGTCAAGAAGCCACAATCGATTGTTTGCCAATCGTTCCAAAAATCAATCCCAGATTTTACGCTTCACAATCGATTATCTAAGATCAACAATCGATTATTGGCAACGTTCAAAAAATCATTTCCAGATTTTACGAAAAACAATCGATTATACAAAATCAATAATCGATTATTCAGCAACGTTCAAAAAATCTTTTCCAGATTTTAATTTCAACAATCGATTGTACAAAATCAACAATCGATTACCTGACGGTATTTGAAAATATTTTGGCAACGGTTAGTCATACAATCGATTATACTAAGTTAACAATCGATTATATATCAGTCTTGAAAAATCAATTTAGACACTGCCTCGTGACAATCGATTGTTATATACTCACAATCGATTATTTAATAACTTTGAAAAAGTCTGGAAGACACTGTCTCAACGCAATCGATTGTCATATGTTCACAATCGATTATTTTGTGACTTTGAAAAATCTGATGGACACTGTCTCTTCACAATCGATTGTCATTAACTTCACAATCGATTATTTTGAGCGTTGAAAAACTTTGATGGACACTGCCTCATCACAATCGATTATCATTAACTTCACAATCGATTATTTTGAGCGTTGAAAAACTTTGATGGACACTGCCTCATCACAATCGATTGTCATAAGGTTCACAATCGATTGTCATGCAGGTTTGAAAAACCTGATGCTCACTGCCTTAACACAATCGATTGTCATTAGTTCACAATCGATTGTCATGCAGTCTTGGCTTAACATAATCGATTATCATAAGTACATAATCGATTATCTTAGTACAGATTTTAGAGGCATGTTTAAAAATCATTTTGACTAAAGTAAATATGCCTGATTTAAAATCATTTAGCATTAAATTAAATATGCATGATTTTGTAAAAATAATTTTACGAGAGAAGCCATGTCATGAGTCAAGTTGTCGGATCAAGATCACAGTTAAGAACGACTCATGTAAAACTATAAGACTTGGTCTTGTGCTTGAATCTCGTTATATATCAATTGTGCACTTGTACTTGAACTTCGTCATATGTCAATTTGCGCTTGTTTGTCATTCATCAAAACCTACACATATGAACAAACGTTTTAGTATAATGCCTTGAGAACGTGTTTCCAACAATTTCCCCCTTTTTGATAATGGCAAACTTTAAGCGGGATATGCATATTATGCAATTCATAATGACGATTCAAGACAAGAAAGGATATGCAACAAGTATGCAATTAGTTCCCCCTCAATATATGAATTCTCCCTCAATTTATGCCGATAAGTATTGAGAGTGCATACCCGTTATCTTCCCCCTTTTGCCATTAGTAAAAAAAATGTGATAAGATGGCAAGGATTAAAAAAACTTGTTTATTTATTGAAAATAAAACGGGTACATAATGGGAACAATACAAACATAGAACAATGGAAAGACAAATAAAGAAATTATTCATCATCATTTCCCGCCTCATCGTCCGGCACTGCTTCAAAGGGAACAAGACCGGCATATGGATAATGAACATGGTCAAAATATCCATGGATCTCATGTGTCAATTGACCGACAGAGGTGGTCAATGAAGCAATTTGGTCGGAAATGGATTGAAGAGTAGGTTCTTGAGGCTGACGCGACCGACGAGTTGGAAGAGGAGTAGGAGCTACATGATCTCCGTCATGGGGAAAGGAGGATTCTGAAATTTTCCACTTCTTGGTGCTCTTTTTGAGAGGACCGATGGAAGTGTTGAATCCAAAAGCTTCAAGAAGATTCATAATAAGGAGGGCATAGGGAAGAGGTCTATCATCTCTGATGGCGTCACGCATGTGAATCTTGACGAACTTACACCAATTGATGTGAGCTCCGGTTATAATTGCATGCATGAGCTTAGCGTCTTCTTGGGAAAGAGTGGTGTGATTATGCTTCCGAGGTTTGAGGACTCGGGTGATGAAATAGAAAATCAAACGATACTCGGGGAGCATTCCCGTGATAGTAGGACGCCGAGTGGATAGATTAGGATCATAAGATGTAATACCTATTTGGTTTAGGAGAGCTTTTTCATCAAATAAGGCGCCGTCCTCTCTATTGTACCGAAAAATGTCTTCACCACTTTTAGGAAGACGGGCAATGGAATGAAGGTTTTCATCGGATAAAAGAATTTGAACACCATTAACATTTGTCACAAGCTCACCATCATCATCCTCATGAAGGTTTGAATAAAACGCTTGAATCAATGGAGGATTAATATAAGGGTAGGTAAGATATAAAAAGTCAAGAAGTTGACATTCTTTGAGCATGTTGGCAGCAGGGGCGTATGATTCAAGATACTTGCTTGTTGAAAAGCGGGGAGGAAGAATGTCGCGCTTTTCAAATTTTGTCAAAAACCGAGTAAGCTCGGTGTCAGAATTAAATTGTAAAATGGACCCATCTTGATAAGGGTAATTTGGAGGAGGTGGGGCAGCAGAGGAGGATGCACCATGCCTAGCTGAACGGGAACGTTTAGAGTGACGGCCCGACATTTTCAATAGGAAGTAATGAGCTTTGCAAGAAACTGAAGAGAGTTTTGATAGTTTGAGAGCTAAAATTGATGCTTGAGTGAATAAAATGAATATATGAGGTGCCTATTTATAGTGGGGATAGTGGCTTTCCACTGATGGTGAAAATCTGCAGAAAATTGAAAGCCAAAACGGTCAGAAACGGTAAAAATAAATTGCACTGACCGTTAGACAATTGATTGTTGGAATGAAATAATCGATTGTTATGGAGATTTGACTGAATCTCGGAACCGACACAAATCGATTGCAGAGCCAAACGGTAACAGATTTTTGAATTATTGACATGAAATAATCGATTGTCAAATTATGGTAATCGATTGTTGTGCCATAGTATGCACGGTGATTTTCTGACTCGGAAAATAATCGATTATATATATGAAACAATCGATTGTCTTAGAAAAGCAGTACTGAATGGCTGAGACGGTAATCGATTAAACAATTAAAAAATCGATTGTTAAACAAAACTGCATAATAAGCATGAACCATAAATAATCGATTAGTGATACTTGCTAATCGATTTTCTGCACAGTAAAATAATCGATTATTTGCTGTAACAATCGATTGTTCTATGCCATTTCTTTATAATTCCCCCTACCTTTAGGGCGATACCTGCAAAAGGAAATACGCGTCTCCGACGCTCAAGTCAGTAATATTCAATATATAAAAGCAACCTAGAAAGTATGTATTTAGATCAACGCTTACCCGCATTAGACACTTCATTTGGACATGATTTATATTTAGCACATCAATAAACGTTAAATATTATATCAAGTCTACTGGCAATAAGGTAAAGTAAGGAACGATCATACCTCTGTAGTTCTTGGTATTGTTCTTCTTACCTTTCACTTTTCTGGCACGATGGTCTTATAAATTCATTGAGGTGATCATTGCTTTGGTGTTGCTCTTTTCAATATTAATTCAGCAATTTCTTGCAATATTTAGTTTGACAAGTGAAAGTTCCCACTTTCATTTGCTTAACTTGCAGCTCCGAGAGGAAATTTCGCTTGTCCATCATGGACATCTCAAATGAAATTTTAGAGACTCCATGCATATAACTCATTAGTTGCTCAAAAAATAATACAGTATCATTTTCAACATGTTTTGGAATGCAAAATATTAATAGCATAAAAGTTATCAACATAATTTTGAAGAATGATATCACCAATATGGAAAGTTGTTTTGAAATACAACAATAATGTCTTCAAGATAAAATTCATGCAATCTATTCCTCCTTAATGAGAAGTTTATCAAAACATACCAACAAACCATAGATATACCAATTGTTATAAAATAGTGATAAAATCATTTGTTGGCAAACATAACAAATGTATCAAATGTTATTTTATTAACAGTGATACTAAATGTTATTTTTAGAAAACATATAAAAAAATATCAAACATTAATATATAACAAGTCAACCAAAAGTCGAATATACCGACCATTATTCAGGCCAAAAGATACATTCATCAAGAGTGGATTTTTAACAGAAATACTTTTATGAATCATTTATTTCAGGAATATATCAATTATTTTTCAAACCAAAAATAGCATTTATCAAAAGCATGAGTAAAAAGTTTTTGCCAAAAATATGCTAACAGTTAATACACACCAGAGGAAATAATTTATTTTTTTGATATATACTAACATTTATTTAAACCACAAATAACAGTTATCAAATCATAAATGAAATGTTTTTATTAGAAGCAAGCTAATATACCAATTGTTGTTTAACAACGAATTTTCAACATATGCATCCAGGATAATTGATATTAATTATTAACAAGGATATCTCAACACATATCAACTATTATGATTAAGCACATCAAAATTTTTAACAATATAAGGCCAAATTAACAACACATATGTTAATATCGGTTGCTTGCATATATTATCAATTCGGTTTTTGTCAAAAAGGATAACTAACCGAAATTCCCCCTTGATGCGATAAGGTATTGTGCTTGGTGCATCTACTACAATATTGTAGCCTTCAAACACACCTGCAAAAGAGATTAATGATCTTTTGGTACCCACGCCATTTTGGGTCCTTGGGGGTTAGGCATATCATAGTGATGCAACTGAGTGATATGTCTATGTCGTGTAAAACAAGCAGGAGCAATATGACCAATTCGTCTACAATAATGACAAGTCACGTTGGGATTATGCATCCTTCTAGGTTCATAGTAATTAGACGGACGAAAATTGTTCACTCTATTTTCGACACTATGGCTATTGCGCATTTCATGAAAGTCATTCCTACTATTATGAGCAGCATTTCTAGAATAATTGTTTCTAGGTTGAGGGCCATTTCTAGGTGTTCTAAAAGGTTCAAACTTCCTTCTAGTGTGTGGCCTAGAATATGCATCATTTCTAGAGTAGTTATTTCTAGGTGGTAAGTCATTTCTAGGTCTTCTAAATTGTTCAACATTTGGTCTAGCATGCATATTGGTTCTAGGGTTGTTATTTCTAGGATGAGCATTTGTTTTATTAATCCTAGGTTGAGCCTTAGGTGGTTGGGGTTTGGCTTCAACCTTTTCTTTAGGCTCATTCTTAAAACCTATGCCATGCTTGGTTGACTTCAAACTAACAAGGACCTCATTCAAATTTTTGTGAGAAGAGTTAAACTTATCTAAGGTGCCCTTAAGCCTTTCTACTTCATTTTTGAGATGCATGCAAGAAGTACAATTTCTAATAGAGCTTTCGGGCTTGTCGGCGCTTCTTTTTCCGAAAAACTTGTTTTCCTCTTTCAACTTCTCATTTTCTAAAACCAGTTTTTCCAAATCCTTTTCTTTCAATGAGAGTTGTTTTTGAAAATCTTTTTCTTGCAATGAAAGAGTTTTCTGCAAATCTTTAATGGTCTTGGAAGCATTAACAAACTCACTATATAATTTATTATAAGCGTTTTGCATTTCTTCAAGTGAGTGAGAGTTAGACGTACTTACCTCTTCTTCTTCGTTTGCCATGAGACATCGGCCAGTCGATTCAGCACATGAGCTGTCCGCTTTTTGAGGTGTGCTTTCGTACATTTCCTCGAGCTTATCCCACATCTCTTTGGAAGTTTTGCAGTGGGAAATTTTCTGATAGTCTTCCTGATTCAAGGCGCTATACAACATATTTATTGCATTAGTGTTGTATTCACTTACCTTGGCTTTCCCAACTTTTGTTGTCATTTGATTACCATGCTTGATTATTTGCCATGGATAAAAGTTGTTGGCTGTGATGAAAATTCTCATCCGATCTTTCCAATATGTGTAATTGCTTCCATCAAATATTGGCGGCAACAAGTTAAAATGACCTTCACCTATTCCTGCAAAAGAATCACGAGTAGAAGCCATGGATGTTTCTCTCAAACGGTTAAGTCTTCAGAGAGTTGGGCTCTGATACCAATTGTTAGATAATACGCTTAACGCTAGAGGGGGGGGGGGGGGTGAATAGCGTTATAATAAAAATTAGCGTAAACTTGCGGAATTAAAAATTTGCAGGAAATAAATAAGTGCGATAAATAAGAAAGAACACACCGAAGTATTCTGGTTCACCACAACCCGTGGCTAGTCCAGTCCCCGAGAGACTCTCTCGAGATTTCCACTAACTTGTCAAGCTTCCGGGTGCTTAACAAACCTTTACAACTTGAGGACACAAGCCTCAACACCTTTGCTCGGAGATACAACACTCCAAGACTTCAACCAAGGAAACACAAGTTCCTTCACAACTTGAGGACACAAGCCTCAACTACCTTTGCTCGGAGATACAACACTCCAAGACTTCAACCAAGGAAATACAAGTTCCTTCTTACAACAAGAGAATAACAATTCTCTTCAAGTGTACAATACACTAAGCACTCAAACAAGACACTCCTTAATGGGTAGAGATGAGTAAAAGAATACGCTCAAGATCACAACAACTTTGAACAATAGTTTGGCTCTCAAAAACTTATGTAATGAATATAAAATAATAAGCAATAGAGTATGCAAGCTTTAACAATTGAATGATCAGTTGTTGTGTGTTATTGTGTACTCAAAAGACTGAATTTAAGCTGTATTTATAGTTGAAAAACTTGGCATTACCGTTGCCTAATTGCCAATTAAGAACTGCTGATTTTACTCTGTGACTATCGATTGTCAAGAAGCCACAATCGATTGTTTGCCAATCGTTCCAAAAATCAATCCCAGATTTTACGCTTCACAATCGATTATCTATGATCAACAATCGATTATTGGCAACGTTCAAAAAATCATTTCCAGATTTTACGAGAAACAATCGATTATTCAGCAACGTTCAAAAAATCTTTTCCAGATTTTAATTTCAACAATCGATTGTACAAATTCAACAATCGATTACCTGACGGTATTTGAAAATATTTTGGCAACGGTTAGTTATACAATCGATTATACTAAGTTAACAATCGATTATATATCAGTCTTGAAAAATCAATTTAGACACTGCCTCGTGACAATCGATTGTTATATACTCACAATCGATTATTTAATAACTTTGAAAAAGTCTGGAAGACACTGTCTCAACGCAATCGATTGTCATATGTTCACAATCGATTATTTTGTGACTTTGAAAAATCTGATGGACACTGTCTCTTCACAATCGATTGTCATTAACTTCACAATCGATTATTTTGAGCGTTGAAAAACTTTGATGGACACTGCCTCATCACAATCGATTATCATTAACTTCACAATCGATTATTTTGAGCGTTGAAAAACTTTGATGGACACTGCCTCATCACAATCGATTGTCATAAGGTTCACAATCGATTGTCATGCAGGTTTGAAAAACCTGATGCTCACTGCCTTAACACAATCGATTGTCATTAGTTCACAATCGATTGTCATGCAGTCTTGGCTTAACATAATCGATTATCATAAGTACATAATCGATTATCTTAGTACAGATTTTAGAGGCATGTTTAAAAATCATTTTGACTAAAGTAAATATGCCTGATTTAAAATCATTTAGCATTAAATTAAATATGCATGATTTTGTAAAAATAATTTTACGAGAGAAGCCATGTCATGAGTCAAGTTGTCGGATCAAGATCACAGTCAAGAACGACTCATGTAAAACTATAAAACTTGGTCTTGTGCTTGAATCTCGTTATATATCAATTGTGCACTTGTACTTGAACTTCGTCATATGTCAATTTGCGCTTGTTTGTCATTCATCAAAACCTACACATATGAACACACGTTTTAGTATAATGCCTTGAGAACGTGTTTCCAACAGAAGTTAGTACAACAAACCTTGAACGACGATAAATCATACAACAAAAGAATAAAATACCAAAAGAAACACAAATATTCAACGTGGTTTGGTCAATTGACCTACGTCCACTGCGAAGATGAGCAATCTACTATATAAAAGAGAGTACAAAATATAAAGAGAACAACCTCACAAAGAGGCACACACAAGTGGCATGCTAACACTTATCCCGAAATTCTTCCCCTAACCAAGATTCTCAAGCCCATTATGGCTACATTGTGGATGCTACTAAATGAGAAGGAATGATCCTCAATTTATAAAGCCTACGCATTTTTCCTCCAAGAAAAGGGACTAGCCAAATATGAGAGATTTATAAGTTTTTTCTAATAGAAGAAAAATACAATTATAGCAAATATGTTACTCTTTCCTTCAAGAGATAGGAATACCAATTACATGATAAGAAAATTAGGAGAAACACCTAACACTTTCGTCGCATGCTTAGAATTACCAAACTGGCTCAAGTCTTCAATTAGAATTACGAGGGTGTTTGGCTAAACTTATAAGCTTGTCAAACTAATTTATAAGCACTTTTGACTTATCTAGGCATTTGATAAATTTAGAAGTCCTTATAAGCCAGGTGCTTACAGGTCAAAAATAAGCCAAAATCCATAAGCTGGTCACCCTTAATTCGGTCAACCCCAGCTTATGAATTTCTAGCTTATAAGCACTTTAAGTTTGACTAATATTTTTGCTATTTAATCCTTAAAATATTCCTTTTTAGAACAAAACTCTTATATCGATATTGTCACGACCTGAATTTTTCACCTTAGGAAATCGTGATGGCGCCTACTATTAGGAACTAGACAAGCCAATTATTAGATACCTCTTTTAGCAAACATCAACAATTTTATAAAAACGAAGCATTTAACACTTTAAGCGGAAGTCTCAATTGTAAATAGCTGAAAGAAATGCGGAAATCTAATATAAAATGCTACCCAAGAACTGGAGTCACAATTCTCACGAAATTCTAAGATTACTAAATACAATCGTCTGAAAGAAAATCATAAACCATTTGGATAACAGACTGGAATAAAGATAGTGGGAACTCCGGGCCTGTGGACGTCAGAAAAGCTACCTCGGTGTCTCTGGACTAAAGGTTTGAACCCGATCTACTGATGCTGTCCAAAAGCTACTCCAACACAGTGATCTGTGCAAAAGAGCACAGAGTATAGCATCAGCACGACCGATCCCATATGCAGGTAAGTGCCTGGACTAACCCCGGTGAAGTAGTGACGAGGCTAGGACCAGACTACCAGAATATCTGTGCAGTTCAATATATATATATATATATATATATATATATATATATATATATATATATATATATATATATATATATATATATATATATATATATATATATATCCAACAGAAAGAAAAGTTAAAAAATAAACAACCGATAGGGGCAGGGAACATGTTTGGGGTAGATAGCAATTACAATCAGGAATTCTCAAACAGAAATGGAAACAGCGAAGCCAGTATCTCAATATGAATCAGTAAATACAAACTTGCATGGCACCACCCTTCGTACTTTTACTCTCGTCCTCACAAAATCAATCGTATTAAATAATCAGGTACACAACATCACCCTTCGTACTTTTACACTCTTTCCTTACAATGTATATAATCAATGAATATCAGTACATAATGGTAAAGTGTACGACACAGCATCACCCTTCATGCTTTATCACTCTTCTTCACCCAAACAACAATCACAAATAAGGGGCAAGAACGTACAAATAATGTTAGAAATCCTAGCAAGGGAGCAATAACAACAATTTTAATGTCCCGGTAAGGGAGAAAAATCAACCAAACAGCAAAACATCCCGGCAAGGGAATAACCAACAACTCAATAACTTTCTTTCATTTCTTACTTCATATCTCACTTTATCACTTGAGCCAATGCTCCAAAGAATTCATAATCTCATATACCTTTTCAATTCGTATCACAATTGAGCCAATGCTCCTCAAAATCAAATGGTTATAATGTCTTTTACATGTTCTTTACAATATATAGAAATCTTCAACTAAATATGGAATTTGCAACAAAATTATGGAAATCTTATTTTAAGGACTCACGGTCATGCTAGACACCAATGTATAGATACACGTCACTATGCCTATACACCGTACTCGAGAATTAGCAAATAGCAAACAAGTCTCAACTCCTATTCCCTCAAGCTAAGGTTAGACCAAACACTTACCTCAAACTTTCACGACCAATTCAATCCTCAATTACCGCTTTCCCTCCGAATTCAGCTCCAACTCAATCAAATCTAAGCAATAATAATTTTATAATATCAATATAGGCTAAAAAAATCAAACCCAATGCCTAAATATAGATTCCCAACCTTTTTTCCTAAAATTCCAAAAATCAACCCTGGCCTTGCTTGGTCGAAATACGAGGTTCGGACCAAATTCATGTCGCCCATTCCCCACGACCCCGAATATATAATTTCTTTTCAAATTCAACCCTAAAAAAAGGTCTAAATCAACAAAAATTGAAAAGCCCTAACTCTACTCATTTTCCCCAATTTCAACCCTAGATTACATGATTTGAGCTTAGGAATTTGACAAATAATGATGAAAAATGAAGAAATTAAGTGGGAATTTACTAACCCAAGTGGTCTTGTAGAACGGGAGCTTCAATGGAATCCTAAGTGCTAGGGGAAGAAGAGAGCTCATGAGTTTTTGAATGAAACCCGTAGCTACTATTTTCTATTTTTAAAAAATATAACTGGGCATAGTTTGCTCTATGCGATCGCGAAAGGAGTTATGCGATCGCATAGTGGAAAGGAAGTTGGCTATTGTGATCGCATGAGAGAGATTGCGAACGCATTGAAGAAAATGACAGTGCACTCCAGGTTTGGCCTTAATGAAATGCGATCGCAGAATAAGGATTGCGTTTACACTGAAGGAACTGGGCTAAGCTATGCGATCACGGATGATTCTATGCGATCGCATATAACAAATGCAGGGTACCTGAAAGATTACTCTATGCGATCGCGATGCTACCTATGCGATCTCATAAAACTGAATACCATAACATCAGAACTGAAACTTCTGCAACTTTTCTAAGGCCAAAAATACTCCGAAACACTCCCGAGCCCTTGAGGCTCCTAACCAAACACACACACTAGCAAAAAACATCCTACAAACTTAATCATGCGATCAAATTGCAAAAATAACATAAAAAACAATAAATTAAGCCTTAAAATCCATGATTTCTTCCAAATTTCATAAACTTTCAAATTTAGAACTTTGAGTCCGAAACACGTCAAATGACGTCCGAATTCAACCGAACTCCACAGAAAGTGCTTAAACCACATATAAGACTTGTACCGGGCGCCGGAACTAAAATACAGGCTCGATACCAACACTTTCTAATCCATTTTCATTTCAAACTTCCTTAATAATTTAAGAAAAATTATTTTCTTAAAAAAAATTCATTACTTGGGATCGGGACCTCGAATTTCAATTCCGAGCATAAGCTCGAGCCCTATATTTTTCTACGGACCCTCCGAAACCATCAAATTACGGGTCCGAATCCGTTTACCTAAAATATTGACCAAAGTCAACTTTAATCATTTTTATACTAAATTTTAGAATTTTTCACAGAATTTTACATATAAGCTTTCCGGCTACGCACCTGGACTACACACGCAAATTGAGGTGACTAAAAATTAGATTTGCAAGGCCTCGGAAGCATGAAAAAGAGAAAAAATAGGTGATGACATCACAGATATTCACTGTCTCAAATAGTTTTTCAACCTAACCCCCCTCCCCCCCTCGCGCCTCTTCAACTTTTCAATTCTCATTGACTATCTAAAATAAGGAAATTCTATATTCCTTTGCATATTTATATCTATGTGATTATGTTTAATATTTGAATTGTATGTAATAAATGAGGACATATCAAATTTTTGGTGTATTGCTTTCTAAGTGTTGTGGTTGAAGACAATATTTGTTCCTCTTCAAATATTTTGTCCTGTTTATTTTTTACTGGGAAACTTTTATCAATTTATTCATTATTATAACTTATGATTATATGCTTATTATATAATACATTATATTTAGGTGAAATACATAAACGATCCCTTCAAGTTGTCCTCAACGGCCAGCCAGATACCTCAACTGACCCTTTAATCATTTAAACAATTCAAGTGGCTATTAACTGTATCAAATAGACACCCGAGTGCAGCAGACCAGATACGTGAGTTACACTTGCTAATGACGTATCAAATAAACAAATCAAATAGTGACTCGTGTAATTTGTAATTAAAAAAACTGATATTTGTTATTAACAAAGAAAGACATTAAAGAAAAGAAAGAAAAAACCCATTTTCTAAATTTTAAGCACACCAGCACCTTTCCCAATGCCCAAACCTATTTTTCTTCTTCTTATTCCTTCCGCCTCCCTCTCACCTCCTATCTCTCTCTCATCCCTGATTTAGTAGAGCCAATGCCATTTTAGGATAGAAAATATTTTAGTAATTAACGATTTATATATATAATAGAGCAACAACCATAAAATAAAGAAAATGGGACTTCACAAATTCCTTAATTCCCCTACCACTCTTCTAATTTCTCCTCTTTATCAGCTTTAAATTCTTCAAAATTTTCAGATAAAGAAAGGAGTTGATCTGACAATCTTAAGTCTTCACTGTTGGCCCGTCCAAGTGAGGAAGAAGAGCTCGCATCTGCAGCTAATATCTTGTCGTTTGAATGCATTCCAGATGTCTCATCTTTGTTCGACAAAGATGGTTCGCTCTTTGCTGGTCGAGATTCTCCAAATGCTAATGGAGGCCACTTGCAGTTACCAACCTTTTGTTTTGCTGACCTAAACACAGTTGAAAGATAACTGGCAGCCTTCTCGATGCGCGCTTCTTCTTTTTTTAATTAGTTTTTTTGCGTCCAGGTTGAAGTATATGTAGTGAATTTGTAACACTCCTCAAATTTATCAGATAAAGAAAGGAGTTGATCTGACAATCTTATGTCTTCACTATTGGCCCATCCAAGTGAGGAAGAAGAGCTCGCATCTGCAGCTAATATCTTGTCATTTAATGCATTACAGATGACTCATCTTTGTTCGACAAAGATGGTTCGCTCTTTGCTGGTCGAGATTCTCCAAATGCTAATGGAGGCCACTTGAAGTTACCAGTCTTTTGTTTTGCTGACCTAAACACAGTTGAAAGATAACTGGCAGCCTTCTCGATGCGCGCTTTTTTAATTAGTTTTTTTGCGTCCAGGTTGAAGTATATGTAGTGAATTTGTAACACTCCTTAAATTTATAAAAATTTCGAGATACGTTAATTATAGAATTTAATCTATTATTATTATTATTTTATTGCCTATATATATATATATATATATATATATATATATATATATATATATATACACACTTAAATAACTAAATATACAAGTAGAGGAATTATTAATATATTAATAATTTCATTGTTAATAAGTTACTAAAAAAGTGGGTGTTACTAATTATTGGTTAAAAAAAATAAAAGATTAAGCAACTTATTAGAAAGGAAGTCACGTGACTTAAAAGGGTGGAAGGGACCAAATAAAGGCTTAATGCCTTAGAGAGAACAGAACACAAAAAAAACACACAGAATCACGGATGCAGGGAAATAAGAAACAGAAGCAGCGAACAAGTCACACAGTCAACGGAATATCTGGGGTTTCTTAAAAATCACTAATTCTTGAACTCACGTATGTAAAATCCCCTATTTTCAATTATCCTATAGTAGTACTATGTAAGAATTAAATAGTTAATTCCCTTCTTTTTCTTTGTCAGCAATAAATTTCATGTTTAGATGTGAAACTTTAAAATTGATTAGAATGCACTGGTTGTTGTAAAAGCAATCGTTTGACTGCTGTCAATTGGACTGGGGCGTACGTATTGGCTCGAGAAGTTTTGGGGTGAATTGATATAACCCTTTACTAAAGTGGTTTAACTCACAAAAGCACGCATACAAGGTGTTTGATAAATTGCTTAAAATAGTTTATCTTTATTTAATTAGAGAGAGTGAGTACCCATTAATTTAGAGTTGTTCTAGTAAAGGTTTAAATCATCTATTATGATATATGTGCTTAAATTTTTAGATTTTTGTGTTATTCTTATATGCTATTTTTACGTTGAAAATTTATGAATAAGAAAAAATCTTTAGAAATATTATTATATGTTTATTTTATTCTTATGCCATGCTTTACATTAAAGGACACAAATATGAGCATGTACATGATGTTCTATAAAGAAAAGATTTAGACTAGAAAAGTCATAACGAGAAGTTTTAGAAAGAAAAGATTTTTTTTTGGAGTATCCTTTATTCTGAGAAGGGGTCATCGCTGAGGCCGAGGGTCCTGACCAAGGCGTTGACTTCCTGAAACTACTTGTACCAAAGTAGGGAGCACACGAGCCGAGGGTCTTATTGCTGAGAAATTACTTAGCCATGCTAAGGTATGATACATCAGCGCTGAGAACCATGAAGCGAGTGACACCTCATGGATTGGGCCTATTCGATTAGGTTGGGATCGAACCCGTGCCGATCACACGGTGACTGAGAAAAAATTAAGTCATGATAGTTGAAACTCCCAAAGAATAAAGTGAAGTATTTTTATCAAGAAAGAAAAAGAAAATAATTTCTTTTAGAATATTCAATAACTACTATTATGCAATTATTTAGAATTATTCTTGTAAGCTTTATGTTTTACATGCATTTAGAACCTTTGCTCATAATGTATACAATATTAAAGTTTTTTCCTATTGTTGAGACTCACTGAGTACATTAGATGGTACTAACGTTCTTTTTTGGGTACCTACATTGGTCTACGGTACAACGCAGGAATCGGATTTGCAGGCAAGCAGGCTACGAGTTAGGACTTCGTTCCCTTCCAGTGCTATTGGTGAGATCTGCTTTTGTTCGTGGAGTATTCCTTAGAGTTATTTTCATTTAGCTATTTCTTTATTTATTTAGAGAACTGGCTAGAAAATCTCATGTCCTGAGCAGTGCGTCAGTTTATCAGTAGAGGCTTCATAGACATAGTCATTGGGTCGAGATTCATATGTTATTTTATAATAACTTAGCAATAATTCAGTAGTTACTACGAATAAAGTTTTGAAGTTGATTTATTTAAATATTTAAATTAATCAAGAGTATTTGGTTAGAGTATTGCTTTAATGCATATAAACTATGGAGCTATAATAGATTGAATAAGCTGAGATAGTTTGCTCGATCATGTTTAGTGATCGAGTGTCAGTCTCGGCTTGTTTAGAAAATGGGTCGTGACAGAATTTATGGTAGAAGGTGGTGGTTTTAGGTGGTTGAGATAATGATGTTGACGTGAGGAAGGTTCATATGAAATTTGGGTGAAAAAACACTGGTTTGATCGTTCAAAGGTATGGGCAAAAATAATAATGTTGTGTGGGACCCAGGTACAAAATTTAACTTAATTCTAGAAATAAGAGAAAACAAGTCTGATAAAAGCCTCACGTGCTCAACTGCAACTAAAATTCACGTAACTTGCCATGTCATTATGAGGTGTCTATTTGATATAGTTATAGCCACTTGAAGTGTTTAAATGATAAAAAGGTCAGTTGAGGTGTCTGGCTGACCGTTGAGGACAACTTGAAGGGGCCGTTTGTGTATTTCGCCTTATATTTATCATAAAAATTATCTTATCTAAGCAAAATTGTATTTAAAATAAACTGACAAATAGAATATTTTATATTTGAATCGATATGAAATCTAAAATTTTGAAGAAATTAGGCCCTTATAAATATATACAGTTCTAAGGTTATTTAAGTTATTTAAACAGCAAAAGAGTTGATCAATACTTTTTTGTCAAATACTATCGTAGCTTGTTATTAATTTTGGCACTTGTATCCAAACACATAACTATTTATTTATTAAATTAGTTTCAACATCTAAAAGTACTTTTCAGTACATAATGCTTATTAGCTACTTCAAATCAGCTAATCCGAACGAGCTCTATATGATGTAATGCACAAGTGCTTATTTTCCCAATATTGTCAAAGTTCAAAAAAACAAGATGTACAATTTGGATAGTGATATTCATTAAAAGGAATCTCCAAACTTATATTTTGACCGTGAGGATCATTGATAATAGGTGAATTTAATTATATTCATCCCCTAAATAACCACCTTCTTGCACAGTTTTGGTAATAAAAATTATAACAAAATGCTCTTATGAGTGCTTTTCATGATTTGCAGGTTATATGTGACGAGGGAAGGCTCGGGAGTACTCTTAGAGTCAAAAATGAAGAAAAAGAGTGCAAACGTGAAATGTTTTAAGTGAACCACGCCAAAAACATGCTGAAGAATCAGAGGAACTGTTCTGCCACGGTTCCACCGCGACCGCGGCAGAACCGCGGTGAGATGCTATCGCGGATAACATGAGTATCAGAGGGGCTGTTTGGCTGCGGTTCTAACATGACCGTGGCAGAACCGCGGTAGGCGAAGTAAACTTCAGGGAAGAAAGTGTCAACACAGGAATTTTAGCCATAAAACCTATTTTAAACACTAGACTTCGCCCAAAGGAGGCATGTATTCAGTTTTTAGAGTTCTTTGAAGGAAAAACAATTGTGAGAGAATACCCAAACCATATTTCTTCTTTTCTTTTAATTTTTATCTGTAGTTATGATGAATATTAATTTAGTTTGTTTACCCATAGCCATGAGTAGCTAAATTCCTTGTCTACGGTTTTGATGGAACCTATTGGGGGATGAATACAAATTGCTAGTTTCAATCTTTATTTACGCAACTATGTTCTTGTTGTAGTTAATTGACAGGATCCTCAATTAGTTGTGCCTATTTAGTGTGCATAACTCCAAAGAGAGTGTATATTTAGGTTATTTTTGAATAACACCACTCCTAAAGTATAAGAGAAATCTATAACTGCGGGTTTAAAAGCGGGATTAGGGATAATGAAGCCTTGGGTGCAATCATAGGTGAAATGTGTTAAGTAAAGCTAGCTAGCGTATCTTGGGAGAGAGCAATAGCATATTACTGTGATTACTTGGAAGAGATTTACGGTAAAATGAGCGTTCATGATTGATAGAGGTGTGTTGGTAAATTTTTGTGAAGCATAAACATAATGGATTCCATCAATAAGGGAAATCATTACCTTAGCTTCCTCTCATCATTGTTTAGAACCTCAGTTATTTAGTTTACAACTTGTTATTTTACTGCAATCTTAGTTCATAAAGAAACCTCCAATTGTGATTTGAAAGTCTTGGGAAGCTGGTTCTGAAGAATTTAGTGGATCTAACGATAGTGGTTGATAGGTTAACTCTCTGTGGATTCGACCCTGGATGTAATACTCGGGTTATATTTGTAACGACCGCAGAGTCCTTTCTAGAGGACATAGTTGGGCGTGATCAAATTTTGGCACCATTGCCAGGGAGTTAACAGAATTATCAATTGCCATTGCTAGAAATACAAAAAGTTCTTGGTGTAGCTAGTTTCTTTACACCCAATTTTTGATTGAAACTTTTGACGGTTGCTGACTTGGTTGCACAGTTGTATGCCTAGAAACTCTACAAGGACTGGAGAACTACTTGAAGGACTCTCAGACCCTGAAAAAATATTCTGGGCATTTAACCGAGCCAACATAAGACTTCAACCACCTCAACAAATAGAAAAATTCAAAACTGACATGGAAGACGTAATCGACCCCAGTGGAAATGGCAGGCATGAGAAAGTCAACTTGAATGTTAGAGAAGCGGCACCTTTTGTGCCCAAGGGTGCACTGTATGACTGTGCACAACCCGCAACTGACAATCTGGCCGCTGCCATAGTTGTGCCCACCGTGCAAGCTGATTCGTTCCAGATCACAAACAATATGCTACACTTGTTGCAAAATAAGGGACTATTCTCTGGGACACAACTTGAAGAACTTCAGCAGCACCTGAAGAACTTCCTATCGATATGCAAAACTCAAAGGCAGCCCAACGTTACTCCAGAGGCAATCAAGCTATTATTGTTCCCATTCTCGGTGACAGGAGCTGCACAGGTTTGGCTTAACTCACTTCCCATAAACTCTATTGCAACTTGGGATGAGTTAGTCAAACATTTTCATAACAAGTTTCATCCACCCAACAAAACTACCCAACAAATTGATGAGATCGTGAGCTTTAAGAAGAAAATGATTGAGACACTGTATGCAACATGGGGTAGGTTCAAAGGAATGTTGGTTATGTATCCACATCATGGTGTTCCAAAATAGATGTTTGACAACGATTTTATATGGGACTGTCAGATGGGTTGAAGAATATTGTGGATGCCTCAGCTGGTGGGGCATTCCTGAGCAAGACATGGAGAGAGGGCCAGATTTTACTTGATAAAATGGCACAGAATTTGGGATGGACATCCAGAAATGCACCTATCACTCCAGTGGTGCACTCAGTACCTCTTGATCCTTCAAACACTATGGCTGAAAATATGGCAAATCTCCTGACACAAATGAGCATCCTCACCAAAAAGGCGGAGGAATCAGGGAAGAAGCAGCAGGTACATATAGTTGACACTACCAATGGGGGCTTGTGCACATCTTGCATTAGCCAACCAATTGGTAATCCTTGGAATGCAGAGCATGATCATCACCACCAGCACCCCGAATATATGAACTATGTGGCTAACTATGGGGCGTAGAGACAGGGAAACTAGAACCGGGGACAGCAGACTCAACATCAGTATAGGCCACCTCAGCCACAGTATAATGCCAGAAATATGGGCGGTATGAGACCCCCCAACAACATGGAACCGTATCCTAGACCACAGGGGTACAATAATCAGCAGTATGGGTACAATTATCAGTAGCTAGGGTACCACCCACATCAGCAACAGTATGTTGGGAGACAAGATGACGGGTTTTCTAGACTGGAAGCAATGATGCAGCAGGTTATTGGCTCCACTGCAAAGATAAATGAGCGAGTAGATGCACATGACACAGCTATAAAAAATATAGAAGTGTAAGTGGGCCAATTTTCAATGTCTCCGAATAACGGTCCTCAAGGGACACTACCTGCAGATACCCAAATCAATCCTAAAGATCAGGGCCCGAAGCAGCTGATGGTGGTGACTCCGTAATGGCAGGGATCTTGATGTAGAGCAGGAGAGAGCTCGTGACAATATACAGGTTGAGACACTGATTCAGGTACCTATTGAGTTGGATGAGTCCACAAGGCTGACAGATGTGACAGTCCAGTCTGTTCAGGAAGAAAACAATATTCAGCAGGAGACAGAGAAAGTTGCTGAAGCAGTTGAAAAGCCGTTAGTGGAGATAGTAGCTGAGAAAGGAAAGTCCCAAGTGACTGGAAATAAAAGACCTCCTGCACCATTTCCACAGAGGTTGGCCAAGCATCAAAAGGAGGAGCAGTACAAAAAGTTCTTTGAGATGCTCAAACAAATTCAGGTAAATATTCCATTGATTGACTTTAAAGGAGATGGTTGAATACACAAAAATGATGAAAGACTTGATGTCCCGGAAGTTTGACTTCCAAGACTTAGCCACGGTGACACTTACTCAGACTTGCAGTGCAGTGGTCACTAGACCTGTTGCTAAAAAGCTCTCTGATCCAGGGAGTTTTACTATTCCATGCACTATTGGAAACTTTGCTTTTGCGAAAGCACTCTGTGATTTAGGGGCCAACATTAATCTTATGGCCCTGATTATTTACAAGAGTTTGGACATCAGGAGAGCTAGACCCACATCTATGTTGTTGCAGCTGATTGACTGGACTGTGAAGCGTCCATTTGGGATCCTTGATGATGTGCTTATTCAGGTGGGGAAATTCGTGTTCCCTACATATTTAGTTATCTTTTAATGCAAAGTGGATGAATAAATTCCTATCATCTTAGGAAGTCCATTCTCGGCCACAGGGAGAGCTCTGATTGATTGTGAGACCAGGGAGCTTAAGATGGGGCTCAAATGACGAAGAGAATATATTCAATGTGCAGAAATCTATGAGGCGACTATGTGAGTTCACCAATTACTCCCTTATTGATGCCGTGGATGTAATCGTACAATCTGATGATGAAGTGTTGACGGTTGAGGATCCCCTCGATGCATGTCTGACAAATTTGGATAAAGTGAATTTTGGGGACTTGGCGGAATGGGTGTTGGCATTGGAAGGCAGAGGGTACTGGGAAAAAAAATCTAGAGTTTGAGCCCCTACACTTAGAAAAGAGAGAGACTCCTCCAGCTAAGCCATCCACTGAAGAACCACCGAAGCTGGATTTAAAGCCATTGCCAGCCCACCTCAGGTATGAATTTCTGGGACCTAACTCCACTCTATCTGTTATTATCTCATCTGGTTTGTTAGATATGCAGGTCCAACAACTTCTACAGGTATTGAAGGAGTGCAAAACTGCCATTGGGTGGACCATGGCAGGCATCAAGGGGATCAGCCCCGCTTACTGCATGCATAAAATACTGCTGGAAGAGGGGCACAAACCTTCCAGGGAACATCAGAGGAGGCTGAACCAAAATAGGAAGGATGTGGTGAGAAGGAGGTGATAAAGTGGTTAGATGCGAGAATTATTTTCCCAATCTCTGACAGTAGCCGGGTTAGCCCAGTTCAATGTGTGCCTAAGAAGGGTGGCATGACAGTTGTGAAGATTGAAAATAATGAACTAATATCAACGAGAACCGTCACCGGCTGGAGAACATGCATGTATTATCAAAAGTTGAATCAATCCACACGGAAAGACCACTTCTCACTTCCCTTCATTGATCAAATGCTGGATAGATTGGCAGGGAGGTCACACTTCTGCTTCCTAGATGGGTACTCGGGTTACAATATGATTTCCGTTGCACCTGAGGACCGAGAGAAGACTTCCTTCACATGCCCTTATGGCATTTATGCCGATGCCTTTTGGCCTATACAATGCATCCGCCACATTCCAACGGTGCATGATGGCCATATTCACTGACATAGTTGAGGATATAATGGAGGTGTTCATGGATGATTTCTCAATGGTGGGGAATTCATTTGATGAGTACCTAGTGAATCTGACACGTGTTGAAACGGTTCATCGAGACTAATCTAGTACTGAACTGGGAGAAATGCCATTTCATGGTACAAGAAGGCATAGTCCTGGGGCACCGGGTGTCAAGCAAGGGAATAGCGGTAGATCGAGCAAAGGTTGATGTAATAGCAAAGCTGGCATCACCAACTTCAGTCAAAGCAATCAGAAGGTTTCTTGGACATGCTGGTTTTTATCGGCGGTTCATATAAGACTTCTCCAAAATCGCCAACCCTCTCTGAAAGTTATTAGAGAAAGATCACCTGTTTGCATTTTCTGATGACTGTTAGGTAGCTTTTGAGGAGTTGAAGCAGAGGCTGGTCACAACACCCATCACTGTTGCCCCCAACTGGGAGCAACCATTCAAATTAATGTGTGACGCTAGTGACTATGCAGTGAGGGCAGTGCTGGGCTAGTGAAAGTACAAATTGATGCACCCAATCTACTATGCTAGTAGAATACTGAGTGTAGCCCAGTTGAAGTATACAGTGACTGAAAAGGAGATGTTAGCTGTAGTGCTTGCATTCGACAAGTTTCGGTCCTATCTGATAGGATCAAAGGTAATTGTATACACTAACCATGCTGCTCTTAGGTACTTAATAGAAAAGAAAGACTCTAAGACACTCCTGATTCATTGGGTGTTGCTGCTGCAAGAGTTTGATTTTGAAATACGTGGACGCAAGGGCACTGAAAATCAAGTCGATGATCACCTATCACGACTTGAGGGAGCTAAAAATGCAATCGAAGTTGAGGAAATTCTGGAAAAGTTTCCAAACTAGCAGCTGCTCGCCACCACTCATCAAGAAGCGCCATGGTATACAGACGTTGCCAATTACCTGGCCAGTGGTATAGTTCCTCATGACCTTTCATCGATCCAGAGGAAATGATTCTTTCGTGAAAGCCGCTCGTACTATTGGGATGAGCCCTATCTCTTTAGAATATGCCTGGATAAAATGATTCGGAGATGCGTATCCGAGATGGAGCAACCTTCTATTTTGCAGGCTTGTCATGCATCGGCTTATGGTGGACACTTTGGAGGGATCACGACAGCAGCAAAGTGCTAGAGGTTGGATTTTTCTAGCCGGCTGTGTTTAAAGATGCTCACTCATAGGTGAAGGGTTGTATTGAATGTCAACACACTGGGAACATTTCCCGGCGCCAAGGTTGAAGTGTTCGATGTCTGGGGGATTGACTTCATGGGTCCCTTCATCAGCTCCTATGGCAATAAGTACATTCTTGTTGCTGTAGACTATGTGTCCAAGTGGGTGGAAGCCGCAGCGTTTCCCACCAATGATGCAAAAGTGGTGGTGGGTTTTCTAAAGAAGAACATATCCACCGTTTTGGGACACCACATGCAATTATCAGCGATGGAGGCACTCACTTCTACAATAGGGCCTTTGAAAAGTTGTTGGCTAAGTACGATATGCGCCACAAAGTGGATACTCCTTACCACCGGCAGATCAGTGGACAGGTTGAGGTATCGAACATGGAAATCAAGAGTGTGTTAACAAAAACTGTGAACGCCACAAGAACTGATTATGCGAGGAAGCTAGATAATGCACTCTGGACTTACAGAACAACTTTCAAGACACCAGTTGGTATGTCACCATACAAGTTGGTGTTTGGGAAGGCCTGTCACCTACCTGTCAAACTTGAGCATAAAGCGTGGTGGGCACTGAAACAACTAATATAGACATGGAAGCTGCGGGCACATCAACACTGAATTGCATAAGCTCGAGGAGTTTCGGCATCTTGCTTTTGAGAGCACAAGGCTGTATACAGAGAGAATGAAGAGGCTACACGATTAGAACATTGTGGAGCAAAATTTTAAACCGAGGGACATGGTATTGCTATACAACTTAAGATTGAGGTTGTTCCTGGGTAAGCTGAAGTCATGATGGTCTGGACCATTTCGAGTAGTTGAAGTTTTTCCGTCAGGAGCGGTGGAAGTGGCCTCTGAGAATGACTCTCGTACATTTAGAGTCAATGGTTAGTGACTGAAATTGTATGTGGCATGAGAGAGCCTAAGGAAGGTTCTGAACTGCGTTTGAATGAACCACACAGGTCAAGCGAGCCTTAATTGCGCTCATATGAGTCGTGCTGCGACGTTAAATTAGGAACTGCCCATGAAATTCTTGTATGTGTAATTTCTTTTATATAAAAAAAAATGTACCGCGGTTCCACCGCGACCACGGTCAAACCGCGGTAAGGAGGGTTCTCTGAACCCAACCCCTCGCGGTTCCACCACGAATGCGGTCAAACCGCGGTCCCGACCCCTTTGTAAATCTAGTCTGCCGCGACCGGGGCGTGAATTGACAGGGGTACTCCACTAGGATATATTTGGATGTAGTGACTAACCTCACCTAAGCTTCAGGTGCCACTGTTCCATCGGTAGTATTAGTGGGGACATTCCTCCATAAGCACAATTGAGTTACCAAGGAAGGGAAGTAAAACCCCTTTGACAGCAGTGGTCCCCGCAAGACCAGTTTATTACCAATTACCTATGCTACATCAAAATCCTTCTTTGTGACGCAACACCATGTCAGTAAGGCTCTGTTCAAGTTTACGTCAGTGGTGTTGCTAGAAGGCATGAACCTGCTACAGATGACCGTCAACAAACACTTAGCCAAGAGCGTGGAAGAGTTGGAGTTCAGGGTGATGTGGTCCTTGATCCAAGTTGGTCGCACCCCAGCACAAATGACCTCAGTCATAACTTCCCACATGACATCAGGTCTGTCGTGGTAGTAGTCAATGTCGCCCTGAACTCACGCAGCTGCAAAGCCTGGCGAAAATAGGGAATGTGGGCAGGGACTATCGTGCCCCTTACAATCACATCTCGACCTAAGTTTGTAGGGCAGTTCGCATAGAACTCCCTAATAATCATCCTGTTCACCGGGCAGGGATCATCAAAGAGGAATTCCATTTGCCTCCTTTGAATTTCATCATACATTACCTCCTTTTCCACGCGGAGGGCTGTCCGGTCAATCTGAATCTCAGGAATAAAGTTCTTCCCATCCTTAGCATTAAAATCATCCTCTGCGAGTTCCGAGACAAACCTGGACTCATCATATGTCGGCTGTTGGGATGTGCGGCTCACCTAGTCCCAGAATCATCCGTACTGCTACGTCCAGTAGACCACTGGAATCACATACACATGTGCAACAAAATGCATAACAAGTGTAGTATGAGTACAAAAATAAAGTGCACCCAATCAGTGTCTCGCCTAATCCCGAAGGAGTAGAGACGAGATGGTCAACTCTGACACTCACTAGTAGTCCAATGACTATTTATTCTTAATAAATATATTTAAGCAGTGGATTTGTTTTATAAACATGATTCTAATCCAGATATGGGAAAACAAGTAGTCATATAATTCTTTCATGGAAAATTCCCTTAGATTTCTTGTTATTATTAATAAAATGATCTCGAGCCATAATGTGGCATAAAACAACTCAAATAAGTTCAAGACAACAGCATAAATATGCACAAATCATGCCGAGGTCAACGGCCCGCTCCAACAGAAATGTAAAGTTGCACTGTCGAGGGTCGAGTGGCCCGTACCATAGATGCATCCATTTCACCGAGGTGATCGGCCCGTTCCAACAGAAATATAAACACACGCAAACAGATAATCAGTCAAGAAGTCATCATGGAGCAGATATCCAAGAAAGGCCAATTCTCTTCCATAATTAGAGAAAAACAGAGCTTAAGTCTTTTTGAAATCTATTTATTAATTTAATGTAATTAAAGCATTCCAAACCATCAATGGGTTCACAAATAATCCAAGTGTAATATACTTTTGGGTCCTAGTCTACTAGAACAATAACAAATAGTAGCTATGCACGGACTCTCGTCACCTCGTGCGTACATAGCCCCCATAATCAGAAGCGCATAATCAGTTTAACTCACCTATGGGGTAATTTCCCCCTCACAAGATTAGAAAGGAGACTCGCCTATGTGAATGTTCTTTGCTGAGAGTGAATGAATTCTTTCTATCTTTGGTTCTGTGTTGCTTGAATTTTATGTGTGTGGAACCTCTCTCACACTTTTAATGTGAGGGCATGTGACTTAGGAAGGAAAAATAAGTCTTCACCTCTGTTAGCGTAACTAGAGTGAGCGCGAGTGTGTCATGGCAGTAGAGTCTGCATCTGGGTATGACTGTAGCATTGCTTAGGTTGTTTCGTCTAAATGGAGGGTGTGACATACTTGGGGAATGCATCAAACGGTTAGGCCCAGAAGTTTGGTTTAGCTTGCTCGATGACGAGCAAAGGTTTAAGTGTGGGGTGTTGATAATAGGTGAATTTAACTATATTCAGACCCTAAATAACTACCTTCTTGCATAGTTTTGGTAATAAAAATAATAACAAATGCTCTTATAAGTGCTTTTCATGATTTGCAGGTTATATATGACTAGGGAAGGCTCGGGAGTACTTTTGGAGTCAAAAATGAAGAAAAAAGGGCCAACCGTGGAAAGTCCTAAGTGAACCACGCCAAAAATAGGCTGAAGAATCAGAGGAACTGTTCTGCCGCGATTCCACCGCGACCGCGGAAAAACTGCAGTGAGATGCTGTCGCAGACAATATGAGTATTAGAGGGGCTGTTTGGCCGCGGTTCTACCGTGACCGCGGTAGGCGCAGTAAACTTCAGGGACGAAAGTGTCAACACGGGAATTTTAGCCCTAAAACCTATTTTACTAGACTTCATCGAAAAGAGGCATGTATTCAGTTTTTAGAGTTCTTTGAATGAAAAATAATTGTGAGAGAATACCCAAACCGTATTTCTTCTTTTCTTTTGATTTTTATTGGTAATTATGATGAATATTAATTTAGTTTGTTCACCCATAGCCATGCGTAGCTAAATTCCTTGTCTAAGGTTTTGATGGAACCTATTGGGGGATGAACTTCTTGTTTATGTGAATACAAATTGCTAGTTTCAATCTTTTGTTTATTCAGCTATGTTCTTGTTGTAGTTATTTGACATGATCCTCAATTAGTTGTGCCTATTTAGTGTGTATTACTCGGTAGAGAGTGCATATTTAGGTTATTGTTGAATAACACCACTCCTAAAGTATAAGAGGAATCTATAACTGCGGGTTTAAAGGCAGGATTAGGGATAACGAAGTCTTGGGTGCAATCTTAAGTGAACTGTGTTAATTAAAGCTAGCTAGTGTATCTCGGGAGAGTGCAATAGTATATTACTGTGATTACTCCGGAGAGATTTATGGTAAGACGAGCGTTCATGAATGATAGAGGTGTGTTGGTAAATTTATGTGAAGCATAAACAGAAGGGATTCCATCAATAGGGGAAATTATACCTTAGCTTTCTCTCATAATTGTTTACAACCTCAGTTATTTTTTACAGCTTGTTATTTTACTGCAATCTTAATTCATAAAGAAACCTCCAACTGTGATTTCAAAGTCTTAGGAAGCTGGTTCTGAAGAGTTTAGTGGATCTAAAGATAGTGGTTGATAGGTTAACTCTCTGTGAATTCGACCCTGGGCGTAATACTTAAATTATATTTGCAATGTTCGCAGAATATTTTCTAGAAGACATAATTGGGCGTAATCAATCATTCATTGAACAAAGCATATTTCCATGTACATTGCCAACCGGTGGAATATGAGGGGATTCCTATAGTTAAAGGTTCTTTATATAGGAACAACAAGATTTAGAAATAACAAGTTGCTTCTCTCGAAAGGTCCACAAAACCTTTGCGCTGATAAATAAGCAGATATATAGGTTAGTGTATTTTCACCAACATCAATGCTATGCTCAATATGTAGTTCGAAGTCAATTACCAATTTTTTCTTGCTTGAAGTATACAACAAGCAATTAAAACCCTTTGCTCATGCAAGAAGTGAATACCAACACTATAGCTACGGCAATAACAAGAGGTTTCAATATTTGGAGAAAAACATAGGAGTTAAGAGAGGGTGATCAAAAAGAAAATCAAAATAATCACAAAAAGATATTAACAATTACAAACACAAATGAAGAAACATTATATTCACATGAATGAATCTCTATACAAAATGGAGAAAACAAGATATCAATCAACATCACTCCATCCCCACTCCAAATCCAACCCAAAAAAGATGAAAAATATATAGGATCAAGATCAAGTCATATGGCGTCACCCAATTCCTCCACACTATTCAGTTAAGATATTAGAAAACCTTGAATTCCTTTCTCAAGAACAAATCTAAGAATTCTTCTTACTTAGCAAAGGGGGACCTCACCAAACATATTAGTCTGTGTAGGCAGCTTGAAAGGAAACATGGGAAATTCACTTAAATCTTGAATAAATCCTTCCATTCCAAAACCACTCAAAAAACCATTTGATGAATTTTCAACACTTCCATATGATATACCATCACTTTCTTCCTCTTTCATCCTATAATTAGTATCTTGCAACATGTTCATATGTTGATGATGATGATTATGTGGTGACGATTCGATGTTCTTACTTTGGTTTCTCATGTCCCTTTTAGTCTTTTTTCCTTTGACTTGTGCAGCATTCTTCCCCGTGAGCCTTTGTACAAGCTCGCGAAAATTCTCTACGTCTGTTTTGATGATCTCTGGTGCTATTATATGAATTATTCGTATTTTTGGCTTCATTTTGGTTATTGTATGTGAATCTTTATGCATGATGTGTTTAGAACAACCTGGGTTAATGGTTTCACTTGTGATTTGCTTCATCTTCTCCCTTTTAAGCAACAAAAGTTTGGAATTCAGAAAAAGAAATAAAGAAAGGTAATGTTGGAGGAACAGTGAGAAGGTATTTAAATAGGAGAAGTACCTAAGGGTTGAAATTAGTTTGGAAAATAATTAAAGATCCAAGTTTTGCCTTTTGGAAGCAAGAATTGGACGGGATTCTCTCATTCAAGAGGTTAAAATAATGTACCAAAGTACTAAATAGTATAATAATCGATGTTTTATGTGTGGAATTGGGTTCTCTTAGTTCATTTTTTAAATTTACCAACTTTTTCTTCATCTGTTTTTCTCCAAGAAATATATTTATATGTTGAGTTTACGTGTGCTGCCATGTAATTAAGCTTTCGTGATGCTTGCGTAACATATTAATTTTATAATCTTAAATTAACTTAGATTAAGAGCCCGTTTGGCCAAGCTGTCAAAATTTGCTTATTTTAAAAAGTACTTTTAAGTACTTTTTTCGGAAGTACTTTTGAAAAATAAAAACAGTTTCTGTTTGGCCAATTCATTTAAAAAGTACATTTTGCAGCAATTGTTAAACAAATTATGTTTTACTTTTGAATGTCAAATTACCAAAAAGAATAGTACCAAGATCATATAATTATTTTAAAGAGAAAAATAAACTTAAATATTTATTGTAAGAGACCTTCATTATTTTTTATTTTATTAATTAAAATATAAAATATAAAACAAACAAACAGAATAAAGATTTAACTCAATTTTACATATACAGTTATACCAAAGTATATAACATTAGCTAGTATAATTAGTTATTGTTATACAATAATTTGAATAATCAAAATAAGTCATTTCTCATGAATTAGAAGTCTATTCCACATATTACCAATAATCTACCATGAATTAATAAGTAAAGTCATTCACACATGATAATATTTTTTAACAATTTCATCTCTGCTTCTATCACACAATGCCTCCATGTTAGTAGAAGATTCGCCTTGCATTTCTAAAGGAACATCAAAAGACCCATCTCCTTCTTCAATCTTTGCGCTAGTGTCTTTATAGCATAATAGTTGTATATTTATCGGTAGAAAAATATTATCGGATGAAATTATATATAGCCATGGTAGTTATAACTACATGATTCTAAGTAACAAGCTTGAAATATTGCATTGAGTGTAAAATAAAAATAATTTTAAAGAGTAACTAATTATTAGCAACACATAATGTATAATTTATTTATTTTTAAAAACTTAAATTAGAAACTAATTATACCTAACCTAACCAACTTTGTCATTATTGCCTAGTGGCCTATTGTGAGACTGCACTTGGATTAATGTGGATATTTTTTCTCCATCTTTTAATAATATATAGATAGATTATGTGATGAACTTGTAAATTTATTACCTATTTGTAGGTAATTTTCAAAAATCAAATTTGATAAATATTTTAAAGATTCGACGACTAATAACCTATAATAGAAAAAATTATAAACGATTATTTGTAGAAAAAAATTGACAATCCAAAAAAGGTGGTAGATAATTTGCTTTAGTATGAAGAAAGAAGAAGATAATTTAAAAAGTTACAAGACGTTACATCCCAATAAAAATAAAAATAAGAAATGTCAATAAAGAATTTGGAAGTTAAAATATGATTCATGTATATGATATCTTTAAATTTAAGAGAATGATAAAGACCAAAAATAAATATGAAAAAACCTTAAATTAATAATAATGGATAATTTGAAAAATATAAATTTTAAGGTGATGATAGTTTTGTCTTTGTTAAATTAATTTTCTGTTTGTACTTCTTGAAAGAAGATAGAATTTTCTGCTTTTCTTCAAAACCAGAAAAACTGCTTTTGCTGTTGGCCAAAAGTACTTATTATCTTGGCCAAACAACTTAAATTTTTAAAAAAATATATTTTTAGAGGAAAGAAGTACTTTTGACATCCAGGCAAACAAGCTCTAAATTATGCTACTTTCTATCTATACTTTGGACAATTTCTTTAATAATAATTACACCATCATAAGCAAAACTTCAAGAGCACCGGCCACCAAGGGCCCAAGATAGTGATTGATCTATGACGGGAGAATTTTACTATCTTTTTATCAACTTATCGTATCTCATTTTATTATATTACAAATTAATTAATCATATAAATTTATCTATAATTATTTTGTCCTTTACATAATTTGCTGTTGGTTAAGATATATTGTTGCTATTGGTAAATCAAAAAATAATCATTTTTCTTATCTTACGGTTACCATAAATAGGAAGGAATAGAAGAAAATCATTTTTAACATCTGTGCAACGACTTTGGCTAGCTGCTACGTTTACTCTTGACAACAATGGGTGAAAATATTTGAAATATATCCAAATTATTATTTTTTGGCTCGTAGGTAGTACCTTTGTCTTTATTTTTTTATAAATTGATTTATAATATATAAGCAAATTGTAGTATAGCTGTCAGCGAGGATTAGGGTTCGGCACTTAAGCTCTTGGTTGCAAATTGCTTATATAATTGACTTTTTTATTATTTCTAAATTTAGTTCTACAAGCAGGGTTATATACTATACGGTTTTGGGAACTATTGACTTTATGCTATAATATTCTCTAAAAACCCTAGTGTCATTGTTAACAAATTATTGTCCACATTATGCTGTTGTGGAAGCCCTTGATCCCTAAAGTCTTGCAAAGACTTACAACTGGAGAACTTAAATATCATGTTATTAATTGCATTTGATGTGTACTATCTTATATATAAAATAAATAATAAATGTATAGTATCTTATATCAAGGAAAAAGATGGATGCATGAAACCCTTATTTCCCCATTATTCAACCACTATTATTCCCTTTTTCCCCAAAATCACATACTCGGTGGTAATTAGGGCCACTCCAAGATTTTAACTTTTTTCTCTCTCTCTTAATTTTCCCCTTGTACAATGTTCAATTAATATCCTAGAAGTTAGAATACGTACCTACTGTTGGAATAATACCAACATTGTTGACAAACCATAATTGAGTTTTGTAGATTCTCTTTTTAATTAAATTAGAGCGAACAATTATTTATTTTTCTTTCTTTATTTTCCCATTTATGTTGCTGGATAAGATGGATCATTATAATCAATATTTTAGATGAATAGATTGGAAGTGGGAGACAAGAACTGCTCCTATACTGATAAGGCATTTGATATTGTACTGATAATCAATATTTCATCATGATCAGATCGAAGAAGTGCTTTGCACCTCCAAGTAGCGAATAATAATAGATACTAATTGGATTATTATTTAATTATAAGAAGCTGATTCCTTTACAAATCAAATAATTTTAACAATTAGTTTTCTAAAGCTAACTGTAGCTGATGTTAAATTGATGACGTTCTAGCCTCTCTCCATTTAACTAACTCTACATATATTGCAACTTGTTGAGATATAGGCTATGATGATACACTAATTCTGAGCCTAATAATTGGTCATTTCCTTAATTGTGGCTAATTCTGTAATTCCTTTATTCTTTTGTATTCTTTTGTATTCTTTTGTAAAATAGGCTATATGTGCAAATAGGTTGTATTTGTAAATAGGCTAGTTTTGTAATAAGTATATTTGATATATACCCTCACTTAACGCTTGACCCTTCAGAAGGGTCATTTGGCTTATGACCGAGTCTTCTTCGAGACTCTTCTATTCTCTCCTCCTTCTCTCTACTTTCTCTCTCTAAATTTTCTCCGATTCTCTGCATGTTTTCATGGTATCAGAGCCGGTACAATGATCCGGTGATGTTATCGTGTGAATCAATAGTTCATCTGAACTATTTTTTAACAAAATTTGGGATTTTTCTGAGATCGAAAAGATCGATGATGGTTTCAACCATGTTAGGGTTCTTCGGTCCATTTATCTTCACGATCTACGTTTGTTCCTTCTGTATTGAACGGTTCAATCGTTTATTGTGAGTTTTTCGGAGATTTTGCGGTGAGTTTCAACCTCTAGGGTTTTCTGGTGGTCAAATCGAGTGTTTGATTACCATCCGGTGGTTTGATACTTACTTTGCTGAAGTTCTGGTCATCATCGGTGGTGCTGCGACATCTTTATCAACGTTTGTGGTAAAGTTTTGACGGTTACACTACCTAGGGTTTTGCCTATTGTTAAAGGCCGATCTTCCGGTTGCGAAGAAGGACGGTAACCTCGTTCTTATTCTCTGGTTGTGATTCCTTGTTTGTATATGTGACTGTCTATTTGTGAATAGATCATTTAACTTGAGAATATTGACTGTGTAGACTGTGAATATTGTTTGGTGATATTTTTTTTTCAAAAGATTTGATTCATTTGTTGAGCATGGCTGCTAACATGAATGCTGGTAGTTCTGGTGCTAACTCCGGTCCTATTGACCCTTCCAATCCATTATTTGTGCATTCTTCTGATGTTCCTGGTGCATGTTTAGTCCCCACTCCTTTCTCAGGAAGTGGTTATGGAGGATGGAAGCGTAAAATGACTATGGCTTTATCTGCTAAAAATAAAATCTGTTTCATTGATGGTTCCTTTTCCAGACCTAGTAATAATGTGAGTTTGCAAAGGTTGTGGGATAGATGTAACATGCTTGTTATGTCATGGTTAACCTCTTCTGTGTCATCTCAAATAGCTGACAGTGTTCAATACTCTGACACTGCACGAAGCATGTGGTCTCAACTTGAGAAGAGATATGGTACTCCTAACAAAACCAAAATTTTTGAACTAAAGCGAGAACTCTCCCAAACTTCCCAGGGTTCCCTTGATGTAGCCTCATACTTTAATAAACTCAAGAGTTTGTGGGATGAATTGGGGACAATGGTCCCAAACCATGGGCAGAAGTGCACTTGTGCTGCTAAGAATGGTATCATTGAGGAAGATGATGAGAACAAGATTTATCAGTTCCTTATGGGACTAAATGAGACATATTTGGGTGTAAGAAGCAATTTGTTAATGATGCAACACTTTCCTTCCCTTGACAGTGTTTATAATATTGTGTTGAATGATGAAAAGCAAAGACAGGTCAAGTCCATTTCCCATATGAGCCCAGACTCAATGTCTTTTAATGCTCACACTGATAGGCCCCCTGCTGGGTCCAACCAAGGGAAATTGTCTGGTTTTAATTTCAGACCTAAAGTCAATTTTGAGCAAAACAGAGGAAACTTATTTTGCAGATATTGCAAGAAGTCTGGACACTTAATTGATAAGTGTTTCAAACTCCATGGTTTTCCTCAAAGCAATTCTTACATCAAGGGAAGGAAATCTGCTGCTCATCTTTCCACTAGTACTGATTGTGTATCTGTTGATTCAAGAATTTCAGGTGTGTCTGCTCCTCTAGGGGATCCTATTGCCAGTCAACCTGTGATACCAGGGTTGAGCAGACAACAATGTGATCAGATTGTGAGCTTGATTCAACAAACACTTTCAACCAGTGATCAAACTTCTTCTTCCATGAGTTCTGCTAATTTTGCTGGTACTTTAATGTCTGAGAGTCTTGTTTCTGATTCCAAGTTATGCATGCTTACACACATAAATTCTGCTACCTGGATCATTGATTCAGGAGCTTCCAATCACATGACTTATGATAAAAATCTATTGTTTGACATTATACCCCTAACTGTACCTTACCTTGTTTCACTTCCTAATGGATATAAAGTCAAAGTTACTTGTACAGGATCATTTGCATTGACTCCTTACCTCACTCTTCATAATGTACTTCTAGTTCCTTCTTTCAAACATAATTTGATCTCTGTTCATAAGTTGATGAAACAATTGAATTGTTTAGTCTTGTTTACACCAACCTCATGCCTTCTTTACCTGTTACAGGACCTTTCTCTGAAGAGGCTTCTGGATCTTGGTAAAGAGGAGGCTGGCTTGTACAAGTACTCTTGGTCACCCTCTTCCTCTTCTGCCTCTTCCAAGCCTTCTTCTCTTGAGCATAGTGACTCAGATGTTTGTAATGATGATATTGTTTCTCATAACAAACATTCTAGCTCAGTTATTCAATCTTCTAGTTGTAATAATGCTGTTCCTGATGATATGAACTATATTTGGCATTTGAGATTAGCACATACATCTTTTGCTAATATGAAACATGTTTCTAATTTGCCTTTTTCTATTGCTGCTAAACAACCTTTTCCTTGCTCAATTTGCCCTATGGCTAAACAAACCAGATTGCCCTTTCCTGACAGTAGCATTAGCACTACCAAACCATTCCAACTTATTCATGTGGATACTTGGGGTCCTTACCATACCCCTACATCCCTTGGTAGCAAGTATTTCCTCACCATAGTTGATGACTTTTCTAGAGCTACCTGGACACATCTAATGGGTTCTAAAAGTAATGCATTCCCTCTACTACAATCCTTCATTTCCTATGTTCAAACTCAATTTAATTCCCTGGTCAAGGTTGTCAGAAGTGATAATGCCCTGGAACTGGGTTCCAGTGCTGAAGGGATTTCCTATTTTAGTAAACTTGGGATTGTGCATCAAACAACTTGCCCCCATTCTCCTCAACAGAATGGGGTTGTTGAGAGAAAGCACAGGTCTTTACTTGAAACTTGTAGAGCACTTCTCTTTCAGTCTGGTTTGCCTATTTCTTTTTGGGGTGATTGTCTGTTAACTGCAACATACATCATTAATAGACTGCCATCCAGGGTGCTTCATTACAAATCTCCTCATGAATTATTACATGGCTCTCCCCCTTCCTATTCTCATCTGAGAGTTTTTGGCTGTTTGGCTTATGCTGCTGTGCCTATCCCTCATAGGGATAAGCTGAAATCCAGAGCTCATTCCTGTGTTTTCCTTGGTTATCCCTTTGGTAAGAAAGGTTATAAACTTTATGACTTGAATTCCAAGAAATGCTTTATTTCTAGAGATGTTGTTTTTCATGAAACTCACTTTCCATTCAAGTCTCCTCCTCCCTCTTCTCCTTCTCCTCCACCTGTTCCATTTTCTGATGACATTCTCCCTCAACCTTTCACCCTACCATCTTCCCATGAATCTTCTCCTTCTTCTTCTCCTCACCCTTCTCCTGATTCTCCAGTGTCTATTCCTTCTCCTATTTTCAGTCATGACATCTCCCCTCCTACATTGCCTGTCTCCCAGCCTGTTTCTTTGCCCAGAAAGTCCACCAGATCACATCTCCCTCCTTCTTACCTCAAAGACTATGTTTGTCAACTTCCAGCCTTTTCTGGCTCCTCTTCCTCTCACTTGGAATCTGAACCTATGTTTTACTCTCAAGCTGCCTCTGTACCAGCTTGGCAGGATGCTATGAGGAAGGAATTTGATGCATTGGATGCTAACCACACTTGGGACATTGTGCATCTTCCTCCAGGTAAGAAACCTATTGGCTGTAAGTGGGTTTACAAGATCAAATATAAATCTGATGGCTCTATTGAAAGATACAAAGCAAGGTTGGTTATTAGGGGTGACACACAGGTTGAAGGTGTGGACTTTACAGACACTTTTTCTCCTGTTGTTAAGATGACTTCAGTCAAGTGTCTCATTGCAGTGGTTGTTAAAAATCACTGGCCATTGTTCCAACTGGATGTTAACAATGCCTTTCTTCATGGTGATTTGGATGAGGAAGTGTATATGAAACTTCCTCCAGGTTTGGTGGTGTCTGATCCTTCTTCTACTTCTTCTTCTACTGCTTCTTCTTCTTCTTCTTCTCTTCCTCTGGTCTGTAAACTAAAGAAGTCTTTGTATGGGCTCAGGCAGGCCTCCAGGCAGTGGTATGCTAAGCTGTCCTCTGCCCTTCATTGTAGAGGTTACAGGCATTCTTTGAATGATTATTCACTGTTCTTGAAAGGTAATCCTGATTCCCTTGTTGTGGTGGCTATGTATGTGGATGATATAATTGTTACTGGGGTTGACTGTGATGAGATTGCAGGCTTAAAAGCCTTCTTGGATGATACTTTCAAGATAAAGGATTTAGGGTCATTGCATTATTTCTTGGGTCTTGAGGTTAAACAAATCCCTGGTGGGATTCATCTGAATCAGCATAAATATGTTCATGATTTGTTGCATCATTTCGACTGTGTATCTGTTTCCCCTGTTGTATCCCCTCTGGACATTTCTTTAAAATTACATGCTGATTCTGGTGACCTTTTACCCGCTCCTGATCAGTTCAGGAGTCTTGTTGGCAAATTATTGTTTTTAACCCATACTAGACCTGATATATGCTTTGCCGTGCAACATCTGAGTCAGTATCTCAAATCCCCAAGGGTTCCCCATATGTCTGCTGCTTTACATGTTTTGAGGTATCTTAAGGGCACTTCCTCTTTGGGTCTATTTTACTCTGATGCTGCTGACTTCTCTTTGTCTGGGTACTCTGATAGTGATTGGGCAGCTTGTCCCGACACTCGCCGCTCTGTTACTGGTTTTTGTGTATTGTTGGGTGGCAGCCTGGTAAGTTGGAAGTCGAAGAAACAACCTGTTGTCTCTCTTTCTTCAGCTGAAGCTGAGTATAGGGCTTTAAGCAAGGTTACTGTTGAACTCACTTGGTTATCTCGTTTGCTTGCTGATCTTGGGGTATCTGTTTCATCTCCTATTTCTGTGTTTTGTGATAGTCAAGCTGCTGTACACATTGCTAATAATCCAGTTTTCCATGAGCGTACTAAGCATATTGAGGTGGATTGTCATTACGTTCGTACTTTGATACGCAATGGTTTTCTAACACTTTCCCATGTTTCCACTTCTCAACAGTTGGCTGATCCGTTGACGAAAGCATTATCCGGGACTGCTCTTTCTCCTATTTTGTCCAAGTTAAAGGTGGTTTCCCCCCTTCAACTTGAGGGGGGATGTTGAGATATAGGCTATGATGATACACTAATTCTGAGCCTAATAATTGGTCATTTCCTTAATTGTGGCTAATTCTGTAATTCCTTTATTCTTTTGTATTCTTTTGTAAAATAGGCTATATGTGCAAATAGGTTGTATTTGTAAATAGGCTAGTTTTGTAATAAGTATATTTGATATATACCCTCACTTAACGCTTGACCCTTCAGAAGGGTCATTTGGCTTATGACCGAGTCTTCTTCGAGACTCTTCTATTCTCTCCTCCTTCTCTCTACTTTCTCTCTCTAAATTTTCTCCGATTCTCTGCATGTTTTCACAACTGTCGAGAAGTGGAGTGATGGAGGGAAGGTCTACACGTTCTAGGAATTGCTTTTAATTTTATACGGGGAAAAATCTTTTCGGGAAAGATGTAATACTAAAAGAGGCAACTACATTTTTAAAAAAAGGAAATAAAAAAAGCTTCTTAATGTTCTAGATCATCAAATTAGTTAAATTGAGGTAAGAGTCGTGGTAAGTGAAAGTTTAGGTATTCTTAACTGTATTTGAATTTGGAGTTAAAATTTGCGTTGGGTTTTTTTATTATTTGTTATTTATAACAAAAGATGTGTGAATGGAAAATTGTCACGATTCGGATTTTCCCACCCTTGGGAGTCGTGATGGCGCCTACTAACTGGAGCTAAGCTAGCCAACTTAATTCACTTCTTTTACCAATCTTCGACCATTTAATAAAAACAAACATAATAAGATAAAGCGGAAGTCTTAAGATTTAAATAAAAAGAAAACAAACGCGGAAATTCAATTACAACCCTACCCAAGACTGAAGTCACTACTCACGAACATATATAGAATACTAAATACGGGGTTTGAATGCAACATAAAAACGGTCTTCTTTGGTACAAGATGATAACAAACTGAATAAATAAAAAGGGGCTCCGTGCCTGCGGACGTCTGCAAGGCTACCTCGGTGTCTCTGAAACAGAAAGCTCGCTCCCAGACTGCTACTGCTACCCAAATACTGCTCCAACACCTGAATCTGTGCAAAAGTGCACAGAGTGTAGCATCAACACAACCGACCCCATGTGCTGGTAAGTGCCTGGCCTAACCCCGACGAGGTAGTGACGAGGCTAGGACATGACTACCAATCAAACCTGTGCAGTTCAATGCACATATATACAACGAAACAGAAATACAGAAAATTAATAAGTCAAAGAGAGGCGAGAATGTTGTAGAGGCTATAACAATTCAGGTATGGAATCATTAAGTAAGGAGTAAAGCTAAACAATCACAATATTAACGAGAGTAAGGGAAACAACAATTGCACGACATGATCCATCGTGCCTATTCCTCATCTAATAAATTATATAAAGTGCACGGAATGATCCTTCGTGCATTGACATTAGAATCATGGCACAGAATGTTCCTTCGTGCATTAGTAAGCAAGGAAAGACACAAGTAAATCGTCAAATCCCGGCAAAGGAAACAATAACAAGAACTTCCACATCCCGGCAAGGGTGATAATCAATATACGAAAAATAGCCCGGCAAGGGATAATCATATCTCTTTCTCTTTCTTTCATTTACTTCTCTATTGTTACTTTATCATTCGAGCCAACGCTCCACAGAGTTTACAAACCATAATTCCTTCTCATACTCTTCACATTTTATAGAATTCATCAGTTAAACAAGGAAGGGTCGCAACAAAATCAGAATAAGCACAAATAAGGACTCACGGTTATGCTAGACAACAGTATATAGATACTCGTCACCATGCCTATACGTTGTACTCGACAATTAGTAATTAGCAAACAATATTCTAATCCTATTCCCTCAAGCCAAAGTTAGATCAAACACTTACCTCAACTTCCACTGCTAAATCGATCCACAACGACCGCTTTCCCTCTCGAATTCGGCTCCAACTCAATCAAATCTAAAATAACAACTTTATAATATCAATAATAGCTAAACAAATCAAACCCAATGCATAATTACAGATTCCCAACCTTTCTTTCCAAAATTCCAAAAATCGACCCCCGGCCCGCTTGGTCAAAACACGAGGTTCAAACTAATTTCATATTACCCATTCCCCCACGATCCTGGATATACAATTTATTTTCAAACTCGACCAGAAAACAAGGTCTAAATAAAAACAAATTAAAAAATAATCTTAACTCTACCCATTATCCCCAATTTCAACCCTAGATTTCATGATTTAAACTTAGAAACTCATTAGTTAATGAAGTAAAATGAAAGAAATAAGTGGGAATTTACTTATCCAAGAAGCTTTGGTGAAGAAGAGCTCTAAGAATCACCTATGGGCTGTGGAGAAGATAAGTTTTATGAAATTTTTGGTGAATCCCGTAATTGTAACGACCTGACCAGTCGTTTTGAGCTCTAGCGCATCGTTCAGCAGTATGAGGCCATGAGAAGCTTCATTTTAGGTATTGTGACTTGTTCTCATGGTCGGAATTGAAATTCAGAAAGATCGGAATTAAATTTAAATGAAAAATTCTCATTTCAGAAGCTTAAAGTTGAAAGAATGAACTATAATTGAATTTTTGAGTGAACAACCTCAGAATCAAGATCTGAAGGTTCCAAGTGGTTCATATAATGATATCAAACTTGAGCATATGCCCGGCTCGGGTTTTTGATAACCCGAGAGCATTTTGTCGCATATTGTGGAAGTTAGTATTTTGGAAGAAATTCCTTAAGTTTGGCTTAACGTGTGTTTCAGTGTTACTGATATCTGTTTGAGATTCCACGAATTGAAATAGCTCCGTATAGGGATTCTGGAGTTGGGAGCGCGATCGGAAGTGAATTCGGAGGTCCGTAGGTCATTTTGGAGCCGTTTGGCTAAAGATAGAAATTTGAAGGTTTTTGAGAAAATTCGACCGGAAGTGAAAATTTTGATATCAGGCTTGAAATATGAATTTTATGATTCGGATAGCGTCGTTTGATGATCTGAGACTTAGGAGTGCGTCCGGAATATTTTTGTGATGACCGGTGTAGAATTAAGCTTGAATTGGCAAAGTTAGTATTTTGGCGAATTCCGGTTGATAGGTGAGATTTTGATCCGAGGATCGGAATAGAATTCCGAGAGTTGTTGTAGCTTCCTTATGTTATTTTGAACTTGTGTACAAAATTTGAACTTAATCGGAAGTGATTTGATAAGTTTCGGCATCGGAAATAGAAGTTGGAAACTTTAAAGTTCTTCAAGCTTGAATTGATGTGTAATTCATTATTTTAGTATTGTTTGATGTGATTTGAGGCTTCAAGCAAGTACGTAATGTGTTTTGGGACTAGTTGGTGTTACTGGTCGGGGTCCCGGGGGCCTCGGATGTGTTTCGGGTTGTGATTACGCTCTTATTTGATGTTTCAACGTCGTTTCTTTGGACATAAAGGAGTACTATATTATGCTACTGAGCTCCAAATTCAGTTTTATTTGAAGTATTAGATCTTTATCGAAATTACAGAGCCGTAGGAAAAAGAATCATCGAATTTGGACATCGCATAAGGAAGTTATGCTCATTTTCGTGTTGGGAAAAACTACTACTTCTGGTTTGCTCGCAATTGCGAACATTTCCATCGCAATTGCGAACCTTTTGTCGCAAATGCAACCCTTTTCAGCCTCTCTTTATTTGAAATTGCAAAGGACTTCTTCGCTTTTGCGAACCCTGGATCGTAAATGCGACTTCTGCAGCTTGATTTTAGCTGTGTACCTCGAGTTTTACCTTCATTTTATCATATTTTGAGCCCTATGTCCGAGAATGGGCAATTTTGAGAGTGGATTTTTGTATCAAATCATTGATTAAGTTCCTCTAACTAGTTTTCAATTAGATTTTGTGATTACACCTTAGATTTAACATCAAAATTCATGAGAATCTAAAGGAGAATTTGGGTTTTAAAGAAAAATCTAGAAATTGAGATTTTTTGGATTTTGACCACAATTTTGAGTATGAAATTAAGAGAAAATTTTATATTTGAGTTCCTAAGGTCATGGGTAACCTTTATCTTCAAAAACTTTTGGATTCCGGGCACGTGGGCCTGAGCATTTTGGTTATTTCACAAACCGGAGTCGGGAATGGTATAATTTGAATTGTTAGCAAGTATTTGCGTATATTCTCATTTGTTTGCCATTATTGGGATAGTTTTGAAGCATTTTGTGTTGGTTCCAGACTTCGAAAGAATGTATAATGCCGATTATGGATTTTCGGAGCGAGGCGAGTTTCCTTTCTAATCTTGTGAGGGGGAAATTACCCCATAGGTGAGTTAAACTGATTATGCGCTCCTAATTGTGGGGGCTACGTACGCACGAGGTGACGAGAGTCCGTGCATAGCTACTATTATGTTATTGCTTGAGTAGACTAGGACCCAAAAGTATGTTACATTTGGATTATTTGTGAACCCATTGATGGCTTGGAATTTTTTAATCACATTAAATTAATAAATGGATTTCTAAAAGACTTAAGCTCTGTTTTTCTCTAATTATGGAAGAGAATTGGCCTTTCTTGGATATCTGCTCCATGATGACTTCTTGACTGATTATCTGTCTGCGTGTGTTTATATTTCTGTTGGAGCGGGCCGATCACCTCGGTGAAATGGATGCATCTATGGTACGGGACACTCGACCCTCGACAGTGCAACTTTACATTTATATTGGAGCGGGCCGTTGACCTCGGCATGATTTGCATATTTATGCTGTTGTATTGAACTTATTTGAGTTGTTTTGTGCCACATTATGGCTCGAGATCATTTTATTAATAATAACAAGAAATCTAAGGGAATTTTCCATGAAAGAATTATATGGTTACTTATTTCCCATATCTGGATTAGAATCATGTTTATATAACAAATCCACTGCTTGAATATATTTATTAAGAATAAATAGTCATTGGACTGCTAGTGAGTGTCAGAGTTGACCATCTCGTCTCTACTCCTTCGGGATTAGGCGAGACACTGATTGGGTGCACTTTGTTTTTTTACTCATACTACACTTGTTATGCATTTTGTTGCACATGTGTATGTGATTCCAGTGGTCTACTGGACGTAGCAGTACGGATGATTCTGGCACTAGGTGAGCCGCATCATTTGAGACAGCCGCAGCTAGGGTAGTTCCTTTCCAGTACTGTTTTTTTTTTCATCCATTGTATTCCGAACAGATGATGTATTTTTATTTCTCTTATCACTAGATGCTCATGCACTCCGGGTTCTAGGATGGTTTGAAATAATGTATTACTGGCTGAACTTTTAAATTTGATTTGAAAATATATATTCTTTAAAAAATTCTAAATATGGAAGAAAAATCATATATTTTCAAAGTGTTAAAATAAGAATTTACTTAAGTAATTTTGTTGGCTTGCCTGACATCAGTGCCCGGTGCCACCACGACCCTTAATGGATTTTGGGTCATGACAGTAAGGGGAATTTAAATAACTACGCAAAATGCTCTATGCAATGGCGAGGGAAGTGATGCAATCGAATAGTGGAAGGGTTACTTGGTCACTGCTATAGCGAGGGGTAAAGTGCGATTGCGTAGAAGGATTAGACTGACCATTTCGATCGCGAATGGTATAATGTGATCGCATAGAGACAATTTTGGACATCTGAGACCTACAGTGTGCGAACGTGGAAGGGGGTATGTGTTTGCATAGAACATAACTGGGATCTTGAATTCTTACACTATGCGATCGTGGAACAAGCTATGCGATCGCATAGAACAAAGAACTGGGCAACAACAATCAGATTCCTGCACTTTTTCCTAAGTTCAAAGCACCACGAAACAACTCCGAAAACACTCCCGAGCCCTCAGGGCTCCTAATCAAGCACACACACTAACTCAACAACGTCCCACGAACTTAACCGTGCGATCAAATTGCCAAAATAACATCATAAATGAGGAATCAAACCTCAAAATTATCACTTTTCATTCAAACTTCTTAAACTTAAAGTTTTAGATATTTAGGTCCAAAACACGTCAAAAGACGCTTAATTTTAACCAAATTTCACAGAAAGCGCTTACACCACATGTAAGACATGTATCGGGTGTTGGAACCAAAATACGGTCCCAATACCAACATTTCCTAATCCATTTTCATTTCAAATTTCCATATTCATTTTAGAAAAAATAATTTCTTTCAAAAATTCTTTTTTCGGTCTACGGACCTCGGATTTCGATTTCGAGCATATGCCCGAGTCCCATATTTTCCTACGGACCCTCTGGGATCATCGAATCACAGGTACAAGTCTATTTACCCAAAATGTTGACCAAAGTCAACTTTATTCATCTTAAAGCCACAATTTAGCAAATTTTCACATAATTTAACATATAAGCTTTTCGGCTACGCGCCCGTACTGTGCATGCAAATTGAGGTGACTAAAAGTGAGGTTTTCAAGGCATCAGAAGCACGGAAAAAGGGAGAAAACTAGTGATGACCCTTTGGTTCATCATATTCTCCACCTCTAAAATAACCGTTTGTCCTCGAACGGACAAAAGAAAGAAGTACTTGAGTCGGAAATAGATGAGGTTAATGGCTCCGCATATCTGACTCGGACTCTCAGGTCATTGCCTCAGGAGGCTGACCTATCCACTGAACACACACCAAAGGAAAACTCTTCGACCTCATCTGTCGAACCTGTCGGTCAAAAATATCCACGTGCTCCTCCTCATAATACAGATCCTTGTCCAATCTGACAGTGATAAAATCTAACATGTGCGATGGGTCGCTGTGATACTTCTAGAGCATAGACACATGAAACACTGGATGCACGATTGACAAGCTAGGCGGCAAGGCAAGTTTATAAGCCACCTCTCCCACATGATTGAGAATCTCCAATGGACCGATGAACCTAGGGATAAGCTTTCCCTTCTTCCCGAATCTCATCATGCCTTTCATAGGAGACATTCAGAGTAGTACCCACTCACCAACTATGAAAGCCACATCTCGGACCTTGCGATCTGCATAAATCTTCTGCCTGGACTGAGCTGTACGAAGTCTATCCTGAATAATTCGGACATTATCCAAGGCCTCCTGAACTTGATCCGTACCCAATAACCAAGCCTCTCCCCACTCAAACCATTGAACTGGAGATCGATATCGCCTACCATACAACGCCTCATATGGAGCCATCTAAATGCTGGACTAGTAGCTGTTGTTGTAGGCGAACTCTACTAAAGGAAAAAACTGGTCCCACGAGCCTCCAAAATCAATAACACAAGCTCAGAGCATATCCTCTAGAATCGGAATAGTCCTCTCGGACTGACCGTCCGTTTGGGGATGAAATGATGAATTTAACTCAACCTGGGTGCCCAAATCTCGCTGAACCGCTCTCCAAAGGTGCGAGGTAAACTACGTACCCTAATCCGAAATGATAGATACCGGCACCCTACTAAGGCGAACAATCTCGCTGATGTAGATAACAACTAACCTAATGGATGAATAAGTGGCCGTAACAGGAACAAAATGCACTGACTTTGTCAGCCTATCCACAATGACCCAAATCGCATCAAACTTCTTTCGCGTCAATGGGTGTTCTGTAGCAAAATCCATGGTAATCCTCTCCCACTTCCACCTGTGAAGCTCAACCCACTGAAACAATCCACCAGGCCTATGATGCTCATACTTAACCTACTGAAAGTTCAAACATCGAGCCACATATGCAACTATGTCTTTCTTCATTCTACACCACCAATAATGCTGGCTCAGATCCTGATACATCTTCGTGGCGCCTAGATGAATAGAATACCGGGAACTATGGGCCTATGATAAGATAAACTCTTGAATCCCATCAACTTTGGACACACAAACTCGCCTCTGCAATCTCAAAACACCATTACTATCTAAGGTTACCTTCTTGGCACCTCTACGCCGCTCCGTGTCTCTCAGGACACACAAATGGGGATCATAAAACTGTCGAACACGGATACGCTCCAATAATGAAGAACGAGCAACCGTGCAAGCTAAAACTCTGATAGGCTCAGAAATATCCAACTTCACAAGTCGATTGGCCAAGGCCCGAACATCCAAAGCAAGCGATCTCTGGTTGACCGGAATATAAGCAAGACTACCCATGTTGGCGGACCTCCTACACAATGTATCGGTCACCATATTGGCCTTTCCCGAGTAGTACAAAATAGTAACATCATAATCTTTCAACAAATCCAACCACATCTTCTGCTTCAAATTAAACTCTTTTTGCTTGAACAAGTACTGAAGACTTTTGTGATCAGTGTACACCTCACATGTCACACCATATAAGTAATGCCTCCAAATACTCAAAGCATGAACAATGGCTGCCAAGTAAAGATCATGAACCGAATAATTCTTCTCGTGAATCTTCAACTTCCTCGAAGCATAGGCAATGACTCTGCTGTCCCGCATCAGTTCTTCAGCAAGCCCAATGTGGGAAGCATCACAATTGACCAGATAAGGCCCTAAACCTATGGGAAAAACCAGTACCGCTGCTGTAGTTAGAGCTGTCTTGAGCTGTTGAAAGCTCGCCTCACACTGGCATGCCCACCTAAACTCGGCACCCTTCTAGGTCAATCTGGTATCGGGGCTGCAACAGAGGAAAACCCCTCCACGAACTGACGGTTGTAACCTGCTAATCCCAAGAAACTCCGAATCTCCATAGTTGATGCTAGTCGAGGCCAGTTCTTGACTGCCTCAATATTATTCGGGTCCACCTGAATACCCTCTGCTAAAAAAATGTTATCCAGAAGTGCAACTGAACTCAACCAGAACTCGCACTTCAAAATCTTGGCATATAACTGACTATCCTTTAGAGTCTGAAGAACCACTTTGAGGTGCTACTCGTGATCTTCCTGAATGCGGGAGTATATCAGAATATCATCAATGAAAACACTCACGAACAAGTCCAAATAAGTCCTGAACACTCGGTTCATCAACTCCATAAATGTTGCTGGGGCATTGGTTAACCCAAATGACATGACCAAGAACTCATAATGCCCAAACCAAGTGCAGAATGCTGTCTTAGGGATATCAGATGCCCTAATCCTCAACTGATGGTAGCCACATCTCAAATCTATCTTTGAAAACACCTTTCCACCCTGAAGCTGGTCGAACAAATCGTCATTCCTCTGTAGTGGATACTTGTTCTTTGTCATCACTTGTTCAATTGCTGGTAATCAATGCACATCCTCATTGAACCATCCTTTTTCTTCGCAAATAACACTAACACTCCCTATGGCGATACACTGGGTCTAACGAAACCCTTCTCCACCAAATCCTGCAACTCATCCTTCAATTCTTCAACTTCAGTGAGTCCATGCAATACAACAGAAGGGAATGGGCAGAGTACCCAGAGCTAGATCAATAAAAAAATCAATATCCCTATCCGGCGGCATACCCAGTAGGTCTGAAGGAAAAACCTCGGGAAACTCTCAGACAATGGGAACAAAATCTATAGAAGGGACCTCTGTGCTAGAGTCGCGAACATACACCAGATAAGCTAGATACTCTTGTCGACCATGCGTCGAGCCTTACCATATGAAATAACACTGCGGGTGGTATGCCCTGGGGTCCCTCTCCACTCCAAACGGGGAAAATGTAGTAAAGACAAGGCACGGTCTTGGCGTGGTAATCCAAAATAGCATGATACGGGGAAAACCAATCCATCCCTAATATAACGTCGCAATCCACCATGTCTAAGAGTAATAAATCAACACGGGTCTCAAGACCTTCAAACACTACCATACAGGAACGATACACTCGGTCGAACACCATAGAATCTCCCACTGGTGTAGATACATAAATAGGAATACTCAAAGCATCACTAGGCATGACCAAGTAGGGTGCAAAATAGGATGACACATAAGGATACGTAGACCCAGCGCCAAATAGTACTGAAGCATCTCCATCACAAATCAGAGTAGTACTTGTAATTACTGCAATTGAAGACTCAGCATCTAGCCTAGCTGCCGAGTGGTCTCCACCTCTGACGGCCAGAGCTCTACTCTATGACCTCTACCTCCACCTCTATGACCTCTACCCCCGCCACTAGCTGGATGGGTAGACTGTGGAACCTCTGGTGCCTGAATCCTAGTACGAGATCTGTAATGCTTAGAGCTACTCAAAATTTGAGGGCAAAATCTGACAATGTGCCTCGGGTCATCACAAGCATGGAAAAACGTCGCCTGTTGTGGCTGAGCACCCCTCAACTTGGGAAAACCCTCATGTTGTGACCATACTTACCATACTAATAACATCTACATGAATGCTGCAGTTGAGGAAACCGAGGCTTCCCTTGTCGACCTGAATGACCACCCGAAGTACTATGAGAGACATGGGGAGCTGACTGAAAGGGCCTAGGAGAATGGCCTCTACCATTGTCACACCTCCTTTTTGCGCGGCTACCCTGGGGGATAAAATGCACAAGGGAGTTTTTCCAATTTAAGTGACAATGTTCGTAATGGGATTATTTATTTATTTCAGAGTCGCCACGGGGAAATGTTTGGATTTTGGTGTCTCAAGTCACCAGTTTATCTTGTATCCCAATTCAAGAAAAATATTCGACTTTCCAAATGAAGTCTACGAACCAAAAATTCGAAGTACGGAATTCTGTTGACCTGAGGGAAGGTGTTAGGCACCCCCGAATCACTTGGTTCTAGAACGGTCGCTTAAATTGTTGTAATGGCTAAATATTTGACTTTAAAACATGTTACAACTTATGTGCTTTTATTAAGTTTAAACCGTTTTTATTATTATTTTTTAATAAAATTGCAACGTCATGAGAATGCATCTCGAACTGCGTCACATGAATGTATCCGCAATTTTGATGTGTTCATACTTCGTTGAGATTTAGATTTGGGTCACATAAATGTGTACCCGAGTTTAGGAAGGTAATATTAAGACACGTCCTAAAGAAACTAGCGTGTTTATTATTTTTGGGAAGAGGCCGTGAAATACATTAAGCGGACAGTTCCGAAGTCTAATCGCTTATCACATCCTTTTAGTTGAAGGCCCCGCAATTTGTAATTTATTTTGGGCGAGGCATGCCTCATTTCATTTTAAGGGATATCATAAAGCGACTATATTTTCTATTTCGTTACGTCTATAAAAATGAAAAGCAGAAACAACATCCTATATAATTTACATACTAGAGTTATTATAGTTAAGCTGTGAACATAAATTGTTAATGCTAAAAAAGAATGCATACATAGGCAGGAGTTTAATAGTTTTGGGCCCAGGTCCAACGTGAATGATGTGAAACTGGGCCTGGGCCATCCTACTATAATTTTGGGACCTAACTACATTACTCTATATATACTTGATATTAGCAAATGGGGGGAAAACAGAAATGTTGTCTAACTACACAAATTTTTGCAAATTGGTTATGCCATCTATTTATTGAAATGACGCTCGCTATTCATCAAATACCTAAATTTGTTCATGCGTCTAAATGAGATGGACTGAAATGACAGAGATCGAATCGCTATGTCATTAACTCGTTTAAACTAGCATATGAGAGAAAAGGTCTACCATCTAGGCTATTACAGATTAGTATTCAGTTATACATGACAACTACTAACATGAATCTAGTAAAGACTAAGAACTACATATACGCAACTTAATACACGAAATACAACTAAACAAATTCTGAGCTTTCAAGCTCCCTTTTTATTCATGCTTCGAACTTCAACAACATTGTGTACCGGTGTAATAGTTGTGTACCTGGTATTTGGGGAAAGCAAAGAAAGAGATGAAGATCAGTAGTGCAGTAGCACAAGCACAGTTGGTTCAGCAATAAACAGTTTCAGCAAAACCAATAGAACCAATAGCAAGAATCCCAGGAAAGATTGCGAATTAGACATGGGGAAACCCAAGAGATCAATGTAACACTACTTGGATACCAATAACACCCAAATGAGTACCAGAAGCTAAATATTAACATAAAACCAAGAACTTACACACCACAAATCCAATAACACTCACGAATGCACTCACAGTTAAGTTTAGAGTGAGACAAATGCAAGAAAATAGTGTTTCTGATTGGCAACACTCAAAGAAAACCATGAAACTTTTAAGTAAAAACCCAGCTTAAAGTCACTCTTTAATTCTGGAAATTTAGTTCAACTTTCAGCCTCACCCTCAATCTATTTCTCTAAAAATTCTTGTAACCTTTCTGATTTTCAAAAGACTCTCTCAAAGAAGTTATCAAAACAATAAGGTTTTTGTTCTATTTCTTTTTTTTTGAATCTCTCTTAGACTTAAAAGAACTTCCCCTTCTTAGTCCCAAATAACCTCTATTTATATCAAAGGCAGTCTCCTTTTTCATCCCATTTCCGTTTACTTTTACCTTCTTATTATTACCCTTTAACTCTTTTATTTTCCAGCCAAAATATTCTTCTAACTATGTGTAACTTTTAGCTTTTATTATTACCTACTATTGCTAATTTCCAATTAGCAGAAGCATCTTTCATTACTTACTTGTCCCTCCTATCAGTTAGTTTAAAAACTTTAAATTAAAGCATATTAGGGACCTACTGGACAGACTACTCAAGTAAATCAATTCTCCTAGTTTCCTGTTCCTAAGTTACCCCTGAAACTACTGCAACAACTGTCCTAAACAATTCCTCTATCAAAATATACCTTATCAGCTATAACCAAATCTCTTCTCAACTGAACGACTAAAGTTGCATTCATAGCATTAGGACAATTCAAATAGGGTCGGATTCATATCAGAACAACTATAGCAGTAGGATTAAATAGTAAGATTCAATTCAATTCATGAGATAGGACAAAATCTTATTGAACTACATAGAAAAGAACTAACCCAAATCTAAAAAAGAACAAACAAATGCTGTAAATGTACTGATGAAAGCACACTGAATTAATAAACGACAAAAATGATAGACAGCACAGATGAAACAACTTGAACCAAACAACAACACCAAATATTTAAAGGAGTAATCATGGCTTTATACCAGGCCTTATTGACACTGACCTTTACAATCAAACTAACGGACAAACATCCTCAATTGATTCAGCATATGCCAACCAAAAATATGAGAACAATTGGACCAGAAAAAGGATCCGAAAGAGAAGAGAGGAATACATGGAAACGATGGTCAAATACAAAAAAAAAGCAGATAAACAGCAACGAAAAAAATTAGAAGAGGAGAAGAAAACAAAATACCTCAAAATAATGTTATATTCCGAACAGTTCCAATTGAAGCTTCGACTTGAGTTTTGAAGCCAAAATGGAACTCAATCAAGTGTTCTCGACTGAGAACACTTGACTAAGGTTAATTACGACCTCAAATTCTTTTGGCTCTTCTACGGCTTGTTCAATTGAATTAAGATTCGACAAATTCCGGTTTGAATCGAGGGCAGCTAGGGATGGTTTAGGGATGAGGGAGGTCTAGTGGTGGTGTGGTCTTAATAAGGGGTGGATTGGGTTGGGTTCATGGTCAGCTCGAAACTTCGATCGAAGATTCGAGAAGATGCAGGGTGATTCGAGGCAAACAGTTCATGGATTCGTGTTGTGGATGGGGAGATGGCTCAGGGGTGTCATTTTTGGTGGTCAACGGCGTTGCAGCCGCCGAATTTCAGGTGAAGAGAAGGGGTGGCGGATAGTTAGGGTTCTTGGGGTCGTCTGGTTCGTTGAGAGAGATGAAGAGAGGGGGGTTAGCTTAAGGGGTATGAGGTGTGTTTGAAAGTATATATACGGGAGGGGTGAGTGAATCCAAGCTGTTAGATCTGATGAGATCAACGGTTTAGATCACTTCACTTATATAAACGGGGTCGTTTGGTCTTTAGTGGGGGACTGGGTCGATCCGGGGAAAACGGGACGGGTAATAGGGTGAGGTCTTGGGCCGTTAGATGAGGATGGATGAACGGTCGAGATTTGCTGGTCTCGAAACATCATCGTTTGACGCGTCTTTGAGAGTTGAAGGTTTGGACCGGGTGTAGGTCTCGTTTGGGCCTGATTTTGCCCCAAAAATGAAACGACCCAGTCTAATTTTCTTTTTTTCTATTTTTGTTATTTTCTATTTTTTTTTAATTCCTAAATTTAAAACAAAATCTTAGATTAAATCAGGAAAATTAAAAATTAACTCAAATACTAATTAACTCCTAATAATAATTATCCCATAAAATCAAACACCAATTAAATATAAAATCATGATTTCAGACACTAAAGGTAAAGATGCAAAAAGATGCTCATTTTTTATGATTTTCATCTTTCAAAAACCAAATATTGTTCAGTTAATTCCTAATTGTAAAAAATAAAATTCTAAGTGTACATGCAACATATAATTATCTGAAATGTCATGCAAATTCTATAAATTATACACAAAGACAATTTGTTTTTATTTTTTTGATTTCTTTTGGTGTAATTGTTGTGAAAGCAAAAATCACGTACTCACAACCATAAGAACCCCTACCTCCAAATGAGGTACCGCTGAATCGTCCTGAATGACGGGGCCTCTTATCCGACCCGTGGCCACCTCTCTGTGGCAGTACCATCTCAACTCTATGACCCACATTGGCCATCTCCTGAAAAGTGACCTGACTCCCAGCCTGAGCCACTATACTTGGCTGACCTGCCACCGCTGGCTGAACTACTGGAACTTGAACATAGGGAGCTACCTGCTCCGGAGTAGGTGTAGCAAGAGTCTGAACCCCTCCTCCAGCTTGAGAAGTAGCTGGTGCTACTGGAAGCAAACCCACTCAAATGACACTGTCCATGAAGTCTGCCAATCGGACTAGAGTGTCTTGAAGAATTGGGTGGCAATGAACCCCTCTAGGACCTGAGCTGGGCCCACCAGGACTACTGGGGATGGAGCGTCCTCCTCAAATTCGACCTAAGGCTCCACCACTGGTACTGCTGCTGAGGACTCGGACTGCTGAGCAGTAGATGAAGAAGCGCATGTTTTTGCCCTCTAAGAAAGAATAGAGTAAAAATCCAATGGGTGTTTGAGAAACGGAAAGGCACAACAAGAAAAAACAAATGTGAAGTTTTCCTAACAGTGTAGCCTCTGCGGGATAAATAGAGATATCTCCGTCTCTATACCTCAGACTCTACGAAGTTTGTTTGTGAGTTATGAGATATATGTAACCTAGTACTCTGATACAAACTTGTCACGACCTGGATTTTCCCACCATCGGGAGTCGTGATGACGCCTACTAACAGGAGCTAGGCAAGCCAATTTAATTCACTTCTTTTAGCAATATTCGACCATTTAGTAAGAACAAACATAATAAGGTAAAGCGGAAGTCATAAGTTTTAAATAAACTAAAAACAAATGCGAAAATTATATTACAACTCTACCCAAGACTGGAGTCACTACTCACGAACATGTATATAATACTAAATACAAGGTATGAATGAAACATAAAAACTATCTGCTTTGGTACAAGATGATAACAAAATAAATAAATAGAAAGGGAGTCCAGGCCTGCAAACGTCTGCAAGGCTACCTCAGTGTCTTTGAAGCAGAAGAATCACTCCTAGACTACTACTGTTGCCCAAATGCTGCTCCAACACCTGAATCTGTACAAACGATGCACAGAGTGTAGCATCAGCACAACCGACCCCATGTGCTGGTAAGTTCCTGGCCTAACCCCAGCGAGGTAGTGACGAGGCTAGGAAAGGACTACCAATCAAACCTGTGCAGTTAAATACACATATATACAACGGAATAGAAATACATAAAATTTATCCGTTAAAACGAGGGGAGCATGCTGTAGGGGCAGTAACAGTTTAGGTATGGAATCATTAAGTAATGGGTGAAGCTAAACAATCACTATATCAACGAGAGTAAGGGAAACAATAATTGCGCGGCATCACCCGTTGTGCCTTATCACTCTTCCTCACCCAATCAATCATATAAAGTGCATAAAATGATTCTTCATGCGTTAACATTAGAATCATGGCACGAAATGTTCCTTTGTGCATTGGTATTCATATCATGGCACGGAATGTTTCTTCGTGCATTAGTAAACATCACAATCTTGCATGTCATCACCCATCATGCTTTATCACTCATCCTCACCCAAACAGCAATCACAAACAAAGGGGCGAGGGGATAGACCATAGTAAATAGAAATCCCGACAAGGAAAGACACAAGTAAACAGTTGAATCCCGTCAAGGGAAACAATAACAAGAACTTTCACATCCAGGAAAGGGAGATAATCAATATACAAAAAATAGCCGGCAAGGGAATAATCACGTCTATTTCTCTTTCTTTAATTTCTTACGCTATAGTTACTTTATCATTCGAGCCAACGCTCCACTGAGTTTACAAACCATAATTTCTTCTCATACTATTCACATTATATAAAATTCATCAGTTAAACAAGGAAGAATCGCAACAAAATCAGAATAAGCACAAATAAGAACTCACGGACATGCTAGACACCAGTGTATTGATTCACATCACCACGCCTATACGTCGTACTCAACAGTTAGCAATTAGTAAAAAATGCTCTAATCCTATTCACTCAAGCCAAAGTTATATCAAACACTTACCTTAACTTCCAAGGCTAAATCAATCCACAACGACCGCTTTCCTTCTCGAATTCGGCTCAACCTCAATGAAATCTATAAAATAGCAACTTTATAATATCAATAATAGCTAAATAAATCAAACCCAATGCCTAACTATAGATTCCCAAGCTTTCTTCCCAAAATTCCAAAAATCAACCCCGGGCCTGCTTGGTCAAAAGATGAGGTTCGAACCAATTCCATGTTACCCATTCCCCTACGAGTCCGGATATACAATTTGTTTTCAAACTATACCCCAAAAGAAGGTCTAAAACAAAGAAAATTGAAAAGACCCATTTCTACTCATTTCCCCAATTTCAACCCTAAATTTCATGATTTAGACTTAGAAACTCATTAATTAATGAAGGAAAATGAAGGAAATAAGTGGGAATTTACTTGCCCAATAAGCTTTGGTGAAGAAGAGCTCTAAGAATCGCCAATGGGATGGGGAGAATATATGTTTTATAAACTTTTTTGTAAATCCCATAATGGTTCTATTTTGGGGAATTTAAATATCAGGGAAAAAATGCTCTATGTGATCGCGGGGCAAGTGATGCAAGCGCAGAAGGAAAGGGTTACTTGGTCACTGCGACCGTGAGGCGTAAAGTGCGATCGTGTAGAAGGAACAGACTGACCATTGCGATCGCGAATGGTATAATACGATCGCATAGAGACAGTTTCGGACATATGAGGCTACACTGTGCAAACGCGGATGGGGGTATGCGTTCACATAGAACAATACTGGGATCTTGAATTATTACACTATGTGATCGCATAGAACAAAGAACTGGGCAACATCAGTCAGATTCCTCCACTTTTGCCTAAGTTCAAAACACCCCAAAACAACTCCAAAAATACTCTCGAGCCCTCGGGGCTCTAACCAAACACACACACTAACTCAACAACATCCTATGAACTTAATCGTGTGATTAAATCACCAAAGCAATATCATAAGCGAGGAATCAAACCTCAAAATCATCACTTTTCATTCAAACTTCTTAAAATTCAAATTTTAGATATTTAGGTCCGAAATATGTCAAACGACGTCCGATTTCAACTAAATTTCACAGAAAGTGCTTAAACCATGTATAAGGCCTGTAGCAGGCACCGAAATCAAAATATATGCCTGATACCAACATTTCCTAATCCATTTTTATTTCAAATTTCCATATTATTTCGGAAAAATAATTTCTTTAAAAATTTCTTTCTCCGGGTTGAGACCTCGAATTTCTTTTTCGGGCATACGTCTAAGTCCCATATTTTTCTACGGACCCTTCGGAACCATTGGATCATGGGCCCGAGTTCGTTTACTCAAAATCTTGACCAAAGTCAACTTTATTCATTTTAAAGCCACAATTTAGCTAATTTTCACATAATTTAGCATATAAAGTTTCTAGGTAAGTGTCCGGATAGTGTACGTAAATCGAGACGATTAAAAGTAAGGTTTTCAATGCCTCAGAAGCATGGGAAAAGGGAGAAAATCGGTGATGATCCTTTGGGTTGTCACAAAAATGGTGGGAAAAAAGAAATGGCGGGAAGTAAAATTTTGAATTAGTTCACTTTACTAATGCACTTTGTCCCTCATTGGTATAAGGAAAGAAAGAATTTGTATATATATAGAGAAACACAATTTTAACTCTTAAAGAGCTAAGAATAAGGCAAGCCTCGCACCGTCATCGTCATCGCTTGGCTTCAGATTTGATTGATCTATTTGGACCAAATTCTTTTCAAATAATTTATTCATTATCAAAAATTTAATCCACAGTAACCCATGTACCTGCGACCCGGTCCAGTCCGGCCCGTTTTTGTATCCAAATTATTTTAAATCCGTTTTAATTTGCTAAGAAGAAGGCAAGCCTCCTGCCGTCATCGTTGTCGCACGCTCGACTCAGCTTCAGATCTGGATTTGGATTTGATTGATTAATCATTTTGGATAATTTTTTTTAAATATTTATTTAATTAATTAATTACCAAAAGTTCAATATGTTAGAATATAGGCTTGATGCTAGAGGGGGGGGGGGTGAATAGCGTTATAATAAAAAACAGCGTAAACTTGCGGAATTTAAAAATTGCAGGAATGGAATAAGTGCGATAAGCAAATAATAAGGAACGAACGCACCGATGTATCCTGGTTCACCACAACCCGTGGCTAGTCCAGTCCCTGAGAGACTCTCTCGAGATTTCCACTATCTTCGTCAACCTTACGGGTGCTTAACAAACCGTTACAGTTGCTCAAGGATACCACACCTTAAGACTTCACTTGCTTGAGGATACCTCACCCAAGACTTCAACAACTAGGACTTTGGGTACTTAGCAAACCCGACAAATGAGAAGATATGTTCTTCTCAAACAACTCTCTTTTACAACAATTACTCTCTCAATAGAGTGGATAAAGAGATACACAATAAGCTCTATGAACAACACAAAGTTGTCTATCAAATGGCTCAACAAAAGCTCTAAAATGATGCTTGAAAATGATCAATATGTATAACAATGTATGGAGGAGTTGTGTGTTTAAAATCAGCTCAAAAGACCTCTTTTTATAGGTGAAAAAGTGGTGCTGACCGTTGCTTAATTGACAAATAAAATCCCCGATTCTGTGCTCAAACAATCGATTGTTTGGAGTAGATAATCGATTATTTGACCAACGTTCAAAAGACAGATTCCTGATTTTAGGCTAAACAATCGATTGTATGGACTAAATAATCGATTGTATTCAACGTTCAAAAATCAATTTAGGATTCTGTGGGAACGGTCAAAATATAATCGATTGTATGAAAATGACAATCGATTGTTTATGAATATAATCAATTGTATGACAAAAACAATCGATTGTTTAGATGTTTAAAAACTTCGGTTGCACACTGTCTCAAAATAATCGATTGTTAAAAGTAGACAATCGTTTGTTTGCTATTTTGAAAAACTTCAGATCACACTGTCTTAATACAATCGTTTGTAGGATTCAAATAATCGATTGTTGAGACCCAGATTTAAAAGACATGTTTAAAACCTTTAACATCATTTTGTTTTAACACAAAGATGCATGTTTATGATAAATATGATTTAATAAAATATTTTATGCATGTTTATGATGACCTAATGTTGAGCTAAAGGATAAGATAACTTAAACGTTGTCCTTACATTGGTTCTACCAAACGACCTACGTCTTGGGTCTTCGGTCTTGAACTCTTTGGCTCGTTCATGCAATTCCGTCATCAGTATGCTTCTCGCCATTTGATTGATTGTCATATTATATCGTTGTTTGACACTTGACTTCATTGTTTGTCATTCATCAAAACCTATACCTGAAAATCATGCTCATACAACCAAAGCGCACATATCATAGATATACATGATTTCCAACAATTTCCCCCTTTTTGATAATGACAAACAACGGAAGATATGCATATTGAATTCCCCCTAAATAGATGCTATATCTCAACATACAATTTATGCAACCAATTCAATTCAATATAATTCCCCCTTGAATATTCCCCCTTAATTAAAGCATGCATATCGCCCATATTCTTCCCCCTTTTGGCATTAGCAAAAAGAGTATACCAAAAGTTATTTAAACCATTGACGATACCAATCGTTATAGACAAGATCATATAAAAAGTTAGTAAATGGCATACTAATAATAACGATCATTTTTCTCAACTATGCCAATTGTTATTTAAACTAAAAATATTCATCAAAACATGAATCAATCATTTATTATAAAACCAATTGATACTAATTGTTATTCAAAAATAAAACTTGTTAAAGCATGTATCAACCAAAACTGATATAGATTATTTGCACATATCAACTCATTGCGTTTTTATTCAAAATACGATAACTAACCGACGTTCCCCCTTAATGCATTAAGGTTTCGTGCTTGGTGCATCCACTACAATATTGTAGTCTTCAAGCACACCTGCAAAAAGAACCTAAAAATAGGTTTTTGGTACCCAACTTCTTTTGGGTCCTTGAGGGTTAGGATAACAATAGTCATAATCAACAAATAAATCTCTATGTTTAGCAAAACAAACGGGTGCAATGTGTCCTACCCGATTACAATAGTGACATATAACATTAGGATTGTGCATATGTCTAGGTTGAGCCAAATGCGTTCTAGGTGATCTAAAGTTGTTCCCCCTAGAATCGTTGAATTTCCTAGAGTCATGTCTAGGTGGTCTAAAATTATTCATTCTAGACTCATTTATAAAATTCCTAGAATTGTGTCTAGGTGGTCTAAAATTATTCATTCTAGACTCATTAACAAAATTCCTAGAGTTGTTTCTAGGTTGTCTAAAACAATTAATCTTAGACTCATTAGTGAGGTTCCTAGAATTCTTTCTAGATGGTCCGACCTCATTACTTTTATCCTTTTTAATATCTTCAATTTTAGGACTATCAACACTACGTGTTTCTAGTACTTTCCTAAGTTCTGCGTTCTCTAGTTTTAAAGAACTACAAGAAGAACAATTGGAACATTTATCAATAGAAGAGGCTTCATTCAATTCCTTGATTTTATTTTTAAAATCAACAATGTCATTTTCAAAAAATTATTTTCTTTTTCTAAAACTCCAATTTTATTTTTAAGAACATCATTTTCATTAGTCAATTTTTCAAAATCTATTTCTTTCAAAGAAGAGGATTTTTCAAACTCTTTTTCTTGTAAAGAAAGTGTTTTCTGAAAATCTGTTTCTTGCAAAGAAAGTGTTTTCTGCAAAGAAAGTGTTTTCTTCAATTCTATGATAGTTTTGGAAGCATTAACAAATTCACCATACAATTCATCATAGGCATTTTGTAATTCTTCAAACGAGTGAGAGTTAAATGTACTTACCTCTTCTCCTTCGTTAGCCATGAGACACAATGCGGCGGTTTCATCGCCTGAGCTGTCCGAATCCCGTGATAAGCGCCTATGGTGTTTCTTCTTTTTCATGTCTTTTTTCATAGACTTACAAAACTTTTTAATTTTATCATTGGAAATATTATCATCATCCCTTTCCGAATCACTTACCTCTTCTCTTTTAGAGGATGAGGTTTTGAAGGCGAAATTCGAATTGCTTCTAAGATAAGGATTAAGAATTGTGCTATCATAAGTTTCGAGGTTACCTCTTAGTCCATCAATTGTGATATCCGTGAATTCCATCTACTCTTGGATGGCATTGGCTTTGGAGCGCCATTCGGGAGTGAGACTCCGTAGGACTTTCCGAACAAGATCTTTGTTCGTGTAAACTTTCCCGAGAGCATGGAGATCGTTGACGATTCTTAAAAATCGTTCAAACATAACACAAATGGGTTCCTTCTCCATTTTAAAGATTTCATATTTATGTGTTAGAAGATCAATTTTGGCTTCTCGGACTTGAGGCGTACCTTCATAAATGATCTCGAGCTTATCCCACATCTCCTTGGCGGTTGTGCAACAAGAGATTTTTCGATAATCATCTGGATTCACCACACAATATAATACATGGATGACCCTTGCATTATTTTCAACTTTCTTGATATCCTCGGCATCATATTCATCTTCCTTCTTTGGAACCGTGGTCTCTCCAACTTTCTTTGTTGGCATTGGTTCACCGTTTTTGATGATTTGCCACAAACGAAAATTGTTTGCTTTGAGAAAGATGCTCATCCGCTCTTTCCAATATGTATAGTTTGTTCCGTCAAATAGTGGAGGGCAAGTGGTGGACTGTCCTTCATCCATCGTTCCTGCGTTCAATATTCTCAACAGAAAAATATATATTTCTCTCAACCGGTTAAGGCTTTCAGAGAGTTAGGCTCTGATACCAATTGTTAGAATATACGCTTAACGCTAGAGGGGGGGGGGTGAATAGCGTTATAATAAAAAACAGCGTAAACTTGCGGAATTTAAAAATTGCAGGAATGGAACAAGTGCGATAAGTAAATAATAAGGAACGAACGCACCGATGTATCCTGGTTCACCACAACCATGGCTAGTCCAGTCCCCGAGAGACTCTCTCGAGATTTCTACTATCTTCGTCAACCTTACGGGTGCTTAACAAACCGTTACAGTTGCTCAAGGATACCACACCTTAAGACTTCACTTGCTTGAGGATACCTCACCCCAAGACTTCAACCACTAGGACTTTGGGTACTTAGCAAACTCGATAAATGAGAAGATATGTTCTTCTCAAACAACTCTCTTTTACAACAATTACTCTCTCAATAGAGTGGATAAAGAGATACACAATAAGCTCTATGAACAACACAAAGTTGTCTATCAAATGGCTCAACAAAAGCTCTTAAATGATGCTTGAAAATTATCAATATGTATAACAATGTATGGAGGAGTTGTGTGTTTAAAATCAGCTCAAAAGACCTCTTTTTATAGGTGAAAAAGTGGTGCTGACCGTTGCTTAATTGACAAATAAAATCCCTGATTCTGTGCTCAAACAATGGATTTTTTGGAGTAGATAATCGATTATTTGATCAACGTTCAAAAGACAGATTCCTGATTTTAGGCTAAACAATCGATTGTATGGACTAAATAATCGATTGTATTCAACGTTCAAAAATCAATTTAGGATTCTGTGGGAACGGTCAAAATATAATCGATTGTATGAAAATGACAATCGATTGTTTATGAATATAATCGATTGTATGACAAAAACAATCGATTATTTAGATGTTTAAAAACTTCGGTTGCATACTGTCTCAAAATAATTGATTGTCAAAAGTAGACAATCAATTGTTTGCTATTTGAAAAACTTCAGATCACACTGTCTTAATACAATCGTTTGTAGGATTCAAATAATCGATTGTTGAGACCCAGATTTAAAAGACATGTTTAAAACCTTTAACATCATTTTGTTTTAACACAAAGATGCATGTTTATGATAAATATGATTTAATAAAATATTTTATGCATGTTTATGATGACCTAATGTTGAGCCAAAGGATAAGATAACTTAAACGTTGTCCTTACATTGGTTCTACCAAACGACCTACGTCTTGGGTCTTCGGTCTTGAACTCTTTGGCTCGTTCATGCAATTCCGTCATCAGTATGCTTCTCGCCATTTGATTGATTGTCATATTATATTGTTGTTTGACACTTGACTTCATTGTTTGTCATTCATCAGAACCTATACCTGAAGATCATGCTCATACAACCAAAGCGCACATATCATAGATATACATGATTTCCAACACAATACGGAATAACCCATGACCCGCGACCCGGTATGGTTCGGCCCATCTTCGTTCCCGGATTATTTTAAATCGTTTAAATTTTCCTACAATATTTACAACAGCTATGGCTATTCTGAAACATTGTCAAATTTGTTCCAACAGCTATGGCTGTTCTGAGAGGTTTCACACCTTTTCAGAAACAATACCAAATTGGCTATTAATATTCCTTAAAATCCCACAATATTTACTTACAAAATTTTCTGATTACCTTCTTCTTCTACACAAAAAATTGCAATGTGTTTTACAGCCTTTGAGTGGTTCGCTGTTTATATGCCTTTTTTATACCGATAAGCTGGTCAGTTAAATCTTTCTATCCTGGGAGAATATATTCTAGAACCTCGGGTACTTGAGAGGAATAATTTTCTTAAGGACACACTGTGCATTCAGAGGGCTCGATTTATTCCTATTTTATTTTCGAAATTTATTTTGAAGTTACTATACTGTTTTAAGAATTTATTTTGACATTCTAGTTCTACTAACTTTCTATTTCTGTTTTTCAGAAATTTTATTATTTTATTAATTTTATAGCAATATAGATTTCAATAACAATCTTAACGAAATTACATTATTATATTTTGTATTCTGTTTGTGGAGGTTAAACCTTTGTGATTTTTTACTCCGTTTGAATTTTACTATTCTCATTTGAAGATATAAAAAATTCAACAGAATATTGAAATTCAGAAAACGATTTGAAGAATATAAAAGCTTCATTATTTTTTGTGTAACAGTATATAGAAATATCAATTTTTACGTACTGTTTATTGATTATAGTATTGTTTACTATTCTGGTTTTGCCATTAATTCAATTGTTCTATTGTTGACTATGATAAATGGCAATTGATAATGGAAATTCTTATGCGAATGTTGCTGCAACGACGATAGCCTCGTCAAGCCGCATTGCTACTCCTACGGCCGATAAACCGGGAAAAGTTTTTCGAGCCAACTTCAAAGGGTGTTCTTTTGGCTTACCACGCTTGGTAATGCAGAAATTTGCTAGTGAAGAGCCTCCAGTGCCTGCTACGGACATGCTGGACAATGAGAAGTTCATGATTATTGAGGTGTGGAAGCAGACATATTTTCTTTTCAAGGATATATCCTAAGCGCTTTAGAGGATGACTTGTAAAAATGTGTACAATGCGATGAATACTTTGAAAGAATTATGGGACACACTTGAGAAGAAGTACACGATGGATGGTGCCTGCTTGAAGAAGTTCGTAATTTCAAGTTTCTAGACTATAAAATGATAGACAACAAAATAGTGGAAACCCAAATTCAGGAGCTTAAACTTATTTTTCACGACCTTATTACTGAAGTTATGGTCGTAAATGAAGCAAATTCGAGTGGCTGCAATGATGGAAAAATAGCCTCCTTAATGGAGATATTTCAAGAACTATCTTAAGCACAAGTGTAAAGTAATAAAGTTGAAAGATCTTGTGATACGTCTAAAGATTGAGGAAGAAAATAAAACAACCGAGAAGATGTCTCGTGGAAGTTCAATGATCATGGGGTAGCTAATATCGTTGAGGAGACTGCTCCAAAAAATATGAAGAGGAAGAGGTCTTTGGGACAAACTAAGGAGCAAAACAAAAAGAAATTCAAGGGCAACTGCTACAATTGTGGAAAAGTTGATCACAAAAGTCCTGATTGTCGTCTCCCGAAAAAGCATGAAAAAGGGGATAAGCCGACATAGTGGAGAAGAATGATGACATTGATGATCTTTATGCAATGCCTTCAGAATGCAAACTAGTTAGAAATTCGAATGGGTGGTGGATTGACTCTGGAGCCACTCGACATGTTTGTGATGTCAAAAAAGCATTTGCGATGTACTCTACTGCTGGTCCCTAAGAAGAGATTTCCATGGGAAATAATGCAATAGCGAAGATTTAAGGTTATGTGAAAATATTCTTGAAGATGACTTTCGGCAATGTGTTAACGCTCAACAACGTTCTTTATATTCCTACTATTAGGAAGAATTTAGTTTCTACTTCTTTACTTGTAAAGAATGAATTCAAATATGTATTTGTTTATGATAAAGTTGTTGTAAGAAAGAATAAAATGTATGTTGAAAAAAGCTACATCACGGAGGGCCTTTTCAAACTCATTGTAATGGTTGATGACAGTATAAATAAAATTTTAACTTCTTTTTTTTTGTTGGAGTCAAATAATTTATGTCATATTCGTTTAGGATATGTCAATTATAAAACCTTGCGGAAGTTAATTAATTTAGAAGTTGTTACATCCCGTACTTTAACAGTAGGATTCGTTGAAGTAATAACATATGAGTTGGAAAGGATTAAGGTTATACATGAAGATAGGAATATAAGACCCTGAAAGTTTGAAGAATTTTGGAACTAATATAAATTGGGTTTTTATGTATATTCATTTGTAAAATTTGATAGATACGATTTTAAATGGTAGTGATAAGTTGTAAATTAAATACATGACGGGTGGGAGTTCATAAATGATGTTTTATTTACTATAAGATATTATTTTGTCATAAGAAAAGTTATTTTTTTCCGTTTTAAAAATATATAGTCAGAAAAGAATTTCTTTATTGTAAAGATATAATTTATTTTCTCACAAGAAAAGAAGATTTTTCTTTTTACCATTTTAAGAATTAAGTGTACGGAATTTGTACTCTTTATATATGAGTTTAAGAAAATTATTAGTCGAGAAAATATATGTATTTTTATATGAATGTTTTAATAAAATAGTAGTGTATAAATTTTGTTTTACAGGGTACCATACGACCATAATGGCATGATGTATAAAATGTATTAAAAATAAGTAAAATTTTAAGCGATTTGAAACACTTCTTAATTATACAGATAATTAATTAATTATCGTAAAACAAAACACTATCTAATTATTTAATAAATAGATAGAGATAAACATTCTCACACTCCCACGTGGCAACACCCTCTTTATCACTTTGATGACTCTTAAATAAGAAATTGTAAGGCTGTTAAGTTCTGGTGGTAGCAGATGCGAATAGGAAAGAGGAAAGACGATATGTAACTTTCCAAAAGTGTGGCTCTAATCGCAATTTTGAGTGCCAATGATGTGCATCCAATCCTTCCTTCCCTTATATATTTGGAAATAAATAGCTATCATCTTTACCTTTCTCTTTTTTCTATGACAACTATATGTGGCTCATGTACATAACTCTAGAATTCCTAACACCTTTTTCATTGTTAAATTTCCTTTGCTTAACAAGCTTGGTTTTCTCTAATAAATTAGTGATTATTCAGTAGTGGAAGGAGATGGGCAAAATAAACAGAATAAATATGGCGGATATATGATTCATATAGCCATCAAATTTTGTTGAGGTGCAGATTGGTTGATTACTAAAAAACGACACATGCAATTGTTCTTTGGTTTACAATTCTGGTTCACACGAAGAGAATAGATTGGAGTTTATTATTGTATCCTCTTCCAAAGTTTCCTAAAATAAAGTGATTGAAGACATCTTAGGATCTGTAAGCATATTGGCACAAGATCAGTAGGATAATTATGTTACTCAGGTATGTTAAAGCTATTCCTTCTTTCTTTTGGCATGATCTAAAGTGAAATGAATACGCTACTTCATAACGGATCTAGTCCTAGTAACTAAGGTTGTCCATATTGTTCTTTCCGTACAAAATTATTCTAATCAAGTGTGTATGATCCTTGAATCCTACTAAGGTTCATATCGGGTACGTCACCTATTGTTCAACCACTGATCAGTTGGGTTTATCGAGTTCCACATGGACGGGTACGATTTTTACCGAGCCTTATGATGGCCGGGTACGTTTTACCGAGTCCTCTTTAAGGCCGGGTACGATATGATGATGATGATGATGATGGCCACAGAGGCGAATATTTTTTAAAAGTTTATATATATATATATATATATATATATATGTATATATATATATATATATATATATATATATATATATATATATATATATATATATATATATATATATATATATATATATATATATATATATATTATGCATTTCATGTAAGTAGTCCCCAGAGGCACATAGATGTTACATGTTGTTTCTCTTCTATCTGTCTTTACATTACTATTCTTATTTATATTTTCCTGCCTTACATACTCAATACATTATTTCGTACTGGCATCCTTTTGTTGGGGACGATACGTTTCATGCCCGCAGGTGTAGACAATCAGTTAACGATCCCTTGTGGTAGACGAGATTGGCATTAAGTGAAGGATCGGTAAGACTCCACCTCATTCGAAGTGCAGCTGAGTCTAAGAGTCATCGTGTCAGAGTTTTACTACATACTTATGGGTAGGCTGCTATCCTATCCCATTTAATGTCAGATACTTATAGATGCTTTGTAGACAGAGATTTATATTGAATAGTATGTTGGAGGTCTTAATGGCCCATATGTATTCATGTTTTGAGAATGATAGATTATTTATATAGTTTTGCCCACTTATTATGCATTACGAGTTGCAGCCATCTTAGCCCATGATAGTTATAAAAGGAATGAATGAGCTACCTTAAGTGGTTCGTTCGGGCCACTACGGCACCAGGTGCCAGCCTCGCCTCCCAACGTTTGGGGCATGATAGAAGTATTGCCGAAATTTGAGTGCAATATATCAAAATGTCAAATATGTGTTGAATCTAAGTTTGTGTAACATATTTATAAGTTTGTTGAAAGGAATTCAAATCCTTTAGACTTAATTCCATCTCGAAGTGAGAAAAATTATTTTATTACTTTTATTGATGATTGAACTCGATATTGTTTTTTTATTTGCTTAGCAGTAAGGATGAAGCAATTGAAACATTTAAGTGATACAAGAATGAAGTAGTGAATCAATTGAATAAAAAGATTAAAATGATTAGAAGTGATAGTGGTGGAAAATATGAATCTTCGTTAGCAAAAATATATTTGGAATATGAATTGTCCATCAAACAACTGCACCTTACACACCTCAATCCAACGGAATTGCGAAAAGGAAAAATCTTGACATTAAGAGAAATAATGAATCCTTTATTAATAAGTTTTGGATTGCCGCAGAGTTTGTGGGGTGGGGGGGTGGGGGGAAGCTATCCTTACAGCTAACCGAATACTAAATAGAGTACCCCACAATAAAATGCAATCTATTCCATATGAAAAATGGAAAGAAAGAAAACCCAACTTGAAATATTTCAATATGTGGAGGAGTCTAGTAAATGTACAAGTTTCTTTACCTAAAAGGGTTAAAATCGGACCAAAAATAGTAGATTGCGTTTTCATTGGATATGCTACAAATAGCAAAACAAGTCGGTTTTTGGTTCATAAATTCGATAATCCTGAGATTCATGTTAATATGATAATGGAATCAGATAATGCTGAATTTTTTGAAAGCATCTATCCATATAAACATGAATGCGAGTCATTAAGTGAAAGACCTAAACTACCTCGGGAAGAACCAAAGGAAAATACTCTAAGTATAGAAGATCCAAGGTGTAGTAAACGTCAAAGAACATCTATTTCCTTTGGACCAGATTTTGTGACATTTTTGCTTGAAAATGAGCCTCAAATTTTAAAGCAGCTATGCCATCTTCTGATTCAGCATTTTGAAAAGAGGCAGTCAATAGTAAGATTCAATCAATTATGGATAACCATACATGGGAATTGGTTGACCTTCCTACAGGAAATAAGCTTTTAGGTTCGAAATGGATCTTTAAATGAAAAAATTAAAGCTGATGGCACTATTGACAAATATATAAAAAGACTTGTTGTCAAAGGTTATAGACAAAAGGAATGTCTTGATTACTTTGACACTTACTCGCCAGTAACAAGGATAACATATATTCGGGTGTTAATGACACTAGCGGCTATGTATGGTCTTGAAATCCATCAAATGGATGTTAAAACAATTTTCTTAAATGGAGAATTGCAGGAAGAGATTTACATGGAATAACTTGAGGGTTTTGTGGTTCCTAGTAAAGAAATGAAAGTGTGCAAACTTGTTAAGTCGCTTTATGTACTTAAACAAGCACCCAAACAAAGGCATGCAAAATTTGACCAAAACATATTGGCAAATAGATTTAAAATCAACGAGTGTGACAAATGTGTTTACATTAAACACACTCCATGTCATGAAGTCATTATTTGTTTATATGTTGATGACATGTTGATAATGAGCAAAAGTATGACATTTATAAATGCTACAAAATACATGTTGGCTAGTAAAGACTTAGGAGTTACAGATGTGATCTTAAGAATCATAATTCACAAAACTCCACAAGGTCTAGCATTATCACGATCTCACTACAATGGAAAGGTACTTGAAAAGTTCAAGTATTTGGATTTCAAACTTGCCAAAAGCTCCAATTGACATGACTTATGTCTTCAAAAGAATGACGGTAAAAGTGACTCACAACTAGATAATGCAATTTGGAAGTTTGATATATATCATGAATTTTAGGCGACCAGATATAACATGTGATATTAGCAAACCGAGTCAGTTTACAAGTAATCCCAATCAAATACATTTCATGGCAATGAATGAGTTTTGGGATATCTAATACATACCCAAAATTATGCTTTGCATTATAACAAATGTCCTTCCATGATCGAGGGATATAGTGATGCAAATTGGATCACCGGATCATCTGAAGTTAAATTAATGAGTGGATATGTTTTTACAATTGGGGGTGGAGCAGTGTCTTGGAAATCATCCAAGCAAACGTGCATCGCCCGTTCTATAATGGAATCTGAATTCATAGCTTTAGATAAGGCCGGTGATAAGACAACTGCTCTCTATTGGTGTTATCACAATTGACTACGAAAAGTCAAGAGATAACGTATCAGATCCACTTACAAAAGTCCTATCTAGATAGGTAGTTGAAAGATCATCAAATGGAATGGGGTTAAAAGCCTAGGACAAGTTATCATGGCAGTAACTCTTCCTAGCAGACTGGAGATCCCAAGATATAGGTTCAAAAAGATCAAACGAAGTTATGAATGATGGTTTAACATTGTCAAATATCTTAACCTATTCTCGTGATGAAGATAAAGTTCAAAAATGAGGTAATGCATTAAGGCTTTTTTATGTGTCAATAAAGCTTAATACTTTTTAGAGATTTGACCAGATAGTGTGTCTTTAAAATTACACGTTTAGAAATTACTTATGTGAGTGTGAAGTATAAACCGCTTCAAGGGGAATGAAAGTAAAGGCTTATTCTCTAAGCAATCATGAAACCAGGCAGTGTTCATGACTGAAACAAACACAACTGTGAGAACCATAGATGGTTAAGGATTGATTGTGTGACTTATGTATTCCAGATATACAACAAAGCTAGACTGTTCAAAGATATCAAATCTACGGATTGACCGAGTATATCTGATATAAGTTCACTACAAAAAGTTCAATGAGAAACCTATTTATCCAGATGCAATTAATTCTAAATGCTATAAGTTTATAGACATTCCCCATTCACGTGAGGATTGTCAGGTTTTTGTTATTATTTGTTATTTATAACAAAATAGGAGTGAATGGAAAATAGTGGGGAAAAATGGAGGGAAGTGAAATTTTGAATTAGTTCACTTTACTAATGCACTTTGTCCCTCATTGGTAGAAGGAAAGAAAATATTTGTGTATATATAGAGAATCTTAACTTTTAACTCTTAAAATCTAAGAAGAAGGTAAGCCTCGCGTTGTCATTGTCGCTCGCTCGCTCGGCTCGGCTTCGGATTTGGATTTGGATCTAGATTTCGCTTCGGATTAGAATTTGGATTTGGATTTGGTCAACGATTGATTGATTAATTTTTTGGAAAATATTATTTTCAAAATTTAATTAATTAAGGAAAATTCAATCCGAAATAATACCACGCCAGGCAATTTCAATACCATAACACCACACTAAAAGGTGATCATATAATCACTAACGAGCTTTTTCTAATCTTAATCAAAGATTCAATATCATCACTGTATCCTTCTAATACAGTGAAAAATTCACATGCAGAATACTAACTCATAGTATTTCTCAAATAATGCATCTTGATTTCCATGCAAGTGCCTTTTGAAGCATCTTTCAACACATAGAATTTATTTTCATTTTTTATCTACCATAGTCAAGTACCAAAATAAAAATTTCTACATATAGAAGAAACTTTAGCTTCTATTGAAATATCTCAAATCAGTAGGAAATGGATCATAATTCAACGATTTAATCACCTAAATGACTAAGAGACCTGAAGCAAGATAAATTTTCAACGTAAAAAAAACAACATATTTTGATCTTCCAAAATAAATTTTTGCCACTATTGGCCGAAGTAAAGGTTAGTTTTGAAGACTAACAAAGGAACTCAGACATGAACCAGGTCCATCCAAGTGGAGCACAAATACAGATAGACTTAAGCATGTAGATGCACGTGAAGAAGATAAACCTACTTGACAGAAGTGATATCTCCGGAGATAAACCTAACCTAACAGAAGTGATATCTCCTGATCCTAATCGAAAAGGTTGCATATTGGATAAGAAGAATGACTCCTTACTCAAAAATAATACGAGTTACGAAAGGAAAGGAGTTAGAAGTTGAGACCAACTAGAACTCTTCCACCAAAGAAGAGTAGCATGAAAATTCTAGTCAATCTCAATTTACTAACTCTATAAATATCTGTGTTGTTCTATTTTATATGTAATGCACATAAGAAGAATTTAAACATGAATTGAGAGCAAAATATCTAGATAATTTTGCAAGAAGTTGGTGTGTGATTCAAGTGTACAAATCTGAAGCTACTTGAACCAGATAGAAGAGCCAGTTCCAAGTGTCTGCCTTTATTCTAGTTCAATTGTAGTAGGTTATTTTATATTGTACCGTTCGTCCTTACTAGAGGAAATTGTAATAGGTATTCAGAGTTTTAGAGTTAACTTGGAGTTTTCGCAATAGTTAGAGGCAGTGTGCTACAATGGAATTAGTGTTAATCTTAAGTTTACAAAAGAATTTTTGTAAATGCAGTTTTTGCCTCAGTGATTTTAGTAGAGAGTTTTTAAAAATCCTACTAGAAAGTAGGTAGTGGTTTTTTTTACCTTTTGAGCCAGGTATTTTTCACGTAAAATACTTGTGTTCTTTATTTTTCGCATTTACTATTTCTGCAATAGTATGTTAAGGAACACTTAAAAGAACAAGGTCCTTCCCTAATCAGTTTAAGCGAAAAAAATGGTCACCACACAATTCATCCCCCCTCATGTGTGGTATTGAAGTATAAAATACCAGCCACAAAAAATCTCAATTATTTAAGCTTTATTATAACATTATGTAATGACCCAACCGTCGTTTGGAGCTTTTGCACTTTGATCACCAATTCTCCGGCATGACTTTCCCTTGTAACGATCTAGTCGGTCATTTTTGGAATTTACACCCCAACCCCTATTAACTACTTCCCCTAAGTTCATTTCTGTTATTTTGGTTTGTGGGGAAGTTCAGTGTTAGGATTCGAAGTGTTTTGGGATACTTAGTCCCTAAATGAGAACTAAAGTGTTGAAAGTGATCCGTGGTTCGAACAGTGTGAAGACGGCTTCAGAATGGAAAACCGATGGTTCTTTTAGCTGCATTAGGTGATTTCGGAGTTTGGAGCGTGTTTGGAGTGTATTTTGGGAGCCCGTAAATCATTTAGGCTTGAAATGCCGAAGTTTGTATTTTTAATGTTTCCGGTCCGATAGTGAATTTTTTATCCGAGGGTCGTAATGGAAATTTGAAAGTTTTTAGCACCGTCATGTTATTTGGGACTTGCGTGCAAAATTTTAGGTCAATCGGACGTGTTTTGGTTAGGTTTTTGATATAAAGCGAGTTGTGTTGAAATTTGAAGTTCTTAGATTCAAATCATTGATTAATTCGAGTTTCCAGTGTTATTTTAAATGGTTTAAGGATTGGTAAAAGTTTTAGTGATGATATGGGATATGTCCATAGGTTTGGTTGAGGTCCCAAGGGCCTCAGGTGTTTTTTGGATGCTCGATGGAGCAATTAGAATTTTGAAACTGTTGCAGAAAATCCTTCAGTTGTGCAGGCCTAGATTTCTTCTTCACGTTCACGACTTCTCTTCCGCATTCGTGTAGCTATGGCCTCCCCTTCATCGCGTTCGTGTCACCTACCACGAGTTCATAAAGCTCAGCATTTCCCTCTTTCACGTTCGCATTGCAGTCAACGCGTTCGCATAGGTCAACTTCTAGACCTCATATAATTTTATCAAACGCATTCGCGTGAGCCTCGTCGTGTTCTCATAGTTTTTAATCCCAGGCCTTTGCGTTCCCAGTCGTACCTTCCCGATTGCGAAGGGAATTTTCAGCCACTTAAATTTTTCCTTCTTCGTAAACACTAGCCTCTCTCCGCGTTCGTGATGCACAACTAGTCTGAACAGTACTCAATATTTCAAAAACAAGGTTTTGCCTTTTTTTTATCAAAGTATAAGGTTTGGAGCTCAGAGGTGGGAGCAATTTCAAAGATTTTTTAAAGGCAATCACTGGGTAACGATTCTCTACTCTCTTATAATTAAAACCCACTAATCTAGTCACAAATCCTTTCTTAATTTCGGATTTTTGAATGAAAATTGGGTAATACCTCTTAGGCCTAGCTAGTGGGTTTTGAGTGGGCATTTGACCTCCAACTTGGGAGATTTTTATATGGTTATACTCGTGAGATAACGAGGGTTATGAAAACGTAAACATATTTGATTCTGAGATATTGTCCTGAGGGAAATTTTGGTCATTTCACCTATTTTCGTGCCCTAACCTTAAATTTAATAGTGGAATCAGTAGTTTGCAATATTATTTAGGATATGTAATTGAATTGAATAGATTTGGGTCATTTGGAGTCGGATACTCATGGCAAAGGTATGGTTCCTAGTTGATTATTGAGCCGGTTCGAGGTAAGTGGCTTGTCTAACTTTGTGTGGGGGACCTTCTCCCCTTAGAACTTGTTTTTTGATGATTGAGTGCCTTGTACGTGAGGTGAAGAGCGCGTACTTGTGCTAATTATTGAACACCCAGTTTTTACATAAAATGATCAAGTTCCTATTTCTTTCTTGCTGGCTTTGTTATTTGCCATATAGCATGTGCTAGCCTAGGAAAGCATGCTAGTTGACTTAATTGGTTTAAGTGACCAAAAATTGCCCTGTTGCACTTCGTGAAGCATGTTAGGCTAGTTTCCCTATTTCTTTGGTTTTTAATTCCATTTCCGATTATTCTCTAACTGTGGTTGTGCATTTATATTTGGAAGTACGGATGTGGGATTCTGGTAACTCCCCTTATTTGATTACTTTGGGACTACGGGTTAGATTCTCGGTAGATCCCCGTGCACATTGATAGTTGGACTACGGGACGGTATCCTGGGAGATCCTCCGGATATACTTGTAAGATGGACTATGGGACAGTATCCCAGGAGATCCATTGGACATTTAAGAAAGGAATACAGGACGGTATCCTGGGAGATCCTCATGGCATCACCGATACTAAGTTGTATTTCTCCGTGTTTATCTCTTGTTTCAATTATTTGTTGTTGACTTGTAGATTTTGTCTTATTTCACTAATGTTTATGTGGTTATACCTGTTTTCATACTGCATGTTATTATTATTATTATTATTATGTTTATCTCAGTAGGACCCTAACCTTCCTCGTCACTACCCAACTGATGTTAGGCTTGACACTTACTGAGTGCCACTGTGGTGTACTCACGCCTCTTCTGCGCATATTTTTCTTGTGCAGATCCAGGTACCTCTACTCAGGTGCACTATCTGTGAGGCAGGAGGACTACATAGACATTGAGGTAGATCTGCTTCATCCGCAGACCGAAGAGTCTCCCTCTCACTCTATCTTTAGTACGTAGTTTTCTTTTCTTCTGGTTGTTAGATATTTTGGAGTTTGGAGCCTTTACTATACACTTGTGTAGCCTATGTGGCCCCTGAGTTTCCTGGTTTTGGGAATGTGTTAGACTTGTGATATTGAGTTGTATATGCCGAGCGACGTTCAGTACAGTTCCCTTTGTAGATATTTATTTAGATTTCTCTATTTTCCGCAATTATTTTACTTTTCGCAAATGTTAGGCTTACCTGGTCACGGGGACTAGGTTCCTTCATGACATGTTCACGATTGGTGAACTACGGTCGTGACAAGTTGGTATTAGAGCTCTAAGTTCATAGGAGTCACAGAACACAGGCCGGTTTATTAGAGTCTCGCTGATCGATACAGGGACTTCTGTACTTATCTAAGAGAGGCTATGTAACTGTTTAGGAAAAATCTTTACTTCATTAAATTCCTTGTCATGCTATATTTTGACATCAATTCTAAAACTTCTGTCTTCTATTCTCTCACAGATAGTGAGGACACGTTCTACTAGATATGACCAGGCACCCACGCCCTCTGCTGCACCGTCAAAAGCCGGGGCCGGGGCAGAGGCCGTGGACGCGCACGTGGTGCAGCTAGAGCACCTGCGCGAGCTATCGCTGAGGTACCGCCAGCTGATCCAGTTAGATTTTAGGCATCCGACACGCCTACCGCCACTACTACTCTAGCCCTTCAGGAGACAGTGGCTCAGATAATATCTATGTACACCACCTGGGCTCAGGCGGGATTGCTTCCGCTCGCTACAGCCACATCCCGGGCCTGGGAGGGGCCCAGACTCCCGTAGCCCGCACTCCCGAGCAGAGAATGCATATGGAGAAGGTCCCAGAGGTTATTCCTGTACCGCTTACAGTGCCTGTTCAGCCCGAGGATGGGTCACCTTTGTCTGAGTACAAGCAGCGGAGGTTGGAGAGGATCAAGAAATATGATCCTCCAGTTTTCAGTGGGCTAGCGACAGATGATGCATTGTGATTTCTAGAGTAGTGCCGCCATATTCTTCACACCATGGGCATATTAGAGGCTAATGGGGTTTCTTTTACTACTATTTAGCTTCGGGGAACCGCTTATTATTGGCGGCACACTTATGAGATAGACAATCCAGTTGAGGCTGCTTCACTGACTTGAACCTAGTTCTCGGAGATGTTTATGAGACAGTTTGTCCCCCAGTCTTAGGGATGCATGGAGCGCAGAGTTTGAGAATTTACGCCAGGGTGCTATGACCGTTTTAGAGTATGATATCCGTTATACCAAGTTGGCCAGACTGCACCTGCTTTGGTTGCTACAGTATGCGAGAGAGTTCGCAGGTTCATTGAGGGTCTTATTTCACCCATCAGATCTAGCATGGCTTGAGAGTTGGAGAAACATTCGTTATCAGCAGGTAGCGAGCATTGCTAGGAGGATCGGGGGTATGCTCGTCAGGGAGCGAGGGGTTAGAGAGGTTATGAGGTCTCGAGAGTTTACCCATTACTCCGGTGCCCGTACTCCAGCAGCAGGTCGACATGGTAAGGGTTTTGTTGGTCGCCCTGATCATTCAGCTCTTCCAACATCCAGCGGTGCTCCAGCTCCGCCTGTACCTCGAGAGCGTTACTATGCACCTCCAGTTTATAGCGCGCCTCATGCGCGGGGTGCTTCCAGGGTTTAGTCCAGTAGACCTGGCCCTAGCCAGTCACTATCACCACGTGCGCCCAGAGCTTGTTTCGAGTGTGGCAATACACGTCATATGGTTAGGGACTGTTCCAGATTAGTAGATATATATATATATATATATATATATATATATATATATATATATATATCTTCATAGACTGCTCAGCTACAACGTGCTTCTAAGAGTTCTCAGGCCATGATCACAGCTCCAGCTACTCCCATAAGAGATTCTTTTGTTGTGGACTGCATTTATCAATCGTGTTTAGTTACTATTAAAGGTTTTGAGACTAGGGAATACTTATTGTTACTCGGTATGGTTGACTTTGAGATGATTTTGGGTATAGACTGGTTGTCGCCCCATCATGCTATTCTTGATTGTCACGCCAAGATCGTGACGCTGGCTATGCCAGGTATTCCGCACATTGAGTGGAGTAGCACTTTAGATCACACTCCCAAAAGAGTTCTCTCTTTCCTTAGAGATCAACAATGGTTGAGAAGGGGTGTGCAACGTATTTAGCCTATGTGAGAGATATTAGTGTTGATACCTCTTATGTTGACTCTGTCCCAATGATACGGGACTATCCCGATGTGTTTCCAGCTGATCTTCCGGGTATGCTACCAGATAGAGATATTGATTTTGGCATTGACTTGTTGCCGGGCACCCAGCCCATTTTCATTACTCCGTACCTTATGGCTCTTCCTGAGTTGAAGGAGTTGAAGGATTAGCTATAGGAATTGCTTGATAAGGGTTTTATTCGACCTAGTGTTTCACCGTGGTGTTTCTGTCTAGTTTGTAAAGAAAAATTAAGGTTCAATGTGTATCTGTATTAATTATCGCCGGTTCAACAAGGTCACAATGAAGAATCGTTATCCTTTGCCTCGTATTTATGATCTATTTGACCAGCTTCAAGGCGCACAAGTATTTTCTATCATTGATTTGCATTCAGGTTATCACCAGTTGAAGATTCCGGAGCTGGATATCATGAAGACTGCCTTCAGGACTTGATATAGTCATTAGAAATTCTTTGTCATGTCATTTGGGCTGACTAATTCCCCAGTAGCTTATATGCATTTGATGCACATTGTATTCAGGCCCTATCTCGACTCGTTCGTCATTATTTTCATAGATGATATTCTTGTATACTCCCGGAGTCGGGAAGATCATGAGAAGACCCTGAGAAGAGTGCTTCAGACCCTTAGAGAGTTATATGCAAAGTTCTCAAAATGTGAGTTTCGGTTGAGTTCTGTGGCATTCCCAGGCCACGATATATCGAGTGAGGGCATTCGGGTGGATCCGAAGAAGGTCGAGGCTGTGCAGAGTTGGCCCATGCCCTCTTCCGCTACAGAGATTCGTAGTTTCCTTGGCTTGGCAGGTTATTACCGTTGTGCAGAGGGAGTTTTATCGATTGTAGCCCCTACGACTAGATTGAACAAGAAGGGTGCTCCATTTAAGTGGACAGAGGAGTGTGAGGCGAGCTTTTAGAAGCTCAAGACAACTTTGACTACAACCCCTATTCTGATATTGCCTACTGGTTCGAGATACTATGCAGTTTATTGTGATGCCTGACAGGTCAGACTTGGAGCGTTGTTGATGTAGGACAGTAGGGAGATTGCCTACGCATCTAGACAACTGAAGATACATGAGAAGAACTACCCTATCCATGACCTTGAGTTAGCTGCTATTGTTCATGCCTTGAAGATCTGGCGTCATTATTTTGTACGTCGTGTCTTGTGAGATTTACACGGATCATCGGAGTTTGCAGCATATATTCAAGCAATAAGATCTAAACTTGTGCCAGAGGAGGTAGTTGGAGTTACATAAGGATTATGATATTACTATTCTTTATCACTCAGGCAAATGATATATGGTAGCCGATGCCTTGAGCCACCAGGCGGGGAGTTTGGGGAGTTTTGAATATTTACCAGCTTTTGAGAGACCTATAGTGATGGATGTTTGTAACGACCTAACCCGTCGTCCAGTGAATTATCGCCCTGTTTTCCCCGTTTTACGGTTCCATATGTTCCATTATATGTGTTTGGAGAGTTTGAAGTAATTCGAATAGATTTTGGTTAGAAATGAGACAATTAGTCTCTTTATGAGAAGGTTATTTTGAAAAAGTCAACCGAATATTGACTTATGAGTTAGAGGGCTCGGAATGAATTTCCAATGATTCGACTAGTTTTGGGTGGTGATTTATGACTTAAGAGCTTAATCGAAACTGAATTTGGAGGTCCGGTGTAGAATTAGGCTTGAATTGGCAAAGTTTGAATTTTGCCGAATTCCGGTCGATTGGTGATATTTTGATCCAGGGGTTAGAATGAAATTTACACATTTGTAGTAGCTCCGTTAGGTGATTTTGGATATGCGTGCAAATTTTCAGACCATTCGAAGGTGTTTAGGTCGAGTTTTAGATCAAATGCAAGTTCCGGAAGTTTTAGTTTAACTTAGGCTTGACTCTGTGGTAATTTGATGGTTTTTGTATTTATGATAGTTATTTTATGGCTCGATCAAGTTTGAATGAGGTATTAGTACCTATCTTTGCTTTTGGTTGAGGTCCCGAGGGCCTCGAGATGGTTTTGGATGGCTAACGGGGAGTTTGGATGTTGGTTTGTGCTGGAGAAATTGCAGCAGGAGTTGCAGGTGAAGCTGGGCCTTCGCGTTCGCAGGGGTACCTTACGTTCGCGTAGGCCTGGGATCCATTGGCCTTCGCATTTGCGTAGGCCTGGGGTCCATTCGCCTTCGCCTTCGCGTAGGCTGGATGTGTTCGTGAAGGAATCGTTTGGTAAGGGCTTGGTCTAGTGCTTCGAGATCGCGTAAAGGCGACGCGTCCACGAAGGGTAAAATTGGGCACCTGGTATTTTTTCTATCGCGCTCGCGGTTGGGCACCGCGTTCACGAAGAAGGAAAAAATTCGCCAGTGGATTTTTGTTCATCGAACGCGGAACGGCCTCGCGTTTGCGAAGAAGGGACGTTCAGTTGGACAGAATGTTTTTAAGGGTAATTTCATCGCGAACCCAACATTATTTCCACAATTGTTAAGCAACTAAGAGAGATTTTTGAGCAATTTGATGTGTGTTTTCAACGGGTACTGATTGGAGGTAAGTCTTTTGACTTAGAAACACCATTTTTTAGAAAGAATCAACCCTTAATTCCGTGAAATTGGATAGAAATTTTGGAGAACTAGGGCTTTGTTTTTAGAAACGAATTAATGGGATTTGAAATGCCATTCGACCTCCGTTTTTGACAAACTTTATATGTATGGACTCGTGGCGAGACGAGGAATCCAAAGATGTGATTTTCAAAATTTTTTGAGAAGTGGGCTTGGGGCTCAGGTTTGCCAACTTCGTGATTTTTAGCATTTTTCGAATTATTTCAGTTGAGTTATGTTTATTTAGCCTATAATAACATATTCGTTATGGTTTTGACTAGATTCGACGCGCGTAGATGAATATTCAAAGGGAAATGGCATCACGGACCAGTCTACGACCGGTTAGAGGTGAGTTGTTTGTATAGATGATGGCCTGAGGGTTTGAAACCCTGGTTTATCAAATCGTGACGGTATGTTAGGGTGTGACTCGCACCCCATGGCAGGTGCGAGATTGTATATGATTGGGGATTGTGACTTGGTCCATCCCGAGAGCTGAATTTAAATTTATTGGCGGCTGATACGCATATTGTGTTGCTGATAATTGGGCTTAATGCCATGTTCGAGGCCTTGTGCCGATTCACAGTACCCGTCTAGGGCGAATACTGTGTGATAACATGATTTGCATAATTATTTATCTCAGTCCTGTACTTAATCACTGTTATTAAATGTTAAGTCACCTTATTCCTGAAATTGATTAATTAAATTAAATTCACATTGATAATTGGAAGCTGGCAAAGAATTAGATAAATCTTTCGTGTGACTTACATGCATACTGTGGGCTGAGCATTTGGGTCGGGCTGCACGCCGCAACGGTGATATAATGATATTGCGCTTGGGCTGAAGGAGCCCCTCCGGAGTCTGTACACACCCCAGTGAGCGTCGTCGACGTTAAATGGATCGGGCTGCACGCCACATCGTATTCATGTGCATTGCATTGCATTTTTATCTGATACTTGACTGTTATATTTAATATTGCTTTCCTGTTAGTTCGTATCTAAGGTATAGGACGGTTAGTTTTAGCTTATCTTTGTGGCATTTCGTGGATTTCTTACTTTCAGACATTTTTATATGCTTATTATTCAGTGAGTCGGTAGTACTCACCCCTACTCCATGCACCTTGTGTGCTGATTCAGGTACATCAGAGGCTTAGCTGAGCACTCATAGTCTCCAGACATTTTTCAGAGTCATTGAGGTAGCTACTTCACGTTCGCAGGATTTGAATGCTCTTCATATTGCAGTTCATTATTATTATATACATTCCAGATTTTTATTTTTTTATTCAGATATTATGGTCCAGTTTTGTTTAGAGGCTCTAGACTTGTGACCCCATATCTTATGGGTATGTTTTATCGGTCTTCGGATTCATCTATATTACCCTTTTTTGGATTATTATGATAAAATTACTATAATATGCTTAAATTGTCGGTTTTTGAGACTTAGTATTATATGGAAAGCAATTGTTGGTCAGGCTTGCCTAGCTTTAGTGTTGGGCGCCATCACGATCGGGTTGGGTCGTGACAAGTTGGTATCGGAGCCTAGGTTACTAGGCCTCACGAGTCATAAGCCGGTTTAGTAGAGTCTTGTTTATGGCTGTGTCGTGCACCACACTTATAAGCAGGAGGCTACAGAACTTTTAGAAAACACCCCACTTTCTTGAACTTCTTATCGGGCGGTTTTGTTGATGTGAAAACTAAATCTCTATATTCTATTCTCTCGCAGACTGAGAGAACCCATGCTAATGGACGTGTCGGATGACCCCCAGTACCACTGCTAGAGGCCATGGACCCGATCGTGGTGCTGGATGAGGCGGACCAGTAGGGGCAGCATCTGCAGACCCACCAACTACCCATGTATAGGATCAGCCTCCAGCTGTGGATGCTCCAGTAGCTCCTACTCATGCACAGGCAGTGCCCATCGTGATTCCTGGTCTCTAGGAGGTTTTGTCTCAGATTTTGCCCGTCTGCACTGGCCTGGATCAAGAGGTTTCAGCCACTACAGCAGCAACTACTTCTCAGACTAGGGGTGGTCTTCAGACCCCCGATGCTCGCACTCCTGAGAAGGTTGTTCAAGGCTTACAAACACCTGATGTAGCTCCAGTGCATCCAGTTCAGCCAGTTGCACCAGTTTCACCGGCTGTTGCAGTTGCGCTAGTCGCACCTGCTCTGGCTCATGTGGTTCCCGTTACGCCGGGCGATGAGCAGCGACATTTGGAGAGGTTCGGTAGGCTTCAACCTCTGACATTCCGTGGTGCTGAGGGCGAGGATGCCCAGGTTTTTCTGGATAAATGTCAGCGTATGCTTTATACTGCGGGTATTCTGGAGTCTAATGGAGTGGCTTTTACCACATTCCTATTCAGAGGAGCTGCATTTACTTGGTGGGAAGAGTTCGAGAGGTGTAGGCCTATTGGGGCAACTCCCCTCACTTGACAGAAATTCTCCAATGTATTTCTGGAGAAGTATGTGCCCCAGTCTCACAGGGAGGAGCTGCGTCGTCAGTTCGAGTGGTTGACTCAGGGATATATGACAGTGACTCCGTATGAATTGCGGTTCACTCAGCTGGATACGCAAGCTATGTGGATGATCCCGACAGATAGAGAGAGGATCCGGAGGTTTATAGATGGGCTCAACTATCTGATCTGTATATTAATGACTAGAGAGAGGGCTATAACAACTACATTTGAGGAGGTTGTTGACGCAGCTCTGCTGATTGAGACAGATCGTCCTCAGGAGCGTATGGAGAGAGAGGCCAAGAGGCCTCGAGGTTTAGGTAATTTCAGCGGTGCGCCATCCATGGGCCAGTTCTAGCATGGTAGAGGTCGTTCTTGTAGGCCTCCTCAGTTCAAACGCACAGAGTCGAGTAGAGCCTCTTCAGGCCGGGGCCATCAAGGTCATTAGCAGAGTCAGCCTGCACTGAGTGCTCTTCCAGCTCAGAGCTCTGCTTCTGCTCCTTTAGATCAGGGTTCGTCCGCAGCGAGGGGTTCTCATCAATCCCCTTCTCTAATTTCATTTTGTTGCTCTGATTGCGGTGAGTTGGGTCACATGAGGAGACAGTGTCCTCGACTCCGCAGTAGGGAGTCTCAGCAGGGGGATCATCCCTCGTCTTCTACTCAAGTTTTTTCGGCTCCCACTCAGTCACCTAGCGATGGAGGCCAAGTAGCCAGAGATCTCCCCAGGTGTGAGGACCATAGTGGCGGTGGCCAGGCTCGTTTCTATGCCCTTCCAGATATGAGGGACGTTATTGCCTCGGATGCAGTCATCACAGGTATTATATCAGTCTGCCACAGAAATGCTTCTATTTTATTTGATCCCGGTTCCACCTATTCATATGTAACTTCCTAAAAAAATTGCTCATTATTTGGGTATAACACATGGTTGTCCCGTGCACTTATCTACCCCGGTGGGTGATACTATTATTGTCGATCATGTCTATCGATCCTGTCTAGTGACTATTGGGGGTGTGGAGACCCGAGTTTCCTTTTATTGGTGGGCATAGTAGATTTCAACATGGTTCTGGATATGGATTGGCTATCTCCGTACCATGCTATTCTGTACTTTCATGCTAAGGCAATTACACTAACTACTCCGGGTATTCCGAGGATCGAGTGACGAGGCGTGACTGATTATGTACCTAGCAGGGTGATTTCTTTCCTAAAAGCCCAACGGATGGTTGAGAAGGTTTGTCTATCGTATTTTGCTTTCGTGAGGGATGTGGAAGTTGAGGCTCCTAGTCTTGATTCGATTCCCGTTGTAAGGGATTTCCCTGATGTGTTTCCAGCGAACTTGCCAGGCATGCCGCCAGACAGGTACATTAATTTTGGTATTGATATGATCCCGGCCATCTCTATTCCTCCCTATCGCATGGCATCAGCGGAGCTAAAGGAGTTGAAAGAACAGCTTCAGGAACTCCTAGATAAGGGGTTCATTCGCCTGAGTGTGTCACCTTGGGGTGCACCGATGTTATTTGTAAAGAAGAAGGATGGCACAATGAGAATGTGTATTGACTACAGGCAGTTGAATAAGGCGACAGTGAAGAAAAAGTACCCACTACCTCGTATTGAGGATTTATTTGTTCATCTCCAGGGAGCAAGGGTATTCTCTAAGATTGACCTTCGATCACGCTATCACCAGCTGAAGATTAGGGATTCAGACATTATGAAGACGGCTTTCAGGACAAGATATTGGCACTACGAGTTTCTAGTGATGTCATTCGGGCTGACTAATGCCCCAGCCGCGTTCATGCACTTGATGAACAATGTATTTTAGCCTTATCTGGACTATTTCGTGATCGTGCTTATTGATGATATCCTGGTGTATTCACGTAGCCAGGAGGAGCACGCACAACATTTGAGGGTGGTCTTACCGAGATTGAGAGAGGAGAAACTTTATGCAAAGTTCTCCAAATGTGAATTTTGGCTTAGTACTGTGGCTTTTCTGGGACACGTGGTGTGCAGCGATGGCTTTCAGGTTGACCCAAAGGAAATTGAGGCAGTGTAGATTTGGCCCAGACCATCCTCGGCTATTGAGATTCGGAGTTTCCTTGATTTGGAGGGTTATTACCACATATTCGTTCAGGGCTTTTCATCTATTGCTCAACCTTTGAAGAAGTTGACGCAGAAGAAAGCTCCATTTGTGTGGTCGGATGAATGTGAGGAGAGCTTCTAGGAGCTCAAGTCGGCTTTTACCACAACACCGATATTAGTATTAACATCATCTTTAGGTTCTTACACGGTGTATTATGATGCTTCGAGAGCTGGGATCGGTTGTGTATTGATGCAGAATGGTAGAGTTACTGCGTATGCTTCTCGTCAGCTAACGCCCTATGAGAAGGACTATCCTGTTCATGATTTGTAGTTAGCTGCAATTGTTCATGCCTTGAAGATTTGGGGACATTATCTTTATTGTGTATCTTGTGAGGTATATATGGACCATCGCAATCTTCAGCACTTGTTTGACCAGAAGGATCTTAATTCGAGACAACGGAGATGGCTTGAGTGACTCAAAGACTATGACATTACCATTTTGTATCATCCTGGGAAGGCCAATGTGGTGGCCGATGCTTTGATCCGGAAGGCTATTAGCATGGGTAGTCTGGCGTACATTCCAGTTGGGGAGAGGTCCCTTGCGGTTGATGTTCAGGCCTTGGCCAATCAGATGGTGAGGTTAGATATTTCCGAGCCCAGTCGAGTGTTGGCAAGTGTATTTTCCCAATCTTCATTGTATGACCGCATCTGAGAGCGCCAGTATGCTGACCCGCATTTGCTTCTCCTGAAGGACAAGGTCCGGCATGATGATGCCAAGGATGTGACCATTGTGCTGATGGTGTGTTGCGGATGCAGGACCGAATTTGCATTCCCAATGTGGATGGTCTCTGGGAGTTGATATTAGAGGAGGCTCACAAATCGTGGTATTCGATTCATCAGGGTGTCGCAAAGATGTACCAGGATTTAAGACAACATTACTGGTGGAGGAATATGAGAACGGATATTGTGAATTACGTGGCTTGGTGTCTCAACTGTCAGCTAGTCAAATATGAGCACCATAGACCCGGTGGTGTACTCCAACGGATGGATAGGCTGACCAAGTCCGCGCACTTCATTCCAGTATGCACTACTTGTTCTGCGGAAAAGTTAGCAGAGATTTTCATTCGGGAGATTGTACGGTTGCATCGGGTCCCGGTTTCCATTGTATCAGACAGGGGTACCGTGTTTACTTCCAAGTTCTTGAGGACTTTTCATCTGGAGTTGGGCATGCAGGTGTAGTTGAGCACACTATTTCCTCCACAGACAGATGGGCAGTCCGAGCGTACTATCCAGATATTGGAGGACATGTTGCATGCCTGTGCTATTGATTTTGGAGGTTCTTGGGATGAATGCTTTCCACTTGCGGAGTTTGCATATAATAACAACTATCAATCCAGCATCCAAATGGCACCGTATGAGGCCTTATATGGGAGACAGTGTAGATATCTGGTTGGTTGGTTTGAGCCCGGCGAGGCTAGATTATTGTGGACAGAGTTACTTCACGATGCCTTAGAGAAGGTGAAAGTAATCCAGGAGAGACTTCGTATAGCTCAGTCGCGTCAGAAGAGTTATGCGGACCGGAAGGTCAGAGATGTATCTTATGCAATGGGCGAGAAGGCCTTTTTGAAGGTTTCTCCTATGAAGGGCGTTATGAGGTTTGGAAAGAAAAGGAAGCTGAGTCCAAGGTTCATTGAGCCTTTTGAAATACTTAGGAGGATTGGGGGTGGCCTACATGTTTGCGTTGCCACCCATCTTGTCGAGGATTCATCCGGTGTTTCATGTTTCTATGCTCCGGAAGTATGTTAAGGACCCGTCTCATGTGTTGACTTCAGCACGATCCAGTTGGAAGAAGACTTGACCTATGATTTGGAGTCGGTGGCTGTTTTGAGTCGTCAGTTAGAAAGTTGAGATCTAAGGACATAACCTCGGTGAAGGTGCAGTGGAGAGGCCGGCCCGTGTAGGAAGCCACTTGGGAGACCGAGTAGGAGATGCGGAGCAAATATCCTCACTTGTTTGATACTCCAGGTATGATTCTTGACCCGCTCGAGGATGAGCTTTTGTTTAAGTTGGGGAGGATGTAACGACAAGACTCGTAATCCCGTGAATTATCGCCTCGTTTTCCCCATTTTATGTTTTCATATGTTTCATTATATGTGTTTGGAGAGTTTGAAGTAATTCGAATAGATTTTGGTTAGAAATGAGACAATTAGTCTCTTTATGAGAAGGTTATTTTGGAAAAGTCAACCGAATGTTGACTTATGAGCTAGAGGGCTGGAAATGGATTTTCGATGATTCTACTAGTTCCGGGTGGTGATTTATGACATAGGAGCGCAATTGGAACTGAATTTGGTGGTCCAGTGTAGAATTAGGCTTGAATTGGCTAAGTTTGAATTTTGGCGAATTCCGGTCGATAGGTGAGATCTTAATTCGGGGGTCAGAATGGAATTCCAACAGTTGCAGTAGCTCTATTAGGTGATTTTGGATATACGTGCAAATTTTAAGACTATTCGGAGGTGTTAGGTCGGGTTTTAGATCAAATGCAAGTTTCGAAAGTTTTAGTTTAACTTAGGCTTGAATCTGTTTAATTTGATGATTTTGGTGTTTATGATAGTGATTTTATGGCTCGAGCAAGTTTGAATGAGGTATTAGTACCTATCTGTGCTTTTGGTTGAGGTCTCAAGGGCCTCGGGGTGGTTTCGGATGGCTAACGGGGAGTTTGGATGTTGGTTTGTGCTGCAGAAATTGCAGCAGCTGTTGAAGGTGAAGTTGGGCCTTCGCGTTCGCAATGGTACCTCGTGTTCGCGTAGGCTGGATGCGTTCGCGAATGGATAGTTTGGGAAGGGCCTGGTCTAGTGCTGTGCAATCACGTGAAGGGGCCGCGTTCGCATGGAAGAACGAGCCCACACCTTCGCGTTCGCGTGAAGGTGACGCGTTCGCGAAGGGTAAAATTAGGCAGCTGGTATTTTGGCTATCGCGTTCACGAAGAAGGAAAAATTTGGCTAGTGGATTTTTGGTCATCGCGAATGCAGAAGGGTCTCGCGTTCGCGAAGAAGGGTCGTTCAGCAGGACAGAATGTTTTTAAGGGTAATTTCAGTGGCGAACCCAACATTATTTCCACCATTGTTAAGCAACCAAGAGAGCTTTTTGAGCAATTTGAAGCGTGTTTTCAATGGGTATTGATTGGAGGTAAGTCTTTTGACTTAAAAACACCATTTTTAGGAAGAATCAACCCTTAATTCCATGAAATTTGGTAGAAATTTTGGAGAACAAGGGCTTAGTTTTTAGAAACAAATTTTTGGGATTTTAATGGTCATTCAAGCTCCGTTTTCGACAAACTATATATGTACGTACTCGTGGCGAGACGAGGAATCTAAAGATGTGATTTTCAGAATTTTTCGAGAAGTGGGCCCGGGGCTCGGGCTTGGCCAACTTAGTGATTTTTAGCATTTTTCAAAAAATTTCAGTTGGGTTATGTTATTTAGCCTATAATAACATATTCGTAGTGGTTTTGACTAGATTCGACGCGCGTAGACGGAGATTCAAAGGGAAAAGGCATCGCGGAGCAGTCTACGACCGGTTAGAGGTGATTAGTTTGTATCGATGATGGCCTGAGGGTTTGAAATCCCGGTTTATCACATCATGACGCTATGTTAGGGCGTGACTCGCACCCCATGGCAGGCACATGATGGTATATGATTGGGGATTGTGACTTGGTCCATCCCTCATGCTGAATATAAATTTATTGGCGCTGATACGCATATTGTGTTGTTGATAATTGGGGTTAATGCCATGTTTGGGGCCTTGTGACGATCCGTAGTACCCGTTCTAGGGTGAATATCTCTGTGATAACATGATTTGCATAATCATTGATCTCAGTCCTGTACTTAATCACTGTTATTAAATGTTAAGTCTCCTTATTCCTGAAATTGATTAATTAAATTATATTCACCTTAATAATTGGAAACTGGCAAAGAATTAGATTGAATATGTCGTGTGACATCATGCATACTGTGGACTGAGAATTTGGGTCGGGCTGCACGCCGTAGCGGTGATATAATGATATTGCGCTTGGGCTGAAGGAGCCCCTACGGAGTCTGTACACAGCCCTAGTAAGCGCCGTCGACGTCAAACGGATCAGGCTGCACACCGTAGCATATTCATATGCATTGCATTGCATCTTTATCTGATACTTGACTGTTATATTTGATATTTCTTTGCGGTTTGTTCGTAGCAAAGGTATACGACGATTAGTTTTAGCTTTGCTTTGTGGCATTTTGAAGATTTCTTACTTTCAGACATTTTTCTATGCTTATTATTCACTGAGTCGGTAGCACTTACCCCGACTCCCTACACCTTGTGTGCAGATTCAGGTACACCGGAGGCTTAACTGAGCACTCATAGTCTCCAGACATTTTTCAGAGTCGTTGAGGAAGCTGTTTGATGTTCGCAGGACCTGACTGCTCTTCATATTCTAGTTTATTATTATTATATACATGCCAGATTTTTATATTTTTATTCAGATATTATAGTCCAATTTTGTTTAGAGGCTCTAGACTCGTGATCCCAGATCTTATGGGTGTGTTTTATCGGTCTTCGTAATTATCCATATTACCCTATTTATATTTTTTGGATTATTATGATAAAATTATTATAATATTCTTAAATTGTCGGTTTTTGAGACTTAGTGTTATATGGAAAGCGATTGTTGGTCAGGCTTGCCTAGCTTTAGTGTTGGGTGCCATCACGACCGGGTTGGATTGTGACAATGTTCAGGCTTTAGCCAGTCAGTTCGTGAGATTGGATCTTTCAGAGCCCAGTCGGGTTCTAGCCTGTGTGGTTTCTCGGTCTTCATTGTTCGATTATATCAAGGAGCGGCAGGATGATGACCCTCATTTGCTTGTCCTCAAGAACATGGTTCAACATGGAGATGCTAGGGATGCGAGGATCTCGGGTGAGTTTTGGATGGTCAATCAGACCATTTTTTGTAATTTGAAGTTGCAGATTTCTAAAGTTTCTTTTGCAGGTTAAGCCTTCGTGATCGTGTAGGTCAATCGCGATCGCGTAGGAGGAAATTGGGAGGCAGGTGAATTGCTCTTCGCGTTCGCGTCTAAGGGTCCGCGTTCGCGGAAGGTTAGAAGCTTATGCTTCGCGTTCGCATAAGCCCGATCGCGTATGAAGATCTGGGGTCCAATGGTTATTATTCTTCGCGTTCGCATGTAATGGAATGGATTCGAGTAAGTATGAAGATGGATGCATCATGTTTGCATGGAGATTGTCGCATTCACATAGTGTATTTTTGGGGCCTTTCAGGATTTGTTCTTCGCGATCGCGAGGCTACGGCCGCTCTCGCGATAATGAAGGAACAATATCGGGCAGAATGCTATAATTTAATTTCATCCACAATTTTGGGTTTTCCTCCATGGTTAATCATTTTGAGAGCTTCTTAGTAGATATTAAAGAGGAATTCAAGGGAATCATTTGGAGGTAAGATTTTTCAACTTAATACTCGATTATTATGTGAATTCCACCTAGAAATTCATGAAAGCTAAGCCTAAAAATTGATGAACTAGGGACTGAAAGATTGGACTTTTGTTTTGGGATTTGAAAGGCCATTTACGGTCGGATTTGAGAACTTTTGATATGTATGAACTCGTGAGGAGATAATAAATCTAATAATATGAAAATTTCTGAGTTTGGAGAAGTGGGTCTGGGGATGGGGTTTTGATAATTGCGAGATTTGTCTCGTTATTAATTTTTTGCTTGGACTTTGTTCCGTAGCATATTATGATGTGTTCGCTCTGATTGTGGATACATTCGATGCGCATGGAGGCCGATTTGAGTGGAAAGGCGTCGAGCGATAGAGATTTTGCCGGTTCGAGGTGAGTAATGATTGTAAATGATATTCTGAGAGTTTGAAACCCCGGATTGCACATCCAGTGCTATATTGAGGTGATACACATGTTTGACGGCGAGCGCGGGGTCGCCTACTATTGGAGATTGTGACTTGGTCCGTCTCGATTGATTATTTACTGCATATTTGACTGAAACGTATTTGTTATCATCATGATTTGTGCTGATTGTCATATATTCGTGTCATTTATTTGAACCCCTTCCAGGATGGTTGTTGATATTTCCTCACTTTTTTGATTTTATACTTAAACTCAGTCATTATTTTCCACTCTTTTCAAAACTCAGCCAAATTTATTTTGTTTTAACACTTGAAATGATATTTTCTATACTATTTTTGGGCGGAACAACATGTTTTACTGTTGTCCGAGGAGCTTATTTGATATTTTGACTAAGTAAGGCCAAGCGCCCATATTGTAAGGATATTTTTGGATCGGGCTGCATACCGCAACAGTGTTATACTGATACTGAATGAGGCCGATGGCCTAGACTTGATGCCACAAGATGGCTTGATACTGCGCTTGGGACGTAAGAGGCCGTTCCCGGAGTCTTCACACCCCAGTGAGCTCCATCGATGATAAATGGATCGGGCTTCACGCCACTGTGATATATGGATCGGGTTGCACGCCGCAATGGTACTAGTACTGTTTTATGATTTTACTTTAGTTCATTTGTCTGCCGTATCTGTTGCATGTACTACTATATGTAATATCTACCTGATTTCCTGGAATTATCTGATAACTGAGTGTTGTGCCAAGGGGCGGATTCCCGTGCGTATCTGTACTATTTATTTTGCATTTATTTGCGTAATTTTTGAAAAAACTCATTTTCAAAAGATGTTTAAACCGAGCTAAGATGTTTCTCTAAAGATTCCATAGCTTCACTATTTTTCTCAAAGGGTTTTATACCGCTCTATACAACATGATGGTTTGTTTTACGTGATTTCTTACTGCTAAATTATTATTTACCTTTATCACTCACTGAGTTGGAGTACTCACTTTACTCCCTGCACCTCGCGTGTAATGCATGTATTTGTTTACCCGGTAGCGGGTTTTGAGCTGATTGGAGGCTAAGATATCGGAGTTTAGCGAGGTGACTGCCAGCTTTCGCAGCACCGCATTTTCTTCCTTTTGTTTATCAGATCTATTATGTACATTTCAGGCTTTGTAATTTAATTTATACCTTAATAGATGCTCGTGACTTGTTACACTCCAGTTTTGGCTGTGTTTGGGATGTATTCCGCCCTTAATAAAGAAAACTTTTGCTTAGAATGTGGTTATTTAATTATGCTAAAATTATTTTTAATACTAACTATTCTGAAATGGCAAATTGGGTTGGTTGGCTGGCCTTGTCTACACGAGCGCCATCAAGATCGGATTGAGGTTTGGGTCATGACACATTAATAAATAAATTTTTCTCACCTTTTTCCTTCTTACTCTCAGGATCAAGTTATATAACCCCGGACAGCACGGTCTTCCTTATTTTCGAAAATTTTAAGTTAAGTAGATAATATTTTTACAATTAATAAAGAGTTCTACTTTATAAATAACAAGCTAATAATATAGCTTCACTCTAAAGCTTTTTTTTTTCTATTTAGCTACATTATTAGATTCAGAAGAATATGAAGATCTTATCTCATGTATTATTTCTGATTACATCACATCATTATAGTAGTTTATTCGCATTAATTATTTTTTATACAAATACAATCAAACCTCATACTACCCTAAAACTTGCTAATGTCTCAGTTACAAATTGTTCTAAATAACTTTATTTAGATGGCCAAATTAATACTCTCATGGCTCAAAATATCAGTTATGTCATATTTGAATAAATGAAAAGCAAAAATATTAAGATCCCACAAGATTTGTATAGTTACTCATACTGTGGCATCATCAACAAAGATTTTCAGAAAATAGTATTAAAAAGACGAGTAAGTTTTCGTAGAATATGTCCAATTGATATGGCACTTATAAGATGAGAAGCACAAGCAAGGTAGACGAACTTTCTTCTTTATATATATCTATTGTAAGACAACTTAATATTATTTCCACTAGATCAACTTAACATAATTGGTATTTTCCATAATAACGAGCAAATATTCTTAAGATTATTGAAAAATTTAATTATAGAGAATATGATTTATCAAAATTTTGCGGCGTGTCAAAAATATTATCCTTAAGGTTATTTCTCCTATATAATAACGAATAAAATTATGCGTATCCTCCATGATTCAACAAGCTTTTCCATCTATTAAACCGGGAATACGACTAGCAGAAAATTTAATAAAGAAACCCAACATATAGGATAAAGAAGAAGATTCAGAAAGTTGTGTTAGAAAGTTAGGCCTTTAGCTCTCCAAAGATCATGTTTATATAGGTGTTACTTTAACGGCTAGTTTGATTCTATTAAATATGAAATAATTTACTAAATAATAAGTAGATGTAAATAATACTTTAAAGAGAAACAAAATTTCAAACCAAGATGGATATTACTTTTTGAGATATCATTAATTTTTGGCGAAATATATAAACGGTCCCTTTAAGTTGTCCCCAACAATTATACTGCCACCTTAACTGAGCTAATTTTCAATTAGACACTTCAAGAGGCTATAATGTGCATCTAATAAAGACCGACTTAGTCAGCCCAGCTCGCGTGTAATCTACTTGCTGCTGATATGTCAAATGACCCAATCAGATAATGACACATGTAATTTGAAACAAAAATTATCACATATAATTAAAAAATCAGGAAAAAAACTAAAAATCAATTTCCCTTTCTTTACAAAATGTTCACTGTCTTTCATGGAAAAGAATAGTTCATCCTCTTCCCCACACCCATTTTAATTTTTGATTTTTCTCCATTTCTTTTCTCAATATTTTTCTTCTACACGCTCCCAACAAGTTGCTTTATCTTCAACACAAAGCCTAGAAATTTTCAGTAGGCTTCTCTCATAATTCTTACATGTTTTTCTCCAACTCTGATTTTAATAGAGTGGTTATTAGAAAGGAAATTTTGTCCAAATATTTTGAAGAAAAAGATGAGTCAGATTCAAGATCCCGAGAAATATAAACGACAAAGGTAAACTAGGGTGTAAATCACTTGCAGGTGGTGGCGGTGAAAATTGCTGAGACGACGGCGAGGCAGCGGCTGGAGGACTGACTGGACGAAAAGAATTGAAAACAAAAAGAAAAGCCCAATATATGTTCAATGTCTATTTTGTTTCCTTTGAATCCGCCTAATCTGATTTCTTCACAAATTAGTAAAATATTCTCAAATTTCAGTACAAATTGGAGCTTTAACAAAAAGGGGGCATGATGAACTCAGACAAAATCACTTATTTTTTCATTGATTATGGTAGGTCAACCTCAGGCTTTGCTAAGGAAGGTTTGTTGGTTGTATTGAATTTTTTGGGGGAGAAGGTGGAAATAATTTCGAAGATAAAAGGCCAGGCCGGCAAAAGAGACGGTGAGTTCCTGTCTGATTTAGAAAAGAGAGTAACAAATTGGGGGTGAAGAAAAATTAAATGTGGTGTGAGCTCAACATAAAAATAATTTAAACTACTACAACAACAGCAATAATTGTCCAGTATAATCCCACGAGGTGGGGTTTAGGGAGGGTAATATGTACACAGACCTTACCCCTACCCGAAAGGGCATAAAGGCTGTTTTCAATTGATCCTCGGCTCAGGAAGGAAAGGAAAAACAAAAGCAAAAACAAAAATTAAAGGACATTAATTTCTCCAGCAGAAATCACATAAATAATTAACCAAACATTATTATCTAAACATAACTGTCTAGACATGAAAGCATAGATAAAACTGAAACTAAAAATAAAACTGTAATAGAAGTCCTCACGCGTTCTATTTTAATTGAGACACAATTGAATTATCATGTCAGCGCGAGATGTTTACAAGACACACTTTATAACCTCTTAAAGTATCTAACTGAAAATGAGCTTAGTTAAGGTGGTGATCTAATCGTTCAGTGGCGGATCTATATATGTAATTTGGGTGCTCGAGCACCCATTAACCTCGACGCAGAGTATGTATAGTTATATAGAAAATTTGAAAAAATGTATAAAAATTTACAAGCACTCATTAATTTTATGTACAAAAAATTCAGCACCCACAAACTTGAATTCCTAGATCCGCCACTGTAATCGTTGAGGACAACTTAAATGGACCGTTTATGTATTTCGCCTTAATTTTTCAACGAGAAGAACTCTGATTAGATTGACAATATCCATAAATAAAGCAAAGAATTCGTAAAAACTTTGAGAAAAGAGAAGCAACAACAACAACAACTACCCAGTGTATTCCCACCAGGTGGGGTCTGGGGAGGGTAATATGTAGACGAGCCTTATCCCTATCCGACAGGGCAGGGAGGCTGTTTCCAATTGATCCCCGGCTCATAGGGTTAGGTGAAAAACAGTAGTAAAACAAACAGAAACAAAACAAAACAAAAACAGTATATCATTAGTGCAATAGAAATTCTAGCATAAATAGCGTTAGAAATAATCTGAACAAAGGAAACAAAATACCAAAATACAATAACAAGTAATAGTATCGTACAGTAAACACATATCATCTATGAATAACCCTGCTACCCCACCCCCAACCCCGGGAGGAGCGGACGAGAAACTCTAGGTGCCCCTATCCTACAACCCTGATACTAGACCTCCAGGCTTTCCTATCAAGGGTCATGTCCTCTGAAACCTGCATTCTAGCCATATCCTGCCTAATCACCTCTCCCCAATACTTCTTGGGCCTCCCTCTGCCGCGCCGACCACCAGCAATCACCAGCCGTTCGTAGCTCCTCACCGGTGCATCGGGACTTCTCCTCCGCACATGCCCGAACCACCTCAGCCGCGCTTCGCGCATCTTCTCGTCCACCGGGGCCACCCCCACCTTCTCCCGAATAATTTCATTCCTAATTTTATCTAGCCTGGTATGCCCGCACATCCACCTAAGCATCCTCATCTCCGCGACCCTCATCCTCCGAACATGGGAATTCTTTACGGGCCAGCACTCCGCCCCATACAGCATCATAGGTCTAACCACGGCTTTATAAGAGAAAATCATGATAAAATCCATGAAAAATTTACGGAGCTTAAAATTCTTGAGTTTTGAATAGTGTTAGTCCAAAATTAAGGAAGCAATGTTGGAGTTGAACTACCACAGTTCAAAACTTCTGAAAATTTCCCTAGAATCTGAACTGCATTTGTAGCTCTAGGGAATTTTATGAAATAAAGTTGTTCTATGCTTCATTTAAGGTTAAATTATCCAAATATTATTTTGCCTTAAGAAATAATTTTTTTCTTAATTATGTTTTGAACAGTAAATAAATATTTAGAAGCGGCCTAAAAAGAAGTCATCCGAGCTAATTTTTAGGTGAGCTACACGTAATTTGCCAAGAAATGGTTGTGACAGGCTTCTTAATCAACATGTCATCAAACTGCAAAACACTAGGTTAAGTTTCACGCACAAAATGACAACTCAAATCAATATTGGTTCGCGCCTAGTGGAAAACTAACGGGATTTTGTTATGGTGTGGCAACGTACCCAAATAATTAGCGGGAATACTAGTTGTAGATATTGGTACAAATTAGTCAATAAATATGTTTGGCTCAAAAGTTATCAATATACTTTGAAAGCTTAAAAACAATCAAAAGTAAACGAAGGTAAATCGTAATCAAATATAACAAGACCTAGAGATGAAAAGAACGATGTTGTTATAGTAGATCTGAAAGATAAAAAGACGGCATGAACTTGAGAGAAATTATTCATTAGAGATAGAGAGAGAGAGAGAGTAGGAGAGAATCAAATAGTTGTATTATTTGAGAATAATAATGATGTCTTTTACAATGTGAATGTTTCCTTTATATAGTAAGAAACCTTCCTCGAAATAATGAAAAAAGTACAGAAGTAAGTAGCGTCTTCTTAGCAAGGGCGCCGGGTTTTAGACGACGTCGCTTCTGTCCCCACGCCCAAGTCATACCCTTGCTTTAGTCGATGTACACTCACTGGGCGTACCCATCAACATAGAGACGTTTATGATCAAATTTGACCCTATACAAAATATATATCACAATAATAATATGTATATCAAACTATATATCACAACTTTATTTCCTTGAGTATATTAAAATGTATATTAATTTTTTATATCCCTTTTTTGTATATCTAAAATATTAAATTATAAATGGTTGTTCAAAATTTATTATTTTCTTTATATTAATGAATATCACAATAAAAATAATTGCAATACTTGTATATCACAGTATATAACATATCAAATAATGTATACCAAAATAGATATCACAAGCTTATTTCACTTCTTTGTGTATATCAAAAATTTATTTTTCTTCTTTGTATATTAAAAATTCATTTATTCCCACAATTATACATGTTATTTTATATTTTAGAACTAGCTCTAAATTTAATTTCAAAAAATTGTTTTCATTTTTGTATATAAAAAATATATATAAATATATTTACTCCAATAGTTATATTTGTTGCTTTTATTTTAGAAATTTCTCTAAAACCTATGATATATTGATACAGTGAAAAACAAAATAAAAAGAAGAGAATATGTATGCTGAGCTACTTAAATAAAAATTCTTATGGAAATGGAACCTAATTTCTCAAAAGATGGTTGCAATCGTTAGAACAGAGAAGAGATAGAGAGGGTGGGTTCAAAATACTTATCGCTTTGTTTAAGGAAAATACTTTTGATTATTGGGCACCAATTGTTTTGGCTTTCTGTTGGGTGAAATTCAAAAATAGCCAGATTTGTAATTGGTCGTTCAAAAATAGTTTAGTTTCAAAAGTAATTGAAATTTAGCTACTTTTTATGTGAAGATAAATTTGAGTTAAAATATTATTCAAAATCCAAAAATACGCCAGTATATTATGCTGGAGTTCCAGCATAAGTATACTTGAACTCTAGCATATTACACTGGAGTTCCAGGATATGCATGCTAGAACTCTAGCATAATATGATGGAGTTCTAGCATAAATAGCATAATATACTGGAGTACCAGCAAGTATACCAGTCCAGCATAATATACTTGAGCCAGCAAAGTATACCGATCTAGCATAATATGCTGGAGTTGATACACAGGTGCACCGAAGTCCAGTATATTATGCTGGGCTGATCTCTGTTGTAGTAAAATAGTGGCTATTGTTTATTGACTTGATAAACGCTGGCTATTTTGAATGACCAGTCCGAAAACTGGCTACACCGTGCTATTTTTACTTTCGGTTGCCGACAAAGATTACTTTTAGCCCACAGTCAAAATTATTTATATCCGGTAGCTGCAAAATATAAAAAAATATAATTTTCTTATATATATACACACACATACTTTTTAATTATTATTTTAAAAACGGCTATATCGTATCAGTTTCTTAAATCTAATAAAGGCTAAAAATTATTAATACTTTTTATGCGTTGCATACCATGCCATTTTCCCAAAAATTGTAATTTGCAAGCAAGCTTGTCAAGCAAGCCTAATTCAACTACAACTCTTAGCCCAGCCCATTTAAGCTCTCAACCCCACAAGGCCACACCGTCGGTCCTCTTCAAGTTCTCAATGTAACACTAAGAGGTTTTTACTTATTTATACCATATAACAAATCTTATTACCAATTATATTTAAAATTTATGTTTATTATATTAAGCATATTAAATTTTAATTTATGTACTATAATTCAAATTAAGATTTTAATTATAGGCTCATTTATTGTAGGCGTGCATTTAGGGACCGTATTTTCCAAATTTTTACATTACCCGCTTCTCTCTCCTCCTCCACGATTTACCTACAGTTAATTCCCTCTCCTCCCCCCACGGTTTACCTATAGTATTTCATTTAGTATGTTTATTTTAGTTTTATATATGAAATTTAAATGATGAATTTTCATAGTTCAAATTTCTAAATTTAGTATGAATCCTCTATTAAGTTGTAACTGCTAGTATTTCAAAGCTATGTCGTTTTAGTTCGAAATTTTTTACTGCCAAAAAGAGTAAAAGAATAAAAGGTGATATCAGGTGTTTGATGTAGTAAGCTGATTTAGATTTCTGTTTTATTTTGATTAGCTTAATTTGGATTTACGGATATTTTCGTGTGATTTAATTATTTATCAATTTGCTAATATAAACTAACTCTATTTTGTACGGTGGATTCAAATTATAGTGGCATACACTATGATTATCATCTGTATTTTATAATGTTAATACAAAGTAGTTTTTTAATTTAATGAAAAGTTAATTAAAATTAGGTTGTGCAATTGTAAAGGAAATAATTTTTTCGTGGAAGACAATAACTTTGACAGTGTGGGTGCAATTGTAGTTTATTTATAGTTTTTACGTAGAAATTTTGTAGATGAAGAGCAAATTTTGTTGTCAATATTTTTTTGACACAAGATTGTAGTTTAATTGTAGTATAAATGTAGTAATTCAATAGATACTCTTAAAAATAATACAATTTTATACAATACTTAAACTAATTTGTAATTTATTTGTAGAAGTTATATCTACAAGATATCTACAAACTGAATACACTGAATTTTAATATCCCAATCTCATTTCAATTGTAGCATAATTGGCATTTTCGACCTAATTGTAGAAGACTTGTTGAAGTTTTAGTCTTTTCAATCTACAATTTATCTTCAATGCTACAATTTATCTACAATTTAACTACAATTCTGGAAATATGTCTTCTTCTTCTTCGACGAGTTTCAATCTGAAATTCAGTCAAAACCAAGTCTAATCTTCACCAAAACCCCTCAAAATTTAGATATAAACTCCTAAACATATTCCGAATTATTTACAACAACACCCAATCCAAACAAATAATGATTTTTGAAAATCCAAATTTGAATTTAAAGCTTTCAAGCTTTTTAATGACTATCAATAATAGAAAATATATGGAGAAGGAGAGAATTGCTGCAATATATTTGCTTCCGTTTTAAATTTCAAAATTAATGGTAACAGAATCACCATTAAATTTGATTCCTACAAATTTAGCGCCTTTTTAGTGTAGAATCTACTTATTTTTGGTTTGGTACAGATTTTGTAGTCAAACGATAAACTAGACTGATAAATACCAAATTATAAACATTTTTGATAATAAGGTTTAATATATAATATATATAGGAAAAAATCCCAAACACTAATCCTTCCCTAAAATCTTGGATTGAAAGTATTACACGCTCAAAATTACCTCACTCTATTCCACCTCCAAGACATTAAAGTGGGTGAAATAGGACTCAATTTGAATTTCAGAAAAAATTTACTACTGGACTTTATTATGTAAAATAACAGAATGACATGCCAATAAGGCACGAATGGTATATATTCCTGAAGCAACAAGAAATATTAGGAAAAGGAAATAAGAAGGCATATCTTCGCAATTCATATTAGGCACCTGAATACTTTTTTCTCATTAAGTTATGCATCATTAATATATTTGATTTTGGAAGATTTAAGAAGGCGGAGACAAATTATTCAATTGTTTGCAGCCACATTGATAGACTTGCAATTATGAAGTACCCTAGCTGGGCGTTGGTGTCAGCTATCACCATAGAATGGAAAATGCAACTAAACCACCCAACATACCTCCGGAATCACCGGGCGTTAACCCCATGGATGAAGATGTGCTTGGCGCAGCAGAAAGAGACGAAAAGGATAAGGAAAATCTAGGCTCAATCATCCTCTCCCAAGATGATAAAAATCGCTTATCCAAGATCAACCTAAATGTTCCTCTTCAAGCGTCAATGTTGATGAGGGAGAGGAGTGAAACATAGTTATCTTCCCCAAAAGAAGAAAATAGGGTCGCCCTCCACCACAAGGCCAGATTACATTGCCACAGACAAAAAAAAAAAATGCAAAGAATAACACCCTAACTAGTGGTATCCAAGTAAAATATTCGATGCAAATGCCGATAAGTTTTTTGAAACTAAGACATTTCGATACAATTCTAAGACTAAACCCATACAGGCCAGTTTTGAATGCTCTACCAACGCAAACCACGCTCTTAAGAAGAATACCCCTCTCAAAGAGCCAATCCACTCTAGAACAGCTCATGCGGGAACAACCCAATACAAGCACAAAGAGGAAGCGCGCCCAATAGGTGAGGATCCATCTCTGAACAAAGAAATAAGCCCTACAAGTTCCAAAGGCCTCATCCAAGCGGCCCCCAGAGAAATCAGAGCAACGGGCCTAAAAGGAACAAGTGAAGGCCTGTCAAGTCAACAAAATACGACCCACACAGATTTAATAACTCCTTTCGTCATATGAGCCCATACCTACTTGGAGAACCCCATTACCAATGATTCCCTCTACATAGCTACATCAACCCTACGAAACAATCCTGCGAAAAATCCTCCATAGATACACAAGTGACGTATTCCAAAAACCACCAAAACTTAGGTGATTTGACATTTTCCATCAACTCAATTGGATAAACAATTAATTCAATATTTCAGGTATTAGACACAGTTTCCAAAATACAAAATACAGGTAATAATTTAACACCAATATCAGAGATGACTTTTGATTACCCCAAAACCCCCTAATTACCACTCCAAAAATGGAAAAACTAAAGAAACCAAAAAATGGACCAACATACCAAACCCGGATCGTCTTAATGTCACAATCCGATTCAGGATAATGACCGGAACTTACGAGAAAGTGCCTCCAAGTAAGCCTCATCGATGTTTTTCAGAAAATCGGACAGAGTTCTCTTATTTTAGGACTATCCAAAGATTTACCATCTCTCAAAATCAACTACAAAACCAACCTATATCAATCAAAATATCTCATAATCTTCATTAACTAATCAAATAATTATTCACCATTATTAATCAATAAATTATAACACAGTAATCTTAAATTCATCTCGAAAATACTATAAGAGAATCTAATATTATCCATGGGTCCAATAATGAATAAATACTGATGACACTAATAAAAATGACTATGCAGCCACTCTAAGAGTTCAAAAGGAGAGAATATAACAAATAAATAAACTCTTCACCCACACGAACAAATTGTGGGGCTCAGCAGAAACTATCAACTTTTGCGTCTAGCTAACGAAATCATCGTTCACGTTAACTGGTGTCTCTAAAAAAAACGAGGAGTGAGTCACTAGCTCAATAAATAATAACATTTAACCATAATTGTTTTTAATCGCGGATAAGTCAGAAAACATGCATGGTATAATAATAATAATTAGAAACTATCATAAAAATACAATGCCTTTTCGAAAAACAGTAATGATAATCAGTCTCATCTTGTGTTTTCAGTAATAGAAATCAATTTAATAGTGCAATAATAAATTCGGTAAGCACCGTGTCATATAAAATCTTTATATTTGGGAGGTTTTCAAGGAAGAATCATGTAATCTGTATCACTGTGTGGACCCCTTCGTACAAGGAGTCACATATAATTGTAGGTCCCTACTCGAGGAAAAACGGTAACTGTATGCTAGTTCTACCTTCCCGCTAGCGAGGGCTATAACTGTAATCAGTCATCTATAAATACAGTGTGCACCAGGCCTAACGAATCTGCAGTTAGCTACAGAATTCTTCAAAGTCTCCTCTCATTTATACTTTTCTTTGCAAACAGTAAATATTCACATGAAAACATTTTCAAAATAGTACAAGGCATTTCAATTCTTGTCAAATCATGTAATCCAATTACGCTAACGGTAATCATAACTCAAATAATAGTATAACATGTCTAGTAGCAGTGAGAATATTTTAAATAACTGTAAATATCTCAAGTAAACTGTTCAGTACCATATCAACTAAAGGGCTTGTTCCACGTGCAATTTTAAATATTTCGTAGCACATTTTATTTTCAAAATAAGGTATAAACCATGCAGGTTGTGAAACACAATATGCAATAAGATTACTATTCACAGTACTCGTATTGAAATATCAAACTCGTCACCTCGAGCGGTCTGTACAACTTTCTTCAATCAAGCTATAATCACATCAATATCGATCTCATGTTTATTTCTTTGTTTAAGCTAATTTATAGTTAATTTAGATTACCCAAATCCTCAGAGTACTATGTTCAACCATTAATTTGCCGAATTATATTTATCCATCCTATGATTAATTTAGCTAGTCTATAACCTATTAATTTAAACTTATTTGTATATTTACTGTTCAATATTTTTCTTTTATCCCAGAATATTTCAAACATATGTATAAATTTAAATCATGTAGGACCGCTGTCAATAATATTTCTTTTGCACCTAACGCAACTACATACACCGAGATGATAATCTTAACCAAATTGTAGTAAAAAAATTTACCCTCTGAATTGAAAAATAATGCCTTCAACAAAAGCTTTTGAATCTATGTCTGGTCCTATAATTTATTGATACTACATGTAAAAAGGGCATTAAGAATTTGATTTATTTTCATATGAAACTGTTTCTTGTCCTCGCGTCCTGCCTTACAAGCATTCAAGATTCTACTCTAAATTATTTGCTATTAGATTAATAAGATACTTATTCATCTAATGAGAATCTATGTTTGTACTAAATTAAAAGTAACTTAAATTTTTTGTTGTCTCTTCCCTTAACAAAATAATCACTAATATTATGCTAAGTTTTGAGTAAAGAAAATCTCATATAGATCACCATGGAAAAAATTTAGAATTGATCTCCTCCTCCGTAAATCCCTTTGATAGAAAAGAGCAAACTCACTTTGTGATTTTGCCTTCGATGCTTCTGTGTGTTTTTTGCTACTGCCGAGTTAAATTGTTGCCCCCCCCCCCCCCCCCTCCAAACCCAATTCCTTTGTTTTATTAACGTAGGGTTTTGACCCTAATTCATCTCTTATTATTTTTTATGTTAGTTATTCTTTTTTTTTTCTTTTGTTGCAAATTACTTAAGTAGCTCTTTTGTGAGGAGTATTATACTTAACTTCCACCCTGATGCCACTGGACCACACATCGATATCTTGACTGGAGTTGGATGTACATGGCCAGGGTCTATGCTATAATTGTCAACTGAAAATCAACCAATCACCCTTATAATCCAAAACACGACTCATCTAGCAGGGGTAACAATGGAGGCCCTAAACAAGGGTTTGTCAAATTTTGGAACCCTATGGCAATTAATGATTCTGCAAAACAATTTCAACCCACTGCAGCTAACCAGCAATGCTCCATCAGGTACAACATCATACAACAAGTCTTAAACTTGATCCCGTTCTTCCAAGATCTAGCTACAGCAGACCCTGTGGTTGTGTTACAGTTCACAGTGACAGAACAATGGTTTGAGCAGAAACCTTCATCTTCAGTACTAGAGAAAGACCAACCCCTCCTCCCCATTCGGGAACATTTTGAGGGAGATAACAAAAGCACTGGAGTTACTGAAAGAGTAGGAAACCAACAAAGAGATGGAAATCCAGAGCTCCTATTGCATACTAAGGAGATATTCACTATGGCTAGAGACAGTGAGGGCAGTGAAATTCAATATGGACAACGCCGAGACCCAATTATTTCTCTACCCCCCCAAAACCCTTGCAAGATGTAGATTGAGCCTGGGCTCTTATAAGAGCTAGGAAGTGCTGAAACCATTGCTGACATTGACTCCAATAATGAGATCACCAATACTAACAGTAAAGAGGAAGGAGATGATGCCCACCTAGAGGAAGGAAAAGACATCGACAGTGGCTACCCAAACCAACCACAACCCTCTAATGAACTTTATCATATGGAATATTAGAGGGACAAACAGTATGAAGATTAGGAGACACTGTTCAGAGATGATCAAGATCCGCAAGCCTGCCATGTTGGTGCTATTATAAACATAAATAGCAACCCACAAGAAGCTAACATATGAACTGCAATATGACATGCACATCTAGTTCACAATTGTGAGTCATTCTAAAGGCATTATTATCACGTGTAAAGAAGATGTCCTTCAGGTGGATAAGGTATTAGTCATACCCCAAGATATGCATGCAGTGGTCAAGGTTCTACCCTGTAACCCCCTTGGTTATGTTATTTATGAAAGTAATAGTCTAGATGATAGGAAAACCCTTTGGGAAAATCCGATAGATATTTCAAATAGCATAAATGATAATTGATTTGTGGGTGGGGATTTTAATGTAGTTTTAAAATCAAGAGACAAGTTTCGTAGAAACTGGATTAATACAAGAAGAAGAAAGTTATTCCGAAATTGCATTAACCAGTGTCAATTAGTAAATCTCGGCTATAAAAGTAGTAAATACACCTAGACAAGCAAGAGATATAAAATAGGACAAGCCTAATCCTAAAAAGAATTGATAGGTGTTTTGCTAATAACTGTTATTTTTTTGAATTTCTTGAAGCCTTTATAACTCACTTACCTAGGACTCACTCTGATCATTTCCCCCTTCTAGTTAAGATGAAAAATGGCCCTCCTAATGTTAGCACAAGAACTTTTAAGATTTTAGTCCATGTGTTGCGGTCATCCTGCTTTTCCTAGCCTCATTCGGGACTCCTTCCCAACTACCTCCACCTTAATTCCCTCATCTTAATGGTTTAGAACCAATGACACTAGTTGGAACAAGCACACTTTTGGTAACATATTTCAAAAGAAGAAAAGACTATTATACATGAGTACTGGTATCCAGAAGTCACTAAGTAAATTACAAATTTAGTCAATTCCTCCTCATTTTAGAAAATAACTTAATTGAGAAATTAGACCCAATCCTCAAAAATGAAGACCATTTCTTGAAATTGAAATCCAAATCCACAATTAACTGGCTCTCTAATGGTGATGCCAATAACATATTCTTTCACACTTATACTCTAAAATAGAAGGATAAGAAACATGATTCTTTCCCTCAAAGATGAAGCAGCTAACTGGAAGCATGAGCCCCGAGAAATCAAAAAATCCATTACTAAATTCTACAGTGCTCTCTACACCTCTTCAAACATCTAATCTCCCATCCCTACCATTAATCCAAACTTACAGAGCCATACTGTCCACAATTCGAAAGGTTAATATGTTATTACCTCTCAGAGACAGTGTGATCAAAAGAGCAATCTTCTCCTTCAAGCCCTTTAAAGCTCTAAGGTCTGATGGACTGTACCCCTTCGTTTACCAAAAATATTAAGACATTGCGGAGAAGGACGTCATCCAGTTCTGCAAAGATATTTTCATATCCAAAACAATGCACACCAAAATGAATGGGATCCTCTTATGCCTCATTCCAAAATGGCCCTACCTGATCCATATAATAGGTCCCAGTCAGGCTAGCTTCATGTCCAACAGGAGAGCTTCTGACAATGATATTATAGTTCATGAATAAATCACCCATTTTGGGAAAATGAGAGGCAAGAAACCTTACATGAATATAAAGATTGACTTGGAAAGGCTTTTGACAAGATTCAATGGTCTTTTATTAGGGAAACTCTCCATGCTTTTGACATTTCCACTGACATTATCAACCTCATGTTGTCCTATGTAAGCTCCTCCTCTATCTCAATCCTGGTTAATGGGGCCAGACTCCTCCTTTCAAATTATCAAGAGACATAAGACAAGAAGACCCTCTATCCCCTTATTGTTTTTATCACAGGTCTGAAAAGACTTCCTAGGCTAATTGAGGAAGCTTTTCAAACAAAGGAGTGGTGCCCAATCAGCATCAACAGGTCCAGCCCAAAGTTCTCTCATCCGTTATTTGTTGATGACCTAACATTATTTGCTAAGGCTAACTCATAAAATTGCTCTACAATCATCAATACTTTAAACTCTTTCAATCAGGTTTCAGGCCAGAAAATTAACCTCATAAAGTCAAGGGTCTTATTCTCTACTAACTTCCAACCTCATCATATGGAGGCTAACTCTTCCAACTTATCCATCCAAGCCTTATCTACCTTTGGCAAATATCTGGGGTTCCCCATCTTTCATTAGAGACCAATTAATAGTGACTTCTAATTCATTATCGATATATGCAGTCCAAACTAGTTGGGTGAAGACAAGCTTCCTAAATATGACTGGGAGAACTACCCTAGCAAAAGCTTCCATAAATAGCATACCAAACCATGTTATGAAATTTATCAAGCTTCCCTCAAAAATTACAAAAGTGATAGATAAAATACAAAGAAACTTCATCTGGGGTACTATACCCAATGTGATGACCCGATATGTCATCTTATGTATTAGAACCAAACTCTATATTCAAATCCTTTAGAACCTCATATTACCCTTCCTCAATCTACATGCGTAGTCCAGGCATTGACTCAGAAGGCTTATATGCTAAAATAGAAAAAATTACCTTAAAAGTTATTTTTAGTTGACTTTGGTCAATGTTTTGAGTAAATGGATCTCCACTCATATTTTGATAGTCCTGGTGGGTCTGTATTAAATATGGGACCTGGCATATGCCCGGAATCGAATTGGAGGTCCATAACTCGAGTTATGAATTTTTATTAAATATTAAATGTCTGAAAGTTTAATGGTTTTGAGAATTGATTTACGTTTGTCCTTGTTGATACCGAGTCTGTATTTTGGTTCCGGAGCCAGTAGAGGAACAATATAATATTTATGGTTTGTATGTGAAATTCGGTGAGAAACAAAGTTGGTTTGACATGATTCAGACGTATGGTTGAGAAATTAGAAGTTTTAAAGCTTTCTTGAAAATTTTATTTGATTTGGTGTTAAATTCGTAATTCTAGGTGTTATTTTGGCGATTTGATCATACTAGCAAGTTTGTATGATGTTCTTAGACTAGTGTGCACTTTTGGTATAGAGCCACGAGGGCTCGGCTAGGAGAAAAAGTCATGGTTGAGCTTTGAGTTTGGCCGTTAGAGTGAGGTAAGTGTTGTGGTTAACCTTGGCTTGAGGGATTAGGTCTTATTTGCCTATTTTCTATGTGTTGGAATGTTGGGTACAATTTATAGGTCAGGTGACAAGTACCTATGCGTTGTGTCGGGTCATAGCATGCGAGTGAGTCTTACTCATGTAATTATTGCTTTCCGTGATCATATTATCCATGCTTAGACTAGTTGATCATTATGTTGATCGTTCTTATCAAGTATACGGAGTTTGGTAATAATTAAGTATTTATCCAAAGTTGAGGTTGATATTGTGGAATCAAATATTGAAGTTACTTGTTCTTATTGTTTCTATCTCCCTGTTGTCATTGTTCGTTATTTTGGTGAGTGAGAGTGTTAATGCTTGAAGGGTGACGTCGTACGATGTTATGTGAGTGTTAATGCACGGAGGGTGATGCCGTGCCATGTTATGTGAGTGTTAATGCACGAAAGGTGATGCCCTACTATATTGTGAGGGTTAATGCACGAAGGGTGACGTCGTGCCATGTTATCAGAGAGTTAATGCAAGAAGGGTGATGTCGTACTATTTCTAGTGATGCCGTGCATTTTCCTTTAATGTGTTTGCTTATTCATATCTGTTTAAGGTATATTGGTTGTTCAAGTTCTTATTATTGCTGTGATTCTTTATCTTGTGATCCCTGAGCATGTCCCTCTCCCGATTTTATTTATCCAACTTTTATTTGCCGTTATCTTCGTACATATACTGTTTAATTTCACATGTTTATTTGTGGGTGTCTTGTCTTAGCCTCGTCACTACTTCATCGAGGTTAGGCTCGACACTTAGCAGTACATGGGGTTGGTTGTACCGATACTACACTCTGTACTTCCTGTGCAGATTTTGGTATTGGTCCCAGTTGATCGAGAGGCATAACAGCTCGGACCGGACCACCAGGAACTCAAGGTAGATTTGTCAGCATTCACAGACCTTGAAGTCCCAGTCTATCTCTTCTGTTTCACTGTTTCTTTCATTTAAACAGTCGTATTTCTTCCGACTTTTACTTGTAGTAAATGCTAAAATGTTCATAAATTTGTGACATCAGATCCGGATAATAGTAAATGATGAATTTATTATATTATTCTTACTCATTGTATTTCACTTTAGCTTATTTACTGTCATTTGTTGAAGTTAATAAGATTTAGCTTAAAAATCTTCTAACGTTGGCTTGCCTAGCAAGTGGAATGTTAGGTGCCATTATGATCCCGATGGTGAAAATTTCGGGTCGTTAAAAATAAAAAGAAAATGCACCTAGTAGGCTGGGACACTATTGACAAGCCTAAGAAATAGGGAGGGCCGAGAATACAAAACATTGAGCATAAAAACAAAGCTATTCACTCGGTCCTTGTATGGAGCCTCTTTCATAACCCCTCCTCTATATGGGCAAAGTCTCTAATTGCCAAACACTGTAATTGGACTCACCCCCCAAAAAAGTTAAATCTTCTATATGGAAGTATATTCTAAAAGGGCGGGACCCTTGCAGAAAAACCATAAACAAGTGGTGCGCAAAAGTCATCTTTCTAAGTGACTCTTGGATCCCTAATCACCACCCATCAGGAATATGATTGAGGTTCCGCTTATACAAACTAATCATTTAGCTAAAGTAGCTACCATTTACAACAATGGTGCTTGAGATGCCTCCTCCATATCCTTGAGCATCCCTCCTAATATTAGAAATTTTCTCTCATTTTCCTTCATTCTATCCAATCCCAGAAACGAGAACAAAATGATCTGGAGTAAAACAAGTAATGACCTCTTCATTACTAAATCAACCTATAGCCTCCTTGCAAATGAAACTCTCTAGAAAGTGGAAGAGGAAAATAATAGCTACGTGTGGATTTGGAAGCTAAAGGTCCCTAACTGTCACGATCCCAGTTTTCCCTCCGTGAACATGTGGTGACGGCGCCTAGTCTCTATGATTTGGTAAGCCTAACAATGCAGAATTAATTAACTCGTTAAAAAAATAATCAAAACTGAACAACGGGAAGAAAAAGTATATAAAATACCGCTCGGCATATACGACTCAACACCAGAGCATCCTACAATACTATTCCAAAACACGAAAACTCACGGAACACAAGCTAGAAGGAATACAGTGAAGTGCTCTAATCTTCAGAAATATCTACATCAATAGTAAGAATGATGGGCTAACACTACAAGATAGAGTAAAGAAGGAGACTCTTCGGTCTGCAGACGCAGAAAATGTACCTCGAAGTCTCTAAAATGCTCCCTGCCTCAAGGATGGTAAGCCTGTGCAGAGGTACCTAGATTTGCACATGAAAAACATGCGCAAAAAGGGCATGAGTACACCAGAATGGTACTCAGTAAGTGCCAAGCCTAACCTCGGTAGGGTAATGACGAGGAAGGTCAGGGCCCTACTTAGGTTAAACATAATATAAAGTTTCAACAGTATGAAATAGACAATGTAAATGAGTACAATAGTAAAATGTGACAGATTATACAAGGCAGCAACATATATAAAAGAACGGAGTAACACGAAAATAAGAATAACTTAATACCAATGGCAACAACAAGGATCTCCCAGGATAATGTCCTGTAGTCCCTTTCATCAACTGTCCAATGGATATCCCGAGATAGCATCCCGTAGTCAAATTATCAACGCACGGGGATCTACCGGAACCCCAATACGTAGTCCCAAATATAAATACCCAGTACTGGGAGAATCTACGGGTGCATTCTCGTAGTTTCATATAACCGTACAGGCGGATCTACCAGGAATCCAACGCGTAATGCCAAAGTAAACAAATAAGGGGGAGCTACCAGAATCCCATATTTGTAGTCCCAATGTAAATACACAACAACAACAACAAGAAGATATTTAGAAATGAAATTCAATATCAAGCCAATAGGTAATTCTACGCTAATATGCTTCACGTAATGCAATAAAAGAAACTTAAGAAAATAGGCAATTTAAGTCAATTAAGCATGCTTTTCTAAACTAACACATACTATATTTGCAAGTAGAATAAAACAGGTAAGAAAGGTACTCAGTTTAAATACTTAAAGTAGAATCGGAATTTCAACGATTAGCTCTAATATGCTCTCAGCATTAAATTACAAAATATCATATCCTAAGTGTTGGAAACACGTTCTCAATGCGATATACTAAACGTGTATTCTTTTGTAGGTTTTGATGAATGACAAACAAAGCAAAAATTGATATATGACGGAGTTCAAGTACAAGAGCACAAATGTTGAGATTGAAGCTCAAGACGTTGTTTTTAATTGTTATTATTGAGTTATTCTTAAATGTGATCTTGATCCTATAACTTGACTCCATAACATGGCTTCTCTCATAAAACTATTTTCCAAAATCATGCATACTAATTTCTGTATCAAATAATTTCAAATGATGCATATTTACATTAGACAAAATGTTTTCTAAACATGCCTCAAAAATCTGGGCTAAAATAATCGATTATGAACTTATGATAATCGATTGTTTCTGAGCCAAGACTGCATGACAATCGATTATGAATTAATGGTAATCGATTGTGAGTAAGACAGTGAACATCAGGTTTTTCCAAATCTGCATGATAATCGATTGTGATCAAATGCCAATCGATTGGTGTTGAGGTAAAGTTTTTCAATACTCAAAATAATCGATTATGAACTAATGGTGATCGATTATGTTGAGTCAATGTCTTTCAGTGATTTTAAATTTAATTAAGTAATCGATTATGTCTTTAGATAATCGATTATCACTGAGACAGTAAGTTTTATGATTTTCAGAAAATAACAAGTAATCGATTATGGATATAAATAATCGATTATCACTGAGACAGTAAGTTTCATGATTTTCAGAAAATAATAAGTAATCGATTGTTGCAAAGGACAATCGATTGTTGAAGCTGACCGTTGTCAAATGATTTTCAAATACCTCAACGTAATCGATTATTGGTTTTCATATAATCGATGTTTTGCTTAAAATCTGGAAATGATTTTTAGAACGTTGCTGAGGTAATCGATTATAGATTTTATATAATCGATGTTTTGCTTAAAATCCGGAAATGATTTTTAGAACGTTGCCAATATAATCGATTATGGATTTGGTGTAATCGATTATCTGTTTTTGAATTTTGCCAGTAGTTGATTATGGATTGTAAGTAATCGATTATGAAGCGTAAAATCTGGGATTGATTTTTGATCTGACTGGCAGATAATCGATTGTTCGGTCTTGACAATCGATTATCACTGAGTAAATTCAGCAATTCTTAATTGGCAATTAGACAACGGTAAGACCAAGTTTTGCACCTATAAATACAGCTTCAACTCAGTGTTTTAAACACAACAATATACACTAACTGATCATTACATTGCTTTAAGCTTTCATTCAATTGTTCATCATTTTCTACTCATTTCATAAAGCTTTTGAGAGCCATATTATTGTTCAAAGTTGTTGTGATCTTGAGCGTATTATTTTACTCATATCTACTCATCAAGGAGTACCTTTGTTAAGTGAGTGTTCAAGTATTTCAAATACTTGTAAGAGAATTTTGATTCTCTTGTGTTGAGGAACTTGTGCTTCCTCTGTTGAAGTCTTTGGGATTGTATCCCCGAGCAAGTGAAGTCTTTGGGATTGTATCCCCGAGCAAGTGAAGTCTTTGGGATTGTATCCCCGAGCAAGTGAAGTCTTTGGGATTGTATCCCCGAGCAAGTGAAGTCTTTGGGTTTGTATCCCCGAGCAAGTGAAGTCTTTGAGGTGAGGAACCTCCGAGCAAGTGAAGTCTTTGGGATTGTATCCCCGAGCAAGTGAAGTCTTTGGGATTGTATCCCCGAGCAAGTGAAGTCTTTGGGATTGTATCTCCGAGCAAGTGAAGTCTTTGAGGTGAGGAACCTCCGAGCAAGTGAAGTCTTTGGGATTGTATCCCCGAGCAAGTGAAGTCTTTGAGATTGTATCTCCGAGCAACTGTAAAGGTTTGTTAAGCACCCGTAAGCTTAACAAGTTAGTAGAAAATCTCGAGAGAGTCTCTCGGGGACTGGACTAACCACTGTTGTGGCCAACCAGGATATATCCTTGTGTAAGTTATTTTTATTGCACTTATTTACTTCCTGTAAAATTTAAATTCCGCAAGAAAACGCTAAATTTCATTAAAACGCTATTCACCCCCCCTCTAGCGTTAAGCGTTATTTCTAACAATTGGTATCAGAGCCCAACTCTCTGAAAAACTTAAAAGTTTGAGAGAACCATCCATGGCTTCTACTCTAGATTCTTTTGCAGGAATTGAAGAAGGACAATGCCCTACACGACCTCCTCTATTCAATGGCACAAATTACTCATACTGGAAGGAGAGGATGGAAATCTTCATTCGGTCAAACTGTCCCTACCTTTGGAAGGTGTACACACAGGGAAATGAAATTCCAGTCAAGAAAGTGGAAAGCGAATGGATTCCCAAATCCGAAGAGGAGTACACCACAGAGGACAATAGAATGATTCAAAATAATTATAAAGCTGTAAATTTATTGTATTGTGCTATAAACGCTAACGATTACAGGAAACTTTCATGTTGCAAAACAGCAAAAGAAATGTGGGACAAATTAGAAATCACTTATGAAGGGACTGACCAGGTAAGAGAAGCAAAAGTTGATTTTCTTACTCATGCTTACGAATTGTTTCATATGAAGGAAGGAGAAAAAGTAGATGAGATGTTTGAGCGCTTTTCAACAATAGTAAATGATCTACACGTCCTCAAGAAGACGTTCACGGATAGAGAACTTGTTCGAAAAGTTCTTAGAAGCCTCACACCGGCATGGCGATCCAAAGCCGATGCTATCCAAGAATCAATTGGAGTCTCAAACGTCACCATCGACGCACTAAGAGGTAATCTTAAAACCTATGAATCTACTATTCTTAACCCGTTTGTTGATGATCAAAGAAGGCAAAAGATTGCTCTAAAAGCGAGCATAAGCCAACCAAAGATTGAAGAGGAAGAAGACAACGAGTTTGGATTAGTCATTAAAAGATTCCAAAAGTTTATGCACAAGGAATATGAGCGCAAAGGGAAAAAACAAGGTGAGCAAACAAAATGCTATGAATGTGGAGAAACTGGACACATCAAAACAAATTGCCCAAACATCAAAAAGGAGAAGAAATCCTTTAAAAAGCAACGGGCATATATCTCGTGGGGAGGCGACTCCGGAGATGAATCAAGTGAAGAAGAAAACGACGAAGCTGCAAACCTTTGTCTCATGGTACAAGAAGAAAACCAAAATGAGGTACGTCAAATTTCGTCTGAAAACTTTTCACTTGATGAAATGCGTAATGCTTTTGATGAGTTATATACTGAATTTTTAAAGGCTTCAAAAACTGTCACTAGCTTAAGAGAAAACGCTTCTCTAAAAGAAACGGATTTTCAAAAACAGATTTCTTTAAAAGAAAAGGAATTAGAAAAACTGGTTTTGAAAAATGAGAAGCTACACGAACAAAACAAGTTTTATGGAAAGAGAAGTGCCGACAAACCTGAAAGTTCTACTAAAGGTTGTGTTTCTTGTGTGATCCTTAAGAATGAAGTAGGTAGACTTAAAGGCACACTAGATAAGTTTAATTCCTCGCATAAAAACTTGAATGTTGTGCTTGATAACCTAAAATCAACTAAGCACGGAATAGGTTTTAAAAATGAAGAAAAGGTTGATGCTAAACCTCAAAAACCTAGAGCTCAACCTAGGAACAATAACAAAAATGTGTATCCTAGAAATAGCTATCCTAGAACAAATTTGCATGCTAGACCAAGAAATGACCCTCCGCCTAGAAATAGTCACCATAGACATGATGCATATTTTAGGCAAAATTGTGAACCTCCTAGAAGACCCCAAAATGGTCCTCAACCTAGATATCATCACTCTAGAAACACTACCCATCCTAGAGATCAAAGTAGGAGAAATGATAGCGTTCAAAATAAGGTAAGCAACCTTCATTCATCTAGCTACTATGAACCTAGACGAATGCATAATCCGAATGTGACATGTCATTATTGTAGACGCATTGGTCATATTGCTCCCGCATGTTTTACTCGTCATAGACATGCTACTCAAACATATTATTACAATATGTCTAACCCTTAAGGACCCAAGATGGCATGGGTACCCAAAGAAAATTAAGTTGTTTTGTAGGTATGCTTGAAGGGAACAAGCGTACTATGGTACCTTGATAGTGGATGCTCCAAACACATGACGGGAGATGAATCCAAATCCCTTCAACTAGAGAACAAAAGAAGGAGGAAGCGTCATTTTTGGAAACAATCATATTCAGATCGGTTGATATTTTAAGCAATTTGAAAAACAAAATACAAGAAAAGGCATCGAAGGAAATCAATTGTGGAACAATCAACAGAAGAAGCTTCACATTTGGGGAGTGAGACAAAAGAACAAAATAAATGAAGGACGATCAAAGATCACCCTCTTGATCATGTAATTGGCGACGTCGGAGGAAAGGTAAGTACCCGAAACTCTCTTAAGAACACTCTAGGAGACAAGTCTTAAGAGTTCACGATATCACTTGATAACACTAGTGTAATTTGTTCACGTCACTATAAATTACTGATTTGAGCGTCGGAGACGTTTAATTCCATTTTGCAGGTACTTCCCCAAAGATAAGATAAATTATGAAGTCTTAGCACACCGCAATCGATTATCCCAAGAAAATAATCGATTATCTACTGTGCAGTACATCGATTATCAGTATCAATAATCGATCGTTTCGACTGATTAGTTTTATTATGCAAATGTGTTTAATTTGTTAACTCCTTATATTGCACAGTCGATTTCCGTCTCAGTCATTCAGCAATACTTTTCCAGACAATCGATTATTCCTTCCTATAATCGATTAGTTGTCATATTCAGAAATTCTCCGAGTTTTCTGTATCAACCATATTTCAATAATAATCGATTACCAATATTGACAATCGATTATTTCCTGTTTAAACCTTGTTACCGTTTGGCTCCAACATCGATTACTGTCAGGACATAAATGCTCCATAATCGATTATTTTGTATTGATAATCGATTATCTCATTCAAATTTTTTTACCGTTTGTCTCTTAAATCGATTTGTCAGTTTCAAAATTCAATCCAACAGTAAATACAATCGATTATCTCTGCCAAATAATCGATTATCTAACGGTCAGCAAATTTATTTCTTACCGTTTTTGACTGTTCCAACTTTCAATTTTCAGCAGGTATCTTTAGTAAATGGCTGATCACTTCTTCTCCTATAAATAGCCCTCATATAGGATCATTCTCACTCACTCAAGCACCATTTCTAAAAATCAAAGGTCAATTCCTTGCATCTTAGTCTCAAGAGAGAGCAGTAAAAATTTTCCAAATATGTCTGGACGCTCCTCCAAACGTTCTCGTTCCAGGCAAGGTGCCTCAGCCTCAACAGTCCCTCCTCCTCTAAACTTCCCATATGAAGACGGGTCTGTTTTGTTCTTCGAAACTCAAGCTGAACTTTCTAGGTTTCTCTCCAAGTTTGAGAAGCGATTTATTCTTCCTCTTCGCTTCTCAACAAGCAAGCTCCTTGAACCTTTCGCCCCTGCCGCCAACATGCTCAAAGAGTGTCAACTCTATAATTTCTTGCTCCTTACCCATCCTCATATTAACACAACCTTAGTTGAAGCATTCTATTCAAATCTTCACAAAGATGAAGATGGTGAGGTGGTCACCTCCATCAATGGCATTCACATTCTCCTCTCTGACGAGAACCTTCACACCATCGCCCGCATTCCAAACGATGGTGAAGATCTTATCCGATATATTAATGAGGCCGGCTCTCTCTTTGATGAATCCATTTTTTTTCGCCAAGCCGGAATCTCTTATGATCAAGCTTCTTCTCGTCGTCCTACCATCTCGGGCATGGACCCAAATTATCGATTTCTCCTCTACTTCATCACCCGTGTCCTAAGACCTCGTAGGCACAATCATACCACCATATCCCAAGAGGACTCCAAGCTCTTACATGCAATTGTCACTGGAGCCAAGATCAATTGGTGTCGGCTCATTAAAATGCACATGCTCGATGCCGTCGCCGATAACATGCCCCTTCCTTATTCTCTCCTCATCATGAAGTTTCTAGAAGCATCCGGATTTGTCACTGAAAATGGTCCTCTCAAAAGGAGTACCAAAATCTGGGAAATCTCGGAATCATCCTTCCATCATGATGGTGATCATGCTCCAGCTCCTCCTCTTACCCGTCCTGCCCGTCGTGCTCGTCCATCTCAGGAGCCCACTCTCCAAACTATATCCAACCAGCTCTCTCAGTTGACACACGAGATCCATGGTTATTTTGACCATGTCCATTATCCCTATGCGGGTCTCGTTCCCTTTGAAGCTGCGCCGAATGACGAGGCGAATTGTGACGGAGATAATTGATATTGTATTTTTTATTGTTGGATGTCCCTCTGCTGTACCCCTTTAATTTTCAATAAATAAACCTTGTTTTATTTCGTCTTTGTGTATCTTTCCTTACTATTTTTGCTAATGGCAAAAGGGGGAAGATAACGGGATAACGGGTATGCACCACATCTACATGCACCACATCTACATTGCGCACCACCTCTAAATTGCTTAATTGCTTATAAGCTTAAATTGAGGGGGAATTCTTAAATTGAGGGGGAACAAGAACAAATATGCATACTTGTTACTTGTCTTGAATCGTCAATATTATTTGTCAAAATTGCATATCCCGCTTAATGTTTGCCATTATCAAAAAGGGGGAAATTGTTAGAAACACGTTCTCATTGCGATATACTAAACGTGTATTCTTTTGTAGGTTTTGATGAATGACAAACAAAGCAAAAATTGATATATGACGGAGTTCAAGTACAAGAGCACAAATGTTGAGATTGAAGCTCAAGACGTTGTTTTTAATTGTTATTATTGAGTTATTCTTAAATGTGATCTTGATCCTATAACTTGACTCCATAACATGGCTTCTCTCATAAAACTATTTTCCAAAATCATGCATACTAATTTCTGTATCAAATAATTTCAAATGATGCATATTTACATTAGACAAAATGTTTTCTAAACATGCCTCAAAAATCTGGGCTAAAATAATCGATTATGAACTTATGATAATCGATTGTTTCTGAGCCAAGACTGCATGACAATCGATTATGAATTAATAGTAATCGATTGTGAGTAAGACAGTGAACATCAGGTTTTTCCAAATCTGCATGATAATCGATTGTGATCAAATGCCAATCGATTGGTGTTGAGGTAAAGTTTTTCAATACTCAAAATAATCGATTATGAACTAATGGTGATCGATTATGTTGAGTCAATGTCTTTCAGTGATTTTAAATTTAATTAAGTAATCGATTATGTCTTTAGATAATCGATTATCACTGAGACAGTAAGTTTTATGATTTTCAGAAAATAACAAGTAATCGATTATGGATATAAATAATCGATTATCACTGAGACAGTAAGTTTCATGATTTTCAGAAAATAATAAGTAATCGATTGTTGCAAAGGACAATCGATTGTTGAAGCTGACCGTTGTCAAATGATTTTCAAATACCTCGACGTAATCGATTATTGGTTTTCATATAATCGATGTTTTGCTTAAAATCTGGAAATGATTTTTAGAACGTTGCTGAGGTAATCGATTATAGATTTTATATAATCGATGTTTTGCTTAAAATCCGGAAATGATTTTTAGAACGTTGCCAATATAATCGATTATGGATTTGGTGTAATCGATTATCTGTTTTTGAATTTTGCCAGTAGTCGATTATGGATTGTAAGTAATCGATTATGAAGCGTAAAATCTGGGATTGATTTTTGATCTGACTGGCAGATAATCGATTGTTCGGTCTTGACAATCGATTATCACTGAGTAAATTCAGCAATTCTTAATTGGCAATTAGACAACGGTAAGACCAAGTTTTGCACCTATAAATACAGCTTCAACTAGTGTTTTAAACACAACAATATACACTAACTGATCATTACATTGCTTTAAGCTTTCATTCAATTGTTCATCATTTTCTACTCATTTCATAAAGCTTTTGAGAGCCATATTATTGTTCAAAGTTGTTGTGATCTTGAGCGTATTATTTTACTCATATCTACTCATCAAGGAGTACCTTTGTTAAGTGAGTGTTCAAGTATTTCAAATACTTGTAAGAGAATTTTGATTCTCTTGTGTTGAGGAACTTGTGCTTCCTCTGTTGAAGTCTTTGGGATTGTATCCCCGAGCAAGTGAAGTCTTTGGGATTGTATCCCCGAGCAAGTGAAGTCTTTGGGATTGTATCCCCGAGCAAGTGAAGTCTTTGGGATTGTATCCCCGAGCAAGTGAAGTCTTTGAGGTGAGGAACCTCCGAGCAAGTGAAGTCTTTGGGATTGTATCCCCGAGCAAGTGAAGTCTTTGGGATTGTATCCCCGAGCAAGTGAAGTCTTTGGGATTGTATCCCCGAGCAAGTGAAGTCTTTGAGGTGAGGAACCTCCGAGCAAGTGAAGTCTTTGGGATTGTATCCCCGAGCAAGTGAAGTCTTTGAGATTGTATCTCCGAGCAACTGTAAAGGTTTGTTAAGCACCCGTAAGCTTAACAAGTTAGTAGAAAATCTCGAGAGAGTCTCTCGGGGACTGGACTAACCACTGTTGTGGCCAACCAGGATATATCCTTGTGTAAGTTATTTTTATTGCACTTATTTACTTCCTGTAAAATTTAAATTCCGCAAGAAAACGCTAAATTTCATTAAAACGCTATTCACCCCCCCTCTAGCGTTAAGCGTTATTTCTAACACTAAGGTTAAAGTTCCCCCCACACAAGGTTAGACAAGCCACTTACCTCGAATCGACTCAAAATCAACTCGAAACCATACTTTTGCCACGAGTATCCAACACCAAATGGCCCAAATCTATTCAATTCAATTGCATATTGTAAATAACACTTCAAGTAACTGACTCTACGATTAAATTCTAAGCTAATACGCGAAATCATATAAAATGACGCTTCTCAGGCCAACATCTTGGAATCGGGTAAAATTTATATTTTCAGAAACCTTGTACTCTCACGAGTTATACATAGCAAGAACACTGAAATCGGAGTCCAAATATCCCCTAAAATCATCAATTAAAAGATCTCTTAAACTCAAACATTAATTACCCCCTTTTCCAAATAGATCACCATTAATTAGGTCTTTAATCACATAAAAACGAATTATGAAGTCAAGGACATTACCTCTAAGTAATTTCCCTTTGATTTCCTCAAAAACCCCGCTAAAAGCTTCAAAACAGGATAAAAATAGTGGAAGAATAGCCAATTTTTACAAAGGCAACTATTTATATGTTCTACCCAGCTACTTCCGCATATGTCGCGTCTGCGACCCACACTTAAAAGTCCAATTTCCGCATCTGCGGACCTCTAACAACTCATGCGGTTCCGATTCTATGGGCCTCATACTGCATCTACAGTTGATGAGGGAATGACCCAAAGTAGCTCTGCGGTGCAACATCTGCGGTTCCCAAGCCACATATGGAAAAATACCAGAAGCAGCAAATGCTACAGCTGCTGCAGCACTTCTTCAACCTTCCCATCAACCATTCGAAATCATCCCGAGTCCTCGGGACCTAAACCAAAAGCACTAGTAATACCTAATACCTCATTCAAACTTGTACCAATCCTTAAACCACCTAAAACAACATTGGAAACTTGAATTAATCAAGGATTTAAGCCTAAGAACTCCAATTTTCCTAAAAATATGCTTTCAATCAAAAACCTAACCTAACTATCTCCAAATATCAAATTTTGATATGCACATCCCAAATGATATGACGGAGCTGCTGCAACTCTCGGAATTCCATTCCGGATCTCCGATCAAAATCTGACTATCAGACGGGAAACTTTAAAAATTCAATCTTTGGCATTTCGAGCCCAAATTAGCTACGGACCTCCAAAACATAATCTGAATATGCTCCCAATTCCTAAAATCACCCAACAGAGCTAACATAACCATCATATTTCCATTCCGAGGCCGTATTCACGAGTGTTCCGACTACAGACTACGTTCCAACACTTAAGCTCTCATTTAGGGACTAAGACTCCCAAGACTTTCTGAAACTCAAAATCGAACATCCTGACAAACCCAAATAGCAAAAATATACTTGGGGGAAGCAGTAAATAGGGGATCAGAGCGTAAATTCTTGAGACGACCAGTCGGGTCGTCACATCCTCCTACACTTTAACATTCATTTGTCCTCGAACGAGCATAGAGACATACCTGAAGTAGGGAAAAGATAAGGGTAACGACTGCGCATATCCTGCTTAGCCTCCTTGCCTCCTTGATCGGCTGACCCTGCCAGTAAACCTTTACTAAAGCAATGTTCTTTGACATTAACGTTTTGACTTGCCTGTCCAATATAGCCACTGGCTCCTCAACATAGGATAGATGCTTGTCCAACACGTGCGACGGATCACCGTGATACCTCTATAGCATCGAAACATGAAATACCGGATGAACCCCTGGCAAGCTGGGAGGTAAGGCAAGCTCAGAAGAAACCTCACCAATGTGCCTCAACGTCTCAAAAGGGCCAATGCACCTCGGACTCAACTTCTCTTTCTTCCCTAATATCATAACGCCCTTCATAGGCAAAACCCGAAGCAGAACCCGCTCTCCAACCATATAGGAAACATCACAAACCTTCCGGTGTGTGTAACTCTTCTATCTGGACTGCGATGTATGGAGCCTATCATGAATCACCTTAACCTTCTTCAAAGCATCCTGAACCCAATCTGTGCCCAATCGTCTGGCTTCGCCCGGCTCAAACCGACCCACTGGAAATCTATACCGCCTATCATATAAAACCTCATACGGTGCCATTTGAATGTTGGGCTGATAGCTGTTGTTTGTACGCAAACTATGTCAATGGCAAGAACTAATCCCAAGACCCCCAAAATCAATCACATACGCACAGATCCTACCTTAAAAAATCTAGATAGTGCGCTTGGACTGTCTGTCCGTCTGGGGGTGAAATGTTGTGCTCAACTGCACCTTAGTACCCAACTCCTACGTGACAACCCTCCAGAACCCTGATGTGAACTAAGTACCTCTGTCTGAGATGATGGAAACTGTAATACCATGCAGACGAATAATCTACCGAATTTAAATCTAGGCTAAACGTTCCAAGGAATAAGTAATACACATAGGAATGAAGTGCGCGGACTTGGTCAGCCGATCCAAAATCACCCAAATGGCATCGAACTTCTTAACAGTCTAAGGGAGTCCAACTACAAAATGCATGGTGATCCGCTCCCACTTCCACTCCGGAACCTCTATCTGCTGAAGAAATCCACCTAGTCTCTAGTGCTCATTCTTCACCTGCTAACAGTTGAGACACTTAGCTACAAATCCAACTATATCTTTCTTCAGCCACCTCTACCAATAGTGTTGCCTCAAATCCTGATACGTCTTCGCGGCACCCAGATGGATAGAATAGCACAAATTTTGGGCCTCATCCAAAATCAACTCTCGAAGCCCATCTACATTGGGTACATGAATCCGACCCTGCATCCTCAACACCCTATTGTCTCCAATAGTCAAATCTCTGGCATCACCGTGCTGGACCTTGTCCTTGAGGACAAGAAAATGAGGGTTATCATACTGTCGATCTCTGATACGATCAAATAAGGAAAATCGAGAAATCATGCAAGCTAGAACCCGACCGGGCTCCGAAAGATCCAATCTCACAAACTAGCTAGCTAAGGCCTGAACATCTATCGCCATAGGCCTCTCTGATGCTAATAAATATGACAAACTCCCAAAACTCTCTACCCGGCGACTCAAGGCAACAACCACCACCTTGGCCTTGCCTGGGTGATACAAAATATTGATTTCATAATACTTCAGCAACTCTAACCACCTCCTCTGGCGCGAATTTAGATTATTTTTCTTGAATAAATGCTGCAAGATGTGATTGTCAGTATAAATCTCACAGGGAACCTCGTATAAATAATGGCGCCAAAGCTTCAGGGCGTGAACAATGGCAGCTAACTCAATGTCGTGAATATGGTAGTTCTTCTCATGTATCTTCAGCAGTATGGACGCGTATGAAATCACCCTACCATCATGCATTAACATTTCTCCAAGGCCAACCCTCGAGGCACCACAATAGGCTGTATAAGACCCCGAACCAGTAGGCAATATCAAAACTGGGGCTCTAGTCAAAGCTGTCTTGAGCTTCTAAAAGCTGGCCTCACACTCCTCTATCCACTGAAATGGAGTACCCTTCTGGGTTAATCTAGTCATAGGGGATGCAATTGATGAAAACCCCTCCATAAAATGATGGTAGTAGCCCGCCAAGCCAAGGAAATAGCGAATTTCTGTAGCTAAGGATGGTCTGGGCCAACTATGCGCGGCCTCTACCTTCTTCGAATCCACCTGAATTCCCAGACTCAATACCACATGGCCTAAGAAGGCCACTGAATCCAACCAAAACTCACATTTCGATAACTCCGCGTATAACTTTTTCTCTCTGGGGTCTGAAGCACAGTTCTCAGGTGATGGTCATGATCTTCCTGACTTTAGAAATATACAATAATATCATCAATAAAGACAATAATGAACGAGTCGAGATACGGCCAGAACGCACTGTGCATCAAATGCATAAAAGCTGCTGGTGCATTGGTCAACCCAAATGACATAACAAGAAACTCGTAATGACCATACCGAGTCGTGAAGGCTGTTTTCGGGATATCTGGCTCTCGAATCTTCAAATGATGGTAACCTGAGTGCAAATAAATCTTAGAAAATACTCGTGCGCCCTGAAGCTGATCAAACAGAGCATTAATATGCGGCAAAGGATAACGGTTATTCATTGTATCCTTGTTCAACTGGCAATAATCGTTACACATACGCATAGAACCATCCTTTTTCTTCATAAACAAGACAAGAGCACCCCAAGGTGAAACACTAGGTCGAATAAAACCCTTATCAACTAATTCATTAAACAGATCCTTCAACTCCTTCAACTCATGAGGAGCCATGCGATATGGAGGAATAAAAATGGGATAAGTGTCCGACAATAGATCAATACAAAAATAAATATCTCTATCAGGCGGTATTCTTGGAAGATCAGCTGGAAACACATCGGGAAAATCTCGTACAATTGGGGAAGAATCAATTGAAGGGGTATCAATACTGACGTCTCTCACATAAGCTAAATACGTGTCACACCCCTTCTCAACTATATGTTGAGCTTTAAGGAAAAAGATAACTCTACTGGGAGTGTGATCTAAAGTAGCACTCCACATGACACGTGGTACACCTGGCATAGTGAGTTTCACGTTGTTGGCATGACAATTAAGAATAAAATAATGGGGAGACAACCAGTCCATGCCCAAATAATATCAAAATCAACCATGTTGAGTAGCAATAAATCGATCCTAGTCTCAAAACCATGAATAGTAACCAAATACAACCGATAACTCGGTCCACAATAAGAGAATATCCCACAAGAGTAGAAACATAAATATGGGAACTCAAGGAATCTCGGGGTACACCCAAATGTGGAGCAAAATAAAAAGACACATAAGAATAAGTGGAGCCTGGATCGAAAAGAACTGATGCATCTCTATGACAGACATGTATAATACCTGTGATGACGGAATCAGAGGCAATAACCTCGATATGGGAAGGAATGTCATAGTATCAGGTCTAGCCTCCCCTCTAGGTGACCTCTACCTCCCCGACCTCCACCCCTAGTTGGCTGCTGGGTAGATGGAGCAGCAGCTAGTGCTGGAACCATATCCTGAGAACTCTGCGGGGCACGCTGTGGCTGAGAAGTCTATGAAGGTTCACCCCTCCCAAGTCTGGGGAAATCCCTGACCATATGGAATGTGTCACCACACTCAAAATAAACTCTGGGAGGCAGTGGTGGTTGTGACTGGCTCGGGCCAGGTTTGCTCGACTGAACTCAGAAAGTAGCCTACGCAGGAGGCGCACTAGAAATCGGAGGTGCATAATAAGACTCCTAAGGCCTAGAAGGAGTTGGAGTACTGCTGGTTGCTGGAAGAGCTGAATGAACGGGGTGACTCATATATCCCCTACCATGTCGACCTGAAGCTAGGGCACGGGCACCTGAGAAATGGCCCGACTCTTGATACCTCTTGGCCTCCCTCTCATCCTTCTTCCTAGCATGCATACCCCCAATCCTCCTAGAAATGCTCACCATCTGCTGATAAGAAATATCCATCTCCAACTCACGAGTCATGATAGATCTGATGGGAGGAATAAGCCCCTTAATTATGGCGAACCCTCTCACGAATAGTAGCTACCAAGGCTGGTGCATGCCTGGCCAAACTAGTGTAACAGATAGCATACTCTGAAATGGTCATAGCACCCTGGCACAAATGCTCAAACTCTGCACGCCATGCATCCATAACGCTCAGAGGAACATACTCTCTCAGGAATAGATCCGAAAACTGAGTCGAAGTCAGTGAAGCAGTCGCATCTGGACTGTCTAACTCATAAGTGCATCACCAATAATAGGCGAGTCTTCGAAGATGGAAGGTGGTGAAAGAAACTCCGCTCGATCCAGAAATACCCATAGTATGGAAAATGCAGTAACATTCATCAAGAATCCCAAAGCATCCTTCGATGCTAGACCTATGAATTCATGATGCTTGTACCCCTTGAACCTCTCAATAGTCAAATGCTCCTGCTTGGAGGCCGCTGCCATGCCCTCGTGCTAAACTAGCGCTGCAGGCGGTACAAGAATTATATCAGGGACCTGCTCAACATGCACTCGCTGCTGTCAGAGGTCTAGCATCGAAGATATTTAGAAATGGAATTCAATCTCAATGCAACATGTAATTCTAGTCTAACATGCTTCACGTAATGCAATCAAAGCAACTTAAGCAAATAGGCTATTTAAGCCAACTAAGCATCATAAACTAACACAGGCTATATTTGCAAGTAGAATAAAAAAGACAACAAAGGAGCTCAGTTTAAATACTTAAAGTAAAATCGGATATTGAACATTTAGCTCTAGTACGCGCTCGTCACCTCACATAAAGGCATTCAATAACCAAATATCATATCTTAAGGGGAAAGGTCCCCCACACAAGGTTAGACAAGCTACTTACCTCGAATCAAATCGAAATCAACTCGAAACCACACTTTTTCCACGAGTATCCGGCTCCAGATGGCCGAAATCTATTTAATTCAATTGAATATTATAAATAACACTTCAAGTAACTGACTCTACAATTAAATTCTAAGCTAATATATGCGAAATCATGTAAAATAACCAAAATGCCCCTAAGTCCAAATCAGGTGAAATTTATATTTTCAGAAACCTCGTACTCTCATGAATCTATGCATAACATGAACACTGAAATCGGAGTCCAAATGACCCTTTAAATTCTCAATTAAAGGTCTCTTAAACTCAAGCCTTAATTACCCCTTTTTTTCATATTTCTCACAATTAATTAGGTCTTTAATCACATAAATTGAGTTATGAAGTCAAGGACGTTACCTTCACATAATTTTCCTTTGATTCCCTCAAAAACCCCCTTTTAGAAGCTTCAAACCCGGATAAAAATTGTGGAAGAATAGCCAATTTTTGCAAAGGCAACCATTTATATGTTCTACCCAGCTGTTTCCTGATTTGCGGCCTTGGGACCACATCTACAGTCCCGTTTCTGCGTACCAAATGTCGCATCTGCGACCCACACTTGAAAGTCTAATTTCTGCATCTGCGAAACTCTAACCGCTCCTACAATTCCGCTCTTGCGGGCCTCACACTGCATCTACGATTTCTGAAGGAATGACCCAAAGCCTCTTCTACGACTCTTTAGCCGCTTCTGCGATGCCTCATAAGTGGTTCCCAAGCAGCAAATGCTACAACTGCTGCAACACTTTTTCAACCTTTCCATCAACTATCCGAAATCTTCTCGAGGCCCCCGGGACCTCCACCGAAAGTATTAATAATACCTAATACCTCATTCAAACTTGTACCAATCCTTAAACCACCTAAAACACATCAAAAACTCTATTTAATCAAGGATTTAAGCCTACGAACTCCAATTTTCCTCAAAATACGCTTTCGATAAAAAATCTAACTAAAGCATCTCCGAATAACCCAAAATTTTACACACACATCTCAAATGACATAACCGAGCTACTGCAACTCTCAAAATTACATTCTGGCCCGCATATCAAAATTTCACTATCGGACCGGAAACTTTAATAATTCAAACTTTGGCATTTCAAGCCTAAATTAGCTACAGACCTCCAAAAGACAATCCGAATACACTCCCAAACACAAAATCACCCAACTGAGCAAACAGAACCATAGGATTTCAATTCTGAGGCTGTTTTGACACTAATCCGACTACGGACCACTTTCCAATACATAAGCTCTCATTTAGGGACTGAGTGTCCCAAAACTTTCCGAAGCTCAAAACCGAACATTTTGACAAACCAAAATAGCAGAAATAAATTTGAGGGAAGTAGTTATTAAGGGATCAGAACATAAATTCCTAAGAGGACCAGTCGGATCTTCACACTAGCAAGATCAAAACGTCTACAAAATTGGGTTCCTTGTAACCCAATGTGCGGCTTCTGCGCTACTGAAATTGAGACATTTGCCCATATTTTCTTTGAATGTCCTACTGCAAAATCATTCTTGCAGCAACTAACCTCCTATAGCACCACAACAGCCCAAAGTCATTCCCTTACCTTCACAAGTAGCTCATGGTCTAACATTTAGTCAACCTTTCGACGAAAGCCCTTCAATAACATTCTTAGTTGGGAAGACCTTTTTTGTTTTAGCTTCTAGAAGTTGTGGATTACTAGGAATAGTAACCTTATCAACAACAAAAAGGATCTTGTCCCTACTTCTATTATAATGGCTAAGGTAACTAAGTATATCCCTATCTCAACTTGCCACACACCCACAAAAGAAAAGATCATCGGGGTCAAATGGGTTCCGCCGTTAAGAGGCCATTAAGAGCTGAGCACCGATGGGGTTGCATTATAAAACCTTGGGAAGGGTGGTGTGGGAGCAATTTTTAGAAACTCCAATGGCAAGTAGGTACTGGATTCATGGGTAGTCTACCTTACACCATAAACAACCAAGTCGAACTACTTGCAGTGCTGAAGGGATTACAAATTTTAGAGCAAAGGGGACGCACTCCCCTGGAAATCAACACAAATTCGACAAAGGTAATAAGTATGCTTAATTTGGGTAACCATGTCCTTGACTCAATTATTTTTGAATGCAAGTCAATCATCCAAAGTTTGGGAGACATTAGGGTGAAACAGAACTACAGAGAATTTAATAAAGCAGTTAATCTGATGGCAAAGAAGGGATAAAAGAAAAACTTTTTTGGAAGAATAACAATCATGACAGTACCTCCGATGTTTGCGAATAAAACATTTTGGCAAACATCCTAGGAACAGTTTTTTCTAGAGAGATTTGAACTATAATATTAAATACTGTTGACCAAAACTTAGGGGTTAATTCATACCCATGAAAAAATGTATCTTTTTAACTAAAGTTGTTTATATATATATATATATATATATAGGAAGATTTTGGACTATAATATTAAATATTGTTGACCAAAACTTAGGGGTTAATTCATACCCCCATGAAAAAGTGTATATTTTTAACTAAGGTTGTCACACACACACACATATATATATATATATATATATATATATATATATATATATATATATATATATATATATATATATATATATATATATATATATATATATATATATATATATATATATATATATATATATATATATATATATATATATATCATCCCGTTAACCAAAAAAAATCCTACCACCAAGGTATGAATTATTTATTTGTGATCACTATTTTTTGAGTTGTACGTGAGGTGATCAGTTGTCAAATTCACAGGTCAACTACCATCTGTTTTAATTATAATAATTTGATCGTACTCATCCTCCTTGAAATGCTACTCTTATTGTGTACTTAATTTTTTTAAAAAATTCAGTCAAAAATTTTGATTACAATTAACTTTTCAATTGATTCGGTACAAAAAATAAGGTTATCGAAATTAGGTCATTGAGAATATTATATGAAATGGAGAAGCAACATTATTTCCGCACCGGACCCCAACAAAAGTAGAAGAGAAAGAATTTATCTCACGACTGATAAACAAATGATCATGGTATATTATAGCTTACTTCATTGGTATATTCAATGAATAGCAATATTGTTTGGGTCATAATACGACCCCGTGATAATTAGCGAGATTAATTATACTTTAAGCTAATTCTTAATTAATAAGTGGTATGACCATTTAATAATCACGCTACCTGATAGTCACCCGGCTCGATCAACAAGGCCACGGCCCATCCGCCATCATAAGGACGGAACCTCAACGTGGTCACGACCATTCATTACTAGCTCATACATCTTTAAGCTATAAATACTAAGAGAAATAACTCTGTGGGTGGGGGGGGGGGGCTCTTATTCTTCTTCATCACTACTCTCAAGAAAAGGGAACATAATGGTAGGGCTCTAACTTGTAAAGTATATGATAACTTTGAACTATATAATTTGGCGCTAGGGGATTCCATAGCAGAATCACGCAGTTTTTCCTGGGACCAAAAGGAAAGAAACTCCAAAGAACAACCCAGCTCAAACAAGCTAAAGCGGTATATCGGACAAAGGGATCTCGAAGATCTCGAATCGAGATCCAACTCCTCTGTCACTCCTCTCTCAGATAGTGCAAGCAAGAAGAAGAAGCAATCTCCTCCCCCCCCCCCCCCTTCTTGAGGGAGGATCTCTGTAAGGCATTTCCCACATCCCTGATGTGGGATCCAGTCGGAAATCAGCACGAAGATATCTCGAACCAAGAGTCGCCTCAAGCCAGTAGACATACCCCGATTGTGGAAGATAGCATTTAAGCTGCTCAAGATTTCGAATCCAAACTGAGCTTCAGCTCTCGAACAATGGTGTTCCAAAATCAAGGCTATGTGCCTTCACCAATAAGTTCAACTACGGTTGAACCAAGACTCAGGCTATGCGCCTCCATGATCGCAGTACGAGTCAGAATAGGTTCATTGTTGTCATTGGTCACCACCGTCATTCCTACCTTCTTTGACACACATTGTACCAGAGAAGTCCACGAACTATCTGAAATTGAATACACCACACTGGCGTCAAGCCACTTGATGACTTCATTTTTGACCACCTCTTGCATGGCCTCATTGAGTCTCCTTTTATATTCAAGAGACGGCCTAGCATCCTCCTCCAATATTATCTTGTGCATGCAAAACGCGGGGTTAATACCCCGAATATCCTCCAAGGTCTATCCAATCGCTCGCTTGCGCTTTTGAAGAACCGTCAAAGTGCGTCAACCTGCGCGTTAGTCAAGCAAGAAGAAAGAATAATCGGTAAAGTGAAATTATGACCAAGAAATTCATACCTGAGGTGAGGAGGAAGTGGTTTCAACTCCAATACCGGTGGATCCTCAATAGATGGCTTGGTGGGTGGAGTTTTGTGATTTTCAAGATCAAGAGATGACTTCCTCGACTCATAAGAATACGAGCCCATGCCATGTAATGCGTTCACACACTCTACCCTTCCAGCATCATCGTCAACATCCATGTTCAATAGCACGGCCTCAAGTGGGTCCTCAACATTTTCCATTGCGCTTGTGTCATCCACTATCACCGCCGTGACAATGTCAACAAACGAGCACACTTTGGTGCTATTTGGTTGACTCATTGATTTGCACATGTGGAACACCACCTTTTCATCTCCAACACGGAAGGTCAATTCTCCCGCTTCCACATCAATCAAGAACATCCCCGTAGCTAGGAAAGGACTTCCAAGAATGATAGGCACCTAGAAATCCATTTCGCAATCCAAGATCACGAAATTGGCCGGCAATATGAACTTATCAACACAAACAATGACATCATCAATAATCCCCAAAGGCCGTTTCATTGACCGGTCTGCCATTTGAATCCTCATAGAAGTTGGACGAGGTTTTCTGATACCCAATGTCTTGAATACCGAATATGGCATGAGATTGATACTTTCCCCCAGATCACATAGGGATTTTGCGATCGGCACTTCCGATTGTACACGGTATTGTGAATGCTCTGGAATCCTCTAGCTTTATTAGCCATGAAGTGTACAACGGAACGCACTTGGTGCTTCATCTTGATTGTCTCACACTCCATCGATCTCTTTTTAGTAACCAAGTCCTTTATGAACTCTGCACATCTCGGCATTTATTCAAGTGCCTCCATCAAGGGCACATTTACAGTCAAACTATTCACCATCTTAATGAATTTTTTAAACTCATTGTCACCTTTTTGCTTGGGCAACCTTGAATATATGGCGGATGAGGTCTAGGCAAGGGTGCATTGGATTTTGGCACCATCGGTTTGGGCATATCAATGGCGTGTTCCCTCGATGGGTTCACGGCCTCTTGAGTCTCCTCCTCACCCTCATCAATTTCAATTTTGACATCATCACTTGCACTTTGTTTGACAACATCCTCAACTACCAACGAGATCTCATCATTTTAAAACTCTTCTTCATCAACTACAACTCGATTACCTCTTGAGACTTTCAGATCATCGCATCTTCCACTTCTCCTGGTCATCTCCATCACATGATTATTATTCCCACCCTTGGGTTTTACGACCGTATCACTTGGTAGAGCTCCCTTTGGGCGAGTGTTGAGAGATTATGAAATTTGCCTGAGTTGTACTTCAATGTTACGGATTGAAGTGTTATGGGAGGCCAATTGAGCATCAGAGTCATGATTCTTCTTCATCATTTGCTCAAACATGTTCTCTATTCGACCCAATTCATTTCCCAATGAACTCGGCCCTTGAGATTTAAACGAAGGCGGGTTGTTCAGTTGTTGATACATCGGGGGCCTTTGAAAACCTTGCCCCCTATTACCTTGACCACAATTATTATTCCACCCACCTTCACCACCATTGGTGTTCCCGTTCCAATTGCCTTGATTCCCCGAGTTATTGTTCCCCCAATTGCCCCCTTGATTGTTACTATAATCCATTTGCCACCTTGTTGATTGCCCAATTTCCTTGGGGTCTCCATTGTTGATTCCCTTGATTACCTCTTTTCCATTGATAGTTGTTGGCATATTGGACTTCCTCACTTTAGTCATCAAACCCTTCATTCGAATATCTACCACCATCGTAATTGTTGTTAAAAATTATTTGAGGTTGTTGTTGCCCTCTTTGCCTTATTTTCATCATATTCACTCCCTCCATGGCATTAACTTGGCGCGGATTTTGAACTTGTTGAAGTTATGCCTTAGCTAATTGGTTCATTGTTGTTGTGAGTTTGGCAATGGATTGGCCGTGATCATGCAACTCATTATGCAAGTGTATAACATTATGATCACCTTGAGGAACATTAGCCCGGATTTTGCCATGCCGATGATGTATCGGCCATCTCATCTATAACATCACAAGCTTTGTTGTATAGAAGATTCATAAAGTTACCACCAGCCAACTGATTGACAATGCATTGGTTTATTGTATTTATACCAAGGATAGAACGTCTGTTGGATCATAACATCATTCATATCGTTGTTGGGGAACTCTTTCACCATCGTCCGAAATCTCTCCTATATCTCATGTAAGGGCTTTGTCGGCTCTTTCTTGAAATCTAGAATCTCATCTTGAAGAGCCGCCATATGACTAGGAAAAACGAATTTGGCGATGAATTTATCCGCCAACTCATCCCACGTAGTACTGGAATAATTTTGGAGTCTCTCCAACCAATCTAATGCCTTCCCCCGAAGTGAGAAGGGGAAAAGCTTTAACCTCAGTGCATCTTATGAAACACTTGTCTGCTTGCTCCCCCAACAAGTATCCACATACCCTTTCAAATGGTTGTATGCGTTTTTGTCTGAGGCGCCTGTGAAGTACCCTCGTTGTTCGAGAAAAGTGAGCATGACATTGGTGATTTGGAAGTTCCCTGACCGGCTTCGGGGAGGAACTTATTCACTTACGTACCCTTGATTGGGTAGAACTCTTTGTGCTACTCTTGGTGGAGGTGGAGGAGGGTCTAGTATATTGTGATTAGCATTAACATTTGCCTTAGCATTTCTACCCCGTCTTTGTGCTTGGGGGTAAAACCTCCTCCTGTTCTATGTATTACACCTCCTCCACTCCCACGTTAATAGCTTCTTGTGCGTTTAAAGCCATCAGTACCTGAGTGAATTAGCACAAATAAAGTGAGTAAAAAGAAGCAAAACACAGAACTAGCTAACAAATAGTCAAACACCGTAAAGCTCCCCAGAAACAGCGCCAAAAGTGATCACAGTGGACTCAAACTAAGGAAGAGTAGGCGCTAATACTTTTACCCAATAGTGGTATCAGGGTCAATTTTCTACAGGGAGCTTCTATTTGGAGTTGAGTGTTTGTATGGTGTAGGACTATGTTTTAGCTCCTAATTGACCTTCTAACATTTTGGGTTTTCTTTTGATTATCAACTACAATTTATCAACTATGAGTTTAAAGCTAAGTTATGCTAAGATATTGATTCTAGGTTGTATGCAATATAGAGAAAGGCACTAGGGTCATGGCATGTACCTAGGTGGTTAACTAACGAGTAGAGGTTCTGAATGCAAGAATGATGAATCTGGGACTTATGCTATAACCGTTGTAGTTTTGCACCCACTCTCATACCTCTCGGTAGAGAGAGTGATTTTGCCATATTTATTCTCTCAAGACCAATTGGGTAGGCCAATTTGCCCAAGCAACTTAGGGATCAAGTTGAGTAATTACTCTCTCGATGTTTAACCCGTTAATTGGGACTACCATTCTCATTGGTCCATCCCAATTCCTTGTTTAATTTAACCTTGGGGTTATAGACTCTCTTTCTCAAGAAGATTCAAGACCCACTAAGCTAGACTTAGTACTTGCAACCACCAAATCTTAATGAAAACATAAGATTGACCCAAATATCATTCATGCACTAAACAATCACAGCCATTAATTACTCGCACTAGGGTTGACCCTAGATAATGGGTTTGGCTAGGCATAATAGAAACATAAATTGAAAAAATAGAAGAGGAAATTGACATAATAATTAACTACAATGTTAATCTACTAAAATCCACGTTAATACAAGAAGAAATTTCGAAAATATGCTAAACCTATGAAGTCTCGAGCTTAGATGCTAACTGATACACCCATAATAACCTAAAGAAGTAAAATATTCTATTTATACTACACATGAAAAATTAGACAAAAATACCCCTGAGGATTTGGCGCTGACCACGCACAAATGAGGCGCGACCGCGAGTGGTTTTAGGTGTTCATATCTTGCTTCTGAAACTGGGGACGCGGATTGCACAAATGTGATGCGCGACCGCATAGGATGTTGGGTGCGTACCGCGTAGAAGTGGAGTTCGGCCGCGTAGGTGCTTTGGTACAAGTCCACCCTCTCTGAACTTCATCCACGCGGACCGCACTGATTAGGTGTGAGGCCGCATGGGATTTTGCCTTGAATGAATGAGTCTCTGAACACTCATTGGCGCATACTGCGTGGAAGGGAGCGCGGACCGCACAACTTGATATGGAAAATGCATGGTCTCCAAACTTTTTTGCGCGACCGCGTGTCAAAGCAGTGCGGACCGCGCAGGTTGGCCTTGAAATATTTCATCCTCTCAACTCTCCTACGCAGCGCGTGACATATCAGTGCGGACCGCGCATGTTATTTGTTTCCCCACTTCACTTGTGTTTTGTCACTTGGAAGATTTCACTTTTTTTAGAGCCGATCTTTGACATTTTTCATCTTGTCGCTCAAGCCTGCAATCAAGTCCAACTTGTAAGCATTTTGGGACTAATTTATGGAAATTCATGCACAAAGCTTAGGAAAGAATAGGTATAAAACATGTAGAAATCACAGCTAACACTCCACCGTTAAATCAAGGCTATATGCCTTCACTAGTAAGTTCAAATACGGTTGAACCGGGACTGAGGCTATGTTTCTTCACCAGTAAGTTCAACTACGGTTGAACTGGGAATCAAGCTATGTGCCTTCACTAGTAAGTTCAACTATGGTTGAACCGGGACTCAAGCTATGTGCCTTCACCGGTAAGTTCAACTACAGTTGAACCGGGACTCAGGGTATGCGCCTTCACCAACAAAAATTACAAGTTCAACTATGGATGAACAGGGACTCAGGCTATGCGCCTTTGCCAACAAAAATTAAAGTTCAACTATGGTTTAACTGGGACACAGGATATGCGCCTTCGCCGTCAAAAGTTATAAGTTCAATTACAAGTTGAACTGGGACTCATGCTATGTGCCTTCACCATGAACCAAGACTCAGACTATGCGCTTCCACCATTAAACTCAAGGCTATCTGCCTTCACTAGTAAGTTCAACTACAATTGAACTGGGACTCAGGCTATGCGCTTTCGCCAACAAAAATTACAAGTTCAACTACGGTTGAACAGGGACTCAGGCTATGCACCTTCGTCAACAAAAATTAGAAGTTCAACTACAGTTGAACCGGGACTCGAGCTATGCGCCTTTGCCGTAAAAATATATATGTTCAACTACAAGTTGAACCGAAACTCAGGCTATGCGCCTTCGTTGACAAAAAGTATAAGTTCAACTACATGTTGAACTGGGACTCAGACTATGCGCCTTCGCAATCAAAAATTATAAGCTCAACTACGGTTGAACCGGAACCCAGGCTACGCGCCTTCGTCGTCTAAAATTATAAGTTCAACTACGGTTGAACTGGGACTGAAGCTATGCACTTTTGCCAACAAAAATTACAAGTTCAACTGCGGTTGAACTAGGACTCAGGCTATCCTCCTTTGCCAGCAAAAATTACAAGTTCAACAACAAGTTTAACCAAGACTCAGACCACGCACCTTCATCAGAAAATCCAACAAGTTCGACCTTGCTCGAGCCATGAGGCTAGACACTTTCTCCCCCAAATCTGACGGCTTAGGACAAACGCCTTCCTCATCGAACTTGGAAAAACCTGGCCCACAACAAATAGGGGCACAGGTCAAGCACCCTCTCCATTCAAGTAAGTACTCCCAAATCGAACTACGATTGGGGCAACGTAAAGTTCGACCCCAATAAAACTACAAGGCTGCATTTTTACCATCACGGCCGGTAGTTCGATCGCTCCCGAACTGGAGTAAGGCTAAGCGCCACTATCGCTAAATAATGGCTACAACTCACCCACACTGAGTCAAAGAAGCAAGACCGTTAACAATCGAAAGTCAACACACCTACGAGAGTCGTACTCTAAGGAAAATCGCCACTTGAACCCTTGAAGACATGCAATAGAAAAATCTAAAAAGAAAAGAAGGGAAGATAGAAAATAAGCACAGGACCAACAATGGAAAAAGTAAGCTTATAAATACATATATTTACAAAGTCATGCGCGGGCTGTGTACGCACACACTCTACCAGGACTGATCAGTACGAAGAAAAGAAAAAAGAAAAATCTAAAAATATCCAAAATCCAGATTGCGAACAAAATTAAAAATACATAAAAGCTTTTCACTTGGCGTCACCCACTCTACCATAAACACCATCATCATCCCCCTTCATCAATGGGTCGAAACCACAGTCAATACGGGCTTTCACGAGCCCTCTGACGGGCTGCTTCAAAAGCAGTTTCGGGCACTATGCCGGCCTCCCACAAGTTCTTATATACATCACGTTGGGCCTCGGCAAAATCCAAAGTTCAAGAGTCTGGTTGGAAGAGCCGGCCTGGTCCCATAGTAGCTGATTCTCCCCTTCCAAGGCTGTGATCCGATCAGCCATGGCTTGGTCATCCCGCTCATAGACAGAATTGCGGTCCTCTAGCCCCGCCTCATTAAAGGCCGCGACGACTCTCTCCATGGCCTGCTCCCTCTCATGGATGCAGATCACCGCCTCCAATGCCCCAGCCCTCAATGAGGCATCCCTTGCTTGTAGCCTCAAAGTGGTGACCTCATTCTCTAAAGCAATCACCTTCTCGTTCAAGTCGTAGAGGATTCCACCGCCATACAATGACTTTGGCGCTCCCTCTCAGCTGAAGCCCTCCTTTCAGCCTCGATCTCCTCGTCTTTTTGATGAAGCTGCTCTGCGAGGGCGCGTATCCTGTCAAGTGCCTGCTGCATTTGAAGCTCTCACCTTGCCAGCTCCTCGACCAAGGCCCGGCTACAGGGGTCGTTCCTCAGGCACTCGTGCATCTCGCGGCACCAATATCGGTTGGGGTGGTACTTCTCCAATGTCCGTAAAGAGATTCCTCTGCAGACGTTGGCTCGACGGATGCCCTCCACCTCCAACAGATAAGACTGCAAAGCAAAGACAATGACTAAAGTAAAAACAAACTAAGGAAAGAAGAAATTAGAAAAAAGTCGTCATACGTGCCCTCAGGCCCATCACGGCCACCTTGTTCATCAATCTGACATCCGTAACGTCCCTTAACAACGTGATTTTAGCCTGAGAGCATAAAACTTCAAACAGCGGCACCAAGCTATTCCCTTGAAGCAACAAGTTCTGCTCCATGGGAATCTCAACGTAGTGAAGCCGTCCCTCCGCATGCATCGTCGAGCTGGTGAAGCCTTCATGGAATGAACGGACGTCCTCTGGATCCAAGTCGGACTCGAACTCATATTCACCACCTGTAGCGCCCCTTCCGCCTTTTTCCATAGCCGCCGAAGGAGCGCTCTATTCTCCAATAGAAGCAGTTCTGACAACCCCAAACCCCGGTCGTGATGGCGCCCAACACCTTGTTTGGCAATCCCGACCATTCGAACATTTCCAAGAAAATCATCAACTTAAAATACCAAGTTAAGCATACATTCTTAGTTTGATAATAAATAGGAACAGTGCAGAAACCATAACAAAAGTAATAACATCCCAAAATATCCAGCGTCGTAAGTCAAAGCCTCTAGATATAACTGATCAACATCCTATACAAGGAAATCTAGATGCGAAAATAAAAGATAGGTATGAAGAGAAATCGGGTCCTGCGGATGCCAGCAGCTACCTTGGTGACTCCGACTGAATGGGGCAGCGGCAAAATAATCACCACTAAGCCTACGGGATCCCTATATCTGGACACAGGGTGCAGGGAGTAAAGTGAGTACTCTAACTCAGTGAGTAATAGAAATAAATAACAACTAAAAATATGAAATCCTTTAAGTACACTACACAGTTATAAAATCAACAGTGGAGGCAGTAAATATGTGCTAAGTAGGGAAAAGAACTGATAAAAATCCTCTAACTGTCCAACAATTTACAAACACTGTTGCAACGCACATCCCGGTGTAATATAATGTATAATACTGCGCACGCAGCCGAATCTAATATAATATATATAATACTCTAGTGCGCAGCCCGATCCAGTAGATATAGTCTACTGCGCTCACTGGGGTGTGTGTAGACTCCGAAGGGGCTCCTTCAGCCCAAGCGTTATAATACTGCGGCGTGCAGCCCGATCCATATAATATATCACTGCGGCGTGCAGTCCGATCCATAAAATGTATCACTGTGGCGTGCAGTCCGATCCATATAATATATCACTGGGACGTGCAGTCCGATCCAATACATGTATGTGTATATACTGCTGCGGCGTGCAGCCCAATCCGGTATATATCAAATACCTCCACTATGGGGTTCTTGACCCGCTTCAGTCAACATAGACTTGGCCTCTCGGTCAGCTAAGACAGAGTATTCAACCCTAGGTATTACTCATTCAGGGTGCAATTTACTAAGTCTGGTTTATTTCATGAGTCACAGTTAAGGACATGACTGAGAGTATGTCTTCAATAGGTAAAGTGAGGTCAATCAGCTCAACATGCTCCCTAAGGGTTCTATAGATAGGCACAAGGCCCCAAACATGGCAAATAGCCTAAAGAATACGGATATAAGCTCAGTCTCAGTCAAAAACTGTAATAAGTCATCAATCAGGATGGACCAAGTCCGAATTCCCAGCAGTAACATAACCACGCCCATCACACAACGCGTGTTTTATCTCGACATAGCACCGCATAATGCAAATATGAGGTTTCAAACCCTCAGTATATCATTTATGACCATTACTCACCTCAAACCGGCAAAAATCCTAGCTCGCCTTGTGCTTTCCTCGCAAATCGACCTCCTCGAGTGCAGACTCTGACAAAAACCACAAGGAATAAGTTATAATAGGCTAATGGAATTTAACCCAATTGAAAGAACTTGAAAAACACCAAAAAATATGAAGTTGGCAAAAACCCGAGCCCTGGGCCCACTTCTCAAAAAATTACAAAAGTTACATCACTGGTTTCTTCGTCTCACCACGAGTCCGCTCACATAAATTTACCAAATCACAGCTCAGATGGGCCATCAAACCCCAATTTAGAATTCAAAAACTCAAGCCCTAGTTCTTCAAGTTTTTCCCTAATTTTCCATGAATTTAAGGTTGTTTCATAACAAAAATGACGTTTATAAGTCACAAGACTTACCGTCAATCAATTCCTCTTGAAAATGGAGGAAATTATGAATGAACTTGCGGAATGAACTAAATGGTTAAACCCTTCAGCACTTTCACTTCTGCACTCCCGTAACCGCCTTTGCGGGACCGCTTTTGCGTCTATATGTCTGCTTCTGCGGTTACCATTAAATCCTCGAGATTCCTCTTTTAAAAACACAAACCCGCTTCCGCGGATCCCCCCTTTCTACTTCTGCGGCTTTCTTTCCGCTTCTGCGGACCCGCAGAAGTGACACCCAGTCAACTTTTGCGGTAAATACTCCGGAACCGCTTGCGGAACCGCTTTCGCGGATCCTTTTCCACAGATGCGGAAATACCAGAAGCTAGAACTCTTTTTCAAGCATTAACTCCAGAAACCCCGTTCAACCACCCGAACTCACCTCGAGGCCCCCGGGACCCCAACCAAGGCACGGACCAGACCTAATACATCATCCAAACTTGCTCGAATCATCAAAACGCTAACGCTAACAACAAAATCCTCAATTATGGTCAAATCAAAGCCTAAATTTCTTAATAACTTCTGAATTGCATATTCGATCAAAACCTCACCTAAACACCTCCGATTGACCTAAAATTTTACACGCATATCAAAAATCACCTAACGGAGGCGCTGCAACTCTCGAAATCGCATTCCGTCCCTCGGATCAAAATCTCACCTATCAACCGATATCCACCAAAATTCAAACTTAGCCAATTCAAGACTAATTCTACTCCGGACCTCCGATTAAATTTCGATTTCACTCCTAAGTCAGAAATAATCCCTGGAAGCTAACCGAGTCATTAAAATTCACTTCCAAGCCCTCCAACCAAATAGTAAACTTCAAGTTGACTTTTTCACAAACAAGCTCCCCTTTAAGATACTAAGTGTTTTATTTCCATCAAAAACAAATCCAAACCTACCCGATCAACTCAAATACTGATATTGGAACATAAAGAAACATAATTTGAGGGAAACGGGGTAGTAACTCACGTGACAACGGGCCGAGTCGTCACAGCAGCCGTTGAGGAACTACATCCTACCTTAGCGATTCGAAAAATCAATTGGGTCTACCAAGCGACAACATCATCATGGATTGAGACAACCGAGGCAAGCCCCCACTGTTGCCCTCCCTCAAGGGAAGGTGCAGCAGTAGCATTCCTCTCCGCATCTGACAGTGAGAGTCCAAGTTTATCACCACGGGAGGGGCCGACGTGAAGGCAACCCTCCGCCTAACCACCGACCTTTCCTCTTCCTCTTCCTCTTCCTATTCATGCGAGGGAGACTCTGCCCTAGGATGCACCACCCCGACAGTTGTTTGGTATGAAGTACATTCCGTGTTGGGGAAGTTGTTGTTGAAGATTCAACTGACGACACCCTCGGTACTGGGCGCGGTATCAGTGCTGCAAGAAGAGCAATCGCACTCGGCCGATGGAAGTCTAGCTGAGGAGCCCTGACACGGCGTGCGCTCCCTGATAACAAAAACACACAAAGTTGGTAAACAGAGTTGGAAACAATAATGAAACAGAAGGAGAAGTCAAATCCTCACCAGTTGCAAGCCTGCGGCCATGCCTCTCACAGAAAGACGTCCATGTGCGTATTCCCGCTGTATGCGGGAGCACGGCCTCAACCTATTCATGTATCCCAGACAGCGGAGCCAGCAACGATATGTCGGCTACAAAATCAACAAAAGTTAATGCTTACGGGCACAAGACATAAGGAAGAGTAAAAAAGAGAATTGGAAGATTAAAGAAAGCTTACGTGCAAGGTTTCAAGACTCTGGGAACCCAGGCAAGGACGCCACCAAATTATTTGTTCTGATATAGAAGAAGTGCTCGAAAGGGCGAGGGTCGACCACGTCATCCAATTCGGTGGAAAGGCCCCTCTATCCACGAGGGCTCGCCCGAATCATCGTGCACCGGATCCTCTGGAGGGCGTAAAGGCTAAGTACATGTTGCAGCGTGACCTCCCTGCGCCAACTACGCGTATTTGATAAACATAGCAAGCAACTTATAGAGAGTGGGAGTAAGCTGGCCAGGGCATACCCCATGGTAGCGGCAAAAGTCAATTACAAATATCGGACGCGAGAGCCTAAATCCCTACTTGAAAGGACAGGTGTAGAAGACGCAATATCCTCTGCGGTCGATGTGGAGCCTCTTCTCGCTTCTAGCTAGGACAATGTCAGAATAGCCATCAATGACCCATTGTTCCTGAAGTTGGGCTATTCCAACTTTCCCCATTAAAGGGGCTTCATCCACTGGATCTTCTCCACCATAGGCGGTGAAGTCAGTTGCCGAGCCCCTGGGCAAAGACAGAATCTCGTCAACCGATGGAACCCCTTAGACAGCCACTTGTTCTGCACCTCTTACCACCAGAGACGGCCCTTCAGCCACCTGAGGGTCAACCGAAAGATTCGACCTAGAAATATTTTTGTAAGAACTACTTGCCATTGTTGATTAGAAAATGATAAAAGAGCAAGATTTGATGGAAAAAATGGGGATTGTAATGAATGAAGAACAAAGACGAAAAAGAAATGGCAAGAGAGAGAGAGAGATCTTTCAGAAATCGTACTTAGACAAACAACGAAAAGGTGAGAAGTAAATACCTCAACCTCCTATTTATATTCAACAAAATTGGCTTTCACGAATTCCAATAGCCATTATTAACTACATGACCAACCGCGAAATGGTTCAGTTCCGCAGAAATGTGTGTCATTATGACAAGCTCCACGAAGGGTCTTTTAAATCATCAATCGACGTTTCACTTCCGAAACGGTTGGAATGATCTGTGAACGCTAAGGGAGTGTCCTGTGCACCTTCAAAACTTTGGTCATCGCCAAACGCATACCAAGCGTGCCCTTACTCACTTCCGCCGCGCCGCAAACGACTTGTCTACTAGGGACGACGACCATGCCTTCAAACAAATAAAGAATCAAATGCCATCGAGCTTGACCCCACCCGTAATGCGTTGAAAGGATAAGCGCCTTCGCCAAGGGGGATGATTTGACCTCCCTTGAATGATGACATAGTGACACCGAGATAATATCAACACCCCCACAAGGCTAGAGGGTGTCGCCAAAAAAGATCACGGCCTCAGGCAATACGTCATTCAACCTATTATATTAAGGCTATGGCCATTCCTAAAATGTAAATGGCTAAGGCCGTCCACAGTATCAGTCTACGGCCATCCTCAATATGTAAACGGCTAAGGCCGTCCATAGTACTAAGGCTATGTCCATCCCCAATATGTAAAGGGCTAAGGTCGTCCACAGTATTAAGGCAATGACCATCTCCAGCATATAAACAGTTAATTCTGTCCACAATATTAAGGTTACGACCACCTCCAATGTATGAATGACCACGGCCGTCCCTAATGCGTAAGCAGCCAAACACATCGATATGAAATGGCTAAGGCGATCGATTTCAACGGCGTAATCTTCCACGTATAAATGGCTACGACCATTTTGGCCTCGACCGAAGCTGCATTCGGTAGTTTGCTCATCAAGCTCAGTCAAGGCACGACCTAAATAAGTGGAGGGATTAACTGTATGGGTCAGAATACAACCCCGTAATAATGCGAGATTGATTATACCATAAGCTAATTCTTAGCTAGTAAGTGGTATGAACACTTATTAATCACGCTACCCGATAGTCAGTCGGCTTGATCAACAAGGCCACAACCTGTCCGCCATCATAAGGACGGAACCTTAACGTGGTCACGACCATTCATTACCAGCTCATACAGCTTACAACTATAAATACTAAGAGAAATAACCCTAAAAAGGGAGGGGGGCTTCTTCTTCTTCATCACTAATCGTAAGAAAAGGAGAATATCATGGTATGACTTTGAACCTCTCCATAGAGAGGCAAACCAAATCAATATTATCAATAAAAGCTCTTTACATTTCTCCTTAATGAACAACACTTACTTTTCGTTTCTTTCACTTGGTCCCTTGACTTATTACGATCTCCTATGATTTGCCCTCGACTTATTTTGATTGTTTTGTGCTTGTAAAGTATATGATAACTTTGAGCTAAAAAAATATCTATTCAAACTTTCAAATACTTAAAATTTTCTTACAATTATACAAGAATTTGTAATTGACATGAGTTAAAAGAAAAAAAAAGGACCTATAGCAAATTCACACATATTAAGCAATCTGATTTAACTGCCCAACAACAAATCAAATAAGTAATACCTAAAATTAGGTTCACAAAAGCTTGAAAAAAGCTAAAAAAGAAACCACGCCGTGATATTTAATTGAGACCATGATCAATCGTTGTAAGTTGGAGATGCTTCACCGCCGGCAGGTAAGTCGGCGAGGGCAGCGGCGATCCGGCGAATGCTTAAAGAACGAACTGTTTTAAAGCTGTAGGATCTTTGGGTCTTGGAAAATATATTTGAAGACTTTGAGAGGATCAAATAAACCAAAGCTTGGACTAAAGCAAAGAGCCCTATCTTTATCAACATATTTTCATCAATCTCCATCGTTTCAATTTCTATATAGAGTACTAGATTATTCTTGGGAAAAACGAGGAATAACAATTTGCAGAGAGCTGAAAGGATTATTAAGAAGAAATTTTAGAAGTGAAAGGAAGATTTGAGAAAATTGTTGTGTTAGAAACTTGTATATATAGAGAAAAGAATGAGGTTGAAGTTTGTCACTTTGAAATTAGGCGACAACTTTGGCTTTGTCGTCATTGATACGGTGAAGTAGTACAACTTATCAAGCAAACGGCTGCATGGAATTTTCCATGCTACGGTTTATACCCAAGACACTCCTAGATCCCGAATAATATTACTACTAATAAATTATTATTAAAATATATGTATTATGTGTATAATATACATTTTTAGCACTTCCGTTTACATTTTGTTGTCTATGTTAGACTTTGCACGCCCCTAAATTAAAAAATAATAGATGGAGTGCATATTTTACTATAGTATCCATAATAATGATAGTATTTTGAGTAGTCTTAGAAAATTATATGAGAAGAGAACTTAACAATAAGGATAAAATAGGTAAAAAAATATAGCTTTTTTTTATTTGATAAAATTAACAAGTAAAAATATAATTATATTTTTAGTATAGTGGACACAGAAAAAGCAAATCATTACAATAAACATATTGTTTCTATTTTTTGGGGGTGCGGGTGGGGGGAGGGGTGGGGTTGTTGTTGAATTGAACTGAATGGGAAATCAATTTAGTTCAATGAGTGGCATTGCTTGACCATCACGATATATCAATAACAGAAAGGTCCTTGACAATATGGAGCAACAGTACTTTAATTTGTAACAGGCCAATTGTTGCTTTAACGCCTAAATGGACAAAATTGTTTAGAGTTGTGGGGGCATTACGTGTCATTTATGCAGCATAATTACGTGATCGTGGTTATGGAGTATACAAAACCTAGACTGTCTGACTTTAACGAGTGGATAATAAACGAAGTTGCCCTGAACTTGCATGCATTTCGTGACGATCAAGATGAGTCATGTTTTAGGCTGCTGCACATTGTTTAAACATAAGATATTGCCATTTGCCAATTAAGTTATCTTATTAAATTTTTGTATTTCAATTGTATGTATGGTGTCACAATGTGCTGTTCGGATCAGATTTACATACATGCATAAAAAATAATATGATCAAATAAATAGGTAAGGACCTAAATTACCAAAAGTCACTTAAATTAAGGGTCATAATTAATTTCTGGATCATTACAAACTTGTTTTTAGGTTAAAGAATTATACGGGGCGTCCTATTTAGGCGCCTCATTTTAACCTGTAGCCGCTTTGTCTTTTTATTTGTATTCATATCAACTTTTTAAAAAACATCAGCTTTCCTTTCTCCTCCAAAAACTTCAGCTCTAGAGTTGAAGTTTTCCAGTTACAACACAAAAACATCAGCTCTAGAGCTGAAGTTTTTATTTTATAACTGGAAAACTTAAACTCTAGAGCATAAATTTTATTTTATAACTGGAAAACTTAAGCTGGAAAACTGCTTAGGTTTTTATTGCATAACTGAAAAACATAAGTTGAAAAACTACTTACGTTTTTATTTTATAACTGGAAAACTTAAGCTTTAGAGCTTAAGTTTTTTTATTTTATAACTCGAAAACTTAAGCTGAAAAATTGCTTAAGTTTTTATTTTATTACTGGAAAACTTAAGCTGGAAAACTGCTTAAGTTTTGTTTTATAACTGGAAAACTTAAGCAGGAAAACTGCTTAAGTTTTTATTTTATAACTGGAAAACTTAAGCTTAAAACTGCTAGTTTTTATTTTATAACCGAAAAACTTAAGCTGCAAAACTGATTAAGTTTTTATTTTATAACTTGGAAGTTTTTATTTTATATCTAAAAAACTTAAGCTGAAAAACTGCTTGAGTTTTTATTTTATAACTGGAAAACTTAAGCTAGAAAACTGCTTAAGTTTTTATTTTTTAACTGAAAAACTTAAGCTCTAGAGATTAAGTTTTTATTTTTAACTGGAAAACTTAAGTTTTCCAGTACAAAAGAAAAACTTCAGTCCCGTGAGCTAAAGTTATGTGAAAAAAGCGGGTGCGCTTGTTATTTTTTTTTGCAAAGCGAGCACAAATTAAAATGTGACACAAAAATCGAGTATAAAGGCAACTGCCCTAGTTTTAAATTTTATGATCCCATCTATTTTTTATACATGTGATATTTGTTTTTACACATGAAAATTTTATTTTTTACACGTACAAAATCTTTAAAAAATATTTTCTTAAAATTAATGTTGTAAAAATCATGAAAACCTAAAATCATCATTATTATATATGATATAGGAAGAGAATGCATGGATCACGTGAACCCATATCTCTCGAACTGGATAGGGACATATATATCTGGTTTGAAGTTGAGTCGTGCCAGTGTTTCCTTCCCTCGTGATTGTAATGTTAGTTAACCAATGTCCGCAGACCACCAGATCAACAACGAAAATTACGGTACGGTCCCAAATAATTAGTGTCCACAAAACCAAAAAAATATCAATTAGACATAGCCTCAACAACTAAAAGTAGGCCCCACACACACAATCCAATTTTAAATGATGAAGTCGTGTAACATATCCACTTATTGGATTACTCGATCATCTATTTTAAAATCTCTGTTATGATTCATAGGACATTTTAAGTTTTAATCTTAATTTTTGGTTTTCGAGATCTTAAATTTAGCCTTCTTTAATTTGCGAGTGCAGTCCATCTCTTATTCTAAATATTTAATGTAAAATATCTATAAAAAAGTAAAATTTAATCCTAAACTCATTTGAATTGATTTCGATCAATATTTTATGTAAACGGACCCGAATCAGCATTTTGATGGGCCTGGTAAGTCCGTACCGTAATTTAAAATTGAGCCTATGCCCGAAATTCGAAGTTCTTTAACTTATTTTAATGTGATTTGTTGAAAATTAGTAATTTGAAGGGCAAATGAATTCCTTAAGTTTAATCATAGGTTGACTTTATTGCTACCAGATTTAGATTTCGATTCCGAAACTTGGAATAAGATTATTTCACCATTTATGACTTGTCTGTAAAATTTGGTGCAAAACGAAGTTGATTTGACATGATTCAGACGTCCTGTTGTAAATTTGCATGTTCTTAAGTTTCTTTGAAAATTTTATTCATTTTGGTATCCGACTCATAGTTCTAAGTGTCATTTTAGTATTTTTATTGCACGAATGGGTTTGTATGATATTACTATATGTATGTATGATCTCGCCCAAATCACACCTCTATTTGAGGTTATGAAATGGACGATTAAATAATAATACTCAACAAAGAGTCGGGTTCGAATTTACAGGGAGCTATACGTGGGAATAGGAGAATAGATTACCAAGTATGAGCATGAACTATCTCTATTTGCACTTTCACAAATTGATATTTGTTCTATGTCTATTTCAATCTAAGATTGCAAAATTAAGAATTTTAACTAAGAAATTGTGTTGTTGTTTTTCAAATGATATAAAAGGCCTAGGGCTATGACCTTCGTCTAGGTGTTTGCTAATGAGTTGTAAATTGTAAAACTTATTTTATTAATCGGGGTGTATTATAGCTATCAATACTCGAGTATCCGCTTAATACCTCTCGGTAAGAGAGTGGTTTTGCCAAATTTGATTTTCTCAAGCCCAAATGAGTATTGAACAAAATGGTTGATACAAAGCTCAAGTCGGGTTTTACTATCTATAGGTTCAACCCTTTAATTGAGCTATCCATCTCTTGAATTATCCAATTTCTTATTAGCCAAGTTTTCCTAGACTAAGTCTTTCTTTCTCAAGTAAAGACCAAGTAAAATACGCAGGAACTAATGTTTGCAACCATTAATTCTACAATAAAAAGCAAGAACAATGCTAAATAAAAAAATAAAATAAATCAATCATCCATTAGGATTACACTCTACGGTTGGGTCACAACCCTAGTGAAAATCTAGCTACTCATGCTTACGATAGAAGAAATAGAAGAAGAAATAATAATTAAACTCATATTGATAATTAAAATGATGAAACCATTATTCAAAAATCTCAAAATAACAAAAACTACTAAAGAGGGTAAAGAAAAAGGTCTAATGTGGCTGCTGATGTCCAAACTTCACCTCAAAAAGTGAAACTGTTCTATTTATACAGAGCTGGAATTTTCGGGGAAAAAAAAATACCCTTTCAGAAGTTTTGAGGCCGCACAATTCGGATGTGGTCCGCACTTTGCTTCAGCTTGACAGGATTGGATTCTTACTGACGTATAATTCTGAACCTTTGTTATACCTCTCTCTTTCTGTGGTCCACACATTTTTGAGTGCGGCCGTACATGGCTCTTTTTCGGACCACACAATTGTGACTGTGGCTGCATAGCTGATCTTCTGCGGTCGCACACAATAATTGGGCGTTCTGCACTTCTGTTGAACATGAGATGCAGGTTCTCTGAACTTTTTCTCTTGCACAGCTTCTGCAATCGCACATTTCATGTGCGGATCACACTTTTCACATATCTTTGATATGTTTTCCTTCACAATCTGCGGCCGCAGATGATATTTTGCGGTCGGCACTTGAAGCTTCTGTGTTCGTTTTGTTCCTCGAGTTCAGATCACTCTTTCTTGAGTTGTATTTCATATTGGAGGATCATTTTCCAATAATTCTGCAATTAAGCATATTTTATCAATATTTAGGAACAAAATTAAACGCTTTTGGACCAAAACAAAAGCTAAAAGGTGCTAATAAGTTGTCAAAATCCACACTTATCAACTCCCGCAAGCTTAAGCATTTGCTTGTCCTCAAGCAAATAAGGTAATTGTGACGACCTAAAGGGTCATCACCTGTTTTCATACCTACTCTGTGCTTCCGAGGCCTTAAAACCTCATTTATAATTGCCTCAATTTGTGTGTGCAGTCCGGACACGTAGCCGGAAAGTTTAAATATGAAATTTCTGTGAAAAATGATAAATTTTGGTATTAAAATGATTAAATTTGACTTCGATCAATATTTGAGGTAGACGGATCCGGACCCGTGATTTGACGGTCTTGGAGGGCCCGTAGGAAAATATGGCACTTGGGTGTGCGCCCGAAATTGAATTCCGAGGTCCCAAGCCCGAGAAATAATATTTTGAGTGAAATTATTTCCTGGAATTAAATAAGGAAAATGAAAATGAAATTTGAATAGAAGACTAGGGTATTGGGCCTGTATTTCTTTCCGGTGCCCGTTACAAGTCTTATATATGATTTAAGCACTTTCTATAAAGTTTGGTTGAAAGCGGAGTTTGCCTACAATAACAGCTATCAGTCCAGCATTCAGATGGCTCTTTTTGAGGCGGTATCGATCTCCGGTTGGATGGTTTGAGCCGGAGAGGCTCAGTTAATAGGTGCAGATCTAGTTCAGGAGGCCTTGGATAAGGACTGGATTATTCAGGATAGGCTTCGTACATCCTTGTCCAGGTAGAAGAGTTATGCAGACCGCAAGGTTCAGGATGGCTGGTGAGCGGGTATCGCTCTGAGTGTCGCCTATGAATGGCGTGATGAGATTCGAGAAGAAGGGCAAGCTTAACCGTAGGTTCATTGGTCCATTTAAGCTTCTTGATCGAGTGGGATAGGTGGCTTATAAACTTGCATTGCCACCTAGCTTATCAAATTTGCATCCAGTGTTTCATGTGTCCATGCTTCGGAAGTATCACGGCAATCCATCCTACGTATTAGATTTTAGAACTGACCATGTGGACAAGGATCTGTCTTATGAGGAGGAGCCGGTGGCCATTATAGACCGGCAGGTTCGACAGTCGAGGTCGCAGAGTTTTCCTTTTATATGTATTCAGTGGAGAGGTCAGCCTCCTGAGGCATCGTCCCGGGAGTCCGAGTCTGATATGTGGAGCCGTTATCATCATCTAATTCCCGACTCAGGTACTTCCTTCTTTTGTCCGTTTGAGGACAAATCATTATTTTAAAGGTGGAGAATGTGACGGCCCAAAGGGTCATCACCTGTTTTCTTACCTACTCTACGCTTCCGAGGCCTTGAAAACCTCATTTATAGTGACCTCAATTTGTGTGCGCAGTCCAAGCGCGTAGCCGGAAAGCTTAAATCTGAAATTCTTTGAATAATGCTAAATTTTGGTACTAAAATGATTAAATTTATCTTCGATCAACATTTTAGGTATATGGATCCAGACCCGTAATTTGACGTTCCCAGAGAGTCCGTAGGAAATTATGTGACTTGGGCATGTGCCCGGAATCGAATTTTGAGGTCCCAAGCCCGAGAAATGAATTTTTGAGTGAAATTGTTTCCTGGAATTAACTAAGGAAAATGGAAATAAAATTTGAATAGAAGACTAGGGTATCGGGCCCTACTTTGGTTCTGGCGTCCGGTACAAGTCATATATGAGATATAAGCACTTTCTGTAATGTTTGGTTGAAAACGGATGTCGTTCAACGTGTTTCGGACTTAAAAATGGAAATTTTATGTTTTATGAAAATTCAGAAGAAATCATGAGTTTTGAGGCTTAATTTGATGCATATGATGTTATTTTGGCGATTTAATCGCCGAGTAAGTCCGTAAGATGTTTTTGAGGTTTTGTGTATGTTTGGTTTGGAGCCCCAAGGGCTAGGGTGAGTTTTGGATAGGCCGTGAGTGCATATTTTACCTTTGTAAAATTCAGGCATTTTCAGTTCTGGTATCTTCGCATTTGCGAAGAAATTCTTGCAAATGCATTCTCCTGATCGCAAATGCGAAAAATGGAATCTCTGCTCCTGTATCACAAATGCGAACTTTTGTCCGCAAATACGATATAGAGCATGTCGCAAATGCGAAAGTCCTAGATTTCTTCAGAGTTCACAAATGCGAACTCATCTTCGCATTTCCCAAGTTAATTGCGAACCCCATTTCGCAATTCCCACATCTACGGCCCAACAAATTTTATACTTAGTCAAATTTGAACCATTTTTCACCATTCTTCAAAAACACAAACTCCTTGGGCGATTTTTCAAGAACAAACTTCCTTCCAAATCATTTGTATGTCGATTTTTACTCAATTAATTCAATCAGTAACATCATTTAACATGTTTTCAACTTGAAACCAAAGATTTTCATGTGTGAAAATGGGGGTTTCAAATAGAAATTAGGTTTTCCAAAAATTAGGGATTCAGACCTCAATTTGAGGTCCGATTAAAAAATAAATTATAGATATGGATTCATGAGGGAATGGGTAATCAGGCTTTGGTTCGAACCTCGGGTTTTGACCAAGTGGGCCCAGGGGGCGCTTTTGGGCTTTTTGGGCAAAACTTTGGAAAACTCATTTTTATAGCATTTGTTGATTTATTTAAGTAATTTGTGACTAGATTCGAGCGGTTTTGTGATGGAATCGAGGGAGTGAAGCCATAGTTGAGGCTTGAGTTCAAGGCATCTAGGTAAGTGTTTGGTCTAACCTTAGCTTGAGAGAATATGAGTTGAGTCTTAATTTCTACTTGCTAATTGTCGAGTACGATGTATAGGCATGACGAGGAGTATCTATACATTAATGTGTAGCATGATCGTGAGTCCTTATATTGCAAATATTTTTTTTTGGTTATAACTTTCATGCTTTATTGATGATTCCTATATGTTCTAAAGAGGATGTGAAAGGAATTGTGATCTTTAAACTTTGTGGAGCGTTGGCTAGATTTGATATACAAATAGTACTGGTATATGAGATATCTAAATCTTTGGAGCATTGACTCAAGTGATAATGTGAACTATGAGATGAAAGTGAAAGAAAAAGAAAGAGTTATTGGTTTATTCCCTTGCCGGGACGTTTTGTTGTTTTGTTGATTTTCTCCCTTGCTGGGATATGGAAACTTATTGATATTATTTCCTTGCAGGGATTTAACTGTTTAATTGCATTCTCTGAAACTTATTGATATTATTTCCTTGCAGGGATTTAACTGTTTAATTGCATTCTCTGACCAGGGTCTTTTTTGGAAAGTAAAGACAAATGCGGAAAATAAAGAAAACAACTAGAATAAAGATGCATGATGCTTGTTCAGCCTTGCTACCCCGAAGGTTTCCGGAAGATGGTGGTCCTGATTGACTAGTTGGTGAGGCTCTCCCCACGGTTCACAGCCTAAATGGAAGGGCCTTCCTCCCCTTCCTTTTCAAAGATCACACAACAATCCATGTCCTCCTCCAGAAACAGGTTCCTCACTGTCGCGAGAGCCTCGTCTTTCTCTGACCAGTAGAGAGTGTCGGCTGGTGAAATGTCTGCTCCAACTGAGGTATGGGGCATACCAATGGGTAATATGGGCCAGCGCCAGGGTGGTGACCAGTTTCTAAATTACTGCCAAGTGTATTCGTACCCCAGTCCGAAGGTAGTACCATGTTTCTACAACTGGATAGGTTTGGTGATACCTTGAAGATTCTTACCAAGTCCTTTCCCAGGTTCATACCCACTCCAATTAAGAATGCTCTCAACCTTGTTTCTCCACCATTTGTCCTTATCCACTACGTTGACCCGCTCGATATAATGATTTGTCTCCCCGCCTATTCTTCTTCTGCCTCCGATCATTGCAATGGTCTGGCGACTGTATATGGGGTTGCTACAGTCGCCATGTATGATTACTTCCTGATGGTTCCATTCGAACTTCACCGCCTGATGTAAAGTTGATGCCACAGCCCCAGCGGTATGGATCCAGGGTCTTCCCAGCAGTAAGTTGTAAGAGGCTAGTATGTCGATGACTTGGAACTCAACATCAAACCAAGTAGGTCCCATTTGCAAACAGAGACTAACCTCCCCAAGAGTATACCTCTGAGAACCATCAAAAGCCTTAACATTAATAGCCCCATCTTTTATCCCGTGCAATCCTTTGCCCAACTTCTTGAGGGTGATTGATCCTGGTAATGAAATGGTCTTCACATTGCACGGTGATATGTAGTGCTTTGTGGTGACTGAGCCCTTCAGGTGGCAATTCATCCTCATGGAAAGTGATTTTGTGACTTTCCAATACCTTCCCTATCATATTTGCCATCTCTCCTCCCGTTATGTTGCTTGGGACATAAGCCTAGCTCAATATCTTCATCAAGACGTTCTTATACGTCTCGGAACTCTGCAGCAATGCTAAGATGGAAATATGTGCTGGAGTCTTGTTTAGCTCTTCAACAACTGAAAATTCTTTTGCCTGTACCTTTATCTAGAGATAGTCAGGTCCAGTTTCAATGGGACGTCCAGGAACCTACTTGGTGGACTCAGCTAGGTGCTCTGGTGTGTATACCCTGCCTGTTCTAGTCATTCCTTGCGCAGCAATTGCTTCACCCGCGCGTGCTTTTCCTTTCCTTCTTGCCTCGGCTGTGTAGTCCCAGGGTATGACTTTTGACTAAAATGGGATTACGTCTGACATGTTGACCGAAATGGGCACCATTGGAGGAAACATAGTAACTTCAATCGGCGCGGGTGCTTTTGGAGTCCTAAATTCCACCTCAATCAGCTTTGGCACCTTTGCAGAAGGTGCCTCGAACTCAAATGGTACAGATATATTTACCACGTTGCCGGCAGATGGCTGGACTTGTACAATAATGGGATTAAGAGTGACCGCCGGTTTCTTTGGCTCATCTCCTTCAGATATCAAACCAATCGACCCGTCGGGGTCCCAATCATCTTCTACCTCAATCATGTTGACCCTTCAACATTTATGGTCTGGTAGAGGGTTGTTACCAACATTAGGAGTAGGCTCCTTAGCTACGATGACCTTGTTGTCAATTAAGGTATGGATTTTTTCCTTCAACGAGCAGCACTCGTCAATGGTATGGCCTTTCATCCCCGAATGTATGCGCAAGTTTTATTTGGGTTTATCCATTGGGAAAGGTTTTCTGGGGTTATGGGTGGGATGGGTGTATCATATCCAGCGGATTTGAGCTTCTCGTATAGTTGGTCAATGGGTTCAGCAATAGCAGTGTACTATCTGGGTGGTTTGCGGTCAAAATTTGGTCTTGGTCGTGGGAAGTTTTGACGGGTAGGTGGTGATGGATAGTGAGGAGGTTGGGGTGTGTAGGCTTGGTATACAGGTGCGGGTTGGGCATATCCTGGCGAGGTGGGTTGATATGTAGGTGGTGGAGATGACTGGTAGACGGGTGGTGGATTTTGGTAAGTGGAAGAAGGTGATTGTTAATTTAGAGAGGGTTGGTACATGAGTGGAGTTGGAGGGTAGGGTTGGTATTTCACGGGAGAATGGTTTCTTTGCCCAGCCACTACGGTGTTTACATCCTTTTTCTTTGATGAACCACCAGATTGCAAGGATTTGTTGGTGGGCTGCAATGCCTCAAGGTTGGTTACCATACCATTTTTGATTCCCACTTCAATCCTTTCTCCCAGTTTGATGATATAAGCGAACTCCTGCCCCTCTATCAGCATCAATCTCTCGCAATACTGTGGGTCTTGAGCACGAACAAAAAATCTATTCATTTGTTCTTCTTCCAAAGTTGGCCTGACTTTGGCAGCCTCCGACCTCCATCGAGTAGCATACTCGCGAAAGGTTTCAGTAGGCTTCTTCTTCAAATTCTGAATGTAGAACATGTCTGGCACGTTCTTAGTTTTGAACCTAAAACGGTCCATGAAATCGGACGCCATGTTTACCCAACTCGCCCACTTCTTCGCATCATGGCTGATGTACCAAGATAATGCATCCCCTTTCAAACTCCTCATGAATAGCTTCATGCGGATTTTCTCATCCTTACCAACTCCCACTAATTTGTCACAATACATCTTGAGGTGAACCCTAAGATCACCCGTACCATCAAACATTTCGAACTTAGGAGGTTTGTACCCCTCCGGGAGTTCGACATCGGGTTGAACACACAAATCTTCATAACTCAGACCTTCCACACCCTTGTTACATTGCACGTCTTGAACCCTGCTAGTGAGTTTCTTGAGTTCAGCAGCCAAGTTCTGAATGAGTGAATTTGATTCTGACACGTCTGGTATGGGCTGTGTATAGTATGGCACATTATCCACAAGGATAGGGGTATCCTGGTGGTTTGGAGAATTTTGAGTCTCAAGGATGAGCGATGGAGCATTGCTGACTTGGGTTGGGGTCTTCTGCGGAGGATGCAGGGACCTGATGGTTGACATCTGCAGCAACAATGGAGATAGACAAACTTGCCAAACTCCGAACCTGGTCCAGTTCCTCTCAAAACCTTAGCAAAGTTTGCTCCAAATTAGCAGCAGTTTCCTTGGTGATCGAGATACCCTGGGAAGTTCTCTCAATTTCCTTTCTTGCTTCATTATCTGCCATATTTCTTTTGTTCCTATTTCTAGGAGGACTCGGAGGAGGAGGAGGAGGACCCTTAGATCTTGTTGAATATGCTGATGGTGCCAGAATGCTTTGAGGAGGGGGATAAAACAAAAGGAAACAAAAAGGTAAAAAGTTAGTGCGGATTTTGAGAAAGAAAATATTGCGGTAATTAAACACGTTTTTGCAAAGGTATAAATTGTTTTCTATTTGGGTGCCTTGTTGTGCCAGAGGTAGGCCTAGCGAGAAATATGTTTTGGAGAACTCGTAATACCAAATGCCTCATTTTACTGATAGAAAATAGAATGAGTCAAACAAACTAAAATAAAGAAGAATTTTCACTAATGGCCGAGGGCCTTATTACATCAAGAAAGCAGTAAAATCCTAACTACTTGGTCGCAGAGGGCCTTCCTCAGATTCGGTATCTCTGCCTCCCTCGTATAGTTTCATCAGCTCGCGCAGTCCCAACAACAAGTAAGCTCGAGCCAAGTGCCCACCTTCATCACCTTCAGCTTCATGACAGTCTTTGATCCTATTCAGAAACTTGCCTTCCAGCTCTACTATACCCTGTTCCAAGTACCCCAAACGGCTGCTTGCACGGACAGCCATGTCTTTGCATTCATTGATTACCCGCTCTTGAGCCTCTAGTATTTTCCGGTGTTCACTTTCACACTCTCACATTCTAATTTATTATACTTGACCTTTGCTGTAGCCTCCTCATCAATAACCTTGTGACCATGGACGAAACCTATTTTCCCCAAGCCCATATGATCATCTTCTAACCACCCTGGATAAAGCGACGCATATCCCGCTTGATACCTGTCTGGCTCCATAGATTCCTTTTCTAGAATGATTTTGGAGTGCCACATATGCTCAGCCCGGCACCTGTGTGGGCTATCGTCATCCTGGAAATCAACCCTATAATGACTCATCTTTTCCACTCTTGGTATAATCTTCTTCCTTCTGGCTTGCCTCATGACTCGGAGAGGGACATAAGGGTAAGTTCCTCTCAATATGATGAGTACAAGGAACAGTGCATCCCTAGAGCGAATGATAAAATCTCCAAATGGAAACCACTCGTACATCCATTGTACCTTCTCTTCTCTCAGATTCCCTAATAGTTCCACCCATCCACTGGCGTCTTCCGGGTGAGCAAACATATCTATCATGAAGTGCATCTGCTTTGGATAATGGAAAGCAATATGTTCATTCCAATCTCGTCGTATGATCTCCTGCCTATACTCTCCCTTTTGAAGATGTTCAATTATCCAGAGTTGTAGTAGAAGATTACACCCTTCGAAGTGCGGTGCCCCTTGTTGACATTTCTCTAAGGCTAGGTACAGTTCTGCGAGGATCATAGGTGCTATGCTGAATGTCTTCCCGTCGATACCCTCCATTTCATCTTTAGTTACCATGGCTAGTCTTGTGTGGATTCTAGCCTTCTTCATCGAAAAAATTATCATGCCCAGGAAACAGAACATAAATATAAAGGCTCTCCTATGTATGTTCCCCAAAGAGGTGAGGGCGAACTCGTCCATGTGATTGCGGTAAGATTTAGTATGTCCGAACATGTCATACATGAATTTGAAGGATATGTAGGAGTCCTTCAGACTGGTCATATTAGTATTCTTTTTTAGCCCCATCCCTTTTAAGAACCCTCTACCTTTGCAGTTTTCTGGCGCAGCCCCAGGCTATCCCATGGAATTCCGGCTAAACCCCCAATTTCCTCCAATAGTGGCATCATTTCGATATCCCCAAAGCGGAAGACGGACCGTTCACTATCCCAAAGCATAGTAGCAGCTTCCACAGTCTTGTTATCTGGAAAATCATCCCACCAGCTTAGCAACTTTGGATGAATGTTTGATACCATACCGAACCTGGGGACCTCGTGCCTCATTTCCTGCAAAACAGAGAGTTAGGCCCTCAACCCCAACGGACTTGGCCATTTAAATCAATAATTAGCAAAGGTATTTAGTTCTCCAAATCAATGCACATAACGTGAATGTCCGTTTGGGTTTCGAGGAAACCCGATGGACTTTGGTTTAGGCTATCCTAATGAGTCATTATGCAGACGACATAACTGACTCAGCTAAGTTTGGCCATGATACATGAACAATTAAATGGAGTAAGGTTTCTACTTTTGAAGTGCTAGACAAGGTACCCTTGAGCTGACAACTCAAAAGGGAAAGGCGCGGAACCGTCGACTACACCGTTAATCGACTGGTTTTACCGCAAATATGCCTTTGCCAAATTTAGGGGGTTCACAATGTGGAAGAGCGCAACCACTCATTATAAGCATTGCAATAGGATTTGTTTGGCACGAGTGGAAGATGATGTTGAAGGATGCAATTACAATAAAGAAATTAGTACATGTATTTTCACGTTCATAAAATAATGATTACAATAAATGCTTGAAATTAAGGACGGAATTGAAATAATGTAAAGACAATAAAGCGGTAAAACCGTTAAAAAAGAGAAAAGACATGAAGAAACCCGTTAGTAATGGGAAAAAACAATTAAAGCAATAGATAAAGATAGTAAAGAAAGCAATAAAGTCATAGAAGCACGTAATGGTATAAGCCTTAAAGAAATTCCCCAGCAGAGTCTCCATGCTCTCGACGCCCCCTTTTTCAAGAGTGAAATTGGGTTTTACGACAATATGGGCAAAACAACTCTATTTTCTGTCTGGGAATTGGGTTATGAAATCGGAAGAGTCGCCACCTAATGATTATAGTGCATTAGGATACTTTAAGATGAAGAGAGTTCTTTTTAGAGAAAAACCAGAGTTGGGTAAGGGCTTGAAATTATGTCGAAGGGAAGGAGTTAGGCACCCCTCAAGATCCATAAATGTGGTTCTCGGCCGTGCTAATTGTGACTTTATAAATAGATGAAGCAATTAAACAAATAAGGTTCAAATATAAGACATTCACACAACTTGAAAGCTTTAATGAAAAGGGAGGACATAAGTTTAGAATAAGAGAGAGGGTTAGTTTGAAAAGCATTAAGAAAGCATTTAAATAAAGCACATAAGAGAAAGAGGGGTCCTAGGTTTAACTATTATATGGATCATTCGATACAATATCCCGCACATTTTCCCGAAGATGGATCGCTTTATGATATTGTTGCATCATCATCTCCATATTCTACCCTCCCACCCTATTAAGGTATTAAAACGCGTTCGTATGGTTAACTTATCGCATGCTAATACCCGTCCCCACCTGCTAGTCCTGGGGAATTAGGACTTCTAATCCTAAGAAAGGGGAGAAGGAAGTAGGATATATATATGGAGTATTCAAAGGTAAAAATGCTAGAGCGACAGTCAAAACAAGTAGTAGATAGGAGGGATGCAAATAAACAATTAAAGGCTCAAGTAAACCCCGTAACTTACAGCAAGTAGTTTTGCATGACTTCAATTACTGATTTGGTCATTAAAAGAGGTTAGGAAAGCGGGCGGAATAGTTTAACATATGAAAGTTAGATAGAAAATCTGCATTGCGCCCTCCGGGTTAGTTTTTAGAAGTTGACAGGACTTTTCGAAAACCAGCAGAACTTTTAGAAAAATGTTTTCTTCAGAAAATGGTTTGTTTAGGAAAGATTTAAAGTTGCAGACGATTTTTAGAAAAGAAAACACATGCTTCAAACAAAAGTCTGTTTAAAGAATTAAAACAACAGACTAGTTTTTTTTTTTTGAGAAAAGTGCTATAAATTAATCGCATGAGTTTGAGAAAGGGAGATGTCAGAAGAGTAGTTCACAAGAGCTTAAAGAAGTATTGAAATACCTTAAACACATGACCTTAACCCAACAATCACTGATTTAATATAGAAAACAGCTTGTAGGTTCTTGACATTTCGAAAAGGGCAGACCTAGGCCCGTTTGAGATAAGCCAATTTAGGATAAGTTAAAAACTGGGTCATTGGAAAACATTAGACGAGACTGGACTTACACTTACTTGCTACCCCTTTAGTTGCTGCTTTTATACAATTGGACGTCCTACTGTTTTGCCTAGCGTTTATATAGTTCCCATAGGCATGACATCTAGGTGAGATTATAAGATGCGAGCCTAATAACATGGTTTCTATATGGAGATGATATCGAAGCCTATAGACATGGTATCTAATGGTTGATGCAACAATATAAAATAGGCAGGGTAACAGTATACATGGATAAAATAAAGTCCTAAGACATGGTTTCTACTGATGTGAAGGTAAATGAGCCTATAGTCATGATTTTATATGATGTGGATGCAATAGTAAACGCTTATAGGCATGTTTTCTATACGATGTTGCTGTAATAATGAAAACCCTATAAACATGGTATATATATGAGAGATGCAAGAAACTAAAAACCCCTCACATATTCCCTTTCACTAGATCCCCCAAGTTCTTTATTACAAGTTACTTACAAAAGTTTGGACAAGAAAATAACATTAAAGAAGTAAATACATCAATACTACAACAGACCCCAAGAAGAGCAAAGCAACTTTAATGTCCAACGTATTCCTTTTATCAAATCCGAGCTCCCAAGATCCGAGGCTTTTCACTTTTTAGAGTGATACAAAGTTCCAAGGGCTTTCAATGGAACCCAAGCATTGCTTACACCCTAATTGGAATAGTGCAAGTGTGGAATTACCAGCCCTAAGGCATCCAAGTTCAGAGGAGACTCCAAGGTCCCTAAGCATGGCTTACCAAAGGGGGTAGGATCTTAAAGGGCTAAGAATAAGTATAAAAGTGAGGAATTAGAGGAAAACCAATACGAGAGGTGGTCATACCTAGCCATGAAGTGAGACTTGCACACCCCTAACCTCTTGCATGGTGCCACATGCAAGAGCAGACTTGAAAACAAGTCAGACTAGGGCATGTATGGTGATTAGGGCACCAACAGACCTGTGTCAACGCTCAAACACATAAGATATGGCGCGAGGGATGGGATTTCTTTGAGTAAAGGCTATTGACAGCCTTAGTTCTATACTAGAAATGGCAGTAGAGTGTCATCCTTATCCACAGCAACTCACATACAAACAGGGAGCAAGGAAATCATATAAAAGAACATAGCAGACAAGATTAAATTGAAGCATACCAATGCATAATCAAAGGAAAGTATTCAACATGCTGGACTTAATAAAACATTGAATGTAAGCACCCAAAGGGAAATGGGAATCAGGGATTAACATGTAGTAGTTTGAACTAAAGGTATACATAGATAAGGGTCATGGTTCAGGACTATCCATGAGGATAAACAGATAACGGGGCAAGGGGAAGGGGGATCGTCATGAAACTGAAGTATATAAAATAGGTGAGGTATCATGACAAGTTGGAAAAAGGGGGAAGGAAATTGAACATGCCAATACTCAATTGAACCACTGAAACAAACATGCAAACAAAGGGGTAAGGGGAAGGTATTGATCATGCAAGCTTAATTAAAATAACATAACAGACAAAGAAGAGGAGAGAGCAAACAGATACTTGAAAGTTAATAAATAAAGTGAGGAGCCTACTAGTGGTAGTTTGAATAACAAAACAAAGAAAATTCTTATAATTAGCCTTGGATTTCAGCTGACTAACTTATCAAGTAGCAAGGAAGAGAAAAGCTGAGAGTTTTTATGAGCAATAGTGGAGAGGAATCGAGAATGAGTTTTTCTTTGTGAGAAGAAGTAGAGGATATTCACTGTTGGAAAAATAAGCAACACTAAGGCAAGAAAATAATCCCAGTATCAATTACAATCAATTAGGGAAAGGGTTTCCCCCTAATCAAGGAGCCAGAATTGAAGTAAATAATCACCAGTTTATTTTTGGAAAGAAAAATCAAGTACAAGTCAGAAAATTCAGGACAAGGGGTTTGAAGTTCACACGTTTAATACATAAGGCAAGTGAGTCATATAGAGAATCAAGTAATCGAGATACTAATTGATTTTGCACTTGGTCAAAGAGCACGTCCAAATTAGAAAATCAGAAAAAATTCACAAGTAATCAATTTTCCCCAAAATTAGGGCTATCAGAAAAAGGAAAAATAGAATTATATAATGAGATGCACATATTCAAGCATGCAAGGCTAAAAGATAGTCATGTAGCAGTAGCACTCAAATAGAAAATCGAAGACGGTTTGGGTTTAAACATGGAGCGACTAAGTGCCAGAGAAAAATAAAAGTAAAAATAAGAAAAAGGAAAATCCCCTGAAGCTTAGGTTTTTGGTACATGTAGCATGTAAGGAAGAACATAGATGAAAGTGCACATAAATGACGAGCAGGGCACATAGTAGACATATTTGCTCAGAAACCCTATAAATAACGTAGCAAAGAAATACCTAGAAGCCATGGTGTATAATGCTCAGAAATCACAATAATTGATAGAAGAAAACACAGTAGAGAAAAATAAACAAAGAAATCAAAGTAATCAGGGAAACCCTAATTTTTTAGAAGATGAACAAGAGCAGAACACTATAAAGAAAGCATAGAACAATTTAACGAAAAACCCTAGAAAGGTAGTTAGTGAGACAAAGCACTTTAGAGCTAAAATAGAAAATGTCAAAATCACGGAGAAGAACACCCAGTAGCAAGAATAAACAACCAAAAATTAAAGAAATTCTTCAATCCCTTTGCCTCAAAGTTCAAGGTGTTCCTATGAATAGGAACCCCTGATGTGATCCATGGTGGTGGTCCTGGGGCTGAAAGCATCTCATCTAGCCATGGGCGAGCTTCATCACCCATAGCTAGATTTTCAATGTATTGCACCGGTTCAACATCCTCAAGCCCCAAGTATGTGTTCAAGTTGTTCAAGTTAAACCTCACTATCAGGCTCCTCACTTTTATCATTTCCCCCTTCTTTATGTTCGCCACATTGGTGTAAAATTCCCGGACCGGGTACTCTTTGGCATCAACCACACTTTGAGTGAACCATGTCCACCTCTGCCATTCTCGGAATTGTCTCGATACAACATGTTGTATTTATCAAGGTCTTTTAACAAGTACTGACGCTCAAGAGTGAGCAATCTTGACGGCCACAAGTCTTAAAAACTAGTGAAGGCAGCTAGATTGGCAAACTTATCTTCACAAATTTCTTTCTTTTTTGACCTCTCAAGGCCGGAAATTCTGTTATCACCCCCTTGGCCATCATCCGGGATGCTATCAACATCCACTATAGTAGCTGGTGCATCACGGACATGTGTAGATGCGGGATCTAAGGCTTGACTATCACCTTACGAACCCTAAAAATGCTCTAAGAGTGGAAGGTTCATCTCTGAGTTGAAATCTTATCTGAATCTGTTGTGGTTGTGATTGAACAACAGGCTACTTTTAGTCTCCCTCTGATGCTTCCCTATATGTGACATAAGAACTTGATTCAGCAAGCTCTGCACCTTTACCTCGGCTGGCTGTTGCCTTTTAGTTATAGCTCTTTGAAGTGTGAGGGGCAAGGGAGTTTTGCCTCGGCCTTAGGAGCGTTCACTTCTCCCCTTTGATGTATCACCACGGCCACATGATCTAACCATTTTCTGCAACAAACAACAGCAGGAGTCAAATATAGTTCTAGCGAAGATAAACAGAAAGTTACAGAATAAAACATGTTGCAGGGTGGGGAAGTGCGGTCCGCATAATTACAAGTGTTGTCGCAGGTTGGGTTATACAGACTGCACAATTTGAAAGTGCGGCCATAGAGATCAAACTACGGTCCACACAATTTTAAATGCGACAGCATATCTGAAGTGCGGTCCGCACATTTCTAAGTGCGGCTGCATAATTGGTACCTTAAAATGGAAACTCTCTGAAGATAGAGATTGCCCTAATCTACGGCGGGACACACTTTTCAGCGGCCACGATTGAATTTCTGCGGACTTCACAATTTTGAGTGCGGTCCGCACAATCTTTGCAAACCATATGCCCTAACCTTTACTTCTATGGACCACATAATTCCTTGTGCAGATGCACATTTCAAAATTTAATCGGGCAGAGTTATTTAGAGTTTCAATTTTATGCATAAATTGGACATGGTAGTACCATTAAACATGATCGACCAAATACCCATTCCCCCAAATATCAACTAGGAGTTTACCCAGCATAACTTGCACCCCACATAGATATGAAATTGGCAAATTGTAAAAAATAACTAACAAACAGTAAAGTAAACTAAGAAAATTGAAGAATCCTAGAAGTAATTTGAACATATTAGTTATTAAGTAGTGTCAAGGAATGACCACAAATGCTTAATTAGGTGGTAGATGGTTGAATAAGTTGTATGCAAGATTTTAGCCTTCAGAAATTGGAAAGTTTCAACAGTAGCATTAGGGCTACTATTTATACTAAGCGAGTTTGGCTAAGGATTCAAGAGACGAGTGCGGCCGCAAAATTCCTTATGCAGTCTGCACTCTATTACATGTTGTTCAATTTCCTTTTCTTGATCTACGGTCCATAGAATTAGCTGTGCGACAACACATTTTGGTGCGGACCGCCGATTTCATTGTGCGGCCGCTCTTTGGCTATTTCTCTGATAAATAAACTTAAGAGAGTTTGCGTTTTCCCATCTCAAATTGTGCAGTCCGCACAAGAATTATGTGGCTGCAGTTGCAATTTGCTGTAGCATTAAAAATTATGCGGTCCGCACCTTTTTCTATAATTAACTAATTTTTTTAGCAGGTCCCTATATAACACTCATTCCTGCAACACAATTCAAAACCAGTTTGCACAAAAGAAGACCTATCTTAGAAAGAAGAAAAGAAAAATAAAACAAACATGGGTTGCCTCCCGAGAAGCACGTGCTTTAGTGTCGCAACACGACGCAGGTTACCATCACTTGAAATGAATTGCTGCCACGATGTGGCCATCATTAGCTTTTTCAGATAATGCTTCACCTGGTGGCCATTGACTCTAAACACCTCATCAATTTTATTTTTCGATTCCAATGCGCCAAAGGGTGTCACACCCAAAACCTCAAACGGGTGACTCCATTTAGACTTTAACTTTTCAGGAAACATTCGTAACCGTGAATTGAACAACAACATATCACCCTATTTGAACTCTTTGTTCCGAATGTACTTGTTATGGAGGTATTTCATCTTCTCTTTTTATAAGGATGAATTAGTGTGTGCATGGTACCAGAACTCATCAAACTCATTCAAATGTGCCATCCATAAGATGGAAGCGATATCCCACTCAAGATTCAAATTCTTTAAAGCCCGCATAGATTTGTTCTCAAGTTCAACCGAAAGATGAAAAGTTTTTCCAGACACCAATCCGTATGGAGACATTCCAATAGGTGTTATGTCAGCCGTCCTATAAGATCACAAAGCATTATCAAGTTTTTTCAACCAATTTGTCCGGTTAGCGTTCACTGTTTTAGAAACAATACTCTCCCGGTTGGAGACTTCCGACCTCTTACTTGTGGATAATAGGAAGTCATGACTATATGAGTGATAATATAGTTGATGAGTAAGGTTTCGAAAGCTTTGTTGCAAAATGCGATCCCTATCGCTTATGTAGCCCGCGGAGTACCAAACCCTGTGAAAATATTCTTGTTCAAAAATGCCACCACACTTCTTGCTTCATTATTGGGTAGAGAAATGGACTCAACCCATTTGGACATATAATCAACTTCGACCAATATGTAGGTGTCTCCACAAGAACTCACGAAAGAAAACATGAAGCTAATACCCCGCACATTAAAAATATCAATCTCCAAAATTGAGGTGAGGGGAATTTTATTTTTCTTTGAGATTCCATTGGCCCTTTGATATTCATCATAACATTTGGTGAGATCACTTGCATCCTTGTAAAGAGTGGGCCAATAGAAGCCGCAACTTAGCATTTTGGCAGTCGTTCTTGCTCCACCATGGTGACCACCATACGACGAAGAATGACAAGCCCCAAGAATTTCATATTGATCCTCCCCCAGTATGCATCTTATAATCACTCCATCCATACAAATCAAAAAAGGTAGGGTTCATCCCAATAACAGTCTTGACAATCCCATTTGAGCTTCATCCTTTGGTTTGAAGAGAACTCATCCGGGATGATACCACTTAAAAGAAAATTTGCTAGATATGCAAACCGTGGCACCACTTTCATTGAAATAACCAATAATTGCTCATTGGGGAAGGATTCACTAATTTCAAGGCCATCATGCGGCGTCCCCTCCTCCTCCAAACGAGACAAGTGGTCTGCCACTTGGTTTTCATTTCCTTTTTGATCTTGGATATATATATATATATATATATATATATATCAAACTCTTGAAACAAAATAACACATCTCATCAACCGGGCTTTGGAATATTTTTTTCTCATAAGATAACGATGTGGCGCATGATCTGTATGGACAATCACTTTTGCACCCGTCAAGTACGGGCATAACTTCTCAATAGAAAAGACAATGGCAAAGAACTATTTCTCCGTAGTGGTGTAGTTGACTTAGGCATTTTATGGTCTTGCTTCCATAATAGACAAGATGAAAAATCTTGTTGATGCATTTCCCAAAAATAGCCTTTACCACTACATCGCTTGCATAACACATGAGCTCAAAAGTAACACTCCAATTTAGAGCGATGATAATAGAGTAGTAGTCAACTTGAGCTTTAGCAATTCGACTCTCATGCAATCATAATTGAAATGGAACTTAGCATCTTCCTCCAAAAGCTTGCACAACGGGTTCGCCACTTTAGAGAAATCCTTGATGAAACGCCAGTGAAATTCCCCGTTACCTAAGAATCTCTGCACACCTTTCACAGAAGTTGGAGGTGGAAGTTTAGAAATCACCTTAATCTTTGCCTTGTCGAATTCAATGCATTATTTGAGATCTATTGGCCAAGGACAATGCCTTCCTCGACCATGAAATGGTATTTCTCCCAATTGATCACGAAGTTTGTTTCTTTACATAATGCCAATACTTGATCCAAGTTTTTTAGACAATCATCAAAATAATTCCTGAACACCGAGAAGTCATCCATGAAGACTTCAAGGTAATCCTCCACCCTGTCCGTGAAGATCACCATAATACACCATTGAAATGTCATTGGTGTATTTCACAACCCAAACGGCATCTGCGAGAATGTGAAAGTACCATAAGGACATGTAAAAGTAGTTTTCTCTTGATCCTCTGAAGAAATAAGAATTTGATTATAGCCGAAATGTCCATCAAGGAAACAATAGAAAGTACGGTCGGCCAATGTATCAAGCCTTTGATCTAGGAAAGGAAGTGGAAAGTTGTCTTTCCTTGTGATTTTTTTTAGCTTATGATATTCCACGCACTCTCCATTCTGTAACCGCTCTTGTAGGAATCAAATCATTATTATCATTGGTGACCACCGTCATGCCCCTTTCTTTGGGACACATTGAACTGGAAAAGTCCACGAACTATAGAAAATGATGTAGATAACCCCAACATCCAACCACTTGATGATCTCATTTTTGCCAACCTCTTGCATGACTTCATTGAGTCTCCTTTAATGTTCTGTAGATAGTTTGTCACCTTCATCCAGTTTAATATTGTGCATGAAAAAAATGGGGCTTATCCCTCGAATATCCGCCAACATCCATTCAATAGCTTTCTTCCTCTTTTGTAGCACCACCAATATATAATCTACCTGCAAGTTATTCAAATAAATGGAAAGAATAACTGGTAAAATAGAAGAAAGGACAAGAAATTCATACCAAAGATATGGAGGCAATGAATTCAACTCCAAGATGTGAGGCTCCTCAATTGAAGGCTTTGTCGGAGGAGTTGTCTATTTTTAAGATCCAAGGACAATTTGCGGGGCTCATAAGTGTACGACCCCATTACCTGCAAAGAGTTCACACATTCCACGAAGCCCTCCATGTATTCATCATCAAAGTTGAGTAAGACAGCCTCCAATGTATTATTCAGAGGAAGCTTATGAGTTTAATTTTTTTTAACCTAGGGTTTGAAATAGTAAAAATACCTAAATTTCTAAGTTTCAAGGTACTTTGGGGGAAATCAAAAACGAAAAAGGAGAGGGTGAGTGAGCGAGAGAGAGAGTAAAGAGAGAGAGGGGGAGGGGGAGAGGAGGAGAGAGGAGTCTTACTTGAGAGACTGAGTGACCGGAGGGAGGCTTCGTGGGGTGGAAGATGATACAGAGTATAGAATAGAACGAGGGAAAATTTAGTGTATGGGAAATAATAATAAATCTTTCCCACTACAACAGTGAAATATCTTTATGGGAAATCTTTTTTATAATTATAAAAAGAAATTTAAAATATCCGTTCACATTGAGTGCATGGGAATATTTAAAATAAAATTATTTATTATTTAAGTTCCCACTGGAAATTTTTTCAGTTTTATATAATTATTTTTTTAATGACTTTTCTCAAAAAATTGGAGGGAACTAAATTCTGAGCATTTTTGTGCCAAACGTTTCGCAAAATTTTCCCACGGATAGTCAATGGCAAATGTTATTTTTTTTTTTAGGAATAAGAATTTTAATTTTCCCACGGTAGTTCGGTGGGAATTGCCACTAAAAAAGTTTCGGTGAAAAAATGATGTATTTCTGGTAGTGGCCCCAATACGTAATATTAGAGTAATTCTAAAAAATATATACATAAATTTTCTAATTTAACCAAAGGACCATGGGTTCATAGTCCGTAATATGAGCTATAGATCCGCCCCTGCCATTCAGCCGCAGACGCTACAAGTTGTTGTTACTATTCTGTACTCTACCATTGAAGTAAAAACTATTCACAATTTTAGGACAAAATTTAGCCAAGAGAGTAATATAATGAAACGAATATATATCTTGACATATACTTTACATTTTTACAATTACTAACGAACTAAATAATTTAAGAGGAAAATATCATCTCAAATTCACACCAAGCAATATCTGATTTAACTTTCCAACAAGAAATCAAAGAATAAGTAGAAAAGCTCATAATTAGAGCTAGAAATTAAGAAGCTAAAAACAATAGGCCATGTTAACCATTAAAGAGTAGTACTAGTTGTCTTGGAATACCTTGGAATTAAGATTTAAAAGTGCTCAAGTCCTTGAAAGAAGAAGGCGATGGTTCACCGCCGGCAGGTAAGTCGGCGAGGGCAGCGGCGATCCGGCGAATGCTTAAAGAACGAGCCGTTTTAAAGCTGTATGATCTTTGTGTTTTGGAGAATATGTTTGAAGATTTTGACAGAATCAAATAAACCAAAGCTTGAACCAAGGCAAATAGACCCACCTTTACCAATATACTTCCCTCAATCTCCATTACTGTTACAATTTCAATATAGAGTAAGTAGATTCTTGAAAAAGAGTATGAATCTGCTGTGAGATAAAGTAAGTTGTTAAGTAGAAGAAATATATGAAAAGTGATCAAATGGATGCTTTTGAGAAAAAATGGTACGTACCAGAAGTGTATATATAGAAGGAAAAAAAGAGACAGTGAAGCTTGTGACTTTCAAATTAGGCAACCTCCTTGACCGTTTGACGTGGCTCTCCCGTTGACATATTGCAACTCATCGAGTGGGCTACGTGGAAATTTCCATGCTACTTGACCACATGTTTGTTTTTTCAAATTGAAATATCATAATATAAGCTTAATTAATCCAATTTATTAAGAAGTGCCGATTGTCCGTATTTATTATAGAGAATTCGTAATAGATTAAACTACATTGATAAATTAAGTACAAATTCTTTACACTTAATAGTTTATATATAGTGGTAAGCAACCCCCACTTTCAATCGATAGGTTGTGAGTTCGAGTCTCCCCAAGAGCAAGCTGAAAAGTTTTTGGAGGGAAGTATGCGTCTATTTGGAAACAGCCTCTTTACCCAAGGATAGGGGTAAGGTCTGCGTATACACTACCCTCCCGGACCCCACTAAATGAGATTATACTGGGAGTCTATATTGATTAAATAAATTATTATTTCGTCGTGAATAGGATTATAGTTCTTGAAAAAGCAAAGAACTAAGGTGTCAATGAATTGATGAGGATATCAAGCTATTTCCGGTTTACATGACCATCACGATCAATAGCAGAAAGGTTGTTGATAATGATAAGGTATTTAACAGCGAGTTGTTGCTTTAACGACGAAATTACGCAATTGTTTAAAACTGTGTCGTGTCAGTTGTCATGCCAATGCAGCAAGAAAGTATCACGCGGCTTTAATTTATTTACTAGTTTGTGGAGTATGCTAAACCTAAACTCTTCTGACTTCAGATTGTGGATAAGATGAATTTGCCACGAACAGTATCCATTTTTAGTTAGGTTATAATTGGTCTAGTTGCCTGGGTCCAAGTTTCCTTTTTTTCCTCTTTTTTTTTTCTCCATAGGTACAATAGGGTGTCCTTTACATAATAGGGGTTGCTCTGATGTTATGCAACCCCCACTTTCAACCGAGAGGTTGTGAGTTCGAATCTCTCAAGAGCAAGGTGGAAAGTTCTTGGAAGGAAGGATGTTGGGGGTCTATTTGGAAACAACATCTCTACCCAAGGGTATGGGTAAGGTCTGCGTACACACTACCCTCCCCAGACCCCATTAAGTGAGATTATACTGGGTTATTATTGTTGTTGTTTGTACACTAGGGTGTCCAATAGGCGCAATAGACAATTTATACTTTCATGTGTTATCCAGTTTTTTGGCTGAGAAAACAAAATATTTCAAAGATGGGAAATAAGGAGTTTAATTAAAGAGGAACTAAAGTCAAATTTAACGAGTTACAACCGGATAAAGTTAATAAAGATGTTGTGACTATCTTTCCAACATTAATCTTGGCCAAATTAAATTTAACAGCAGGCTACAAAGATATAAGATAAAGCGTGAATACTGACATGCATGGGTGCTTATATCAAACCAAATAAGTTAACCTAGCCATGTGCTTGATAATTATGTGTATAAAATTAACCTTACCATGTTAAAGTGACATTACATACACATTAATCTTAATTAAGTGTTAAATATATGTACATATGAAAGGCACATATTGTAAATACTCGGTTCTTCTAAATTTGCCAGAACCACTCACCATAAGCCACAAAAATGCCAAAATGTATGGGTCAATATTGATATTTTCTGAAGAACCTCATGCATATTCGTTTTGAATTTAAGGTGAGATTAAAAATGATCTTTAATTTTATTTATTTTTAGAATAAAAAGCAAGTTCAAACCAACCACGTGTCATTTGAGAGCTGCAAGATTTATAAGTTGCGGTATGCACATATACATTGAACCATGTATCCAGTTAATCTCAGTTTGGTAGAACTTTTGCCTCAAATACAATTACAAGTATCAGATAACTCATTCTCATTGCCTGTGGAATAATAAAGATTAAGACCCCAAGCCATAAAATCGTTCAATTGTCACAACTTCCAAGCATAAGCTAACAAGGAATGTAAACCTGTTTTTTATTAGCTACAAAGTTGTTGCTGAATCGTTGAAGTGTTGCTGCCATGGAATTTTCTTAATTCACTGATTCAATCCTAACTTTAATTATGGGATTAGGCATAAAGTCAACGGGAACGACGAAAAAATACTTACTTTCGATAAAATTAAACGACTTACTATTGCAAGGCTTAAAAGATTATTTTCGACACATATATTTCCTAAATAAAAGGGATAATTTATATCATTTTCTCGAATTAAACCATATCCTTGGGTTTTATTGCAATATATCTACAAAATCAGTCACCTCGATACATCAGAAATCAATTGATACATTATTACCGGTTTCATTCTGCATCTGCCCTCATTTACAATCCATATACTAGGAGAGGAATATGTTGTACTTCCAAACCATGCAATATGCCGGAATGAAAAATGATGCCCAGCTGAAACATGAAAAAGGATGTATCTTGATAGAATCGAGATTGCATGCACAAACAAAACTCTAACAAGAAATATCTAAAAGGCACAGAGAGTAGAGAGGAAGAGGAAGAAAATGGTTTTCATTTCATCATACGATGTTACACCGAGAAATAGTATTTAACAGCCTAACTAACACTCACATACTGCTCACATGTATGCTGCTAGATTGTCTAAAATAACCGTCTCTTTAACAACTAACTCTATTCCTTTACTCCTCGTAACTCCCCCTCAAGCCGGAGGGTGAAAGCTGTCTAACACACCAAACTTGGATACTAAGCAGCTATATTGTGCAGTAGTCAATCCTTTTGTTTAAAGTTCTGCTAGCTGAGAATGAAGAAGAGACATAACATGGACGTATGAGCCCTTGATCTTTTCTCACACAAATGACAATCTATCTCGATATGATTTATTCTCTCGTGAATATTGGATTCTCAGCTATTCGTATTGCTGCTTTATTACCATAGAACAAAGAAACATGTTTGGATACAGTTATCCCCAACTCTTCTAGTATTCCTGTTAGCCATGTAACCTCTGCAGTTACAGCAGCCATATTTCTGTTCAGCTTTTGTTGAGCTCCTGCTCCTTATTGGTTGCTTCTTTAACTTCCAAGATATCAAGGAATTACCTAACTTCACAACATAACTTGTCATAAATCTTCTTGTATTGAGTCATGATGCCCAATCCAAATCACAATATGTACTGAGCTGATCACTCAATCCTGTTTCCACCAATAAGCCAGTCCTCATGCCCCCATTTCATATCTCACTACTCTCAAAGTTGCCTCTGTGTGTGATTATTTGGGTTTTTGTATAAGTATACTCAAAGTTTAGATTACAAAGCTTATGTTAGTTTTGGTGATTGTTAAGTATAATAACCTCCATATTAACCTTTGATATGTTGAGTTGTCCCTCAATTTTGAGTCACCTGTCTTCCCAACACGAGTGTCATACTCCATTGTTGTCGATTTTTGATTCAACTATATAGGAGTTGCAACTGGTTTTGCACCACCTAAGCTTGGCTCTGAGATTAATTCTAGAGCACAATTCCTTTGTTTGAGTAAGACTTCTTGGACCTGTAGAAAATCATTCTATCCATGATATGTGTGCTTTGGTTGTATTAGCATGATTTTTAGGTATAGGTTTTGATGAATGACAAACAATGAAGTCAAGTGTCAAACAACGTTATTAAATGACAAACAATCAAGATTGAATACCGAGAAGCATATTGATGAATGGATTGCATGGAAAAGCCAAAGACGAGCTCAAAAGTTCAAGACCGAAAACCCAAGGCGTAGGTCGTTAGGTAGAACCAATGTAAGAGCAACGTTTAAGTTATCTCGTCTTTTGGCTCAACATAGGTCATCATAAATATGCATAAAATCATCTTATCAAATCATATTTATCAAACATATTTCAAATACTTCAAACAAAATGATTTTAACGTTTTCATTTTAACCAAAATGGTTTTTGAAGTAAGTTTTCAATTCTGGACAGCAAAGTAAAATAATCGATTATTGCAAAGTGCATAATCGATTATGCTGGGAAATTCCATATTTACTGGAAATTCCGCAAGGTAGAATAATCGATTATGTGATTGAGAATAATCGATTATTTCACTGACCATTGCCTTCCAATGTTCAGTTTTATGAACGTTGAGAAGAGAATCGATTATGTATAGTAGATAATCGATTATCCTTGCATAAAATCAGCATTATTGATTGTCAATTAAGCAACGGACATACAACCTCTACCACTTATAAATAAAGGTCTTTTTGACTCATTTGATATGAACAATGTCTCTCATTATTCTTGAACATATTGATAAAATTTCTATATCGTATTTAGAGCTTTTGTTGAGCCATTTGAGAGACAATTTTGTGTTGTTCATAGAGCTTATATTGTATCTCTTTATCTACTCTTCTTAGAGAGTTCTTGTTGTAAAAGAGAAAGGTTCTTGAGAAGACCATACCTTCTCATTGAGCGTTGGGTTTGCTAAGTACCTTCAATCTTAGTGTGTGAAGTCTTGTGGTGCGGTATCCACGAGCAAGGTGAAGTCTTGAGGTGAGGTATCCTCGAGCAAGTTGAAGTCTTGTAGAGTGTACATCTACGAGCAAGTGTAACGGTTTGTTAGGCACCCGTAAGCTTAACGGAGTTAGTGTAAACTCGAGAGAGTCTCTCGGGGACTGGACTAACCACACGTTGTGGTGAACCAGTATAAATTCGGTGTGCCCTTTCCTTGCTCTTTTAATTACTGCACTTACTTTACTCCTGCAATTTTAATTCCGCAAAATTTACCGACATTCTCGTGCCTCACTATTCACCCCCCTTCTAGTGAAGGGCATAAATCCTAACAGTTGGTATCAGAGCCTAACTCTCTGAAAGCCTTAACCGGTTGAGAGAACGATATATATTTTTTTTGAGAATGTTGAGCGCAGGTATGAGAGTGAAGGACACTCCACCAATAGGCCTCCACTATTTGACGGAACAAATTACACATATTGGAAAGAGGGCATGAGAATTTTCATCCAATCAAATAACTTTTGCTTGTGGCAAATCATCAAGAACGGTGAACAAATACCGACAAAGAAAGTTGGGGAAACCACGGTTCCAAAGGAGGAAGATGGATATAATGCCGAGGACATCAAGAAGGTTGAATACAATGCAAAAGCCATCAATATGTTGTATTGTGCGGTGAATCCGGATGACTATCGGAAGATTTCTTGCTGCACAACCACCAAGGAAATGTGGGATAAGCTTGAGATCACTTATGAAGGTACGCCTCAAGTCCGAGAATCAAGAGTTGATTTTCTAACACATGAATATGAACTCTTTAGAATGAAGGAGCCGGAAAGCATCGACAATATGTTTGAACGGTTTTCAATGATCATCAACGATCTCCATGCTCTCGGAAAAGTATACTCGAACAAAGATCTAGTTCGAAAAATCCTGCGGAGTCTCACCCCCGAATGGCGTTCCAAAGCCAATGCCATCCAAGAGTCGATAGGAATCACGGACGTCACAATTGATGGACTAAGAGGTAACCTCAAAACTTATTAAAGCACAATTCTTAAACCTTCATTTGGAGATGAGAAAAGTCCAGGTATTGCCTTCAAAGCCTCATCTTCTAAAAGAGTAGAGGTAAGTGATTCGGAAAGCGATGATGATACTATTTCGAACGATTTAATTGAAAAGTTTTATAAGTTTATGAAGAAGGAAATGAAGAAGGAAGAACCAAGTCCTTCATGCCAAAATTGTGGAAAACTTGGGCACACCAAGTCACATTGTCCAAAACCCAAGGACAAGAAGAAGAAGAAACACCAAAAGAGCGTGACATGGGATTCGGACAGCTCGGGTGATGAAACTGCCGCCCTATGCTTCATGGCCAACGAGGAAGAAGAGGTAAGTAGTCCTAACTCTTACTCTTATGAATAATTACAAGAAGCTTTTCTAGAATTATATGATGAATTGAAAAAGTCTTCAAAAATCTCCAAAGAGGCCTAGGCTAAAATTAAAGTTTTAGAAGAGAAAAATAAATTTTTGGAAAATGACAATATTGATCTTAGAAATAAAATTAAGGAGATGCATGAAGATTCTTCAATTAATAAAAATTCTAATTGTTCATCCTGCGATTCTTTGAAATTAGAAAACATAGAACTTAGGAACACACTAGAAAAGCGTAGTATAGACAATCCTAAAATAGTTGAAGAAATAAAAAAGAAAAGGCCCAGGAAAAATAAAAGGCGTAAGAATTATGTTAGAAATTGCGATGCTCAACCTAGAAATAATTCTAGGATTTTTGTAAATGAGTCTAGAATTAATCATTTTAGACCACCTAAAAATGATTCTAGGAATTTTATTAATGAGTCTAGAATTAATCATTTTAGACCGCCTAGAAATGACTCTAGGAATTTCAACGCTTTTAGGAATAACGACCTTAGATCACCAAGAACATTTTTGGCTCAACCAAGACATATGCACAACCCGAATGTTATATGTCATTATTGCAACCGGGTAGGACACATAGCACCAGTATGTTTTGCAAAACATAGGGATTTATCTTTTAGCTATGATTATTATTTGCCTAACCCCCAAGGACCCAAAAGTGTTTGGGCACCTAAAACCTATTTTTAGGTACGTTTGCAGGTGTGCTTGAAGACTGCAATATTGTAGTAGATGCACCAAGCACGAAACCTTATTGCATCGAGGGGAAATTTCGGTTAGTTATCATATTTTTTGATAAAAACATAATAGTTGATATGTGTTAACGATTGATATGTCTTTGTTAACAATTGGTATCAATTATTTTTGTTGATTCATGTTTTGATAACTTTTATTTTGAATAACAATTGGTATCAATTATTTTTAAAAAATCATGATTGATTCTTGTTTTTGATGAATATTATTTTTGGTTTGGATAACAGTTGGTATAGTATTGAAAAATAAATGATTCATGTTTTTAATACAACTATTAGTTTGTCAAAAATTAACAGTTGATAGTTTGTTAAGTAATATGATTTGCTAAAAATAATCGTTATTATGGTTGTTATGTTTTTGCTAACATTTGGTATCATTTTGTGTTGGTATGATTTCTTTAAAAATCGTCATCATGTATATTCCTCATTGTATTTCCTATCTTATGTTTGACACTAACAGTTGGTATTCCCAAAAGGGGGAAGTGTCAAAAGGGGAAAGTAGCCTGTGTATACTCTCTTTTTGCTAATGCCAAAAGGGGGAAGAAATTAGGCGATATGCATCTAATAAGGGGGAATGTCTCCCCCTTCTAGTATGCTTTAATTGAGGGGGAATACTCAATTAAGGGGGAATGTTTTGCATAACTTGTATATTGAGATATAGCATGAACTTAGGGGGAATCCGATATGCATATTTCTTATTGTTTGTCATTATCAAAAAGGGGGAAATTGTAGAAAATCATTCTATCCATGATATGTGTGCTTTGGTTGTATTAGCATGATTTTCAGGTATAGGTTTTGATGAATGACAAACAATAAAGTCAAGTGTCAAACAATGTTATTATATGACAAACAATCAAGATTGAATGCCGAGAAGCATATTGATGAATGGATTGCATGGAAAAGCCAAAGACGAGCTCAAAAGTTCAAGACCAAAGACCCAAGGCGTAGGTCGTTAGGTAGAACCAATGTAAGAGCAACATTTAAGTTATCTCGTCTTTTGGCTCAACATAGGTCATCATAAATATGCATAAAATCATCTTAACAAGTCATATTTATCATAAACATATTTCAAATACTTCAAACAAAATGATTTTAACGTATTCATTTTAACCAAAATGGTTTTTGAAATAAGTTTTCAATTCTGGACAGCAAAGTAAAATAATCGATTATTGCAAAGTGCATAATCGATTATGCTGGGAAATTCCATATTTACTTGAAATTCCGCAAGGTAGAATAATAGATTATGTGATTTAGAATAATCGATTATTTCACTGACCGTTGCCTTCCAATGTTCAATTTTATGAACGTTGAGAAGATAATCGATTATGTAAAGTAGATAATCGATTATCCTTGCATAAAATCAGCATTATTGATTGTCAATTAAGCAACGGACATACAACCTCTACCATCTATAAATAGAGGTCTTTTTGACTCATTTGATATGAACAATATCTCTCATTATTCTTGAACATATTGATAACATTTCTACATCATATTTAGAGCTTTTGTTGAGCCATTTGAGAGACAATTTTGTGTTTTTCATAGAGCTTATATTGTATCTCTTTATCTACTCTTCTTAGAGAGTTCTTGTTGTAAAAGAGAAAGGTTCTTGAGAAGACCATACCTTCTCATTGAGCGTTGGGTTTGCTAAGTACCTTCAATCTTAGTGTGTGAAGTCTTGTGGTGCGGTATCCACGAGCAAGGTGAAGTCTTGAGGTGAGGTATCCTCGAGCAAGTTGAAGTCTTGTAGAGTGTACATCTACGAGCAAGTGTAACGGTTTGTTAGGCACCCGTAAGCTTAACGAAGTTAGTGTAAACTCGAGAGAGTCTCTCGGGGACTGGACTAACCACACGTTGTGGTGAACCAGTATAAATTCGGTGTGTCCTTTCCTTGCTCTTTTAATTACTGCACTTACTTTACTCCTGCAATTTTAATTCCGCAAAATTTACCGATATTCTCGTGCTTCACTATTCACCCCCCCCCCCTCTAGTGAAGGGCATAAATCCTAACAGGACCTTCAACCAAATTGATGGTTTTGAGGTTCTTGTGGTCTTCCTGGAGTCTTGGGCATTGATAAGTGCGAATTTTAACCTTTTATTTGTACCTTTTCACTATTTTTAGTGTAAAAGTATTGAATTATGTTATTAAAACTAATAAGAATGTGTAAATTTTAGGAATCTTGGAAATGTGGGCTCTTATGAAGCAATAGACGAGAATCATATTTTAGGTAAAGTGTTTGAGTTCTAAGCCGCTGTAGTCGTTCTAATTTTCTATTTTAGGAAATTTGTAATCAATCTGGGATAAAAATATCATGGTTTATTATTTTAATCTTTTATTATGGGTTTAATTAGTGTTTTCTTTATTTTCTTCATTTTTTACTATGAGTAGCTAGACTTTTACTAGGGTTGTGACCCAACCCTAGCATGTGAATCTTATGGATATTTAAATTAATGCTTGGGTATGATTGGGTGTTTGTTAATTTAGCGTGTTAGCTTTAATTGTATAATTAATGATTGGAAACATTTATTCATGCCCTTTTTGACTTGTTCCTTACTTGAGAAAGAGGAACCTAGTCTAGGAAACCATGATTAACAAAAAATTAGGTTAGTTAAGGATTTGACAAGCCTAGTTAAAGGGTTTCAACTAGAGATAGGGAAAACCCGACTTGAGCTCATATCAACTAGTGTGCTTGATACCCAATTGGGATTGAGGAAGCCAAATTGGGTAAATTATTCTAAAATCAAGAGATATTGAGTAGGTTACTTAGAGTTGAGAGTATAAAACACCCCGATCAACAAAATAGGTTTTAGTGTGCTTAAACCATTAGGCGAACACTTAGGTGAATGTTACATCTCTAGGCCTTTTAATCATTTGATAAAAATAAGAAAATAATTACCCTGTTTCTAGTTTCTTCTCATTAGTTTACAATTGTTAGTGATAACTTAGAAGTGTAAAACGAAACCCCTTGTTTGGAAGTGCAATTGAGTTATTTCATCAACTCTCATGAAGTGTACACCCTAATACCCATATTAAACTCCATATGGAGATCGACCCCACTCTTGTTGGGTACTAGTCTTCCAACGATCGTTTCCACTCACTGTTGAGTGTCGATTAGACGTGGATCAATTTTTGGCACTGTTTTTGGGATTTAAAGTGGTGTTAGCCAAATATTTGAGTGTTTTTTTGGAATGTCTTCTTTTTCTTCCGTGTTACTAACTTGTTTAAAGAATTACGGGTACAAACATGGCAAACAGTGAAATCAAAAATTTGTCTTTGGGGAAATTCGACGGCGAGGAAGAACAATTAGAGGGGGTACCTCAATAGCCATAAGCCAATCGGTGAGGCCAGGTACCTCATGACAATGTGCATGTTCTACCCCTACCTCCACTACGAGCTCCTCCATACTGGGTATAGCCCGATGAAGGTTATGCGAGTGTAATAGTCTCTCCCCATATTAGGGCGGACAACTTTCAAATCACAAATGTGATGCTCACTTTGCTTAGGCAATGGGGTTTATTTACTTGTGCTCCAACTCAATGCATATAGACATTTGAAGGGCTTTATCGATGCATGTTTGGGGAGCAAGCAAGCTAATATTTCTGATGAAGCATTGAGGCTAGGGATTTTTTCTTTCCCTCTATGGGGTAAAGCTTTATATTGGTTAGAAAGTTTGCTGAACCATTCAATTCATACTTCGGATGAGTTGGCGGAAAAGGTCATTGCTAAATTTTTCTCTCCTGAGTACATGGCTACACTTCGAAGTGAGATCTTGGCATTCTAGCAAGAGCCGAATGAATCACTACATGAGATATGGGATGTAGAATAATGGTTAAGGAATTTCCCAACAACGATATGATGTAAAACATGATACAACTAACTTTTTATCGTGGGATCAACACAACCAACCAATATGTAGTGAATCAACTAGCCGGTGGGAACTTTATGACGATGCCTTATGCGGAGGCATGTGAAATCTCAGATGAGATGAAAAAATATCGTCAGCTTGGCAATACTAGGCTAATGTTCCACAAGGTGATCCGAACATGATCCACTCCCACAAAGAATTGCATGACCATGGGCAGCCATTGCCGAATTGACCACTATCGTGAATCAACTAGCAAGAGCTCAACTTAGTCAAGTGCAAGCCCCTAAGAAAGTTAATAATTTGGAGGGAGTGATCATTTTGGTGAACAAGAAGAGGACTAATGGTCTATAAGTGCAAACTCGAGTGGAGAAATATGTGCAAGATGATAGTGGTTTTGAGCACGATGATTCAATTAATAAGCAAGAGGAAGAATTGCAATATGTGAACAATGTTTAAGGGAAAAGAAACAATTTGCAAGGCTCAAACCAACAACAATGGTGACCACAAAACGATCACGGCAATTGGAATTCTAACATCCAAAAAAATTAGCAAAACAACAATAACCAAGGAAATTGGAGTAGAAACAACCATCAAGAAAATTGGAGTGAAAGCAACCAAGGCAATTGAGGAGGCAATAATCAAGGTGGTGGGAGTAATAATCAAGGAAATTGGGGGTAGGATTTTGAAAGGCCCTCAATGTATCAACAATCGAGCAACCCACCCCCTTATCCTTCTCATGGGAAAAGTTTTTCAAATAGTGAGAGGAGACTTACTAATAATATTCTCATGCAAATGATGGAAAAAAATGCTAGTTCATATGCCCAATTTGCCTCTCGCAACGCATCAATCAAAAATCTAGAAGTTCAAATGGGGAAAATCTCTCAAGTTCTAAATTCTCATTCTAAGGGTGCATTACCAAGTGATATGGTGGTGAACCCAAAGGGTGGTAACAATATGGGGCATGCTATGGTGGTTATAACAAGAAGTGGAAGAGGCGAGGATGCACCCACCTCAAATGGAAGGCGACTTATTGATGATGGTCAAGTGATTGAAGAAGAAGAAATCCCAAACAATGTTGTTCAACCTAATGGGAAAGTTTGCATTGATATTGATGATAGTATGGAAGACTCAAGAGGAGGTGAACCTGTCTAGGCAACACATCATTGAATATTTATGGAATAAAAGGTACGTAAAATAAAGAACACACAGATTTTTTCATGGAAAACACCAGTCTCAAAAAGTGAAAAAACCACGACCTACTACTCAGTAGGATTTTCCCAAACTTCCACTAATATCACTTAGCTAAAACAACATCTACAAAAACTCTTTGTAAACCGAAAAATTAACTCTAATCGCGTTGTAGCACACAACCTCAACTGTTGCGACAACTTCAAGTTAGCTTGTAACTTGAACACTCAAAGTACCTAACAGAATTGCTTGTATAAAAGCTGAAAGGTACAATATTAAACCACCTACTACAAATTAACTAGAATAAGAAAAAAATATAATGGAAATGGTTCTTCTATCTCTTTCAAGTAGCTTCAGGAGTGCACACTTGAATCTCACATAAATTGCTTGCAAAATTTCCTTGCTCTTTTGCTCTCAATTTTGTTTAACTTCTACGTATGTGCAATACCTATAAAAGAGAATAATCACTGTCATTTAATAGGTTAGTGATCCTAGTTTGATTGGGATCAATTTCTGATCTTCTATCGTAGTTGAGTCCTTGAAGATCTCAAACTCCAACGACATCTTTATCCGTCTTGTGTTTTCTTCATATAAGGAGACTTTATCCTCTTATCCAAAATATACAACCTTTTCGATAAGATCAAGAGATAATGCTGATAACTTATCTTTTTCACGTGCACCTCACATGTTTAAATACATCAAGACTGTGCTTCACAAGATGGACATGGTCCATGACTGAGTCCATTTTTCATTCTTCAAAACTTCACATGTTCTTGGGCCAACAGATTTCGCCTTTTTGATGATGACACGCTCTGTGTTTTTTAATGATCAAAGAACCTATAGCAACTCAGCTTAACCATTAATACAAACTTAGAAAATTTACTTTTCATGAAGGACCAGGTTAATTAGGTTATGAATATAACTTATTTTAGAATAATGTGTAAAGCACAATATCTCTTCCCCTTTCGACATCATCCAAAATTTTTATATTGTGAATCCCAAAATTTAATAAGTACTCATGGTCATTGGGGCAACTACAAAGGGCAATCATGGGGCAATCATCAGTAATCACACAAACATTTCAAACTATCGAGGTTAGAATAATCATTGAACAAGAGATAACAATAATTGTCATTGATAGAGATATGTTGCCACTAACAATCCCCAAAAATAAAGAAAAATGTTTGTTGCTAGGAGACAGAGTACTTGAACTAGTTCAGGAGACAGAAACTAGGAGTCTTAAGGCTTTGAGGAACTGGAGGATCGAGTTTGGAGAAGATTCTGTATATTCTGAAGTATTCCATCATTCTTCTCCTTTTCGTTTGAATGCTATATTCTGAGACTATCCCTCTTAGCTTCCACTTCAACCACACGAGCCTTGATCCTAGCAATTTCAGAATCCTTAGCTACACATTCCTAAACCAAAGGACTAACTTTGCTGTAAATGAGTGTCATCATGGATGAATCAGGTTCAAGTGGAATGGCATTGACTGGATAGTCACAAGAAAGAAGAATTTTGATGCCAAAGTGTTCTTTGCTCGACGCCATTTCCCATTTCTTCAGAGGCACATTGAGCCTTTCTAGAACTGTGGTTAGTATGAAGACATATGGAGTAGCATGAGCCTTGGAACCATTTATGACCCTGTCTAGCAGTTCGACTATGAGGGCAGGCTAGTTGATTTGCTTTCCTCTCTCTAGGCATTCCATAAGAACCATATCCATGTAGTTGGCAGTGTGTCTTCTCTCCTATATTGGCAATAAGCACTTGTTGACAAACTCAAACACCACATTGTGATAAGGCCTCATCTCACTTTTCTGCACAGCTCTGGCTTTATTCAAATCCTTTGAATCACATAACCTTTTGGTAATTTCAAGGGCAGTGGGGAGGGAGTCTAGGCATGGCCACCTTTGCCTAGTATAGTCATCAAACCCTTCAGAGGGTATGCAAAGAATTTCTCCCAGTTTCACAACATCAAATTGCACTTGAACTCCCTATACCAGGCTACTGACAGCTCCATCCACAACAGCAACATTTGGCATAAATTCAATCAGCTCATTTCTGGCTAGACTTCCTTCTATCTGAAGGACCATGTCCTTCTATCCCTAAGTATCTAAAAAGTCTACCAATCATATCATCCATGGTTCCACCAGGTCCTTGAACAATCTACCTTTAAGATTTTCTTCTGCCAAAAATGGCAAGTTTGTCATGTTCCTTCTTAGATTCATCTATTTTTTCCTCTTCTCCACTCCAATCGTCATCATTAGAAGATTTTGTTTGTTTAGCTTTCACTGCAAATCTTGTACTCTTGGCTAGTATGGGTTCAGCAGCTACAGGCACAAAAGAGGACTTCTTGGTGGAAGTCTTGGGTTTCTTAGGCTTGGGTGTAGGAACCTCCACTTTTTTACCCCTCTCTTGATGGACCAGTTCCATATCCTCTTCCTCAATAGGCTCTGAGGATTCTACAACCTTTCATTTTTCCTTATCCATTTTCTTTTTCTTGCTTTCTTCTAAAGCCTTTTGTAGATCATCTTTACTCTATTTTACCCTGCTTCTTGTGGATCTACCCCTAGGCACTGAAGAGGAAGTGGGTGTTTGGTATGAGGTTTTTCTTTTCTTGGATGGCTTGGTAACATTTGGGGGTTTTGGTGTTGTAGCTTTGCATTTCTTTGGGTCATAACTTACCCAACCTTTTTCAGTAGTCAAGCAAGGTTTCTTTAGTAGATTAAATAGGTTCATCTATTTTTTTGCTTGGATGAACCAACACCTCAGGTGCTTCCCCAGAACCACTTCCTCCTAACATCATGCCACACTCTTCTACCCTCTCTTGTGCAACCCCACATATAGCAAGAACCTTTCCCTTCCCATTTTCCCTCTCTTCACCACATGAACCCTCTTTCTCTTTTTCTTTCCAAAATTCTTTTTACCTCCACTGTTACGTAATTCAAGCACTTCAACATCCCTAATGGGTCCAACTAGAACAAATATACTCTCTAAGTTTTCAACCATAGAAGAACTTACCTCAAAATGAGATTCTTGAGTCTTTTCAGAGTCAGAAGACCCATGTCCATCCCCCTCAGTCGCAGATTGAAAGGATTCGGACTCAGATCTATAATCAGAATTCAGAGCTGGGCTTTCTTTCACTTGGCTAGCTTTCAACCTTTCATTTAAGACATTCCTCGGAGCCCCAGATGATACCGTTTTTTGAGCAAGCATTTTCTGCCTTCGAAAAATAGGTTTTGGAGATACACTGGGTGGAATAGATGAGGATGAATTTGAGGGATATGGTGGTGGAGGAGTGTCAGGATGATCTTTTGGGTTAGACATAATTCTTCGTTTCTTGAGAGAATTTGGGAATTTTGGAGAAGGGGGCAATTAGAATTGAAGAGAAATTTTTAACGGTTTAGAATTATGAAGAACACTGGAGATGTGGTGTGTATTTAAAGAGAATTAGACGTTAAAAAAGTAACAATAGCTTTTGCAGGGGTCAAATAGAAGTCTAACCAAACTGAAATTCCAGAATTTTAATGATAGATTTGGTTTCCCTAGATATAGGAAAAAAACACAGTTTAAAGTTCTAGATGGACGGAACTGGTTCAATGTTTAACATATAGAATTTTCTAGGAAATTGATAAATATAAGACTTCTGCTCATAACCGAATTATTAATCTTTCTAATTGCACAGAGTATAGAAAGTATACCCGAGCTTTCATACGAAGCCATACTGATGAACTAGGTTCTTCATTTAGAGCTCTCTTGAATATGCCTCAAATGCCATAATAGAAAAGATTTTGTAAGAGATCAATGAATCATATACACACATGTCACATAACTATACTAATTAAAGTATGAGACTGAGTAAGAATTAATCTAGATATTTTCACAAGGTTAGAATTCCTAGCCATTTTTTTCATTTTTTTTTTCAAAGTGCGTTCTGAGCTGGACCTATTAGGTTATCTTAATCATCCCTAATTCCAACCTATTCCTCTCAAAGTTTTCTCTACTCAGTGCTTTAGTGAATATGTCAGAAATTTGTTTATCAGTAGCACAAAATTCAATGGAGATCAAACCTTTCTCATAGTTGTTTCATAAAAAAAGATGCCTAACATCTATGTGCTTAGTCCTTTTGTGATGAAGAGGGTTCTTTGCCATACTTACAACACTAGTGTTATCACAGAATATAGGAATGCAACCAACTTCAATGCTAAAATCTACTAGCTTCTATTTGATCCGTAGCAATTGAGCAAAAAAACAGGCAGTAATAACATACTGACCTTCAGCAATAGATAAGATCATTGAATTTTGCATTTTAGTAGCAGCATATCCAAGGAATTGTTCCATACCCGAGGTGCTCGTCCTATCCACTAGGAAACCTGCATAATCAGCAGCAGCATATCCTACTAGATTGAAATTACTACCTTTGGGGTACCAAATACACAGATGGTGCCTTCAAATATGTTAGTATGCTCTTGACAGCAATCAAGTGAGACTCGTTTTGATTTACCTGAAGATGAGCAGAAATCCCACATTGAAAAAAATGTCAGGTCTGCTAGCAGCAAGATACAAGAGTGAACCAATCATACCCCTATTCTACTTTTGATCAACTGATGAATCAGGTTCATCAATGTCTAATTTAGTGGAAGTTTCAATAGGTGTGTCTATTTCTTTTGATTCTTCCATTATAAACTTTTTGATAAACTTTTTTGCATATGTTTGTTGATGGATCATGGTTCCATTAGGACATTATTTGATCTTCAAGCCTAAGAAGAAGTTAAGCTCACCCATAATACTCACTTCAAACTCATTTCCCATTAATTTTGCAAAGTCCTTACTTATCATATTAGTGGTGGCCCCAAAGATTATGTCATCAACATATATTTGTACCATAAAGAGATCCTTACCTTTCTTCCTTTATGAATAAGGTACTGTCAATTTTACCTCTTTTGTAACCATGATCCAGTAGGAATTTGGACAGTCATTGATATGATGCTCTTGGGGCCTGCTTGAGTCCATAGAGAGCCTTGTCTAACTTATACACATGCTCAGGACCTTCTTTGCTCTCAAACACTGGAGGTTGTTTCACAAACACTTCTTCTTTCAGGTAGCCATTCAGAAAGGCACTTTTGACATCTATCTGATGAAGAGTGAATTCCATGTGTGTTGTAAAAGCTATGGGGAGTCTAATTGCCTCTAGTCTTGCAACTGGAGCAAAGGTCTCACCACAATCTATGCCTTCCTCTTAACTGTAACCTTGGACTACCAGTCTTGCCTTATTTCTTATGACTGTTCCATCTTCATCAAGTTTGTTTTTTGAAGACCCACTTTGTACCAATGACTGATCTGTCCTTCGGTATTGGAAGTTTATGCCCAATTTGACTTCTCTCAAACTGATTGAGTTCATCTTGTGTTGCATTCACCCAATCTGCATCTTGCAAATCCTCAACGACATTTTTAGGTTCAATAAGAGATAAAAACACATAAAAAGTACACAGATTCTTTAATTATTATCTAGTTTTGACTCCACATATTGGATTAGTGATAATGTTCTTAATAGGAAGAGAACTTTGATACTTGTGAGGTTTCATAACCAACTAGTTTCTGCTAGATGTTTCTCCCATGTTTTGTTGCTAAGGAACATGGTTATGAACATGTTCCTTTAAGGGATTTGTTTCAATTCCTCTTTGATTAATTCCCCCTGTCAGGTTGCCCCGGATGAAAGAACATGTTCCTTCACATATTACTTCTTTTGGTGCCACTTTTACTTATGTTGGGGCTTCAGTCAAGTCGTTTACCAATCCAATAGCTTCATCTTCGTATTCCTGTCTCTCAGAAAGAATGTTAGTTTCATCAAATACTACATGTACACTTTCTTCTACACACAAAGTTCTTTTATTGAACACTTTATATGATTTTTTATGTATAGAATATCCCAAGAATACTCCCTCATCATTTCTGGGATCAACTTTCCTGGGGAGTCTTTTCCATTCATTTTTCCTAAGTTTTCTTCTTGGGTGAGATGAGTGTGATCAGCCTTCTTCTTTAATTTTCCTAGTTTTGTTTTAAGTTCTCAGACTTAAGTTCTAGGATACTAGTGTGAAGTTCAAGAACCTGATTCTTCAACTCAGTATTTTCTAATGCACTCTCATTATCCCTAGACTCTAGATTTTTGCAGTTGGCTTTTAGGATCATACATTCCCTAGACAACTTTTCCTTCTCTTTTTTATTTATCCCAGACTCGTCACTGAAGTCTGGTAGTAGCTCAGACAACCTTCCTTTAGACATAAATTTAATCTTGTCTTTGAGATGAAGAATACTTACCTCTTGTTCATCATCTGATTCTTCGATGGCCATAAGTGCTTATTCATCTCCAGCTTCATCTTCTGAGTCTTCATCTGATGTTTCTCCCTAGGCAGCAACCATAGCCGTTGTAGATCGTTTGTTACTTTTTAGTTGAACATGTTCCTTCTTTCTGCTCCTTCGTTCAGCCCTTTCCTTCTTCCATTCAATTGACCATTGAGGGCAGTTCTTGATCATGAGATTAGTCTTACTAAACTTGTAGCAACCTTCATTGGTCTGTTTCTCAGGAGCCCTTGGTTTGTTGAAGGTCGTACCTCTTGAAGAACCCTTTCCTCTCATCAGGTACTTTATGAAATTTCTTTCGATTATAGCCATATCATCATCCACCAGATTTGAACCTTCAGCAATTCTGAGAGCGAGAATTCTTTCCTTCTTGGATGCATCCATTTTCATGGTTTGCCTTATCAGCTCATAGGCAGTAAGGTTTCCAATTAGTTCATCCACCTTGAGGATAGCAATGTTCTTTGATTCTTGAATAGTAGTTATTTTGCTTTCCCAAGAGACTTGGAAGAACTCTTGTCAAAATCATCTCTACTTTATCTTCTTCAAGAATAATCCTTCCAAGAGATTTAAGCTCATTTATCAGTGTGGTGAACCTTGTATACATCTCTTGGATGGTTTCTACTTCCTTCGTGGTGAAATTCTCATTCTGAGAATACAACAGTGTTCCCTGGACCTCTTTACATGAGGTGTTCCTTCATGAGCCACTTGCAAAGTGTACTAGATTTCCTTAGCAGCAGTATAGCTTTGAAATCTATAATACTCATCTGGACCTAGTCCACACACAAGCCATTTCTCGGCCTTGGAATTCTTTATCCATTTCTTTAGGTCTTCAAAAGTGCAGTCAGCTCTAGTTCTTTGGAATATCGACTCCTTCAACATTCTTCTTTGTAGTTTCTAGAGGACCATTAGTGACTATGTCCTAGAGTTCATAGTTTCTCCTATAATGTGATCCCTCATTCTATTCTTCCTCCAAGAATAGTACTGACCATTGAAAAGTGGAGGCCTATCAATGGATTGCCCTAACCAATTCCTAGGTAGTGCTATCATGTTAATCATTTCCTAAGTTGTTAGCCTTTTCAAGGATAACCTGCTCTGATACCAAATAATGTTCTAAACGTCAATACCATACAAGAAGGGGGTGATTTGTGTGGTACTCAATTTTGCTCTAGAAGAACCTATGTGTTCTAACTACTAGTGTTTGTGGAATAAAAGGTACTTAAAATAAAGAACACAGAGATTTTTACATGGAAAACACCTGGCTCAAAAGGATAAAAAAACCATGACCTACTACTCAGTATAATTTTCCCAAACTTCCACTACAATCAATGAGCCAAAATAGCATTTACAAAAACTCTTTGTAAACCTAAAGATTAACTTAAAACCCGTTGTAGCACACATCCTCAACTGTTGCAACAACTTCAAGTTAACTTAGAACTTGAACACTCAAAGTACCTAATACAATTGCTTCTATGAAAGCTGAAAGGTACAACATTAACCCACCTACTAAAATTGAACTAAAATAAGAAAAAACACAATGGGACTGGTTCTTCTATCTTGTTCAAGTAGCTTCAGGAGTGCACAGTTGAATCTAACATAAATTTATTGCAAAATCACCTTGCTTTTTTGCTCTCAAATTAGTTTAACTTCTGCGTATGTTCAATACATGTACAGGATAATAATCAATTTCATTTACTAGGTTAGTAATCAGAGTTCGACTGGGACTTAATTCCTGATCTTCTATCGTAGTTGAGTCCTTGAAGATCTCAAACTCCAACACTATCTTTATCCGTATTGTGTTATCTTCATAAGGAGACTTTCTCACCCTATTCAAAACATGCACCTCACATGTTTAGGTTGATCAAGACTGTGCTTCACAATATGGACCTAGTCCATGACTGAGTTCATTTGTCAATCTTTAAAACTTCACCTGTTCTTGGGCCAAAATAAGGCAAAAAGAGGGTTTTTAAAAGATCGAATAATGATGAAGATAGAGGAATAGGCATCGGTTATGAGATGGAGTGATTTGAAATGAAAAGATGTGATAGCAAGATCTGAAAAGTTGATGACACGACAATTGTGTTTTGTACCCTTTTTAAGATGTGTATTAAAGAATGTACTGAACTACTAACCTTTGGTACGAGAACCATGTTCTTGACCTTGTTTTTTTGGAAAGAATCAATCCTGTTTTATCATTCATGCACTGCATCTACCACTTCTATACTCATCATATGTGTTTACCTACAACAATATTGAAGAGACTTAGACATGGCTAGAAAACACTTTGAGCTAGTTATTTCTTGAAGGTAACAACTAGCTGAAGAGGAATCGGGTTCTCAATTGGGTTTTGAAAGCCCCAAGTTCACTCTGTTTCTTTCAATTTGTTCCATACTTAGTGCCTTGGTGAAAATTTCTACAATTGATCTTCTGTACTGCAGAACTTCATACATATCATCCCTTTCTCTACATAGTATCTCAGAAAATGATGCCTCACATCAATATGTCTTGTCCTTTTGTGTTAAACTGGATTCTTGGCCATATTGAGTGCACTGGTGTTTACACATAGAAGGGGCACACTCTCAGTGAGCACCCCAAAGTCCTCCAGTTGCTTCTTGATCCATACAAGTTTAGCACAGCTGGATGCTGCAGCTACATATTCATCTTCAGCTGTTGAAAGAGCCACTGAATTTTTCTTCCTTGTACCCCAAGAGGTAAGACATGAACTAAGAAGTGATCCATTACAGAAGTGCTTTTCTTGCCATAACATAACCTACATAATCTGCATCCGCATACCCAATCAGGTTAAAACTATCACCTAATGGATAATACAGTACCAGGTCATGTGTTCCTTTGAGAAATCTTAGTATTCTTTCGGCAGCCTTCAAGTGAGATTCCTTAGGATTTGATTGAAATCTTTCACATAGCCCTAAACTTAAAACAATATAAGGTCTGCTGGTAGTGAGATAGAGGAGAGACCCAATAATGCCTCTATACATGGTTTGATTCACAGGAGATCTAGTTTCATCCATGTCCAATCGAGTGGAAGTAGCAATGGGAGTGTCTATCACCTTTGATGCTTCCATGTCAAACCACTTCAAGGGCTCCCTGATGTATTTTTTATGACAAATGGATATACCTTTTTGGGACTGTTTTACCTGAAGACCCAATAAGAAGTTCAGTTCCCCATCTTACTCATTTCAAATTCACTTCCCATGAGTTTAGCAAATTCTTCACACAGAGAATCAGCTATTGCTCCAAAAATGATAACATCAACATAGACCTGAACCATGAGCGGGTTCCTTCCTCATCTCTTTAAGAAAAGAGTATTGTCAATTTTACCTCTTTTAAAGCCATTTTTCAATAGGAACTTTGACAACCATTCATACCAAGCTTGAGGAGCCTGGTTTAGCCCCTACAGAGCTTTGTCCAGTTTAAATACATATTCAGGGTGCTCATGACATTTAAAACCTGGAGCTTGCTTCAAATTGACTTCTTCCTGCAGGAGTACATACAAAAATACATTCTTGACATCCATTTGGAATAAGATGAATTCCATACGAGATGCAAAGGTGATTAGGATTCCAATGGCTTCCATGCAAGACACTAGAGCAAACATTTTATCATATTCAATCCCTTCCTCTTGATTGTAGCCTTGGAAAACTAGCCTTGTATGGCTCCTTATGGTAATTCTATGTTCATCGAGCTTAATTCTAAATACCGACATGGTTCCTATAATGGTTCAGTCTAGGGATCTCGCTACTAGGTGCCACACATTGTTTCTCTCAAACTCAGGTAGCTCATCTTGCACGGTTGTAAAACTATCTACATCTTTTGAGGCTTCCTTGATATTTTTGGGTTTTATCTGGGAGAGAAAGGCTAAGAAGGCAAGTGAATTTCTGGCTCTTGACCTGGTTTGTACTCCGAAATCTAGAGGAGAGATAATGTTGTTTATAGGATGAGAGCTTTGATGTATCCAGTTAGACGTCTGAGGTTCATCTTGAGTGCAAGAAGGTATGTTTGGCTGACATTCATCTACCATTCTCTCAGGTGCTAGCGGAGTTCCCTGAACTGCATTAACCATTCATTCTTCAGCTTTAGTGGCTGTAATTGAAGTGCTTGGTACTATTGAAGATGAGGCAGCGTTGTCTTTATTTGGCTACTTTACTTGACTCATCATATCTGCCTTTCCGTTTGTCATGTTAATGACATCACCAGGAACTAGTGAGGGTTATCCATCTTGATCTTCCTTAGAACTCTTCTCAAATGAGGGATAAGATTCATCAAAAATAAAATTATCACTTTCCTCAACATATTGATTCCGCTTATTAAATATCTTGTAAGCCTTAATTTAAGAAGAGTAGCCAAGAAATATTTTTTCATCGCTCTTGGCATCAAATTTACCGAGCTAATCCTTTCCATTGTTGGAACATAGCATTTGCACCCAAATGTTCTTAGGTGAGTCAGTTTGGATTTCCTGTCATTCAATAGTTCATATGGGTTTTGTTCAGAACTGATCTTGTCATGCACCTATTCACCAAGTAGCAGGCGGTATTGACAGCTTCAGCCTAGTTCTTTGCAATTCCACTATCAATCAACATTGTTCTTACCATTTCTTCCGGAGTTCCGTTCTTCCTATCTACTACTCCATTTTGTTGGGGAGTTTTGGGAGCTGAGAATATATGTGTGATGCCATTTTCTTTTTAGAATTCATCAAATTTGACATTGTCAAATTCTGTCCCATGATCTGATCTAATACATGCGACTCTTAACTCCATATTTACCTGGATTTTCTTCATAAAGGCCACAAATACCTCAATAATTTCATATTTGGTTTTGAGAAATAGAGTCCATGTGAATCTGGAGTAGTCATCTACTATCACAAAAATGTATCTTTTTCCTCATCTGCTTTGCAATATCATAGGTCCACACAGATCCATATGCAGAAGCTCTAGTCACTTTGAGGTGATCACATCCCTTTGACTTAAAAGAGGACTTCACTTATTTTCCTCTAGCACAAGCATCGCAGACTCTTGGTATCTTGAATTGTGACATAGGAAGACCATGGACCAGGTCCTTCTGAATTAGTTTGTTCAGAAGAGAAAAATTTGGATGGACCACCCTTCTGTGCCATAGATCAGCTTCATCATCAACAGCTTTCAGACAACTCAGATCACCATTCTATTAGGACTCGAAATCAGCGACATAGATGTTCTTGTATCTTTTGGCCACAAGTAATATTTCACCGGTCATAAGATCAGTGACTGTACATATTTTAGACAAGAATTCTACCTTGTTTCTTTTATCACAGATTTGAGAAACACTCAAGAGACTATACTTAAGGCAATTTACATAGCACACATTTTCAATAGAATGAGTGAGTGACTTCCCGACTTTTCCAACTCCAAGAATGTACCCCTTTTTGCCATTACCAAAGGATACACTCCCTCCTTGCAAGGTTTTTAGTGAAAGAAACTCTGTGGTGTTCCCAGTCATGTGATTTAAACACCCATTATCGATGAACCATTGTTGACCGCTTCCTTTCACTATTCCCTGCATAATAGATTAGGATTTAATTTTAGGAACCCAAACAAGTTTGGGTCCCTTGTAGTAAGCAAGAGGATGAATAAGAGTTATCTTAGTCCATGCAGGTAATGTGCATTTTTTTGTGAGTGGAACCTGGTCCCTCTTTTGTTCTCACCGTTTAGCAAACACTTTATTTTTCTGAATTGATTGATTCATGGCCTAAACATCTTCCTTGAAGCACCCAGTGTTCCCACATAGAGTAAAAGGCCAGTTACTAGAGAAAATGATGTACTTACTGTGAGGGTAGTGAGGAATTTTTCTACCTTTGGAACCCTCATATTTGAACTTCCCACTGGCGTATCCGCATATTTTCCTCTGGCCATCTTTTTCTTCAAATAGAACAGCACTCGAATATTCATGGATGGCATCAGTTTGTAGTATCTTCTCTCCATCTAAACAGATGTAGAGAGACTTGATATTTTTATATATCTCCTTTATTTTTCTGACTGGTTTATTCTTTTTCTCTCCTCATGATAGAGCATTTTTCGTGAGCACTTCTGTGAGCGGTGAAATGTATGTAAATATATTTGGAATGAAATCTCTTACATAACTTATTACACCCAAGAACTGTTGGATCTGCTTTGTTTAGAAGTTGGTATCTAGAAATTTGAGTAATTCCTAACATATATGTGGTCCTGGACTATATTCCCCTTAGACAAAATGCATTTCAAGAAAATTGATCTCCTTTTGAGCAAGAACCATCTTTTTTGCAGAAGGCATTATCTCATACTTTGTTACTAATGCCTCAAATTGATGAAGGAATTTGTCATTTTCCTCCAATGTATCACTAAATAACAGGATGTCATCAATACAAACTAAGGGGGTATGAAGGATGTGTTGGAAGATTTTTATCATGGCTTTTTGGAACAATGAGGGTGCAGTTTTCAACCCAAATGACATGACTTTCCATTTGAAGTGATGGTCGGGGATGAAAAATCCCGTTTTGGGTCTCCTTGCCTGTTCTAACAATAATTAGTAAACAAGGCAGTGGTAGCGTCTAAGGACCAGGTCCACTTTAGGGACTTTTCAAGATCATTCTTTACTCTTTCCATATTAGTTTGAAGAAGCTCATTTTTCTCAATTTTAGCACATGTCCTAAATCTCATAGCTTTCTCTTTATTTTCAAGCCTAATGTGTTCCTCACTTGGTATCTCCTTTCCCTTTCCAGAACTTTCAGGTTTTGACTTAGTTCATGGTTTCACTATTGTTTCCCTTAGGTCTGCAATTTCTACCAACATATCACTCTTTTCTTTTTTGAGGGTTTCAATGGTTTTCTTATGGTCAGTAACTACAACCACCAAGTTGTCTCTATTTTGTTCAGGTTCTCCTAATTCTAAGATCAAAGAATCCCTATCCTCTACAATACTATGAAAAGTAGTGATTAATACATCACTTAAAGACATGAGTTCTTTTGGGAATAGGATTTCAGATTTCTCTAAACATCCCTGAAATTTACCTCTTTATTGTCTTAATGATCATCTGATTGAGCAATCAAAGCAAACGTTGAGTCATATCCAGTCTGTTCTCCTTCAACTATCATCATGGAATTATCACCAGTATTAGGTTCATCTTCAGACTCACTAGATGAATCCCTCCATGATGCAAGAGCTTCTCTCATCATATTGTCAATAAATATTTTTCTCTTGAAGTCCTTGACAGGAACCAGGTTCGTCTTAGATGTTTTCTCATGATGGTTTTGGAGAGTTCTTACTTCAAGAGAGGACAGTCTTTCATGAAGTGTCCAGGCTTTCCCCACTTGTAACAAAGATAAGAGTTTCTTGGTCTGTTAGAACTATCATTTTTTAGCATTTCTCCATTTCTTCTGATAGGAGAAACCTACTATGATACCAAAAATTAATTTGTGTGAGTCCACCAAACAATAGAGTACCTGGTCCTCTACAAGATTATGCTGAGAATACTAATAAAACAGTATGTAAATAAGGCAAAGGATTTTTAAGTGGAAAAATCCCAAACAAGGGGATCAAAAAATCACGACCAACACTTGTAGGCTTTTAACTTCACTAACTTGTAAAGAACCTATTACAAACCACTTTACAATGACTCCATTACGAACGATCTACTCAACTAACTTGTGGTACTCTTGCCATAAGCCAATTTGTGACTTCCTAGTTAAAAAGGCTTTTACTAACTTGTTATGCTCTTACCACAAACCACTTTGTAACTCTACAAATACAAAGACTTTTGCTTATGACTAAATCTAGTCACAACATAAACTCAAAGAGTTTACGGATTTACAAGAGGATTCCTAATCAAACGCTTGTAGCTAAGACGTTTAGGAGATACAATCGGTACAATCACAAAGTTATAACTCAACGAGGACAACAACAAGCTATCGTTTAGGAACTAGTTTGTAGTTGCGTTTAACTTTTTTTTCAAGCTTGTGAGGATCGATTTCTATATTTTTGCAAGAGGCTTGATAAGAAACCGAAACCTTCAAGTGCTGTTTTGTATAAACTCATTGTAGGTACATCTTGATCACATCACTAGAAATGATGTGAGCACTTTATTTGGTTAGAGAAGGAGTGGGCGCTGGAGATAGTGCAGTGCGGCAGAAACAGTGCCGCCATCCACTTCATTTCCAGTTGTGACCAATTGACTTGCACTGTGATGAGGGAACTATATAGGTATCAGATCCTTGTTTGGGTTCCTAGATCCTGAAGTTGTAGTAGTTAACCTTTAGCTTAGAATTCGTTAAGCTTGTAGTACAGTCCAAGTAGGTCAGGTTCCATGTCTGGTTCTTAACAGTAAGTTTGTTAGATCATCAAAATATATGGAAGAGCATTTAATACCTATCAATTTTCCCCCTTTTGATGATGACAAATGTAACATCTATAGAGTGGAAAAAATATGGCTAAGTATTCAAATGTTCTACGGACCGCACTTTATTTGTATGGACTGCACAATAATATGTGCCACAGTAGAAGGGAATCGTGGACCGCACATTTGGAATATTGAAAACGTGTCAAAATGCTAACTCTCTAAAGTTTGATCTTGTTAGTGCATAGCTTGATCTACAATCGCACGTGGAATCTGCAACCGCACTTGAAAATGTGCGGACTACATATTAAGATCTCAGACATTCAACCTAGGTGACATAGTGAGGATCACACATGAAAATGTGCAGTCGCACTTGACTCTTTTCCCCCTCTCATTTACTTGGTATAAATAGGGGAATGAGATCATTTTTACACTTTTCACTCTCTTATCAATTACTATTGCATTGTTGATTTTCTTGAGAGGGTTTAACTGTCCCTACAGACAACCACATGTGATTATTCAGCCATTGCACTCACTCTATCTGGTATGCTTCAAATCCTGTTAAATTTTTGGGTTAGTTTAATTTTTAGAAGTTTAGTTTTTTTTTCGGCCATATGTTATTAGAGTTGATCCATGTGTCTATGTGGGGTAGATCTGAACCAGGTAATCATAATACATACTCTAATGGGATCGGGTTAGTGAAATTTCAGGTTTTTACTATGTTTCCATGTCTATTTGTGCACGTAATTAAAAAACCTAACTATTCATAAATTTTGAAATCTACGACCGCACTTGAATTTGTTTAGTACGCATATTAGGAAATCTACGTTACTTTGTGAAGCAAGGGATCTGTGGCCGCAATTTAAAATGTGCGGACCACAAATTCCTTTGTCAGTCTTCAAAACTCACATTTACTTGGGCAAATAAATTCTTCTTTTTTGATGATGACAAACTCTGTTCTTTTCACTCGCTTAGGCCTTGTCAGAACTCAGCTCAATCATCAGTGCAAAGTTAAAAAGTTTGCTACTTATCATCAAGGAGAAGGTTCATTTGGTTATAAACATTATTTATTCAGCATATAAAAGCACAATATCTATTCCCTTTTTGGAAACATCAAAAAGTTCCATAAACAGTGTTTGTTTAACCGCTAGGGCAACTGCAAGTGAAATCATGGATTAATCATCAATAATCAACAAAACATATTCAAACTATCAAATAAAGATAAACAGTCAACAAGAGAAAAAATAGCAAACTTCATTGATAGGGAATATGATTCTGCCACAATCCACAAAAGAAACAAAGCAAAACAAGAAAATTTTGTAATTTGGGTCACTGAAAGGTCTAGACAAGGTTCAAGAAATGAAGGCGAACTAAATTAAGGATTGGTAGAACCAGAGGGTTGGGTTTGGGCTTGGAGAAGGTGCAGAATGTCTTGAAGAATACCATCATTCTTCTCATTTCCTTTTGTGAGCTAAGTTCTGAGAGCATCTCTCTTAGATTCAACCTCTGCTAAACGAGCCTTCAACCTAGCTATCTCAGCATCTTTTGCTCTGCTTTCCTGTACTAGAGCTATGACATTTCTATTGATAAGTGTCTTTTTAGAAGAACCAGGTTCATTGGAAATGGCATTGACCTCATAGTCACAAGCAATCAAATTATTGATTCCAAAATGGTATTTGCTTGTGGCCATCTCCGATTTCTTCAGTGGCACCTTACAACGATCAAGAACAGTAGTGAGAATAAAACTATAAGAAGTGGCATGGACCTTGGAGCCATTGATAACCCTTCTAAGTAGCTTGATAATAAATACAGGCCAGTTGATCTTCCTTCTACTTTCAGGACACTCCATCAACACAAACTTCATGTAGACAACAATGTGTCTTCTTTCCTGCTTAGGCACCACACACTTATTGAAAAATTCAAACAAGACTTTGTAGCATGGCTTCATTTCACTCTTATGTACAACATTAGCCTCATTCACTTCTGTGACATCACATAATTTCCTAGTAAGTGCAAGGGTAATAGGAAGGGAGTCCACACTTAGACATTTTGCCTCGTGTAGTCATCATACCCCTCAGAAGGAATGTCAAGGATTATACCCAGGTCTTTTATATCAAACGTCACTTGAACCCCCTTAATCTGACTGGTAACTCTTCCATCCTTGACCTCTGCATTGGACATAAACTCAATAACCTCATTTCTTGCCAGCTTGCACTACAAGAAAATAGGTCTTTAGCGAGGGGAATTTCGGTCGTTAAAAGCCCTAATCCAGTATTTATTAGTCAATAACGACTGGGAAAAAACCGATCGACGTGGTCGCTAAAAGCCCCTACGTTAAAAGTTTACGACCGCATCTCAAGTCGATCGTTAAAGAACGTTTAGCGACAGCAAGAATTCCGGTCGTTGTAGCTTCTTTTAGCGACCAAATTTCCCTTTGATGCTTGTAATTACGACAACAAATTCAGTCATTAAAAGTTCTTCAACCTTCGCTAGTTGTCTATTAATTTTCCATAACAATCAAATCGAATCTTTCAGGGTTTAGGCGTATAGGCACATCTGAAAAGACACAATAATATATGTTCATATAAATTTCATAGTCTATTACAAAGAACTAGTCATATAACAAGAATATACAAGTACAATTTGTATGAAAATATGTTGTCAACTCCTAACAAAAGAGAACAAAATTTATGTACAAGTGAAATATTTTTAAACAACTCCAAAATAATAGAAAATATTTTTCTTTTGTGCTTCAACTTGTTTTTCAATATTTGTTATTGCTTATACTTGCTCTGCACTTTTCTTCAAACTTCAAATTCTTTCTCCTGAAAGAACAATGTTAAAAAAATTATTAGTAGAAAAACTTTAAAATCCTGACAAGCATATACACAGGCATGTGTCAAAATCCAAATAACAACGCAATGTGACAACAAGATACGCTTGTCAAATATACTTTTAGCCATTCTCATCTAGAGTAACATAGTATGATATATTCCGTTATACTTGTATTGATAGGCTATACTTCTAATCTAATATTAATATTCTGCTGCTTAATGGAAGACCCACTAGCATATAAATTTTAAATAAGCCTCTAATAAAATACTTTCACTTTAATTTTCCATGATACAACAATCATTCATAAAAATAAGCATGAGAGATAAGCATAACCATATTATTTCTAAAAGTCGAGATGCAAGTTCATTGTGCAGCTAATACAAGTTATTTAAATCCTTAAAATCTAAAGCAAGGTTCGAAAATAATCGTTTATGATGTATCTCAAACATATTTAACAAGACTCGTATTCGCAGTTAACCAAACCAATTATCTTTTCCATTAACGAGCACCAAATCAATTTCAAAAAATAACATACATATATATTCAATCACATAAGTAAATTTTAAAGGTAAAAATAATCACAAAATACCAGTTATCCTCTACCAAAAGTGACTGATTAATCATAGAATATCACACAAATAAATTGCTAACTCATAACTTGCTTAGAATTTATTCGCACAATAGTTCTCAAAAATAAACAAATAAGCTAAAAAAATAGATCCATCTGCAAACTGTAAGAAAGAACATTACAAAAGAGTGCTCTTCAAATTCTTATCCTTTTTTTTCTTGAAATTTATAGCATTTAATCAGGCTCTGAATAATTGAAGATAATTGTGAATTTTCAAAAGGGTGCCCGATGTTGCAATGAAGCTTCCATCCCCTGGATTTAATATGACTAATACAATCCACGGGTTGATAAGATAATGTGAGAATACTTTGAACAATATATATCAGGTACAAAATCATCAGATAAGTTTTTTTAAAGATGTACATACATGTAGAGGTTACACTGCAACCTGGTCAGTTAGAAAAATGAAATGGTTGAGATTCATTATGTCAATGAAAGTGTGGCACGTATCATAAAAAAAATTTCAAATACATTTGGACTTTGGTATAGAAGATAAATATGTTTATGACATTAAGAGATTCTAAATGTAGAGTCAACTTCTCAATTCAACTCTAGAAATTATAACTGCCGTTGGTTGTATGATTTAACACCTACTTATTATCACTCCCTTTCTCTTCCCTTTGGCTATGTAATTTTTATGGCTAATAACCACGCTATGAAAAAGTCTCAATTTAAACTAATACATACAATAACAACAACCCACTATAATCCCACTTAGTGTAGTCTAGCGAGGGTAGTATGTACGCAAACCTTACCCATACCCTTGGGTAGAGAGGCTGTTTCCAAATAGACCCCCGGCATCCTTCCATCTAAGAACTTCCCACCTTGCTCTTAGGGAGACTCAACCTCACAACTAATAAATAAATTATTATATGAAAAAACCTACTACTCAGTTGATGCTATGAAACTTCTCCTAATTAAACAACCTATTGATCATTGTACAAAAAACAAAACTCTACTCCAATTCAAATTCAAGTTAGAATATCAAGTACTCTACAGGAAAACATTTGCTGGAAATGCAAGCTGATGGCAAACAACCAAAAAACCAAAAAGCAAATATTTATTTAACAAACTAACAAAGAAAGAAGACTTAAATCCAACTAATGATTTTATATCAGGTGGTCACGGTGGAAAATAATATAAAGGTAAGTGAAGAAGAAGTCAAGGAGTTGCAGTTTTAAAGGGTTCACAAGATTGAAAAAAGAGGGGCACGACTCTAATATTTACCTTATTTTATTTTATCATTTCGTAAGTATTATCATATGCAATATCATCATAGAGTTTAACATTCTCTGTGATGATCATAGAATTCTTAATCCTCTCTAGTTCTTATTTTTTCATGATTGCTAGTAGATGAGGCTATTCATGTTAAAATTATATCGACAATAAAGAAAAGAAATATGAGAAGAAAAGTAAAAAAATGAGAACACAAGGATTTAACGTGGAAAAACCCTTTCGGGAAAAAACCACGGGAACAACCGATGATATCACTATATGGTAAAATATGAGGATATTACAAGAGTATTTAGTCTCTCTCTCTCACTCTAGGTTACTACGGTGTTTAAACTGGAGGAAGCATTTGCCATTAAATAGGCAAATTCTTCAGCCTCAATCACTCCCCCTCCAATCACTCCCCAAATCACCCCACTAATTTTGCACCAATTGTCAAAAGTGTGCCCCACCACTTTTGACCAAAAAACTTCTTCACATGAACAGTACTATGAATAGTAACACGTGAATAGTAACGCGGAATATGGGTCCCATGAACAGTAACCGACCACTTTTCTTCACATCCGTGAATAGTAACCGCGTGAATAGTGAATAGTAACGCGGGTCCATGAATAGTAAATTTTGTCTCACATCAACAATCTCCACCTTGAGACATAATTTACTCTTGTAACAAAAAACGAAGTTTTCACTTCAATAAACTCATCATCATTAGATCATCGTTTATAAACAATCTTTTGAAACTAGATTGTCATACCAACAAAATTTGAGCACAGCTCAAACTTAGTTGCTGGAACTGGTTTCGTCAGCATGTCCGCCGGATTGTCATGAGTGCTGATCTTTTTAACTTGAACATCACCTCGAGCAATAACTTCTCGAATAAAATGATAACGTACATCAATATGCTTCGTTCTCTCATGAAACATTTGATCCTTCGTAAGATGAATTGCACTCTGACTATCACAAAATATTTTTGTGCATGACTTGTCTCCACAAAGCTCACCATATAAATTTCTCAGCCAAATAGCTTCTTTAAGAGCTTCAGAAATTGCCATATATTCTGCTTCAGTAGTGGATAAGGCAACAGAGGCTTGCAAACTTGCCTTCCAACTTACAGCACAGCCACCAATGGTAAAGACATAACCTGTCAGAGATCTTCTTTTATCCAAGTCTCCACCATAATCAGAGTCCACATAACCAATAAGTCTATTTTTGGAACTTCCGAGTTCTAAGAAAACATATGAAGTACCACACAAATATCTGAAAATCCACTGCACTGCTTTCCAGTGTGCTTTTCCAGGATTAGCCATATACCTGCTAACAACACTCAATGCATGAGATAAATCAGGACGAGAACATACCATGGCATACATCAATGAACCAAGGGCACTAGCATACGGTACTTTAGCCATGTCATTAATCTCTTCCTCTGACTGTGGACATGAGGCTAAAGAAAGTTTAAAGTGAGCAGCTAACGGAGTTTTCACAGGCTTGGCATTATGCATATTAAATCTTTGAAGGACTTTCTCAATATACCCTTCTTGACTAAGGTACAATTTTCCAAACTGTCTTTTCCGAATGATTTCCATTCCAAGAATATTTTTGGCTGGTCCCAGATCTTTCATCTCAAATTCATTACTTAATTGTGCTTTGAGTTTACCTATTTCTGCTTTATCCTTTGCAGCAATAAACATATCATCAACATAAATCAGCAAATATATAGGTGAACCATTGCTTGACTTAAAATAAACACAACTATCATAATTTGATCTTTTAAAATTTTGAGAGAGCATAAAAGAGTCAAACCTCTTATACCATTGCCTGGGAGACTGCTTTAAATCATAAAGTGATTTCTTTAATCTACATACCAGATTCTCTTTTCCAGGAACAATGAAGCCTTCAGGCTGTTCCATATAAATGTCTTCTTCCAATTCTCCATGTAAAAAAGCAGTTTTTACATCTAATTGCTCAAGCTCATAATCATGCATAGCAACAATACTAAGTATAATGCGAATAGGGCTATGTTTCACAACTGGAGAGAAAACATCAGTGAAGTCAATACCTGGAATCTGACTGTAGCCTTTAGCAACAAGCCTTGCTTTGTATCTTGCTTCCTCATTAGGAGTAATGCCTTCTTTTCTTTTGAAAATCCATTTGCAGCGGATGGGTTTTTTGTCTTCAGGTATTTTTACCAACTCCCAAGTACCATTTTTATCAAGAGATTCCATCTCATCATGCATTGCAGTTATCCAATTGTTGCAATTATCTGAAGTAATTGCTTCAGAATAAGTTGAAGGTTCTGAGTTACCTTCAATTTGTTCAGCAACATTTAAAGCATAAGCAACCACATTAACTTCTTCAATTAATCTTTTAGGAGGTTGAGTGACCCTCCGAGGTCTATCAGTTGCTATAGAACGTTGTGGTTGTTGAGCAGTAGCGGGAGACTCTTCTTCAACAGAAGTATCTTGGCTCATAGAATTTTCTTTTTCTGGAGTCTGTCCTGAGTTAGCAGATTGCTCCACCTGCACACTTGTCTTCTTTTGACACTCAACAGGAATATTAGTAGAAGAATATTCTGACTCGTTGAAAACCACATTTCTACTAATAACAACCTTTTTAGTTTCAGGACACCACAATTTATAACCTTTAACTCCAGACATGTAGCCAAGAAAAATACATTTAATAGCTCTAGGCTATAATTTCCCGTTATCAACATGAGCATATGCAGTACAACCAAAAATTATTAAATTTGAATAAACTGCTGGGGAACCAGACCATACCTCAATTGGAGTCTTCTTATCAAGTGGAATAGAAGGTGACATATTGATAAGATAACAGGCAGTAGAAGCTGCTTCAGCCCAAAAACGCTTAGACAACCCCGCGTTAGATAACATGCAACGGGCTTTCAAAATAATAGTTCTATTCATACGTTCAGCCACACCGTTCTGTTGAGGAGTATGAGGAACAGTGTGGTGCCTAACAATGCATTCAGACTTGCAGTAGGAATTGAACTCATTTGAACAAAACTCCATCTCATTATCAGTGCGAAGCTTTTTAACCTTCCTTTCAGTCTGCCTTTCCACCATGACTTTCCATTCTTTGAATGCAGCGAATGCTTCTGATTTATGCTTTAAGAAATATGGCCAGACTCTTCTTGAGTAGTCATCAATTATAGTGAGCATGTAACGAGCAGCGCCAAGTGATGCCTCTTGAGATGGTCCCCAAATATCAGAGTGTACATAATCAAGAATGCCTTGAGTTGTATGTACTAAGGTGTTGAATTTTACTCTCTTGTGCTTTCCAAAGATGCAGTGTTCACAGAAATCCAGCTTTCCTGTGCATCGGCCATCAAGGAGTCCTCTTTTGCTTAAAACTGACAAACCAAGTTCACTCATATGCCCAAGACGCATATGCCAAAGGTTAGTAGTATCAGAAACAGATGATTTATTTGAAGTAACATTAACATCACCTGCAATTGTAGTACCCAGTAGATGATACAGGTTTGCAGATTTAAGGTCTGCTTTCATTACTACCAAAGCACCTTTGGAAACCAATAAAACTCCACCTTCACCAGAATACTTGTACCCTTTGAGATCAAGAGTACTCAGGGAGATGAGATTTCTTTTTAAACCTGGAACATGTCTAACATCAACCAAAGTTCTGATGACACCATCGAACATCTTGATTCGGATTGAACCAATCCCTGCAATTTTATATGGTGCATCATCGCCCATTAAAACAGAACCACCTTCGATAGGTTGATAGTTGATAAACCGACTTCTCTTTTGGACTCATGTGAAAAGTACACGCTGAGTCAAGAATTCATTCGTCATTGGTTTTGGCACATCCAGCAAAAGCTACAAGAACTTCTCCGTTTGAATTTTCTTCAACAGCATAGGCTGCTTTTCCTTCATCATCTTGACTTGGTTTTGAGTTGCTGGTGGAAGCTTTCTTCTCCTTGTTTTTCAGCTTATAACATTCAGAAATTTCATGGCCATCCTTTTTACAATATCTGCAATATTTTCGACTCCTAGACTTTGATCTGCCTGTAGAATTATTTGAGTTCTTGCCATTAAAGTCAGCATTTGACTTCTTGTCTGCTAGTCTGCCACGAACCATTAGAATTTCTGCTGGAGAACTTGATCCTCCAGTAGACACCATATTTTTCATCTTTTCTTTGGCATGCAAAGCATCATAAACTTCTTGAAGAGTTAAAGTATCACGACTATATAATATGGTATCTCTAAAATTTGAATAAGAAATAGGCAAAGAACATAAAAGAATCAAACCGAAATCTTCTTCATCATATTTGACCTCCATAGCTTCTAAATCTGTAATGATCTCTTTAAAAACGGATAGATGATCCATCATTGATCCAACTTTTTGCAGCTTGTGGGAAAACAATTTTTGTTTAAGGTGCATCTTACTTGTGAGATCTTTGGTCATACAGATTTGCTCTAATTTCAATCATAAGGAGGCTGCAGTTGTTTCTTTCAAAACTTCCTGCAAAATACTATTAGACAAATGAAGATGAATATGAGAGAGAGCCTTACGATCTTTTCGTTCCTTCTCCTCATCTGACCAAGAAGCGAGCATTTTATCACGACCTAACAGCGCATCATCAAGATCCAACTGAGCCAATACAGCTCGCATCTTCACTTGCCATAAAGTAAATCTTGTGTCTCGATCCAAGAGTGGTAAATCATATTTCAATGAAGCCATGTCGATATAACTTTGAGCCAATAAATCTGGCTCTGATACCACTTGCTAAAATTATATCGACAATAAAGAAAAGAAATATGAGAAGAAAAGTAAAAAATAAGAACACAAGGATTTAACGTGGTAAAACCCTTTCGGGAAAAAACCACGGGAACAACCGATAATATCACTATGTGGTAAAATATGAGGATATTACAAGAGTATTTAATCTCTCTCTCTCACTCTAGGTTACTACAGTGTTTAAACTGGAGGAAGCATTTGCCATTAAATAGGCAAATTCTTCTGCCTCAATCACTTCCCCTCCAATCACTCCCCAAATCACTCCACTAATTTTGCACCAATTGTCAAAAGTGGGCCCCACCACTTTTGACCAAAAAACTTCTTCACATGTACAGTACTATGAATAGTAACACGTGAATAGTAACGCGGAATGTGGGTCCCATGAACAGTAACCAACCACTTTTCTTCACATGCGTGAATAGTAACCGCGTGAATAGTGAATAGTAACGCGGGTCAATGAATAGTAAATTTTGTCTCACATCAACATGCCTCAATAGAAATTATACGATAAGGTATAGCTCAGTAAGTGTTTACTATTTGTCCTATGCCTTTGGAAATAATACGAGATCATTCGCCCTTGTGAGACTTTGCCGGCAGTAACACTATGAGTCTCATCATGAGGCAGCCGTTATAAGGCAATGGAGACTCACATGGATGATTATAGATAACACTAGTGCAACTTTTTTCCCCTTTCTTGTACTCTTCCTTTGTGATTTCTTTTCTTTTTGTTATTAATTAAAATAGCTACTAGGCAGTCTGCCTAATAGTATAACTTGCAACAAAAAAATGTACTTTCTTCTTCTTTTCTTTTTCTCAAACTTTTTTCAAGCATTCTACTTAGCATAATTTTGCAACCATCCAATAAACTTTGATATTCGAGTTATTCCCCAGTAACACTCAAAGTTCCATTTTCTCTTCAACTCCTTTTTTAATCTTTCCCCCCCCCCCCCCCACCCCCACACACCCCAAACTCCAAATACATTTTCTAAACAATGTGTGAGCCAATATAAGCATTATACATAATTAATCAAAAGGTTTTTTAAACTAAATAAATATGAAATTTAATTAAGGTTATAACAAATTCAATGTACGTCTTAAAAAAGAAAATAAAAGCAAAGAGAGTTAATGGATAAGATTTTATGGCATAAATAGATATAAGCAATCCAATTGCAAGAATTGAGATAAAATATAAATAGGATAATGCCAGACACAAAATAGGTCTCGAGGAGACCTTTGAATACAAATAACCAACAACAGAGGAGTAAAACAACACCATAAAGAACTGTTAAATTGGCAAACCATCACAGAAACGTCTATTATAATACTCAAAAGTAGATTACTACATCATCGCAATTTCTGTAAAAGATAATAAATATGATTAAATAAAAGAAATAATTGGAATTGCAAAAGAATACCCAATTTCACATTCCATAGTTTCTACCATAGGTCTAGTGGCAGAGACTTACCTTTATTACAAAGAGAAGAAAATTATCGATCGATTTTTTATTAGCCGCAAATGATGAACAAATCTGCTTCAACCACATAATTTACTCTGTGAAAACGGAGAGAATGCCTGTTGTGAACATGGATAAGTTAGATAATGCTTATGGGCCAGTTATTTGGACAAAGGTTGGCCAAACTATTGGGCCTAAGGCTAAACCACGATATGGCCAAAGAATTAGACAACCCAACGATACGTTTATTTGGGATCCAAGTTGAGTAAGGAGTGCGTGACAAAGGGGATAAAAGGGTATCATCGTCAGTTTTAGGAATTATGAAAAAAAATATGGCAACTGCTTGGGCAGAGTCTACATTTCCTCATCCCCAATTCTCTCTGTAGTCCCCACCCTCTTCTTCTACTATGTTTGTTCGTAGCAATTTCCTTGCAGTGTTTAGTTTCTCTTTGTAACTCTCGTTTTTATCGAAGTGAAATACACTTGTTAATCTGTTGGGTGCGGAATTGTATGTGTTTAGTATTCCGTTTGTTACATTGGTGCTTTCATGTATCGGACTCCAACAACAGTGATGTTCCTACCTAGATTCAGTGGCGCCGGCAACCCGGAGAGCTGGATTTTTCGAGTCGAGTTATACTTCACATACCTTGGTTTCTCTAAGAAGGATTGGCTGCCTCTTGCTACCTTCTATCTAGAAGGTGATGCCCTCGCGTGGTTTAACTGGTTATTTTGCAATAACCAATTCTATGACTGGAACCATTTCAAGGAGATGTTTCTTTGGCATTTTCAGAAATAGACCATTACTGATCTGCAATGTATTTCAAATTTTTATGGGCTTGACTCTGCTTTTGAACCAGCCAACAAGATAGAACAAGTGTTTGATGCACTCTCTACTAGAGTTATCCCTAATACAATTGTTGATAGTTCTTCGGTTACAATAGCACACTCCATAATTCATCCTCCTTCCTCCTCAGATTCATTCACAAACCTTCGAACCCCTAAAATAGATGATCCTACCTCTATTCTAACCGGTTGGAAATAAGTGCACAGCAATGGAGGACATGGTGTTCGATGAAAGTCCCCAGAGTGATCAGCCTAATTTGCCTTGCCATTTTGCAAGCAATGAACCACTCCTTGTTTCTCTTGTTGGACGAGATTTTCTCATGACTAAACAGATTGAACAATCTGCTTTTATAGAGATTTTGCATATGAAATATGAGAGGATTTTCGAGGCAACAGAGATAAAATCTTATTCAAATGATGGAAAATTAGAGGAGGACCAGCAAGTCTGCGCGGCGGTGAAGAAAAATTCAGGTGACACTGTAGTTCAGCTATTTGACAAATTTCCTCACCGGAAAGAAATTGATTTTTTGGATGATATATCACTGTGGATATCCAATCAAGAAGCTTCCGCTATTTTTGAAAGTGACGCAGATAAAATGTTTGACAAAGGTATTCAGAGAAACGAAACCGGTACGACTCTTATCACGGAGGTTGCTAGCCACGCCAATCCAGTGCTCTCTCAAGAAATCAGTACGATTGCTCTAGTGAGCGCTAAATCCAATACAAAAGTTCTAATTCTTGCCATTGAATTTGATATGGGATATGGTTGTTGGAATCAATTTCTTATTGAACATCATAAAATAATTCGCCCTCGACATCAACTTTGGCTTGCTCAGTGCTTATCAGAGAAGTCTCATTTACCTCGGTTTCCACATAATGAATTTAGATTAGACTTTCGTTTGATCTTCGCTCGAATGCTATTCCTTTAATCGGGCTACAGTCACCTTAGAGAAGGTCAGAGGACCATTTTACACCCTCAAATCCAAGTAGGCAACATTTGACAAAACATAGGGGAGTTTTTAAATATATGTTATGGGTCCAGCATGATATCAATGCCCATATAGCCAATTGGTTTGACACTTGGCAGCGACTTAAGGCTAGTAAGTTTTCTCTAGCTTTCTTAGTGATTATTCTGCTGGACATGTGTGTGTATGGCAAAGTTAGTTGGTTGGACAATGGGAGGGGATATTCGATGACATGATTTATATGAACACGCTCATTGTACTTGATTATTTTGTACCACCAACTACTGTCTATAGTAGTTTCCATGAGATACTTCTTGAATCTATGAAGTCTTTCTCATCAAGTAAGCAAGCACTTGCACTTGCTTCTGATGATATAAATTTCCCAACCAGAAGAGGAGCTATCACGCCCTTGCGTTTGCTTATGTTAGTATTTCATATGAGCAGATCTGTAGTAATGCCACTCTTCTGCTTGGAGATGATTTGATTCTTGTTGTGCTTGTATCCAGTGCTAGAATTATGGAAATGATTTGTGGTCGCTCCTATAATAGAAAGTCTGCCCAACATATTTAAAGTGCTTGGATACACCAAAATGGGTCAAGGTTGGAAAAGCATGTTGCTTGTTTACTACCTTTTGACCTTGGGAACCCATATTTTGGCCAGCAAGGGAGAGCCAAAGTTATATCTAAGGCTCCAAGGATCATTACAACCACTACAAATATGTTACCAGGACGCAATCGAGAACAATGGATGACTTTGGCATTTGGACCCCAGGTTAGTACCAGGCTTGTGTTAGTGAAAGAATGTAATATACTCCTTTATATTGTCTCACAAGCAGTTTATGTTGAAGTTCAGCATGTAATTGGAGTAGATACACATTTATTCATTCTTCAAGATTTAACTGGTACACTAATAAAGAATGTACAAGCAAAGTTGATTCTAGTGGAACTCATTTGTAGACCAATAGCTATTTTAGAATTCATTCCAGTAGCTTATGAAGTATTCAAAGGAAACACAGTATACATCTCATCATATTTTTGTTCCAAATGAAGTACAATATGTTTTCCCAGTTTGGCATGACACTCTTAATTTTGCTCAAAACGATATGGCATGTTCTTGCCATATGGTGCAATGCAAACTTATTGAAGTCCATATGACTACAACCAGTTTACCAATGGCCGTGAGCCTAGTATTTCTTAACTCAAACCTTGAGGAAAAGGTTTTTATTGAGGAGGGAAGTATTGTTGTAAACATGGATAAGTTAGATAATGCTTATGGGCCAGTTACTTGAACAAAGGTTGGCCAAGCTATTGGGCCTGAGGCTAAACCACGATATTTCCAAAGAATTAGACAGCCCAACGATACATTTATTTGGGATCCAGATTGAGTAGGGAGTACGTGACAAAGGGGATAAAAGGGTATCATCGGCAGTTTTAGGAATTATGAAAAAAATATGTGAACTACTTGGGCAGAGTCTACATTTCCTCATCTTCAATTCTCTCTTTACTCCTCATCCTCTTCTTCTACTGTGTTTGTTCTTAGCAATTTCCTTGCAGTGTTTAGTTTCTCTTTGTAACTCTCATTTTTATCGTAGTGAAATACACTTGTTAATCTGTTGGGTGTGGAATTGTATGTGTTTAGTATTCCGTTTGTTACAATGCCTTAGGGTTCTTTTTTTCTCTTTCTTTTTTCTTTTATTTTGGGGCGAGGAGTGCTGGAGGATGGGGTTGGGAAACAACGAGAAGGAAAAAGTAGCTCCTAAATGTTTTGATTAATTTAGTTTCACGCTGAGATATTATTATTATTAGTATTATATACTTTTAAGGAACAAATTTTTTCCTCATTTTAGTTCAGGCTCTAACGACTGGAGAAAAAATTAGACGTAATTAGTACATTTAAAACGAGCGGATTCATATCCCTTTGTTAAGAAGTGGTCGTTATCAAGTTTCATGTAGTGTTGCCATCTAACTGAAGGACCATGTCCTTCCAACCCTGAACAACTAGAGCATCAACCAGTCGAACCATCCCTGGTTCCTCCAAATCTTTCAAATGTCTACCTTTCAAGAATTTTCGTTTTCCAAACTTGGCTAGCTTATCATGTTCATAGTCACATTTACCCTCTTCTTCACCACTCCAATCTTCTTCCTCAGTAATGTTAACTTGCTTCGCTTTCACAACAGACCTTGTTCTTTTAGCCAAAGAAGAAGGTTATACATCGTTGGAAACAAATGAAGACTTCTTTGAAGAAGTCTTGGTTTTCTTTGGCATAGGGGTGTGAACCTCCACATTCATAGTTCCATGTTCATCTTGATGGACTGGGTCCATCACATCCACATCAACAGCGTCAACAATCTCTGCAACCTTAGCTTTCACTTTATACATTAATTTCTTCTTTCTTTCTGCCATTGCCTTTTATAACTCATCCTCACTCTAGTTCAACTTAATCCTTGTGGTCCTTCCTTTTGGTAATGGAATCTCAGTAGTTGTTGGAGAAGTAGCCTTTCTTTTCTTGGTAGTTTCTGCAATGCTGAGAGCTTTTGGTGTTGGGGTTCTCCTTTTCTTTGGGTTATAGCTTGCACCTACTTTCTTCAAAAGGTTTGCTAGGGTCTCCCCAACAAATGAACCGGGTTGATTTGCATGACAACTAGATTGACCAGCCCTTCATCACCCTCCCATGAACCACTTCCCCCGGACTTCTTGCTACTCTCTACCACATTTTTAGGATCAACTCCACAAATTGCTAGTTTAACCTCTTTAGAGGTGGGTGAGGAATGAGCCGCTTCTTTCCCTTTTCCCCTCACATCACTACTCACACCCTCGCTCTCCTTTTCTTTATTACTTATATTTTTACCTCATCTCCTTCTTGACTCAGGCATTTACACATTCATAACAGACTCAACCAGAACAAAACGGTTTTCCAAGTTTTCAACTAGAACAGAACGTACCTTAGAAGGGGGATTTTGTATTTTCTCATAATCAGAAGACACATTTCCTTCCCCCTCACTTGTAGAATTGAAAGAATCATCAGAATTTTAAAAATCTTGGGCTTGATTAGCCTTTAATTTGGCACTTAGTTTCTTTGAAAGAGCACCTGTAACCATAGTTTTGCGAGCAAGCATCTTCACTCGCCTTCTCTGAGGTTGGGTATCCGTGCTACGTTGAGGATTAGTGGAGGAATCAGAGGGTGTAGATAGTGGAGGAGTGCCTGGGATATCTATGGGGTTGGTCATCCTTGCTAGTTCTGGAAGAGAATTTTTTAACTGAGTTTTGGGTGAGGGAAAAGTAAAGAACAAAAGAGAATTGACTGTTTAGAGAATTATGACAGTGGCAGTGATGGTGATGAAGGTTTTTAACGAGAGAGGGTCAATTAATGTATAAAGGCACTTTTTTGTAGTCAATTACAAGTCCAATCAACCTGAAATTTTAGGTTGAACGAGGGGTTAAGCTTCCCTAGATTCTAGGCATTGTATGCGGTATGGATTATAACAGAGACAGAACTGGTTCAAAGGTTTTTCTGACATTTTTGAACATAGGTAGGACTCTTCTTATGAATTAAATATTAATATTTTTAATTTTGCATAATGTAGTTAACATACCTTGTGTCACACCTCCTTTTTCCTACTCCCGAAAGGGTATAAGGGAGTTTTTTCCAATTTAAAGTGATAATTGAAATGTGATTATTTAATTACTAAACTTAGAGTCGCCACTTGGGATATAGTTTCTCAAGTCACCGGTTCAAATCTCTAATTGACAAAAAGATTGACTCTGTATTATAGTCCGCGAACACAGAAATCTGGGTAAGGAATTCTGTTAACTCGGGAGAAGGTATTTAGCATTTTCGAGTTCTTTGGTTCTAGAATGGTCGCTCAGCTATTATAATTGGCTTATTTACTTGATTTTAATACATGTTTTAGCCTATAGTTCAATTTTAACTTTATAACCGCTTTTAATTAAATATTTTTTTGGAAGATTCAACGTCACACAAAACGCATCTTGGACCACGTCACATAAATGCATCCACAATCCACAACACATTTTATCTAACGTTGTTGAGATTTGAATTTGCGTCACATAAATGCGCACCAAGGTTTAGGAAAGCAAATTTTTAATAGCGCACTTAAAGAAACTACGTACTTTCAACTTTGCAAGGGCCATAAAAATTCACTAAATAGTGCGCCTCGATTTCTAACTGATTAAGATTAATCAGGTGAGGGTCATACCTTATGAGATTCATTGTGAATGGCACGCCTCACTTTATTTCAAAAAGATTCGTACTCAACTAAAGTGAACTACGGATGTTCGAGTTTAATCTAAATTATAGCACTCATTACACCTTAAGATTGAATAGATCAAGACCCACATTGTATCTATTGCCAAAGACAACAGAATTTCTTCAACAATTGATCCACAACTTGAGAACACTATTTGCTTGCCGGTATTTAGAAATTTCCAATAGTTTCACCATTTAGCAATCAGGATTTCATTCCATAAGTTGGTGCTTCTAAAATAAACTGTAGCAAACTTCCAAGTTCCAACATTAACAACCAACTTACGTAATTCACATCAAACTTATTAAAAACTTATGAAATTCTATGATATTAAGGGCATACCGGATGATTATCTAAGAATTTTAGTTGAATGAAAAAGGAAACAGTACAAATCAACTATAACTTAAAAACCTTGACTAGGAAGTATTTCAAGCAATTATGATATTAAACTCTTGTTATACTTCTCCACCGTGAAACTGGGCTTCAATGCTCCGATTATCTTTTCTGATTCACAATCCTTGTTTGACTTGTAGTGCTCAAAGGGTTTTAACCATCAAGACTCAGTCATTTTGCTCTTTCTCTCAACTTATCATTGCCCTATGGTGCCCGTCGGGGTTTTCAGCAATAAGACTCTTGATTGCTGTAAACTCGACCTTGCACAATAGTAGGAAGAGCGGGTTCTAGCAGCTTTTACCCGAATTGTGGTATCGGGGTCGATTTTCCATAGGTAGCTTGGAATGAAGTTGCGTATCTGACTAGACTAGAATTGAGCTTGTGCTTCTAATTGCACTCCTAATATTTTTGGGTTTTCTTTTATCAACTAAGGATGAAAACTAAATCATGCTAATGGAATAATTTCTAAGTTGTAATTAATATAGAAAAATGCACTAGGGTCGTGGCATTACCTAGGTGGTTAAATAATGGGTAGAAACTACAAATAATAGATTGACATATTTGGGATCAATGTTATAACCATTTCACAATTGTACCCATTCTCACACCTCTCGGTAGAGAGAGAGATTTTGTCCAGCTGACTCTCTCGAGACCAATTGGGTTGGCCAATTAGACCTAGCAACTAGGGTTCAAGCAGGGTGATTACACTCTCGAGATTTAACCCGTTAATAGGGACTATCATTTCTCATGAGTTCATCCCAATTCCTTGTTGGGTCAATTTAGGGGTCATAGAGTCTCTTTCTCAAGAAGAGTCAAAAGCCACTAAGCTAGAATCAATGTTTACAACCATCAATCCTTAATTAAGTCATAAAATTAACCCAAATAACAAACACCCAATATCAATCTATCATTAAAAAGCAACACCCATCAATTACCCACACTAGGGTTGAGCCACAACCCTAGGTAATGGGTTTAGCTAACATAATAAAAGAATATACAGAAGAAAAGATGAAGAACTAAGCATATTAATTAATTATTAAAGTTAAACTGCAAGAACCTATGGAAGAATTAATGCCAGAGTGCCCAAAATAGGCTAAAACAGGATCTACAAGAACATAGCTTGTTCAAAATATAAAACTTGACCTAAATATGCTAAAATATTCTTTTTATAGTGTGCTGAAAAAACTGGACAAAATTGCCCCTGAGGGATCAGTGCGGGCTGCGCAATCAGGACCGCGGCCGCATCGGCTGGTTTGACTTCCTGTTCTTGTTCTCTTAAGCAGATGGTACGGATCGCATGAAGTTGTGGCATGGCCGCATGAAGCTGTGGTACAAGCCGCGTTATAGTGACACCGGTCGCGTGGCTGGACTTGTCCAAAACTACATATCCTATAAATTTTGTCGCGCAGATCGCGTGGCAAGATGGTGCAGGCGCGCGAGCTGGACGCGAACCACGTAAATTCAACCGCATTCGCGTGGTTTTAGTCTCACTTATACCCTCTCTGAACTTTCCTGGTGTGGCCACATGCACAGTTGTGCGGTGCGCACCAAGCTGTGATGTCCACCAATTCCTTTGTCTTTTGACTCTTGAGCAGGTTTCACACCGTTTTGAGCCAATCTTTGATTTTTTAGGCAGATTTGTGTTGTTTCCTTTTTCATTCAACTAAAATTCTTAGATAATCATCCATCATAATGACACAACTATTCTATGCCCTTAATGTAATAGTATTTCATAAGTTTTTAATAAGTTTGATATGAATTATGTAAGTTGGTTGTTAATGTGAAGTTGGAAGTTTGCTACAGTTTATTTAAGAAGCACCAGCTTATGGATTGAAATCCTGATTGCTAAATGGTGAAACTATTGGTAATTGCTAAATACCGGCTAGCAAATAGTGTTCTCAAGCTGTGGATTAATTGTTCAAGAAATTTCGTTGTCTTTGGCAATAGATAAAATGTGGGTCTTGATCTATTCAGTCTTAAGGGGTAATGAGTGTTATAATTTAGATTAAACTCGAACATCTGTAGTTTGCTTTAGTTGAGTACAAATCTTTAGAAATAAAGTGAGGTGTGTCGTTCACAAATGAATCCCATAAGGTATGGCCCTCATTTGATTTATTCCTAATCCTTTAGAAATTGAGGCGTTCCATTTATCAAATTCTCATAGACCTAGCAAAGTTCAAAGTACGTAGTTGCTTTATGAGCGATATTTAAAAGTTACTTTCTTAAACTTGCATGCGCATTTTTGTGATCCAAATCCAAATCTCGATAATGTTAGATAAATTGTGTTGTGGATTATGGGTGCATTTATGTGACGTGGTCCATGACGCGTTCTATGTGACATTGAATCTTCCTAAAAATATTTACATAAAAGCTGTTATAAAGTTAAAATTGAACCATAGGCTAAAATATGTATTAAAATCAAGTAAATAATCCAATTATAACAATTGAGCGACCGTCCTAGAACTAAGAAACTCGGGTATTCCTAATGCCTTCTCCCGGGTTAACAGAATTCCTTACTCGGATTTCTGTATTTGCAGACTTTTATACAGAGTCAATCTTTTCCTCCATTTGGGATTTAAAACCGGTGACTTGGGATACCACAGCTCGGACAAAAATAAAGACCCTAACTAACACGGTGTCTAATGCGCATAAATGTCCTAAAACATGGTATTTAAATGCAATGAGAACGTACCAGCTATTTTAACAGTTATTCGTTTGTCATTAGCTAGTCGTGATTACGAAATGAGTATGAAAACAAGTTGAAAGTAGAGAGTCAAAAACTTGATTACTACTATATGAGATGCATGTCCTATTTATGATATCAATTGCACAAACAAGTATGCAAAACCTTTTAAGCATGTTTTCTATCCATTATTTAAACTATACATGCATAACCCCACCCAATTTCACAGTAATGAAGAATAAAAATAAGAAGTTATTCTATAGGGAGCTTTCAACCAGGACCAATCTTCCAACCTCACTTTTTTCGAGTTTCACCGCCCTTTACCATGGTTTGTTTGCGGCAAAGCTCCGTAAGGGCCCTATGGGGTCCTTGTCCAATACCAAGCACCTAAACAATATCAATTATTTAACAGGTGCAGTGTGCAATTACAAGCCTTGTGCATCAAAGTTCAGTGAGCACTCAGAAGGTGCTCAAAGCAATGCTTGCACAAAGGGGGTAGAACCTAAACACTAGGAGTAGTGAGTGTGATAGAGATTCTTTTCCTTTAAAAGCAATTGAGTTTAAAAAAAAAGTTTAAAGATGATCCATATAGAACTTGTTTTTGAAAGAAAACAACACAAGAGTGTGATAGATTTGGTAAGAAGGTGAGCAAGATAATATCAGATTAGAGTATCACACATGGTTCAGGGAAGACAAATACAAATAGGGGAAAGGGGAATGGGTACGAGTAGTTCACATGTAAGAGCACAATTGCATATACATAGTCACCACAGAATAGTATTTCAGAACTTAGGCAGTAACATTTTACCAAAGAGGTTCAGGGTTACATGCTGACAGTTGTACTGGGGTTAGGAGGTAAGGAAGAACTTGCATGAGACAGACAAAGGAAGTAGTAGGCATGCTATATTAAGGGAAATATAGACATATCAATTAACAAAGAGGCATGCCAATTGTAATAAAAAAAACATAACCACAAGTAAAAGCATAGAAGAAACAAAATAAAGTGCAATATGTATAAAAACATGTTGTTTTGAGAGCTGTAAATCAAATGGGGGGCATACCGGTCGAGGATGATATAATGTAGAGCAGTAGTGAGCAATAATATGCAGAGAAGTGAGCCGCAGTATGCAGAGAAGTGAGCAGTAGTAGGCAGACCAAAGTAGGTAGCAATGTAAAGAATAGTAGAGTAGTAAAGCAGCCTAAGTCACTCAACCTTGGTTTTAAGTCGATTAAGTAATTAGTAGTCACAAGGAAAGTGAGAGAGGTTGTGTAGAAACAAGAGAGAACACTGAATATATTTTTGTGTAAGAGAGAAAGTTCTGAACAGTGAATTTTGCTCGATGTCTTGTTAATGAAATCATAAGGAAAAAAATAAGGTAACAAGTATTGAATGATCACAATTATAGAAATAGTACCAACTAGAATCAATTAAAGACTCTAACTCCCTTCAATTAGGGAGTCACAATTCAAACGGATACAAGTTGAATCAAATAAGGAAAATAATTCTTTGCATGACTGATATTTCCCTAATAGGAATAGTAAAAGCATGATGCATTTAATAGCGACTAAGTACAGACTATTTTCAAGTAAGGAAAGTATAATAACAGTATATTGTGCACCTAAACAGGCAGATTACAACATTTATTTTGAAAACAATTAGTTCAAATAATCGCGGATGAGATTGAAAATCAGAGGGAATCAGTACTAAGTAAAAGAAAGCATCTCAAAAATAAGGAGGTGATTCCAAATCAGTATAAAAAGTCTAAGGAAAACATATACAAATCAGGGATTCGAAGAGATGCACAAAATCAACAGAATATTTGGTAAACGATGAACAATTAGACCTATAAAACACAATAGGCATGAGAATCATAGAACCATAAGCAAGAAAATTACAGAATCACTAGAAGACTGGAACCCTAATATAAAACTTAAAGCATGGAACTCGGAGAGTAACCAAAAGAGTGCATAAACAAGCACATAACACAAATATAAACACATAATACTAAAAAAATCAGAAGATATAGTGATTTCGAAAGAGGTTCGAAAACCCTAGCTTTTCAGAAAAAGAACAAAACATTTAAAGCTTGAAAAATCGAGGAAATCAAGTAGATGGTAGTGTAAAACACAAAAGAATAAGTTAAAAAATTTCTTTAAAAGACAGATATTAAGAGACCTAGGCAAAAACTAGGGTTACGCAATAAATCAGTGAGAGGTAAGGAACCTGGTTGTGAAACTCGTTAATAATGCCATTCGTAGTACCATCAGACAAAAACCATCGGAGAAAGGATGGAGAGAAGCCAGGCAAGGCCTTTGGTGACCATCTTGCATGCTAGAAGCCTTTGGAGTCTCGAAGCTATAGAGAATCAACGAGATACGGTTCCATGGAGACTGGTGGTCGAGAGAAGTAAGGGTGGAGGTGGCTAGAGAGGCGGTGGCTTCATCGAAGACGAGAGAGAGAACTAGAAGGTTCTAGAAAGAAGGGAGAGCAAACATTAGCATAGATAGATAGATACAGAGAGACCGTCTCTGAAGTGAGGGGTTTGGGGGGGGAATATTTGATTTGGGAAATATAATCTGGGTCGTTGATCCCATTTGATCAAAGACTCCGATCGAATCAAGGCTGGAATGGGTAGTTGAATTATGTGTGGGTGGGTTTTAATTAGAATTGGGCTGGTCTGAGATTTGGTTAATAAAGGGATCAACTTGGGGTATAATTGAAATAAAAAATGGGTCAGATTTTACATAGCCAATTTTCCTTTTTTTATTTTATAAAAATAGTGAAGAATATTTTAAAACAGGATAAAAGAACTGAACTAACTAATAACGTATAAATATTAGTCTATAAATACTAGACATGATTTGATAATTATAAAATGAGATTAAGTGTAAAATGGGCTATAATTACAATTATATGCAATTTAGTTTAAAGTACCAAGTAAATTGATAAAAATATGTAAAAATTACCTTAATTATATTTTGGTGTGAATATAAGGATGAAATAAGATATTCGCCAAAATGATAATTTTTGAAATAATTTTGGATTTTGTAATGTTAAAATAGACAATAAATTGATTTTAAAAAATCTTAAAAATTGTGAAAAAATACCAAAACATTTGGCATGCTTATAGATGCCTACATATGCTATTTTGAAAGTGTTTTGAGTATAAAAATACACAGAAAATAATTGGGTATCTACAATGATCAAATTCAATATACAAATATAATTTCAGTCCTAGTAGGTATCAGTACACCTGATCCGGAAGCAATAGAGGTAGAGCATGCAATGTAAGACACCTCAAAATAATTATTTACAGACATTGATAATACAAACACTCAACCAGAACCAGGGATCACAGTTATTCCTCACCCAAACATGATGAAACCGATTGATTCTTTATCCACATCCAATCTACACTCAATAGTAAGTGGAAACAGTCGTTCGAAGAATAATATCCAACTAGAGTCAGAGTCGATATCCACATAGAATTTAATATGGGTATTAGGGTGTACACTTGATGAGAGTTAATGACATAACTCAATTGCATTTCCAAACAAGGGGTTTTGTTTTGTACTTCAAAATTATCACAAACAATTGTAAACTAATGAGAAAAAACTACACATTAAGTAATGTTTTGTTGTTTTTACCAAATGGTTAAAAAACTTAGGGATGTAACCTTTATCTAGGTGTTCGCCTATTGGGTTAAGCACATTAACACTTGTTTTATTTATCAGGGTGTATTATAACTCTCAACTCTAGGTTACCAACTCAATACCTCTCGGTCATAGAGTGATTTTGCCCAATTTGGCTTCCTTAATCCCAAATGTGTATCAAGCACACTTGTAAATATGAGCCCAAGTCGGGTTTCCTTATCTCCAGTTTAAACCCTTTAACTAGGATAGTCAAATCCTTAACTAGCTCAACTTCTTGATAGCCAAGTTTTCCTAGACTAGGTGACTCTTTCTCAAGTAAGTACCAAGTCCAAAAAGGCATGAATCAATTTTTGCTATCATTAATTATACAATTAAAGCATGAACAAGGCTAAATAACAAACATCCAATCATAAACAAGAATTAAAATAAATACCCATAAGGTTTACACACTAGGGTTGGGTCCCAAACCTAGTAAAAGTCTTGCTACTCAAAGTACAAAATTAGGAAAACAAAGAATTAATACTAATTAAACTTATAACAGAATATTAAAATGATAAACTATGATATTTTTATCCCAAATTTATTACAGATGTCCTAACATAGAAAATTACAATGGCTACAACTGCTTAGAACTCAAAAACTTGATAAAAAATGTGATTCGCATTTATTTATAATGGCCCAAAATTTGCTAACAAAATGCCTCTTGAGAGGTTCTGCGGTTACACAATTCTATGTGCGGTCTCCACATTTCTTGAATTTTTCAGGGGCCTAGATTCTGTAGCTACAAAATTTGGTATGTTGATGCAACTTAGATTTGTGGCTGCACATTTTATGTGCGGTCCACACTTCAGGCAAGGCTTCAAGTCGTGGTCATTTGCACACTCTTTGAATTATTTGAATTCTTGTCAGTGCGGATCATGTTCTGCGGCCGCAAAAATTGTGTGCGGTACGCACCTCTATTTCAAGTACATAAGGGTTTTTTCATCAGTTCTGTATCCGCAGAGGGAATTCTGTGGTCCGTACTTGCTTATGCAGCCGCAGAAATACTTTTGCAGACTGCACTTCTTGTGGGTTGTGCCCCTTCTTTCCTTGTGAGCCGGAACACTCCTTTTTGAGTCGGATTGCTTCATTAGATCCCATATTTGCAGCATTCCTGTAATTTATACATCTTCATTAGTTTTGGAAACATAAATCAATACTTTCAAACTAAACAAATATAAAAAGGTACTAATAATTGATTAAAATTTACACTAATCAACTCCTCCAAACATTAGTCTTTGCTTGTCCTCAAGCAAATAGATTAATTCCCACCTCCTCATAGTGAAAGGTCATTTGAGCAAGTCAAGGTCATACTCAGTTGGAGCCAACAATTACCCACATTACTCAGGCATTATCAACAAGTTGACAAATCAAGTATTCATGCACATATAGTTCTATTATGACATTTGAGCTTCAATAATTGACTTTGCTCATGAAGGACTCTTGTTCTACCATGTAGTCATGGTATACTCCAAACTCCTCCTTCTCTACCTTCCATTTTCCAATCTCACTTAAAAGGTTAGCACTCAATCTCAAGATTCATGAAAGGTTCACTCTTCTCTCATAAGAGAATATCACAAGTACAACTTCAAGTACCATAGGATTTTACTTTATGTAGATCACCACAAATGTAAGCTCCCTCGGTTCAAAATCAAGCAAGGCTTCTTTTGGGTTGCAATGTAGGCTTTTGTATTAGAGTAGAATACCATATGGGGAAGTGGTTGCACCTTTTATTAAGCACTCCACATTTTCATTTCTTGGCTAACAATTAAAAATTCTTAGAGGCATTCTCTTTTTTATTGGCGACTAAAGAGTCTTGACATCAATCTTTGTTGCTCATCTGATTCTTTTTTATCTTTTTTTCTCGCTTGATACTCATGTAAGGGATCATTACCTCTTTTGAAATCGATCAACCCTTCCATTTACTCTCATTTTTGTATTTTTGCTTTTTTCTTTTTCTTTTTCTTGCCTTCTCTTTCTTAGAGATCATTTCTATTCTCTTTTTTGTGCCTTGATACCTTTTAAATTCCTCATCTCTCCCCCAAACTTATGCTTTAAGCCACTTATTTCACAAGAGTTTCAAGGAATGTATGTGTGCCAAGAGATGATCATGACAAAATAGGTAAAGGCTTATACCATGGTTATCAAATGAAAACCGCTAGAGGCTTAAATGGGATTAACTAGGTATAACAACATTTGTTTGCGCTAGAAAGTTTAAGAGAGCCAAGGAAAGCCTGCAATTATTTCTCAAACCAAGCAAAACTATACTTGAAAGGCAATACTGACCTTTGTCTTTCGTATCCAAAAGGTAGTAACTGTTAGGATTTATGCCCGTCACTAGAGGGGGGGTGAATAGTGCGGCACGAGAATGTTGATAAATATTGCGGAATTAAAATTGCAGGAATAAAATAAATTCGGTAATTAAAATAGTAAGGAAAGAACACACCGAATTTATCCTGGTTCACCACAACTTGTGGTTAGTCCAGTCCCCGAGAGACTCTTTCGAGATTCCACTAACTCCGTTAAGCTTACGGGTGCCTAACAAACCATTACACTTGCTCGTAGATGTACACTCTACAAGACTTCAACTTGCTCGAGGATACCGCACCTCAAGACTTCACCTTGCTCGTGGATACCGCACCACAAGGCTTCAACCACTAAGATTGAGGGTACTTAGCAAACCCGACAATCAATGAGAAGATATTGTCTTCTCAAACACCTTTCTCTTTTACAACAAGAACTCTCTCAAAAGAGTAGATAAAGAGATACAATATTTGCTCTATGAACAACTCAAAGTTGTCTCTCAAATGGCTCAATAAAAGCTCTAAAATGATGCTCAAATAATATCAATATGTATATGAATAATGGGAGGTGTTGTGTGTTTAAAATCAGCTCAAAAGACCTCTATTTATAGGTGGTAGAAGTGTTATGTCCGTTGCTCATGTTTAAACACTAAATCTGATTTTTCATCAAGTTATTCGACTAACCAAATAGATAGTCGACTAACCTAGTTCAAACGTTCAAAAAACTAGTCGTTGGAAGGCAACGGACATAAGGTTAGTTGACTAACTAAAGTGATAATCGACTAACTTAGGTAGGTTAATCGATTAACTAATTTGTTAGTCGACTAACATGCCTTGCGTAAAGATCCAGTTTAAACAAAGCTGGAATATACCAGAATATACCATTGATATACACTAAGTATACCAGAGTATACCAGAATTTAAAACTTACTTCAAAAACCACTTTGGTTAAAATGAAAACGTTAAAATCATTTTATTAAAAATGTTTATGATATATATGATTTAATAAAATGATTTAATGCATATTTATGATGACCTAATGTTGAGCCAAAAGATAAGATAACTTAAACGTTGTTCTTACATTGGTTCTACCTAATGACCTACGCCTTGGGTCTTCGGTCTTGACCTCTTTGGCTCGACTTGGCTTGTCTATGCAATCCCGTCATCAATATGCTTCTCGACATCCAATCTTGATTGTTTGATTCATCACCATTGATTCGTCAACCATCTCGATTGTTTGCTAATGCATCTTCGTCGTTTGTCATACAATATCGTTGTTTGACAATTGACTTCATTGTTTGTCATTAATCAAAACCTATACCTGGAAATCATGCTAATACCACCAAAGTGCATATATCAATGATATCAATGATTTCCATACAAGGTGTCTTACAGAAACTTTAACCTAGAGGGAGCACCTCAGGTACGGAAAACTTTCTAGGTTCATGTCTTATGTCATGGTCTACTAAAAAGCAAAACTCATTGGCCTTATTGCTACTGCTTCCTGTTGTGATCAATTGTTGTGGATCAAACAGCAATTAAGGGATTTTGGTATTGAAGGTTGTTTCATCCCTATTTTGTGTGATAACACTAGCGCTATTAGTATGACTATGAACCCGGTTCATCAATAGAGAACTAAGCACATAGATGTTAGGCACCATTTTTCGAGGGACAACTATGGGAAATGACTAATTACTTTAGAATTTTGTGTTACTGATAAACAGATTGCTGAAATTTTCACAAAAGCACTGACTAGAGAGCACTTTGAAAGGAATATTTTAGAATTAGGGACGACTAAGACCACCTAATAGGACCAGTTCAGAATGCACAATGAAAAACAATGCAAAAAAAAAGTTTTTTTGTTGTTAGAAAATCTGGAACTTGTGTTAAAAAATCTAAATTAATCTTTACTCAGTCTCATTCTGTAAATAGTATACTATTATGACATGTGTTCATATGACTCAGTGATCTCTAACGCACTTTTTTCAATTTTGGTAAATTGAGGCATGATCAGGAGGATTCGTAGTGAAGAACATGGTTCATCAATACTGGTTCATTTCAATAACCAGGTGAGAGCACGTGATTTTTTTCCTATGTGAATTACTCCCATAAAATATCAGGAAATAAATTTTTCCAATTTTATAGGATTTTTTGTAGAATTTTATTAATTATTTGTATTTTTGTGTATGTTTAATTTTCATTACAACAAAAAATACCATGCATTCCATTTAGATCTTGGGTTCACTTTTTGGATTAGACAATTAATTAATTGCTTAATTAAAAATAAAAATTGTAAATAAAATGGCTCATTTTTACATTCTTAGCCTCAAATTTTGGATGATTATTCTTATTTTAATTTAGGATCAACTAATTTTTATAAATATTATAGTTGGATATTTAGCAAAATTTTATAATTTAAATTAATTTAGAAATTTACTTTAGATTTTTAATAAATTAAAGAAAGAAAAGAAAACAAAAGGAAAAGGGGAATTGAAAAAGGTTGTTTTAAATCCAAATTGCCCGAGCTTCCCTATTCTAATCCAAAGTTATTGAAGTAAGGAACTAACCAGATAAAATGCCATAGCCAAAAGTCGAGCCAGCTATTACAATCCAAATAGTAATAGAGCAACACAAACTCGAATAGTAATCAAATTTGAACAGAACCACAAACTGAACCACGCACCGTGAACCTCGGGTAGAGGCGATGAACTAAATTGAATTTCAACTAAATTTCATCTTAAAATCAAAACTAAAACTGAAAAGTAGAGACAGAAAGATCAAAATATTTTTCGGCTGTATTTTCTAATTTTGAAATACCAAAGAAAACCAGGAAAAAATGCACAAAACCCCAGAACTATTTTATATCCATTTCTATCGTGAATCATGTTTAGAACTCCTATTTTCCGTTTCCAACCTCTGTTTCGTGTATGTGTGAGGCCTGTAGTTTTTTTCGTCTACGTTCGAAAAGAAGAAGAAGAAGAAGAAGAAGAAGAAGGACGCTTCCTCTCTTTTCCTCGGGGGGCGGGGGGGGGGGGGAGGAGAAGAAGAAGAAGAAGAAGAAGAAGAAGAAGAAGAAGAAGAAGAAGAAGAAGAAGAAGAAGAAGCCAGAACGGCGCTTCCTCTCTTTTTCGCTGGGGGAGGGGGTCTTCAATCTCCCTTATTGTTCTCTAAAGATGATGGAAGGGGTTGAAGAGGGTCAGTTTATGGAGGTTCATTTTTTTTTTTTTGCACTATTGCGGGTGATCCGTATGTAGTCCTCCTCTAGTTTTAGGATTTTCTTAATTAAATAGTATCTTGGGAATTGGTCGGGTCAGATCCGGTTGGCTTGGGTGGGTTGGGGCGTTTTGTGCTGGATCGAGCGGGACAATTTACTGAACGCCTCGCCAATATGTCTAATCTAATAGTACAAGTCTGGTTAACTGCGTTATTTTAAAACTGGGCATAATATGTATGCTCACCTTTAAGATAAGTAAGAAATACATACGATGCCTAGGCAAGATTTAGGCCCAATAAAAATTGACTAATCATGTATTACCAATTTCACACTACTCAGCCTCTTTTATGTTTATGAACTCTGTTTCTCGTTTGCCGCTTTGAAGTTTTCTTTGTTTCCGCCATATTTTGAGATAATCACATAATCTTGCATATGTTGTATAATATTTTCTACTCGGTTATCTTTCCTTTCCAGAACCGTGCTACTCTTTCTATGACTTATCAGGATACTGCTTCTTTAATACCTCTGCTATATATATTTCAACGTGTTTCTTACTAATTCCTAAACTACTATATACTTACTGCCATCTTTAGTTACACTTCTGAAATTTTGATTAAACTTTCTACTTCCACTGAAACCTATCTTCGATTTTCCTGCTTTTAAACTCTTATTTTTATATCTTAAATGTATTTGAGATGTGCTAATTACATGTTTATTTATGGAGGGATTTTTGAGCCTTTTATCTGCCTTTGTATGATTCCTTTATGTGAAGTCCTACTTGTTATGTATGTCGCGTAGTATTTTGACCTTTAAACCTAAGGGTTCAGCCTAGTCCTTACCTTATAGGAATAAGTGGTCCTAAATACCCTCTAAGACTTATAGGACGGGGCCGCTAGTAGCACACAATAAGCATTCGGGACCAATCCACACGTTTAGATAACCTTTAAGGGGTGGGAAGGGTAGAATATGGATATGTTGACCGGTGCGCTAATATCTCGTGTGACCCCTCTTTTGAGGAGTGATTGCTGGGTATTGCATTGATGTGATCCATATTTAATATAAACATAGGACCTCTTTCTCTCTTTCTTTATTTGCAAAAATGTTCTCTTTCTTAAAATTAAGTTTTCTTCTAAATGATTATTCTCCTTTTCAAAAACCGTTTATGTCCCTTTCTACTTTTTAAACCATTCAAATTTATTTGTGAATTGTTATGTGTGAACTTTATTTGCTTTCTTATACACCTTTTAAAGTCACAATTAATTATAGCCGGGACCCACACTAGTAGATCTGAGGGGTGCCTAACACCTTCCCCTCTAAATAATCTCAAGCCCTTACCCGAACTCTGGTTTTTCTTTCAAAATCTCCGTCTTCTCTTTAAAGTATCCTAATGCACTATAATCATTAGGTGGCGACTCTTCAAATTCCATAATTCGATTCTTGCAAGGGAATAAGAGTTGTTTTGCCCCTATGTCGTAAACCTGATCTCCTTCCTTTTAGGTAGGAAAAAAGGGCAGTCGACAGCATGGAGACTCTGTTGGGGAGTTCTTTAAGGCTTATACCATTACATGCTTTTGTGACTTTATTGCTTCTTTAATTGCCTTTATTTCCTGCCTTTAATTATTTCATCATGAATACTAACTTGGCTCTTCATGTTCTCCCTCTATTTTAATTTCTTCCTTTACTTCCTTATTATTGTTTCAATACCGTTGTAATATTTGAGCATTTATTGTAACATTTTACTTGATGAACGTGAAAATACATGCAATTTGGTTCATTCTTGTAATTGTATTCTTCAACATCATATTCCACTCGTGCCAAAAACAAATCCTATTGCAACTCCTAAAATGAGTGGTTGTGCCTTTCCGATATTATAACCCTCTAAATGTGGTTAAGGAATATTTGTGGTAAAATCAGTCGATCAATGGTGTAGTAAACAATTTCGCGTCTTTCCCTCTTGAGTTGTCTGCTCAAGGGTACCTTGTCTAGCACTTCAAAAGTAGAAACCTTATTTCATTAAACTGTTCATGCATCATGGTCAAACATAGCTGAATCAGTTATGTTGTCCGCATAATGACTCATTATGATAGCCTAAACCGAAGTCCATCGGTTTTCCTCGAAACCCAAATGGACAACTCCACGTTATGTGAATTTATTTGGAAAACTAAATGTATTTATTGACAGTTATTGATTTAAATAGTCAATTCTGGTAGGGTAGGGACCTAACGCTTTGTTTTGCATAAAATGAGGCACGAAGTCCCCAGATTCGGTAAATATAATGTAAGTATATATATATTTAAAAAAACAATTTTATTTTGGATGAACCAACAACTGCAACGTGGTTCAAAGACATGTCAACCTTGCTTGTCCTTGAATTTTGAGGGTCCTCCTTAAAATTCTTCCCCAGTTTACTGGGCTGGCATCGCAGACGGCTGTGCTGAATGACTCTGCCCTAGTTTACTGGGCTGGTGAGTGAGTATTGCTCCGTATATCGCCTATGAAGGGCGTGATGAGATTTGGGAAGAAGGACAAGCTTAATCCTAGGTTTATTGGCCCATTTGAAATTCTTGAGCGAGAGAGAGAGGTGGCTTATAGACTTGCCTTGCCACCTAGCTTGTCAGCCGTGCATCCAGTTTTCATGTATCTACGCTTCGGAGGTATCACGCTGATCCAGCTCACGTGTTAGATTTTAGCACTATCTAGTTGGACAAGGATCTGTAATATGCGGAGGAGCCGGTGGCTATTTTAGACCGGTAGCTTCGACGGTTGAGGTCGAAGAGTTTTCCTTCAGTGTGTGTTCAGTGGAGAGGTCAGCCTGCTGAGGCATCGACCTGGGATCTGAGTCTGATATGCGGAGCCATTATCCTCATCTATTCCCCGATTCATGCACTTCATTCTTTTGTCCGTTCGAGGACGAACGGTTGATTTATAGGTAAAGGATGTGACGACCCAAAGGATCATCACTGTAATTATACCTTTTTAAGTGCTTTAGAGGCCTTAAAAATCTTACTTTTAATTACCTTGATTTTCGTGCGCAGTCCGAGCGTGAAGTCAGAAATTTATGTTAAAATATGTGAATTTTGTGAAACATTTGAAGAATTTTGATATTAATATTGGTAAAGTTGACTTTGGTCAACATTTTGGGTAGACGGACCTGGACCCGTAATATGACGGTCCTGGGAGATCCGTCGAAAAATATGGGACTCAAGTGTATTCCCCGAATCGAAATCCGAGGTCCCGAGCCCGAGTAGAGAATTTTTGAAAGAAATTATTTTTCTGAAAATGATATGAAATTTTAAAAAGAAAATGAGTTAGAAAATATAGGTATAGGACTCGTATTTGGTTCCGACGCACGGTACAAGTCTTAAATAGGTGTTAAGCACTATCTGTAAAGTTTGGTCGAAATTGGACATCGATTGATGTTTTTTTGACCAAAGAATGTAAAGTTAGAAGTTGTTGAACTTTGAAATAAAAAAATGATGAATTTGAGGCTTGATTCTTTGATTTTGATGTTATTTAAGTGATTTGATCGCTCGAGCAAGTTCATAGGATGTTATTGAGTTAGTGTGTGTATTTGGTTAGGAGCCCCGAGGGCTTGGGAGTGATTTGGAGGTGGTTCGGGGTGGTTTTTCACTTAGAAAATGCAATAGTTTTTTCAAAGAAATTGCAGACTAGTTTTACTCTTAGCGAATGCGGCCCCAGACTCACGTTCACAATGCCTTGTGTCTCCGCTCCGTCGCGTTTGCGGTACCCTCCCCGCGCTTGCGTATTGCAACCCTTGGACCCCCCATTTTTCCTTTCTTCGCGTTCGTGGACAAGTTCCCGTGTTCGCGTAGCCCTTTCAGGCCATTCATCGCATTCGCACCAACCACTCGTGTTCGCGTAGGCTATTTTCCCAAGACCCTAGTGTTCCTTCTTCGTGTTTGTGGACTCCCAATCGCGAACGCGATGCCCCCCAGTCAGTCCCCTTGGCGAACGCGACCCCCTGTTGCGAACGCATAGCACAAAAATGTGCAGTGATTTTAAAGCTTAAAAACAAAACCCATCTCGGGATTTAACCATCTTCTTCACATGAACTCCTCTCCAAAACACTCCATAGACAAATTTCAAGCTCCTTTTCCTCCATAGCTCGCTAGGTAAGTGTTCTTAACTTCATTTTCTTTTAATTTCATCAACCAATCACTAATTTCCAAACGTAAAAATACGAATCAAAGTAGAAATTAGGGCTATTGGGTAGAGTTAGGTTTTTGGAAATTTTGGGTGATTGAACCTCAATTTGGGGTCGAATCTTAAAACAAATTATATATTTGATCTCGTGAGGTTATGGGTGAACGTATTTTGGTCCGAGCCTCGAGTTTGGACCATGGGTCCCGGGATCAGATTTTGGTATTTTCGTAAGAATGATAGGAAATTCATTTCTAGGATATGGAATTGTGTCTTTGAGCCATTATTAATAATGTTAAACTAAATTATGCCTAGATATCATTTTTTCGGAGATGGATTCTACAGGAAAGGCGATGTTAGATAGTTGATTTCTATATTCGGGCTGAGGTAAGTAGTTTGTTCTAACTTTGGCTTGAGGGATTAGGATTAGGATATTATTTGCTACTTGCTAATTGTGGAGTACGGTGTATAGACATGGTGACGGTTATCTATGTACCTGTCACACCCCTTTTTCTAAAAGCTACTAAACCCTCTTAAATTAATAAAAAAGATTTAGTAAAAGCTTGAAAAGGGTTTTCAATTTTGAAAGTGACAAAAATTGTGTTTCAAAGGAAATAAACTCAGAGTCTCCACCTGACATTTGATTTCTGTGTTCCAGGTCACCGTTTTTTTTAAAATGATTTTTTTTTTCAAAACACTTCAGACTCTAAAATCAAGTCCGCACCAGAGATTCAGGCAAGGAGGTTCATTTGACTTGGGGAGAAGGTGTTAGGCATTCCCCGATCCCGTAACTAGTACGGTTGCGTACATAATCAAGTTGGCAATCAACATATTCGATTGAGGTTAAAAAATACACAAAAATAAATACACAAAAGGCTCGAGGTCGTCCCCACCTAAAAAAAGAAAAATAAGAACAAAGTACTACACTATGCTTCCTTCTGCCGCTGCTGCTGGTCGCTCAAGATAAAAGGGGTCGTGGTTTGCTCAAAAAAGAACGACGGGGTATGAGGTTGTGTATTACAGCTGTTGTTATATGTTTGTGTTGTCTTAAGTTGAAGAAGAAGCCATGGATACCTAGCGTTTTCTAGGTCTTTTTTGTTCTAAGGTTAAGGTTTGAAGAATAGGTGACGATTGGAGTTTTAAGGTGGGGTGTTGGTGGCGTGGAAGGCGTCGGCTGTGTGTAGGGAATTAGGGTTCAGCTTCCATTGTTTTCTAGCTCATGAAGAAGATGAGGAAGCCATGGGTGTTCTTTTTTGTGTTCTTGTTATGTCTTAGTTCAAGGTTGAGGAAGAAGGTGTTAGGGTTAGCTCTTCTCTCTCTAAAATGGACAAGAAGACACTCCTTAAGTCATTCTAGGGTTTGCTAAGTTTTTGGTTTCTTGGGTTTTGGAAGAAGTAGGCTCCAAATTTGGGCCTACAAATTTTCTTATTGGACCAAGACAAACTTAAAAATCTTACCAAAATATTAATTAAACTTAGTAAGTAAATAAACAAAATTTTAAGAAATGAAATTATTTTTGGTATTTTTCAAGGATTATATTAATATAAAAATAGGTTTAAAATAATATATCCTTCTAAAAATATCTAATACTTGAATTAAATAGAGAAATATGAAACTATTTTTGTATATTTTTAAATTTTATTTTTAAAATAATGTAAAAGAGTCAAAATTAGTTGAAATAACTATATTAAACCTAAATTAAATATTTTACGTTAATATGGGTGAAATTTTGGAAAAGGTCAAAAATCACGTGTCTACAGTTGCCCTCTTTGACTGAAAATATAAAATACGAAGTATTTTCAGACAAAGAACGACTAGACATATTTTTTCACTTGACCCTTATTTGGAGAGACTAAACTTTAAAGAAAACGGAATGTGACCGAGCCCTAGTATCTGAGCTGTCTACATATCCTTGGCTATAAAGGAATCGGGCCACGTGTAGTTCAGAAGTGAGTGACGTGATGGAGTGTACCGAGGTGGAGAGTCGGTCGAGGTGTTGTTCTGTTGAGGTTCCGGTCCGCGTTCTTGTTATTACATCAAAATCAAAAAATGAAAAATATTAACTAAGCGTGTCAAATATGAGTAACAATTTTCCTATCTATTAGTATTTTGAAGCATGATCTTGAGTCTTGAATGGTTCTTCATGCAGACTTAGATTTGAACCTTGACGCTTGCTAGTTGCAGGTGCTAGTTCATTCTTCTTCAGCTTTTCGAATCAAACCGAACACACCATGCTTGTGACTTTAGTCATGTCTTGAGCAATCAACCTATTGTCTCGACTTCTGCATTTTGATTTACTTTTTTTCTTTCTTTTTTTTAGACTACTTCTATTGGTCACCTAGGATTGTTGACTCACATTCTTTCCATGAGCTTCTGCTACTTCTACTTGAATTGAATTTTGAAATGAATTCCCTCATTCTCCAAGTGGGTGACTGCTACTGACTTGGAACTTGAAATATGTTCCCTTATTCTTCAGGTAGGCGCCTGAAATTAGAACAACAAAACAAACAAGATTTTCTGCCCCAGTTTGCGCTAGAAAGATTTGTGAGTTGTTAGAAAAACAGTAAACCACTTTTGATATTGATGCAATGGTGAGAGTAATCTAAAGACTCGCCTAGGATATGTGTCTCCTGTTAGTAAAACCAAGATACTTTGACTAGCAAGTGCGTCTGCTAAGAATAGAACCTGAATGACCCAAACTAGAAAGTGCGTCTCCTGGGGATGAAACTTGAATAAACCAAAAATTAGTAAGTGCGTCTCCTAGGGGTAAAACTTAAATAACTCAAACTAGGAAGTGTGTCTCCTAGGGGTGTGACTTGAATGAACCAAAACTAGAAAGTGCATCTCATAGGGATAAAACTTGAATAACTCGAACTAGGAAGTGCATCTCCTAGGGGTGCAACTTGAATGAACCAAAATTAGGAAGTGCATTTCCAAGGTTTAAAACCTCAATTTAGGAAGTGTGTCTCCTAAAACAAAAATATAACCTGAAAAATTTAAACTAGGAAGTGCGTCTCCTAGGGGCCAAACTTCAACGACTCAAACTAGGAAGTGCATCGCCTAGGAATGAACTTAAATGACTGAAACTAGGAAGTGCGTGTCCTAGGGGTAAAACCTTAATTTAGGAAGTGTGTCTCCTATAACAAAAATATAACCTGAAAGACCCAGACTAGGAAGTGCGTCTCCTAGTGGTAAAATCTCAATTTAGGAAGGGCGTCTCCTAAAACAAAATATAACTAGAAGGACCCAAAACTAGGAAGTGCGTCTCCTAGGGGTGAAACTACATTTAGGAAGTGCGTCTCCCAGGGGTGTAACTTGAATGAACCAAAAACTAGGAAGTGCATATCCTAGGAATAAAACATGAATAACTCAAACTAGGAAGTGCATCTACTAGGGGTAAAACCTCAATTTAGGAAGTGCCGCTCTAAAACAAAAATATGACCTGAAAAAACCAAACTAGGAAGTGTGTCTCCTAGGGGCGAAACTTCAATGACTCAAACTAGGAAGTGCGTCTCTTAGGAATGAATTTAAATGACCCAAACTAGGAAGTGCGTGTCCTAAGGGTAAAACCTTAATTTAGGAAGTGCGTCTCATAAAACAAAAATGTAACCTGACATACCCAGACACAGACGTGCGTCTCCTAGAGGTGAAATTTTAATGACTCAGGCTAGGAAGTGTGTCCCCTAGGATGAAACTTGAATGAACCAAAACTAGGAAGTGCGTCTCCTAGAGGTAAAACTTCAATTTAGGAAGTGCGTCTCCTAAACAAAATATAACCTGAAGGACCCAGGCTACGAAGTGCGTCTCTTAGGGGTAAAATTTCAATGACGCAAGCTAGGAAATGTGTCTCCTAGGAATAATATTCAACTCTTGTTGTACTTCTTGGGTGTGAAACTAGGCTCAACGCTTCAATTGTCACACTTGATCCATAATCTCGACTTATTGTGACCTGAAGGGTTTTCACCATCAAGCCTCTCTCATTTTGGTCTTTTTCTCAACTCACTGTCGCCTTACGGTGTCCATGAGGGTTTTCACCAATAAGACTCTCTCATTTATCATTTTCTCTCTTTGCGATTATAATAATGTATTACCCATGATGTAGGAAGATCATACTTTCACCACACACTTGATTTGGCATCCTCAAAGATTGGTCTGAAGGTCTTCCTTTGGACCGTAATGTAGGCTTTTGGACATGGTTGGAAAAAAATGGAGGTATGAAGGCTCAAAATAATTTAAGATGAAGAGGGTTAAAAATTACAACTTTGGAAGATTACAGAATATTTTATTTGGTTTGACCGAACTGTAAGGCTTCCTGTGTATCTTGATGTGATAAGAATCAGGTGGAACGTAGTTCAAAAGATAAAGTTGGTTTTTTTCCTTTTTTTTTCTTCCCTTTTTTTCTTTTTCTCTTTTTCTTATTTTTAATTATTTTTTTTCTTTTTATTTATTTTTTTTCCTTTTCTCTTTTCTTTTCCTTTTCTTCTTTCTAACTCTGTTTTTTATTCCAAAAGAGGGGTATGAAACAAAAAATTAGGCTCAAAATGGGTAGCAAAGAATAAAAGTGATTGGGTAGCAAAAAAAATGTCTTCGTCATACCAAACTTAAAAATGCCAAGTACAAACATGCAATTGAAGATAAACAAACAAATCACACATAGTATCTATTGATGACATCAACACAAACAAAATGTTCCAATGGGAAATACCTTTTTTCCAATGAATGACCCTTTCCAATTCAAAGCAGACTTGACTCAACCTTCTCTTGATGTGGAAGAATGCATTTAAACACTGACTGATTTGCCTCAAACTGCTCGCGAGACATTTCGTTGTTGCATGCTCTCATTAACCATTTGATTTCCCATACTAACTGTCTCAGTTTCACCCAATTTAAGCCTCACGTTTCTTAGAATGCGTGAAATCTTTGCTTTTTTCTCAAATGCCTCTTTTATCATGTTTAAAACTGTGCCATTGCTTCATGATTAAACTAACTTTCAAGACAAGGCTGAGAATTATGTGTGCTTGTCATGTCACTATAATCAGCCTGAAAAGGACTATAAAAGAAAAAATGACCTAAACAGAAACTGACTAGAATTAAAAGAAAATAAGAGATTGCAATAAACAGATGATGCAACGGGTTTGAACAAGACAAATAAAATAGACATGGGTTACAACCCTAGAACAATCCTAAATAACACTAGACGACTTACTACAAACTAAACAAACTAGGCAAAATGAGAAGAAGAAAAGTTTGAGCCACGAGACAATATCCGGATTACAACCCTGAAATAATCTGGACAACAGAAATGACAACAAAATAAACTACCAAAAATCCTCCTTGGATAGCCAGGAAAGGAGTATCTTTCCAATTACCAAGATCGACATCTTAGCCACTTGGTTGCACATCAAAATTACTAGGACCTTCACCAATTTCAATATAGTTCACTTCAGTCAGCAAGTTCCCTAAAGGATTTTCATACTCCTTGTCACCATGCATCTCTCCCCCAAGGTGTGCATTATCACGTGCAGGTAAAGGATTCTGTGCAATGTTTTGGGCGTCACTGTCCTGGACCACAATTATCCCTTCTTGAATCACTCTTTGGATCTCCCTTTTCAAAGCACAACAATCTTCAATGCTATGCCCTTGGACGTTAGAGTGGTACATGCACCGCACAGTAGGATCAAATCCTTTTGTATATGGGTCTGGGGTATAGACAAGGAGCAGCTCTATCAAGCCAGATTGTTTCAACTTTTCAAACAAACTTGTGTAGGATTCTCCGATTGGAGTGAAACAATTTCTTTGCCTTTGATCCCCTCTATGCCCCTATTTCCTAAGGTCTTTGGGTGCTCGAAAATGTTGTGAAGGTGAAAGAGTATTATGCGGTGCTGGTGCTCTCCATAAGGAGCGACCCATTGGTTGAACAAATGACTGGCATTGTTCGGAGGATAATGCTGAGATGAATTATGTGGACCCTGAGGATAGGTTTGGAGTTGGGGTCGGGGTTGAGGCTGAGTATATTGGTGAGGTGGACCCGTTAGGACATGTCGTGATCCTGAGACAACTATGGCAACATCATCATGTTTTTTCTGACCCAACAAGCTTCCTGTGTCGTTCTGAATTGCCTTTGTTTTGGTTTTCAAGGCATAATAGCTCATGATCTTACTCGAGTTGAGCCCCTCTTCCACCATTTCTCCCATCTTCAACACATCGTTGAAAGACTTACCAATGGTTGAGATCAAGTGGCTATAGTAAGTGGGCTGCAGGGCTCGAAGAAAGTATTTAACCATTTCGTCTTCCTCCATCGGAGAATTGACTCGTGCAGCTTGCTCCATCCATCGGAACCCATATTCTATAACACTTTCACTAGGTGTTCTTCCAACGTTAGTCAGAGATAAGCGATCCGGTACAAAGTCTATTATACTAAAAGTGTCGGGTGAAGGCCTGAGCCATATCGTCCCATGTGTACCATCCGCGAGTGTCCTGGCGGGTGTACTATTCTAGAGCCGCCCCACTCAAGCTCTGGCTGAAATACGCCATCAGTAATTTGTCTTTTTCCCCAGCGCCTCTCATCTTACTTCAATAACCTCTCAGATGAGCTACAGGGTCCCCATGTCCGTCATACATGTCAAACTTAGGCATCTTGAACCCGATAGACAGTTGGATATCGGGGAACAAACACAAATCCTCATAGGCCACACTCTGGTTTCCCAACCCTTGCATATTTTTCAATGGTTGCTCCAGACTCTGTACCTTCCTAAACATCTCTTCTTACTCCGCGTTCTTGGGTAGTTTGTTAGTTTCAACATGAGGATCAAATTGGGGAGTGTAAGAGCAACTATCCGGAACACTGAATGTGAGCTCTGATGCATAGTAGTGGACATCTGGAGCAGGGAATGCGGGCTCACTAGAGGATCGGTGGAGGGTAGCTTGTGGAGGGGGTACAAAAATAGGGGCAAATGTCGGAGCAGGATACGAGGCTATTTTGGCTGGTGGAGCATGAAAAGTTTGGGCTGAAAGGGTGGGGTAGTTGTGGTAAGTGGTAAATCCAGGAGCGTGTTATGAGGAAAGATCAATGGTATCGGGCATCTGGGATTGAAAGGGTGGTGGAATGAAAGCAGGGTTTTCTGTGTTGTTGGCAGGGAAGGAGGGTGGAAGGTGTCCCTTAATCAAGGCTTGGTACATTTCCGCCATCTGATGTTTCAACCATTGGACCTCCTCTTTCAGTTCAGATTCCGACTTCTCACTCCCTTGATGAGTCAACAACTCTTGTGTCCAAGTCTTTGCTAGCCATGGGTACGTTGCTCTTTAACCTCGTGTTGTGTGGATGACTCACCAAAGTACCACAAACTAACCACCCTCTGCTATGATAACAAGGAAAGTAACAAAGAGGAGCAAAATGAAGCCAAAATATTAGCGTTAGGACATTAATCAAATAGAAATATCACATTGCGTGCAATGCCCCTAGCAACAACTAATGGTTCTATAATGGCTTCGAAGGTACGAAAGTCAATTGGCATCATCCCAATTTTGTTCACTTTAACCTTCTCTTTCCTTTCTTTTCTAGTACTTCGTGGCTTGCTCATTTCTTTCCCATCTTTTCCTTCTTCTCATTTCTCACGTCCCACAACTTCATTCTCTTTTTCTTAGTTTTTTTAATTTTAAAGATACTTCAATTGAATCTTATGTAGGTTTCCTACGTATCATGTCCCTCATGAATCAGATCACTCGTAGTTCTTGAAAAAAGTAATGGACAAAATAATCTAAGAAATCAAAATCTTTTTGGATTTTTCATTTATAATTTTTTTTTTGGTTTTTCAAATACAAAATAGGAAGTACTATAACAAAAAACTTGACAATCTTAACTAGACTGACAGACTCGATCCTACTGTACAAGACAAAAATTAAAAGACAAATATATAAAAAAAATTAAGAAGTTTCCTCAAGCAGCTCGTGCATGCAATGGTCTTGACTAGAATGGTCTTGGGGTATTTGTATCCATACCTGAATGGGAAAAATAAGATCAAATAGAGTTAGTGGCTGAAGACATATGTGATGCCACGACTCCTCCTAGTGGACAGATGCAAGACACGATTTGGCTATATTTTACAAAATGACTTAAGTGACTAAAAGTGGCTATTAATGCAACTTGACAAAATTGACCCCCTAATGCATGAAAAATAATCAATTTAAAGCTTGCATGACTCACTAACTCTAATATCTCAACAATCATGGCCTTATGAAAATTAATTTGCGAAAATGGCCCATTTTGCAAAATGGCTTATATGACCAAATGTGACTAAAAATACAAACTCAAAAGGGAAGGACCTTAAAATACTATGGCACCTAGTTGTGGACCCTAAGACATGGGCAATTGAACCACATTTACAAAAATGACCCCATTTTGCAGCAATGGCCGATGTGGCCTAAAGTGGCTAGACATGATAGATTTGGCTAAGACCCCGCAAAGCCAAGAATCTAAGACTAGGAAGACCAGACCCTATGTAGGTTGCCTACGTATCTCGCCTCGAAAGATAAGAATCAGGTTTGCGTAGTTCGGAAAATTAAATATAGGATAGAATTCAAAAAATGCATCTAATTTGAAAAACTATTTTTGTCTTTTTGAAAAAATGATGGAAAATGCAAAATCTTTTTGGTTTTCTTTTTCTCCTTTTTTTAAGTCTTTGGAAAATGATAGAAAATGTAAAATCTTTTTGGATTTTCTTTTTTCAATTTTGTTTTCATGAATATTTTGAAAAAAGATGAAAAATGTAAAAAATTTTGGATTTTCTATTTTCAATTTTTTTTCTTCTTTTTGGAAAATAATGGAAAAGTAAAATATTTTTGGATTTTTTACTTTTTTATTTTTTTATTTTTGGAAAACTATAAAAGAAAAATGCGAGTGAGCCCTACTTTTTTTATTTTCCACCCTTCTTTCCTAAACACCGGTCCGCCAAATGACCTTTTTACTCTTAGATATGTGACATTTAGCACATAGGATGATTAGATGTCATTTTTTGGCCACGGGCCCATTTTGACAAAATTTGGACAAGCTCCCTACAAAGGGACAAGGTGCCTGGGACCGATCCCTACTAAGTATAAATGACATCATGCAAATAAAAATGATCTAAAGGCTGACCTAAGTTTGGAGTTCACTAACAAGGCAAGTCGGGGGAGTGTATGGTCGATGGTGGTTGCCTAAGCTTTTCACCCACTCCATACGTCCGATGGCTTCCCCTCCTAAATTAAGGGTGACTCAACAAAGAATTCATGCACGCGACGCGTACTCCGAGACTTGTTGCAGAAAGAAGACACATGGCTATGCATATGATGACAGTTATAAAGCAGTAAACACATAAAGAAAAAATTGTAAACAAATAAACAACTAGCAAATAATAAAATGACATAAAAAAATAAAAATCAAATAAAGCAAATAAAACACATAAAAACCTCAACCGAACATCCTAAAAGCCGATAATATCAAGTACTAGCTCGAACCTGCAATTCCCCAACAGAGTCGCAAGAGATGTCACACCCCTTTTTATGAAACAAACTCTACTAAACCCTCTTAAGTTAATAAAAAGATTTAGTAAAAGCTTGAAAAGGGTTTTCAATTTTGAAAGTGACAAAAATTGTGTTTCAAAAGAAAATAAACTCATAGTCGCCACCTGACATTTGATTTCGGTGTGCCAGGTCACCATTTTTTGTAAAATGACTTTTTTTCCTTTCAAAACACTTCAGACTCAAAAACCAAGTCCGCACCAGAGATTCAGGTAAGGGTGTTCATTTGACTCGGGGAGAAGGTGTTAGGCATTCCCCGAGTCCCGTAACTAGTACGGTTGCATACATAATCAAATTGGCTATTATCGATTGAGGTTAAACAAACACAGAAAAATAAATACACAAAAAGGCTCGAGGCCGTCCCCACCTAATAAAAGAAAAATAAGAACAAAGTACTACACTATGCTTCCTTTGCAAACGCGTCACACCCTTCCAAAATATTTACAAAGTACTTCGGGGCGTTCCCCGGGTTAAAATATTTACAAAGTCCACAAAACATTCCCCGGACAAATTTATCTAAGGGACGACCTCTCATCCCAAAACCAAAAGCAAATAAAACATCCTAAGATTGCCTACCCAAGTTTGATCGGCCTAAGTCATGCTCCTAATGTTGAATGAAAGAGCTATTAACAACTAATTATAAGTATTAAAACAAGTCACATTAAACACAATTCTATTTTTTCAATTTTTCAATCCCACTGCCCCTTTAATTCAATTCAACTTATCAATTCAACTCTCTTCCTTCAATTGATTCATAAGATGTCAAAGTCAATCACAACGAACAAAGTAGATCCCAGAAATTAGACGTCACGTTTATAACAAAACAAATACTAACTTCAAAATCACTTCAAGGAGAATGTTATCAAAAGCATATCAACAAACAATCTCAATGATAAAATCAAAGGATTTACGAGAAATAGAAGGTATTGGATCTCGATGGATACTGTTAACCACAAGACCAAATCAGATGGACGATCTTGGACCAGATCCTCGTATGACACTTTGAGCTGACCTCGAACAGCAACTCGAATTTCGATTCAATCGAACCCCACTTTAAGGACTAACGTCCGAAACTGGAAATGAAAAAATTAGAACGTTGTTTTTTTTGGACTGTTTGTGAGTCGTTAACGAAGTGAGAGAAAGGCGATTGTGTGCTATTGGTGGTTGCGACTGTTGCAGCTCAATTATCGGCGAGCTGGGTGGTGGCCAGCAGCGAGCTCGTGGAGAAGACGACTGTATGTTTTCCGCTGGGTTATGGACGAGGATGGGGCTGGTTTGGTAGTGTTGGAGGTGAAGAAACATCAACTATGGAGATTGGGGCATGTCACTGCCGGTGATAGAAAATGGCTGGGGATTTTCATAGGTCTAGTGTCTGCCGGCTGCTGATGGTTGATGACGAAGAAACTGGTGAGAGTCACTGGTTTTCCGGCGCTTGGTCAGCTAGGTTGAAAAAAAGGACGTTTCAGGGGTGGTGGGGTCTGTTTGTTGGGCGTCTCGGTTCTGTTATGAAGAAGAAGCAAGCGCCATGGATGTCCTCCACCTTGTGCCGCTGCTGCTGGTCGCTCAAGATAAAATGGGTCGTGGTTTGCTAAAAATAGAACGATGGGGTACGGGGTTGTGTATTACGGTTGTTGTTGTTGTATGTTTGTGTTGTCTTAAGTTGAAGAAGAATCCATGGATACCTAAAGTTTTTTAGGTATTTTTTGTTCTAAGGTTAAGGTTTGAAGAATGGGTGATGGCCGTAGTTTTAGGATGGGGTGATGGCGGCATGGAGGGCGACGACTGTGCGTAGGGAATTAGGGTTCAGCTTCCATTATTATCTAGCTCATGAAGAAGATGAAGAAGTCATGGGTGTTCTTTTTTGTGTTCTTGTTATGTCTTAGCTCAAGGTTGAGGAAGAAGGTGTTAGGGTTAACTCTCCTCTCTCTAAAATGAACAAGAAGACACTCCTTAAGTCTTTCTAGGGTTTGCTAAGTTGTGGGCTTCTTAGGTGGTGGAAGAAGTGGACTCCAAATTTGGGCCTATAAATTTTTTTATTGGACCAAGACAAATTTAAAATCCTACCAAAATATTAATTAAACTTAGTAAGCAAATAAACAAAATTTTTAGAAATGAAACTATTTTTGGTGTTTTTCAAGGATTATATTAAAATAGAAATAGGTTTTTCTAAAAATATCTAATGCTTGAAATAAATAGAGAAATATGGAACTATTTTTTTGTATTTTTCAATTTTATTTTTAAAATAATGTAAAAGAGTCAAAATTAGTTGAAATAACTATATTAAGCCTAAATTAAATAGTTTATGCTAAAATGGGTGATATTTCGGGGAGGATAAAAAATCATGTGTCTACATACCGAAGTCTAGCATGACCGTGAGTCCTATATGTGTTGGATTCTGATTTAATTTCTTGCTAGGTTGATAAGTATAATATTAAGTGAATAGTTGAGGAAGGTTTGTGATTGGTTTGTCATTTCGAGCATTGGCTCGGACTAGAAAATCTTACTCGAGAGATAGGTGATTAAACGTGGAGCGTGTTGTGATTATTTCCCTTGCCGGGATGTAAGAATTTATTGTATCCTCCCTTGCCAGAATATTTGAATTGTTAAATTTCTACCCTTGCCGGGATTTCTTGTAATTGTTGTTACTTCCCTCGCACTTGAGTTGCGATCGTTGTTTGGGTGAATTTTTGGCATTAAATGTTGAGGATCAGGTTGCACGCCATAATGGAATTGATGGATATTGAGGATCGGGTCGCAAGTTGCAACGATGTTAGTTGTTTAGGATTGGATTGCAGGCCACAACGGTGATATATGTTGAGGATCGGGTTGCGCACCGCAACAGAGTATGGGCCGAGTGTATTGTTTTCGTATGTAGAGACTTCCTGCGTTTTTATTATGTTATTGTTCGGCTTCACTTCTTTACCATTGATTTCTATATTTAGCATGTCGTACCCCACATCATGCTCCCCTCCTTTTAATTGTTTAAATTAGTGTATTTCCTATTATTGCATATATATCTATACAGATTATTTGCGGTAGGTCCTGTCTAGCCTCGTTACTACCTCGCGGAGTTAGGCCAGGCACTTACCAGCACATGGGGTCGGTTGTGCTGATGTTACACTCTTTGTATTTTTTTGCACAGATCAGGATGCAGCTTACGGACTGCAATAGTATTAGATCGGGAGCAGACCTTCAGTCCATGGACTCTTGAGGTAGCCTTGCTGACGTCCACAGGCCTAGAGATTCTTCTATCTTTATTCAGTTTGTTAGCTCTTGTATTGAAACAGAGTGTTATGATTTTTGTTAGACGATTGTATTTAGCAATCTTTGAAGTTCGTGAGTATTGTGACACCAATCTTGGATAGAGGATTTTTGTTGAACTTTTTTCCGTATTTCCTTTAGTTAATTATATTTGAGACTTCCGCTCATTTTGTTTGCTTCGTTAAAATGATTGAATGTTGGTTTGCCTAGCTCTTAATAGTAGGGGTCATCACGACTCTCAATGGTGGAAAATACAGGTCGTGACACACGTGCGTCGCACATGTGTGTCACGTACATTGTCTAAAATACCCCTCTTGTTAACAACTAACTTTGTGCTAAATATCTTAATTATACATACACAACAAATGGGATCAAAAAATGTTTATGCCCAATTTTAGACTACTTTATACTTTCATCGCAACAAAAACTCAAGATACAGAAATAAAACGAACACATCATCATAAATAATGCACATTCAACTAAAGCTAAAAGATATAACTAGAATTGTGCCCAGAACAATCAATCAAACAAACCTTAAGACTTCTGAAGAAATCAACAAATTTGGCAGCTTCAAAAGTTGATAACAGGATCAGTTAGGATCTATAATATACGATCTTCATAAACCAAAGTCGCTTTGGTCGAGTGGTTAAGGCACGTGCCTGCTAAGTACATGGGGCTTCGTTCGAATCTCTCAGGCGACGTTATTCTATCATGATAATAGTAGCATTTTATTTTTATTCTTCCGTCTTAAAGTTCGATGTGTTTATGTTTATGCAATTCTCATCTGAAGGTACTCCTTTACTAACGAACGATATCTAAAATTCAATTGTTGGTATTTGTCCATTTATTATTTATTTTCCTCGAACTGCTAAATGGTACTGCTGCTGAAAAAGAACGTTTGCCTATAAAAAAAAAAATATTGTTCTGAAGGTTACTTTCTTCAATCAAACAGACGAGTATCAATTTACATATGCAATGCAAAAAATGATGGAAATGCATAAAGTTGTCCCACAATTCATTTGTACATAAATATGTAAAAGTACAGAATTGAGAACACTGCATAAAAACAAGACATGACTGAAAATTGAAACAATAGAAAAAGGACTTATTTTGCTAAAGAACTGGAAACCGGTTATAATTAATTAGGCAGGAAGCTTAGAAGCTTCGAGATCGGCAGCTTGTTTGATCAGATTCTGGTCACTATCATCAAGAGCCATTTGAATCGGCGATGATCCAAGTCCATCGGCGATCGCCAGCATAATCTTCCTCATCTCATTCCCAAACTCCTGTCGGTCAACGGTGCCGTTGTGGTCACAATCGAACTTCTCGAATATGGAATCGTAGAGACGGGTGAGTTCCTCCGGCGAGGCGGCAACGTCGACGCCGAAGTGAGCCTCTATTAGGCGGAGAGACTCGAACGCTTTGCGAAGCTCGGAACGGGATAAAACGCCGTCGTTGTTGATGTCCAAATCGGTGAATCCTTTATCAATTGCCTTTGCAAAAGCTGCTTCGTTGTTCACGAAGTCCCAAATTGTTGATCCGTCTATGATCACCACTCCCATTTTTTTTTTTTTACTGATGATTCAGAAACTATTCTGAGGTAGTGCTTGTGAAATGGGAATCAGATATACGGCTGGGGAATTTGAATTTAATTAATAAATGTAAAAATAACGCTAACATTTTAAGATAAGATATTTTTGAGAGAAAAGCTAGTCGGTGGATACCTTGTCATTGGAGTATAGAGTTATCATTTTATGGCACGTGGTTGTCTCCATTTGCTTTTCTTCTTCTTTTTTTATGGTTTTTATGAGGAAATATATTTGTTCTAAGAAGATGATGTGAAATAGATAAACAATCACAACCACTATTTTCATCATGAATATTGTCTAGTTTTTCATTTTTTTTACAATTTGCTTATTTTAATTCACGTATACTCTGGCCATATAAATAATACTCCTACTAGTGAAATAATATTTCTTATCAACTTTTAACCTTCCCTGGAGATATGCGTCGGCGCACAAGTTTCGAATACCCAAATAATCTATTCCACCTCAGATAGTCAGATACTCTTTCTTTCTTCTCTTTAACCAAAAGTTGTTAAATGCTCTTACTCTGCATCAATCTAATTAATAGAGAAATTGATATCGACTGATAGTACCTCGATGCACTCAGCTCCCGAGGGTCATATTCTAAAAATCTACTTCTCTATTTATCCTCTCCTCTTAAACCCTTTCTATCTCTTTTTGTTGTCTTCCTCTCCTTCTCTCTCGCTCCATAATTCTTATTCAGTCTCTCCTTTCTTTCCAGAAAATCAATTGAAGATAGATAGTTAAATTTTTGCTTAATTTTCTGGCTGGGGCATACTAGACAATCAATTAAAGGCCTAAATCTAACAACCAACGTTTTTATGACTTTCAAAATTGGATACAATTCTGTCAATGGATCATTATGCAGTCCAAAGGAAAATCTGTCCGAGCCCTCACCTTCAAGATGACTATCACAGAAATGCTATATAGTATATGGTTAGAGAGAAATGCAAGAATTTTTGAAAACATTTATTGTAATAGTGATAAACTCCTAAGTAGCATAGCCTATATTTGTAATGTTCGAGCGCCTCCTAGGCTTAGTTCACATATTCAGCATTTTATGATATAAATGCTGAATATTAGAGTAGCATAGATATTTCATGTTCTAATTTGATAGGCAGTTGAGATTAAACTGTCCTATGATTTTGTAAGGCATCCTTTTGGTGATTAATAAAAATTTTAATTACAAAAAAAAAAAAAAATTTTTATGACTTCAAACCTCATACGGCCCCCTTTTGATTCAGATTATTAACAAATAGTTCTAATTCTCATCTTGTATATCAATGGGAATAGTAGAGCCATCATCAAGATTTAGCTTACCCAATGATGTTGATATTCTTATCATATATATTTGTATATATCCACAAGAAATTAGGTGTTACATACTTAAAATATACAAAAAAAAAAAAATTTGATATACAAAGAAGAAAAACATTTTTTTGTATACAAAGAAGAAAAATAATTTTTTATATACATTTAATACAACAACAACATACCAAGTAAAATTTTACTAACGGGGTCTTGGAAGAGTAGAGTGTACGCAGACTTTACCCCAACACCGGAAAGGTAGAGTGGCCGTTTCCGGGAGACTCTCGTCTCAACAGAAGAGACAACACTATCAGATAAAGCAACAAAAGAAAAGGCCCGTAACAACAAAAGAAAACCATAAAAATAATAACAGCAACGAAAGATACAACAAATAAGTGAGAGGATAATAACACAAAATTATGCAAAATAATAGTGTGAACACAATATAGACAGCTAACATACCTAAACAAAACTCTATCAGACTACTCTAGAGAATGAGGGAAAAAATCTTGATTACCCCTAGCCTACAACCTAATGCTCGACCTCCACATGTTCCTATCAAGAGCCATGTCCTCGTAAATCTAAAGCTACGCTATGTCCTGCATGATCACCTCGCCCCAATACTTCTTAAGACGTCCTCAATCTCTTCTAGTACCTGCCAAAGCCAACCATTCACATCTCCAAACCGGGGCATCTATGGTTCTCCTCTTCACGTGCATGAACCACCTAAGTCTCGCTTCCCGCATCTTGTTGTCCACGGGAGCAACACTCATCTTCTCCTAAATATCTTCATTCCTTATATTATCAAGTTTAGTATGCACGCAAATCCATCTCAACATCCTCATTGCGGCTACTTTCATCTTCTGGATATGTGGATTCTTCATTGTCCAACACTCAACCCTATACAACATAGTCGGTCTAACCACCGCTCTGTAAAACTTACATTTGAGTCTCGGTGATATTTTTTGTCACACAAGACTCCATACGCTAACCGTCATTTCATCCACCCCACCCCAATACGATGTGTGACATCCTCGTCGATCTATGCATCTTTCTGGATGATTGACCCTAAGTACTTGAAACTTTCTCTATTGGGGATGACTTGTGAGTTGAGCTTCACTATCATGTCATCTTCTCCCATCACGCTGCTGAACTTACACTCCAAATATTTCATCTTAGTCTTACTCAACTTGAAACATTGGACTCCAGGGCTTACCTCCAAACCTTCAATCTCTCATTGACGCCGCCTCGCGTCTCATCAATCAGAATTGTATCATCAGCGAACAACATACACCATGGAACCTCCCTTTGAATATGGTGTGTCAAGGTAACATCGTCAGGACAAATAAGAACGGGCTAAGAATTCATCCTTGGTGTAACTCTATAACCACCGGAAAAAGATTGAACCACCTTCTGTCGTCCTAGCTCGAGTCTTAGCTCCATCATACATATCCTTTATCGATCTAATGTATGCTACTGACACCTTTTTCACCTAGGGGTCTGCATTCGATTTATCGATTCGATTTTGACCCTTATCAATAATTACTTATTGATTATCGATTTGTACATATGCTTATCATTGTTGTTTCAATAAGGTTTCGATTTTTAAGATTTTGGGGGCTTATCGATTCGGTTATCGATTACACCAATAAGAAAATTTTCGGGATTCCACGGAAAGTATGTAAGCTATAAACATGCCTAACTAATATGGACAAAAAGAAGCTAAAATAAGACGAACAACATTTATAACATAAGAATTGTGTCAACAAGCACATGCAATGAAACTAAAGCAAGAGATCAAATGTATGCCACCAACACTCCAAGGGTATTAAAAAAAATACATCATCGCGGCTAATTATGTTTTCCATTAATTTGAACTTCATTCCATTGATCTTTAAATATGATCATTCCTTAAATATGGTAGAGGAAATAATAGGGTAAGGGACTTAAGGTAAAGGAAATGATGTAGATTAGTGAAAATATTATTGTATAGCTTCTTTCAAAATAGTTGTGGAATATATATATATATATATATATATATATATATATATATTAATCTACAAAAATCGGTAATTACTCATTTACAAGTGTCTACTGCCTAGGGGTGTGCATTCGATTTATCGATTCGATTTTGACCCTTATCGATAATTACTTATCTATTGTCGATTTGTACATATGGTTATCGTTATCGTTTCAATAAGGTTTCAATCTTTTCGATTTCGAATTTCAATAACAAATAATCGATTCGATTTATTGATAAATCGATTCGAAAGCACACCCATACTTTCACCTCTAGGCATCTCCAAAGAAAGTCCCGAGGGACCTTGTCGTATGCCTTATCTAGGTCAATAAACACCATGTGAAAATCTCTCTTCTTATCCCTGTACTGTTCCACCAACCCCCTCATAAAGTGGATAGCTTCTGTAGTAAAACGTCCCGGCATGAACCCGAACTAACTTTCAGAAATAGACACTACCTTCCTTACCCTACCTTCCACCACCCTCTCCCAAACTTTCATGGTATGGCTTAACAACTTGATGGCCCTATCATTGTTACAATTCTAAATATCACCTTTGTTCTTGTACAGCGAAATCATTACACTATATCTCCATTCATCCGTTATCCTCTTCGTCTTGAAAATAACAGTAAACAACCCAGTCAGCCACTCCAATCCTGTTCTACCCACATTCATCCCAAATTCTACTAGAATCTCATCTGGTATGGTCACTTTGTCCTGGCTCATCTTATACACAGCTCCCACAACTTCCTCCATCTTAATACGCCTACAGTACCTAAAGTATCGGAGACTCTTGGGGTTCCCTAACTCCCCTTTACGATGTTACCATACCCCTCTTCATTTAGAAGTTTATGAAAGTACGTTTGCCATCTATTCTTAATCTGGGACTCCTCCGTCAACACTCTACCTTCCTCGTCTTTGATGCACCTCACTTGATCCAGATCACGAGCTTTCCTCTCTCTCGATTTGGCCAGCCGAAATAACTTCTTGTCCCCGCCTTTACCCTCCCCCCCCCCCCCCCAAATTCCTCATACAACCGACCAAACGCATCATTATTAGCCTCAAATTTTGCTTCCTTACAAAAAAGAAAAATAAAATTATAATATATATTTGAGAATAAATTTTTTATTGTGATATATATTTATTGACTACCTTATCAATAAATAAAATAAAATATTTTTTGATTGAGTTTTTATATAACATCAAATTCCCTAAATAATTCTCGGCTCTATTGTTAAGGAGAGAAAAAATCAAAACAATATGTGTTAACACAACAATTGGGGCCGTATATTTTGTAGCTTGGGCTTCCTCCACAAAATGGTCACTGGAACATGAATTATAGGGTGATCTGCATATATACCTATTTTTGGGATTACCATTAAATTTATATTCGTATTGCACAGAAATTTATAAATTGTAACTGCTCGGATATTAAGTAGTTCAATATCTTTACTCAACTTCAGAAATTCAATATGAAGTTCTCCTATCTTTCAATTGCAATTTCAGAAATTCAAATCTTAAGTAGTTCAAGCTCTTCAAAGCAACTTTAAATTCTGAATATGAAGTTCTTCTGTCTTTCACTTACAACTTCAGAAATTCAAATCTTAAGTAGTTTAATCTTTCAATACAACTTCAAACAACTTCAGAAATTTAAATCTGAAGTTCTGAAACATAAACTCGTTTTTCAAATTTCAATAATCCAACACACAATTCAACACACAAATCTACTCCAAATAAGCTCATATCTAAAACATAACTTTCAAATATCATAAAGAAGGAATTATAATCGTAAAATTGTTTAAAAAAATCACAAATTTAACAAAACCATTTTGCAGTTAAGAAGAAGAAGAAACCCTAAACACAAAGAAGAAGAAAGCAACAATAAACAAAAGAGAAAAATTTATGTATCTAAAGTTACTAAAAATATTAGGTATCAGTTAAATTGCTTTTTGAAAAATAGGTACAGGTTCAATCGGTGGCGTAAAGTTGGGTCACAAATGAAAATTTTACTGAATTTGTAGTCCAATGGAATGACACTATCAAAAAAATTTTTTGGGAGGAGGGAGAGAGAAGGGGGCTAAGAATTGCTGGTAGTTACTTGGTTTAATTAGAAGGTTATTTTTTAATCTCTTTTCTTTTCTTTTTAATTTACTTTTGAATGTTGTTTTTCTTTCTTTTACTTAATAAATTATTTTTTCTAATATTATTATTTTTACATTATTTAACTTTTATTTCCTTATTTTTCAGTTGTCAACCTTAACTTCACATGTTTCTACATAATTCTTATTTTTATTTTATGTTTATTTTTGTTAAATCTTTTTCTTTATTTTCTTGTTACACTTAGCTACGGTATTAGTCCATTTTTCTAAAAATTTGTACCTCGTAATCTTAGAAAAAATAAGTAATCCACAAACTTGACTTATAATGAGTGATGTCATTAAAGTTGAACTTTGTTATTCGATTAGATTATATGCAAAGTTAATTACGTTAAAATGATAGATTATATTTTAATATTTAAAGAATATTCTCATTTTCCAACTATTTTTTTGTGAATACATTTAGTTGCTCATATTTTATAATTTTCTATTTTCTTCATTTTGTATAATTGTGTTATTTATCCTAGTTTTGAAACTACCCTCCTAATATTAGGAATAATGACCTTTTTTTGTTAAAAGGATGATAATATATACTAGCAACTAAGAAAATAAATACATCGTCTTTAGGAGTGCCCCTCATGTTTTGTTCCAAAGTGTTAATATTACAATCCATAATTTTTCTGAAAAAAGTAGTTCCTAGGATGTCTGACCAAGAAGCTTCATTTGAAAATACCGGAGGAACTGCCACTATCGTTTTTCTTTCAAAAAGGTCTTTCTTTGCACCTTACTTTGACGTCAGATCAGCTACTTTGTTTATCTTCTTATAGTTTTCTTTTACCATTGTGGACTTGCATTTAGAGATAATTGAATAAAAAACATGATTATCTAAATTGAGCATACTTTTTACGTTTCTCAAGTCTATGTTGATTTCTAGTGGTGTAATTCCTTTTTGCTCTACAATTTACTGTCCCTGAAGCAATGCTAGGAGTTCAGCTTAGGCGTTTATGGTGTGTGGCAGGCTTCCTATGAATCTCACAACCCAATTGCTGCTGGAGTTTCTGAAAACCCCTCCCACACCACCCTTCCACGGGTTTCCAAGTGTAGCCCCATCGGTGTTGAGCTTGTATTGGTGCCTTGGTGGAGGATCACATTTTACCCAGATGGTCTTCTCTTTTCTAGATGTATGCCCAACTGAGGTAGTAATATAATTAGTTGCCTTTGCTAGGATATTAAATGTTGGGACTCGATATTTCTTGTTATTAAAGAGGTTATTATTCCTTGTAATCCACAGCTTCCAGAAGCTAAAAGGAATGAGGTCTACCCAGCAAAAAATATTTTTGAAAGTTTGCTCCATAAAGTTGACCAAATGTTAGACCATGAACTACTTGTAAAGGCGAGGTTCTGATGCGGAGTTGTGGTGGTGATTTTGGAGATTAGGTGATGCTAGAAAGTTTTTGCATTAGGGCATTCAAAGAAAATATGGGTAGATGTCCTAATTTCAGCAGAGTAGAAGCGATATTGGGGGTTACAAGGGACCCCAATTTTGTGAAGATACGCCCTTGTAGGAAGCCTTTATGGTATAAGATCCATAGGAATGTCTTGATCTTTCTAGGGACCCTTAGCTTCAAAATCCACATGCAGTTGTTATTTTTCCCTTTCAGATTATAGGGAGTTTCGTTTGCAAGAAGGCTATAGGTTGATTTAGTGCCGAAAAGTCCATTGCTTGTTTGGATGCAAATCATTTTTTCCTCCTTTATGGGACTCGGTGGGATGAAAGTAGATGAAATAAAGTGTCTTACGTTAAGAGGGATGCTAAGGGATTTGGAGAAAGTTTCTCAAGCACCATTGTTATAAATAGTGGCCACTTTGGCCAAACGATCAGTTTGTATAATAGGACCCTCAATCATGTTCCTAATGTGTGGGTGGTTGGAGATCCAAGATTCATTTAGGAAGCTGACTGTATCTCCTATGTGAAATACCCATTTGATAGTTTTACTACAAATTTTCCAACCTTTATTTCTAAGGAAGTACCCACGGTCAGGTATCATCATGTTAGAATCTTTTTTCTTTGAATTGTTAAAATTTTACTAATGATTTTAGATGCTAGGCAAAAAGCCTAACTCTTTCCAATTGGTGAGTCCCGGCCTGCATGGCAAAATGAAATATTCTTAAATTCCCAGCCTAGGATTACATTAATTTGATGGAAATACACACGAGTTAGGCAGTCTTTATCTATCTTCGCACCTCCGAGTCCCGTATATTTTTCTTTTTCAGGAAAAGGACCAAATTGGGAGAAAACATACAAGTGCTCGAGGCTTCATACTTCACCGCTCAAGCACTTGGAGGACTATACTATATACACGAGTATGTGCATAAGAAAAGATACGAGTTAGCAAGACTTAAAATGAGCAAGATTTAAAATCAAGCTACAAAAAGTCAAGTACCAAGCAATGAAGTCACTTCTCAAACCCTTCCTAATATGTAAAGATAGGGTCATGACTATGTATTAAAAATAGGTTATGAAAAATATTGTTTATTTTATAAATCTTTTGAAAGAAAACAGTTGCGAAAAGTTGTAGATGTACTTCAATACATGTAATACTAAAACTTATCAAAGTTCATGAATAAAAACTTGTCAAAAGTTATTTCATACAAAACATATATATTCCTATTTCTTTCATCATAATATAACACCATTGTGAAGTTGAGACGTCTTTTTCATTAAGTGTAAATAAATAAAATGGCTCTCTTTTAATTTCCTCATGATGATAATCCATTAGAAGAATCATAAAAGCATTTTCTAAGAAGATAAAAATGCTAACCTATTCTCTAAGTCCTAAAAATAAAAATAGACAAGAATAGGGTAAGTAGAAAACTATTTTATAAGTTCTAAGTAAGTAAATAGGAAAGAATAAGAATATAAAGAAATACGCATAAACACTTAACATAAAAGAGTAAGAAAAAATTTATTCATCAAAAATATATGTTTACAAATGCCCCATTATAGTAATTGGTAACTTCATCAATAGTACTAAAAAAAAAAGAGAACAAAAACAGCAAGAACTTAATCGTTCACTGACAGAGTTGGAGCTTCAGAAATTGTAACCTCACTATCAGAGGCAAAAAAAGGCATGGTAACAACTTCTAAAGAAGCAGCAATAGGTATGGAGTCAATTAAGCCTGAAGTTTCAGCAAGGGAAGTAGTAGTCATGGGAACCTCAATTCCCATTGGCTTTTTCATAATAACTTCATCTTCAGAAACTGGAATCACAGCCTCAGCCACCTCAGCAATTGCTTCTAAGTTTAATAACTCATCTATTCCATGAGCTTCAAGAGCTGGAGAAGGGGTACCAATGCTTCCAAGGGAAGGAGAAGGAGTATCAGCAAGTTGTTGGCTTTTATCGATATTGTCCATGGCTTTGGCCAGTTCAGGTTGCATGTCAAAATATTCCTGTCTAGCCTCCAACAAAACATCACGGCGAGATTTCAGAAAAGCCCAGCTCACTTCTATGTTAAAATTCTCTTTAAGGGCATTGTATTTCTTCTCCAAAGCCATGTATTTATTTTCCCACATAGCAATATCATTTTTTGCTATTTGGTGCTCAACTAGGTGGGAATCCAATGAATCTTCAAGAGTGGCATGGGAATTGTCCAAGGTATGAATTTTCTCTGACGAAATCTTCATGTCATTTTGAGCACAAGTTAGGTTCTCTGCCAACTCCCTTGCGTATTCCTCGTTCTTCTCCAAAAGATCCTTGAGCTCTTTAACCTCATCTTTGGCTTTAGATAAAGAGCATTATAAAAGCTCTTTATCCTTTTCAATTTGACCCTACGAGGCTTAGCAATTCCCAACTCCGAAGATAAACTACGATTTTGCAGCTCCAAATGAACCTTGCTCTCCTGTAATTCCTCTATAGTCCCTTGAGCACTCTCAAATTGATCCTTCCAGTTCGCTGCTTCAAGTAAGGCATCCTCTGCTATTTTTCTAGCTTCGAGATAGACTTTGTGGACTTACGCTCCTTTTTCTCTAACAAAGAGACTCGCCCCATCAATTCGGTCCCAATAAGATTAGCCTACGGTTATAAAACATAAAAGTCATGACTTAGAAAGGAAAAGAAGTAAAACATTCAAGGTCAAGAAAATTACCTTTAAAGTTGAATGAACTATGTCATTCATCAAGGCGTAGCAGTTGTGGCTCTTCATTTTGTTCCTCTCAATCTCCCCGATAAGAGGCTCGAACAAAGTATCTGCACCTCCAGATTTTCTTAAAAGGCTTTGAGTGGCAGGAACTTCGAGGGTGACACTCCTCATAGCCACACCTTTAGTGCTAGAGCTAACCTCTACTGGAGGAGCAGATGAAGATGGAACAGTAGAGGGGGAGTAGTTGAAAAAGTAAACACTACAGGAGTCGTATGAATTCAAGCAGGAATGGAAGGAGAAGATATACAAATTGATCCAGGAACATGGGTGGAAGTACTCAAAATTAGTGAAGGAACGGAAGCAATCATTGGTGACGATAAAATGGTTACAATTGGCAAAGGAATGGAGGAAGTAGGAACGAATAAAGAAAGAGAGGCTTCATCAAAAACAAGTCCGAGCTCGCCACTCCAAAAGCCACTATCAAAGGGGGGCTGAGTTGGTTCACTCGTACCTTTTGGCACGGTATCCTCATTTGAAAGAATCAAGATAGGCTCGGTGGTTGAAGGTTGAGCAAGAATATCTTCAATTTCATTATCATTGATGACTTGTCTTCTAACCCTTGGCCTGGCTATTAATGAGTTTCCTTCTTCTTCTTCTTCTTCATTCTCCGTGCTTTCTCCAATAGCTTTTCTTTTTTGTAGCAAGGCTCGAGCCTTGTCCAAGTCAATTGCAGTATTGCCAGACATACGAATGGCTATAGCTACTTTGGCTGCCATTCCTTTGTAGCCAAATCCTGATCAAAAGAAGGATATTCAATCAATATTAAGGAAAAGGTACTTAAGGTGTAAAAAATGTGTATGAGAAATACGATACCATGTGTTTTAACTTTCCAACCATGTATGGCAGAAATTGATTTCCAAGTCCTTTTCCCCTTAGGAGCAATATTCAAAATTGAATCTACCCAACCGCGAAAGTTGGGAACAGGTTCCACATCTCCCATGGTTTCTACAAAAAACCAAAAAGAGATGAAATCAGAATCGAAATTCTCAAGAAAATTGGTACGGTCTAATAAAAAAACTTACGTGCAAAATTCCAATTCTCAGGGAAAGGAATGTTTGTTTCCCCAAGCAAATCCACAGTACGAACAACAACATAACGGGCATACCATCCTCGATATTTGTCGTCTTCTGGGCTTACCAAAACCTTCTTACTCCTCGCAGTCAAGGTGAAAACCCCATGGCATATTAAGTTAGGATGGTATAGATGGATGAGGTGAAAAAAAGTGAAATTGACGTTTGCTTTGGTGGATAGAAATCTTAATCAAGCCATTGTCCTCCATAACAGGGGACCAACTTGGGCCAAACAAATATTAAAAGAAACGGTAAAAATCAAGAATGACCGAGTCAATAGAACGATTATCGCCCAAAGTAAAAAGGTAATTATAAACAAAAGAATACCCAATCCTGAAAAAAGAAATTCTTTGATTTGGGGTAGGAATAGACATTCGGAGAATGTTTTTCTAGTTACAGTTTTTTCTAATGGAAGGGATTGAGAGTTCGGTCACTAAAGTAGGATAAGTATCGACTTTATCCAAACCAGCAACTTGTTTTTTCAAGAGATTGTCTATCACTAATAAAGGATAAATCGCCGGGTACGATTTTCGTCCACTAAAGGTTCTCGAGAGGACTCAAAACTTTCTTTACCTTTAGAGTAAGGCATCTTTGAAATAGAGCTCACGGAAGAGGAACCAAAAAAGTCGCCTCGAGTAGATTCTACACCTGGTCGAACTCTACCGCCTCTGCCTCTTCTATGTCTAACAGGGACATTGGGGATTTTGTCCAAAATTAGAACTCTTTTGGGGTTAGGGTTTGGATATTCCATTGTTGAACAAAGATAGGCTGAAAGAAAGTAAAAGTAAGGAAGAGAGTATTTGCTAAAGGTTTGTGAAGAAGAAGACAAAGGAAGAAAAAGGTTAAATATGTATACGATGACAACCGTCAAACTTAGAAGTGTAATGATGGAAAACCTATAATAAAGGTAACTATCACTTTGTGAATAGTGGAGTAAAGAAGCTTTGAAAAAAGGTGTATAATTGTAGATCCAATCAGAGGATGACACGTGTATGAAGCATTAGATGAGAAAGACAACTGAGACGTCAACACTGTCAGGCGCATTAATTGTGACAAAAATTCCCTTTTTTATGAAGATCTACTTTCCAATTATTTAATTGATAAATAAATAGAAAGTAGGGAGGACTATCTGTATTTGAAAAAAACTAAATTTTAATTAAAAATGATGTGGCATGACACGTGGGCTGGTCAAATAGCCAAAGTGCAATAATCCAGTAAAAGGCACAGGAGATGACAGATACGGGAAGAGAAATTTAAACAGGCACGAGAATGAGTTTAGACACAAGTTTCATACCAATTCAATTCATTTAATGACAACGGGTAAAAGGAGCACTGAAGACGAGAATCTGATGGCATAAAATAGTCTAAATTCATTATTAAATGCCAGATATGTTAGAGAATAAGTATTTAATAGCAATGATTGTGTAACGCCTCATTAAATGTCCTTTATTATTTATATAAAGCCATTACTCCATATTACCTATAAAAGGAGGAGGTTTCATCATTTGTAAGTACACGAAAAATCATTCACATCATATTGAAATACAAACTTTTTACTACTTAATTTATATTCGCTGAAAGCCTATTATTTTTTTGTCTCTTGATTATCAATAACCCGATTTCTTCTCTCAAAAGTATAGTTTTGACCAAATAATATTTTTTGGTTAAACAAAGGGCTCCTCCAGTTAGAACCCGATGAACCATGAACGGACCCTGCCAATTGGGAGAGAATTTCCCCTTGGATTCATCTTGATGTGGAAATATTTTATTTAACACCAGATGCCCCAGTGTAAACTTTCTTGGTTTAACTCTTTTGTTGAAGGCTCTGGACATTTTGTTCTAATACAATTGACCGTGGAAAATAGCATTCATCCTTTTCCTGTCTATGAGGGCTAATTGCTCGTAGCGACCTTTTACCCATTCTCCATCATCCAACTTTGCTTGTTGTATGAATATTAAAGAGGGAATTTCTACCTCCGCAGGAATGACCACCTCTGTACCGTAAACCAGCATGTAGGGAGTTGCCCCGATTGATGTGCGGATTGTGGTACGGTATCCCGATAAGGCAAATGATAGCTTCTCGTGTCATTGCTTATGTCTTTCTATCATCTTCCTTAGTATCTTATTGATATTCTTGTTGGCTACCTCCAAAGCTCCATTCATCTTCAAAGAGAGCTAATTCAAGAAATCTAAGTCCAGCATGGGAAGGACCTTGTAGAGTTCGTGAAATTGCAGGGAAAGGAGCATACGAGTTGGAAACTATGGATGGTAACGTTTTACCTTCACATTGGAATGCAGTTCACTTGAAGAGATATTATTTCTAAGGAAGTACCCACGTTCAGGTATCGTCATGTTAGAATCTTTTTTCTTTGAATTGTTAAAATTTTACTAATGATTTTAGATGCTAGGAAAAAACTCTTAACTCGTGCCAAGTGATGAGTCACGACATGCATGGAAAATTGGAATATTCTTAATTCTCAGCCTAGGGTTACATTAATCTGATGGAAATACACACGAGTTAGGTAATCTTCATCTATAATCGCACCTCCGAGTCCCGTATATCTTTCTGTTTAAGGAAAAGGACCAAATTGGGAGAAAACATACAAGTGCTCGAGGCTTCATACCTCACCGCTCAAGCACTTGGGAGACTATACTATATATACACGAGTATGTGCAGAAGAATAGATACGAGTTAGCAAGACTTAAAATGAGCAAGATTTAAAATCAAGCTACAAGAAGTCAAGTATCAAGCAACAAAGCCACTTATCAAACCCTTCCTAATACGTAAAGATAGGGTCATGACTATGTATTAAAAATAGGTTATGAAAAACCTTATTTATTTTATATATATGTTGAAAGAAAACAGTTGCAAGAAAGTTGTAGAAGTACTTCCATACATGTAATAATCAAACTTGTCAAAGTTCATGAAGAAAAACTTGTCAAAGGTTATTTCATACAAAACATGTATATTCCTATTTCTTTCATCATATTATAACACTATTATGAAGTTGAGACATCTTCTTCACTAAGTGTCAATAAATAAAAGGGCCTTCTTTTATTTTCCCCATGATGATAATCCATGAGAAGAATCATAAAAGCATTTTCTAAGAAGATAAAAATGCTAACCTATTCATTAAGTCCTAATAATAAAAATAGACAAGAATAGGGTAAGTAGAAAACTATTATTTAAGTCCTAAGTAAGTAAATAGGCAAGAATATGAATATAAATAAATACTCATAAACACTTAACATAAAAGAGTAAGAAAAAACTTAGTCATCAAAAATATATGTTTACAGATGCCCCATTATAGTAACTGGAAACTTCATCAATAGTACTAAAAAGGAACAAAAATAGAAAGAACTTAATCGTTCACTAAAGAAGTTGGAGCTTCAGAAGTTGTAACCTGACTTTTAGAGGCAATAAAAGGCATGGTAACAAATTCTGAAGAAGCAGCAATAGGTATGGAGTCAGTTAAGCCTGAAGTTTCAGCAAGGGAAGTAGTAGTCATGGGAACCTCAATTCCCATAGGCTTTGTCATAAAAACTTCACCTTCAGAAACTGGAATCACAGCCTCAGTCACCTCAGCAATTGCTTCTGAGTTTAATAACTCATCTATTCCATGAGCTTCAAGAGCTGGAAAAGGGGTACCAATGCTTCCAAGGGAAGGAGAAGGAGTATCAGCAAGTTGTTGGCTTTTCTCGATAGTATCCATGACTTTGGCCAGTTCAGATTGCAGGTCAAAATATTCCTGTGTAATCTCAATCAAGACATCACGACGAGAATTCAGAAAAGCCCAACTCACTTCAATGTTAAAATTCTCTTCAAGGGCATTGTAGTCCTTCTCCAAAGCCTTGTATTCCTTTTCCCACATAACAATATAATTTCTTGCTATTTGGTGCTCAGCTAGGTGGGAATACAATGAAGCTTTAATAGAGGCATGGGAATTCTCCAAGGTATGAATTTTCTCTAAGGAAATCCTCAGGTCATTTTGAGCACAAGTTAGGTTCTCTGCTAACTCCCTTGCGTATTTCTACTTCTTCTCCAAAAGAGCCTTGAGCTCTTTAACCTCATATTTAGGTTTAGATAAAGATAATTATAAAAGCTCTTTATCCTTTTTAGGTTGACCCCACGAGGCGTTAGCAATTCCCAACTCCGAAGATAAACAACGATTTTGTTGCTCCAAATGAACCTTGCTCTCCTGTAATTCCTCTATAGTCCCTTGAGCAATCTCAAATTGATCCTTCCAGTTCGCTGCTTCAAGTAAGGTATCCTCAGCTATTTTCCTAGCTTCGGAGATAGCCTTTGTGTATTCACGCTCCTTTTGATCTAACAAAGAGACTCGTCCCATCAATTCGGTCCCAATAAGATTAGCCTACGGTTATAAAACATAAAAGTCATGACTTAGAAAGGAAAAGAAGAAAAAAATTCAAAGTAAAGAAAATTACCTTTAAAGTTGAATGAACTATGTCATTCATCAAGGTTTAGCAGCTGTGGCTCTGCATTTTGTTCCTCTCAATCTCCCCGATAAGAGGCTCGAGCCAAGTATCTGCACCTCCAGATTTTCTTAAAAGACTTTGACTGGCAGGAACTTCGAGGGTGACACTCCTCATAGCCACGCCTTTATTGCTGGAGCTAACCTCTACTGGAGGAGCAGATGAAGATGGAACAACAGAGGGGGGAGTAGTAACAAAAGTAAACCTTATAGGAGACGTAGGAAATAAAGAAGGAACGGAAGGAGAAGATGTAGAATTTGATCCAGGAACAGGAGTGGAAGTACTCAAAATTGGTCAAAGGAACGGAAGCAATCATTGGTGACGATGAAATGGTTACAATTGGCAAAGGAATGGAGGACGTAGGAATGTATGAAGAAAGAGGGGCTTCATAAAAAACAGGTCAAAGCTTGCCACTCCAAAAGCCACTATCAAAGGGGGGCAGATTTGGTTCACTCGTACCTTTTGGCACGGTATCCTCATCTAAAAGAATCAAGACAGGCTCGGTAGTTGAAGGTTGAGCTGGAATATCTTCAATATCATCATCATTGATGACTTGTCTTCTAACCCTTGGCCTGGCTATTAACGAGGTACCTTCCTCTTCTTTATTCTCCGTGCCTTCTCCTATAGCTTTTCTTTTTTTGGGCAAGGCTCGAGTGTTGTCCAAGTCAATTGCAGCATTACCAGACATACGAATGGCCATAGCTACTTCGGCTGCCATTCCTTTGTAGCCAAATCTTGATCAAAAGAAGGATTTGCAATCAATATTAAGGAAAGGGTGCTTAAGGTGTAAAAAATGTGTGTGAGAAATACGATACCATGTGTTTTAACTTTCCATCCATCTTTGGAAGAAATTGATTTCCAAGTCCTTTTCCCCTTAGGAGCAATCTTCAAAATTGAATAAACCCAACCACGGAAGTTGGGAACGGGTTCCACATCTCCCATGGTTGCTACAAAAACCAAAAATAGATGAAATCAGAATCGAAATTCTCAAAAAATTGGTACGGTCTAATAAAAAAAAGTTACGTGCAAACTTCTACTTCTCATGGAAGGGAATGTTTGTTTTGCCAAGAAAATCCACCTTAAGAATAGCAACATAACGGGCATGCCATCCTCGATCTTTGTCGTCTTATGGGCTTTCCAAAACCTTCTTACTCCTTGCAGTCAAGGTAAAAACCCCATGGCATATTAAGTTAGGATTGTATAGATGGATGAGGTGAGAAAAAATGAAATTGACGTTAGCTTTGGTGGATAGAAATCTTAAACAAGCCACTGTCCTCCATACCAGGGGACCAACTTTAGCCAAACAAATATTAAAGAAACTGCAAAAATTGAGAATAACCGGGTCAAATAGGAGGATTAAAGCCCAAAGTAAAAGGGTAAGTATAAACAAAAGAATACCCAATCCTGAAAGAAGAAATTCTTTGATTTGGGGTAGGAATAGATATTTGGAGACTTTTTTCTAGTTACAGTCTTTTCTAATGGAAGAGATTGTGAGTTATGTCACTAAAGTAGGGTAAGTATCGGCTTTATCCAAACCAACAACTTGTTTTTTCAAGAGATTGTCTATCACTCATAAAGGATAAATCGCCCGGTAAGATTTCGTCTACTAAAGGTTCTCGAGAGGAATCCAAAATTTCATTACCTTTAGAGGAAGGCGTCTTTGAAATAGAACTCCTGGAAGAGGAACCAGAAGAGCCGCCTCGGGTAGATTCTACCCCTGGTCGAATTCTACCGCCTCTGCCTCTTCTATGTATAACATGGGCATTGGGGAATTTGTCCAAAATTGGAACTCTTTTGGGGTTAGGGTTTGGAGATGCCATTGTTGCACAAAGATGGGCTGAAAGAAAGTAAAAGTAAGGAAGAGAGTATTTGCTAAAGGTTTGTGAAGAAGAAGACAAAGGAAGAAAAATGATAAATATGTATACGACGAAACCCTCAAACTTAGAAGTGTAATGATGGAAAGCCTATGATAAAGGTAACTATCACTTCGTTAATAGTGAAGTAAAGAAGCTTTGAAAAAGGGTGTATAATTGTAGATCCAATCAGAGGATGACACGTGTATGAAGCATTAAATGAGAAAGACAACTGGACGTCAACACTGTCAGACGCATTAATTGTGACAAAAATTCCTTTTTTATGAAGATCCACTTCCCAATTATTTAATTATAAAGTAAATGGAAAGTTGCGGGGACTATCTATATTGGGAAAAACTAAAGTTTTATTAATGATGAAGTGGCATGACACCTGAGCTGGTTAAATAGTCAAAGTGCAATAATCCAGTAAAAGGTACATGAGATGAGAGATACGGGAAGAGAAATTTAAACAGGCACGGGAAGGAGTTTAGACATGAGTTTCGTACCAATTCAAGTCATTTAATGCCAACGGGTAAAAAGAAGACTGAAGATGAGAATCTGATGGCAAAAAATAGTCTAAATTCATTATTAAATGCCTAATACATTAGAGCATCAGTATTTAATAGCAATGATTGTGTAATGCCTCATTAAATGTCTTTTATTATTTATATTAAGCCGTTACTCCTTATTACCTGTAAAAGGAGGAGGTTTCATCATTTGTAAGGACACGAAAATCATTCACATCATATTGAAATACAAACTTTTTACTACTTAATTTATATTCTCTGAAAGCCTATTATTTTTTTAACTCTTGATTATCAGTAAGCCGATTTCTTCTCTCAAAAGTCTAGTTTTGACCAAATAATGTTTTTTGGTTAAACAAAGGGCTTCTCCAGTTAGAATCCGATGAACCATGTACGGACCCTGCCAATTGAGAGAGAATTTCCCCTTGGATTCATCTTGATGTGGAAATATATTATTCAACACCAGTTGCCCCGGTGTAAACTTTCTTGGTTTAACTCTTTTGTTGAAGGCTCTGGACATTCTGTTCTAATACAATTGACCATGGCAAATAACATTCATCCTTTTTCCGTCTATGAGGGCTAATTGCTCGTACTGACCTTATACCCATTCTTCATCATCCAACTTTGCTTCTTATATGATTCTTAAAGAGGTAATTTCTACCTCCACAGGAATGACTGCCTCTATACCGTAAACCAGCATGTAGGGAGTTTCCCCGATTGATGTGCGGACTGTGTTAAGGTATCCCAATAAGGCAAATGATAACTTCCCGTATCATTGCTTATGCCTTTCTATCATCTTCCTTAGTATCTTCTTGATATTCTTGTTGGCTACCTCCAAAGCTCCATTAATCTAAGGTCTGTAGGCTATAGAGTTCTTGTGTTTGATTTTGAATTTTCACACATTGCTTTCATCAAGTCGCTGTTGAGATTGGAACCATTGTCGGTGATGATTGATTTCGGAATTTCGAACCAACAAATGATACGGCCGCGGCAAAATCTGCCACAACTTTCTTAATCACTACTTTGTATGACACTACTTTGACCCATTTGGTAAAGTAATCAATCGCCACTAAGATGAACCTGTTCCCATTTGATGCTGCCGACTTGATTGGTCTGATAACATCCATTCCCCAAGCGGCGAATGACCATGGTGAGTTTGTTGCATTAAGCTCGTGGAGGCACTTTTATCATTTCTACATGTATCTGATGGGGATGGCACTTTCAGACATACTGTATGTAGTCTGTTTCCTTAGTCATCAAAAAGTATCATGCTCGGAGTATCTTTTTTGCTAAAACAAAACAATTTATGTGCGGTCTGCAAGTCTTTGCGTGCATTTCATCCAATAGTTTGGTTGCTTCTCTTGTAGCGACTCACCTTAGCAATCCAAATCAGGAGTCCTCATATACAAGATTCCTCCACTATGAAAGAAATTGTTAGATAACCTCCGAAGTGTGCGTGCTTATGAGTGGCATTAGTGAGCTCTAGATATTCTCCTATTATCAAGTATTCCTTGATGTCATGGAACCACAGTTTTCCATCTGCTTCTTCCTCAACATAAGCACAATAAGCTGGTTGATCATAAATCTTGACCTAGATGGGATCAATGAACTTCGTATTTTGATGATGAATCATGGATGAAAAAATGGCTAGTGCATCAGCGAACTCATTCTGCATTCGGGGAACATGCTGGAATTTGGTCTTTGTGATTCTCTTCCTCAACTCTTGTATGTGATGTAGATGAGAGAGTATTAGAATTCTTTATTGCTCATTCTTCTCGAACCTGATGTATGAGTAGGTCTGAGTCTCTGATCACTAGTAACTCCTGAATGTTCATGTCGATGGCCAGTTTGAGCCCCAAGATGCAGGCTTCGTACTTGGCCATGTTGTTGAGGCATGGGAAACTGAGTTTGGCAGATACCGGGTAATGCTGAACGATTTCTGAAAGCAAGACTGCTACTATGACAACCCCTTTGAAATTCTTGGCTCCATCGAAAAACATCCTCCAAGCATCATAGGATTCTGCAATATCTTCTCCTATGAAAGATACCTCTTCACCAGGAAAATACGTCTTTAGTGGCTCGTATTCTCCTCCCACGGGATTCTCGGTGAGGTGGTCTCCAAAGCTTGTCATTTGACTGCATTTTGAATGACATAAACAATGTCAAATTCACTTAGCAGGATTTTCCATTTGGCGAGCTTGCCAATACGCAATGGTTTCTGGAAGATATACTTCAGCGGGTCCATTCTGGATATGAGATAAGTGGTGTAAGAATAGAAATATTGCCTCAATTTTTGAGCTACCTAGGTCAGAGAACAACATGTGCGTTTTAATAAGGAATAACGAGCCTCGTACGGGGTAAACTTCTTGCTGATGTAGTAGATTGCTTGTTCCTTTCTCCCCGTTTCATCATGTTGTCCCAAAACACAACTGAATGCTCTATCTAATACTGCGAGATAAAGCAATAATGGTCTTCTTGGTTCAGGCGGAACCAAGAATGGAGGCATAGACAAGTATTCCTTAATCCAGTCAAAAGCTTTCTGACAATCATCAGTCCACTTGGTGGCGGCATCTTTTTTTAGCATCTTGAATATAGGTTCACAAATAACAGTAGACTGAGCTATGAGCCGGCTGATATAGTTGAGCCTCCCCAGAAAACTCATCACGTGTTTCTTTTTCTTTGGTGGTGGCAACTCTTGAATGGACTTGACCTTTGACGGCCAATTCTATCCCCCTGCGGCTCACAATGAAACCCAGTAGCTTTCCAGCAGGAACCCCTGATGCACACTTGGCGGGATTGAGTTTCAGATTGTATCTCTACAATCTGTTGAAGAATTTTCTCAAGTCTTCCATATGATCTGCGGCTTTCCTGGATTTTATGATGACTTCATCCACATACACCTCAATTTATTTATGTATCATGTCATGAATGATGGTATTCATGGCTCTTATATAGGTGGAACCAACATTCTTCAAACCAAACGGCATCATTCTGTAACAATACATCCCCTATGGCGTGATAAAAAATGTTTTCTTTGCATCTTTTTCATCCATCCATATCTGATGTTGCCCAGTGAAACAATCAACAAATGACTGCAGCACATGCTTGGCGCAGTTGTCAATAAGGATATGTATGATTGGCAAGGGAATATCGTCTTTGGGACTGGCCCGGTTGAGATCCCGATAGTCTACATAGACTCTAACCTTCCCATCTATCTTTGGTACTGGCACGCTGTTGGCTAACCATGTCGGATACTCCACTACCTTGAGAACCCTGGCTTTGACTTTCTTGGTAACCTCTTCTTTAATTTTCAAACTCATGCAAGGTTTGAACTTTCTGAGCTTCTGTTTTACTAGCGGATATGTCGGGCTATTGGAAACTTGTGAGCTACAATGGATGTGCTGGGACTAGTCATATCATCATAAGACCATGCAAAGATGTCCTCATACTCTCTTAGGAACTCGATGTACTCTTTCTTTTCCGATGGTGATAAATGCACATTGATGTGCGTTTCCTTGACATTTTCTGTATCAATCTCAGTTTCATCCAAGTTAGACTTAGGCATATTCTCAAAGTTCTCGACCTTTCTAACCTCTTCTAGTATATCATCCTCTTCTGAATCTATGTCTGTTTGTTGCGTTGTCTCGTTGCAAGTCATAGTCATTGGTTCATCATCAATATAGGTAATAGTAATGTTGTGTAAATAAAGTAAATGATAGAGAAAATAATATGTGTGAGATATATAATAAACTTGGAAATGCTTTGATTGAATTCATAATTGTTCGAAACATCGAAGCTCTTTTCAAAAGTAAAGACAATGCAAAAAGAAAACAAATCAACTATTAAAAAGTAAATATGCGATGCATGGTGCTTTGTTTAGCCTTGCTACCCCGAAGCTTTTCGAGCCCTGGTGGTTCTGATTGACCAATTAGTGAGGCTCTCCCCTCGATTCACAACTTGTATGGAAGGGCCTTCCTCCCCTTCCTGCGCGAAGATAACATAACAATCAATATTATTTTCCAGAGACAAGTTCTTCGTCATTGCTAGTGCTTCATCCCCTCTGATCGGTATATGACATCAGCAAACTAAAAGGTCTGCTCTAGAGGAGGTATAGGGTGATCTAGTGGATAAAATAGGCCGCGCCATGGTGGCGACCAATCATCGAACTCCTTCCATGTGTACTCATACCCCAAGCCAAAAGTGGTACCGTGTTGCTTTTGCATGATGGGTTGGGTGATACCCAGAAGATTTTTACCGATTCCTTTCCCGGGCTCATACCCGCACCAATTCAGGATGCTTTCGATCTTGTTGTCCTACCATTTGTCTCTGCCCACAGTGTTGACTCACTCGATGTGGTGGTATGTTTATCTGCATATTCTTCTTCTGCTTCCAATTATCGGGATGGCCTGGCGACTGTATATGGGATTGCTACCATCGCCATGAATGATCACCTCCTGGTGATTCCACTCGAACTTCACTTCTTGATATAAGGTTGATGCCACAGCTCTATCGGCATGGATCTAGGGTTGTCTCAACAACAAATTGTAGGACTCCGGGACGTCTATAACTTGAAAATCAACATTGAACCAGGTTGGTCCCATCTGCAAACACGAGCTAATTTCCCCAATAGTAGATCTTTGGGACCCATTCAAGGCTTTGACATTGATAGCACTATCGTTGATCTAATGCAAACAATTTCCCAACGTCCTGAGAGTTATAAGTGGACAAATGTTAATTTGGGATCCTCTGTCAACCAAGATTCTAGTGATGAACTAATCTTCGCATTATATAGTGATGTGCAATTCCTTGTTGTGACTAAGTCCTTCTGGTGGTAGCTTGTCCTCATGGAAGGTTGTAAGGCCTCGTGAAAATGAGTGCTCAGGTGTTAGCAGCTCATAGAGTCGAGTCTACCTACACGAAATCAAAGTTTTTCAAGAAAATGGTCAAAATGCGGTTAAGAATGCGGTCGCAAATCAGCTATGCAGACCGCATTCCTACTGTAGAGTGAATAGGAGAGCAACAAATTTTTGATGTCAAAAATGCGGTCAAATCTGTGATCGCATAATCAATATACGAACCGCAGAGTGATCGCATATTGTCCCTAAGGAAATTTGAGGGTCAGTTCTGCGGTGCATTCTGCGACAGCAGAACACAAATACGGACCGCATATCTACCGCATTCTCAACCCGAGAGGTTTGAAACTTGAGCCATTTGTGCGGTCCACTCTGCGGACCGCATGTCTGTTCTGCGACTGTAGAGTTGCGTTGCAAATTGAGCTCGCCCAGTTATTTTTCTAAAAACCTAAGCCCGACCCCTCTTAAACAAAAACAGCCCATCCCCCATTTTTAACACATTATTAGAACAAAATAAGAGAGAGGAAGAGAGGGTCCTAGAGAGAGAAAGCAAATTCTTCATCAATTGATCTTTCAAAATCATTAGAGTGTGGAAAACCCTTGGTGCATTGTCTTTTTTATTGATTTCTCAGGTAAAATCCTTAACCCATTTCCCCCAATTCCGAAATTAAGCTTGGGAAGGAAACGATATACACTTGCTTTGAATTTTCTTCATTAAATCTTTATGCATGTCTTCAAAACTCCAAAATCTTGGAAAATGGGGATTGGGTAGTAACTATAAGTTTAAATTTGTAAAACCTAAGTGTTGTTCATGAACTAGATTGACTTCTTAATTGCTTGGCAAGTCGGACTAGAGGTTTAAAAGGGATAATCAACTCCAGGTATGTATGGCTAACTGTGATCCTTGTGAAATCGCCCTATGCTAGTTGTGAAATTGCTGATAATAGATATTCATGTGAAAATCATTGTGAGGTTTTTGTTTTGTATGATTGTGTGGTAATACTTTGTGATGAAGGTTGTGGAACTTGTAATTGGAACAACGGAAATGGAAAGTAATGTGGAATAATGGAAATGGACCAATTTGGAACAATGGAAATGGAACAATATGGAACAATGGAAATGGGAATAATGTGGAATAGTAGAAGTGGAAGTATTATGGAATAACGTGTGTGATTAGTTGTGAAAAATTGTTGTGATGATCTAAATTGTGTACCAACATGATGAACCTGTGTTGTTGCTAGTTGTGGAATTGCATTACCCTTGTTGTGGATCTATGTTAATAATGTCCCATAGTTGATTTCTTGTATTTGTTGTTGTGTTGTTTGTTCTATTGAATTGAAAACTGTCAGGTGGGGTCGGGTTGCCCGCCGCAACACGGTGAAATAAGGTGTCGGTTGGGGCTATAAGGGTGGCCGAGGTAATAAGGGTGGACGAGGCAATAAGGGTGGAAAATGTGATCCAATATCACTACTGATATGAATATGAATCATGAAATGTTAAATGTCAAAATGTGAAAGGAGACAGCAGGAGAGTTTGTAACCTGTGGGGCCCTGATTGCCCCTTTGTATGACTACTTGAATCAATTATTGGGAAACGTTTGGTTATTGCTCCATGGTTGTAATTGTACTATTGTTGTTCAGTTCTATACTTGTATATCCATTTTGGCCTGAGTTTACTTGGGAAAGAGTTTGATCATACATGCATGTACAATTGAAATGTACTGACGTCCCTTTTGTCGGGGGGGGCTACATTCGTGTTATGATTTTAGGTGGATATGTGGCAGGCACTCTAGTCCACCGCTCGTAGCTCCTCCTCCTCTTTATCGGCGGTAACCGTGTTGGTGAGACCCTTTCCTTCCGGGGCCTTGCGTGGCTCATGCCACCTATGTTGTTGTATTTTTGAGTCTTGTGTCCTTTTGTAAAGGTATAGCCAGGGACTTGTCGCCGGTAAGTATTGTACTATCTTTCTCTTAGAGGCTCCGTAGACAGTGGTATGTGGGTTAGAACTTATGTATAAAGGTGTATTTTTTGGACGTTGTAAACTTGTATGCCACGTTCCCTGTTGATCATAATACATGTTTTGTAAAAGATGTTCGATGTAAATCATAATGTGTGGTCATAAAAAGAACAAATGTTCTTACGATTGCAAATTTAATATCTTTTGGGTATTATCATTGAATAATGTGGGGTAACGCGTGGGGAATAGGAAAGGCACCCAGGTCTACTCGACTGGGGATACCCAGTTGAGTGTCGGTCATGCCCACGGATTTGGGGCATGACAAACTTGGTATTAGAGCCTAAGGTTTTAAAGGAGTCCTAGGATGTCTCGTAGCCGTGCCTAGTAGAACCCTTCTTATTGGTGTGTTGTCGACCACATCTATAAGTTGGGGGCTACACGTGCATTTAGGAAAAAATGATCCTCTTCTTTGTTATTCCAAGTCCGTGCAGTGAAGTGGTGTTGTGTCTAATTCGTGCTCTATTTCGAATTTTCAGTGATGGCACCTAAGAAGAAAGATAGAGTCGGCCTAAGGGCCAACGCCACTTCCAGTGCGGGTGTGGATCATGTGCCTAGTGCCGTGGGTGAGAGTGATTCCCTCATTCTGAATTTGCCTGCTCCATCCGTTCCTGATCCAAGCAATCATGTTCCAGCAGCGGCCGAGGGTGCTACTATCCCTCCTGCCTATGCTCCTAATCCTGATGTTTCTCCAGCTTCCGATCCTGGGATTTCTGATGGATACCTTAAGGGAGCTATCCGTATGCTGACCTAGTTAGTGGCCGCCCAGGCCCAGAGATATCATGATGCCCTATGTCCTCCAGCGAATAAAGAGATTCCTCCAACTCCAGAGTTCATAAGTTTTTGCGATTGAATCCTCCAGAGTTCTCAGGCACAGACCCATAGGCCGACCCGCAAGAATTCCTTGATGAGATGTACAAGACCCGTCAAGTGATGAAGGCTACATAGATAGAACGGGTAGAATTGGATTCATACAGGTTGAAGTGGGCTGCGCGTTCATGGTTCGAGATGTGGGAGGATTCCCGTGAGGAGGGCTAGATGGCATGAGTTCGTAGATGCCTTCATGGACCACTTTTTTCCTACCGAGACCATGGCAGCCCGTGCCACCGAGTTTGAGGTTCTTAAGCAGGGTAGTATGAGTGTCTGGGAGTATCATATGGAGCTCGTGAGGTTGTCCAAGTATGCTCCTCAGTTGGTGTCCACTATGGAGGCTAGATTTCAGCGATTCATTCAGGGTCTCAGCCCATTGGTAGTAAATGAGGCTTCTACAGCGGCTTTGCATTCAGACATGAACTATGGGAAGATCGTGGGTTTTGCTCAGGCCACTGAGGCCAGGAAGTTAAAGATTCGAGTAGACAGGGAGAGTAGCAGCAGGGCCCGGTCTATGGGTCACTCAGGGAGGTAAGCTCATGGGAGAGTGTCATCTGGACCATCTCAGTCTTATGCTCAGTCCTCAGCTAGTGCACCGCCATCCGTGCACCGTTCCCATTAGAGTAGCCCTTCGGGCCCTGGTTCAGACAGTAGGAGGTCCTCCCAGTTCAGTCATTTAGGGATGAGACCCAGACAGCAGGGAGGTATATGCCCCAAGTGTGGGAGATTTCATACAGAGTCTTGTTACCTGGATGCTCCAGTATGCAACAATTGTGGGGTGAAAGGTCACATACAGCGGGACTGTCGTGTGCCCAGACATGGCATGGGTAGAGGACTTGCTCAACCATCCAGTTCATCAGTTGCTACGTCATCAGTGCGCCCTCCAGCCCCAACAAGGTGTGGTGCAGCCAGAGGTGGAGCTCGTGATAGGGGCGGACCCAGCAGGTTTTATGCATTGAGTGGCCGTCAGAGTGCTGAGGCTTCCCCAGATGTTGTCATAGGTATCCTATCTGTCAAGACCTTTGATTGTTATGCTCTTATTGATACGGGATCTTCTTTGTCCTATGTCACTCCATTCGTTGCTTCGAGTTTTGGTATTTAACCCAAGCAGCTTCTTGAGTCGTTCTCTGTATCGACTCCGGTTGGTGATTCAATTACACCCGCGCGGGTCTATTGGACTTGTGTTGTTATGGTAGGTGGTCGTGTTACCTCGGCTAACCATATCGAGCTTGGGATGGTGGATTTTGATGTAATCATGGGGATTGATTGGCTCTACTCGTGCTTTTCCAAACTTGATTTTCGGACGAGAGTCATGAGACTCGAGTTAGCTAATGAGCCGGTTGTTGAGTAGAAAGGAAATGGTGTTGTACCGAAGGGTAGGTTTATTTCCTACCTCAAGGCTTCGAAGATGATCAGGAAGGGGTTCATCTATCATTTAGTCCAGGTGGTGGACACTTCTCCATAGGTTCCTTCCCTCGAGTTCGTGCCACTTGTGAATGAGTTCCTTAAGGTATTTCCAAATGAGCTACCAGGAATCCTGCCAGATAGGGAGATTGATTTCGGGACTGATGTATTTCCAGATACCCAGCCAATATTTATTCCACCGTACAGAATGGCACCAGCAGAGTTGCGAGAGTTAAAAGAGCAGTTGAAGGATCTATTGGAGAAGGGATTCATTCGGCCAAGTGTGTCGACATGGGGTGCTCCGGTTCTTTATGTCAGAAAGAAGGATGGGTCGCTTCGGATGTGTATCGATTATCGACAGCTTAATAAAGTCAGCATCACGAATAAGTACCCTTTGCCTTGGATAGATGATTTGTTTGATCAATTGCAAGGTGCAAGGTTCTTCTCCAAAATTGATTTGTTGTCCGGGTACCACCAATTGAAGATCACGGAACAGGATATTCCTAAGACCGCTTTCAGAATGCGTTATGGCCACTTTTAATTCCTGGTCATGTCTATTGGGCTAACCAATGCCCCGACAACTTTAATAGATCTTATGAATCGGGTCTTGAAGTCGTTTTTAGACTTCTTCGTGATTGTTTCATTGACGACATCCTCATATATTCGCGGAGCAGGGAGGATCATGCCAGCCACCTCAGAGCGGTTTTGCAGACTCTACATAAGAACCAATTGTATGCCAAGTTTTTCAAATGTGAATTTTGGTTGGTGTCCTTCACTTTTCTGGGTCATGTTGTTTCCAGTGAGGGGATTCAGGTGGACCCCCAAAAGATTGCAGTAGTGAAGGATTGGCCTAGGCCCACGACCCTGACGGAGTTCCGTAGCTTTTTAGGGTTATCAAGGTATTATCGGAGGTATGTAGAGGGATTCTCCACCCTCGCCTCTCCTTTGACAAAATGGACGCAGAAATCAGACAAGTTCCACTGGTCAGATGCTTGTGAAAAACGTTTTCAAGAATTGAAGACAAGGTTGACTTCGGCACCAGTGCTGGCTTTGTCAGAGGGCACAGAGGGGTTTGTGGTTTATTGTGATGCCTCCAGGGCCGGCTTAGGGTGTGTTCTGATGCAGCACGGGAAGGTCATAGCGTATGCTTCCAGGCAACTCAAGAATCATGAGAAGAATTATCCGACGTATGATTTGGAGCTTGCAGCAGTTGTGTTCGCCTTGAAAATATGGAGACATTATCTTTATGGGGTTCATGTAGATGTGTTTTCAGATCACAAGAGTCTTTAATATTTATTCAAGCAGAAGGATCTAAACTTGCGGCAGCGACGGTGATTAGAATTGCTTAAGGATTATGATATGGACATCTTGTACCATCAAGGGAAGGCGAACGTGGTGGCCGACGCCCTCAGTCGGAAATCCATGGGTAGTTTCGCTCACTTGAGAGCAGATCAGAGGCTCCTAACTCGGGAGGTTCACCAGTTGGCCAGCCTCGGGGTTTGTATCTCGGCCCCGAATGAGGAGGAACGTATGGTGCATAATACAGCAGAATCGTCGCTAGTGGCATAGGTTAAACAAAAGCAGTTTGTTGATCCAGCATTGGCACAATTGAAGGAGGCATCTCTAAGTAGCAAAATTTCGGCATTTTCGCTTGGCAGAAATGATGATGTGCTATGGTGCCATGACAGGTTATGTGTCCTGGATGTGGATGATCTTCGGGAGAGGATAATGGCGGAGGCTCATCATTCCAGGTATTCAGTGCACCCATGCTTTACAAAGATGTATCACGATCTTAAGGATATCTATTGGTGGAGTGGTATGAAGAGGAGTGTGGCGGACTTCGTCTCTAAGTATCCGAATTGCCAGCAAGTGAATGTTGAGCATTAGCGGTCGGGAGGGTTGACTCAGCTTATAGAAATTCCGATATGGAAATGGAAATGATCAATATGGACTTCATGACAGGACTACCTTGTACTCAGCACAAGTTCGACTCAATTTGGGTAATTGTGGATAGGCTCACCAAATCAGCTCACTTTTTGCCAATCAAGTCCACCAACACTGCGGAGCAATATGCACGGTTGTATATCAAGGAGATAGTGATACTTCATGGTACGCCACTTTCTATCATTTCGGATCGAGGAGCTCAGTTTACAGCTAATTTCTAGAGGAGATTTCAACAAGGTTTGTGTACTCAAGTAAATCTTAGCATAGATTTTCAGCCGCAGAATGATGGCCATGCAGAGCAAAGGTAATTGGGATGATCACCTACCTCTTATAGAGTTTTCTTATAACAACAACTTCCATGCTAGCATCCAAATGGCCCCATTCGAAGCATTGTACGGAAGAAGGTGTAGGTCCCCGATTGGGTGGTTCGAGGTTGGTGAAGCAGAATTAATAGGGCCAGATCTCGTGCATCAGGCAATGGAGAAGGTAAAAGTGATTCAGGAAAGGATGAAGACTGCTCAAAGTTGCCAGAAATATTATGCGGATGTGCGCCGAAGGGAATTGAAGTTCCAAGAAGGAGATTGGGTATTCTTGAGAGTATCTCCTATGAAAGGAGTCATGCGCTTGGGGAAAAAGGGAAAACTAAGTCCTAGGGATGTTGGGCCTTATCAAATCACTCAAAAGATCGGTCAAGTTGCGTATAGGTTGGAGTTTCCCCCTTAAATGTCCTTGGTGCATCCGGTGTTTCACGTATCCATGTTAAGGAAGGTTGTGGGTGATTCATCTAAAATTGTGCCAGTTGCAGACAACAAGGTTACAGAGGAGTTATCATATGAGGAGATTTCGGTTACTATTCTGGATAGGCAAGTCTGAAAGTTGTGGAACAAGGAGATTGCTTCAGTTATAGTGTCGTGGCAAAACCAACAAGTCGAGGAAGCCACGTGGGAAGCGGAAGATGAAATGAAGATGAAATACCCCCATCTGTTTGAATAAGTCAGAAATGATCGTGCAAATCTTGTCCCTAGGAAAGCTAGTGTTGTGTCCCATTAGGTGTAAGACTAAGTGTCAAAGTGTTCTGATTGTATAATGATTATTTTTTGCATGAATGATTTGTATTGAAATGAATAATTGTGTCGTACTCATGTGACGGGTGGATGGTTTTAATAATACAGACAATCAATGCTTAATTTGATTCAATGTAGTGTGTCAAAATGGTTAAAAGTGTGTCGAGAGGTTGAATATGTGCAAGTATGAGAATTTTGCATTTTATAACTATTGTAAAGGTAGCAATTGTGTAATGGTTCTTAGAAATGAATTTTGGGGACTATCTGACAGGTGGTTATGTCCATATTACAAAGGAAACTCTGGAAAAATGTTTTTCTAAAACAAACTTGAAAGTTAATAAAAGGTGTAGAAACTTGCATATCATGTTTCCAAAACTCTTTTTGGTTCCCAAGTCCTCATTCGAGGACGAATGATCTTAAGCGGGGGAGGATGTAAGGCCCCGTGAAAATGAGTGCTCAGGTATTAGCAAACTCATAGAGTCGAGTCTACCTACACGGATCGAATCCTTTTTACGGTTTTAAACTTATAAATGCGAAATCAAAGTGTTTCCAGAAAATGGTCAAAATGCAGTCAAGAATGCGGTCGCATATAAGCTATACGGACCGCATTCCTACCGTAGAGTGAATCAGAGAGCAACAAATTTTTGATGTCGAAAATGCGGTCAAATTTGCGATCGCATTATCAATATGCGGACCGCGGAGTGATCGCATATTGTCCCAGAGAAAATTCGAGGGCCAGTTCTACGGTGCATTCTGCGACTGCAGAATGCAAATGCGGACCGCATATCTACCGCATTCCCAACCCGAGAGGTTAAAACTTGAGCCATTTCTGCGGACCGCATGTCTGTTCTGCGACCGCAGAGTTGCATCGCAAATTGAGCTCGTCCAATTATTTTTCTACAAATCTAAGCTTGACCTCTCTTTTATAAAAACACCCCATACCTCATTGTTAACACATTTTTAGAACAAAATAAGAGAGAGGAAGAGAGGGTCCTAGAGAGATAAAGCACGTTCTTCATCAATTGGTCTTTCAAAATCATTGGAGTGTGGAAAACCCTTGGTGCATTGTCTTCTTTATTGATTTCTCAGGTAAAATCCCTAACCCATTTCCACACATTTCGAAATTAAGCTTGGGAAGGGAACCCCATACACTTGCTTTGAATTTTCTTCATAAAATCTTCATGCGTGTCTTCAAAACTCCAAAATCTTGTAAAAAAGGAGATTGGGTAGTAACTATGAGTTTAAATTTCTAAAACCTAAGTGTTGTTCATGAACTAGATTGACTTCTTGATTGCTTGGCAAGTCGGACTAGAGGTTTAAAGGGGATAATCAACTCCAGGTATGTATGGCTAACTGTGATCCTTGTGAAATCGCCCTATGCTAGTTGTGAAATTGCTGATAATAGATATTCATGTGCAAACCATTGTGAGGCTTTTGTGTTGTATGATTGTGTGGTAATACTTTTTGATGAAGGTTTTGGAACTTGTAATTGGAACTGCGGAAATGGAAAGTAATGTGGATTAATGGAAATGGAACAATTTGAAACAATGGAAATGGAACAATGGAAATGGGAATAATATGGAATAGTGGACAGGGAAGTATTATGAAATAATGTGTGTGATTAGTTGTGAAATATTGTTGTGATGATCTAAATTGTGTACTAACATGATGAACCTGAGGAATTGTTGTTGCTAGTTGTGGAATTGCATTACCCTTGTTGTGGATCTATGTTAATAATGTCCCATAGTTGATTTCTTGTATTTGTTGTTGTTGCTGTCTGTTGTTGTGAACTGAAAACTATCAGGCGGGGTCGAGTTGCGCGCCGCAACACGGTGAAATAAGGTGTGGATTGGGGTGATAAGGGTGGCCGAGGTAATAAGTGTGGACGAGGCAATAAGGGTGGAAAATGTGATCCAATATCACTACTGATATGAATATGAATCATGAAATGATAAATGTGAAAATGTGAAAGGAGACAGTAAGAGAGTTTGTAACCTGTGGGGCACTGATTGACCCTTTGTATGAATATTTGAATCAATTGATGTGAAATGTTTGGTTGTTGCTCCATGGTTGTAATTATACTATTGTTGATCAGTTCTATACTTGCATATGCATTTTGGCTTGAGTTTACTTGGGTCAGAGTTTGATCATACATGCCAGTACAATTCAAATGTCCTGACGTCCCTTTTGCCGGGGGCGCTACATTTGTGTTATGATTGTAGGTGGATCTGTTGCGGGCACTCCAGTCCACCGCTCATAGCTGCTCCTCCTCTTTATCGGCGGTAATTGTGTTGGTGAGCCCCTTTCCTTCCGGGGCCTTGTGTGGCTCATGCCACCTATGTTGTTGTATTTGGAGTCTTGTGTCCTTTTGTAAAGGTATAGACGGGGCCTTGTTGCCGGCAAGTATTGTACTATCTTTCTCTTAGAGGATCCATAGACAGTGGTGTGTGGGTTAGAACTTATGTATGAAGGTGTATGGTTTTGACGTTATAAACTTGTATGCCACGTTCCCTGTTGATCATAATACATGTTTTGTAAAAGATGTTCCCTGTTAATCACAATGTGTGGTCATAAAAGAGAAAATATATGTTCTTTCTATTGCAAATTTAATATCTGTTGGCTATTATCATTGAATAATGTGGGGTAACGCGTGCGGAATAGGAAGGGCACCCAGGTCCACTTGACTGGGGATACCCGGTTGAGTGCCGGTCTTGCCCACAAATTTGGGGCGTGACAAAGGTGATCTTCTGACTCTCCAATATTTTTCCTACCATATTCACCATTTTGCCTCAGTTTATGTTGCTGGGAACATAAGCTTCACTCAATATTTTCATCAGAGCATTCTTGTGTGCCTCAGAGCTTTGCAGAAGAGCCAGGATGGAAATATGCACTGGTGTTTTGTTCAATTGCTCCACGAACGAGTGTTCTTTAGCTTGTAATTTCCTCTGGAGATCATCGGGCCCAGTTTCTATAGGCCGTCCAGAGGTTTGTTTGTTGGACTCAGCTAGGTGTTCTGGAGTGTATACCTTGCCTGTTCTGGTCATGCCCTGTGCGGCAATCGCTTATCCAGTTTTTGTTTTCCATTTTCTCCTAGATTTAGCTGTGTAATACTAGGGTATGGAGTTTGATTTGAATGGGGTCACATCTTTCATGTGACCGGAATAGGTACCCTTGGAGGTATCACATCAACATCAAATGGTGCAGGTGCCTTTGGAATTCCGAATTCGACCTCAATTGGCCCTAGCTCCTTTGTAGGAGGCGCTTCAAACTCGAGCGGTATGGACATATTCAACTCATCGCTCTCAGAGGGCTGGATCTGGACGACAACAGGATTGAGGGTGACTGTTGGCTTTTTTGGTTCACCCCTTCGGCAATCAATCCAATTGACCTTTTGGGGTCCCAATCATCAACAATCTCAATTATGTGAATGCCTCCACCCTTATGGCTAGGCAGAGGATTGTTGTGAACATTGGGAGAGGGCTCCTTTGCTATAATGACCTTATTATCACTCAAGGTCTGAATCTTATCTTTCAACGAGCAACACTCATTGATAGTCTTGCCTTTCATTACGGAATGGTGTACGTAGGTTTTGTTTGGATTGATCTATTATGAGGGATTTTAAGGAGTTATGGGAGGAATAGGGGTAATGTAACTGGCTGCTTTGAGTTTTTCATATAGTTGGTCAGTATGATTGTCTGGGGGGTCTGCGGTCAAAGTTTGGTCTAGGTCGAGGAAGGGTTTGGTGAGTGGGTGGTGATTCATAGTGAGAAGGTTGGGCATTATAGGCTTGATACATGGATGCGGGTTGGGAATATCTTGGTGAAGTGGGTTGATATGTAGGTGGTGGAGGTGATTGGTAGGCGGGTGGTGCAATTTGGTATGTGGGAGAGGGTGCTTGGTAATTTAGGGAAGGTTGATATGTCAGTGGAGTTAGAGCGTATGCTTGGTATTTCATTGGGGATTTGGTTCTCTGAGCAGCCATTGCGGAGTTCACATCCTTCTTCTTTGACGTGCCACCACACTGTAAAGCCTTGTTGGTGGCCTATAATGATTCAAGATTAGTGACCATACCATTTTTAATGCCCTCTTCAATTCTTTCTCCCAACTTGATGATGTTGGACAATTTCTTACCCTCCATCAGTATCAACCTTTCATAATATTGTGGATCCTGAGCCCGAACAAAGAACATGTTTATCTGCTCTTCCTCTAAGGCCATCCTGACCTTAGTAGCTTCTGACCTCCAACGAGTAGCATAATCGTGGAATGTTTCTGTGGGTTTCTTTTTCAGATTCTAGATATATAATACATCTGGTGCGTTCTCTGTGTTAAACCTGAACCGGTCCATAAAGTCGGACGACATGCCTACCTAGTTTGTCCATTTCTTCGTGTCCTGGCTAATATACCAAGATATGGAGTCTTCTTTCAGAATCCTCATGAACAACTTAATGCGTATTTTCTTATCTCTTCCAACTCCGACAAATTTATCATAGTATGTCCTTAGATTGTCCCTAGGATCACCTGTACCATCGAACATTCCGAACTTGGGAGGTTTGTACCCCTCCGGGAGTTCGACATCCGGTTGAATATAAAGATCTTCATAATTCAACGCCTCAACACCTTTCTATCTTCGACACCCTAGACTTGGCTAGTCAGCTTATTGAGTTCTGCTGCCAAGTTCTTGATAAGGGAGTCTTTGTTGTCTGATTCAAATGCATTTGAGATCGGTTGATTGTAGTGGGGTATAGTGTCCATAAAGATAGGAGTGTTGTGGAGTTGGTCGTTTATAGTTTTTAGTGGTTATTGGAATGAGCAGTGGAGTATTATTGGGAGCATGGCGTGTGTAGCAGGTTTGAGCATGAGTGGGTTGCATTTGTGGTTGTGGGGTGTTCTGTGGAGGCATGGGGTTTTGGGTGTTGGCATCAGGAGCAGCAAGAGAAAATGATAGGCTTGCAAAATTTCAAACTTGGTCCAATTCCTCCTAGAATTTTCAAAAGTTACTATTCAATCTGAGTAGCAAATCCCTTGGCAATTGGGGTACCCTCAGAAGTTTCCTCCCTATGAATTTCCTTTCTAGCACTGGCGTCTCCCATTCTGCCTTTGTTCTTGTTTTTGATAGGATTCGGAGGTGGAGGGCTGTTGGATCTTGTAGACTATGCTGATAGTGCCAGAATGCACGAACTAACCTTTGAGAAAAGGGAATAAAAATAAAAGAAAAACAAAAGGTAAAAAGTTAGTGCGGATTCTGAGAAACAAATATTACAATATTTAAACATATTGTGCAATAATATAAGTGGTGTCCTAATTTGGGTGCCTCGTTGTGCCACAGGTAGGGCCTAGAGACAAATTAAGTTTGGAGAAATTATAATGTTAAGTGTCTCATTTTATTGATAAAAATAAGACGAGTCTAAAAATGCAATTTAAAAATACTGGAAATAAAGATGTCACTAATGGGCGGTGGCCATATTACATTATGAAAGCAGAAAAGATCCTAAATACATGGTCCTAGAAGGACCTTCCCTAGATTCGGTATTCTCCCCTCCTTCGTATAGCTGCATCAACTCGTGCAGTCCTAGCAGCAGATAGGCTCAGGCCAAATGTCCACCTGCACTTCCCTCGGCATTTTGGCAGTCTTCAATCCTCTTCAAGAACTTTCCTTCCAGCTTTACTAGACCTCGTTCCAGATACCCTAACCGCTTGTTAGCATTGATAGCCATATCCTTACACTCGTCGATCAATTTATGATTAGCTTCTTGTATTTCCCAGCGTTCATTTTCACACTCTCGAATCCTTTTGCGCATTTGATTGTACTTAACCCACGTTTCAGCCTTTTCGTCAATAATCATGTGACCTCGAAGGAACCCAGGAGGACCCAAACCAGTGTGATTGTCTTCCAACCAACCTGAGTAGTGCGGCACACACCCAGCATGATACCTGTCTGCCTTAATAGTTTATCTCCCCAAGATGAGTTTGCAATGTTGCATGTGCTGAGTGTGACACATGTGAGGTCTATCATCGTCCTGTAAGTCAGCCCTAAAGTGACTCATTTTGCCTATACTTGGTATGATTTTCTTCCTCCCTGCTTGACTCATGGCTCGGAGAGGGACATAAGGATAAGTTCCCCTTAGACTGATGAGTTTGAGGAATGTGCATCATGAGAACGAACAATGAACTCCCCCGTTGGGAACCACTCGTACATCCACTGCACTTGATCTTCCTTTTAGATTCTCAAATAGCTCTACCCATCCCCTAGAGTCCTCTGGTTGGGCGAACATGTTAGGCATGAAGTTCATTAGCTTTGGGTGGTGAAAAGCGATATGATCATCCCAATCTCTGCATGTAATTTCCTGCCGGTAATCACCTTTCTGAAGATGTTCTATAAGCTAGAGTTGAAGTAACATATTACATCCTTCAAAGTGTTTGGCCCCTTGCTGACACTTTTCCAAGGCTCAATATATCTCAGCGACAATTATGGGCACTATGCTGAAAAGCTGCCCGCCAATCCCTTCCATTAAGGTTTTGGTTACCATGGCTAGTATGGTGTGGATCCTAGACTTCTTCATATGAAAGATTATCATCCCCATGAAACATAACATAAAGACGAAAACCCTTCTATGGATGTGCTCTAAAGAGGTAAGGGCAAATTCATCGGTGTAGGTGCGGTAGGACTTGCTATGGCCATACCTTTCATACAAGTAGTCAAATGGTATGTAGGAGTCTTTCAGACAAGTCAGATCCGGGTTTTTCTTGAGTCCCATCATCTTAAGAAAGCCTCTACATTTGCAATTTTTTGATATAGGTAGACCTAGAGTCTCCCAATGAATACCAGCTAGACCCCCTATTTCTTCCAGTAAAGGGGTCATTTCCAAATCCCCGAAGCGAAACACTGACCAATTACTATCCCAGACCAAAGTTGAAGCCTCTACGATTTTGTTGTCAGGCTGGACTTCCAGAAGTGAAGGAAAATTCCCTAAGTATTTGCGGGCAAGGGTCTGATCGCTGGCATGAAGGTCCTTCCACCAGCTTAGCAGCCTTGGGTGAATGTTGGTTACCATATCGAATCTTGGGACTTCGTGCCTCATTTTCTACCAAAATAAAGGGTCAGACCCAGACTCAACTATTTAGATAATTAGCATAATAGGCATTTAGTTCTCCAAATAAATGCACAAAACATGGAAGTGTCCGTTAGGGTTTCACGTAAACTTGATGGACTTGGGATTAGACTATCTTAATGAGTCATTATGCGGACAACATAACTAACTCGGCTAGGTTTGACCATGATTCATGAACAGTTTAACGGAGTAAGGTTTCTACTTCTGAAGTGCTACACTAGTACGCTTGAGCGGAGAACTCAATAGGGAAAGGCGCGTAACCATTGACTACACCGTTGATCGACTGGTTTTACTGCAAATATACATTTGCCAAAGTTAGGGGGTGATAATATCGAAAGAGCACTACCACTCATTATGAGCGTTGCTATAGTATTTGTTTAGGCACGAGTGGAGTATGATGTTGAAGATGCAATTTACAAGAATGAAACAAATTGACATGTATTTTCACGTACATAAGATAAATGATTACAATAATTACTCGAAATTACAATGGTATTGAAATAATTAAAGCAGTAGAGGAAAGCAATTAAAGGAAAGAAAAGACATGAAGAGCCAAGTTAGTTTCATGATGAAATAATTAAAAGGCAAGAAGAAAAGGTAGTTAATAAAGTCACAAATAGCATGCAATGGTAAAAAGCCTAAAGAAATCCCCAGTAGAGTCGGCATGCTATCGATGCCCCCTTTTTTCATCTGGACGGAGTCCGAAAATCGGGTATACTACATTATGAGAGGACAACTCTTATTCCCGTGTGAGAATTGGGTTTTGGAGTTTTGGAGAGTCTCCACATAATGATTATAGTTCATTAGGACACTTTTAAAGGAATGAAGAAATTGAGAAGAAGAAACCAGAGTTTGGGTAAGGGCTTAGAGATTATCTTGGGGTAAGGTGTTAGGCACCCCTCAAGATTCACTAGTGTGGTTTCCGGCCATGTTATAATTGTCACTTTAGAAGATGGAAGAAACAAATAAGGTTTGCACATAATAATCACAGATAAGTTTAAAGCTTTTAAAAGAAGAAAGGAATAGCAAGTTTTTTATTCAGAAAAAGGGATTAAAAGGGAAACAAAATTTTAAAGAAAAAAAATTATAGATAAAAAAACAAAAAGGGAAGGGGGGGGGGGGGGGGGTCCTTGACTTAAACATAATATGGATTACATCAATGCAATATCCAGCAATCACTCCTCAAAAGAGGGGTCGCACGTGATATTAGAGCACCTATCATCATATCCATATACTATCCTTCACACTCCGTTAAGGTATTAAAGCGCGTTTAGTCTTAATTACTTATTGCATGCTAGGACTTGTCCCAACCTATCAGTCCCGGGGTATTAGGACTTCTAATCCTAAAATGGGAAGAAAGCGATGGGGGATTTTATGCAGTTTCGAAGGATAAAATTCCAATTTCGTCATTCAAATCAAGTACAAAATAGGGGGGGGGGGGGGCAAACCGATAGACAATGCTCAAATAAACCCCTTTATTCAGACAACATACAGTTTAGCATGCCTTGGCACATACTGATTTGGTCTTAAAGTTAAGTAGTGAGCGGACTGGCTCAACACATATATTTAGACCGAAATGTCTGGATTAGGCAACTTGGATACAATTTGTTAGAGATTAAGGCATCTAACGCGAGTTGTTTTAGGAAGGTACTGACTTTAGAAGATAACTAATGCAGATGAGTTTTTTGAAAGAGCAGACAGCAGAGTCAGTCTAGAAATGAGTTTCAAAAAGAGATCAATGGACTGGCCAGTTTTAAACCGAAAGAAGAGTTGTAAAAAAACTTTCAGAAGAACCACAACTTGTTTAAAGAAAAAGAGTAAACTACAGAACTGCTTAAAACAACAAGTTCACGAATTGAGTCAAAAAAATACATTTAGGCAAAACATTTGAGGAACCGTTTCAAAAAAGGTATGCAAGTTTAAAGAACTCAAGTTATCAAGACAAATGTGCACTGTTTTAAAGGATTTTTATCAAAAAGTAAAAGTTTTGAAAAACGTTACTGAATGAGGCATTTAAGAACCGGATTATTACTGCTTTAAACGGACAAGCGAGTTTGATGCAAAGTCCTATAGGAATCTATACTATCGACTTTCAGAAATTGTTAAAGAACTCATGAAAAGATGCTTTTTTGATTAATACTAAAGTTTGCCTAATGAGTATGCATATCCTATAGGCATGATATATATAAAGTTTCAGAAAATTTTAAAATTCCTATAGGCAGGATCTCTATATGCGTAATTACAGAACATGAACATTAAATCCTATAAACATGTTTTCTATGTGATTGAATCAGTATTAAAGGACCCTATAGGCAGGATTTCTAGTAAAGTAAAGTCCTAAATCATTATTTCTACCCTTTTTGACGCAAGAAAGTAAAGACCCCTCTCACACCCTTTTACCATACTCCCTGAGTTTTATACAAGTTATTACAAGCCAGAAAAGTATATAAAAATGCATCAAAAGCTAACAGCTAGATCCGAGAAGCCTAACTAAACCTTAATGTCTAACAATATGTGATTAACCAATTCTGGGATCCAGATTTCCAAAGCCTTCTTTGTATCCAGAGTGTTTCAAAGTTCCAAGGAATCTCAGGGATTTCCGGCATCGCTTACACCCAGGATATCATAATAATTAGAATAGTGCAGTGCGAAAGAGCCAGCCCTCAGGCATCCAAGTTAAGAGGGAGCTTAGGGGTTTCAAAACATGGCTTGCAAGAGAGGGGCAGAACTTATAGCTAAGAGTAAGTGCACAGTGAAAAGGGAATTAGGGAGCCATACAAATGGTGGTCATGCCTAAGGGTGCAAACGGGCCGGGCCTGAACCAGGACCGGACCGGGACCGCGGTCCTGGCGGGCCTGGTGGGCCGGTCCCGGTCCTACCGGTCCATTAAGCCCGTGACGGGCCCGTCCTGGTGGTCCTGGGCCGGTCCTGGTGGTCCTGGGCCGGTCCTGGCGGGCCCAACGGCTATTTTTTTTTTAAAAAAGTTTTAAAACAAATCAGTCTCTTTTCAAAAATAGCCGTTTGGAACTTTGTAAATAGCCATTTGGTCCCAAACTTTATAGAATTACACTTTTTTCCATTTTTCAACTATAATTACCCCCTCGTTCTTTCATTTTTATTCACCAATTCATCAATATCTCTCAATCTCTCTTTCAATCTTTCTACTACAATTGCTTAATTTATTTTTGAAAATTTGTGAAAAATTGTGAAGTTGTTAATTGAAGTTTTCAAGTGTTCAACGATTTTCGATTTTCAAGAAGTTATTCGGCAATCCGGTAAACTCGTTTCAACTCTTACGTTTTAATAATATATTTTTGTGTTTTTAGTTTGAATAATTCTAATTAGTATGGCATTTTCTTTGAAAAAAATATTCGGTAAAGGAAAAGGTAAAACCGGTGAAAGTAGTGGCCATAATACTACCCTTCCCCCGGCTCCCCGATTTACAAAATATAAGCAAGTTGAAAGTAGTCGCCGACCTAGACGTCCTACTCCGCCTCCCGTAATGCTTGATAGTGATCACCCTTGTTTTCAGTTTACCGATAGTGATATTCTACATGATGTTGCAGTGGGTGATAGACTAGATGATGAAATTATAAATGCTCTTTATCCTAATGAATCTATCTTAGAGGAAAATGAGGATGATAATGATGATGATGAAACCTAAGCATGAGATTTAGATGATACACCTACTAGTCATGTTCATAACTCAAGTGATGCACCGGCAAACCCACCTGTAGAAACTCCAACTTTTAGTAGACAACCTGCTAACGGGCAGAAACATCATTAGTTTGGAATTTTTTTACTCAAGTAAGAGAACAAAATAAGGCTAAGTGTAAAACTTGTGGGAAATTACTTGTTCATAAATTTACTGGAGACCGTAGTGGCACAGGTAGTTTGGTTAGGCACATAAAAATACACCCTACAGATAAGGCTAGATTTTTTCAAATGCAAGCGCAGCAAGGGGGGACAAGTGTAGATTTTGCGATTAACCCTAGTACAGGTTCAAATCTAGTTCAACCAGGAATTAACACTGTCACCGGAGGTATTTTATATTACGATCCAAATAGAGGTCGTGAAGAATTATCAAAGATGATTACTGTTATGTGCTTACCTATACTTTTGCTTCTAATCCTAATTGGGTTCATTATATTAGAAGAGTTTTTAATCCTACTTATAAAGGTTGGCCTCGCGCAACAGTTAAGGCCGATATTTATAAATTCATACATGAATATGAACAATATTTGCGCTATTTATTTACTCATATACCTAATCGGATTTCTATTACAACTGATATTGGTAAAAGTAATAATGACTGTGATTATCTAACTGTTACAAGTCATTGGATAGATGAGGACTGGACAATGCAAAAACATATAATTGCATATAGAACAATTAATTCACGTCACACAGGTAGGTTTATAGCTAACATTGTTTCAGATATTTTTGCTTTAGCGATAAAATAATGGCAATTTCTATGGATAATGCTTCTAGTAACACTAGTGCAATAGGCATGCTTACAAAAACCCTAAATCCTGCATTTTGTAATATTTTTTATGTTAGATGTATTTGTCATATTTATCATTTAATTATTGGTGATGATATGCGAATTTTAAACATAGAAATTTAAAAGGTTCGAATGCTCTTAATTGGCTATTTTATTCAAACCGTAGAACAAGACTTAGAGAGTATTTTAAAAAATGTGATGAATATGGCCTTAGAGAAAGAAAGGTTCCTAAACCTTGCCCGACTAGGTGGAAATGTATGTACGAAAGTTTAGTAGTTGCGTATGAATATAGAAACCCAATTAATGCAACGTTTAATTCTCCGGTAGGTGGTGAGGATGATGATGAAATGCTTACTACCCAAGATTGGACGAATGTTAAAATTCTTTTAGATTTTTTAGAACATTTTCAAGTTGCTACAAATGTATTTTCTGGGCAATATTATCTTACTATTTCAAATTGTTTAGTGTATATTGCCGCACTAGCTGATTTGTTTGTTGAATTTGGAGAGGGTGGGGATATTTATGAACTTGCTATAAATGAAATGAAACAAAAATTGAAAAAATATTTTTTCCCTATCCCTCCTATTTTTGGTGTAGCTGCAATGTTAAATCCTACAATGAAATTGGGAGGTCCTCATTTTTGGTATTCTAATATTTATAAGGCTTTAGATCTTTTAGAAGAGGAAATTGCTACACTTGCTGATGCAAAAGCATCAATTAAAATTAATGCTCAAGCTGTTTATAATGCTTATAAACAGGCGCTAGAGCATGCTAGGCCAAATATGCCAACCCCTACTTTGTCTAGCTCACAATCGTCTAAAAGAGCTGCGGGCTTAACAGCTCTTAAATCTTGGACGGAGTTCCAGGGTTCTCAAGGTGATAATTATGATGAAATTTCACATCTGAATGAGCTTCAAGTTTACTTGTCTCAGAGACTTGAAAAGGAGAATCCAGACGGCTCTTTCGATCTTTTGGAATGGTGGAAGTCAAGGGAAAAATATTTTCCGGTTCTTGCAAGGATGGCTCGAGATGTTTTATCAATTCAAGCTTCAAGTGTTACATCGGAGAGCGCTTTCAGTCAAGCAAGACTACAAATCAGTGATCATAGAGCGGCGATGAGGGAGAGCTTGGAAAAATCGGTGCTTTTTAGAGATTGGATCCGCGCGGAAAGAAGAAACTTTGGAATTGCAGAATCACAACCGGCGATAGATGAAGCATATGAAGAAATGATAGCGGAAATTTCGGAGGATTCGGCTTTGCCCGGAAGTGGTGATGAACAAGCTTCGTTTCCACCACCACCAACACAACCTCCTCCCAACCTTGACGGATTTATGAGATTTGTTAGAGATACAATGTAGATTATGATGTAACTTGTACATTGGCATATCTTCTTTTAGTTTTTTTCCTTTTAATGGTGGTATTAGTACCTTGTTGTGCTCATTCCATTGGGGGAAGGAACACTAAGAAAGATATTCCATTTTGGTCAATAAAAATTATAAGACATATCATTGAATAACTTTTTTCTCAATATTTTTTTGTCTTTACTTCGATATCAATCCTTGAATATATATATATAACATACAATATATAACATACAATATATACTACAATATAATATATACGAGAATATATATACATAACGTACAACCTAAACTACAGGAAAATATATAAGTAATAACATATATACATAATATATATATATATATATATTCTTCAATTGCCATCTCTCCCTACATCCCTCCCCCCCCCCCCCCAAAAAAAAAGCGATGCAAGGTCTATTTTATATGCACCTTATGTCTATCCTATCCCCTTTTTACATCTTATTTTAGTATGATATTTTAATTAATCTTTTACTGTTAATGTTTATCTTTAATCCAAATGGTATCATATTTTGGTCTAAATTATATATTGAATTTGTTTAAAATATAAATGAAGAACTCTTTTATACGTTATTTTGTTATTCTAATAATACGAACAATATAAGTAATTATAATTTTTCTTTTTATTTCCTGATAAAAATATAAGAGTTAATATTCATTATTGAAATTACCTACATGACTAACTTATTTATTTTTAAACTATTAATTTGTTGCATGGGAGTTTTCATTATTCAACATTTTGAATATCATAGTTGATTATTATTTATTTGTTTTTATCAGTCATTATAAATAATTTTTTGCTTCTACTTTGTTTGCCAAAACTCTTTCATTGCTCAACATTATCATAGTATTTTACTATTTACTTAATTTGTTGTACTCTTTAAACTAATTATAAATAAAAAATATTTTTGAACTTTTATATGTAATATCTCTCTATTAAATTACTTATAATTTTCTTAGTATGTGCATTAAATCTGTAAATTTTCTATCTCCTATATCTTCAATATATTTCGACAGTTCTTTAGTGTCACTTGGTATTGAGAAAACTACCTATGTGAGCATTGTTCTCCAATTTGAATTTCATTTTCTATAAACTTTTATATGATTTGCTTACTGCTGGTAGCTATTTTATTATTTATTCAAATTAATTAAATTTTAAATAATATGAATTTGATTAAATCAATTGTAGGAAGTTTATTGCTTTATCATCCAATGAATCAACCATTAGAAGATGGAATCAAATACATTCCGAAATACAACGTGTATTTATACAATTTGTATGAGGCTTTAGTAAAGCAGTGTGCCCTCAAAAGTTTACATGGGTTTCAGTTAACAACTGAATGTTGACTCTCCATGCTTGACTTAAGTTCTCTGCTAATATACTTGTCTCCTTCATAGTATCTTCTACTGAGATGCCCCTCACCGTTTGTGATTGTCAATGCTGATTTAAGTACTGGCATTACTATTTAGCTTAAAAGTTACTGATGTACTTCGTAAGCTTTAGAAAACAATCATTAGGCACAAAGTCTTAATTAGGCAACTCGAATACAATTTCTCAGAGATCAAGGCATCTAGCGCGAGTTGTTTTAGGAAGGTACTGACTTTAGAAGATAAATAATGCAGATGAAATTTTTGAAAGAGAAGACTGCAGACTTAGTCTAGAAATGAGTTTCAAAAAGAGATCAACGGACTGGCCAGTTTTAAAAGGAAAGAAGAGTCGTAAAAAAAACCTTTCAGAAGAGCCAGAACTTGTTTAAAGAAAAGAGTAAAATGCAGAACTGATTTAAACAACGAGTTCACGAATTGAGTTAAAAAAATACGTTTAGGTAGAACACTTGAGGAACCGTTTTAGAAAAGGTATGCAAGTTTAAAGAACTCAATTTTTCAAGACAAATGTGCATTGTTTTAAAGGAGTTTTATCAAAAGGTTAAAGTTTTGAAAATGTTACTGAATGAGGCATTTAAGAACCAGATTTTTACTGCTTTAAACGGACAAGCGATTTGATGCAAAGTCCTATAGGCATGATATCTATATTACTGACTTTAAGAAATTATTAAATAACTCATGAAAAGATGCTTGTTTGATTAATACTTTTGCCTAATAAGTATGCATATCCTATGTGCATGATATCTATAAATTTTTAGAAAAGTTTAAAATTCCTATAGGCAGGATCTCTATATGCATAATTAGAGAACATGAACGTTAAATCCTATAGACATGCTTTCTATGTGATTGAATCAGTATTAAAGGACCCTACAGGTAGAATTTCTAGTAAAGTAAAGTCCTAAATCATGATTTCTATCCTTTTTGACGCAAGAAAGTAAAGACCCCTCCCACACCCTTTTACTATACTCTCCGAGTTTTATACAAGTTATTACAAATCAGAAAAGTATATAAAAATACATCAAAAGCTAACAGCTTGATCCGAGAAGCCTAATTAAAACTTAATGTCTAATAATATGTGATTAACCAATTTCGGGATCCAGATTTCCAAAGCATTCTCTTTATCCAAAGTGTTTCAAAGTTCCAAGGAATCTCGGGGATTCCCGGCATCGCTTACACCTAGGATACCATTAGAATTAGAATAGTGCAGTGCGAAAGAGCCAACCCTTCGTATCCAAGTTCAGAGAGAGTTCAGGGATTCCAAAGCATGGCTTGCAAGAGCGGGAAAGAACTTATATCTAAGAGTAAGTGCAAAGTGAAAAGGGAATTAGGGAGCCATACAAATGGTGGTCATGCCTAGCCACAAGTGTAGGCTGGCACACCCCTGACCACTTGTTTGGTTGAACAAGATAGGAGCAGACCCTTGAAGGTCAGACCTAAGTCTGGATAGTGATTAGGATACCATCCGACCCAAGTCCAAGGCTCAAACACATAAAGGGGAAGGGGGAATGGAAATTGATTGAGTTAGGGGTTCAAAGAACCCAGTTCAGAGTCATAGACAACAGTGTTAAAGTGTTGCTATGTCTTGAACCATACTCACATACAAAGGGGAAAACGAAAAGGGAGTTCACATAAGAAGTAGTAACAAAGTTGCAGGAACACGGTAAAGAAGAGCATAACAGAACGTAGGATGTAAACACATAGTGGAGGAGCATTATTTAAACTAAGGAGAATATACCAGTTGCAAAGTGTGAATAAGCAAAATAATATAGCAAGCAAACAGTAGGAACAAACTCAAATTCCCAGCAGGACACTTGAAGGATCGAAGAGAACTCAAAGGTGTTTCAGAAAGCAAAAAGTAGAAGTATAGGAAAAAGAGAGTAGAAAGCAGAGTGCTTAATACTATGTGTAAGAATGTAACTCGAGAGTCTTAGTCTAATTGTGTGTCTCAAGTGCAGAAAAGTATGTTCAAGTGTAGAAGAGTAGCCCCTTTTATATTGCAGAAAACAAGTATGAAGAGGTAAGAAATAACTTTGAAAACCAGTCTCAATGATTTGCCTTTAGTCAAGGGATTTGATTTCAAACGTGCATGAGGTAATTAAGGAAAGAAAGTAATTAAAACCCTTTTCCAAAGTAACATAATAGGGGTAATTACACATAGACATTATTTACGGAGAGAGTCCAGTGGTGCACGGTTTGGGCAAAATAAGGGAAGGCAATCAATCAATAGCCAGTAAAAATCAAAGTGAGATGTTCTGTTTGAATGAACCAGGTCAGGAAAGGGGGAAGGGAAGGGTCAATTAGAGAAATCGATAACAATTAGTCAGGAATCATTAAAAGAAATTTGAAATCAATTAATTAGTTGGCAAAGACCTTTTCTATGGAGAATTTATCATATATAAAGCATACAGACATGTGAGACAAAAGGGAGACTAGTATATAAAAATTCAGAGTCATAACAAAGAGGTCGAGTTCAGTTCATAGACTAAATGTGAGTCTGGTGGAGTCAAGGGTTCAGAATAGAACCCTAGTCCAAATAGAAAGTCAAGCCTGCTAAAAACCCTAAACACTGGAGTTTCTCACTCAAATCAGATGCATAGACGAGAAGACAATAACTAGAACATGCTCAGTAGTCTTTTCAGAGACTTATGAGAAAACAAACAAATAGCATAGCAGGCTCAAGGCAAATATAATATAGAAACCAATTTGAAGCACATGTAGTACGTTTTAAGCAAAGCTTGTCACTCAATTAAGTTCAGAAGAGAAAAAGTGATACAAGCTTAGGAAAATAGTAGACGAAACACGTCTAGAAAGAACTCAAATAAAGCCCAGAAGAAGGCGAGTAAAGAGCTAAAGCTTAGCAGAAAAGTTAGTAAAGGAACACAGGGTAAATGAACATGTGAAAGCATGATATAGAAATTAGTAGAAGAAAGAACGAAGCATAGTAATGCAGACATAAGAACATAACATAGGCAGATACACTCAAAGAAAAGAAGAAGAAGATTCATGCTTAATAGAAAGAAAAACAGGAGATCAAGTAGTAGAGAAGAAAACATACGAGACAAACACAGACAGACACAAATAAAAAAAGAGTAGAAAGAATCAAAAGGTTTTTCATAAACCCTAGTTTAAAAACAAACGATTTTAAAAAGGAAATTGGGGAAAAAATCTTAAAACGTAGAATATAGCACAGATATAGCATAGATATAAGAAAACAATCATAGAAAAACCTCGAATAACTTTAGGATTTCAGAGAAACCTAGAAATAAGAAGGCTTGGAAGAAAGTCTAGTCTCGAGTCAGAGATGGCCAGAGATAGGCTCCTAAAGCTTGAACACGCTAGAGCAAGGCCGGAGTGGCCATAGAACCACGGATCTGTAGAGGATCTGAATGGACACCATCGAGGTCAGACCTCGAAATATCGAACACCCAGGGTTTAGGGGTGAAGGGAGGTGAGTACGGGCCGTATGTGGCCGGAAAAGCCATGAATTCCGATGAGATTATGGTCGGAGAAGGATGAGAGGGGCTAGGGTTTCAGAACCCTTAGAGAGAGCTTGAGAGAGGGAGAGATTTCAGAGGTATCTCTTGAAGAGAAATGAGGATTAAGGTTGGGTTAGGCGAAATTAAAAAGGAAAGGGTTAATCGTGACCATTGATCAAAAGGATCAACGGCCTAGATTAAAAGAAATCTCGGGCGGGTCGGATAAAAGGGTTAAGGGGATTGGGTTAAATAAATTGGGCTGGTTCAATTGGGTTTGAAATTGGGTCGATTTTAGGCCAAAATTGAAACGAATTTGGTGCTACAATTGAAATGAATTGGGGCTATATATTAAATAGCCTGGTTTTTCCTTTTATTTTATAAAAATGGGAAAAATAATTTTGAAATTAAATTAAAGGTGACGAATCATTTAATAATATATAAATATTAATTTAAAATACTGGAATCAATTTTATAAATTATAAAATGCCATTAAATCCTAAAGTAGGCTTAAATTGCAATTACATGCAATTTAGTTTTAAAAATATCAAATAAATTTGTAAAAATGTGAAAAATTATGTTAGCTATATTTTTTTTAAATATAATAATAAAAATAAGTTTTTATCAAAATAATAATTTTGAGAATAATTATTAGATTTTATGGTACAAAAATAGGCAATAAATGAGTTTAAAAATTACTAAAATATCAAAACTTTTTTATGTGCTTATACATGCTATTTTGAATTTATTTTGGGTATAAAAATACATAGAAAAAAATTGGGTATAAAAAACTATTCTGAAGAATCATCGATTGCCATAGTTGGGTTCCAAAGTTTGCCAAACCTCTAGTTAATGGCTGCATTATTACCCTTGCTAGATAGGCTGGGTTTAGGATAATCTGGTGATGGGTTGATTTTCCAAATGAAAATTGTAACACACTCCCGAATCCTGAAAGGATAGCTCCAGCCATGATGTCGGGGTGTGGTCTGGTGGCGGTAGAGTGGAAGTTAAGACGATTAGAGGTTTGATGTATTGATCCATTTTTGGGTTTCTTTGGTGTTCCTTTCTAGGGACTGGAATTGATTAGAAGGGGTTTAGGTTAGATATTAGTCATCTCCGTTATTGGAGATTATTATCTCTCTGTTAGGTTTTGGTAATTGCGTCTAATACTGGAGATTTAAAATTAATTGTGTATCCAGTTGAGTTGACAAAAATTGTTAAATCACCTGAGTTTAGGTGGTTTTGCAGGTAAGGTACTTGCGTATCCATGGAGGATTTTTGTGCGAGGCTACGTGGTAGGGATGAAGTAGTTGTACGTGGAATCATTGGTAATGGGGATCTCTAAGTGGGTATGGAGCTCTATGAAAGAAGGGGTGGTTGGGTTTAGGTGTATCGTTTCTTGGTTAGTTGACAGGCCCCCACTTATTCCCTTTGGGCTTAGTATTTTATTTCCTCTAGGGGTCGTCCTCTGGGTCAAGGCCTTTAGCTCGGGTAGGTCCTGTTGTGGAGTTCAAGAGTTGATCGATCTTCCCCTGTTGGGCCCGCCTTCTGCTTTGTGCTCGTCTGGGGTTGTTCCTGTGTAGGCTGACTCCTGGGGGGTGTTCTTTTTTGAACTATGGTTTATGTTGGTAGAACGATATGAGATTACCTGTTTGGGGTTAGTCTTAGAATTATGTTGAAATATCTTAGTTTCATGAAACTTACCAGAATTGGCATTGAATATTTTGACCTGAATACCCCTAGTCGAGCTGGCATTAGCATTGTCTGGCGTTGTGGTAGGGGTTGGCCCTGTTTATTTATTCTTGAGAAAATGACTATTTCCCATTCACCCCCACCCAACCAACGTTGATTCTTGACGATGAGCATTCAGGTTGGTCCTAGGATGGAGTTGGTGATTTTTGTTTATGAGTACACGGTCTTAGGGTGTGTCTTATACTTCCGCATCCCCAGTATCGGATATTTTTTACTTCATATACTGTCATTTGTTTGTGATCCCTAATTGTGATGGATGTTTTTGCTGGCGTTTCCAGTGGTATTTGGATACAAATTCGCGCGTATCTGCCCCTTAGAGTAGCCGACGTACACGTTATATTTTAAGGAGCTTCCATAGTTTTCTCCCAACTTTTTTCAGTATTTCTTTGTCGTAGAACTCCGTTGATAATTGTGGCAACTATACTCATATGTGGTAAAAGACAGTGTTGCCTCTTGTTTGGGATAAATTTTGATTCCCATCTCCCGAAGAACCATGGCCCTTGGTGCAATGCTTTAATCATATTCTTCTCTTTTCCAAACTGACTGTAAAAAAATTTCATTCTAGGTCAATCAAGATTTAACTATTCGGATGGATTCCATAGATCTATTAGTTAGGATACCAACGAGTATACTTATAATTACACCGTAATTATATTGTAATGAACAAACAGATCGTCGTAATTATAATACTATGTAATTATTAAGTTGTTTAATTACACCAATTTCAAATACTTGGTGATTTTCCAAGCACACCCAATATTTTAGGAATTTTAAGTCGAGAAGTAAATCTATTGGCTGATCAATATGTTATATTTTTTACATCATCAAATAGTATAACTTAACATGTTATAATTATGAGTTAAATTTAAGTTGATGGTGTAAAATTCTTAGTTGGTGATGAATTCGACTACTGTTGTCATTGGCAAGGCTCATCTTTCTTTTTTCCGACAACAACATTACTAGGAATTAATCTTCTATGCCTCTTCTTATAGTGACCGTATCGTCTCTGCCAAAATAACCATCTATATATGTTTCTTGCCCTTTGGTTTCAGCTAAGGTCAAGGTTACTTATGACTTCTTTATTTGATTGTTTTGTAAGGTTTTGTTAAGATTTGGACGGTAGCATGATGCCTTTCCAGTGACACTACTATGTACTTCTTTAATACTAATTTGACTTCTACTGATCTGAATGTTCCCTAAAGTGAACACCACAAATCAAAATAAAACGACTGGCAAATCCAGCCAAGACTTCCATTTCAAAGGGTTGTAAGTACTGGATATTGAACATAACATTTTAGCCACTGATTAACAGATTAATCTAACTAATGACTTAGATAATCATCCATTAAATACATTTCGGACTGCAAATCAAAGATTATACACCCCTTCTTCCTGAGTCAGACTTGGTCAACGATCTAAGTCTTACTAAGAATTTGACATTTTTCTCCCATGTTGACCCTTCTTTCTTCTTCTTCTTATCCGGCGAACCTTCCGGCCAAATATCCGGTGACTCCATCAACCTCCGACCTATGCTCTCCGGTGACCTTGCCATGTCATCGTATTCGTGTCCACCCTCCGCGGCATCCATGTCAGCACCTAGAATCTTCGCTTGCATGGCAGTCAACACTGACTTTACTGCCACGTCAGGATCCCTTCTATTCCTCAACAAGATCTCTCCAATATGAGCTGGCGTGAGGGTCCCACCTGACCTTATGCAGCTCTCCACCACGTCAAACAAAGCGTGCGAGTCCAACCCTAAATAGTTCTTCACCAAGACCTTGAAGGCATGCATCCCGCACGTGCCAAGGCTAACATGCATGTCCATTCGCCCACATCTAACTAACGCCGGGTCTACATTATCCTTATGATTTGTAGTGAAAACTATTACCTTCTCTTCCCCACAACATGACCATAGTCCATCAGTGAAATTCAACAAGCCCGATAATGTCACCCGTCCGTTATCTTCTGCATTATCACCTATAACATGCCGGTTCTTCTTGTGCATGGATTGGTTATTCCTTGTTTTTGTCATCCTATCGCCGGTTAAGTTGATAGAACAATCGATATCCTCAATGACAATGATGGCCCTATTTGTTGTTTGTATGAGTAAAGCTCTCAGTTCAGAATTATCTGAGACTTTGCTAAGCTCGAGATCATACACGTCGTAGCAAAGAAAGTTCGCCATGGCAGCAATGAGGCTCGATTTTCCAGAACCTGGAGGTCCATATAGCAAGTAGCCACGCTTCCATGCACGCCCAATTTTGTGATAGAAGTCTTTTCCTTCTGAAAATGCAGTTAGGTCATCCATGAGTTGTGTCTTTAGCTCCGGCTCGAGGGCGAGTGTCTCGAACGTAGAAGGGTGGCGGAAAGGGACAGAGGACCAGCCAGATTCATATGAACCATGACCGTTGTTCGTGAAGAGTCTCCTTTCACGAGAAACCCTCTCGAACTCCTCAGCTCGAGCAATAACATGCTCGAGGTAAGGTTTGAGGAGCTCGAGACGATGGCGTTTGGGAAGTTTGAGGGTGAAGCTACGCTTTTCTTCGACGGAGTCTTGAACGTTGTCGACTTGGTGTGTCCACGAAAAGTGGTGCCCACTGAAGGTGTCTTTAACGGTGTGATTAGGAGCCAATGTGTACGAAATGCTTTTGGAAGATTTAGAGCGAGAGAGTGTAAGACGAGGGCAAGTGGATGAGGAATTGATGGAGTTCAAGTACAGGTTTACGTGTCGATAAAGATCATTAACGTCAACACCACAATAGCCATTGAATTCAGGGATTTCGAAGTAAGAATAAGGGCTGAAGAAATCTTGAATAGATTCATAGCAAGAGTGAAGCACGGATAAAAGCTGAGTAGGCAAAACGTTTTGAAGCACCGTTAGAAGGCCCAAGAAAGACCAGATTTGAGACAATATCTCCATGTTTCACAAAGCTTGTTCTTTGGTTGAAATTTGCTGGTTGTAGTTTGGGAAAACAAAGGAAGGGTACGTTCTAAATGTTGGAGGAAGACAGAGAAGAAATGGAGATGAAGTTTGTGGAGTTATGTAAGGGAAATTTTGGCAGCTTATAGTGGGGGTGAGAATATGATTTTGCTAAAAAGGAAGCCAAAGTGACTGTTTGAGAGCTGAAAAGAGAGTGTAAATAAAAGTAAAAGCAAAAGATAAGCATGAAGCCGCTGTTCTTACTTTAGTTTAATGAATAAGGCAACTCATTCTTCATAATCTTTCTGTTATTTCACGCCGTCCCTGACCAAAAAGAGAAGCCAATATCTAATTATTTACTGCTAACTCCATTATATATGATTAGTTGTATACTAATTTTATCTCTGTCGTCCTAATTACATTTTGACATAGTTATTGTTTAGCTTTTCAATATTTTATTGTATTTACCTGATCAGGTTTAGTTCAAATTGGCAGTGAGTATCCGTTCTCATTGATTTTACTTATTTAATAATTAGAAGATAAAATCCATTGCTTACTACTATAGAAAGGAGTTTAATAGTATAGTCAATCTTAACAAAACGAAAGTTATAACAATTTAAGGAGATAAATGTCTAATATATATATATATATATATATATATATATATATATATATATATATATATATACTCCTTCTGTTCCAACTTATGTGAACATATTTCCTTTTTGGTCCGTTCAAAAAAGAATGAACAATTTCTAAATTTGGTAATAATTTAGCTTAAACTTACAACTCTACTCTTAATGATAAGCTTTTATAAACACACAAATACTCTGGGCCCCATTTAGACTTGTTTAGGACCACAAATTCCAAAAGTTTTTATTTTTTTCTTAAACTTCGTGCCCAGTCCAAAATTTTCACATAAATTGGAACGGAGGGAGTATATATATAGTACTCCCTCCGTTTAATATTAGATGAGGTAGATTGACTTGACACGGAGTTTAAGAAAGAAAAAAAAAAGATTTTTGAAACTTGTGGTCTTAAAAGCTTAAGGGGTAAAAAGTTTGTTAACTTATGACATTTGTGTGGCTATAAAAACTTGTCATTAAGGGTAAATAGTTAAAATGAAAGAAATTAAAGTTGAATAATTTCCAAATTTAAAAATATTTTATTTGTTTTGGAATAGACTAAAATCGAAGTATCTCATCTGATATGAAATGAAGGGAGTATATTATTATTATGTACATATACACACTAGTGCAATACAACAAATCAATAATGATTCTCCCGGTCGATATTATTTCTTAAGGTCGAACATGAACTCTGGCTTTCTTGAGGAGTGGATGGAAAAATGGGACAGAGATAGTGGAGGTGCAAGCCACACGAAGACATTGAAATGTGAAGAAGAGGGCCCTTTTGCTTTAGACATCAATGGCTTTAATTTGTTTTCTAACTTATAGTTTGCAGCTTTAGCTTTATATTTCAGTTGAATTGAGTCTTTATATGTAAGAGGATGTTCTTTCTACTCCTATAATTTACTCATTAAGTAGCTCATCATGAGACAAACCAACAAAAGTCTTGTAACTTATTTTCTCCTAATCATAAGTTGTTTTTAAAAATATTCTTACTGCAGTTTATAGTTCTCTATTTAGTGGAGATTTAGCAAATGACTAGCTAAATTCATTTGTACTAACATACATTAAGGGTAAATAATTGGAAAAAAAAAGGGGTTATGTTCCTATTTCTATTACCATAAAGAACTGAATTCTATCTTGCTTTGGACCACAGTCTTTAACGTGCAGATGTGGATCTATCCTAATATACAACAACAACAACTCAGTATAATCTTATTTAGTGGGTCCTGGGGAGGGTAGTATATACGCAAATCTTACCCCTATCCTAGGGTAGAGAGGCTGTTTCCAAATAGAAACCCGGCATCCTTCCCTCCAAGAACTTCCCACCTTGCTCTTAGAGAGATTCGAACTCTCAACCTCTTGATTGGAAGTAGGGGTTGCTTACCATCTGAGCAAGCCCTCTAGTCCTCGATCTATCCTAATATGTTGGTAATATAACAAAAGTTTTGCTTTAGAATACTAGAATTTTCTTACTCCGTACAGAGGTTTAAAATTTGTTTGTTTCATTTACATAGAGAAGGAATTAAATCCCTCCGTTCTCTTTTAATTGTCCGCTTTTAAATTTGTACCCGTTTAAAAAAATGAAGTATATATTTTACAATTTTACCCAAAATGATAATAGCATTTTTAAATGTCTTGGGAAAATAATTTGGGGAATGAGTAGTAAATGATAAGGGTAAAATAGAATAAAAAAGATCATTTTTCTCTTGAGATAATATAGTGGACAAGTATAAATGATAATATATTTTTGGTACAGTGGACAAGTAAAAATGAACGAAGGAAGTGCTTACAAAGAGTTGGATGATTTTAATGGTGTAAGGTCTTTTGGGAAAAATCGCAAGGAATTCACATAAAGCGAATAATATCACACCATATTAAGAAAATTTAAGCGAATAATATCACACCATGTTAAGAATATCTTGCACCATTTTAGTCGAAACCCCCTGCCAAAAAAATAGGTTATTTCGGTTGTCCATTCCCATTGATAAATGCTAAATTCTTGCCTTTTGCTGAAGTACTTTTTTTGGTTCAAGTTCAAGCTCTTTCAACTGGTCGAACATAATCCATAGTTTGTTAAAAAATGCAGTTGTTCAAAAAAAGTTTCTTTAAGATAAAATTGTGTTTAGCTCTTCAACAAAGGCAAATATATTTGTGGTTTCCTTTCTTACTTCTTGTGGGACGAGGAAATAGGCAAAGAGGCATTTTTGCTTTACATTTTCCCCATCGATCTTTTCAGGACTTGTGCTTCTGTACCGACTTCAAAGTTTTCCCCTACATATAAATTTACTTAAAAAATCTGTTGCAAATGTGAGAAAAGGGATTCCTCAATGCTTGAGCCTTTTTCCTTTTATGTTGTTTCACATTCATAAATGGTTACCTTGAAATTCAGAAATTAGTAAAAGAAAAAAAGAACCAAAGAATTAAAAGCTAATTTTTCAAGCATTTTTTTAGGAAGAGAAGGTGGATTAGAATATTAGTGGAGGTCAGCCTTGTCGTGGCTTTAAAAGAGCTAAAGAATAAAGCCAAAGAAGCGATTTGCGGCATGTTCACAGATTAACACGTAAATTGTCTTTTGTACCATAAATTGTCTTTTGTGCCTTTTGATGAACACTTATCCACCATTTACTTCTTAAAAAGTTGGGGAAAAAATCCCTCACAAAAAAGTTGAAGACGTCTAAAACTGACTAATCCGCTTAAGACTATTAACTAATGTCTCTAATTTTGGATATGCTAGTGGTTTAAGCATATACTTAATCACTACATATAGACGTCAGAAAATATATATTAAAGTACAAATAGTTAGATGAAGTGGAACTGCGTGAGCGATGATCCATAGTTACCGTAAAATTAGTCAGAGATAAAAAAAAATTGTTTAGCGACTGATATTATTGGTGGTTTAAGACTCTTGGTTTTGTATTACTGTAAATATTCCCTTTGAACATTTTTGTTGGATGTATGATTTAACTTTTTCCTCCAATTAGAATCTAATCATGGCTACCAGTCAAGTGGGGAGGAGTCTTCTTGACCACGTTTGTTGGTTTAGATATCAGAAAAAGAGGAAATGAGGTGGGCAAAAGGATGGGGAATCAATATAGTTTTAGGTCAGAGCTTTATGTAATTGAAGAAAATGAAAAAGCTTAGACAAAAAAGACAATAGCAAAGTGCAGCACCTTAAAAAACGCTTTGGATTCTCCTTAGCATGTAGTACCAAAAATAAAAGTGCTCAATTAAAAAAATACTTATGTTATAAATAGAACTCTAATTAGAGTGAATGTCTATCTTATAGAAGAATTCTATTTTGAGGCTAAGTCTTTTCTCTTCCTATAAATAGAGGGGTCTTACCCCATTGTAAATCATCCCCAAAAGTATCAATAAGAATACTCCTCTCTCTACTTCTCTCTCTATTGTTTTTGTTCTTATATTATTTCATAACACGTTATCAGCACGAGACTCTACCGTCTCAAGAATCCTCTTGAGAAAATTAAGGTGTTTCCCTCTTTCCGAATTTGGTTTTAATTATGTCTGATATTATGAAAAGAAAGTTCGTTGCCCTTGAAATTTCGGGCAAGAACTATATGACATGGGTGTTGGATGCTGAAATCCACTTAGATGCTATGGGTCTTGGAGACGCCATTAAAGACAGAGATAAAGCATCCACCCAAGACTGTGCTAAGGCCTTGATTTTCTTGCGCCATCACCTTGATGAAGGTTTGAAGATTGAATATCTCACAGTCAAAGATCCACTCATCTTGTGGAATGGCTTAAAGGAGAGATATGACAACCTGAAGTTGGTCACTCTGCCACAAGCACGATATGATTGGGCTCATCTGAGGCTCCAAGACTTTAAGTCTGTTTCTGAATATAATTCTGCAATGTTCAGAATTACTTCTAAATTGAAACTCTGTGGAGATAATATCTCTGATTATGATATGCTTGAGAAAACGTTTACAACGTTTCATGCCTCCAATATGGTACTGCAACAACAGTACAGAGAGAAATGTTTCAAAAAGTACTCTGAACTGATTTCTCTTCTCCTTGTGGCTGAGCGAAACAATGACCTGCTCATGAGAAATCACGAAAATCGACTCACTGGGTCTACACCATTGCCTGAAGCAGATAAGGTGTATTCTCATTATGCCAAGCATGGAAAAGGCCATGGATCTAGTCATGGTCGTGGTCATAATCGGGGTCATAGCCGTGGACGTAGACAAGGAAGAAATTTCCCTGATGTCCGTCACCCCCCAAAGAGAAATAACCACCAAAAGCAGAAACGGGATTATGAGAATCCAAAGGCAAATAGTTCAGAAACTATATGCTATCGTTGCGGTGGAAAAGGGCACTGGTCAAAAGCTTGCCATGTACCAAGACATTTGGTTGATCTTTATCAAGCATCTCTAAAGAATAAAGGTCCTGAAACAAATTTTGTCTCTGACGACAATTTTGACATCACCCACCTGGATGTGGCAGACTTCTTTGAGCACCCTGAGGGGAAAATAGACCACTTAATCAGTGATGGATCTGTGATGAAGGAAGATGGAATTGTTTGATTTTTTTTACTTATTTGTATTAGTTAGTGAATAAACTAATAGTCATTAGTATCAGCTCGTATTAGTTAGTTTATGATATAATGTTAGTATTAGTTCTTTAGAATGTTTCAATATGCTTAAATTTCAAAGATATTTTTATTTTTCAGTAGAGTTAATCGACTAACCTAACAGTTAGTCGATTATCTAATATTTCGCATTAAAACTGCAAAACAATCGATTATATACTTGTTAACAATCGATTATATTAAGGCAGTGTGATCTGAAGTTTTTCAAAATAGCAAATAATCGATTATGTATGTTTAACAATCGATTATATTAAGACAGTGTGATCTGAAGTTTTTCAAAATAGCAAATAATCAATTATGTATGTTTAACAATCGATTATATCAAGACAGTGTGATCTGAAGTTTTTCAAAATAGCAAATAATCGATTATGTATGTTTAACAATCGATTATATTAAGACAGTGTGATCTGAAATTTTTCAAATTAGCAAATAATCGATTATGTAAGTTTAACAATCGATTACATTGAGACAGTGCTTAAACTGAAATTTTCAAACTGCAAAGTAATCGATTATGGAAAACATATAATCGACTATCTGATTTAGTTAGTCAACTAACCTCAGCAGATTTTGAAAATATTGTTTAAATGTGAAACAAACGGATTGAATTTGTTTATTCTCATGTTCGTGTATTTTCTTTTCTATGTCAAACCATGGGAAAGCAAATATGGATATCTCACAAAGCAAACTTGGATCAAATATTTGTTTAGTTGATTCATGTACTACACATACGATACTCAAAGAAAAGAAATATTTCTCTCAACTAAGTATGTGTAAGGCAGATGTTACTACAATCTCTGGTAGTAGTAAATTGATTGAAGGCTCCGGAAGAGCAACTATAACTCTGCCTAGAGGAATAATGTTTATCATAGAGAATGCCATGTTCTCCTCCAAGTCTAAGAAAAACTTGTTGAGTTTTAAAGATATACGCCGGAATGGCTATCATATTGAGACAATAGATGAGAATAATCTTGAATATCTCATCATTACAAAGAATGTCTCTGGCCAAAAGAGGGTTATTGAGAAATTCCCGTCTTTATCTTGTGGCCTATATTGGACAAAAATTAGTGCAATTGAGGCACATTCAACAGTAAACCAAAAGGTTACTGATTCCAATACTTTTGTACTTTGGCATGATCGATTGGGACACCCTAGATCAATCATGATGAGACGGATTATAGAAAGCTCATATGGGCATCCGTTAAAGAATTTCAAGATTCTTTTAAATAATAAATTTTCTTGCACTTCTTATTATCAAGGCAAGTTAATTACAAGACCATCACCAACAAAGGTTGGGACTGAGTCACCTACGTTTTTGGAACGTATACAAGGGGACATTTGTGGACCTATTCACCCACCTAGTGGGTCTTTTAGATATTTTATGGTCCTAATAGACGCATCCTGTAGATGGTCTCATGTATGCCTGTTGTCATCACGCAACCTTGCGTTTGCAAAACTAATGGCACAAATAATTCGACTACGAGCACATTTTCCTGATAATCCAATCAAGTCTATTAGACTGGATAATGCTGCTGAGTTTTCATCCCAAGCATTTAATGATTATTGCTTATCAATTGGGATAAAAGTGGAACATTCTGTAGCTCATGTTCACACTCAAAACGGTCTTGCAGAATCTTTAATTAAACGCCTGCACTTGATTGCAAGACCATTACTCATGAAAACGAGGCTGCCCACTTCGGTATGGGGTCACGCCATTATGCATGCAGCAATGCTAATTCGTCTCAGACCGACGAATTATCACAAATATTCCCCGTTGCAATTGGTTTTGGGTCATGAACCCAATATATCCCATTTAAGAATCTTTGGATGCGCAGTATATGTGCCTATAGCACCGCCATACCGCACCAAAATGGGTCCGCAAAGAAGGTTAGGAATATATGTTGGGTTTGAATCGCCCTCCATTATTCGCTACCTCGAAACATTGACAGGGGATTTGTTCACTGCACGATTTGCAGACTGTCAATTTGATGAGACACTTTTCCCAAAATTAGGGGGAGAAGTTGGTGAAACCAAGCGGGAAATTTTGTGGAAAAATGCATCATTATCTCATCTTGATCCACGTACCTCTATTTGTGAAAAAGAGGTGCAAAAGATTATCCATTTGCAAAGAATAGCAAATCAAATGCCTGACGCATTTACGGACTTGAAAAGGATAACAAAATCCCACATCCCCGCGGAGAATGTTCCAATCCGTATTGATGTCCCTGTTGGACAATCATCTAGTGTCATATCCAATGAGTCGAATGCACGCCTGAAGCGTGGCAGGCCATTAGGTTCCAAAGATCGAAATCCTAGAAAGAGGAAAGCAAACGATCAAAATGACACTACGAAAGAATCTCATGAGGAAATTCATGATTTAATAAACTCTGAGATTCATGAAGAATCCTTTGAGCCCGAGACTCAGGAAAATAAGGAACTATCCATAAATCCAATCGATATTGAGGCAAATTTTAATCGAGTGGAAATAGTGGTGGATTATGTCTTTGCGTTTAATGTCGCATCTAGCATTATGCAAGAAAATGAGGATCTTGAACCTCAATCTAATGGAGAATGTCGAAAAAGACATGATTGGCCAAAATGGCAAGAAGCAATTCAATCAGAATTGAATTCGCTGGCAAAACGTGAAGTTTTTGGCCCTATAGTTGAAACACCTAATGGTGTTAAGCCTGTTGGCTATAAATGGGTCTTTGTACGCAAGAGAAATGAGAAAAACGAGGTACAAAGATATAATGCACGCCTTGTTGCACAAGGATTTTCTCAAAGGCCTGGTGTCGATTATGAAGAGACATATTCGCCTGTAATGGATGCCATAACTTTTCGTTATCTCATTAGTTTTGCTGTCCTTGAAAAGCTTGACATGCATTTAATGGATGTGGTTACTGCCTATCTTTATGGCTCACTTGATAATGAGATATACTTGAAAATTCCTGATGGACTCAAAATGCCAAACGCTCATAATTCAAAGTCCCGGGAAATGTTTTCAATCAAATTGCAAAGATCCTTGTATGGTCTAAAGCAATCAGGACGAATGTCTTAGTGAGTATTTGTTAAAAGAAGGCTATATAAATAATGCCATTTGCCCGTGTGTTTTTATAAAGAAAACAACATCAGAATTTGTTGTACTTGCCGTATATGTCGATGACATAAACCTTATTGGAACCCCCATAGAACTCCAAAAGGCAATTGATTATCTAAAGAATGAATTCGAGATGAAAGATCTCGGAAAGACAAAATTATGTCTTGGTTTGCCTATTGAATATTTGGCAAACGGAATTTTTGTTCATCAATCTACCTATATAGAAAAGGTACTGAAACGGTTTTACATGGATGGAGCATATCCTTTAAGTACTCCAATGGTTGTTCGATCACTTGATGTGAATAAAGATCCATTCCGACCGCAAGAAAGGAATGAAGAGCTACTTGGTCCTGAAGTACCATATCTTAGTGCAATTGGCGCACTAATGTACCTTGCAAATACTACAAGGCCTGACATAACCTTTTCAGTTAATGTCTTAGCAAGGTATAGCTCGGCTCCCACTAGGAGACATTGGAATGGGATCAAACATATATTGCGGTATCTAAAAGGGACTACCGATATGGGCTTATTTTATGGAAATAATTGCAGTCCTGATCTTGTTGGTTATGCTGATGCTGGATATTTATCCGACCCACACAAGGCTCGATCTCAAACGGGTTATGTATTTACCTGTGGAGGCACCGCCATATCTTGGCGATCGACTAAGCAATCAATTGTGGCTACTTCATCTAATCATGTCGAGATAATCGCTATTCATGAAGCAAGTCGGGAGTGTGTGTGGTTGAGGTCTATCATACATCATATTCAAGACAAATGTGGTTTGAAGTGTAACAAACTACCCACGACTTTGTATGAAGACAATGCAGCATGTATAGCTCAATTGAAGGGAGGATTCATAAAAGGAGGTAAAACAAAGCATATTTCACCAAAGTTATTTTTCACACATGATCTTCAAAAGAATGGTGATATCAATGTGCAACAGATTCGTTCAAGCGATAATATGGCTGATTTGTTCACAAAATCTCTGCCAACGTCAACCTTCAAGAAGCTGGTTCACAAGATCGGAATGAGAAGACTCAAGGATATGAATTGATGCTCTTTTCAGGGGGAGTTAATGCGCGTTGCACTCTTTTTCCCTTACAAGGTTTTGTCCCGATGGGTTTTCCTTGCAAGGTTTTTAACGAGGCAACCAATAGGCGCATATTCAAACATGTGTACTCTTTTTCCTTTTCTATAATTTTTTTCCCATTGGGTTTTGTTTTAGATAAGGTTTTAACGAGGCACATTATTGAATAGACATTCAAGGGGGAGTGTTATAAATAGAACTCTAATTAGAGTGAATGTCTATCTTATAGAAGAATTCTACTTTGAGGCTAAGTCTTTTTTCTTCCTATAAATAGAGGGGTCTTACCCCATTGCAAATCATCCCCAAAAGTATCAATAAGAATACTCCTCTCTCTACTTCTCTCTTTATTGTTCTTGTTCTTATATTATTTCATAACAACTTATTTAATTTTTATTTTATATGACAATATTTGACTTAAGTACATGTATGGGTCAAAAACGACCCTGTGATAACTAATGAGATTAATTATCTCTTAAGCTAATTTTTAGTTAATAAGTATGACCACTTATTAATCACGATACCCGATAGTCATCCGGCTCGATCAACAAGGCTACGGCCCACTCGCCATCATAAGGACGGAAACTCAACATGGTCACGGGAATTCATAGCCAGCTCATACAGTTTACAGCTATAAATACTAAGAGAAGTAACCATAAAGGGGGAGTGCTTCTTCTTTATCACTCTCCCCAAGAAAAAGGGAAGACCATTGTAAAGCTCTGAACCTCTCCATGGAGAGGCATACCGAATCAACATTATCAATAAAAGCTCTTTCACACTTCTCCTTAATGAAAAACTCTTGCCTTTCATTCCTTTAACGTGGTCTTTTGATTTGTTATGATCTGCTATGATTGGCCCTTGATTTATTTTGATTGTTTTATGATTACAAAGCGTATGATAACTTTGAGCTAAACAATTTGGCACCATCTATGGGGATTCATAGCAGAATCGTGTAGTTCTTCCCTGGACCAAAAGGAACAAAACGACGGAAAGGATAAGCAACCCAACTCAAACGAGCCAAAGCAGCACATTGGATAAGGGGAACCCAAAGGCTTTGACAAGAACCTGAACCCCTCACCCTTTATTCTCGAATGAGTGCTAGAAGAGGAAGAAGATGTAAGCCACCCCCCTCCCCCCCCCCCCGGAGGAGACATGTTGGGTACCCTCGTATCCCTGATACAGGATCCTGCCGAAAAACGGTAGACATCTCAAACTGAGAACCACCCGCACACCGTAATCAAGAAGATAGCGCATAAACTACGCGAAATCTCAAATCAAAATCGATCTTTAACACCCCACACCCATGACCATGGGTCATGCATAATAAGTAAGGTCAACAAAAAGTTCAACTACAAGTTAAACTAGGACTCAAGCTATGCGCCTTCGCCATAAAAAATTACAAGTTCAACTACAAGTTGAACTGGGACTCAGGCTATGCGCTTTCGCCATAAAAAATTACAAGTTCAACTACAAGTTGAACTGGCACTTAGGCTATGTGCCTTCGCCATCAAAAATTACAAGATCAACTACAAGTTGAACAGAGACTCAGGCTATGCGCCTTCGCCATAAAAAATTACAAGTTCAACTACAAGTTGAACTGGGACTCAGGCTACGCGCCTTCGCCATAAAAAATTACAAGTTCAACTACAAATTGAACTGGGACTCAGGCTATGTGCCTTCACCATCAAAAATCACAAGTTCAATTACAAGTTGAACTGGGACTCAGGTTATGCGCCTTCGCCAACAAAAATTACAAGTTCAACCACAAGTTAAACTAGGACTCGGGCTATGCGCCTTCGCCATCATAAATTACAAGCTCAACTACAAGTTGAACTGGGACTCAGGCTATGCGCCTTCGCCATCAAAAATTACAAGCTCAACTACAAGTTGAACTGGGACTCAGGCTATGCGCCTTCGCCATAAAAAATTACAGGTTCAACTACAAGTTGAATTGGGACTCAAGCTATGCACCTTTGCCATCAAAAATTACAAGTTCAACTTCAAGTTGGACCAAGAACCAGGCCACGCACCTTCACAAAAAATCCAACAAGTTCGATCTCGCTCGATCCATGAGGCTAGACGCCTTCACCCTCAAATCAAACGACTTAGGCCAAATGTCGTCCTCATCGAACTCGGGAAAACCTGGCCTACAACAAATAGGGGCGCAGGTCAAGCACCCTCGCCATTCAAGTAAGTACTCCGAACTCGAACTACGATTGGGGACATTTAAAGTTCGGCCCTAGTCAAACTACAAGGCTGCATTTTTTACCATAACGGCCGGTAGTTCAATCTCGCCCGAACTGGAACTAAGGCTAAGTGCCACTATCGCCAAATAACAGCTATAACTCGCCCACACAGGGTCGAAGAAGCAAGACCGTTAACAATCAAAAATCAACACCCCTACCAGATTCGTACTCTAAGGCAAAATCACCCCTTGAGCACATGCAATAGAAAATCTAAAAGAAAAGAAGGGAAGACACAAAGTAAGTACACGACCAGCAATGGAAAAACTAAGCTTATATATATTTACAAAGTCATGTGGAGGCAACGTCCACTTACACTGGCCAGGGCCGATCAGTACGAAGAAAAGGAAAAAGAAAAATCTAAAGATATTCAAATGCAAAATGGCAAACAAAATAAAAAATACATCAAATATTTTCACTCGGCATCACCCACACCACCATCAGCACTATCATCAGCCCCCGGCGTTGCTGGGTCAAAACCAGAGTCAATACGGGCTTCACGAGCCCTCTGGCGGGCTGCCTTAAAATCAGTTTTGGGCACGATGCTGTCCTCTCACAAGTTCTTATATACATCACGTTGGGCCTCAGTAAACGTCCATAGCTCACGAGCCTGGTTCGAAGAGGCGGTCTGGTCCCTTAGGCGCTGATTCTCCCTCCCTAAGGCTGCAATCTGATCTGCCATAGCTTGGGCATCCCGCTCATAGACACCAATGTGGTCCTTTAGAATCGCCTCTCTAAAAGCCACGGTGGCTCTCTCCACGGCCCGCTCCCTCTCATGAACACGGATCACCGCCTCCAACGCCCCAGCCCTTAATAAGGCATCCTTTCAGCCTCGATCTCCTCATCTCTCTAACGAAGTTGTTCCTCGAGGGAACGTATCCTATCAAGTGTCTGCTACATCTGAAGCTCTTGCCTTGCCAGCTCCTCGACTAAGGCCTGACTACATGGGTTGTTCCTCAGGCACTCGCACATCTCGCGGAACTGATCTTGGTAGCGACGGTATTTCTCCAACGCCCGCAAAAAGATCCCCGTGCGGATGTTGGCTCGAAGGATGCCCTCCACCTCCAACAGATAAGACTGCAATGCAAAGACAACGAGTAAAGTAAAAATAAACTAAGGCAAGAAGAATACAGAAGAAGGTCATCATACGTACCCTTAGGCCCATCATGGCTACTTCGTTCATCAATCTGACATCCGTAATGTCCCTCAGTGACGTGTTTTTTTGCCTCCGAGCATAACACCTCGAATAGCGGCACCAAGCTGTTCCCGTGAAGCAACAAGTTCTGCTCCATGGGAATCTCGACATAGCGAAGTCGGCCCTCAGCACACACTGTCGAGTTGGTGAAGTCTTCGTGGAACAAATGGATGTCCTCTACGTCTAAGTCAGACTCAGACTCATATTCACCTCATGCAGTGCACCTTCCTCCTTTTGTCACCGGCGAAATAGGGCCATTTGCCGCAGCTGCCGAAGGAGCGCTTGATTCTCCAACAAAAACAGCCGTTGAGGAACCACCTCCCATCTCACCGACTGGAACAATCAATTGGGTTGCTGAAGCGACAATATCATCATGGACTAAACCAACTGGGGAAACCCCCACTTTTTGTCCGCCCTCAGGGGCGGGCGCCGTAGCCGCACTTGTGATGACGCAAAGAGTCATCACTTGGTTTTACTAGAACTTTCAAGCTTCAAAGGCCTTGAAAACCTCACTATTATTTGCCTAGATATAAGTGCGCATTCCGATGCGAAGCCAAAAAAATTTTATGTTGATATATATGAATTATGTGAAAACTTTGAAGAATTTTGATATTAATATTGATAAAGTTCACTTTGGTCAATATTTTTGGGAAACAGACCCGGAACCGTGATTTGACAGTCTCGGAAGGTCCGTAGAAAAATATGAGACTAGGACGTATGCCCGGAATTGAATTCTGAGGTCCCAGACCCGAGAAAAGAACTTTTCCGTGAAATTGTTCTCTGAAATTGTTTAAGGAAAATGAAAAGGAAATTTGATCAAAAAGTGATGGTATCAGGATCGTATTTTGGTTCTGACGCCCGTACAAGTCATTTATGTTGGTTAAGTTCTTCCTATAAAGTTTGGTTTAAATAGGATGTCGTTTGACGTGTTTCAGCCTTAAATTGGAAATTTGGAAGTTATGAAATTTTGAAAGAATTTCTTGGATTTAAGGATCAAATCATTGATTTTGATGTTATTTTGGCGATTTGATTGCTCGAGCAAAGTTTGTATGATGTTTTTGAGTCAATATGCATACTTGGTTTGGAGCCCCGAGGGCTCGGGAGTGTTTCGGAGGAGCCTCGGAGTGATTCGGACATAGAAAACAAATTCTAAAAAATTGAAGAAATAGTAACCCCATGAACAGTATGGATGAACAGTGCCCGTGAACAGTACCATGCGAACAATAATACGGGTGAACAGTACGCACGGGATGAACAGTAGAAAGAAAATATTGGAGAAAATATTTTCAAAGTTCCAAAAATATTTTGCCATTTTTGGCAATTTGGAGCATGGTGATGCGATTTTTCGAGACAATTTCAAGGAGATCATTGGGGTAAGTGTTCTTAACTTAATTTTGGTTATAGTACTTGAATCTATTGCAAGTTTTGGCATTAAATCTGTGAATTTAGCGGGAAAAGCTTAGAAACCCTCGCGAATAGATTTAAGGATTTGAGGGTCGAAATGTTATCGAAATTTAGTAATTTTGGTTTGATTGAACTCGTATCGGAATGGGTATTCGAATTTCGCAAGATTTTCCGGGAATCGAAATGTGGGTCCCACTATTGAATATTAAAATAAATTTGGATATTTATCCGAATAATTAGTAAATTTATTATCCAATTTAATCCTACGATCCGTGTTGAGTATTTTGAATTGTTTGTGAATAGATTTGAAGCATCTGGAGACAAATTTAAAAGGAAAAGCGGTGCTTAAGGATTGAGTTGGCCTTAAAACTTCGAGGTAAGTGTTTGATATATCCTAGCTTGAGGGAATGGGAGTTGAGTCTATTTGTTAATTGTTATGTGTGGAGTCCGACGTATAGGCATGGTGACAAGTATCTATACGTTGGGGTCTAGTATGACCGTGAGTTTTTACTCGTGATTATTTGATATCGATGTAACTTTTTCACATCTAGTTGTTGATTGCTAAATAATGCAAAAAGTGTGAGAATGAAATTATGAATTTTGAATTCCCTGGAGCGTTGGCTCGAACGATGATATGATAATTAAGAAGTGAATAAAAGATAATGAATAAATAATTGAGCCTTGGCACCGAGTTATTGTTTTCTCTTGCCAATAATATATATATATATATATATATATATATATATATATATATATATATATATATATATATATATATATATATATATAGCTAGTGAAATGGGATCGTGTGGCACGTCGACCACTTATATATTGAAATGGGATCGTGTGGCATGCCGACCACCTATATGTATTGTTATTGGCCATAGCTGTCGGTGACATATTGTGCACAGTGTTGATAATGAAATGGGAGCGGGTGGTACGCATACCACAAGATGTTAATTTAAATGGGAGCGTGTGGCACGCCTACCACAAGATATTAATTGAAACAGGAGCGGGCGGTACGCCTATCACAAGATATTAATTGAAATGGGAGCGGGTGGTACGCCTATCTCAAGATATTATTTGAAATGGGAACGGGCGGTACGCCTACAACAAGATATTAATTGAAATGGGAGCGGGTGGTACGCCTACCACAAGAGATGATAATGAAATGGGATTGGGTTGCATGCCTGCAGCAAGATGAATTGAACTTAAAAGTGAATAAAAATCCTTTATTCTATTTCTGCCATTACATTTTTGTTGTTACCCCATATATATATATATATATATATATATATATATATATATATATATATATATATATATATATATATATATATATATATATATATATATATATATATATATATATATATATTCTGAGCTGTACAGGTTTATGTGAGTGTCTGGTCCTAGCCTTGTCACTACTTCGCCGGGATAGGCCGGGCACTTACTAGCACATGGGGTTGGTTGTACTGATTCTACATTATGCGCTCTTTTTGCACTGATACAGGTTTTGGATTGCAGCAGCAGCAGTAGTGCGGGTATTGGCTTTCGATCATCGGGACACCGAGGTATCCTTGCAGGCGTCCGCAGGACCCGGCGTCTCTTCTATCTTTACTTTCAGTATGTTATCTTATATATTCGAGACAAACAATATTTGATTTCTTTTAGATGGTTATGCATATTATTCTTAGAAGTTCGTGAGTATTGTGATACAAATTCTTGGGTAGTGTTTTATATTGAAATTTCAGTATCGCATCTAGTAAATTTGTTAAGTCTTCCGCTAAATTTATTGTTTACGCTGAAATTTTAATATTGTTTATAATTGGTTTAAATAAGTATTGTTAAAAATGGAAATATAAGTATTAGTTGGGTTGCCTAGCCCCTATTAGTAGGCGCCATCATGACCCCCGATGTTGGAAAATTCGGGTTGTGACAAGTTGGTATCAGAGCACTAGGTTACATAGGTCTCACAACTCACGAACAAACTTAGTAGAGTCTGAGGGATCGGTACAGTGACATCTGTATTTATCCCCCAAAGGCTACAGAGTTATGAAAACTTAACCTTCATTCTTTCCTATCGTGCGAATTTGTTCTTCAAATGTTAATATAATATCTACTCTCGTCTTCCCACGAATGGCGAAGTCACGTATCGCTTATTCAGTGGAACAATGGCACAGGTCGTTGATAGATCAACTATGCCTTCAGATGTTTTGCGGAGTTCAGATAGGTGTCACCAAACTCTTCGCTACCACCTTCAGCGATGCATCCTTTGAGAACCCACAGGAATTTTCTTGACCTCTGCTGTGAGGTATTGCAGAACGTGGGAATAGTCGAAAGCGAGGAGGGTTGATTTTACTGTGCTTCGAATGGCAATTGAAGTAGTGGAAAGATGATGTATTTACCAGACCAGTTATGGTTCCAATGGAAGATATAGACGCATCAAGAGATCACCTAATAAATCTTGCAAGGGTTCGACGGACCTTGACGTCTGGTTGATTTATTTGAGTCATGAAGGACTAATATTGTGGATTATCAGATGTTGTGACTTTGACTTAGTGCCAAATGGGGAATTCCACTATAGTGAATGTACTGTATGGCCATGTGTTGTGTCAGTTTTTACTTGGAATGTATATATATGGTACGAAAAGTTTCCCCAAATAATATATACATATTCAAGGTTTGGCACCCTGCAGGGGGTACGAATCGCCCCAAATAATAACGAAGAGTATGTGAATAAATAGGGTAGTTTAGTAGTGTCAAGCCAGCATATCAAAAGAGGAAATTGCCCGTCGGTGTTTGTGACAAGCCTACGAAGAGAGCAAACTGGTCAATGCAATACTACCTGGTCAACTCTATTCTGAGAAATGTTTTGAAGGAGGTTACCTCCCGAATTATCTGAAATATGTGGTATATGTGATTTGAATGGTTGTGCCAGGTCACCATGATAGTGTCCGAATATGTCATCAGGTTCAATAAGTTAGCTGAGCCTCAAAGGTATTATTGTGAATGTTGTAGATTAGAGAAGTATAATTTCTGAAAGCACCCATTGCAGTCAACACTTAGCTTACCTATCCAGCTAAAGGGTAGGGGTCAGGATGTTAGAGGTGGAGAACCAGCCGTTAATATAATTTCTATGGTATGGCTGAGGTTACAACACCAGATGGTGTCGTTATAAATACGGTCTCAAATTATTGTGGAATAACAATTTTGTTAACTTGATTCATTTTGAGGATCGACACAAGTCCTCCTATTGTGCTCCACTTATGTGCGAACTTCATATTTCTAAAATCTACTTATGTGAATACTCCTGTTGGGAAATTATACGGAGACAACTATGTCTATCACTATGCGTTGGTCACAAAAAATAGTTGTGAGCCCGAAGGTGACTCTTGTTAATCATTTTGGAGAGTTTGATTTAATTTCTAAATAATTAATTTCAATTATGAATTATATTCCCTATCGGGATAAGGGTTCATTTTATGATGTGATTTTCTTTGATGGAAATTTATTGAAAGGAAGAAAGAAAGGAAATGAATGATTTCAGTGATATAATGTGTAATTACTTGTGATTCAGAGTGGAGGGTGAGATCCTTAAATTTTTATATAATGTGAAGTATTGTGAACCGAGCTAGAAGCTGAGGTTGATGTTATATAAGGACAAGATCCTTGTCAATAAAAAGTTATGTGTTTAGAATTCCCCTTTATTGAAAATAAAAAAAATATTGTACTATATTTTAAACGGGAGTCATGCCTGTTAGGTTTAAGTGACAATTCTTGTATAATTTCTGTTCATATTTGTCCATTTCGTTTTTGATATATACTTTATCGTGCGTTGTCGGGTTGTGGAATATTGCTAGGAGTTGTTTTTGGTATCACTCTCGTAGGTTGATAGGCCCAATTACAGGGGATACTCTACCGAAATTTCTGGAAAAATAATTCGGGAATTAAAGGAATTTGGAGGAACAGTTGCAGGATTTTCTTGAAAAAGGGTTTCATTAGACCAAGCGTTTCGCCGTGGGGTGCACCGGTATTATTTGTTTAGAAGAAAGATGGTTCGATGCGAATGTGCATTGATTACCGGTAATTGAACAAGGTTACAACTAAGAACAAATATCCACTGGCGCGGATTGAAGATTTATTTGACCAACTTCAGGGTGCCAAGGTATTTTCAAAGATAGACTTGAGATCTTGTTACCATCAGTTGAAGATAGGGCATCAGATGTTTCTAAGACAGCTTTCCGCATGCGGTACACATAGTATGAATTCCTGGTCACGTCTTTTGGGTTGACAAATGCCCTAGCAGCTTTTATAGAATTGATTAATTGAATAATCAATCCCTATTTAGACTTGTTCGTGATCGTCTTCATTGATGATATATTGGTGTACTTCCGCAGTCAGGAGGAGCATGCACATCATCTCAGAGTGGCCCTTCAAACTCTGAAGAATAGTCAATTGTATGCCAAATTTTCAAAATGTGAATTTTGGCTAAGCTCAGTTGCATTTCTAGGCTATGTTGTGACGGCAGAAGATATTCAGGTTGATCTAAGGAAGTTAGGCAGTCAAGAACTAGCCTAGACCAGCATCAGCCACAGACATCCGGAGTTTCTTGGGATTAGCGGTTTATTATCGACGGTTTGTGGAGGGGTTTTCATGTATTGCAACCCCGATGACCAGATTGACCCTAGAAGGGTGTTCAGTTCAAATGGTTAGATGAATGTGAGGCGAGCTTTCAGAAGCTCAAAATAGCTTTGACCACAGCACCGGTGTTGATTTTGCCCACAGGATCGGGACCTTATACTGTTTATTGTGATGCTTCCCGTATTGGGCTTGGTGCAGTATTGATGCAGGATGACAAGGTTATTGCATATGCTTTGAGGCAGTTGAAGATTCATGGAAAGAACTATCCAGTTCATGACTTGGAGTTGGCGGCGATTGTTCACGCATTGAAGATTTGGAGGCATTATTTGTATGGCGTGGCATATGAAGTATTCACTGATCACAAGAGCCTTTAGTGCATATTTAAACAGGAGGAGTTGAATTTGAGGCAGAGAAGATGGTTGGAATTGTTGAAGGATTATGATATCACCATTTTACATCACCCGGGAAAGGCAAATGTGGTGGCCGATGCTTTGAGCAGGAAGTCAGCCAGTATGGGCATTCTTGCTTACATTCCGATCAGTCAGAGGCCACTTTCTATGGATGTTTAGGCCTTAGCCAATCATTTTGTGAGATTGGATATTTCTAACCCTAATCAAGTGCTAGCTTGCACGGTCGCTCGCTCTTTATTATTTGAGTGTATCCGCGATCCACAATTTGATGATCGCCATTTATGTGTACTTAAAGACACGGTGCACGAGGAGGTCCCAAGCGGGTCACCTTAGATGCTGATGGAATTCTGAGTTTGCAAGGGCGAATTTGTGTGCCAGATGTTGATGGGATTCGAGAATCGATTCTAGAAGAAGCACACAGTTCCCGGTATTCTATTCATCCAGGCGCGACAAAGATGTATCGAAATTTGCGGCAACATTATTGGTGGCGCAGAATGAAAAAGTATATAGTGGCATATGTAGCACAGTGTTTGAATTGTCAAAAGGTTAAATATGAGCATCAGAGACCTAGTGGTCTATTGCAGAAAAAAATTGAACTTCCCGAGTGGAAGCGGGAGCGGATCACTATGGACTTCGTTACTAGCCTTCTGATGACTCGGAAGAAGTTTGATGCGGTTTGGGTTATTGTCAATAGGGTGACCAAGTCAGCACATTTTGTTCCTGTTGCCAAACCTACTCGTCCGAGAGGTTGGAAGGGATTTATATTAGGGAGATTGTTCGCCTTCATGGGGTGCCTATATCTATCATTTCATACCGAGGTCCGCATTTTACCTTACATTCTGGAAGGAATTTCAGAAAGAGTTGGGCACCCAGGTTCAGCCGAGTACAACATTTCATCCCCAGACGGACGGTCAGTCCAATAGGACTATTCAGACATTGGAATATATGCTCAGAGCCTGTGTTATTGATTTTGTAGGTTCGTGGGATCAATTCCTACCCTTTGCAGAGTCTGCTTATAATAACAGCTATCAATCGAGCATTTAGATGGCTCCTTATGAAGCTCTGTATGGTAGACGGTGTCGTTCTTCGGTTGGATGGTTTGAGCAGGGAGAGGCTCGGTTGTTGGGTACGGATATAGTTCAGGAGGCCTTAGATAAGGTCAATATTATTCAGGATAGGCTTCGTACAGCTCAGTCCAGGCAGAAGAGTTATGCATACCGCAAGGTTAGAGATTTAGCTTTCATGATTGGTGAGTGCGTGTTGCTCAGTGTATCGTCTATGAAGGTGGTGATGGAATTTGGTAATAAGGGAAGGCTTAGCCCTAGATTTATTGGCCCATTCGATATCCTTGATCGTGTGGGAAATGTGGATTATAAACTTGCTTTTCCACCTAATTTGTCAGTTTTTCATCCAGTGTTTCATGTATCCATGATCCGGAAATATCACGGCGATCCATCACACGTGTTTGATTTCAGCACTATCCAATAGGACAAGGATCTGTCTTATGATGAGGAACCGGTAGCTATATTAGACCAGCAGGTTTGACAGTTGAGGTCGAAGAGTTTCACTTCTGTGCGTGTTCAGTGGAGAGGTCAGCCTCCAGACGAATTGACCTGGGAGTCCGAGTCTGACATGCGGAGCCGTTATCCTCATCTATTCCTTGACTCAGGTATTTCTTTCTTTTGTCCGTTTGAGGACGAACGGTTGTTTTAGAGGTGAAGAATGTGACGTCCCAAAGAGTCATCACTTGGTTTTACTAGACATTTCAAGCTTCAGAGGCCATGAAAACCTCACTATCAGTTTTCTCGATATGCGTGCGCATTCTGGCCGCCAAGCCAGAAAATATTTATGTTGATATATATGAATTATATGAAAACTTTGAAGAATTTTGATTTTAATATTGGTAATGTTGACTTTTGTTAACATTTTTGATGAAGTTCGGAAAATATGTGGCCATTTTTGGCAATTTGGAGCTCGGGTGAGGCGAGTTTTTGAGACTTTTTCAAGGAAATCATCGGGGTAAGTGTTCTTAACTTAATTTTGGTTATATTACTCGAATCTATTGCAAGGTTTGGCAGTAAATCCATGAATTTAGCGGGAAAGGCTTAGAAACCGTCTCGAAAAGATTTAAGGATTTGAGGGTCGAAATGTTATCGAAATTTAGTAATTTTGGTTTGGTTGAACTCGTATCAGAATTGGTATTCGGATTTCGCAAGCTTTTCCAGGATTCGAAATGTGGCTCCCACTATTGAATATTAAAATAAATTTCGGATTTTATCCGAAAAATTAGTAAATTTATTATCCAATTTATACCTACGATCCTTGTTGAGTATTCTGAATTGTCTATGACTAGATTTGAAGCATCTGGAGACAAATTTAAAAGGAAAAGCGGTGCTTAAGGATTGACTTGGCCTTAAACCTTCGAGGTAAGTGTTTGATCTATCCTAGCTTGAGGTAATAGGAGTTGAGTCTGTTTGCTAATTACTAAGTGCGGAGTCCGACGTATAGGCATGGTGACAAGTATCTATATTTTGGGGGTCTAATATGACCGTAAGTTTTTACTCGTGATTATTTGATATTGATGTAACTTTTTCACATCTAGTTGTTGATTGCTAAATAATGTGAAAAGTGTGAGAAAGAAATTATGAATTGTGTATTCCCTGGAGCGTTGGCTCGAACGATGATATGATAACTAAGTAAGAAGTGAATAAAAGATAATGATTATTTATTGAGCCTTGGCACCGAGTTATTGTTTTCTCTTGATATATATATATATATATATATATATATATATATATATATATATATATATATATATATATATATATATATATATTGTGAGCTATTACATATAGCTATTGAAATGGGATCGTGTGGCACGCAGACCATCTATATGTATTGTTGTTGGCCTTAGCTTCCGGTGACATATTTTGCACAGTGTTGATAATGAAATGGGAGCAGGTGGTACGCCTACCACAAGATATTAATTGAAATGGGAGCGGGTGGTAAGCCTACCACAAGATATTAATTGAAATGGGAGCGTGTGGTACGCCTACCACAAGATATTAATTGAAATGGGAGCAGGTGGTACGCCTACCACAAGATATTAATTGAAATGGGAGCGGGTGGTATGCCTACCACAAGATATTAATTGAAATGGGAGCGGGTGGTATGCCTACCACAAGATATTAATTGAAATGGGGAGCAGGTGGTACGCCTACCATAAGAGATGATAATGAAATGGGATATGGTTGTACGCCTGCAACAAGATGAATTGAACATAAAAGAGAATTAAAATCCTTTATTCTATTTATGCCATTACATTTTTGTTGTTACCCCAGAGCATGTTTCCTTTCCTAAATACTAAATGCTACTTTCTGTATTTTTTGTTATATATATATATATATATATATATATATATATATATATATATATATATATATATATATATATATATATATTCTGAACTGTACATGTTTATGTGAGTGTCTGGTCCTAGCCTTGTCACTACTTCGCCGGGATAGTCCGGGCACTTGCCATCACATGGGATCGGTTGTGCTAATTCTACAGTCTGCGCTATTTTTGCGCAAATACAGGTTTTGGACAGCAGCAGCAGTAGTAGTGCGGGTATTAGCTTTCGATCATCGAGACACCGAGGTTGCCTTGTAGGCGTCCGCACGACCCGGCGGCTCTTCTATCTTTACTTTCAGTATGTTATCTCATATATTCGAGACAAACAGTATTTGATTTCTTTCAGACGGTGCAGTATTCTTAGAAGTTCATAAGTATTGTGACACCAGTTCTTGGGTAGTGTTTTATATTAAAATTTTCAATATCGCATCTAGTAAAATTTGTTAAGTCTTCCGCTAAATTTATTTATTCCGCTGAAATTTTAATATTGTTGATAATAGGTTCAAATAAGTATTGTTAAAAATGGAAATATAAGTATTAGTTGGCTTGCCTAGCTCCTATTAGTAGGCTCCATCATGACCCCTGATGGTGGAAAATTCGGGTCGTGACAGCACCCCTCTCTGCATCCGACGGGCAAGAGTCCAAATTTATCACCACGGGATAAGTCGATGTGAATGCAACCCTGCGCCTGACCAACGGCCATTCCTCTTCCTCCTCCTCCTCATTTGAGGGCGACTCTACCCTAGGACGCACCACCCCCGACAACCTTTCGGTCCGAAATACGGTCCGTATTGGGGAAGGTGCCGCTGAAGATTCAACCATGCCGCCCTCGGTACTGGGCACGATACCGGTGCTGCAAGACAAGCAGTCACACCCGGCCGATGGAAGGCTAGCTGAGGAGCCCTGATATGGCGTGGCCTCCCTGATCACAGAAAAAACAAAGTCGGTAGACAGAGTTGGAAACAAGAACGAAATAGAGGGAGAAGTCGAATCCTCACCAGGTGCAGGCCTATGGCCATGCCTCTCCCAGAAAGACTTCCAAGTGCGTGTATCCACTGTATGCGGAATCACAGCGTCCACCCACTCATGTATCTTATGCAGTGGAGCCAGCGACAACCTCTTGGCTACAAAATTAATACAAGTTAACACCTACGAGCACAAGACGTAAGGAGGGGCGAAAAGAAAATTCGACGGTTAAAAACTTACGTGAATAGTTCCAAGCCTCTGGGAACCCAGGTAGGGACGCCACTAAATGATTGGTTCTGATATAGAAGAAGTGCTCGAAAGGGCTAGGGTCGACCATGCCATTCGATTCTGCAGCCAGTCCCCTCGACCCACGAGGGATCACCCGAATGATCATATCGCGAACTCTCTAGGGGGTAAAGGGTAAGAATGTGTTGCAATGTGACCTCCCTACCGACCAACTCCGCGTACTTGATAAACAATGCAAGCAACTTATAGATATAAGGAGTAAGCTTATCTGGGCATACCCCATATTATCGGCAAAAGTCTACTACTAGCATCGGAAGCGGGGAGCCTAAATTCCAACTTTAAGGGATAGGCATAGAAGATGCAATATCCTCTGCGGTCGGTGTGGACCCTCTCCTCGTTCATAGCAAGAATGATATCAGCATAACCGTGGATACCCCATTGTTCCAGAAGTTGGGCTATTCCAACCTCTCATATTAGTGGGGCTTCATCCATGAGATCCTCTCCACCATAGGCGGTGAAGTCAGTCGCCGGGCCTCGGGGAAGAGAAAGAATCTCGTCAACCGACGGAACCCCTTCAGTATCCACCAGTTTTACATCTCTTACCGCCGGAGATACCCCTTCACCCACCAAAAGGCTAACCGGAAGATTCGTCTATAAATATTTTTGGAAGAACTACTTGCCATTGTTGATTAGAAAAGGAGAAAAGAGAAAGATTCGACGGAAAAGATGAGGATTGAAACGAATGAAGAACAAAGACGAAAATGAACTAACAAGGGAGAGAGCTCCTTCAGAAATCTTACTCAGACAAACAACGAAAAAGTGAGAAATAAATACCTCAACCCCTTATTTATAGGCAACAAAAGTGGCTTTCACGAATTCTAATAGCCATCATTAACTACATGACCAACTGCGAAACGGTTTAGTTCCACAGAAACGTGCGTCATTATGACAGGCTCCGTGAAGCGGCTTTTCAGTCACTAATCGGCGTTCCGTCTTCAAAGCGGTTGAAACGGATGAACGTTGAGGGTACATCATGTGCACCTCCAAAATGTTGGACGCCACCAAACGCGTGCCAAGCGTGTCCATACTCCCTTCGGCCGCGCAATGTACGACTCATCCGCCGAGAACAACGATTACGCCTTCAAACAAATAAAGATTCAAACGCCATAGAACTCGACCCCACCCGAAATAAGTTGAAAGGCTAAGTGCCTTTGCCAAGGGGGAGAATTCGACCTCCCCCCGATGACGGTGCAGTAACGCCGAGGTAATATAAATGGCTAAGGCCGTCCATAGTATTAAGTCTATGTCCATCTCCAGTATATAAATGGCTAAGGCCGTCTACAGTATTAAGGCTATGGCCATCTTCAGTATGCAAATGGCTAAGGGCGTCTACAGTATTAAGGCTATGGTCATCCCCAGTATGTAAACGGCTAAGGCCATCCACAGTATTAAAGCTATGGCCATCTCCAGTACGTAAACGGCTAAGGTCGTCCACAGTATTAAGGCTATGTCCATCCCCAGTATGTAAAAGACCAAGGCCGTCCACACTATTAAGGCTATGGCCATCTCCAGTACGTAAACAGCTAAGGTCGTCCATATTATTAAGGCTATGGTTATCCCCAATATGTAAAGGGCCAAGGCCATCCACAGTATTAAGGCTATAGCCATCTCCAGTATGTAAATGGCTAAGGTCGTCCACAGTATTAAGGCTATGGCCATCCGTAGTATGTAAACAGCCAAGGCCGTCCACAGTATTAAAGATATGGCCATCTCCAATGTATAAATGGCTACGACCATCCCCTATGTACAAATTATTACGGCTGTTCCCAATGCGTAAGCGGCCAAAGCCATCGACTTCATCATGGCTAAGGACATCGCAGTCAACTGTCGACCCGGTTCGACTACGGCAAGCAAATGATTCAACGACAATTGAAGTCACTGATATGGCCAAGGCCATCAACACGAAATGGCTAAGGCGATCGATTTCAACGGCATAGTCTCCCACGAATAAATGGCTACGACCATTTTGGCCTCGATCGAAACTACATTCGAACTCCCTTTCCAAATTTCTCAAAATGCATCGGTGAAGTCCACTCATCGAGCTCGGCCAAGGCATGACCTCAATAAGCGGATGGACTAACTATATAGGTCAGAATACGACCCTGTGATAACTAGTGAAATTAATTATCTCTTAAGCTAATTCTTAGTTAATAAGTGGTATGACCACTTTTTAATCACGATATCTGGTAGTCATCCAGCTCGATCAACAAGGCTACGGCCCACTCACCATCACAAGGACGGAATCCTAGCGTGGCCACGGCCATTCATAGCTAGCTCATACAGTTTACAACTATAAATACTAAGAGAAGTAACCCTAAAAGGGCGGGCTGCTTCTTCTTCTTCATCACTCTCCCCGAGAAAAAGGGTAGACCATTGTAAGGTCTCAACCTATCCATGGAAAGGCAAACCGAATCAACATTATCAATAAAAGCTCTTTCACACTTTTCCTTAATGAAAAACTCTTGCCTTTTATTCCTTTCACTTGATCTTTTGATTTATTACGATCTGCTATGATTGGCTCTCGATTTATTTTGATTGTTTCATGTTTGCAAAGCATGTGATAATTTTCAGCTATACGTATGTATTAATGCCAAGCGTATAAACATATAAAAAGGGCACAATTAATGTGCTGTATATACAGTACCACTATTGATTACACAAACAATTGGCACATAGACAATGGCTTTGCTTCCGAACTTTAATTTTGCAGCTTTAGCTTTAAGTTTCAGTAGAATTGGATCTTTATATGTAAGAGAATGTTCTTTGGAATTATTTACTCATCAAGTAGCTCATTATGAAGAGATATTTAATTACTGCCGTTTACCAACAATGTCCTGGAATTGCTGTAGTCATAATTTTTTTTTTCCTTTCATATATTCTTACTGTTTTTTCATTTCAAAACATGTAATCATAGTAACATTAGATGTTACTTCAATTTTGATTAAAGTTTGACCATCCTCGATCCATTTTGTGCAGAATGAGCAGTTGAGTTGAGTAGCTAGGTTAATTAATTTGTAACATATTTCCAGGGTAATTAAATTGAAAATCATAGTAGTGGCCATTTTCCTATTCTTTTTCCGTAAAATTGCAGTCTATAACTTTAAATTTTGTCCGTTGGACTATATATAGTCACTTTCCGACGTTAACAATATGAATGAATATTGAGTATTATTGCTTGCAAGAGACGCTCATATAGAAATCGGTGATGTTAAAAATGAACTTACATTTCTCTAAGTTACTAGTGTATCAACTAGCAAAACTGCTCTTTTATGTAGTTCAATTACTTTTATTTTTAAATTTTAGAGATTAGAAACATACTTATATTCATTTAGAAAGAGAACAAATTAATCAGCCAATTTTGGCTGTGAACGGGGATTCTTTACATTTCACTTTTTTCTACTTCTTGCATGTTGAAGGTCTATGTTGCGGAATATCGTGGGTTAACTAGCACACAATTTCACACAAAGCAAATAGAGAAGAAAAATCAACACAAAGATATAACGAGGTTCGGCTAAGCCTAATCCTCAGGGCAAAATAAGAGAGAATTTTCCACTATGAATGAGAAGAAAAGCACAATACAATCTATAGAATCTCCAACTACAACCGCTATATATAGATGACAAAAGGTCCCAAACATATATGAGAAAGGTTTCCCAATTTGACAAGGACTATAGGTTTTCCTTTTCCAAATCTATTAGGACAATGGGTTCTCCTAAACCTTTAGGGACTATGGGTTGCCTAAAAATATAAAAAAATAATTCAAGCCACAAATAACAAATCCTCCCATTGGCTTGAATTCTCTTCATCAACAGGAACAATGTCTCTCTACCTTGCCCTTAGCCCTCGCAAGGGCTCTATTAAGTATTGCACACATCAATCAAAGTCAAGGCAATGCCTAAAGTTATTAAGAGACTCAATCTCTTTAGTCATAGCACTAATCTGTCGATTTGGTTCGATACTCGGAATAGCTTCTAGATACCTATAACACTCAAATGCACCAGTAGTCTCTGCAACTGCCAAAGCAAATCCTACTGGATTCGTATATCCAAGAAGATTCTCATCAACTACGTTTGAAACCTTTGCGGTCGTTTGATCTCTCTTTTCTCTCTTCCTAATGCAATTATATATGGTTGTTGTTGCGCAGGTGCATCAACATTATCATCTTGATCTATATTTTGCACCTCCTCCACTTCCTCTACTTTATAACTACTGGTCGGAGCTAGTGCAGATTCAATTTCTAGCTTTATGCTGTCACTGACACCACGATCTGTTTCTGTTATTGCCTTCTCCCTGTGACTCTCCAGTAAGGCAGATTCATCGAATGTTGCATCCCTACGGATAATTAGCCCTGGAGTCTTTTGATCTATGCACCACAACCTATAATTTTTCACTCCAATTGCACACCTAGAAATATGCACTTATTTACCCTCGGCTCAAGTTTTTCATCCCTCACATGAGCATAAGTAGGACGGCCAAATATCCTTAAATTTGAATAATCAGAAGACGAACCGGACCATACCTCAAAAGGAGTTTTGAACTCAATTGTTATATATGGAGATCTGTTGATCAAATAACAAGCTGTATTGATGTCTTCAGCCTAAAAATCTTTGCTAACACATGAGTGTGAAAGCATGCTTCGTACCTTATCACAAAGAGTTCTATTCATACGTTCTGCAATACCATTTTGTTGTGGTATTCTGACACAAGTGCGGTGTTCACTATGCCCTCCATGCTGCAGAAATTATCAAACTCAAAATTGCAAAATTTCAACCCATTATCAGTTCGAAGTCGCTTAGCATTTCTTTTCGTCTGCCTCTCAACCATCGTCTTCCATTTAACAAATGTTTAAAATGCCTCATCTTTTATTTTACAAAATACACCCATACCATCCTTGATTAATCATCAATCAAAGTCATAAAATACCTGGCACCACTCTTGGAAGGAACTTTGTTTGGACCCCACCGTCAAGTGTATATAATCTAGCTTGTTTCTGGTCTTGTGCTCGACTTTCTTGATGAACTTTATCCTTGTCTGTTTACCAAACACACAATGCTCACAAAAATTCAAAACTTGATTTTTGTACCCATTCAGCAAATTTTTCTTACACAACAAAGACAATCCATTATCAGTCATATGGCCAAGTCGCAAGTGCCACAACTAAGACTAATTCAAATCACTTTTCCCAGAAGCTACAGCAGCTCCCCCTTCAACTACATTGGCATGAAGATGATACAATTTAGAATATTTTTTACCCTTCATGAGTACCATGGATCCTTTATATACTTTAATTATTCCATTCTCGGAGTGAAATTTATACCCTTGATCATCCAAAGTCGAAAGAGAAATCAAAAAAATTTTTATCCGTGGAACATGCCAACACTCAATGTTTCTGATAATTCTATCGAATTTGATGTTATCAACTCCCTCTACTGGTAATGGATTATCATCTCCCCTATAGATAGTTCCACTCATTTATTTGTAAGTTGCAAATCAATTCTTGTGTGGACATATGTGGAAAGTAGCGCCAGAATCAAAAACCCAAGAATTTTGCCCATGACTAGTACTCACAGCACAAACTTCCCCTACATAATCACTATCATCAGAATTATTGCCAGTGTCAACAATATTTTCCGAATTATCTATTTGCTACTTCCCTCTTTTCTCCTTCGACTTAGGACAATCTCTCTTGTAGTGACCTTGCTCCCCGCACTCATAACAGTTTTGCTTCCTTGCTCTAGACTTTGATCTTGCGGTTGATTTTTTTCCTGTTAAAGTCCCTTTGTTGTGTTCTTCTTCTAATCACAAGACCCTCGCCCTCAATTCTGTTGTATAGATAGCTCTTTTTCAACTCTTTAAATTTTAGTGCATTACTAACATCTTCTAGTGAAATATTATCTTTCCTATATAGCGGTGTATCGGCAAAAATATCATAAGACTGTGGTAAAGAACATAAAACAGTCAAGGCCTGATCCTCACTCTCAATTTTGATATCCACATTCTTCAGGTCCATTATTGAATTAAACTCATCAAGGTGAGTTTTTACAGGTATATGTTCGTTCATACGAAGATTGTATAACCTCTTTTTCAGATAGAGGCGGTTTGTCAGCGATTTCGTAGAATACAGATCTTCCAGCTTCTTTCATGCCGTCGCTGCAGAAGTTTCTTCAGCAATTTCCCGAAGAATGCTATCTGTAACACGCATGAAGATCACATTCAAAGCCCTCGCCTTTGGGTCTTCCTTCTTTGTCTCTTTCATATCTTTAGGAAAATCCTCATCAATTGCTTTCCATAATTCTTGTAACATCACGGACGATTTCATCCTAATCTTCCATAGATTGAAATTAGAACCTCCGTCAAATTTCTCTACTTTGTACTTTGTTGAAGATAATGAAAACATCTTAACCCAAAATTATGTGTATAAACCCGAACCTGCTCTTATACCAATTGTTGTAAAATATTGTAGATTAACAAGCACACAATCTCACACAAAGCATATAGAGAAGAAAAATCAACACAAGTATTTAACGAGGTTCGGCTAAGACTAATCCTCGGGGCAAAATAAGAGAGAGTTTTCCACTATGAATGAGAAGAAACGCACAATACAGTCTATGGAATCCCCAACTACAACTCCAATATATAGATCCCAAAAGGTCCTAACCATATATGAGAAAGATTTCCCAATTTGACAAGGACTATAGGTTTTCCTTTTTCAAATCTATTAGGACAATGAGTTTTCCTAAATCTGTAGAGACTATGGGTTTCCTAAAAATACAAGGAAATAATTCAAGCCACAAATAAAAGTCTAATTTTGGTTAATACAAGTGAACTATCTCTATCAGTTTACTCTTTTAAATGTATTGGTCACACTTAGGAGGTGGCAAAATGGTTCAAAGAAAACAGTTAACCACCCATATTATCCACTAAAAAATAGATTAGATAATGAACGTCTTAAAAACTGGTCAAATATGGATAAGAATCATATTGTCCATTTAGAAAATGGATAACCAATGAGTAACCAATGGATAACCAATACATTTGTAAATCTTCCTCAAGTCAGGGATACTAAGAATTCTCCCAAATTTGATCATATATAAGAAGTCATGGATAAAATGGGTAACCCATATTATCCGCATATTAACCTTTTTATCCGTATTAAATATGGCTCGGATCAGATAATTGATCCGTTTTTTCAATACCCGTTTTTGACTAGCCCGTTTGCCGCTTCAAATCACACTCTACAAGCACTGCCATTCATTATTTTATTTTTTTTACGTGTTTGATCCATAGAAAATAATTGGAAATGCATGTGACATGAGATGAGGTATTACGATAAAATTAAGTAAAATATCTCTAATATTTTAAACTATTAAATGAGGTGGTCACAAATTTAACATTCTTCGATCTCTTTTAATTGGTGGAACAAAGTCGAAGTTTGTTCCAAACTATGCAGTAAATCTATGTTTACACTTCAGCTATGGGCAAGTATGTTTGGAGGTTTCTTTCTTTTTCTTTCCTTCTTCTTTTTTCCCTCACTTTTTTTTTTTTTTTTTGGTTGAGGTTGCAGGTGGGGAAAGAGGCTTTTTTGCTTTGCATTCATCCATTCTTTCTATGAGTTTTACTTTTGTAAGTTTGATCTTTTTCCTCTACATGATATTTACTTTAATACGTTGCAAATATATTTTTCTGCTAAATGTGAGAAATTAAGAGATTCCTCAACCGTCTTTACATGTAAGAGCCTTTTCTATTTCCCTTTAACAAATGCCAAAATGGTTAAAGTAAAAGACAAAAAGAAGCAAAGTATAGGTTGTCAATAAAAGTTAAAAATTCCAAGTAATTTTTATTAGGGTGGCTTTTTGAAAAGGGAGTGGACATCAGCCCCTATTGAGACTTCCTGAGTATTAAAGATTAAAGCCAGGACGAGAGTTCATCTGTTCATGTGCCAAGTTCGTATATGAACACAAAAAGAAAAAATGGCTTTTAATTTGTACCTATTTTGTGATGAATATTTACCTAACATTAACCTCGCTAAAGCAATCCCAAAAATAGCTTATAACTGTTACACTGCTAAACAAATGTCTCATTGCATATATTGAGGTGATTTTATCATATACCTGATCCTTATACTTTAGACAAATATTAATCGTTAAAATAGAACTACTAGCTGTGCATAGATGTAGTTTAAGACTATATAAATTTGTATTATCGTACAATGTTTTCTTTGGGCATTTTGTGGGATTAATGCAATTTTTTTTTCCAGTTAGAAGCTATAGTCATGTAAGTTGTTGAAAGGAGGGGGAATAAGTTGTTCTTTAAAGAGCTTTATATATGTAGATTGAAATGAAGAAAAAGACATTACCAAAGGCCAACAGAAAATATGAAGCTTTGGATTCCCTTTAGGTATATTAACTAAGGTGCTATATGGGAAAGTCGTACCAATATTATTGAGTGCACATGCCGCAGGCACATAGAGAAATAACAAGAAATTAAAAAAAAAATGACACGAGTTTTGCAACTTAGCTAGCTGGAAAAGTAAAGTATCATACATATAAGAATGATTATAAAAGACCGGTGGGGATTCTCTCTCAGCGCATGTTAGCGTAACGTGTGCCACCATGGGAAAGAGAGCTCGAAATTCCTCGCATAAGACAATTATGGCACGAGTAACCATCGCTTTCGGTGCGTATCAGCAAAGGAAGAAGGATGATAAGCTGAAATTAAGTGAAAATCCAAAAAGGCAGCTCAAGCAGGAAGAAGTTAATGGAACAGTACTATGCATGGATGATCTGATCGAACAAGGAAAAATCGAAGAGCTAGAAAGTGAAATCTCACCAATTGCAAGTCAATTAGGACCGTAGGCCAGGGAATTTGGTGAAGGTACATCGTCGACGCCGCCACAAAAGAAGGAGGTGTTGAATTCTGGAGCTGGGACTGAAAAATTATCATGGGCTGATGAAGCTGAAGCTTCACCAGAGTTGAATGTTAAGGGATCCATCCGGGATAATTTTGATATAACTAAGGTAACAAATAATGGCTTTCAACTTTAATTTGTAGAGCATGAAATACATGACGAGGCACCTGTTTGTGAAATTGAGGCTGAGGACAAAAGTTCATAAATTGAATACTAGAAATTAGCAATAGTGTGTTATGTATTGGCAGCTCACCCGCCATTCATATTGATTAATGCATATGTTCGCAGACTGTGGGATAAACATGGTACAAACAAGGTGTCAATTTTAAAAAATAGGATAGTAATAGTGCGATTTAATTCAGTAATAGGAAAGAATGAGATGTTATAAGATGGTATATATCACTTTGAAAACAAACCAATCATTGTGAAAGCATGGCATGCAGACAAGGAATTCACTAAAGAGGAGTTGTATACAGTCCCCATATGGGTAAAACTGCATGGGTTGGACTTCAAGTACTGGAGTCCTAAAGGCTTAAGCAAAATTGAGAGATTAATAGGTCGACCATTGATGGTAGACAGTCACACAGAAAGGGAGGCGGGGGTAAGTTTTGCACGCCTCCTAGTTGAGGTTCAGTAGGATACCAAATTGCCTGACAAAGTGTTCTTTAAGAATGAAAGAGGGCTACTAATGAAACAAAAAGTACAGTATGATTGAAAGCTAACATCTTCAGCTTCTTTCCAAGCTAAAGATCCACCCTGACTTCCATGTGGGGTGTCTAAAGACATACCATCCATACATGGAAGACCCTACAAGAGGCGTTCCCAAGAGGCCACTAGCAAGGAGAAAGAGATAAATAAGAAAATTCTCAAATTCCCACAAATGGTTTGGATAAGCATTCCTTAGAGAGGGAATGTCGGATGAGACACTATTTGGCCTTCTTTCAGGAGTTGTAGATAGTATCACCTTTAGTTGGTAGCTAGCAAAGAAGTTATCCCCTATCAACGTATATAGTTGAGGGCAAACCGAGGTTTTACCCGTAGCTTCTGTCCATGAATCTTCTTTCGCTTGTTTACGGGACTAGAGCGAATCGTCTCTTGTTCTACGGTCAAATATATGTGTCAAAGAGCGGAGTCTGACCTTGTCCTTTCTTTTAATTGTCAGGGCCGTCATGAGTGTCGAAACCGATTTCGGTAAGATGATGATGGCTCCTTCGGGCGCATCAAGCTCTGAAGATCGAAACTGGACGGAATTTACTATTTCTTATAAAGGCGAATTGATAAGAAAAGGTACTTCCATTGTATAAAAGCACAAGGGAAGGAGGCCCTTAGTCCACTGCCACATGCCAAGAAGAATTCAGAGGTGTGCTGAGTGCGGTTGTTCTCAGCTCTTTAGCGCCCTATGGCTCTGCTACTGTAATGATTGGCCCTCCCTAACGACTCTCTCTTCTTAAACAACCTATATCCTCTACACTTAATCAGCATTTGATAGATTATCCAACCTCGAGCAATCTTAGTTATTGGTGGGGGTTCGGTTCATTAGCTGGTATTTGTTTAGTCATTCAGATAGTGACTGACATTTTTTTAGCTGCTCTAGTGGATCTAAAGTAGGTTTATGTCCAGCAACAGAAAGAGGTGAGGTTCTGCTTTCTTGCCTGAGAATATTTACAAGGGGGAAGCCTCGAAAGGCATACGAGTGCGCCTTTCTTAGACGAATACCAACTCAGTCCGCTCCTACTGCGCACAGCAAACTCAATAGTTGCGGTTAAGGATGCTATTGCTAAGAGGGCAGACCTTTCTAATACTAAAAACCTGTATACGAAATTTCTTCAGTTGCTTACTCGGTCTAAGCTGTTGGAAACACGTTCTCAATGCAATATACTAAAACGTATGTCCTTTTGTGTAGGTTTTGATGAATAACAAACGAAGCGAAAATTGATATATGACGAAGTTCAAGAAACAAGCGCACAATTGATATACAACAGATTCAAGCTCAAGACAAAGTATTATAAGTTTAATTGAGTCATTCTTATTTGTGATCTTGATCCTACAACTTGACTCGTAACATGGCTTCTCTCATAAAACTATTTTTCAAAATCATGCATATTTAATTTAACGTCAAATGATTTTAAATCATGCATATTTACAGTAGTCAAAATAATTTTTAGACATGCCTTAAAAATTTGGACTAAGATAATCGATTATGTACTTATGATAATCGATTGTTTTTAAGCCAAGACTGCATGACAATCGATTGTGAACTAATGACAATCGATTGTGAGTAAGACAGTGAGCATCAGGTTTTTCAAACCTGCATGACAATCGATTGTGAACAAATGACAATCAATTGTGATGAGGTGGTGTCCATCAAAGTTTTTCAAAAACTCAGAATAATCGATTGTGAAGCTAATGACAATCGATTGTGAAGAGACAGTGTCCTTCAGATTTTTCAAAGTCACAAAATAATCGATTGTGAACTTATGACAATCGATTGTGTTGAGGCAGTGACTTCCAGACTTTTTCAAAACTATTAAATAATCGATTGTGAGTATATAACAATCGATTGTCAAGAGGCAGTGTCTAAAATGATTTTCAAAAACTGATTAGTAATCGATTGTTGACTTTGTGCAATCGATTGTGAAGCTGACCGTTGTCGTAATGTTTTCAAATACCGTCAGGTAATCGATTATTGATTCTGTATAATCGATTGTTTTGATTAAAATCTGGAAAAGATTTTTTGAACGTTGCTGAGTAATCGATTGTTGATTCTGGACAATCGATTATTTGTGGTAAAATCTGGAAAGGATTTTTTGAACATTGCCAGTTTATGGATTGTAAGTAATCGATTATCAAGCGTAAAATCTGGGATTGAATTTTGATCTGACTGGCAGACAATCGATTGTTGGGGTTTGACAATCGATTGTCAGTGAGTAAAATTAGCAACTCTTAATTGGCAATTAGGCAACGGTAATGCCAAGTTTTTCAACTATAAATACAGCTTCATTTCAGTGTTTTAAACACAACAACATACTACAACTGATCATTACACTGCTATAAGCTTGCACACTTTTGCTTATCATTTTATATTCAATTTCATAAAGCTTTTGAGAGCCATATTCTTGTCCAAAGTTGTTGTGATCTAGAGCTTACTTCTTTTACTCATACCTACTCATAAAGGAGTATTTTGTTTGAGTGTTAAGTGTTTTACACACTTGTAAGAGAATTGTGATTCTCTTGTTGTAAGGAACTTGTGTTTCCTTGGTTGAAGTCTTGGAGTGTTGTATCTCCGAGCAAAGGTGTTAAGGCTTGTGTCCTTAAGTTGTAAAGGTTTGTTGAGCACCCGTAAGCTTAACAAGTTAGTGGAAAATCTCGAGAGAGTCTCTCGGGGACTGGACTAGCCACGTGTTGTGGTGAACCAGAATATATCGGTGCGTTCTTTCCTTTTTTTATTTAACGTACTTATTTATTTCCTGCAAATTTTAATTTTCGCAAGTTTACGCTAAATTTTATTATAACGCTATTCACCCCCTCTCTAGAGTTAAGCGTATTTTCTAACATAAGCAATCCTGACCGAACACCTGAAAGAAGTTCTTTCTCCATCGAACGGGAATGGACGTAGAACGAGGAGGCATTCTTCATGGAGAAGAGCCGTGTGTATAAAGTGTGCAGGAAATATGGTCATGATGAACAAGCTTGTAGAGGAAAGAAACAAACTGACGATACTAGACCAACCGAGGAAGTAGCAGCAGAACAAGTGATTCAAATTACTGATAAGGAGGCAGGGCAGAAAATAGAAAAGAGCAAGGGAGCGGCAATAAAATAGAAAAGCAAATAACTCATACTAGGCAGAATAATTTAGGATGGGTAACTCCTATAAATGCTGCGAGAACTACATGAAAATAGGTACAACAAGGGAAGGAAGTTGGAGATAAAAGCTATCATAATTTTCAAGTGTTGGAGTAAATGATAATGTTGTAAATGAGAACAGTGTCAGCAAAGTGGATAGAAATGTGGGAGAGAAAGAACCTCCTCCCAGGGGCAATGGATAACGTACTATGTTGAAATTGTAGGAGGTATGAATGCCCCTAACAAACAAAAGGAGGTGAAACTCCTTTGTAATAAAGAAGGGATAGTTTTGATAGGTATATTGAAAACAAAAATAAAGACTAAGAAAATTGACTAAGTGGCTAACAAGCTATTTGGTGGATGGGGGAGTATAACTAATTTGAGAAAATATTATAATGGGAGAATTTGGTTGGCATGGAGACAGAAGTGTTTCAAAATTAATCTCAGCTCTATGAATACTCAAGCAATTACATGTGAGATGAGTCATAATAGTTTGCAAACCACTTTTATGATGATTATAGTATATTCTTTCAATGCAAAAGAAGAAATAAAAATCTCTGAAGTTATTTAGATTCAGTAAATAGGTATATCGGGAGTCCATGGATAGCTATGGGAGACGTTAACTCTATCTTGCATGTTGTAGATAGAGTGGGAGGAAATCCTATACTATGGCTGAAATAACACAGTTTCCTCAGTGTATAGAACAATGTGAGCTAGGTGAATTGCCAACAAATGAGAGCAGGTATACATGGAATGACAAACATGGTGACAGTAGGATCTTATCAAAGATTGACTAGGTGTTCATCAATACAGTCTGACTCAATTAAATGCCAGTATACATGGCACAATATCTAGAGGAGGGGATAACTGAGCATTTTTCCATAAGATATTAAGTACAAATTCACCTAGGAGGGTAAAAGCTGCTTTTAAACTCTGTAATATTTGGACTACTCTTCCAAACTTTATTGATGTAGTTAAGGAGAGATGTGGAGTAGGATATAGTAGGGTGTAATATGTTCAGAGTGGTTAAGAAACTAAAATTGCTAATGCAAAAACTAAAGGTGCTAAATAGAAGATATTTCAACAATATTGTAGTTGATACAAGTAGAATGGCCTTGGCTAAAGATCAAGAAGAACTTCATAGGAATACACGGGATGGCCAGCTACACGCAGAAGAATTACAGAAATTCCAAAAGATAAAAAAATTTTCTTACTTGGCAGAAGTTTTCCTTCAATAGAGTAGCAAAGCTACATAGATCAAGTTGGGGTATGATAATAATAGATACTTTTTTTAGTGAAAATACACAGAATATTACAAGAATCTATAATTCAAATAGCTGACAAGTTTGGAAGAATAAAATTAGATCAAGAGGAGATAAGAGAGATGTTTGTGGACTATTATCAAGAGTTGTTAGGAACAAAGAGTAGGTTCAAGACTCATGCCTTTTAAAGTTTTATAAAGAATGGAAAGACAATGTCAATTACTTAACAAATACAGTTGGTAAGGCCATATACAGCTGGAGAAGTAAAGGCTGTTATGTTCAGTATAAATGAAACGAAGAGTCCAGGACCAAATGACTATGGGAGTGATTTTTATAAAGCATCATAGTCAATTGTTGGAGAGGAGATGATCAATCCAGTGCTGTAACTCCTTGATAATGGGCAACTACTTACTCAGATAAAAGCAACTAGCATAACTCTTATATCAAAAGTGGAGAATCCCTTGCACGCTAGCCAATTCAGGCATATCTCATGTTGCAATGTTCTCTACAAGTGCATTTATAAGATCACTTGTAAGAGATTGAGGAAAGACATTCCACTGGTTGTAGAAGACAACTAAGCAACACTCATAGAAGGAAGATCTCTCTTCATAATATACTTATATGTCATGAACTATTGAGGCATTACAACAGGAAGACTATTCCAAGGTGTTTGATGAAGATTGACCTAAAGAAAGCCTATACGATGGTTAGATGGAAATTTCTGGAGGAAGTACTTAAAAGGATATGGTTTTTATATGACATTCACACAGTTGGCCATGGTGTGTGTTACAACAATCACATCTACATTAAAAGTGAATGGTGGAGGCTTTGGATATTTTGAAAGGAAGAGAGGGCTTAGACATAGGGATCATATATCTCCATTATTGTTTGTTCTTGTCATGGAGTATCTTTCTAGTGGGCTGAATAAAATGAGTGAACTCCCATATTTTCAGTTTCTTCCCACGTGCAAGAATACCTAATTGACTCAAATAATCTTTGCAGATGACTTGATGTTGTTTTACAAAGGCAATATTAAGCCCGTTCATAGGATGATGAAAGTAGCGAATCACTTTATTGAAGTTTTAGGATTGGTGGCTAATATGAAGAAATCAAATATTTTCCTAACAGTAATGGATGAGGGTACAAAGCAGACAATCCTAAGTAACACAGGGTTCTCAGTGAGTACATTACCGATGAAGTATCTGGGGTTACTTTTAACATCTAAGAAGTGGAGCAAAGTAGAATTCCATTAATTAGTGGAGAATATTACAAAGACATTCAGTCAAGTTATGCAAAACAGTTATCCCATGCAGGTAGACTGCAAGTTATTAATGCAGTGCTATTTGCAATATACAATTTTTGCGGAGCTGTCTTTATACACCCTCAAAGTGTCATCAAAGAAGTAGACCAGAAATGTAGAGAGTATCTATACATAATTGATGTATTTAACTTAAAATAGGCAGGAATAACTTACCTTAACATTGTTGATGAATATCCTCTCTTGAACCCTTCCAAGAATCGCCCAAGCCATGAAAAATGTGAGAGAAATGGCCAAAATCCGACTTTTAAAACAACCCTATGCCTCCAGGCTACTTCCGCTTCTGCAGATAAAATCCCACTTCTACGGTCCCGCTTTTGCGATTCTGCGGATTCCCCCGAAAAAAAGTTTTCTACAGATTTTGAGATCTGAAATTTGAATTTCAAATTCAAAAAAAAAAACCCAAATCTGAACTCTTAGAGTTCAAAATTTCATCTTAGATATCAGTTTCTTCAAAAACAAAAAAAAAAAAAACAAGAAAACGCAACAGAAAAACTCCAAAAAATACTGTTACATTAAAATTTTCTTAGATTGATTTCAGGTTTAGCTGTTAATTCGAGTTCCTAGTGTTCCTGGATTCAATTTCAAGTTGTTTTGTGTTTATTCAGGCTGTTTTTGGGTGTTTACTGGCTGAAATTGGTCCTGGGTTGCTCGATATTGCTTTCTGAGTTTACAATAAATCGCAAGCTGTTGATTCCAGTTATTGTACGGGTGTGAAGTTGCTGACTCTATCTTCTTCTTTCAATTTCCTTTAATTCCAGGTACACTTTCTTGTCTCCAATGATCTGGAAGTTTGATTCAATGTATATGAACAACTTTGGAATTAAATGATGAAGAAATGCCTAGTTTTCACATGAATTTGTCCCATAGAAGTTATTAGCCTTAATACTTAGTTGTGATATTCATTTGAACGAATACTTATTTGTAATTAATCAAACTGCTGGACTTTTATAATCGCATAACTATTCTACCAGTAATATTAGTTTAGTGTAACTTGTGAATAATTGAACTATTAGACTTTCAGAATTAGAGAAATGTGTTTCAAGTAACAGTTAGTATGCTTAGTTCAATTTAAGTTTTAACTACATATTATAGTTGTATCTATGTGGATAATCATCATTTTAATTAATCAGATGGCTGGGCTTTTATAATTGTAGGACTATTCTGCCAGTAACATTAATGTAGTGTGATTTGTAAGTAATTGGATTATTAGACTTTTTGAATTATATGAATGACTTTTCAAGTAGATTTAGTGTAGTATACTTAATTTCGGTCTTATATTTTTATATTATATTGAATTTATCCCTTGCATGCCCGTTGAAATTACAACTCGCAGGATTTCAGTTATGTTTTGCAAATCATAAGGCAATAGGTTACTTTACACATGTGTTGTATGCCAGTTTGGGCTTGTTTAAGGTGCATAATGAAATTCATTAATTATTAAATTTCAGATTAATAACATTAAGTAGCCAATGATAAGCATGAAATATTTACATAACTGTACTAGATTTGAATCAGTAGTACACTGGTTTTATTTTAAATAGTTACAGGCCTGGAAACTAATTTAATGGGCTCAGTAATGAGCCCAAGCAAAAGACCCTTACGTTGAAAGGGTAGCTGGGCCGTCCAAATAGAATCAGAAGCCCAAAGCTAGGCATATTCTGATAAAAGCCATCACGTTTTCCGTCTCCTGGGCTAAGTCTGAAGCCCAAAGTAAGATGCTGAAGGGCTCAAACCCACACTAGAGTTGTGGGACTAATTTTGTAACATAGGTCTTGGGCCTTCCTAGTTAAGTAGCACCCTTGAACTAAAAGGTTTTCCTTTTGTTCAAGTGTGGACTTGAACTTCAAGCCCAATTTCCTTAATTATTTCTAATAATTATAAGTTACAATATTAATTAATTAGGTTTTTTTGAGACAATCCATACTAGAAAATAATAGTCCCTTTTAGGATGACCATTAAAAATAAAATAAGGCGCAGCCATGTCAAATAAAAATCAGAAATTGTGTGGCCTTCTTTAAATGTATATATTAAAATACGTAGAATTTGAGACGTGCTATTTAGTAAATTTTCATGACCTTCCGCAAAGTTAATAATAAGTTAGTCGGTTTAGGCGCGCTTTTTAATAATTTTACCTTCCTAAATGCAGGTGTGCATTTTATGCAACCCAAATTCAAATCCCAAAAACATTGAATAAAATATGTCGATGATTCGGTGCATTTCATGTGACGTGATCCAAAAATACATTTTAAACGACGTTCAGTTTCTTAAAAATTTTAATTGAAAGCGCGGAATAATTCTAAAATTGCACTATAGGATAACATGTATAAAAAATAATATTTTAGCCATTTATAATAGTTTAAGCGACCATGATAGAACCACGGGATCCGGGGGGTACCTAACACCTTTCCTCGGATCAACAAAATTTTTTATTCAAAATTCCTGGTTCGCAGACTCCAATTGAAAAGTCAAAAAATTTCATCGATTTGGGATTCAAGATAAACCGGTGACTTGGAACACCAAAAGCCAACCCTATCCCAAGTTGCGACTCTAAATAAATAAATAATCTCATTTCGAATAATGTCACTTTAAATGAAAAAATTCCATTATACATTATCCTTCGGGGTATGTGTGTAAAGAGGAGGTGTGATAATAATTTTTTTTCGGGGTATGTGTGTAAAGAGGAGGTGTGATAATAATTTTTTTTGGGCTGAAATACATATTGCATTTACATTATTTTGTCTACGTTTAAATTTAAAATAAAAGTATTTTTGCGAATTATCCGGGAAACTTCCGAATAATGAATTATTACAGACATTTCCCCAAATATTTTCGACTATATGTTAATGATGAAGGCAATAATAGCCAGTTCCAACTCGGACAGATATTGCAATTCGATCTTAGCCCCGAGAATTTTGTTCTTGGCACAGTTGACCCAACTCTTTTCTTCTGCTGAGATATCTGAATAATCTCCTGATCTCTTTCTTCTCCGTGCGAAATCTAGTTTGTAAGTGCCCTTTTTGCTTAACGCTAATCCTCTTTTCCCATTATTTTCATTTGTTGGATGTTTAATTCTGAATTCTGATTTTTACAAGCTATATAGGCATGATGGTTTGCTCCCCATATGATAATTTGGCTTTAAAATAGTTACTGTTTATACTAACCTGCCTTTTCGTATGTTGTTAAAAAGGAATTAGATCATAAAAAGATGATTTTTTCCTTGTGTTGTGAGTTTCAGTTCATGGAACATTATTATTAAGCTTATGGATCCCCTTTCTATGATTTTCATTAGTGGAATGTGAATTGTGTTTCAATTATTTTGTATCTCTGCTCCAGAATGCGTATAGTTTATTCATTACCTGATAGAACAATTTTTTATGGTTCAAAAATAATTTTTAAAAAAAAAGATCTTTCCCTTATGTTAGGCTATAGCGGAAACCCCCAAATCTAGAGCTTATGATTTTAACTTTCAAGCCATTTCCAGTTAGTTGAATTGCTTGACAGTGGATTTTAAGTTTTTAATAAAAATAGCCTTATTCGCATCATTACTTTAAATGCATCAGAAAAGCTGCAACTTTGATTCGTTTGTGCCATTAGTTGATATGTGATCTTGTTTCTTCTTCTGAGTGTCATGATTGCTCTGAAGTTGTGATGGTTTACTGATCTACCTTGCTGATAATTTCTCTCAAGGGAAAAGTTTATAAGGGCGAGGTCATTAGTTTGAACTCATGCACAAATTCCATTCTTGTAATCATAACTATTAACTGTGGCTAAAAAGTAAAAAAGAGATATCGAAGTATTCAATTTCAGCTTCTAATCTTTTGCACTTTAAGCATCCTAATTTGTCTAAAGTACTCCTTGAACCCAAATCAACCGATATGCCTAAAAACGTCCAGAGATTGGGGGTTAGTGTATAAAAGAAGTCCATATTAGTATCTTTGATAATTATTATTTTTCTTTTCTGGGATTTTTAGTCATAGCATAGATGAGTTTTATTCATGAAAATCAAATTAATGATCTTTTTGGTTCATGACATCAAAGTTACTGGTTACATTATGACTTAAATTATGTTAGAATTTAGAGAATAAGACTATTCTGTCAACAAAAAAAATGAAAAACTGTGCTGACAGTTTTAGTCTGATGTTGGATTACTCTTTCATCTGCAATTTTGTATCTTATATCCAAGTATATTTTTTCTCTATGAAAATTATATCCTCCTTTTTTTTTTCAGTTAAGTAGCTTAGCAAAATGTCCGGGCAAAGTCAGCGTTTGAATGTTGTACCCACAGTTACGATGCTGGGAGTTATTAAAGCTCGCCTTGTTGGAGCAACAAGAGGCCATGCTTTGCTGAAAAAAAAAAGTGATGCTTTGACTGTGCAATTCCGTCAGATTCTAAAGAATATAGTGTCAACAAAGGAATCAATGGGAGAAGTCATGAAAGATTCCTCCTTTGCTCTGACTGAGGCAAAATATGCTGCTGGTGAGAACATCAAGCACGTTGTCCTTGAAAATGTCCAGAATGCAACTCTTAAAGTTCGATCTCGGCAGGAAAATATTGCTGGGGTGAAGCTCCCCAAGTTTGAACATTTCTCTGAAGGAGAGACCAAGAATGACCTGACTGGATTAGCTAGAGGGGGGCAACAGGTACAAGCCTGTCGTGCTGCTTATGTGAAATCTATTGAGTTACTTGTTGAGCTTGCATCGCTGCAAACATCATTCTTGACTCTTGATGAGGCAATCAAGACCACAAATCGGAGGGTCAATGCCTTGGAGAATGTTGTAAAGCCTCGGCTGGAGAATACAGTTCTTTACATCAAGGGGGAACTTGATGAATTGGAAAGGGAAGACTTCTTCCGTCTGAAAAAGATACAAGGTTACAAGAAGAGGGAGGTGGAGAAACAGATGGCATCTGCCAGGCAATATGCGGAGGAGAGGGCTGCTGAAGAACTTTCTTTGAAGAAAGGCATTACGCTTGGTTCAGCCCATAACATACTATCCCATGCTTCACAGAAAGATGATGACATTATTTTCTGATTTGGAGGTCAGCTTTTTGGTTAAATTACGTTGGTTGTGAAATATAGGAACAGATTATATTATTAGATGGAGAGATTTTTACTGTTCAATAAGAGCTCTATTATGTTTGTACTTAATGAACTCTATGGGGAGCAGCCTCATTGGCTATTTGTGAGTGTTTTTTTCAATTTTCGATTCACTGAGCTGTTGGATAGAATTTTTATTTTTTGCTCATATTATGCCCAAGCTTATCCTTTTTGGTAGTCACAAATTTGTTTTCACGTATTTGATAATAGTCTCTCCCTTCTGTACATGAGCAACTGCACTCGGAAATGCAGATAGTGAAAATGGCCATTCTTGCTAGGATTGAGTCAAATGCACCAAAAAAAAATATATTCTTTTATTTGTGAGATAACCTTGTTCTAAGCCTATTAGTTCCCATAATCCTCGGGTATATTGAGTGTGCTGCATTAGGTAAAGAGGAGAAAAACGATAAAATATAATAAGTTTTGTGGTTCCTCGACATGTATTCTTTTGAAATCATTTGTATTTAGTGAAGTTATGAGGATTGCTTCATCCCAGCATTGAGATTGCTTCTTTTCTTGCATTCCTCCAATGCTTGGAGCCCCAGACTTTATGGATGGTTTCAGCTGTATTTCATGTTGATGCAGTTTATATTCTTGTTCTAAGGCCTTTGATGCAGTAAATATTACTGATACTAGGGGTGACAAGTGGGCGGGTCAGATCGAATATGGGCGGGTTGAAAATGGGTTAGACAAAAACGGATAAAATATTCAACCCGCCCATATTTGAAGTTTGATTATTAACTCACAGCTTTGGGGCAAATCAACCCTTGAATGGTTGTTGTTTCCGGACCAGCTTGCGCATACCTCAACAATCCTGGTTAAATGATTTTTAAAGATATTGTGCATTTTTGGAGTGGAAATCATCTTCGACCTACATTTTCTAGATTCGTATTTTTCTGGTTTCTGACACATTAAAATTAAGCCAAACGAAGATGCAAATTCAACTACAAATTGAATACTTTGTCCTTCGAAAGTTAAAACTGCGCGAAAGTTTATTGATGAAGAGGTAGTGATTGATTGATGACTAAAGAGCTATGGAGGAGATAGGAGTGCAAAAGTTGTTGATAGGATGAAGGAAAAGCCAATAGTTGGAGAAAGAGTCAATTCCCCTGATATTTATAGCAACCTCCAGGGGTCCAATGTTCATAACCAAATACAACAACAACCCAGTATAATCCCACTTAGTGGGGTCTGGGGAGGTAACCAAATACAACAACAACCCAGTATAATCCCACTTAGTGGGGTCTGGGGAGGGTAGTATGTACACAGACCTTACCCCTACCCTTGGGTGGAGAGGCTGTTTCCAAATAGACCCCCGGCATCCTTCCCTCCAAGAACTTCCCACCTTGCTCTTGGGGAGACTCGAACTCACAACCTCTCGGTTGGAGAAAGAAGGGTGAGACTTGAGAGGAAGTTTCAACTGCTATTTAATGCTTATAAGCACAGTTATTGTCGATGCGTTGAGCATTGTCAAACTTTTTCTTGTGTTTGTCTTCATAGTCCATCCAAGGTTCTGTTTTGAATAACTGTTGTTTCCATGTAATGGTTGGATGTTGGTCTTTTTTAGCAGAGGTTGTGCCAATGGTTGGTCGCAGATATTCTATTTGGATTTTGTTATACTAGTTTAGTTTTGTTTAGGCTTTTGTACTTAACTCATTGATTTTCTGGGTTTAACTTATTGGTGGTCTTGGGCTTTCTGAACATTGCATATTCTGGTAGGCTGCCGTAAAGACATCTTGTTTTGTGGGTTCTTTTTTTCTTTTTGTGCCCATTGTTCTAAGCAACTGGACAAGGATCTGGAGTTCTCAGATTTGAAGGTTATTGTCATTGTCAGCAGGATTGTATTTATATTCTTGGGATGCAATGACCATGCCTCCTTGTTAAGCGAAGACGTTACTGAGAATTCTATGAAGAAATAAAGGTAGGTTATTGTTCAGTAATACTAGCATGTCTTTGTTTTGGGTCCTGTAGATCGAATATTGTTCTTGTAGTTTTTATTTCACTGTTATTTTAATATCTGGATAGATTTAAAAAAATCTAAAAACTATCAAATTTGATGATGCTGTAAACCCCAACTTTGGGTTGTCTCCTACCCCGTGTCTTTGCTGTGAAATACTGCATGCTGCAGGAATCTAATTAGCTGATATAGTTTTCATAAATGCTTATTGCACAATGATATTTGATTTGCTTGCTGCTTCCTTGAATTAATTCTCATCTTTTATCAACATGTCAAACTACGCAAATAAACAGTTCCGAGTTGTTCTACCAACATCAGCACCCTAGAATCTTGCTTACAGTCTTTCCCATTTCTGCTCAGTCCTGATATCTCCCATTTCAGTGACATGGTAAGCTTTTTATTTTAGGATATCTATCTTTTTGCATTTTCCATTTTTACGGGGTTTAGGTGGAAGTAATACAGGTTTAGCTTGTATTTTGGGGGAGACTCTGAAAGAGCTGTAGCATTTATTTTCCTCCTGAAAGCTTGTGCCTCGTATCAATGTGGTTGTCTATTATCTCTTGGACTCATTTCCATGGTTCAGTTACAAGGTTTATGAGTCTACTACACTTGTGCTGTTGGCAGGAGAACAATACTGAGGGAGCCCTTAGATAAATAGATTTGACGAAGTGCATTGTTTCTGGAAGACGAGAATATAACCTGACTTACCAAATCTGCAGTACCAACATTGCTGCTAATAATAGAGCATAACCATTTTATTGATGAATTTTGTAGCTTTACCATGGCATGCATCTCTTGGTCCGTTCCTCCAATTTGATCCACCATTGTATCTCCATTGTTCCACATAAGTACAATACTTCCTGAATTTCCATTGGCCGGCATTTGAATGGAGATAGTGTAGCCGAAATCCTGCACCAAAGTGTGATGATCTTCCACTTTAGTTTCTAGCAACGCACCAAATTTTGACGATGATAATCAAGCATGGACCTAAACGCCCTCCTAAATTCTGCTCCGTTTACTCCACGGCAGTTCCAAATAATCATAGTCATAGAAATGTTTATAGTTGATACCCCTCCTTTCTGGCTGCCCGAGGCATTACTTTCATTCCTCATCATCTCTTGTTGCGTCCAATAGTGGGAGAACATCGTTGGTATTAATACCACCGCTTGTTGGTAGATGCTTGGTGGGTCTCCTTCCTTATAGAGATTGAGCATTTCCTCAAATCCACAGGGCGGCTTAAGATGAATCTTTTTTCTCTTCTTGCTTGGAATGCATTGTTTTTGGGTATCTTAACACCCCATGTTCCACTATTCTTTCCGTTGGTAATTCTTCCTCTTCTCCCTTCTCTTCCATCAAGTTCATGTTCTGATTTTGTGGTGTTAGAGATGGGTTCGGGTTTGGTTCAAAGTTTGAAGGGTTGAGCGAGGTGATCTGGTCAGTGGGGTTGGACGAGGTGATCTGGGCAGTGGGGTTGGAGCCATGTTGTTGTTGGGTTGTGCTAGGATTTATGCTTGGACAACCATCATGTAAGGGAACGTGGGAAGTGGGTTTGCATGGTTTTGGTTCATTGGCATGTGATGGTCGTGCATGGCCATTTGAGGATGGTGGACTGCCTGGGAGCTCCATGGTGAGGGGTGAGGACCTATGTTCATGAACATGGGTTGTTGTAGTGTCATCCATGGCCTCATCATTGCATTGTTCGTTCCAATTTGCATTGCCTCCGTCACAATTTGAGCCAAGTAGGAGGGGTCCCCTATTTGAATTATGAGATCCCTCCCCTCTAGTTGGAGATTTATGTTCAAAGCATGCCCCATGAGTCCCCATTCCAGCCATGATTGGGGAGTGTGGTTTGGTTGGATTGGTCGTGTGGTGAAGATGAGAGGAGTTTGGGGTTGTGGAGGAGTTTGTGTCCTTATCCATACATGTCTCCTTGTCCTTTATTGTTTTCTGTTTTGGTTGAGAGGAAATCTTGGCATTGTTTTGTTTGTTTTTGTTAAGGCTTTGGAATGTTGCTGATTTTGTTTCCTTAGAGTATTGGTCCGTTAGCTCTTGATCAAATAGTGGAGTAAGAGGTACATTGTGAGGTACTTGAGTTTGGTCCTTCCTAGGGTTTAGGATGTCATGTACATTAATGGTGGTTTGACTTGAGTTTGACATGGATTGATTTTGATTAGTACTTGGGGTTTGTTGATTTGTATTGGATTCTTTCATGGGTAGAGTGGGGGCTAAGGATTGTGTGCTACTTAGGTTGTGCATTAATGAGGATGTCATGTCTTTTTTAGGTCTACTTAGGACTAATTCCATGTCTAGGGGTTGGGGGTGGATTGTCGTCGCTGCAGGGAGTACCTAAGGGGAGTGAGGTGGAATTTGAGTTGATGTGGTAGTTAATGCCTAAGGGATTATGTGAGTTATATGGGTCATTTGTGGTTGCAATGCTCATTGTGTTAGTATCCTTTGGACAAAGGCATGAGAAGGGGTTTATCGATGGTTTTGGGTTGGTATGGCCTCCAGATGCAATGTCCTTATCTTTTGGTTGATGTGTAATGGGCATTGTTGCACCCTTGGTTTCATTTCTGCTTTTGTTCAGCGGTTTAGGGGCTTCCTCTTTCAATTTTTTTTTGCTTTTCTTCCACCCCTGTTTCCACTTTTTGCCACTTTGGAGCGCTGTCCATGTTTTTCCTTTGGTTAGTAACAGCTTTAGGGTTAGTTAGGTCATTTTTGTATGCATTTTTGTCTTGTTTTTTGCTTTTATTTTGGTGTGAAACTACGGCCCATTGGTCTAATTTTTATATACCATGGGTGGTTGGTCATTGAGGTGGACGAACTAGCTTGTTCTTCCACTAGCTTTGGTGTATGGTGCGGACAGTTACTCACATTATGTCCAAGTCTTCCGCAACTCGTGCATAGTAGGTTAAATCCTTCATAGCAAATTTGTTGTATATGTTTTCCAATTACTATGAAGGTTTTAAGAGGTTTCTCTATGGGTACCATGACACATAATCAAGCATACTTGCCTCTTAAGGCGGACTTGGTGCTTGCGTTGATACGTATAAGTTGTCCCAACTTTTGATCAATTTTTTGAAGGATCTCTTAGTCATAGAACTCCGTAGGTTGTCCTGGAAGCCTTGCCCATATAGCTGAGTAGGTTAAGGTTGCTTTTGATGCTACGAATCTAGGTTCCAATTTTCTAACCGTTAGAAATTGGTTACCTATGAACCATGGACTTTCGTGGAGGGCTTTGTTATAGTTTTCCTCTTTAGTGAATTTTATTAGGTAGTAGTCACACCCTAGATCTATTAGAGATAGGGGATCTGAGGGCTTCCATATTGCATGGACTTTTTTTGTAGGAATTGATAGCCTATTCTCCTCCCAAAGATTTTTATGATGAGGGCGTTCGACCAATTTTTATATAAACGTTCCTTGTCTGATGAGGTTATGGGGATGAATAGTTCTGAGTTAGGGTAGTTGTCTATTTCATCTTCATGTATGTCGGATACCAGATTAGTTTGGACCGTTACTTGGCTTCCTTCAGGTTCTTTGTTTGCATCTTTGCCCGTTATCAGGGAGTCGAGGAAGGACATCTTCATCGTTGTTGTTATTGAGCTGTTTACCGTTTTTGAGTTATTTGTGTGCTCTTCCTTGCATATTTCCATGTTCATGTTCATGTTGGGAGCTTCTTGGCTGGTCGAAATTGTATTTGTTCTTGTTCTCAAATTTTTTTTTTCGTTCGAGTCAGTCAAGTTCGAGTTCTCCTTGGTTTTTGTTAGCTGGGAAGTGATTTGTTGGTTCAATGAATTTGTTTCAAACGAGTTTTCCATGTTGAGGGGGGTTGTTTAGACATATGTGTGCTAGGTTTAGAAAATAAGGGAGAGGGGGAGTAGAAGAACCCTAGTTAAGAGAGAAGGGGGAGTTTTCTCTCTCTAACCCATTACATTGTAGATGTGTCTTTTTGACATGAAAAATATGGAGATTTTTGTTTGCATTGCGACATAGAATGTGCAATAGTAACCCTAGTGAGCTACCGTGTCTTTGCCAGGTCAATCTAACAACTTACCTTGTAAAATTATTACTCTGATTTCTTCAATTTTGTCTTTTCTCTATTTTAGTTCATATTTTTAAGTTAATTCAATACTAGAAATTAACTTTGTTTTACTTTAAAAAATTAAAAATTTCTACAAAGTGATTTTTAATTCTGTATTTCATAAATTTTGCTATGAAAGTATATTTGATGAAATTATTTTTGATTTGTTATTTTATTTTGAAAATATTTATTTGTTTTATAAAACAAATTTGGTTTAATTTATTATCCCTTTTCTTTAATTATTGGCATTAATTCAATATAGATTGTAACTCTTTTTATATTATCCTCTATTTTTAAATAATATCTTATTTATATACACAAAAAAATTTAATATTCTGTCAAATTTTGTGGAGTTAATAAATTTTTAATTGGTTAAATGATTTTCTTGTTTATGTTTAACAAATTTTGAAAGGTAAAACTTGTTAAATTAAATAAATAAAGTGTGTTTTGTGAAAAAATATAAATTGCTCAAAAACTTACGAGGAAACAGTTTTTGCCCTTCTAAAATGCCAAAATTTGTAAAATATAGCGTGTGCTTACTTTTACATGACTTAATTTTAGAATAGTCTAGTAGATACTTGTACTTGTCTCACTTGTTCATGTTGGTCCCGGTATTCTATGGTTTGCCAACTGAACACTTATACTTGTTCAAATTCTATATATTAAGCCCTTTTGATCGTTGACTAAGATTATATGGTTGATTTGGCTTCAGTGCGTGACTCACACGCCTTTTAGGGGCGTGAGACCTATTAGAGAGCCCTAATAATAATATTTCTCCTTATTTATTGGTTTTCTTCTTGATTCTCTACTCATTCTCCATTGTTGAACCTACCTGGTGCTCTCTTTCGGCATTAGTAAAATCAAGAAAATCTGTAATAAATCGCTAAAACAGCCATAGAAGTAATCCCTAAACTACATATCACAGCTGCGACAAGATAAGTAAACCTCTCCGATCTTTTCCTAGACAATTTTTTCGTCAGCCTCGTATCTGAATGTTGCTCCTCATTTTTTACTCCCATCTGCTTTGCTTCAATAACGTCACTATGCGTATTCAATTTCTCATTCTCCAGCACAAAGAAAGTCGTCATCTTTGGCTTTCTTTGACACTGCAGATTTTTGAGAACAATGATTAGTCTCCTGACTTATATATATGATATACAATCCAGAATGGAAGCCAACATATTTACAAAAAAATTTAAAAAATCAGGAGACTAATTTGGAGACCTACCATTACCAAGTCACAACTTAATGAACAATGATAGTATTAGGATTTGCACATACTATAATATTCTACGAGAACATAGATAAAGACGGGAAAAAAAGAAAAACAAATACAAGCTTGTCATTTACTGACTTTGCCAAAACGTGTTCCAATTTCAGTCTGTCGGTCATTAGCTCCTGATAGCGTAGTGGTTTCGGGGCAAAGGTACTAATGAGCCATGGATGTTACCAATCATGTATCTCATCATCTTCATCTTATAAACATTTACATTCAGAATCCTACAAAGCTTAGTAAAAATGCGTGAAGATGAAGGAGAGATGCAGCGTATAAGGAAAAACGAAGATGAAGTGTAGAAGGAGAAATAGACAATGAAAGAGGAACAATCTGTGTAAAATGAGGGAAATAGGATTTGGAGTTTTTTAAAATTTAATTTTAACATATTATTTCTTATGTGGCACTAAATAATGACGTGGAGTCCAACGTGGAAACGATTGTGTTGCACGCACCATTGACCTTTTCAGAAAAGGGTTTAATATATAGAATTTAAACTAGTATATGTGTTCAATTAGAAAACTATACAGTACCGGGACCGACATGACCAAGAGAGACGAATACAAGTGTACTAGGCTATTCTGCCTTAATATTATAAAGAAAAGATACAAAAAAAGATGAAAAGAATTAACAAAGATGCGACCAAATTCTATCTGCATGTTCAATACTACTTACACTATCGGTTCGTGTCATCTTAAACTTAACCCACTCGTGCAAAAATTTTAGATCTGCCACTGATGCATGTTAGGTTATTTGTAGAAGAGTTGTCGAAAGATCCATTCTTTTTTAATAGGTAAAATACATATGTTACCCCATAAACTATGGACCAAATCCCTGTAACATATCTTTTGCGGACGAAAATTATCATACATACTCAATCTTTCCACAATGTGCCTAAGATATACAATTTTTTTATTTCCCATTTTTCGAAAATATATGTAATATCACGCACCAATAAAACCGTCACGTGTCATTACAAAAAAAAACGTATTTTCCACCTTAATTAATACTTATTTCTTTGTATAGAAGGCTCCTACTTCCCAACCTATCTATCATCTTCCCCAACCCCCTGTTTTAGTTATCTTCTCCGTTAAAGTTCCGCCATTAGAATTATCATTGCCACCACCTTATTACCATCAGTGTCACCACCATCAAGTTTTTGAACAAAATCCACAAATAACATAACCTCATTTCTTCACACCCATTCAAAAAAGAAAAAAATTACAAAAAGATTTCAGCTTTTCATTGCTCATCGTATGGCTGATTTAGAAACAAAATTATGATAACACATTAACTATTGTCAACTAACTCTGAAAACAAAGAAGTGATTTCCCTGCGGCAAAGGTTTTGGGAACCGAAAGAGAGCAGTGATACAAGTAAATGCGTTGATTTTAGTAGATCTGGAATTAAGGAAGGTGTGTATTCATCAAATTTGAAAATACACTCATACCTCTTTATAACAACATCCCTATATAATAATCATTTATTATAAAAGTTAAGTTTTCCTAAAACCTATTTTTAAGTTCTATTTTACCTTTACAATAGCGTTTTACCTATAACAACAATAAACATATTTATAAAAGAATATTCTTTTTAAAATTACCCCTCTATAACAACCATATAGAATCTTTACGATTACTAATAATAACTCTAAAAATATGCATACAATCTTTTTCATTAAATAAAGTTTATATCTTGCATAAGATATAAGATCTGAAGATTTACACATAATAACTTTTCCATTGGAAAAATTTTAAAAATTATTTAGATAGAAAATTTAACTGCTAAAACTCTATTGTCTTCAAAGGAAAACTATTGAATACCTTTTTGCTAAAAATTTGGACATGAACCTTCACCGATTCAAGAGTTATATTTCTAGTGAGAGAATGAAATATACGAAACAAGCTACAATTACAAAGTTCTTTTATCAATCTTAAAATAATTTCTTTTTCTTGGTGCTTTAGGTTTAGAGTGCCACACCCCTTTTTTTCAACTTCACTAACCCTTTTAAAATAAATAAAAAAATTTTGAAGCTCAAAAAGGGTTTTAATTATGAAAAGTGATAAAGTTGTTGTGTTTCGAAGGATTTTTCAGAGTCGCCACCTAACATTTGATTTCAGTGTACTAGGTCACCATTTTTAAAATAACAATTTCCCTTCAAAACACATTTGACTCATTCTAGATAAGGGGGCTTGTTTGACTCGGGGAGAAGGTGTTAGGTACTCCCCGAGTCTCGTAACTAGTAAGTTTGCGTACATGATCAAGTTAGCTTTAAAGAATACTCAAAATGAGGCAAACAGATAAAGAAAGATAAACACACAAGAGGCTCGAGGTCATCCCCACCTAATAAAAGAAAGATAAAAATAAAAATGAAATAAGAATAAAAGTACTACGAGTTCTCTTTCGGCCTCCAACAACAAAATACTACGGGCCATTCCTCGGAATAAAATATATACAAATCCTTTGGGGCATTTTCCAGATAAATTTTAACTAAGGGATTAACATCACGCCTCAAAACTAATAAAAATTCTAAGGCTTTCCTATCCAAGTGGGGTCAACCTAAACATGCTACTAGCGAATAATAATAAAATCAATAAGATATCTAATGTCTAACTTTCTTCATTAATCATTACATCTCATTACCGATTAACTCAAACGTATCCAAGTCTTATCAATTTTTTTTTGTATTGGACAAATTTGGTTCTGTACGCCCGTATACTATCCGCATGTGGCCTCACTAAGGAAAACAACCTTATCGTGGTCGACTGAAGTAAGGCCGGCCCCAATCGATAAACGGACCGAGTGACGTGACTCGTTGCAATGTCACATCTAGCTCTGGCACTCGTATATCGAGGTCACCAACTCTTGTACTTTCTTTGTATTATTTCAAGGTCCCTTAGTATATAAAGGGGACCTCCCCCTTTGTAAAGACTCATGTGTATTTCATTACTAAAAATATACAACTCTCTCTCTCTCTCTCTCTCTCTCTCTTTCTTGTGCAAAAAAAACCTTTTCTACATCTTACTGCTCTTATATCTTGATTTTTATATTATAGTCACTGATCTCAATCATCTAGCATTCTCTAGATCACATTACCCTTGATTCTGATTAACCCATATCATTTTTTGATTGTTTTAAAGCTATTTAAGTATTCGAATAACTTTTTGGCCAAACAATTTGGTGCCTCCTGTGGGGATTTCGAGAATCAAAGCTGTAGTTTGTTTCTAGAGATCCTTCAAAAAACCACTCTCTACAACCTAAAATGATTGAGAACAATGCAAGAATGAAGGCTATCCTGGAGGTTAGAATGGACCTCACGGCACTCTCAACACGGTTGCCGAAGGAGATGCCCTACACACAACCCCCAGTACTTTGATAGGCGTGGAATCCTTACCATCCTCATCATAAGACTTGAAGGTACCACAAGAAAGAAAAGCTTCAACATCTGCAACTAAGGAAACACCCTCAGAGATAAAAAAAATACTAGAAGAGTGTTTGATAAGCACCATGAGCAGTCTAGCTAAGAAGCCACCTCAAAATGATAGATGCACCCCAGCAGCAGATCATATCGCAATTGAGGATGAGATCGAGGTCACAAGAACAAACAATGTACCTGTCGATGTTCAAGCTAACGACGGAACACTCACAACAATACTAAAAAAGATGGAAGAAATGGAAAATGAGAACAGGTCGCTCCGCGACCAGATGAAGGAACACCAAGAAAGGGTGGATAAGATCCCAGGTGCACCTAAGTTGCTGCCAAAGCGAGACATGGGGAGATTCATTGAAAAATCCTACACGGAAAGAGCCGCGCCATACCACATCCCAAAAACCTTCAAAATTTCCCCTACTTGAAAGTATATAACAGGACCACCGATCCCGAGGACCACCTGATTCACTATGTCACAGCCGTTAAGGAAATGACTTATCGAAAGAACAGGTACCATCCGTACTTCTGAAGAAGTTCGGTGAGACGCTGACAAGAGGGGCCCTAACGTGGTACTCACAGCAACTGGCCAAAAGCATCTCAACCTTTGAAGAGATGGCAGATAAATTCGCTACCGGCCATGCAGGGGCAAGGAAGGAGGAAGCACAAGTCAACGACATTTTTGCTGTGTGTCAAACCCCAGGAGAAGGACTCAGGGAGTTCTTAGCCAGATTCAACAAAGTCAGAATGAGCCTACCAAACGTATCCGAAGGCATGGCGGTTGCGGTTGCGGGCTCAGCAGAGATGGTTCGAAGGCGACCAAGAAGCTACTCAGTCGTCTCCTGAACATCCCCCCACCATCTAGGAAGAAATACACAAGGCCTACTGCGCCGAGGTACGTGGGGATGATAACGACCTTAACGGCCCAACCCGAAGGTTTACAACGGTGCACCCAGAAATCCGAAGGGACCGGCACAACGAGGGAAGGCGGGAACAAATCCCACGCCCCAATGGGGAAGACACCAACCATACATCAGGTACTCGCACTCGCCACCGCCGAGGCATGCAGATGCGTTGCAACGATATATCTCTCCACTAAGGAACGACAGAGGTATGCCCCCTTCATTATTTGCACATAACTTTTGTGTATCTCCTTCATAGGTAGTGTACGCACTAGAGAAGCTGGCAACCAAGTACAATGCCAGCAAAAATGAAGTCCGACCCCGCCACCAGAAAGAAAATGCCCTATGCGAGTTCCACCAAGAACGGGGGCACAGAACGGAGGACATCATAGGTCTACGTCAGGAGTTAGTCCGAATGTTGAACCAAGGGTTCTTGAAAGAGCTTCTCAGCGACAAAGGAAAGCTCAACTTCGCACGAGGGTGGAACCACACCAAGGCCCACCAAGGCCGCCCTCACCAACACGTACCATCAACGTGATCATTGGAGATGGCAATGATTCAGCAATCAATCACGTCAAATTCACCACCACCCACAAGCTAAAGCGAACTATCTCTCACGAACGGTATAATAACTTCGAAGATAGTATCACCTTCGATAAGTCTAATGCTGACAGTTTGTGTTTTCCTCATAATGATGCCTTAGTTATTACTTTACGCATAGTAGACACTGATGTTAAAAGGATCATAGTCAACGACGGAAGCGGCACATATATCATTCATCCAAGAGTCCTTGCACTCATGGGACTCAAGGATAAAATAATCCCACGCTGTGTAACACTAACAAGTTTTATTAATGCAGTGGAAAGAACCTCAAGAGAGGTGACATTGCCCATTCTTGCAGGTGGAGTCACGATGGAAACCACCTTCCACGTGATGAACCAAGAAACGACATATAACGCCATTATCGGACGCCCGTGGATACATGCCATGAGAGTCGTCCCCTCCAGCTTCTACCAAGTGATCAAATGCCCAACCCCATGGGGAATGCACAGCGTACAGGGAGAGCCCCCAACCGCCAAAGAATGCTATAAGATAGCCCGGGATTACACACATACCAAGAAACTCCAAGGAGCAAGTGAAGAAGCATAGCAATCAACCCTGTCGGGGACTAAGGTCCATCCGACAGAGAACACCATCAAAGATCCTGAGGAGGTCGATGCTAGCAAGGCTACGGTCGAAGACCTCGACCTCATTCAGTTAAACAGCAGCGACCCCGCAAAGAAAGCTTACATAGGCCACAACCTATCAAACCAAGGTCAGTGCCGTGAATCTTTATCTAATCATGCAGACCTGTTCGCTTTTGTCTCATGTAGATATGCTGGGAATTCCACGAGCAATTGCCTCCCACAAACTCAACGTCGACCCATTGCACCCACCATGGCGGCAGATAAGATGAAAATCAACACCGCCATTAACAAAGCAGTGAACGAGGAGGCGGACAAGCTGCTAGCTAATGGCTCCATCAGGGAATCCAAGTACCTCGAATAGGTCGCCAACGTCGTAATGGTAAAAAAGAAGAACAGGAAGTGGCAGATGTGCGTAGATTTCACTGATATAAATAAAGCATGCTCGAAAGACTCTTTCCCGCTACCCCACATCGACCAGCTGATAGATGCAACAACAGGCCATGAGCTGCTAAGCTTCCTTGATGCGTATTCAAGCTACAATCTAATCATGATGGCCGAAGAAGATCAGGAAAAGACAACTTTCATCACCCACCAAGGGACGTATTGCTACAAAGTAATTCACTTCGGGCTCAAGAACGCAGGGGCAACTTACCAGAGGCTGGTGACTACAATGTTCAAAGAACAACTCGATAAAACAATGGAGGTCTACATCGACGACATATTGGTAAAATCATCAAAAAAGAAGGACCATCTCACCCACTTGAAGGAAGACTTCGAAATACTAAGTTAGTACGGCATGGAACTGAACCCCAAGAAGTGCGCTTTTGGAGTAGCATCGGGACAGTTCCTGGGATTTTTGGTATCACAAAGGGGCATCGAAGTCAACCCTGACCAGATCAAAGCCATAGAGGCCATCCCAGAAACACTAAGTAGCAAGAAGCAGGTGCAGAAATTAACGGGCCGAATAGCCGCCCTCTCCTGGTTCATCTCACGCTCCTCCGATAGGTGCCACAAGTTCTTTGGTGTACTAAAAAAAGACCATGCACTGCAGTGGAACGGAGAATGCGTAGAAGCCCTGAGGAACTTAAAAGCATACTTATCATCAGCGCCCCTACTGGTAAAAGCCAACCTTTGTGAACCATTGCTGATATATTTGGTCGTATCATAGGTCGCAGTCAGCGCCTTCCTAGTGCGCAATAATAAAGGTACGCAATCTCCAATTTATTATATTAGCAAAACTTTAGTGGATGCTGAAACCCAGTATCCCTACTTTGAGAGATTAGCTTTAGCACTTGTAAGCTTCACGGAAGCTACGACCCTATTTCCAATGCCATCCCATACAGGTGGTGACGACCTTCCCTCTACAGAGCATCCTTCACAAACTTGAACTCTCAGGGCGGCTCGCCAGATGGGCGGTCGAGCTCAGCGAGCATGATATTACGTACCTCCCAAGAACCGTCATCAAGTCATAAGTCTTTGCTGACTTTATCGCCGACATCAGCGCGGAAGTCCTGCCAAAGGCAGAACTCGAGGCACAACGTGTATCCTCCGAAAATGACCTACGGGTCCTTTATATGGATGGAGCCGCCAATGCATCGGGATCGGGACTAGGACTCGTTCTTGAAGTCCTTACGGGCAAACAATTCGCCAGTCCATATGATGCCCGGAAATAACTAACAACGAGGCCGAGTACGAGGCCGTTATTGTAGGCATGAAGCTGGCCACCAAGTATGGAGCTCGCTGAATTCGCCTCCACTCTGACTCCCAGCTTGTGGTAAACCAGATCACTGGGACTTATCAAATCAAGGAACAAAGGTTACCAAAGTACCAGTCAGAAATCCACAGGCTGATGGCTTCATTCGATGAATGCCGCTTCGAACATATTCCTAGAGCACGAAATATCGAAGCGGACGACCTGATGAAGTTGGCTGCCGCCACCAAAAGCATCAACAAGGAGAGTGTGGTCACACTCCTCCACTCAGCTATTTATCACACCGAGTTACTTTCCTTAAACCTTACTTGGGACTGGCGCAACCAGTAAATATCTTACTTGCAGGACGGGATACTCCTCATGATAAAAAAGAGGCAAAAAAGCTCCGCGTACGGGCCGCCCGATACTGCATGATCAACGACGACCATTATAAAAGGACGTTCGATGGACCCTTAGCCTAGTGCGTAGGACCGCAACAAGCAAGACCTGCACTCGAAGAAGTACACGAAGGCCATTGCGGCGCCCACACTGGCAACCGCACACTTGTTAGGTGCATCATACGCGCCGGCTACTATTGGCCCACCATGAAGAAATAGGCTGCGGCGTATGTCCGCCGATATGAGCAGTGCCAAAAGTTCGCCCTAATGATACACCAACCATGAGAACCCCTCCATTCCCTCACATCCCCCTGGAAATTCATCAAGTGGGGGATGGATATAATCGGCCCGCTCCCCCAAGGACGAGGAAAGGTACAATTTTTACTTATTTTAACTGGCTATTTCTCTAAGTGGGTTGAAGCAGGTGCATACGCACAAATACGCGAGCAAGAAGTCATCACCTTTATTTGGAGGAACATCATATGCCGTTTTGGCATCCCCAAAGAAATCAGCTGCGTTAATGGGCGCCAGTTCATCAGTCAGAAAATGATCGAGTTCTTCGAAAAATGGCGCATCAAAAGGATAATGTCCATGCCATACCACCCCGCCGCCAACGGTAAAGCGGAGTCCTCCAACAAAACAATTCTAAACATACTCAAAAGAATCTTGATGATGCCAAGGGGCTATGGCCTGAACTACAACCCGAAGTCTTGCGGGGGCACAAAAGCGCGCCCAAATCCAGCACTGGAGAAACCCCATACTCATTGGTTTATGGAACCGACGCGGTCATATCCGTCGAAGTGGGCGAATCTAGCATAAGGTACTCACACACCAGCGGAACAAAAAAACGACATCAGCAAGCTCCTAGATCTTGATGAAGGTGAAGAAATAAGAGAAATGGCCCACGTCAGAATGGTAGACTAAAAACAACAAGTCAAAATATATTACAACAAAAGGGAAAAATAAGGCCGCTCAAGGGAGGGGATTACGTCCTCAAAGCCAAGACTCTGGCCTCAAAAGACCTAAGTGAAGGAAAATTGGGCACAAACTGGGATGGACCCTACAAAATCACGGCGGCGGCCGTGAAAGGAGCATTCCAGCTAGATTAAATGGAAGGAAAGACACTCCAAAAAAACTGGAACGTCGCTCACCTTAAACGTTTCCACTTCTAAAAAAGGTGACACCTGAGTCGTACTCTTTTTCCCTTACCCAAGTTTTGTCCCAATTGGGTTTTCTCGGGAAGGTTTTTAACGAGGCGGCAAAGGGGTCACCTGGAGATGTTTGTAGCGCAAGTACATCATGTCCACCTCTCCATGTACTCTCCAAGCCACACATGATACATGGACTGGATTAGTGTCATATATAGAAAGGCTACGGCCACCTCCAAGTGTATAGAAGGCTACGACCATCTCCAAATGAATGAAAAGGCTGCGGCCATCTCCAAATAAATGAAAAGTCTACGGCCATCTCCAAATGAATGAAAAGGCTACGGCCATATCCAAATGAATGAAAGGGCTACGGCCATCTTCAAATGAGTAGGCTACGGCCTTTAACTTTACACGGCTAAGGCCATTAGGCTACGGCTTCTATTTCACATGGCTATGGAATCGTTTTATATGGCTAAGGCCATTAGGCATGGATATGGCCATCATTTTATACGGCTAAGGCCATTAGGCTACGACCTCTATTTCACATGCCTATGGCGATTATTTTCATCACGCTACGGCCTTTTTTTCACATGGTTATGGCCATCGTTTTACATGGCTAAGGCCATTAGGCTACAACCTTTATCTCACATGGCTATGGCCATCGTTTTATATGGCTAAGGTCATTAGGCTACAAACTTTATTTCACATGGCTATGGCGACCAATTTATATGGCTAAGGCCATTAGGCTACGGCCTATATTTCACATGTCTATGGCCATCGTTTTATATGGCTTAGGCCATTAGGCTACGACTTTTATTTAACATTGCTATGGCCATCGTTTTATATGGATAGGGCCATTAGGCTACGACCTCTATTTCACATGGCTATGGCCATCGTTTTCATCAGGCTACAGCCTTTATTTCACATGGTTATGGCCATCATTTTACATGGCTAAGACCATTACGCTACGGCCTTTATTTTACATGGCTATGGCCATCGTTTTATATGGCTAAGGCCATTAGGATACGACCTTTATTTCACATGGCCATCATTTTATCTAGCTAAGGCCATTAGGCTACAACCTCTATTTCACATGGTTAGGGCCATCGTTTTATATGGATAAGGCCATTAGTCTACGGACTTTATTTCACATGGCTATGGCCATTATTTTATATGGCTATGGCCATCATATTCATCAGGCTACGACCTCTATTTCACATGGTTATGGCCATCGTTTTCATCAGGCTACGGTCTTTATTTCACATGGCTATTGCCATATTTTCATCAGGCTACGACCTTTATTTCACATGTCCATGGCCATCATTTTATATGGCTAAGGCCATTAGGCTACGGCCTTTAACTTTACATGGCTACGACCATCGTTTTCATCAGGCTACGGCCTTTAACTTTACACAGCTATGGCTATCGCTTTATATGGCTAAGGCCATTAGGCTACGGCATTTACTTCACATGGATATGACCATCGTTTTATATGGCTAAGGCCATCATTATTTCATATGGGCTAAAACCATCAGGCGAATTTTACATGGCTATGGCCGACAATTCTAAGCAGCTACGGTAAAAAAGTACGATGACATGCCAAAAGGTAGAAACGATTACTTACAACAAAAATTGTATGTTTTTACCAAATGAGACAAACACCCATGATACAGAAATTAGTATGTGACAGGCATATTTACAAAGAACCTAAGAGACCGCTACTTATCCATCCAAGCCTGGCCCTCAGGTGGCCCGTCCTCATTTCCAATAGGATACGCCTTAGAAATCCAAGAGCTGGATTCTAGGCGATTGACATATGCAGAATTGCCCCCCTCCCGGGCCGGCGATTCAGGACCATAGCCGGCCGCTTCACGAGCGACTGTAACCAATTGCCGCTGGTTCTTAGCTTCCGCTTCAAATGCTTGACCAGCCGCCAGGAATTCCTCAAGAACGACCAACCTAGCCTCTGCATACACCAACATCTCATGCACTTCACTAGATGTATCAGCTTGTGCAAGAGCTAGCTTAAGCTCCTAGACCTTGGCCTTCGTGGAATTTAGTTCCTCCATTAGAGCCGCAGCCCGGATGCACAATTCTGCCGCCTTGTCCGCCACAACATGACCAAGATACAACTCCCCCTCCTTGGCCTGGATAAGGACCTCCATCTCAGCATCCTGAGCAACAGCGGCCATGAGCTGTTCATCAACCTTTTCCAGCTCGGTCACTCTTTTCTTCAATTGCACCTCGGGCTCCACTAGGCCCTCACGAACCACCCTAAAATTGGGGTCCTGCTTGTACATATCGGCCAAGGCCCGGTGTGCCTCACGTGTCCTATTGTACTTCTGCGCCAACCTGTTGTATCTGGCCATCTTCTCTTTTTGGTACCGATCCCTCTCCACCTCTATGACAAGGGTCTAGAAAAGGAACCAAGTAAGTACGAGAAAATCATAACTCTACAAAAAATAAAGGACATCGAGCAAGGCAAAGGCATACCTGTAAGGCCGCACCTGCCACCCTTTGGGCCAAGAATTTATCACTAAGTTCCACAAGGGTCGCATGCTCGAAACCGGCGCACAAGAGCGTCATACTGGAAGCCGCCTCTTCACAGTTCTCAAACAAATTATAGCGACTTGGGATCACTATGCGACGAGAAGATTGACCGGCCACCATCTCCACCCGGTCCAAGGACCCACCTCATATGTTTGCACCCTCTGTGGCTGCCCCCAAGCCTGCCACGTCCATGTCTTCACTTCTCCTTGTCGCGGCCTCTCTCATAAGATCAGCCCTCCATGAGTGAATAGCCTCTGCCATAAAAGCCGACCTTGATTCATGGCAAGATGGCCTAGACTTTCCCGTCTGGGTAGCCACGGCCTTGCCAGTAAGAAACCGATGCTGCCTCCTCTCCAACGTCTCCTAATCTTCATGGTCCCCCTCCGTGGGATGTAGAGCGAACTCAGATGGGATTGGCTCGAAAGAAGCTGTCCCTACGGGGGCAATCTCAGGAACAGCCACCAGCAGCTCCACGGACGTTGTCTCAAGTACGACCCCCATCATGGCCTCAAATGCTATCTCTAGGGCAGCTTCTAATGTACCCTTCTGTCTTGAGGGGGTGAAGTACTACCCCTAGACGTGCCAACAAATACCAGATCCTCCTCAGGATCAGATACCGTCCTAGAAGGACCGGCCACAGTTTTCTTCTTCTTGTGCTGCTTCTTTTTCTTCTGCGCCTTCTTAGAGGCATTTCTATCTGCCAAAAGACGTGTGAGATGGGCAAGAAAACAATAGGAGCCCCCAAACCATAACAAAAATTAGGTAAGGCCGTTACCTGCCGGGCCATATAGCCTAAGGAATTCAGGCCCGGAATGGCTTTCTTCTGCAAACGGTATCAGCACTTGAACCCACAGCCTAATGTCGTCCACCCTTTGAGGAGGATGATCTTCCACTACATGAAAACAAAAGGAAGCATTAGACAGTGGAAACCAGCAAAGTAAGGTCAAAATAGTAAACGTCACGCATGGCAATACTTACATGCATCATTCCACACCTCTGGAAACCCTTCAAGGTTGGACACAAGGTGCTCGGTATGCACGTAGAAAAACCTCGTCCAGAATTTACGGTTGGCCTTGTCGTCCACCCCCGACATAAATCTCTTCTTGCCCTGACTCCTTAACTGGAGCATTGAGCCTCTTATAAAAACTGCATTGAACATTTGCAGAAGGTGATGAATGGTCACCTCTTTTCCGGCCTTTGCCACGTAGATGGATAATACCCTGCACACCTTCAAGGCGTACGAGGTAAGTTGGGCCAGGCAAGCTTCGAACCAGTGACAAAGCTCTTCCGCTAAAGGGTAAATCGGAAGGGTGTATCCTGTTCGGAAGGCCTACTCGTAGAAGGCACAATACCCGCTCTTGGGCATGTTAACATGGTCTAGCCCCGCGGGGACCATGTCAAGATGAACGGGAATATCATACGACTTCCTAAGAGAGGCTAAGTGTGATAGGATCATCTCACTATGCTCCCAAGGATGGAGTTTACACTTATTCAGAAAGTCACTCCTTTTTCTCATGTCGCGTGGGAGCAAGTTGGCCATTAATAGAGGAACAAACACTTCCTCAGCCTCTTGGCTATCCAAGGATGACGAAGCCCTAGTGGAAGCAACGTCCTTGGTCCTAGTATCATCATGTCGACGTTTATCCATAGTGAATGTTATAAGAAAAAGGTATTGCGGGTCACAAGTTCGATTCTTAAGGATGAAAATTTCATAGAAGAAAGAACAACGAGCACCAGAAAAAGATAGGGAAAAGATTGGGAAATATTCTTAGAGAAGATTCGAAAGATGAACCTAGTCCAACTCTCCCTCTATTTATAAGAAAAGGTACACAGAAATCGAAAGGACGTGATTCAAAAATCGGCGTAGGAAACCCAAACATTACGTCATGACCTGAACCACCTCGGGAGCAGAGGTAATGATCACTCATGTGATCGATGACATCACCTTAAACAGAAACTCCAAAAAGAGGGCAACATGTCAACGACTTGACCTCTTCACACATGAGCACGTCTCTTATTGGGATATCAACAGGAACGACAAAATTTCCATAGGCATCGATCATGTATGTCCGTCCATTGGAAACACCTTTCGACTGCGTCCCCAATAAACGAATGGACTATCTGTATTGGGAAAATTTGGTTCTCTACGCCTATATACTATCCGCATGTGGCCTCAGTAATAAAAGCGGCCTTATCGTGGTCGACTCAAGTAAGGCCGGCCCCAATCGATAAAGGGACTGAGTGACGTGATTCGCTGCAATGTCACATCAAGCTCTGACACTCGTATATCGAGGTCACCAACTCTTGTACTTTCTTTGTATCATTTCGAGGAAGGTCCCTTAGTAAATAAAGGGGATCTCCCCCTTTGTAAAGACTCATGTGTATTTCATTACTGAAAATATACAGCTTTCTCTCTCTCTCTCTCTCTCTCTCTCTCTCTCTTGTGCAAAAAAACCTATTATACATATTACTGCTCTTATATCTCCATTTTTATATTATAGTCACTGATCTCAATCATTTTACATTCTCTAAATCACATTACCCTTGATTCCCATTAACCCATATCAACTTTTGATTGTTTTAAAGCTATTTATGTATTCGAATAACGTTTTAGCCAAATATTTTTAACTTGAATCCCTCAAAGCATTAAGACCCTTAATAATCATGCATTATTTCTAATTAAGAGATGACAGTAAATCAACAGGAAGTAGATCAATCCAAAATAATGAACCACAAAATGTAACTCTAAAATTGTCACGGCCCCAAACCGGACCCTCTCGTGATCGTGCCTCTCGTGAAAACAAGGCAAGCGGATACAATTCTAAAAATTAGTTTTAACAGTTAAATAAAACAATTAAGTAGTTTTTAAGGATATATCCCCAACGGGTATAGAATTAGAAAAAGTAAAACAAGTACGAAAATGAATACAGCCTGACATCAGGATGTCACAAGTCACGAGCATCTACTATGGTCTAAATACAACTGAAAAGTCTCAAATGTACAAAATAAAAACTAATAAAATGAAGTGGGAGAAAACTAGTACAGTGAATGCCGGCAACTACTTTACTAAACTCCGATGAATCTGCCTCCGATCAGCTAATACCCGCTACCGGGTTCAGAAATACCCGAATCTGCACACAAGGTACAGGGTGTAAAGTGCGTACTATAATTTAGTGAGTAACAACCATAACTAAAGTTTGAATGGTAAGAAATCAAGAATGCATCAATATGCTGTATAGAAGCAGTACAAAACCAGTAAGAAAGCCATGGAGCTGTAAATTCTCTAAAACATTTTAGCTAAGTTTAAACTTTTTTGAAAATGATTTTTTCAATAGTTACGCAAATGAATGCAAAATGATTAGTGCAGATAAGCACCGAAAATCTCCCCCTTGGGCACAAATACGCAATTAACAAGAAATTGACAGGAAAATAAGAAAGATATGTGTTGAAACACGTTCTCAAGTCGCTAAACTAAACGTGTGTTCATATTTGTAGGTTTTGATAAATGACAAACCGACGTGAACGGAACATTGACATATGCCGAAGTCCAAGCACAAGAGAAACAAAGATCAAGATTTAGTAAAGCAACAAAGTTATACATGAGTCGTTGTATAAATGTGATGTTGATCCGACAATTGATTCAAGACTTGGCTTCTCTCGTAAAATCATTTTTATCAAACCATGCATCTTTAATTTAAAGCAAAATGATTTTCAAACATTTCATTTTAACCAAAATGAATTCTAAACATGTCTTTCAAATCTGGACAAACAAAATCGATTATGTACTTTATGATAATCGATTATGTTAAAGCAGTGTACACCAGATTTTACAAAGCTGTAAGATAATCGATTATGTACCTTATGACAATCGATTATGTTAAGGCAGTGTACACCAGATTTTACAAAGCTGCAAGATAATCGATTATGTACCTTATGATAATCGATTATGTTAAGGCAGTGTTCACCAGATTTTTCAAAGCTACAAGAAAATCGATTATGTGCCTTAGACTAATCGATTATGTTGAGACAGTGAGCATCAGATTTTACAAAGCTACAAGAAAATCGATTATGTGCCTTAGACTAATCGATTATGTTGAGACAGTGAGCATCAGATTTTACGAAGTAGCAAAATAATCGATTATGGCTTTTCTGGTAATCGATTATATGAAAGACCGTTGCCAAAGTATTTTCAAACGCTGAAAAATAATCGATTATGTACAATCAGACAATCGATTATGTTAAGCATAAAATCGGGGATTGATTTTTGAACGTTGTCAGGTAATCGATTATACGATTTGGATAATCGAGTATTCTGCTTAAAATCTGGGATTGATTTTTGAACGTTGGCAGATAATCGATTATGCAGAATCAGATAATCGATTATCCTAGCACAAAATCAGCAATTTGTGATTGGCAATTAAGCAACGGTCTTGGGTGTTTTGAGCACTATAAATACAACTCAAATTCACTATTCTAAGCACAACAACTGAATACATTCTTGCTAAAGCTTACATACTCTCTTTGCAATCATTTTATATTCATTTCATAAGTTTTTGAGAGCCAAACTCTTGACGAAATTGTTGTATTCTTGAGCGTATTGTTTTTACTCATATCTACTCTATAAAGAGAGTCTTGTCTTGAGTGCTAAGTGTTTGTACACACTTGAAGGGATATTCTAATAATCCCTTGTTGTAAGAAGGAAAAGTAGTTCCTTGGTTTGAAGTCTTGAGGTGCGGTATCCTCGAGCAGGTTGAAGTCTTGTAGAGTGTATATCTACGAGCAAGTGTAACGGTTTGTTAAGCACCCGTAAGCTTAACGAAGTTAGTGTAAAACTCGAGAGAGTCTCTCGGGGACTGGACTAACCACGTGTTATGGTGAACCAGGATACAATTCGGTGTGTTCTCTCCTTATCTTTTTAATTACTGCACTTACGTTATTCCTGCAATTTTTAATTCCGCAAATTTACATTGTTTTTTATTATAACGCTATTCACCCCTCCCTCTAGCGTTAAGCATATATTTTAACAATTGGTATCAGAGCCATACTCTCTGAAAGACTTAACAGTTTGAGAGAAACTTTCCATGGCTTCTACTCGTAGTGTTTATGCAGGACTAGGTGAAGGACAATGCTTCACAAGGCCACCACTTTTTGATGGCACCAACTACACTTACTGGAAGGAGAGAATGAGGATTTTTATACAATCAAACAACTTCCAACTGTGGAAAATTATCAAAAATGGAGAACTACAACCTACCAAAAAGGTTGGAGAAGAACTCGTTCCAAAAACGGAAGACGAATACGACGCCGATGATATCAGAAAAGTAGAGAACAACGCAAAGGCAATCAACATGATGTATTGTGCAGTGAACCCCGATGACTATCGAAAAATATCATGTTGCACCACTGCCAAGCAAATGTGGGACAAATTAGAAATCACCTACGAAGGTACGGACCAGGTAAGGGAAGCTAAAATTGATTTCCTAACCCACGAATATGAACTGTTTCGCATGAAGGAAAATGAGAAGATAGATGACATGTTCAAACGATTCTAAAAAATCGTTAATGACCTACACGCCCTCAAAAAGACATTCACGGATAAGGAGCTTGTCCGGAAAATTCTGCGAAGCCTTACTCCAGAATGGCGTTCCAAAACCGATGCTATCCAAGAATCAATCGGCATCACAAGCGTCACCATCGACGGACTACGAGGTAATCTTAAAACTTATGAATCAACTATTCTTAACTCTCCTTTGGATGATCAAAGAAAAAGAAAGATTGCGCTCAAAGCATCAACTACTCAACCTCAAAACGATGAGGAGTCAAGTGATGAAGATGTCGAGCTTGGACTCGTTATTAAGAAATTTCACAAGTTCATGCAAAAGAAGTATGAACGAAAAGGTAAACAACAAGGCGACCAATTGAAGTGCTATGGATGCGGAGAAATCGGGCATATCAAATCAAATTGTCCAAACATAAAAAAGGAGAAGAAACCATTCAAGAAACAAAGAGCATACATCTCTTTGGGAGGCAACTCCGGAGACGAATCAAGTGATGGAGAAGGAAAGAGACCGCAAACTTGTGTCTTATGGCACACGAAAAACGCAAAATGAGGTATGTACTACTTCTAAGAACTACTTCACTTTAGAAGAAATGCAAGATGCATTTGATGAGTTGTATAAAGAGTTTATTAGCGCTTCTAAATCTATAAAAGATTTAAGAAAACAACTTTCTTCAAAAGAAAAGGATTTTGAAAAACTTACTCTTGAAAATGAGAAATTAAAAGAGGAAAACAAGTTTTATGCCAAAAGAAGCGCCGATAAACCCGAAAGCTCAAATAAGGATTGTATTTCCTGCAAATCTCTAAAGGAAGAAGTAGAAAGTCTTAGAAGCACTTTGCACAAATTCAATTCTTCACACAAAAATCTCAATGAAGTGCTTGTAAATTTGAAATCCACTAAGCACGGTATAAGCTTCAAACACGAGCCAAAAGAAAAAGTTGAGTCCATTCCTAAACCACCTAAGACTCAACTTAGGCCAAACAAAATAAATGTCATCGCTCAACCTAGAAATTTTAATCCTAGAATTGCAACTCATCCTAGAACAAATGCTAGAAGAAATATTGGAATGTATAGACCACCTAGACAAGATTTTCGAAAACCACATCAAAACTATTTCCCTAAAAATAGAGTGGATGCTAGAAGAAATGTTGGCATGTATAGACCACCTAGACAAGATTTTCAAAAACTACATCAAAACTATGTTCCTACAAATAGAGTGAATAAATTTAGACCCCCAAATTACTATCATCCTAGAAGAATGCACAATCCGAATGTCATTGTCATTATTGCAATAAAATTGGACATATTGCTCCCGCATGCTTCACTAGACATAGACATTTCACTGGACAATCACACCAATATGTTGCACCTAACACACAAGGACCCCAAATGGCTTGGGTACCAAAATCTCATTAATTTGTTTTGTAGGTGTGTTTGAAGGGATTAAGTGCACTTTGGTACCTTGATAGTGGATGCTCCAAACACATGACCGGGGATGCATCAAAATTCCTTCAACTAAAACCCAAGGAAGGAGGAAATGTTATTTTTGGAGACAATAACAAAGGAAAGATTATCGGCATTGGATCGGTCGGTAAGGATGAATCCTCCTCCATTAAGCATATTTTGCTTGTTAAAGGTCTTAAACATAATGTCTTGAGCATAATTCAATTATGTGACAAGGGAAATCTTGTATTGTTTGACTCCGAAGAATGCTTAGTTATCCGTCGTAGTGATTTCAAAATTATTCTTCGTGGTATTAGAATGGATAATATCTATATGGTTGATCTTGAAAATTCTTCGTCAAGTTATGTGAATTGTCTTTTGAGTAAAGAAGACGACATGTGGTTATGGCATCGTAGAGTAGCTCATGTAAATATGAATCTTTTAAACAAACTAGTTTCACAAGATTTAGTACTTGGTCTTCCAAACATGAAATTTGAAAAAGACTCTATTTGTGATTCATGTCAAAAAGGGAAACAAACAAAGGCTTCTTTTAAATCCAAAAATGTTGTTTCAACCACTAGACCTTTACAACTTCTAGACATGGACCTTTTTGGACCTTCTAGAATTAAAAGTCATGGTGGTAATCTTTATGCTTTTGTTATTGTTGATGACTATTCTAGATTTACATGGACATTATTTCTTGCTCATAAAAGTAATGCCTTTCAAGCTTTTAAAAGTTTTCTTAAACGTGTTCAAAATGAAAAGAACACAACCATCACTTTCATAAGAAGTGATCATGGGGGAGAGTTCGATCACAATCTCTTCGCGGACTTTTGTGACGAACTCGGTATTGAACATACCTTTTCGGCTCCACGTACACCACAACAAAATGGAGTGGTAGAACGTAAAAATTTATGTCTCGAAGAGATGGCTAGAACCATGCTCGAAGAGGCCGATATTCCTAAATATTTTTGGGCGGATGCCGTGAGTACCGCAAGCTATGTTTTAAACAGAGCTATCATTAGACCGATACTCATGAAAACTCCATATGAACTCTATAAGGGAAGGAAACCAAATCTTTCCCATCTTAGAGGCTTCAATTGTAAATGTTTTATTCAGAACAACGGAAAAGATAACTTGGGAAAATTTGATGCGAAATCTGATGAAGGAATTTTTCTTGGTTACTCATCACGTAGCAAAGCATATAGAGTGTTTAATAATCGAACCAAAACTGTTGAGGAATCTCCTCCTGTAGTATTTTGTGAACTCGCTTGGCGAGAAAGGACTCTTGTGTTGATCTTGCAGATGCTTTAAAGAAAATCAATCTTCAAGACGAGGTACAAAAGGAGGATCCAAAGGAAGTTCAAGATGAAGTCATGGATCAACCTTCGGAAGAAGTACCACCACAAGAAGAAGAATCGATGATGCCTAAGGCTTGGAGGACGTCTAAAGACCATCCTCTTGACAAGGTAATTGGCAACATCGAGAAAGGGGTAAGTACACGAAGAAACCTCCTTAAAGATACTGTAGGACATATGGCTTTTGTTTTACAAATAGAACCTAAAACCATTTCTGAAGCAATTGGGGATGAGCATTGGACCTTGGCAATGCAAGAGGAGATTAGCCAATTCAAATGTAATGATGTTTGGGAATTGGTGCCAAGACCCGATAATCACACCATAATTGGTACGAAATGGGTTTTTCGGAAAATTAGATGAAAATGGTATAATCACTAGAAACAAAGCTAGGCTAGTTGCTAAGGGATATAATCAAGAAGAAGGCATTGACTATGAAGAAACCTATGCACCCGTTGCACGCCTAGAAGCCATTCGTTTATTACTTGCTTTTTCATCATCTATGAATTTCAAATTATTTCAAATGGATGTCAAAAGTGCCTTCCTCAATGGGTTTATTCAAGAGGAAGTGTTTGTTGAACAACCCCCGGGTTTTGAAGATTTTACATCTCCCGACCATGTCTTCAAGCTTAAGAAAACTTTATATGGTTTTAAACAAGCTCCTCGAGCTTGGTATGAACGTCTAAGTAAATTCTCTTAGACAATGAGTTTGAAAGGGGGAAAGTTGACACCACACTTTTTATCAAAAATAAAATCAATGACATTTTATTAGTTCAAATTTATGTCGATGATATTATTTTTGGTGCTACTAATGATTTTCTATGCGAGGAATTCTCTAAGTTAATATCTAGCGAATTTGAAATGTCAATGATGGGTGAGCTAAACTTCTTCTTGGGGCTACAAGTGAAACAAATGAAAGAGGGAACTTTCATTTGCCAATCCAAATATTGCTAGGAGTTGCTAAATCGTTTTGAAATGAGCAACGCCAAAGCAATGGCCACCCCAATGAGTACATCCGACCATCTTGACAAAGATGAGAAAGGTAAGGAAGTAGACACCAAAAAGTATCGAGGTATGATCGGATCTCTTCTCTATCTTACTGCTAGTAGACCGGACATCATGTTTAGCGTGTGTTTATGCGCTCGATATCAATCATGTCCGAAGGAGTCACATTTAACTGCGATAAAACGGATTATGAAGTATCTTGTTGGAACAATAAATGTGGGACTATGGTATCCCAAAGATTCTTCATGCCAACTTGTTGGCTATTCCGATTCCGATTTTGCAGGTTGCAAATTGGACCGCAAGAGCACTAGTGGCACTTGCCATTTGCTCGGTAGCTCCTTAGTTTCTTGGTTTAGCAAGAAGCAAGTTTGTGTTGCGTTGTCCACATCATAGACTGAATATGTAGCCGCGGGGAGTTGTTGCGCACAAATCCTTTGGACGAAACAACAACTCTCGGACTATGGCCTTAGTATCGATCATGTTCCTCTTCGATGTGACAATACTAGCGCCATGAGCTTGACGAAGAACGAAACACATAGAAATTAGACATCACTTTATAAGAGATCACGTTCTCAAGGGCGATGTCGAAATTGAATTTGTTGAAACCAAAAATCAATTGGCCGACATCTTCACAAAGCCATTAGAGAAAGAGTCCTTCTTCCGAATACGTAGTGAACTCGGGATTCTTGACTCCACGTTGATCTAATTCATGCATTGCATTTTTATGTTTTAACGATTACTAACTTGAGCATCGGAGGCGCCTAATTCTTTTTTGCAGGTATCGCCCCAAAGACAGGGGGAATTATCAGACACTGGTGCAGAATAATTGATTTCTCTAAAGTCAATAATCGATTATTCCCCATTTACGTTTTATGTTATGCTGGAAAATTGACATAATCGATTATACAACACTACAATCGATTATCTAACAGTTTTGGCTTTGCAGGATCTTAGCTGTTAAATAGAAAAATCGATTATCACATATCACTAATCGATTATGTTGACATTTATTTTCAGGTGTTAACTTACTGTGTGACAATAATCGATTATTTAAAACAGTGTAATCGATTTTCCTATTGCCGTCTCGGATGTCCGTTTCTACATTTCCTGAAATAATCGATTATCTCAAAAGCACAATCGATTATTCCCCGAGTCAGAAAATCACTGGGCACACTGTGTCAGAATGATGTCTTGTCTCTTTGTTTTTCTAGTTTGCATAATATTCTGTCTTTTATTTTTATGTATTTGCAATATTGTTCAATCAATAAAGAGTTAGTTATTTTTTTTGCTAATGTCAAAAGGGGGAAGATATGGGCTATGCACATTGGCATAAATTGAGGGGGAATTCATAACTTGAGGGGGAACTCGTTGCATATCTATATACTTGTCTTTGATCGTCATTATGAATTAATTAATATGCATATCCCGATATTGGTTTGCCATTATCAAAAAGGGGGAAATTGTTGAAACACGTTCTCAAGTCGCTAAACTAAACGTGTGTTCATATTTGTAGGTTTTGATAAATGACAAACCGACGTGAACGGAACATTGACATATGCCGAAGTCCAAGCACAAGAGAAACAAGGATCAAGATTTAGTAAAGCAACAAAGTTATACATGAGTCGTTCTATAATTGTGATCTTGATCCGACAATTGATTCAAGACTTGGCTTCTCTCGTAAAATCATTTTTCTCAAACCATGCATCTTTAATTTAAAGCAAAATGATTTTCAAACATTTCATTTTAACCAAAATGAATTCTAAACATGTCTTTCAAATCTGGACAAACAAAATCGATTATGTACTTTATGATAATCGATTATGTTAAAGCAGTGTACACCAGATTTAACAAAGCTGTAAGATAATCGATTATGTACCTTATGATAATCGATTATGTTAAGGCAGTGTACACCAGATTTTACAAAGCTGCAAGATAATCGATTATGTACCTTATGATAATCGATTATGTTAAGGCAGTGTTCACCAGATTTTTCAAAGCTACAAGAAAATCGATTATGTGCCTTAGACTAATCGATTATGTTGAGACAGTGAGCATCAGATTTTACAAAGCTACAAGAAAATCGATTATGTGCCTTAGACTAATCGATTATGTTGAGACAGTGAGCATCAGATTTTACGAAGTAGCAAAATAATCGATTATGGCTTTTCTGGTAATCGATTATATGAAAGACCGTTGCCAAAGTATTTTCAAACACTGAAAAATAATCGATTATGTACAATCAGACAATCGATTATGTTAAGCATAAAATCGGGGATTGATTTTTGAACGTTGTCAGGTGATCGATTATACGATTTGGATAATCGATTATTCTGCATAAAATCTGGGATTGATTTTTGAACGTTGGCAGATAATCGATTATGCAGAATCAGATAATCGATTATCCTAGCACAAAATCAGCAATTTGTGATTGGCAATTAAGCAACGGTCTTGGGTGTTTTGAGCACTATAAATACAACTCAAATTCACTATTCTAAGCACAACAACTGAATACATTCTTGCTAAAGCTTACATACTCTCTTTGCAATCATTTTATATTCATTTCATAAGTTTTTGAGAGCCAAACTCTTGACGAAATTGTTGTGTTCTTGAGCGTATTGTTTTTACTCATATCTACTCTATAAAGAGAGTCTTGTCTTGAGTGCTAAGTGTTTCTACACACTTGAAGGGATATTCTAATCCCTTGTTGTAAGAAGGAAAAGTAGTTCCTTGGTTTGAAGTCTTGAGGTGCGGTATCCTCGAGCAGGTTGAAGTCTTGTAGAGTGTATATCTACGAGCAAGTGTAACGGTTTGTTAAGCACCCGTAAGCTTAACGAAGTTAGTGTAAAACTCGAGAGAGTCTCTCGGGGACTGGACTAACCACGTGTTGTGGTGAACCAGGATAAAATTCGGTGTGTTCTCTCCTTATCTTTTTAATTACTGCACTTACGTTATTCCTGCAATTTTTAATTCCGCAAATTTACATTGTTTTTTATTATAACGCTATTCACCCCCCCCCCCTCTAGCATTAAGCGTATATTATAACAATATGCACATATGGTTCCCCCCTCGGGCATAATGTCAACAAATTCGCCCCTCAAGCAATATCTCAGAATAATACCAGCCCTTGGGGAAATCACATAGAACAATGCCAGCCCCATGGGCTATATCTCACATCACAATGGGTGCCCGCACTCACTAGGGATGTGAAGATGTCACGACCCTGGTTCATCAATTGTGAACCTGTCATGACGGCACCCAATCTTCGTGACTAGGTAAGCCTAACACATTGCAGAATTCAACAGTTCGAGATAAAAACAGTAAACAAACACTAAATACAAAAGAAAATGTACAATGATGCCGCGTGGCACATACACTGAATAGACAACTCCTGAAAGTAACATCCAAAACGAGGAATCCCACGGGCAACACAAGCCAAGAAGTCTAACACTGCTCTAGTCACCAGAATTTGTCTAATACAAGGAGAGGAATCTAAATAACAGCTAATAACTAGGGATAGAATGAGAAGGAGACTTTGTGGATCTGTGGACGTAGCACATGTATACCTCAAGTCTCCAATGATTCTCCTTGACAGCTACAAGCGGTATGCCTGCTCAGATGCACCTGGATATGCACAATAAAAGTGTGCAGGAGAGTAGCATGAGTATACCACAAGGATACTCAGTAAGTGCCAAGCCTAACCTCTTTGGGGTGGTGACGAGGAAGGTCGAGGCCCTACTTAGATAAACATAAAAATAAATATGATATGGATAGATAATCGAAAATACAGTAAATCTGAGTATCTAGTAGAATAATGAGTACAACGGAAATAGGCTACAACTACAACTGCAATCTACTAATACAAGAACCACCACTACGGCTATTTATCATCGGGGATCTCCTGGTATCCCGAGGATCTCCTGGTATCCTCATCATATACATGAGGGAACTCAAAGTATCCCGAGGATCACCTAGTATCCTCCAGTTAATCAGTCATGTGCTGGGGATCTCTTAGTATCCGTCAGTTAATTAATCCCGAGAGGGGGGGGGGGATCTCTTAGTATCCGCAAAATAATCAATCATGTGCCAGGGATCTCTTGGTTTCCCGAACTTCCAAATCTCAGAACAAAATACAAATAGGGGAGCTCCCCGGATGCCGTACCGTAGTCCCAAAAGTAAACACATCACAACAAATTAATATTTAACAGAAAGAAGCTAAGTGCAGATAACAAGTAAACTCCAGAGTCTAGCATGCTTCACAAGAAAGACAGATATTGCAATTTAGTCAAATAGAGCAAAAAGGTTAATAACATGTTTTCCCCAAGCTAAAACAAGTAAAATTGCATTTTTAAAAGTTAAATATGTGAAGAAACACAGTTTAAATAAGCCAAGTAAGGTGAATTTTCAACAACTAGCACAAGTACACGCCCGTCACCTCGCGCACAAGGCATTTATACAACAACAATGATATCCTAAGGTGGGAGGTCTCCCACACAAAGTTAGACAAGCCACTTACCTCAAACCGGTACCAAAATCGCTAAGAAACAATGCCCTTGCGACGAGTATTCGACTCCGAGTTGCCCAAATCTATTCAAACCAATTACATATTGCAAACTACATCGCAAGTAACTAATTCCACTATTAAAATTAAAGATAAGGCGTGAAAATAGGTGAAATAACAAAAATGTCCCTCAATCCAACATCTCGGAATCGAATAATTTTTCCATTTTTAGAAACCTTGTACTCTCACGAGTCTAACCATGTAAAAATCTCCCAAATCGGAGGTCAAATGCCCCTTCAAATCCTCATAATTAGGTCTATGAACTTTACCCCAATTCCATTCAAAAATCCAAAATAAAGGTTGAAATCACGATTAGATTAGTGGGGTTTAGTCATATAGGAGTAAGGAATCGTTAACCAATACTTGTCTCTGAAAATCCCTCAAAAAATTCAAAAAACCGAGATCTCTAGCTTGAGTTTTTGTAAAAATGGAAGACGGGTTCGTTTTAAAATGTTTATATCTGCCCAGAGATTTTCTTCAGTGCGATCGCATAAGAAGGGATGCGATCGCGTAGAGTAAAAATTGAAGGCGTGGAAAATGCTCTATGCGAATGCAGTCAACAAGTTGCGATCGCGAAGTAGAAGAAGGCAGACCTATGCGATTGCGTATGGACCCCTACGATCGCATAGAGGAAATGAATCTCTGAGTCACCGGCTGGAGTTGTTCAGTGCGAACGCGGAAGGAAGTATGCGATCGCATAGAAGGAGGGGGCGGAGTTATGCGATCGCATTCAAGGGCATGCAATCACGCTGAAGGAAAAACGTCCCTCCACAATTTTCACTACGTGGTCGCAAGAGAGTGCATGCGATCACAGAGAAGAAAGTTCTGCAACAGTTACAGCAGAAAATCTACTATACTCTAAGTTCCAAAATTGCTCCGTTGAGCATCCGAAACACACCCCAGGCCCCTGGGACCTCAACCAAACCTACAGACATATTCCATAACATCATTCAAACTTGTACCAAACCTTAAACCACCTAAAACAATGTCGGAAAGATGAATTTATCAATGATTTGAACTTAAAAACTTCAAAACTTAACCAAACTCACTTTCGATTCAAAACCTAACCAAAACACATCCTATTGACTTGAAATTTTACACGCACATCCCAAATGACATGACGGTGCTGCAACAACTTCCGGAATCCCATTCCGACACCTCGAATAAAAAATTCACTATCAGACCGGAAACTTCAAAATTCTAACTTTCGGCATTTCTAGCCTAAATGAGCTACGGGCATCCAAAATACATTTCGAACATGCTCCCAACCCCGAAATCACCCAACGGAGCTAACAGAACCATCGGATTTCCATTCCAATGTCTTTTTCACATTGTTATGATTACACACTATTTTCCAACACTTAAGCTCTCATTTAGGGACTAAGTGTCCCAAAACTCTCCGAATTTTATTATTGAAAGTCCCGGCAAATCAAAATAGCAGAAATGAACTTAGGGGAAGAAGTTAATGGGGGAACGGGGCATAAATTCGACAGAGGACCGGCCGGGTCCTCACATCCTCCTAGACTTAAACATTCGTTCGTCCTCAAACGAGCATAGAGAACATACCCGAAGTAGCAAAAAGATGAGGGTATCGGCTGCACATATCCCGCTCGGTCTCCTTAGTCGCTTTTTTGGCCGGCTAACCCCGCCAATGAACCTTTACTAAAGCTATATCCTTTGACTTGAGCTTTTGGACCTGCCTGTCTAATATTTCCACTGGCTCCTCAATATACGACAAGTCATTATCCAACTAGACTGAAGTGAACTCCAACACCTGAGACGGGTCACCTTGATACCTCTGTAGCATCGTGACTTGAAATACCGGATGAACCCCGGCCAAAATGGGAGGTAAAGCAAGCTTATAACCATCCTTTCCAATCTGCTTCAAAATATCAAATGGACCAATGAACCTCGGGCTCAACTTCCCTTTCCTTCCAAACCTCATGACGCCTTTCATCGGCGAGACCCGAAGCAAAACCCACTCACCAACCATAAAGGAAACATCACGAACCTTCTGGTCCGCGTAACTCTTTTGTATGGACTGGAACGTACGAAGTCTATCCTTAATCACCTTAACTTTCTTGACCGCATCCTGAACAAATCAGTGCCCAACAAACTGGCCTCTCCCAGCTCGAACCAACCCACCGGGGAAAATAAGGCCTCATACGACGCCATCTGAATACTGGAATAATAACTGTTGTCGTACGCGAACTCAACCAATGGGAAGAACTAATACCAGGACCCTCTAAACACAATCACGCACATCAGAGCATATCCTCAAGAATCAGAATAGTGTGCTCAGATTGGCGTCCATATGAGGGTGAAAACTTGTACTCATAGTCACCTGGGTGCCCAACTCATGCTGGACGGCTCTCCAGAACAGTGATGTAAACACTGAACCCCTGTCTGAGATGATAAATTTGGGATGTCGTGCAGATGTACTATCTCTCTGATAAAAATACTCGTTAACCGCTCCACTGAGTAAGAAGTACAACTGGAATGAAATGAGCGGAACTGGTTAGCCGATCTATCACACCCCAAATAGAATTGAATTTCCTTGCCGTCCGAGGGAGACCAGTCACGAAATCCATAGTAATCCTCTCCCATTTCAACTCCGAAATCTCCATCTGCTAGAGTAACCCTCTCGGTCTCTGGTTCTCAGCCTTTACCTACTGACAATTGTGACATCTAGCGACAAACTCTACTATATCCTTCTTCATCCGCCTCCACCAGTAATGCTGCCTCAGGTCCTGATACATTTTTGCGGCACCTAGATGGATAGAGTACCGCGAGCTATGGGCCTCAGTCAATATCAACTCCCGAATATTATCAACATCGGGCCCACAGATGCGCCCTTGCATCCTCAATAAACCATCATCTCCAATAGTCACATCCCTAACGTCGCCATGCTGAACTGTGTCCCTGAGGACAAGCAAATGAGGGTCATCATACTGCCGCTCCCTGATACGATCAAATAATGAAGACCGTCAAACAATGAAGACTGAGAAACCATACAAGCTAAAACCCGACTGGGTATGAAAGGTCCAATCTCACGAACTGACTGGCTAAGACATGAAGATTCTTTGCCATAGGTCTCTCTGAAGTTGGTAAATATGCCAAACTCCCCAAACTCTCTGCCCAGTGACTCAATGAATCGGCTACCACATTGGCCTTGCCTAGTTGATAAAGAATAGTTATATCATAATCCTTCAGTAGCTCCAACCATCTCCTCTGGTGCAAGTTCAGATCCTTCTTCTTGAACAAGTGTTGCAAACTCCGATGATCTGTATAAATCTCACAAGGAATGTCATACAAATAATGACGCCAGATCTTCAAGGCGTGAACAATAGCAACTAAGTCAAGGTCATGGACATGATAGTTCTTTTCATGTACCCTCAACTATCTGGACGCGTAGGCACTCACCCTACTGTCGTGCATCAACACCTCTCCAAGTTCAACTCGTGAGGCATCACAATATACTGCATAGGACCCCGAACCAGCAGGCAAAATCAAAATAGGGGCTGAAGTCAAAGCCGCCTTGAGCCATTGGAAGCTCGCCTCACACTCGTCTGACCATTGAAAAGGAGCACTCTTCTGGGTTAATCTAGTCATAGGGGCTGCAATCGATGAGAACCCCTCCACAAAATGACGGTAATACCCCGCCAGGCCAAGGAAACAACGAATCTCTGTAGCTGAGGAGGGCCTGAGCCAACTTTGCACGGCCTCCACCTTCTTCAGATCTACCCGAATGCCCTCACTCAATACCACGTGGCCTAGGAATGCCACCGAACTCAACCTAAACTCACATTTTGAGAACTTTGCATATAATTTCTTTTCTCTCAGGGTCTGAAGCACTGTCCTCAGGTGCTACTAATGATCTTCCCGACTCCGGGAGTATACAAGAATATCATCTATGAAAACAATGACAAACGAGACGAGATAGGGCTTGAATACACTGTGCATCAAATGCATAAAAGTTGCTGGGGCATTTTCAGCCCAAATGACATGACAAGGAACTCGTAATGACCATACCGAGTCCTAAAAGCAGTCTTCGGGATATCCGGCTCCCGAATCTTTTACTGGTGATAGCCTGAGCGCAAATCAATCTTAGAAAATACATGTGCGCCCTGAAGCTGGTCTCATGGATACGAGGCAAAGGATATCAATTCTTCAGTGTAACTTTGTTCAACTGACGATAATCGATACACATGCGCATAGAACCACCCTTTTTCTTTACAAACAAGACAGGAGTACCGTATAGTGAAACACTAGGCCGAACAAAACCCTTATCAAGCAATTCCTATAACTGATCCTTCTACCCCTTCAACTCAGGAAGAGCCATACAGTAAGGAGGAATAGATATGGGCTGAGTTCCCAGCAATAAATCAATACCAAAATCAATGTCCCGATCGGGCGACATGCCTGGAAGATCAGTTGGGAACACATTGGGGAAATCCGTACTACTAGGACAAAGTCAATAGAAGAGGTATCATCACTGACATCTCTCCATAGGCTAAATACGTGGTACACCCCTTCTCAACCATACGTTGAGGTTTAAGAAAAGATATAACTCTGCTAGGAGTGTGATCAAAATACCACTCCACTCAATACGTGGAATACCTTGCATAGCCAGCGTCATGGTCTTAGCGTGATAATCATGAATAGCATACTGGGGAGACAACTAGTCCATGCCCAAGAATATATTGAAATCAACCATGTCAAGTAATAAAAGATCTGCCCTGGTCTCAAAACCATGAATAGTAACCGAACATGACCGATATATGCGGTCCACAACAAGGGAATCTCCCACGGAGTATAAACATAATAGGAGATCTCAAGGTCTCTCGGGTTGTACAAAAATATGGAGCAAAATAAGATGATACATAAGAATATATAGATCCTGTATCTCTTAGAACCGATGCCTCTCTGTGACTAATCAATATAATACCTATGATAATCAAATCGGAGGTGACAGCCTCGGCACGTTTAGGAATAGCATAAAATCTGGCCCGACCCCGCCCTCGAGGGCAACCTCTATCTCCCCGATCTCCGCCCCTCGCTGGCTGGGCAGTTGGGGTGGTAGCTGGAGCTAGAACAATGGCCTGAGAATCCCACTGGGTACGCTGCTGTTGAGACTACTGTGGAGGTGCACTCCTTCCAAGCTTGGGGCAATACCAAACCACATGGTGAGTATCCTCGCACTCATAACATGCTCTGGGATGGTGCGATGGTTGTGACTGACTGGGCCTTCACCTGCTAGACTGGCCCCTAGAAGTACCCCGCGCGGGAGGCGCACTGGAAACCAAAGGTGCATAATAAGGCTCTTGAGATCTGTGAGGAGCTGGGGTACTGCTGGGTGAAGAAAGAGCTAAGTGAACTGGGTGACCTGTATAACCCCTACCGTGACGTCCTGCTCATGAAGTACGCGTACCAGAGAAATGACCAGACTCTCGATACCTCTTGGCCTCTCTCTCCTCCCGCTCTCTAGAATGCATACCCTCTATCCTACAGGCTATGCTGACTACCTGCTGATAGGGTATATCCATCTCCAAATCTCGTGCCATGCCAGACCTGATGGAAGGAATAAGACCCTTGATAAACCTGCGAACCCTTTCACAAAAAATAGCGACCAAAGCTGGCGCATACCTGGACAACCTAGTATAACAGATGGAATACTCAGAGATAGTCATAGGGCCCTAGCGCACATGCTCAAACTCAGCGCGCCATGCATCTCGGAGGCTCTGGAGAACAAACTTCCTCTGAAAAATATCTAAAAATTGAGTCCAAGTTAGGGAGGTAGCCTCATCCGGAATGTCTAACTCAAAAGTACGCCACCAATCATAGGCGGCTCCTCGAAGCTACGAAAGCTGCAAAAGAAACCCCGCTCGGGGCAGTAATATCCATGGTGCAAAAGATGAGGTGAAAATCCTCCAAGAACCCAAAAGCATCATTTGTAGCTAGCCCGCTGAAAATAGGGGGGTAATACTTCTAAAACCTCTCCAATCTATGCTACTTATCCTCCGAAGAAGGTTCCCCATCCTCGGGCTGAACCGGTAATGTAGGCTGGGTAGGGATAATATTAGAAATCTGTCCCATATGCACCCTCTGCTCTAGAGTGTGGGCTGTGAGAGTCTGGGCTTCTCCCCCGGCCTGGGATGTGGCTGCAGGAAGTGGAAGTAACTCTGCCTGGGATAGAGTAGTATACGTGCTAATAAACTGCGCCAATGCCTCCTGAACAGCTGGAGTAGTGGAGGCTGTGGGCTTGTCAGGTGACTGAGTCCTGGTTGAATTCGCTGATGGTACCTTGTTGGCTGCACGTGCAAGTGCCCTCGCTGTACCCCGCACGCGTCCACGACTCCTGCCTCGACCCCTGCCTCTACCGGCTGCAGGAAGGGGTGCGGGTGCCTGATCGTCCCGGGTCGTGCGTGTCCTCACCATATGTGAGAGAATGGAAGGCAGAAGTTTAGAATCGATGCCAAAAATAATAGCACGGCAAGAAATTAAATGAAGTGACGATTTTCCCTAAAAAATAACATAGCCTCCCGTAGATAAGTACAAACGTCCCCGTACCGATAAGCGAGACTCTAAATAACCGGCCTGTGTCCTGTGACTCCTATGAACCTAGAGCTCTGATACCAACTTGTCACGACCCTGGTTCACCAGTCGTGAACCTGTCATGATGGCACCCTGTCTTCGCGACTAGGTAATCCTAACACATTGCGGAATTTAACAGTTCGAGATAAAAATATTAAACAACCACTAAATACAAAAGAAAATGTATAATGATGCCACTTGGCACATACAGCGAATACACAACTCCTAATATTAACATCCCAAAGCTCAAAATCCCACGGGAAACACAGGCTTCAAGAAGTCTAACACTGCTCTAGTCACCAGAATTTGTCGAATGCAAAGAGAGGAATCGAAATAACAGCTAATAACTAGGAATGGAATGAGAATGAGACTTGCGGATCTGCGGACGTAGCAGATGTATGCCTCAAGTCTCCAATGATTCTCCCAGACAGATACTGGTGATATGCCTGCTCAGATACACCTTGATCTGCACAACAAAGGTGTGCAGAAGAGTAGGATGAGTACACCACAGCGGTTGTCAGGAAGTGCCTAGCATAACCTCGATGGGGTAGTGACGAGGAAGGTCGAGGCCCTACTGAGTTAAACATAAGAATAAATACGAAATGGATAGACAGTCAGAAATAAAATAAATCTAGAGTATCCAGCAGAATAATGAGTATAACGAAAATAGGTTACACCTACAATCTACGAATACAAGGACAACCACTACGGCTATATATCATCACGGATCTTCTGGTCTCCCGAGGATCTCATAGTATCCTCATCATATACATGAGGGATCTCCGAGTATCCCGAGGATCTCCTTGTATCCTCTAGTATCCGACAGTTAATTAATCCTGAGCGGGGGATCTCTTAGTATTCGCCAAATAATCAATCATGTGTCGGGGATCGCTTGGTATCCCGCACTTCCAAATATCAAAACAAAATACGAACAGGGGGAGCTCCAGGGATGCCGTCCGGTAGTCCCAAAAGTAAACACATCACAACAAATTAATATTTAACAGAAAGAAGCTAAGTGCGGAGAACAAGTAAAATCTAGAGTCTAGCGTGCTTCACAAGAAAGACAGATATTGCAGTTTAGTCAAACAGAACAAATAAGTTCCTAACATACTTTCCCTAAGCTAAAATAAGTGAAATTGCATTTTTAACAATTAAATATGTGAAGAAACACAATTTAAATAAGCCAAGTAAGGTGAATTGTCAACAACTAGCACAAGTACACGCCCGTCACCTCGAGCACAAGGCATTTATACAACAGCAAAGACATCCTAAGGGGAGAGGCCCCCCACACAAAGTTAGACAAGCCACTTACCTCTAACTGGTACCAAAATCGCTAAGTAACAATGCACTTGCCACGAGTATCCGACTCCGAGTGGCCCAAATCTATTCAAACAAATTATATATTGTACATACCATCGCAAGTAACTAATTCCACTATTAAAATTAAAGCTAAGGCACAAAAATAGGTAAAATAACCAAAATGTCCCTCAAGAAAATGTCTCGGAATCGAATAACTTTCACATTTTTAGAAACATCGTACTGTCAGGAGTTTAACCTTATAAAGATCTCTAAAATCGAAGGTCAAATTCCCCTTCAAATCCTTACAATTAGATCAAAAAACTTTACCCCAATTTTAATTCAAAAATCCGAAAGTAATGGTTGAAATCACGATTAGATAGTTGGTTTTAGTAATATAGGAGTAAGGAATTGTTACCCAATAGTTGCCTATGAAAAGCCCTCGAAACATCTCCCAAAACCGAGCTCTCTAGCTTGAGTTTTTGTAAAAATGGAAGAAGGGTTCATTTTGAGATGTTTATATCTCCCTAGGGATTTTCTCCAGTGCGATCGCATAAGAAGGGATGCGATCGCGTAGAGTAATAATTGAAGGCATGGAAAATGCTCTATGCGAACGCAGTCAACAGGTTACGATCGTGGAGTAGAAGAAGGCAGACCTATGCGGTCGTGTAAGGAAACCTACGAGTGCATAGAGGAAATGAACCTCTGAGTCACCGGCTAGAGTTGTTCAGTGCGAACGCGGAAGGAAGTATGCGATCGCATAGAAAGAGGGGGAAGAGTTATGCGATCACATTCAAGGACCTGCGATCGCATTGAAGGAAAAATGGCCCTCCACAATTTGCACTATGCGGCCGCATGGGAGTGCATGCGATCACAGAGAAGAATGTTCTGCAACAGTTACAGCAGAAAATCTGATATACTCTAAGTTCCAAAATTGCTATGTTGAGCATCCGAAACACACCCGAGGCCACCGGGACATCAACCAAACCTACAGACATATTCCATAACATCATTCATACTTGTACCAAACAGTAAACCACCTAAAACAACGCCAGAAACTCGAATTAATCAATGATTTGAACTTGAAAACTTTAAAACTTCACCAAACTCGCTTTCGATTTAAAACTTAACCAAAACACATCCGATTGACCTGAAAATTCGCACGCACGTCCCAAATTACATGAAGGTGCTACGTCAACTTCCAGAATCCCGTTCTGATCCTCAGATCAAAATTTCACTATCGGACGGGAAACTTCAAAATTCTAACTTTCAGCATTTCTAGCCTAAATGAGCTACTGGCATCCAAAATACATTCTGAACACACTCCCAACCCCTAAATCCCCAAATGGAGCTAACGGAACCATCGAATTTCTATTCTGAGGCCATCTTCACACTGTTCTAATTACAAACCATTTTCCAACACTTAAGCTCTTATTTAGGGACTAAGTATCCCAAAACTCGTCAAATTTTATTACTCAACGTCCCGATAAACCAAAATAGCAGAAATGAACTTAGGGGAAGAAGTTAATTGTCTAACGGGGCATAAATTAAAAAGACGACCGGTCAGATCATCACAGAAGACTCCTAGAGGGGCCCATTATGGCCCAAGGGCAATATCAAGCCATCTCATGGCATCATCTCTAGGCTCTTGGCCTCATATCAGCTAACCGCCTCGTGACGTACATATCTCAGGCCCTTGGCCTCATAATAAGAATCAGTGTATCACTGTAGCGGCGTGTAGCATGACCTAAAATATATTCTCACAACATAAGCCATCAGCCTTACTCACTTAAAAATCTCTTAAGTCTCCCGGGCAACAGTAAAACATAATGCTCAACCCCAGAATATTTTTTGAAACATTATATCAACTGTTAAAGTAGAGTAAACATGTCTAGGTTTTGAAAACAGTGAAAAATAATATGATTGAGTTCAAGTATAAAGTCAAAACAGTGAGGAAATATAAAAAAAATCCCCGAAGGATTTAAATAATTGGCACGAAGCCCCAAATATAACATTCGGCCCAAGTAATGATTATAACAAATAGATTTTAGTCAAATATACAATAAAATAATCAATCGAGATAGATCAAGTCATAGTCCCCAATAGTGCACGACCCCATGCTTGTCATCAAGCGTGTGCCTCACCTCAATATAGCACCACGATGTGCATATCTAGGGGTTTCAAACCCTCAGAACATCATTTACAAATATTACTCTCCTTGATCCGGTTCAAACACTAGTCCATAATTCCTTTGCTCACACAAATCGACCTCTGGATGCTCCAAGTCTAGCCACAATCTGTACATAATTATTAAAATGTGCTAAGGGAATGAAACCCACTCGAAAATATCTAATTAACATCAAAAATTTTGAAATTGCTCAATTCCGACCCCCGGAACCACATCTCAAAATCAAATAACATTAACATCAATGAAATCTTCATCCTCTCACGAGTCTATACATATTAAGAACATAAAAAACGGACATCAAATGGCCCTTCAAATCCATACTCAATGGTCTACTAATCTCAAGCCATAATCCCTTAATTTTCTTCCTTGATTCCACTAATACCATGATTAAACAATGGGAAAATGATCATAAACATGAGTAATGAGGCTTAGGGAACTTACCCAACAGATTCTCTTCGAGTCTCCCTTGAATTCACTGGCCTAGCTCGCTTCCCATCTTCAAAAAACGGAGAGCTTAGAAAAATTTCACGAATGAACATTATATACTTTATAGCCCAGGTATTTCTGCACCTGCGGTCCCATTACCGCTTTTGTGATCCTACTTCAGAGACGTTCCACCACATCTGTGGTCTTCATTAAAATGACAAATCTCCGCATTTGCAGTTAAACGCGCTCATGAAACCGCTTCTACGGTTCCTGAAGGATTTCATATTGACCACATCTGTGGCTGCTTTACGCATCTGCGATCATCACACCTCCGGCCTCCCAACTGCAGGTGCGTTTATGACAGAACCAAAAGCTTCAGCTGCAACTAAAATTTCAAATTCTTCCGTCAACCATCCAAAATCGCGCTGAGATCCCAGAACCTCAACCAAAAGCACAAACATATCCCAATACCTTATCCAAACTTATTCCAATCTTCAAAATGCCTTAAATAACACCAAATCAACCAAAACATATCAGATTCAAGCAAAACTTTCAAAAATCTTCCAAATTCCATTTTATATCAAAAGCCCTTCCAAACCACGTCCGAATGACCTGAAAGTTTTTACACACATCCCAAATGACATAATGGAACTACTGCAACTTCCGGAATTCTATTCCGACCCCTATATAAAAATCTAACCTATCAACCGAAAAATGGTAAAAATTTCAATTTTCCCAATTCATGCCTAAACCTTCCACGGGCCTCCGAAATGCATGAAGATCATGCTCCTATGTTCCAAATCACCTAACAGAGCTAACCAAATCATAAAAATTTTGATCCGAAATTATATAACAATAAGGCAAATCATGGTCAAACCTTTCAATTTCAAGCTTCGAACTTCATTCCGATTACCCTAAAAACTAAAACCAATGATTTACATAAGTCATAATCCATCACACAAATCAAGTCATGCCCAAGAACTGACGAACAAAGTTCAAAAACTCAAAATAACCGGTCGTGTCGTTACAAAAATATAAACAAAAATAGAACATAATATGAGACAATTATGAGGTAAGAAATGAAATGTAGCTGTCATGACCCAAAATCCACTAAGGATCGTGATGACGCCGGACACACTGTCAGGCAAGACAACACCAAGAAGTTAACTAAATTTCCATTTCAATATTTTCCAAAAATATTTTCTTTATGCATTTAACAATAATTAATGAAATTCATAGAAGTAAAAACAATGGTCTTTAACAAACTTAATATTGAATAATTCCAGAATTATTCCAGAACCCGGTGTGCATGAGTTATCTCTAGGAAACAATATAATACAAAAATTGTCTGGAATACAAATTTGACGGAAAGAAAATACACTAATTTGAAAGAGACTCTACTGGATGCGGGTCGTCTCGAGAAGTGCAGCTCGCCTAAGTCTCTGTATCAACCATGCTGCTATGCCCACTAGGCCATTTGAGATATATATGCGTGTGCAATAAAAATGCATAGCAAGTGTAGCATGAGTACAAAAATAACGTGTACTCAGTAAGTATCCCATCTAATATCGATGAAGTAGAGATAAGAGGTCGACTTCGACACTTTCTAGTGATCCAATAATGATATACCAGTGTTATAATAAACCGAGCATTTGATATAAAAATATGGTTGTAACTCAATAGCATGAAGCAAGTAAGCAGTTCTTCCATTTATGGAAATTTTCAAATTCATTTTTCATCATTTATACGTTTATTTCAGGCCAGGTAGAACAAATATCGAAATCTATAAATCTCTAGGCAAGCAATACAAGCATGTGCAAATCATGCCGAGGTTGTACGGCCCGATCCAACAATATTTAAATTATGCACTGCCAGAGGGTCGAATGAAGCGAACCATAGATGCATCTATTTTTTCGCTCGCGAATCATACATGTGTGCGGTCAAATTAAAATAAATACATCAAATAATCAATCAAGAATACATCAAGGAGAAATTATTCAAAGAAGGGTAAATTTCTTTTTTAAAAGTTAGAAAACTAATGTCTAACTTTTTAGAAATTTAATTACTAATTACAGTATGCTTTAAGAATTTTAAATCAACATCAAGATTGCAAATATTACAAGTAAAGCATGCTATTTGTTCCTAGACTATCTGGAGTTAAGCATAATAGTAGCTATGTACGGACTATCATCACCTCGTGCGTACATATCCCCCACAAATGCGAGCACGTATTTGATTATTTTACCTATGGGAATAATTTCCTCTTACAAGATTAGAAAGGAGACTCATCTCGCTCTGAAGTGCACTTTCCAGTCCAAGATTATGCTCAAACCCTCAACTCGGTACGGAACCATTCAAAACTAAAGAAATAGTGTATAAACTAGTCAATACATGTTCAAAAATTCATATTCCAACTATTAAGGTGATTACCCAACCCTAAATGTAATATTCCTAAAATTCATCCCCGGGCCCATGTGCCCGAATTTCTAAATTTTTTAAAGAAAGTTGTTACTCATAACCATATAAAGTCAAATATATGATTTTTACCAAATTCCATAACCAGTTTCGTGGTAAAAAATCTCATTTTATACAAAACCTAGGTTTTCATACCCTTGATTTCATCAATTTTTACATGTTAATCTATCTATATTCTATGTATTAAACTCATGTTGAATAGAAATTACTTACCTTAAAGTGCTAGATGAAAATCCTCTTTCAAAAGCTACAAAAATCATTCAAATCCAAGACATAAGACTCAAAAATGAGTGAAAATGTCTTACATCCATTTTTTAGGCATTCTGCCTAGGCAAGTCGCATGTATGAAATGTGATTTTGCCTGATTTTTGGGCAAATTAAACTATTATCGTCCTTCAGTTAATGGACCATAACTTTCTGTACCAATGTACAAATAATGAATGGTTTACCTTTACTGTAATTAGAATCAATAATCAACAACTTTCATGTTTTGCAAACTTTCAGAGTCCTTATAGATTTTATTATATAAGCTTTCAAAATAGGCTCCTCGCATCAGAAATTTCTGGAGAAATTTCAAAATAACTTTACCAGTTCAATCGATCATACCATTTTGTACAAATACCCAACTGATAAATGATTTATCTTTGTGAAAATTAGAATACAAGAGCTACAACTTTTATATTTTATAAATTTTCAGATTCCTTATAGTGATCAAGATATAAGCTCCCAAAATGTATTAACCCAATATTTTTTCAATATACTTACTAATTGCGGGGTTGGAGAATTATTTCTTTTATATAATTATAGGACCTAAGCTAGTAGAAGAGAACATATTGTACCGCATAAGATAGTGCGTTAAATAAGTGGCTAGTGGTTAATTGTTTAAACTTTCACACACACACATATATAAAGAAAATTTATTAAATGAATAGAGTGGGCCAAGCCCATTTTTTGGTGGCTGCCTGTTTTACTAACCCAAGGGTTGATAAAAGTGGGTATTTTAAAGTAGTTCTATAAGAAAACACTAAATCCCTGAGGGAAAAATCCAGGCCTAACTTTGTGCGGAATTTTGTGGGAAAATTCAAGAACACTGGTAATATATCTTACCTCTAAAATAATGTATACTAGATTGATGAAAAAAAATTAGGGTTAAGAGTTATTTATATTCTTACAATAATGATAGTAATGCGATAATAATAATGTTTTCATGGTAATAAATTAATGATTAGTGGTATTGAACGTTACTGGAATTCAATTTTAGTGTACACAGATTGAATTTCTGTTCTTTCATTAGCGTGAGGGACAATAATGACGATTCATTGATGAATAGATGAAGTAAAAATCGATACTCTTAAAAAAAGAAAATTAGTATAAAATGGAAGGTTCGAAATCAAGGCCTCAGTTATTGTGTTATTTACAGTGCCGTTGTACGTGAAATATAAGAATCAGTTATAATGTAATGATTGCAAGTATTGATTGAAGCAATAATAAAGTTGATTAATTATATGGAATAAGTTCAACTGAAGCAACGGTTTCGGCACTTTTCGAATTACACTATTGGCATTTGTATGTATATAAATTATTTATTTAATCGGATCGGATGTATTTGATTTGTCCCGAGATTATTTATCTGGACTAATTAAGACGTGCTATTTAATATTTTGGATAGATTGAGACAATTGGAGGCCGATAGATTGGTGTTCTAGATGTTGCATGGTTGCGGAATTTTCTGTTAGCGAGGTAAGTGAGACTTTAAGCTTTGATACTTGCTTTTTTAAACATGTTTTAAAAGTATATTTTCTCTGCCTGGTCCATGTATTGTGATAAGCGTACCTTTGGCAGAGTCGGTGGTCTTAGACTAGCCGTAAATATATTATTTGATGAAGAAAAAGAAATATTATATTATAAGTTGTTTGATAGTGTGATACGGTTGTGCGCCATGATGTTGAGTTTGATATGGCTATTGCGCCATGATGTTGGGTTTGTTACGGCTGTGCGCCATGATGTTGAGTATGATATGGCCGTGCGCCATGATGTTGAGTTTGATACGGATGTGCGCCACGATGTTGAATTTAATATGGTTGTGCGCCACGATGTTGAGTTTGATACGGCTGTGCGCCATGATGTTGAGTTTGATACGGCTGTGCGCCATGATGTTGAGTTTGATACAACTATGCGCCATGATGTTGGGGCATTGGTGTATGGCTTTGTACATCACCCGAGCATTGTGTATGCTCTGTTACATATTTGAGGCATTGTGGTGCCGTTGTGGACTCTTGGTGTGTTGGTAAAATTTTTTCACTGCAATTATGATAGGACCTTAGTGGGTATCCTTGTTGGTTAATTCTTATTAAATGTTGGTACGCATATAATGAGTTATTGTATAGTTATCATATTTATTATATTATTCGTATTGTAGTGTATTTGAATTTTCTAACACTTGTTCCAGAGGTATTTAAAGTGGCAGGCCAAAGATTTTACTGGGTTATATTTACATATAACTCACTCCTTACATGCATCTCTATGCAGATACTATTGGTAAAGATGGAGCTAGTAGCTGACGAGTTTGCTAGAGTTGATTCAGTTATTAACGTGAGCCATCACATTGTTCGTGGAGGCCACCAAAAGTGTCTTTATCTTTTATTCATACGATGTCTTTTTTTTTTTTGATTTAAATTTAGCTTTCATTGATATCAACAAAAATTACAATGAAGAGTTCATAGTAGTAGTATGGACTAACTACTACTTTACAGTTCAATACTATGCTAATACAAGAATTTACACCTAAGGCTAAGGGTAATGGTTAAGTTGTCGCAGTCCTGCTTGCCAACGCTTACAGTTTCTGCCACGAATATGAATGAGCATTGCAACCTCTCAGCAGAACTAGTTTACCTCTAATGGTTTTCCCTCAAATCTAATATAGTTTCTATTTCTCCAAATGAGTGCAACTGTGGTCACAAAGGTAGTAGCAGCAACAGCCTTATGCGACACTTTACTTCTAGCTAGGCAGCATATCCATTGGACTTCAGTATCCCAACTACCAATTGTTTTGTTATAGCCCAGCCAACAGCAGATTCTATGCCACAATCGATTAGTGACTGGACATTCAAAAAACAGATGAGCAAAGACCTCTACCTGTTGATCACAGAATACACATTTCTCATCCACATTCACTCCAATATTAAGTAGTCTGTCGACAGTAGGGAGTCGACCTTGAGCAGCAAGCCAAGCAGTGAATTTGTGTCGAGGCAGAACATTAGATGTCAATAGCAAATTCTTCCATTCCACCCTAGGATAGATAGGAAGCATAACATGGTATAGTTTCTGAATATGGAATTTTCCAAGCCTGCATTGTCCATCCAGTCTAAGCATGAGATCACCTTGCAATTGTTGCATATTCAGAAGAGGAATTCAGCTGTCTATTATTTTTCTAACTACCCAAGATGCTGCCTTGGGAATGGGCATTGTAGCAATGTCACGTTCTTAATATAATAGTAGTGTATCCACTTGATCCATAAACAATCATTCTTCCTAGCCAAATCCCACAGTAGCTTAGTGATAGCAGCCTTATTCCATACCTGCATGTCTATAATGTTGAGTCCTCCAGCAGTGATAGGTCTACAGATTCTTTCTCATGCTACCGGAGCTCTTCTAGATATTGTTGCACTTTCAGTCCACAGATAAGATCTGCAGACAACTTCTATAATTTTTATCAATTTCTTAGGCAATATGATATTTGTGCCCAATAAGTTTGGATCCCAAATATCACAGTTTTGATCAATTGACATCTACCTGCATAAGATAATAATTTGGCAGACCAGCAGGTGACTTTATCTGTTATCCTCTCTATCAGTGGCAGATAATGGTGGATGGCAAGCTTCTTAGAATGGAGAGGTATCCCTAAATATTTGAAAGGTAATTGGACTTCAATGAATCCCAAAGACTCTAGTATGACCTCTTTGACTGTCTGATGAACCCCAGCCAGATAAACAGCACTCTTGGTGTTGTTTGCAGACAGCCCAGAAGCTGCAGAGAATGAAAGGAATGCACCATGCAAAATCTGGATAGATATAATATCAGCTCGACATAATAAGAGAAGATCATCAGCAAAACAAATATGGGCACAGTTCAGCTTCCTGCATCTTGGATGGAAACTGAAGTCTCCATTCCTATGCAATTGAGCGAACATCCTATTCAAGTATTCCATAGCTAGGACAAACAAGTAAGGTGACATGGGATCACCTTTTCGGATACCCCTTCTAGCAAGGAAAGGCCGAGTGAGACCACCATTCATCACTAGTGAGTAAGTCACAGAAGAGGCACAAGCCATTGTCCAATTAACAAACTTAGCAGGGAACCCTAGATCAATAAGTAATTGTTTGAGGAAGCTCCATTCAAGAGTGTCATATGCCTTACTCAAATCCACCTTCAAAACACACCTAGGAGATATACCTTTTCTGGAATATCCCTTGAATATTTCATGGCTGAGCAGGATATTATCCTCCTCCCGTCAATAAATGCAGACTGGGCTTTACCAACAATATCATCAATGACAGATTTCAGCCTCCTAGTAATGACTTTAGATATGATCTTATAGATGGTGGTGCAGCATGCAATGGGTCTATAGTCTTTCACTGTTCTAGGAGCTTTAACTTTAGGCACAAGGGCAATGGCAGTAGTATTGACCATGTAAGGCAGCTTACAGGTAGTAAAGAAATCCTTTGTAGCAGCATATACATCCTCCTTGACAATCTCCCAGTTGCTAGTAAAGAACTCCATAGGGAAGCCATCTACACCTGGTGCTTTGTCTTTAGGCATATCTTTGATAGCTTCAGTGATTTCTTCCAGAGTAACATCCTGAATAAGTGACCTTTGCTGTGATAAGGTCAGACAGTGTCCTTCCTTAACAATAGCAGTGTTAATACAAGGTAATTCATCAACACATTCACCCATTAATGACTTGAACACCTCAATAAATTCCTGCCCCAGAGCCACTGGATCTGTCAGCTTCATACCTGCATCTGTGTATATAGAAGTAATACTATTCTGACTGGTTCTGATCCTCCACAGAGCATGAAAATATTTAGTATTGGCATCTCCACAATCTATCCAGCATGACTTTGATTTCTGCCTCATAATTTGCTCTTCTACATTGCTCCATTTCTCAATGTCATTAAGAGCTTATTTCTCCTCTTTAAACAGCTGCTCAGAAAATGGATTATGTAGAAGCTGATTCTGTATAATATCCAATTATTCTCTAGCATGGATTAGCTTCTGTTTATAGGAAGCCATATGACTGTTCAGTTCTATTAAATGCTGCTTCAAGTTCTTCATTTTGTACCATATCTGTTGCAAAGGTGAACCTTCATACTTCTGATACCATACATGCTGCAAAATAGAAGAAAACTGAGGATCGTCCATAATAGCCTTATAAAATCTGAAAGGTTTAGGATGCAATAGCTTTTGACTCCCAAACTATATGAGAATAGGGGAGTGGTCAGAAACTGAGGGATTCATAAAATCAACTTCTAGATGTCCATACTGCTGAAGCCACTGAAAATTACCAAGTGCCCAATCAATTTTGCTATAAACCTGCTTATTTGTCCATGAATACTTCCACCCTTTTGATCTGAGGGGAGTCAATTGAGAATCACAAATAAGCTCTTTAAACCCTCTAACTTCAGCATCTGTAACAGGAGATCCAATCCTATCATCAGAGTATAAGACAGAATTAAAGTCACCATTGATTAACCATGCATCTTGACGGGGATCATTAAGTAATCTCAGATCATCCCATAACTGCTTCCTCAGAATTGCAGAATTGTGAGCATAAATGACACTCAAGTGTATTCTGATTTTATTCAAAAGATCTTCTAACAGGCAATGAATAAACTGGTCAGTCACACAGGATATATGGATCTGAATGTGAGGCTTCCAGATTAGCCATATTCTCCCATTGACAGCTTTGGAATAGTTGTAGTGGACCTTCCACCCTTTAGCAATCTTATCAATAATTCTATGTGCTTTATGTTCCATAACTCTAGTTTCAAGGCATCCCAGGACATCAACTTTATTTCTAGCCAGAAAGTTTTTCAGTTCTTTCTGTTTATGGGCTTTATTAAGCCCCCTAATGTTCCATGTAATTATAATCATGGATCATTAGACAGCAAACTCCAAGAAGGACTAGGATCCTGCTGTTGCCCCCTCCTACCATCATCAAGAAATCCAGCAACAACCTTGCCCTTATCTTGGTCAACCAAAACCTCAGTATCACCACTATCAATACTCTCCTGATTGCCAGTGTCATCTAATTCATTCCCCTGACTTGCAACCATATCAGTATTAATCTGAACCCTCTGTATCCTCTCATCATGATGAGCAGATTGTACTGGCAAGCTAGGCAATGTAGTTGCAGGCATTGCCATGCTTTCTGGTGTATTTGCATTAGCTTTAGGTATCCATTCCTGCCTTGTAGACTTTCCTGGTTTCTTGACACGAGGCTTTTGTCTTATTTCCTTTCCTTGCTCCTGCATTTCCTGAACCCCTTCATTATGACCATTGTACCAACAGTCAAGAGATTCATGACCAAACTTCAAAGAGTGATTGCAAAAATACAGGTTTCCAGTCATACTCAATCCCTTGTATCTTCATCCCTAAAGGAGTTTCAATTTCAATTTCTTCAGGTAAAGGAAAGGCAGCATCTACTTCAACCAATACTCTGGCAAATGAGATCTTCTAAAAATGAGCTGTGAACTTATCTGTGTACAGAGGCTTACCCACTGCACTGGCTAATTTGCTTAATATTTCAGGAGACCAGTAACCTACTGGTAGGCCAGGAAACCGAGCCCAAACAGGTACAGTACTAAGAACAGCATTTTGAAAAGAGAAATCAACATCCCAAGGTTTCAGCACCATAGGCTTGTTCCTGTACGAGTATGGTCCAGATTGGAGAACTAAGTTCTTATCCACAACATTATTGAATCGAAAGATACAATAGCCTTCAGAGTGTAGTAGAATCTGTGGTTTAGCCACAAAATTCCAGACATGCATAACAAAATTCTCCAAAGTTTTCACAGTGGGATTATCACCGATGATGTATCCAATTAATGAAGCACTCCAGTACTCCGACTGAGTTTTCAGTTCAACTTTACTGATTTTAACTACTTTTTTTCCTTCCCTATCAATAGGCTGAACAAATGAGAGAGCCTTACCCATATTACGATTACCCCTGATAACCTCGGCAACAGTAGGAGAGGAGTGCTCAGATATGACGATATCAGAGAACTGCAATTTTCTTACAGCCAAGCTTGCAGGATCTGCATCGTTCACCTTCAATTGAGGCTCAACATTGACAATTTCATCAGCATGCAAATTATTGGTTGCTTGAAATTTCTGTGGTAGAAAGTTTCCAAACGTTAATGGTTCAAGTTCTTTAGTTACCCCCGGAGCTGGAGTAACGATTTGGGCAGTGGAGAAGGCTGGTTGTTGCCGGCGACGCGCCATTATCGGCGAGAAAGCTTCGAGCTAACTTACGCCAAATAGTATTGTTTCATTGGCTAAACGTGCGCCGATGGTTTTCTTTTGGTTAGTGCAAAAAAATCATACGATGTCTTTGTAATTCCCTTAGATGCTCCATGGTCTAGTGTGAGATTTGGGCTGGAGTATTGTTCTTCCAATTTAGTTGTTCTTATTCATAAATATTTATGGAACAATTTGGGGTTAATCATCCCCATCTAATTATCAAAATATTGGAACTTACATTCATTTCGGTTGAGTTTTGAATAAATTTTGAGCATATAGTATAAGTTGGTTCGCTTTGAATGTAGTATTAGCTAGGTGCCAATCACGTCTAAGGGTGTATTTTGGGACGTGACAAAAAATTAGCTCTATGATAGCACCTGTTGCTGTCCAAAAACAACTTCTGCAGCAGAAAAATGCAGCAACTCTATTTGTCCGAAATCTATTTCGTTAACCTTTCGAAATCTACCCGATGCCCTCGGGACCTTAACCAACTATACCAACATACCCCAAAATACAAAACGAACTTAATTGAGGCTTCAAACCACGTCAAACAACGTCACAACTACAAGTCGCGTATCGAATCGAATAATGAGTTTTAATATCTTACAACTTCTATATTTTATGCTGAAACATATCAAATAAATCTGGAATTACTTCAATTTTTTCAAACAAGTGATATTCGAATTTACGGACCTACTCCAACTTTCAGAATCAAAATCCGACCCCAATATTAAAAAGTTAACTCTCGGTCAAACTTCTCAAAAATATTCAAATTTCTAACTTTCGCTAAATGACTACAAAATGACCTACATACCTCCAAATCTACTTCCGATTGTGCTCCCAATACCAAATTCACAACACAGAGTTATTCCCAGACTCCGAATGGCCAACAGACATAGATAGAATTGGAATACACTTCAACCCAAATTTATGAAATTCTTCTAAAATGCTAACTTTCACAATAGGCGCCGAAACACTCCCGTGTCATCTAAAACCCGATCCGAACATACACCCAAGTCCGAAATTACCATACGAATCTACTGGAATCTTTAAATCCCGATTTTGAGGTTGTTTATAAAAAGTCCAATCTTAGTCAATTCTTTCAACTTAAAGCTTCCGAAATGAGAATTCACTTTCCAAATAACCTCTCAACTTCCCGGAATTCGATTCCGACCATACGTACAAGTCATAACACTTGATGTGAAGCTGCTCATGGCCTTAAACTGATGATGATGCGCTAGAGGTCAAAACGAGTGGTTCGATCGTTATATTCTCTCCCACTTAAACATGCGTTCGTCCTCGAATGTGCTGAGAACTGCACTAAAGTTGTTCAAAATCATTGTTTAACACCTCGTGCACATATCTGTGCTACACAACTCAGTCGAGCACATTAGCTAGATCAAATTTGAAGATCTCCTCTTTTATTTAGGCAAATGAGCCTTAGAGCCTAGTTTTGACATCTGAAATTCTCTGCCATGCATGCTTCCAATATATGAACATTGTATCAATCACTACACGAGGTATCATAACAAAACTGCATACCTTTGCTGAATTCTCACATTGCGCCACATCATTCACAAAACCACAATAACATTCTCTAATCATAATAGCCGAAATTTCACGAATCTGATACTCCTAATGCATCTCATGACCTATTTGCCTCTTTTCCCGACCTTTTCATGCCCGCCACAACATAAGAGATGTGTAGAATTTCATAACCAAATCGAGTCAACAAATCCTTGAGTCTATACCCATGACAAGAACCATTACCTCAATCTAAACCAAATAATGATCTTTGCTCTTTATTATACTTCATATAACCTGATTGCACCAATCCTAGATCCAATAATCTCGTCTCACCGAGTACAAGCTGCTCAGGTAACAGACACTGCAGTTATGACTAAAAGTCACATATGATGCCATAATGTGCTAATAAGCTACAAACTCGAACGCGATACATAAGGAAAATGAACTCTGAAAGGGACTACTCAACCCACACAACCAATATGAACTTTCCTCAGAAAATGGAAAAGAAAACACACAGAAATAGATATAGGGAATTATACTCAATATCATACTGCTGCGGCGTGCAACCCAATTCAAATAACATACTCGCGACGGCGTGCAACCCGATCCACAGATAAAATCCATATGAGGAGATACATATCAAGATAAATTGCTCACTACTACAAAATACTGAATATCAGTCACAGGCACGCTAACTACATAATACCATCCATGGGGGGACAGATAGCATCGTGTGCTAAAAAACTCAAGCACTATTGAAGTGAGATATAAGATCTGAATCTGAAGAGCCATCCTACTCACATAACACCATCGTTACGCGGAACCTTAACACATACGAATTTATCAAGCTATTTCACGACTCACATTACACAATAAAATATTGCATTAAATAGCCGATGACGAAACAACATCCAACGTCTGAATACTCCTCCATAAGGAGCGCTATGCTAAAATTAACACATTTGGCCTTATATAGAGCCCATATCCGTATTTAAATCAATTCATATACCTCTAGCCGGTTCTGATCGCACCATACTAGGCTAATAACCTTTCATGAATCCATAATAACCTCCTTTTTCTCATAACATACAAGAACAACCATTATAACCAGAGCAAACCTCCACCGTCCATAGCACAATAAATCGAGTGACCTCCAGGCATAAATTCTCAAATTAGTAATATTACCACTATCTTCATACTTGGTTTAAATTTTTAATCAATCAAGTGGCAGCATGTCACACTTATACAATCTTGCCGTGAGATACACTTCCACAATCTCCTGCACCAAGTAACAAGTCTGCACTTCCATACCACCGGCAACACAAATGTTGTAAAGCGAATAAAGAATCTGTAACCAGGATGCAAAGCCTCCTACAGAAACACCAATCTCAGGTGAAGCTGAAGACAATACCTATTTACTCTAAACATCCAAATCCCCTTCCTGCTCATCCGACCTCGTGACATCCTTATCAATACCGAACCGCAACCTCAATCCTTACTTCCAAATTCCATACCACTCACTGCACCTAACATTAAGGGTGTCTAACGGGCGGGGTCAACCCAGGGGGCCAGGAGGGCTGGGTTAATGGGGTAAGGGGTGGTCCGTTCACCTTTGTGCAATCGGTTAACCAGATCGGTCAAACTCGGTAAACGCGATATACTATAGAACTGGTTAACCGGCCCGGACTGGACCGACCCATGTTGGTATAACGACTGCTTTCAATTTTTTTAATGTTTCTACTTTTTGATCATTGGCCCAACAACTGTTTTGCACATTTAGCCTTTTTTTTGGGCCAATTTTTTAAATTTAATACTCTTTGTTTTTACTAATTTATCCTTTTGAAAAATTATAGATACACCCCCTCTCTTCTTTATTTCTTCACTCATCTCTCATTTCTCAAAATCAAATTCTCAATTCAAGTTAAATCATGCCCCGTACTTCTAAAGTGCGCTCATGTGTTTGGGAACACTTTGAGGTGGTAGAAGAAAATGAAGAAGTTCACAAATCAAGGTGCAAGAACTGTGGTAGAGTCTTAAATCTCCGTCCAAAGTGTGTGGGCACAGGCTGTTTAAGGAGGTATATGAAAAGTTGTCATGGGCGTCCTCCAAAAATTCGTACTTAAGTTGATTTGAGATAATTCGTGTTATTTTAAAATTATTAGACATATTTATGCTTAATGTTTTAGTTATTTAGATTAATTTGAAGTATTATTATGCATGAAAATTTGGTTTTACTCGTTTTTCGTTAATTTACTTGTCAAATGCAAACTTCAATTTGTAATTTTGAAATAAATGTAGCACTTGCAATTTATAAGTGTAATTTTTTCTCATCTTTATTATATTATTTATTTTTACTTTGTATTAATATAACTTACAAATTTAAAAAATAATCAAAAATTACATAACCTGGCCTGGCCCCTTGTAGCCTTAACCCATGCGGTTTATTTTTTACCCTAATAAACCTAAACCTATTAATCCCGGTAAACACTAACCCGTAACTGGCTCGGTTCGAAACCCGTATGGTTTAAAATTTTTCCTGTCCCGCCCACCCATTAGACACCCTTACCTAACATGTCAATATGCGATAGTGCCATAATTTCATCATAACTCATGAACCACTAATAGGGTAAACACTTCATCATATAAAAACTTTTTATTTAACTCATTTTGAGAGAACCATAGCAACACACGAGTAAATTTTCATAACCATAGAACATGCAAATCCTCAAGTAGTGGTTTAAACTACCATAACCCTTCCGGAATCTTCCTACACATAACAACTCAATCTGCATTCATCCTAAGTAGCGTTGTATCACGAGACCATGCTGTCTCAAATCCTACCAACGATCTCATACCCCCCGTGTGCGTATGCTCGCCTCTTCATATGGTGCACACATTCCGTTAATTCCTCTATGAATCCTAATTCCTTTTGTCTCATTCCTCCAAATGCTACAGTGCAAGCCGAAGATATCATAAAATGTTCTGAGCCTCTTTTCATAATCCGCTGCAAACTTGTGCTCTTGAAATTTCTAGGCACAACATTTTAACATTTACGACCGTTTTTGAGAGTCATCCACTCTGGCTTGGTCCCGAATATAAGTAACCCTAAGGCTCTACTGGCACATGAACACCCTTCTCAATAAAGCACCCGATTTAATCAGTTCAATTGTAAGTCACCTTTGTACGAAGCATAAATCCTGAATCTTCTCAAAGACCGAACATGACTCAATAAGGCCAACTATAACATACATTTATCAATTCCGTTGCTCAAATCACCAGTTATGTTCTTTTCCCTTAGCTATAATAACTTACCAATACGCCGATAACCCGAAACCTCAAATTACCATGCAACTCAATCATAGATGGTGGACTCTCCCACTTAGCTTAAATCCACTTATTACATAACCATGTAACCCACCAAGATTCTTTCTTCATAGTTGACATGATCTTGCACAACCAACCCGCCAAATTCCTCAAAATCTTTCTGTAAAACACTTTATGAATACTCTGAATCATTAACAACATTCACATGTCCGACCTCTTTACCGATTAGTCGGTAGGATTCTTCACTTCGCTTCGCCAACCAAGCGATCGCTGATATGATCACAGGAGATAACCTATATATGAAGATTACACGCTGGAATCTTTCAATGCTGCTACATAGGGTACAATCACCACGTCATCCATAACCTATCATGATCATGTGCTCATCCATCAATTATACTAGTCCGTTCACTTCTTAGGGACATCTACTAAATGCACAATGATACCTCCAAATACAAGGTCATGTTGTATCCTTTTTCATATCGAGCAACTTCTTTCTGTTGTATCAAATTTCCCGGCGTATAATAGCCAATATTTCAAATTAAGTCCGTAGACCCAGTCACTGTATACCCTGAATTCCAAATCACTCTAGACTTTTCTCCGGGTGTGTAGTTATCCTGCCACTGATCCCATATGCTACTCTGCTACTCTCCCACTTTGGCTAAACCCCTCTTCTTTAAGCAACTACTTGATTCCCGCTCCTTACACCTGGCCTTCTAGAAATTTAACCACCGCATGACACTTCTCACATGTCCTTTCTCATCCTTTGCTGCTCAGGTGATGCCTTAGCTCAAAATCTATCTCGGTAGCACTTGAACCAATAGACCGATAACTTTTAAACCTTTCTAAAGATCCTCTTTCTCGAGCCGTCAGCATTTGAAATACACATTCAATCCTGAACCACCGCACCCCGCAATCTCTTGCATCCACTTCTCCAATACTATCAGACAATATCCTACCCCAAAGGCGAATTGTAGAAGATTATAACACCAGCGAACTTAACATATTCAATCGAGGATCACGACACCACGCCGCATATGAAAATTCTACCACACTTGAAAACACCAAGTCTCGTTACTCTATCAACCCAACATGAACACTCGTAGTACAATTTCCTTTCCTCTGCCAGAAGTAAAATAGTGAATCTCTGAATCAAGCACAGAGTATAACCTCCTTTCAAGTCATTAATTACATCGTTGCATAGGCAAACATCCTACTATTATGCAAATCGCAAAGCTTTAGGTAATACTGATACTGAACTAAAATGAAAGAACGACCTTCCGCAAGGTGACGACAATAGCCTAATCAAGTACGCAGGGAAAAATATCCTGCACCATATCTGTAGTACCATTGTGATTCCTTGGTTCCCATTTGATAGCAAGTGCTTCACGTCGCATATGATTGAATGTGAAAGAAATAAAGGCATAAGCCTAAAAGGAATCAAATTGCACGATGAGGAATCAAGAAGGGTAGTGCTCTTAACGGTCTTATAACCTCTCGAAGATAAGTACAGATGTCTCTGTACCGATCCATAAGACTCTACTAGACTTGCTCATGACTTGTGAGACCTAAATGGACCTACCACTCTGATACAATGTTTTCATGACCCAAAATCCACTAAGGGTCACGATGGCGCCGGACACACTGTCAGACAAGAGAACACCAAGAAGTTAATTAAATTTCCATTTTAATATTTGCCGAAAATATTTTCTTTATAAATTAAACAATAATTAATGAAATTCATTGAAGTAAACATGAAGCCTTTAACAAACTTAATATTGAATAATGCTAAAATTATTCCTGAATCCGGTGTCACAAGTGCATGAGCATCTCTAGAAAACAATATAATATAACAACCGTCTAGAATACAAATTGGACAGAAAGAAAATGCAGTAATCTGAAAGAGACTCTGTTGGATACGGATCGCCTCGAGAAGTGCAGCTCGCCTAAGAGTTTGTATCAACCATGCTGCTACGCCCACTAGGACACTGAATATACATGTGCCTGTGCAGCAAAAATACACAGCAAGTGTAGGATGAGTACAAAAATAATGTGAACTCAGTAAGTATCCCATCTAACCTCAAATAAGTAGAGATAAGAGGTCGACTTCGATACTTGCTAGTGATCCAATAATGATATATCAATATGATAATAAATCGAGGATTTGATATAAAAAATGGTTGTAACTCAATAGCATGAAGCAAGAAAGCAGTTCTTCCATTTATAGGAAATTTTCAAATTCATTTTTCATCATTTATACGTTTATCTGAGGCCAGGTAGAACAAATATCAACATCTATAAATCTCAAGGCAAGCATTACAAGCATGCGCAAATCATGCCGAGGTAGTACGACCCAATCCAACAATATTTAAACCGTGCACTGCCAGAGGGTCAAATGATGCAAATCATAGATGCATCTATTACCCGCTCGCGAATCATACATGCGACCAGGTCAAATAAATTGAACACATTAAATAGTCAATCAACAATACATGAAGGAGAAATTATTCAAGGAAGGGTAAATTTCTTTTTTAAAAGATACGAAAAACAATGTCTAACTTTTAAAAAAATTATTTACAAAGTACAATATGCTTTAAGCATTTTAAATTAACAACAAGATTGTAAATATTACTAGTAAATCATGCTTTTGGTTCCTAGACTACCCTGAGTTAAGCATAATAGCAGCTATGCACGGACTATCGTCACCTCGTAGGTACGTAGCCCCCACAACTGGGAGCACATATTAAATTATTTTACCTATGGGGATAATTCCGTCATACAAGGTTTGAAAAGAGACTCACCTCGTTCTAAAGCCCACTTTCCAGTCAAAGATTGTACTCAAACCCTCAATTCATTGCGGAACAATTCAAAACTAAAGAAATTGTGTATAAACAAATTAATACATATTCAAAAATTTATATTCCAACTATTAAGGTAATTACCCAACCCTAAATGTAAGATTCATAAAATTCATCCCCAGGCCCATTTGCCCGGATTCCAAAATTTTTCGAAGAAAGTTGTTACGCATAACCTTATGAAGTCAAATATATGATTTTTACCAAATTCCATAACTATTTCCGTGGTCAAATCTCATTTTTATACAAAGCCTAGGTTTTCATCTAAACTCTTGATTTCACCAATTTTTACATGTTAATCTATCCATAATCTATGTAAAAAACTCATGTTGTGTGGAAATTACTTACCTCAAAGTGCTAGGTGAAAACCCTCTTCCAAAAGCTCCAAAAATCGCCTCAATCTGAGTTCAAACATAAAAAATGAGTAAAAATGGATGAATCCCATTTTTAGGCATTCTGCCTAGGCAAGTCGCATGTAGGAAATGCGAGTTTGCCTGAATTTTGGGCAAAAATTAACTACTACTAGCCTTCAGTCAACAAATTGTAACTTTCTGTACAAATGTCTAAATGATAATCGATTTAACTTTCTAGAAGATAGAATCAAAGATCTACAACTTCTATGCTTAGAAAATTTTTAGATTCTCTATAGATTTTGAGATATAAGCTTCAAAAGTAGGCTTCTCGCATCAGAAATTTCTGGAAAAACTACAAAACAGCTTTACAACCTTCATTCAATCGATCATAACTATCTGTACAAATTCAAATGATGAGTGGTTTATCTTTCTGAAAACTAGAATGTAAAGGCTAGAACTTTCATGTTTTACAAATATTCATATTCCTTATAGATTGCAAGATCTAAGCTCCTAAAGTCAGCTCTGTGATTGCAACAGTTGCTGTCCAAAAATAGCTTCTACAGCAGAAAAATGCAACAACTCCTTTTGTCCGAAATCCATTTCGTTAGCCTTTCAAAATCCACCTGAGGCCCTCGATACCTTAATAAAATATGCCAATATGTCCCAAAATACAATAGGAACTTAATTGAGGCTTCAAACTACGTCAAACAATATCAAAACTATGAATCGCGCATCAAATCGAATTATGAATTTTCAAATCTTCCAACTTCTATATTTTGCACCGAAACATATCAAATAAATCCGGAATGACTTAAAATTTTGCACACAAGTCACATTCGACATTGCGGACCTACTCCAACTTCCGAAATTAGAATCCGATCCAGATATACAAAAGCTAACTCTCGGTCAAACTTCTAAAAAACCTTCAAATTTCTAACTTTCGCCGAATGACTCCAAAATGACATATGGACCTCCAAATCCACTTACAATCGCACCAATACTAGAATCACCACGGGAGCTATTCCCAGACTCAGAATCCACAACGGACATCGATAGAATTAAAATGCACTTCAACTCAAATTTATAAAATTCTTCTAAAATGCGATCTTCCACAATATGCGCCGAAACACTCCCGAATCATCCAAAACTCGATTCGAACATACGCTCAAGTCCAAACACTATCATACGAACTTGCTGGAACCTTCAAATCTCAATTATGAGGTTGTTTACTCAAAAATCCAATCTAAATTAATTCTTTCAACTTAAAGCTTTTAAAATGAGAATTCACTTTCCAAATCACCTCCGAACTTCCCGAAATTTAATTTCGACCATGCGTACAAGTCATAATATTTGAAGTGACACTACTCATGGCCTCAAACTAGTGAACTACGCGCTGGAGCTCAAAATGGCTGGCCAGGTCGTTACATGACCTTTGAGTAGCTTTTCAATGATTTCCCCAAGACAGCTTTACTCTCGATCATGCAAGAAAAAAATCCATCGACGGGAACTCGATGGAGTAGCAGACAACAAATATAAATCAAACAATAGAACCAGAATTTCACCTAAAATTCTCAAATCTTTCGACTTCTTTTCTTTTTGGCAAATCGCTAGGCGAAGCCTAGGGTTAGAATTTTATTAATAACAGAAAATTAAAAATACACCATGAGGGCATGATCGTGCCAGATGAAATATGATCATCCCAGAGTTTATAACATACTCTGTGATGATATTACATTTGAGGAAATTAAGACGGTTAAATAAACTTATGATGAAGCGACGGAATTGCTGTCCATTCTCTAACTTTGTGATGAAATTAAACAGAATAAAAATTTCATCCACACCCTTTCTGAAGATGTCTTCGTAATTCATGCTTTGTTATTTGTTCTTTGGGTCAACTGTTTTTGTTTTGCGATTCTCATTGGGGGTCGTCTTATGTTTTCTTCTTCTATCACCCTGCCGTCCCAGCTTCTATCTGTTTGACGACACTTCTTAATTGTTTTACTGTGCATTGGTGATAAATCTCCTTTTCTTGCAGCATCTTTATGACATTGCATTAACATATGTTCTTCCTCCCCTTCTTCATATAAATGCCTTCCTTCCACTTCATTCTGGAGCTGTCTTTGCTCTGAAGAGATTTGCATAGCAGATGATTCATGCTGATCTTCTCGTTGTCCAGTGTGTATAGGTGTAATCTGATTTTGTCCGCAGTTTGGCTGTACTGTTTTGTTTACAACAGCTGAAGATTCAGCCAAGAATTGGATTACCTTTTGTGCTGTTTCTTTTTGGTCGTTTTTGCAGTTGCTATCCTTGAATCACTTGTTGTTGTATTAAATTTTGGGATGTAATATGGAGCATTATGGTTTAACAAGCTGTTTGAATTTGCTGCAGATGGAGTTTTTGCATTCCAGATTACAATTGTAGATTTTCCTTGAGAAACCATGTCTTCTCTTGAGCTATCGTAATCGTCTTCTTGATCTTCTTCTGCTGATGAAAAACCAGTAGATCCTTCTTCCCAACTCTCTTCATCATCATAATGTCGTTGGTCCCAGAGTTTTGATTTTATTACCAAATCCCTCATGTTAGCTAACACTAGTTGTTTGCTTTCTCCATTGAAGATTGAAAAATCTCCATGATCCTTGTTCTCTACATATGTATAGGGAATGGGAGGATATCTTTTGACAACCTGTATTTTCCTTCCACCAACCATTCCAGATGAGTTGGGGCTTGATGTTAGAGCTGTATTTTCCTCTGCGATCTGTTTGTTTTGTTTCAAACAAACTGGCTGATTTGAGATATCCTGAATAATTGTGTTCTGCTCAATGTCATCCTCTGGAAACCTTGTTGTTATCTGAATAGCAGCCTCAATATTTTGGTTCTCAGATACAGCAGAAGTAGCTTGTTGCTGTCCCATTTTATTTGAGTCATCATTCATAACAGAAACTGGAGATTTTTCTCTTTGTTGCAAAGATAACTCAGTGTGATCTTTGTCCAGTGCATCCCTGTTATTTCTATTTGTTTGAGCAGGCATAATAGCGTTGTCATGGATGACCATCTGTTTAGACTGCTGCTGTTCAGTCAGTTCTGCAGATTTCCAATTTGATTTCAGTTTTCCAGTTTCTACGTTAACTGATCCTAGGTGCTGCATGTTGCTCCTATGCTGCTTTCCTTCCAAACCAATCATCTGCCCATCCTGTGCCTTCTGACTGTTTTGGATTACATTATTCTGCATTGTCCAAGCATTGTCTGGATTTGATATCATCTTTTCATTATTAACCAGACAGTGCATTTCCAATAGAACAGTGTTCTGCATTACACAAGCAGGGTTACAAACATCCTCTATAATAGGCAATGTTTCTGCTGAAGTATCTGCTGCCAAGTCTTGCTGCTGCATATTGCATTTGAGGTGCTGTCCATCCTTTCCAACCATCTGCTCTGCCTGTGTACTATTAGTGACATATTCTGCAGAAGATTTGGTTTTTCCAACAAAATCAACATATGCTCGAGCCAGAATTGTAGACTTAGGATTGTCTAAATTTTGCCCCTCCTTTCTGAATTCAAATGTAGATTCTATATGTGATTCCTCTGCCTTATCAGTTACTAAAGCAGTCTTAAGGGTAATCTGTTGACTTGCATCATTCCTATCCATCACAGAGATTTGAGTAGACTCAATATCCTCATTCTGTTTCGGAGGATTGCCCTGTTGTGCAACTGAATCACAATGTCCAGAATTCTCTTTCAAAACAACATTCTATTTTGATGTCCTTGCATCAGAAATGTGCTGTGCGACATCTGATAATTGAACTCCTGCATTATCCTTTTTTTCTTCCAACTCTTTATCTCGGAGATCAGCTCTTTTACTATTTAAAAAATCCTGTGCATCCCCTTCTAATTTGTCAACATTATTCACATCATTACGAGGAAGCTCATTAGCCAGATTATTCTCTATCTCTGCTTCTGTTCCAGCCTTTTCTTTTCTGTTTCTACATATCTTTACGTCGTGCCCTTGGTGTTTAAAGAAAACACAATACTTTGGCAGATTGTTGAAAATAAATTGTTGATGGAGCTCTACTGACTTGCCTGATACAGAATCTAATATCTGCAGCATTATCTTTTTTGGATGTTTATTCAAAAGGTCCACTATTACCTTAACTCTTGCCGCACTTGGTCTAGTTCTGTCATACGTCGCCTTGTCGACTGCAAGAGGTTTCCTACTGCCGAGGCTATAGACATTAACGATCTCTTAGCAAAGAGATTTTAAGGCAATCCTGGCACTGATATCCACATGATTGCCATCGATGTCTCTTCCTTCGGATTGAATCCGAAAGTCCATGGAAATGTTTCGAAGAAGTATTCTTCACCTTTGGATTTAAGATATCCTCTCGACTTTGAAAGGAAGCGAACATAGTCATCATACAGATCAAATCTGATTAGCAAATGTCGATATTCCAACTGCCCGACATTATATTGACCATGAACATCAAATTGCGATGCGAACGTCTTTCGCACTTCTGCTAAATCAGGTCTGCCATAAGAAAACTTTAAGACAACTGCCTGATGTAATCCTTGTTCCTTAGTGAAGTTGTTGACCTCTTGCATTGTGAATTGGATTATAGGTTCACCATGATCGTATATTACTGGACACAACTCTATTTTTGTTGAAGTCGGTTGTTTAGCTTGTAACATTGATGCATAAGACTGCTTGAATCTTTCATTTGTATCAAGATTAGAACTCTTTTGGACAACCTCTCCCACATCCAAAAGCTGGGGAGAGGACCTCGTAGACATGGCTGCCAAAATCAGCGAACAATGACTTCTTTTTTTTATTTTTGCCCTCTCTAGTTTTTTTCAATTGTTCTCTGATTGTTTAAAGGAATAAGGAAAGAAAAATAAAAGGTGTGTGTGTGGTCGTCGGGTATGCTGCTGGCAGCGTCATGGTGGAACCACCTAAGGAAAGAAGGCGACACTTAGCTCTTCCTCCTTCTTCTCTTCGGGTTCGCCCGCCTAGGGTTTTAGGTATGTTCAGATTTTAATGTGGTTTTGTAGTTGAACCACTGGGTGTTACGGCGGTTATAGACGGAGATGGAAAAGTGAGTATGGTTACTAGGGTCCGATGACAGAGGCTGATGTTGGTTCTATAGGTGAAGAAGAAGGAACGGCGACGGTTGTGAACACCCAATTTTTTACCACAACTGAATTCTGTACTATCTTATTGTAAAAATTTCTTTTAGGCATAATTTTGATGTTTTAAACTTTTATCTTACTCTTAGTAGATTTTATTTGAAAATAAAATAATATTCATATTCTTAGAGTATTAGTTTTATTCTATTTGCAAGAGAAAAGAAAATTTACAAAGAGAAAAAAAGTGTTTAGTTTCTTTTAATTAGAATATTAATAGTAAGTTGTAATATATTTTCTTAGCACATTTAAAGTACATATAAATATTTAATTTTTCTATATTGAAAGAATCTTGTTTAATATTTTTATTTATTTTCTAAAAAAAATAAATCTAAAGTCAAAAGACAAAAATTCAAATTCTTTATTTTGTAAACTTTGTTAAAACTCCCCACTTTTCTCACACACACTTCACGTCCTGTGACGATCCAACCCCTCGTCTTTTATATTTCAGCCTCGTTATCCCCGTAGTATTCTTTCCCGTGTATTGATATATATGTTTGATGAGTTTGAAGTGTGTTGGGTGAAATTTGGTTAGAAATGAGACCAATAGTCTCTTTAAGGAAAGCTTAAGTTGGAAAAGTCAGACGTTGACTTGTGAGTTAGAGGGCTCGGAACGGATTTCCAATGATTCGACTTGTTTCGATGGTGACTTATGACTTGGGAGTGAAATCAGAATTGAATTTGGAGGTCCGGTGTAGAATTAGGCTTGAATTGGCTAAGTTCGAATTTTGGCAAATTCTGGTTGATAGGTGAGATTTTGATCCGGGGGTCGAACTGGAATTCTGACAGTTGCAGCAGCTCCGTTAGGTGATTTGGATATATGTGCAAATTTTCAGATCATTCAGAAGTTCTTAGGTCGGGTTTTGGATCGAATGCAAATTTGGAAAAGTTCTAGTTTAACTTAGGCTTGAATTTGAGGATTTTGATGATTTTGATGTTAATATTGGTGTTTTTATGGCCCGAGCAAGTTTGAATGAGGTAATAGGTCATGTTGATGCTATTGGTGAAGGTCTCGGGGGCCTCGGGGTGATTTCGGATGGCTAACGGAAAGATTTTAGTTTGGAAAAAGATGCAGAAATTGCAGTAGCAGTGCAGACCAATTTTTGGTCATTGCGATCGCGGTAGCGTGGATGCGATTGGCTAGTAGCGGGCCATTGATCTTTGCAATAGCGGGAGGGGAGTCGCATTCGCGTAAGGTTAGGAGGAAGGGCTATGCGACCGCTTGGTGATTAGTGTAATCGCGTAGGAGTAAATTGGAGGCTTCAAATGTCTGTTCTCTGCGATCACAGGCCCGGGCTGCGATCGCGTATAAGATATCCCTGGGAAGTTAAGTTTTTTATAAATATTTCATCCGCGAGCTATTTCATATTTCCTTCATTTTTGCACCACCTTGAGAGCTTGTTGACAGATTTATGAAGGGGATCTCGACGGGAAGTGATTGGAGGTAAGTCTCGCGGCCTTAATACGTCATTTTATTGAAGAATCAACCATTAATTCTCTGAAATTGGGTTAAAGGTTGATGAACTAGGGCTTGAAATTTCAAATGAAAATTGGGGATTTGGAGGAGCAATTAAACTCCAATTTTCATGAATTTCACATATACGGACTCGTGGCGAGACGAGGATTCTGAAAATGTGAATTTTGTAATTTTTCGAGAAGTGAGCCCGGGGTTCGGGTTTCGCCAACTTCGTGTTTTGGGTGTATTTCGAGTTATTTTTATTGGGTCATTTTCCATTAGCCTTATTTAACGTATTCCTATTGATTTTGGTCAGATTTGGCATCTGCGGAGGTTGATTCTCGAGGGAAAGGCATTTTGAGCTAGTTTGCAGCCGGCTTGAGGTGAGTAATGGGTGTAGATGATGACCCGAGGGTTTCAAACCCCGGTATATCACATGGTGACGCTGTATTGAGGTGAGAACATTTTTGGGCTGCATGTCGGTTATTTGGATCCCGTGAGGATCGTCATCTTTCTTTCTATTAATTATAGCATGTTTTCATGATATCAGCCCTGCACTAGAACATAGTTTAAACATGATTTGGCAAATATTGAGGTTGACACCTAATTCTATTATTTCTGATAAACGGAACAAAAAATTGTAAGATATTTGTGCCTGTGAGGCTTGCATGCATATAGCTGGACGGATAGTGGATCGGGCTGCGCGCCGCAACGTATGTTATAATGATACTGCGCTTGGGCTGTAGGAGCCCCTCCGGAGTCTGAACCCCCACAGTGAGCGCGGGTACCCAAATGGATCGGGTTGCACGTGCCGTAGTGTTCATGCATTGCATTGCATCTCATGCATATATTCACTGTTGCTTTATCTGTATACCTCTGATACTTGTACTGTATAAAACTGCTAGATAGCTTCATTTTGTGTTATTTCGTGTTTTCTTATCTTCGGGTTTTTATACATGCTTATTACTCACTAAGTTGGTAAACTCACCCCATACACCCTACACCTTGTGTGCAGATCCAGGTGCTCCAGAGATCTAGTGTTGCTGCTGTTTCTTAACCGGTTCCCAGAGTATTGAGTGCCAGCGTCCGCAGAACTGATTACTCTGATCTTACCAGTTATTTCTTGTTATTCAGACATGTATCTTTCCTTTCAGACTTGTATTAGGCACTGGTAGAGGCTCTGTACTCATGACCCCAAGTCTTGGGAGTTCTTGTTCAGTCGTGGTTTTCTATTCGTACAGTTACAATTTTCAGTTATTTGGAGTTTATTGTTAAAGTTGCCATATTTTTCCTTAATTGCTTCGTGTTTGGATGAATCATTGTATTTGAGAAGGTGTTTTGTCAGGCTTGCCCAGCCTTACGGCCGGGCGCCATCAAGACTGGGTTTGGGTCGTGACAAGTTGGTATCAGAGCCTAGACTGATAGGTCTCACGAGTTATGAGCCAGTGTTGTAGAGTCTCACGGATCGGTACGTAGACGTCTGTATCTATCCTCGGGAGGCTGCAGAATCTTTAGAAAACAGTTCATATTCTTGAACTCTTATTGTGCGGCTTTGTTGATTTGAGAACTAAAACTTTGTATTCTATTCTCTTGCAGATGGCGAGAACCAGTGCTACCGAACGTGGTGGACGACCCCTATTTCCACCAGCTAGAGGTCGTGGACGCGGTCATGGTCATGGTAGAGCAGCAGGGGCAGCATCAGTTGACCCACCTGGTGCCCCTATTCAGGATCAGCCCCTAGTTTTTTAGGCTCCAGCAGCACCCGCTCAGGCACCGGCAGTTCCTATTGTGATTCATGGCATTCACGAGGCATTAGCCCAGATCTTATCAGTCTGTACTAGTTTGGCCCAGGCAGTTTCAGCTACAGCTACAGTTGCCGCAGCGACATCTCAGACCGCGGGTGGTCATCAGACCCCCGCAACTTGCACCCCAGAGCAGGTTGTACATGAACTTGAGATGCTAGAGGTAGCCCCAGCTCAGGCAGTTGCACCGGTTGTTCCAGTTGCGCCAGTTGCGCCAGCCCCAGGGCATGTTATTCTAGTGATGCCTGACGACGAGCAGCGTCAGTTAGAGAGGTTTGGTAGACTTCAGCCTCCTACATTTAGCGGTACTGAGGGCGGGGATGCCTAGGGATTTTTAGATAAGTGTCAGAGGATGCTTTGTACCATAGGGATTCTAGAGTCCAGTGGGGTATCTTTCACTACTTTTCAATTCTTGGGGCTAGCATTTACATGGTGGGAGGAGTTTGAGTGGCGTAGGCCCGCAGGACCAGCACCCCTTACCTGGCAGCAGTTTTCCACTCTTTTTTTAGAGAAGTATATGCCGCAATCCCTTAGAGAGGAGCTGCGCCGCCAGTTTGAGTGGCTAGTTCAGAGGGAGATGTCAGTGACACAGTACGAGTTGAGGTTTAATGTCACTGACACAGTACGATTTGAGGTTTACTCAGTTGGCCAGGCATGCTATTTGGATGATCCCGACAGATCGGGAGAGGATCAGGAGGTTCATTGATGGCCTCAACTATTCTATTCATATCTTGATGACCACGGAGAGAGTGATAGCAGCATCGTTCGAGGAGGTAGTGGACATAGCTCGCCAGGTTAAGGCGGATCGTCTCTGAGAGTGAGAGGAGAGGGAGGCCAAGAGGCCTTGAGGTTCGGGCAGGTATGGTGGTGCTCCAGCTAGGGGTAAATTTCATCAGGGCAGAGGTCGTTCTTTTAGACCTCCTCAGTCTGGCCGCCCAGAGCACAGCAGAGCTTCTTCCGGTTGTGGCCGTCACGGTCACCAGCAGGGCCAGACTTCACTCAGCACCCTCCCAGCTTAGAGTTCTGCAACCGCTTCGTCAGCCCAGGGTTCATTTGCAATGAGGGGTTCCCTTGAGTCCCCTTCTCCAGCTCTGGTAGTTGTTTTGAGTGTGGCGAGATTGGCCACATGAGAGGCAATGTCCTCGACTTCGCAGTGGTAAGTCCTAGTAGAGGGATCATCCCTTAACTTCTTCTTCATCTTCTTCATCACCATCCCAGTCTAGTAGAGGTGGGGGATAGTCATCTAGAGGTAGCCCCAGGAAGGTTGAGCAGTCAAGCGATGGTAATGCTCGTTTTTTTGTGCTTCCAGATAAGAGAGATGATGTTGCTTCAGATGCAGTGATCACAGGTATTATCTCAGTATGCCGCAAGGATGCCTCAGTTTTATTTGATCCCCGATCCACTTATTCCAATGTATCTCCTTACTTCGCTCATTATTTGGGGACTACCCAAGGGTGTCTAGCGTTTCCATGCATGTATCTACCCCGATGGGTGATACTATTATTGTGGACCACGTGTATTGGTCCTATCTTGTTACTATTGAGGGTCTGGAGACCCAAGCTGACTTGCTGCTTTTGAGCATGGTAGATTTTGATGTTATTCTGGGCATGGATTGGCTATCATCGTGCCATGCTATTCTAGACTTTCATGCCAAGACAGTCACGTTGGCTATGCCGGGTATCCCGAGGGTAATCTTTTTCCTAAAGGCCCAGCGGATGGTTGTGAGGGGGTGTTTATCATATCTGGCATTTGTGAGGGATGTTGGAGCTGAGGCTCCTAGTCTTGATTTAGTCCCCCGTGATGAGGGAATTTCCTGATGTGTTTCCTGCAGACCTGCTGGGCATGCCGCCGGACAGGGATATTGACTTCGGTATTAATTTGGTACCGAGCACTCAACCCATTTCAATTCCTCCTTATCGTATGGCACCAGCAGAGTTAAAAGAGTTGAAGGAGCAGCTGTAGGAACTCCTAGATAAGGGGTTTATTCGTCCGAGTGCGTCGCTGTGGGGTCCACCGGTGTTGTTTGTTAAGAAGAAGGATGGCACAATGAGAATGTGTATTCATTATAGATAGTTGAACAAAGTGACAGTAAAGAACAAGTATCCCCTGCCCCATATTGAGGATTTGTTTGACCAGCTTCAGGGAGCAAAGGTATTCTTCAACATTGATCTCCGTTCAGGCTGTCACCAACTGAAGGTTAGGGATTCTGATATTATGAAGACAGCTTTCACGACGAGATATAGGCATTATGAGTTTCTAGCTATGTCGTTTGGGCTGACTAATGCCCTAGCAGCATTCATGCACTTGATGAACTGTGTATTTCGGCCGTATCTGGATTCTTTGTGATCATGTTTATTGATGATATTCTTGTGTACTCGCGTAGCCAGGAGGAGCACGCGCAGCATTTGAGGGTGGTATTGCAGAGGTTGAGAGAGGAGAAGTTGTATGCAAAGTTCTCCAAGTGCGAGTTCTGGCTCAGTTCCATGGATTTTTTGGGACACGTGGTGTCCAGTGATAGTATTCAGGTTGACCTAAAAAAGATTGAGGCGGTGCAGAGTTAGCCCAGATCGTCCTCAGCTTCTGAGATTCGGAGATTCCTCGGTTTGGTGGGTTATTACCGCAGGTTCATTCAAGGTTTTGCATCTATTTCTTCTCCCTTGACGAAGTTGACGTAGAAGAATACACCATTTGTGTGGTCTGATGAGTGCGAGGAGAGCTTCCAAAAGCTCAAGTCATTGTTGACTACGGCTCCAGTGTTAGTATTGCCAGCAGCTTTAGGTTCTTATACGGTATATTGCGATGCTTCAAGGATTGGTATTAGATGTGTTCTGATGCAGGACGGTAGAGTGATTGCATATGCTTCCCGGCAATTGAAGCCCCATGAGAGAAACTACCCTGCTCATGACTTGGAGTTGGCTGCTATAGTTCATGCCTTAGAGATTTGGAGGCACTTTCTATATGGCGTATCTTGTGAGGTGTATACGGATCATCGCAGCCTTCAGCACTTGTTCAAACAAAAAGATCTGAATTTGAGGTAGCGGAGGTGGCTTGAGTTACTCAAGGATTATGACATTACCATATGGTATCATCCGGGGAAGGCCAATATAGTGGCCGATGCTTTGAGCCGGAAGGGGTGAGTATTGGTAACTTGCCGTACATTCCAGTTAGGGAGAGGCCCCTTGCAGTTGATGTTCAGGACTTGGCCAATTGGATTGTATGGTTAGCTATTTCAGAGCCCAGCCGGGTGTTGGCTTGTGTGGTTTCTCGGTCTTCTTTGTATGATCGCATCAGGGAGCGCCAGTATGATGACCCGCATTTGCTTGTCCTGAAGGACATGGTCTAACATGATGATTCCAGAGATGTGACTACTGGTAGTGATGGTATGTTGCGGATACAAGGCCGGATTTGCGTGCCCAATGTTGATGGGCTCCGAGAGATGATACTAGAAAAGGCTCAAAGCTTGCGATATTCTATTCATCCGGGTGCCGTGAAGATGTATCAGGACTTGAGGCAGCATTATTGGTGGAGGAGAATGAAAAAGGACATTGTGAGTTATGTGGCTAGATGTCTCAATTGTCAGCATGTCAAATATGAACATCAGAGACCCGGTGGTGTACTTCAGCAGATGGATATTCCGGAGTAGAAATGGGAGAAGATCACTATGGACTTTGTGAGTGCTCTCCCTCATACCTCGAGGAACTTTGATTCTATTTGGGCTATTGTGGATAGACTGACCAAGTCTGCGCATTTCATTCCGGTATGTACTACCTTTTCTTCGGAGCGATTGGCAGAGATTTTCATCCGTGAGATTGTGCGGTTGCACGGGGTTCCAGTTTCTATTTTCTCAGACAGGGGTACTCAGTTTTCCTCCCAGTTCTTGAAGTCCTTACATCGGGAGTTGGGCACTCAAATTTAGATGAGCACAGCTTTTCACCCTCAGACGGACATACAGTCCGAGCGTACTATTCAGATATTGAAGGACATGTTTCGTGCTCGCATCATTGATTTCGGAGGTTCTTGGGCTGAGTTCTTGCCGCTTGCGGAGTTCTCTTATAACAATAGTTATCAGTCCAGCATTCAGATGGTGCCATATGAGGCTTTATATGGGAGACAGTGTAGATCTCCAGTTTGTTGGTTTGAGCCTTGCGAGGATAGACTATTGGGGACAGAGCTAGTTCAGGATGCCTTAGAGAAAGTGAAAGTTATCCAGGAGAGACTTCATACAGCTCAGTCGCGTCAAAAGAGTTATGCAGATCGGAAGGTTCGGGATGCATCTTATATGGTGGGCGAGAAGGTTTTGTTGAAGGTCTCGCCATTGAAAGGCGTGATGAGGTTTGGAAATAAAAGGAAGTTGAGTCCGCGATTTATCGGACCTTTTGAGATTCTCATGAGGAGTGGGGAGGTGGCATATATGCTTGCTTTTCCATCCATTTTGGTGGGGGTTCACCTGGTGTTTCATGTTTCTATGCGCAAGAAGCATGTTGGAGTCCCGTCTCATGTGTTAGACTTCAACACGATCCATTTGGATGAGGACTTGACCTATGATGTGGAGCCAGTGGCTCTTTTGGGTCGACGTGTTCAGAAGTTGAGATCTAAGGACATAGCTTCGGTGAAGGTGAAATGGAGAGGTCGGCCCATGAAGGAGTCCACTTGGGAGACCGAGCAGGAGATGCGGAGCAGATATCCTTGTTTCTTTGAGGCTCTAGGTATGTTTCTTGACCCGCTCCAAGACGAGCGTTAGTTTTAGTTGGGGAGGATGTGATGACCAGACCCCTCATATTTTGTATTTCAGCCACGTTATCCCCATAGTATGCTTTCCCGTGTCTTGATATATGTGTTTAGTGAGTTTGAAGTGTGTTGGGTGGAATTTGCTTAGAAATGAGACCAATAGTCTCTTTAAGGAAAGCTTAAGTTGGAAAAGTCAATCGAATGTTGACTTTCGAGTTAGAGGGCTCGGAATGGATTTCCGACGATTCGACTAGTTTCGGATGGTGATTTATGACTTAGGAGTGAAATCGGAATTGAATTTGAAAGTCCAGTGTAGAATTTGCTTAAATTGGCTAAGTTCGAATTTTTGAAAATTCCGGTTGATATGTGAGATTTTGATCCGGGAGTCGGAATGGAATTCTGACAGATGAAGTAGCTCCGTTAGGTGATTGTTTATATGTGTGCAAATTTTCGGATCATTTGGAAGTTTTTAGGTCAGGTTTTGGATCGAATGCGAATTTGGAAAAGTTCTAGTTTGACTTAGGCTTGAATTTGAGGAATTTGATAATTTTAATGTTAATGTTGGTGTTTTATGGCCCGAGCAAGTTTGAATGAGGTAATAGTTCATGTTGGTGATTTTGGTTGAGGTCCCGGGGGCCTCGGGGTGATTTCGGATGGCTAACGAAAAGATTTTTGTTTGGAAAAATCTGCAGAAATTGCAGGAGCAGTGCAGAAGCGTGGATACGATCGCGTAGTAGCAGGCTGTTGTTCTCTGCGATCGCGGGAGGTGAGTCGCATTCGCATAAGGTTAGGAGTAAGGTCTATGCGACCGCAGGCCAGGGGTAAATTGGAGGCTTCGGATGACTGTTCTCTGCGATCGCAGGCGAGGGGCTGCGATCGCGTATATGGATCGCTGGGTAGTTAAGGTTTTAATAAAAATTTCATCTGCGAGCTATTCATATTTCCTCCATTTTTGCACCACCTTGAGAGCTTGTTTACGGATTTTGAAGGGAATTTCGACGGGAAGTGATTGGAGGTAAGTCTCGTGGCCTTAATACGTCATTTATTGAAAAATCAACCATTAGTTCTCTGAAATTGGGTGTAAAGGTTGATAAACTAGGGCTTGAAATTTCAAATGAAAATTGGGGATTTGGAGGAGCAATTGGCCTCCGATTTTGATGCTTTTTTTATGTACGGACTTGTGGCGGGACGAATATTCTGAAAATGTGAATTTCGTAATTTTTCAAGAAGTGGGACCAGGGCTCGAGTTTTGCCAACTTTGTATTTTTTGGTGTATTTCGAGTTATTTCGATTGGGTTATGTTCCGTTAGCCTATTTTGACGTATTCCTATTGATTTTAATCAGATTTGGCACCCACAGAGGTTGATTCTCGAGGGAAAGGCATTTCGAGCTAGTTTGCGGCCGACATGAGGTGAGTAATGGGTGTAGATGATGACCTGAGGGTTTGAAACCTATATCACATTGTGACGCTATATTGAGGCGAGACACGTACTCTAGTGTGATTGCGGGGTCAATTATGATTGGGGGCTGTGGCTTAGTCCTACCGAGGGGTATTGTACCGTGTTGTTGGCTATAAATGAGCCAGTAAATCTCCTACTTGGTGGTTATGAACATATTTGGGCTGCTTGCCGGTTCTTTGGATCCCGTGAGGATAGTAATCACTGTTTCTATCAATTATAGCATGTTTTCATGATATCAGCCCTGCACTAGAACACCATTTGAACATGATTTGGCAAATATTGAGGTTGACAGCTAATTCAATAATTTCTAATAAACGGAACTAAAAATGGTAAAATATTTGTGCCTGTGAGGCTTGCATGCATATAGCTGGACTGATAGTGGATCAGGCTACGCGCCGCAGCGTATGTTACTATGATATTGCGCTTGGGCTGTAGGAGCCCCTCCGGAGTCTGAACCCCCACAGTGAGTGCGGCTATCTAAATGGATCGGGCTGCACATGACGCAGTGTTCATGCATTGCATTGCATCTCACGCATATATTCACTGTTGTTTTATCTATATAGCTCTGAGACTTGTACTGTATCGAACTGCTAGATAGCTTCATTTTGTGTTATTTCGTATTTTCTTATCTTCGGGTTTTCATACATGCTTATCACTCGCTGAGTTGGTAGACTCATCCCATACTCCCTGCACCTTGTGTGCAGATCCAGGTGCTCCAGAGATCTAGTGTTGCTGTCGTTTCTTATCCGGTTGCCAGAGTATTCAGGTAGCTGCCAGCGTCCGCAGGACCGATTACTCTGATCTTACCAGCTATTTCTTGTTATCCAGACACTTGTATCTTTCCTTTTAGACTTGTATTCGGTATTGGTAGAGGCTCTGTACTCGTGACCCCAAGTCTTGGGAGTTCTTGTTCAGTCGTGGTTTTCTATTCATACAGTTACAATTTTTAGTAATTTGGAGTTTATTGTTAAAGTTTCCATATTTTTCCTTAATTGCTTCGTGTTTGGCTGAATTGTTGTATTTGAGAAGGTGTTGATCGGGCTTGCCCAGCCTTACGGTCTGGCGCCATCACGACCGGATTTAGGTCGTGACACGTCCTTTCCCCCCTCAACCCCACGTTCTCCATTTCACATACGATCATTCGCGCGCACACACGATCTTGCGCACACACATGATCTTGCAAACACCTATATATCTAATACACTACACACACAAAAAAGTGGAAAAAAAAGGAGGAGCCACAGAGGGGAGACCATTTTTCGAGAAGCCAAATCTCCATCTTTATCGTTGGCTCAAACTTAATCTTAAATACACTCATTATTCATGGAAAAAGCAGAATGGAACATAGAGAGTGACGGGAACAAAGAGAAGAGAGGAGAGCTCTGTTCGTCGACTTTTGTCGCCGTCGTTGGAGTCTTGGTCGTGGTTCTGTAATCAATTCATTGGTCATCGGCTCTACGTCGGTGCTTTTCTCTGTTGCTGTACCGTTTTCTTGGAGATAATTTCATCAAAAGGCCAATTTGTTTTTATTGTTGTTATAATAGTTAATTTCATGGTCCACTCTCATCTTGTTGAATATTTTATGACTGTGATATTATCCCATTGCTTAGTTCTTGTTTTATTTCACTGTTGTTGAAGTCTTGGAGATTTCGTATATGTTTTTCTTTTGTAATAAAAAAACTCACAGTTATAAAATTATATGGATGGCAAGATAAAGTTAGAAATGTTAAGAATAGAATTCTATTTAGAGTGAATGTCTATCTTGTAGAGAGTTTTACTTTGAGGCTAAGTCATTTTTCCTCCGATAAATAGAGGGGTCTTACCCCATTGTAAATCACCCCAAAATTCAATAAGAATTCTCTCTCTCCTTCTCTGCAATATTGCTCTTGTTCTTTTATTGTTCTATGACACGTTATCAGCACGAAACTCTACTATCTCAAGAATCTCTTTGAGAAAATTAAGCTGAATCGATGGAGTTTAACGGTACGCTTCCTTATACTCTAACCTAAAATTATAATTTGATATATGTATGATCGTGTCTTAATCTCTGCTATGGCTGCGATTTAATTATTTTACAGTTGGTATCAGAGCCACCATAATTAGAGATTAAGATCACGGAATTAATCTTGAGTTCCAGAATTCGTTATATTCTTCTGTCAATTTGTAGAATAGCGATATAATACAGTTTAAAAAGAAAGGTTTAACTGTGCGGCTGTTTTCGGCATTCTTCTGGTCGACGGTTATAATTGTGTATATGGTTTCCACATAATGACTTTTAAACCATATTTAATGTAACAATTTATCAATCAAAAGAAAACGGGTATAAGATTTAACCCTTGCCGACCGAGTGATGGAAATAGAGGTCAAAGATCTTTTGTTATTCGAGCTTTCATTCTGATTGTTGCGTAATTTTGGAATAGAAAGATTCCCATATTTGGTTTTGTCTATTATCCATAGAAATTGGATAACAGTAGCTTTATTATGAAATTATTTTTATGAGAAGATGAGATTTGTAGTTAAAATGAGATGATCCGCTGCAACTGTTGTTAGTTTGATAGTATATTATTTGTGATCAAGTTTTCTTGTAAAAATATGTTATACTTCGTGCCTAACATGATTGTTGTATTAAGGATTTTATTTGATGATGTTTCTTATAGTAGAGACTGGATTCAAAATTAATACAAGAAAGAGATTAATACTAATATTTTTCGTATATTTCTTTTGTATGTCAAACTATGGAAAGCAAATATGGATATCTCACAAAGCAAACTTGGATCAACGTCCAATTGTAAAAATATTTGTTTAATTGATTCATGTACCACACATACGATATTCAAAGAGAAGAAATATTTCTCTCATTTAAGTATGTGTAAGGCAGATGTTACTGCAATTTCTGGTAGTAGTAAATTGATTGAAGGCTCCGGAAGAGCAACTATAACTCTGCCTAAAGGAACAATATTTATCATAGAGAATGCAATGTTCTCTTCCAAGTCCAAGAGGAACTTGTTGAGTTTTAAGGATATCCGTCAAAATGGATATCATATTGAGACAATAGATGAGAATAATCTTGAATACCTCATCATTACAAAGAATGTCTCTGGCCAAAAGAGGGTTATTGAGAAGTTCACATCTTTATCTTGTGGCCTGTATTGGACAAAAATTAGTGCAATTGAGGCACATTCCACAGTAAACCAAAAGGTTACTGATTCCAATACTTTTGTACTTTGGCATGATCGATTGGGACATCCTGGATCAATTATGATGAGACGGATTATAGAAAACTCATATGGGCATCCATTAAAGAATTTAAAGATTCTTTTAAATAATGAATTTTCTTGCACTTCTTGTTATCAAGGCAAGTTAATTATTAGACCATCACCACCAAAGGTTGGAACTGAGTCACCTACGTTTTTGGAACGTATACAAGGGGATATTTGTGGACCTATTCACCCACCTAGTGGGTCCTTTAGATATTTTATGGTCTTAATAGACGCATCCTCTAGATGGTCTCATGTGTGCCTATTGTCATCATGCAACCTTCGTTTGCAAAATTAATGGCACAAATAATTCGATTACGGGCATAATTTCCTGATAATCCAATTAAGTCTATTAGACTAGATAATGCTGCTGAGTTTTCATCCCAAGCATTTAATGATTATTGCTTATCAATTGGGATAAAAGTGGTACATCCTGTAGCTCATGTTCACACTCAAAATGGTCTTGCAAAATCTTTAATTAAACGTCTGCAGTTGATTGCAAGACCATTACTCATGAAAACGAGGCTGCCCACTTCGGTTGGGGTCACGCCATTTTGCATACAGCAATGCTAGTTCGTCTCAGACCGACGAATTATCACAAATATTCCCCGTTGCAATTAGTTTTGGGTCATGAACCTAATATATCCCATTTAAGAATTTTTGGATGCACAGTATATGTGCCTGTAGCACCGCCATACCGCAGCAAAATGGGTCTGCAAAGAAGGTTAGGAATATATGTTGGGTTTGAATCACCCTCCATTATTCGCTACCTCGAAACATTGACAAAGGATTTGTTCACTGCACGATTTGCAGACTGTCGATTTGATGAGACACTTTTCCAAAAATTAGGGGGAGAAGCTGGTGAAACCAAACGGGAAATTTTGTGGAAAAATCCATCATTATCTCATCTTGATCCACATGCCTCCATTTGTGAAAAAGAGGTGCAAAATATTATCTATTTGCAAAGAATAGCAAATCAAATGCAGACGCATTTACGAATCCTCTTATATTGTTTGTTCTCATTAATTAAGAGACCAACTAAAGTTGGGATTAAATCCCATGAATTCTGGAAATATCAAAGGTGAAAATGGGCTCATTCATCTTTCATGTATACCACATAAGATGCATCTATGAGATGGTTACATGTGCGATTATTATTAACCTGCAACCTGGCCGGTGCTTGCGAGGTAACTTGCTCAGTAATTTAATTTCGAGCATAATTTCCAGATTTTCTATTCAAGAAGTTCATGTTGATAAGTTGGTTTACATCATAGTTGGTTTAGCAAAATAATTTATTGAGTGCCTCCACTCAATAGCTAAACTGTTTCTTATCAGAACAAAGCTATATATATCAGTTTGATATACGTTATATACGAGATTATATTATATTCTCCCCTCACAAGTGGTTTAGAGTCAGGAACCAAATAATTCCATCTCAATATCATTTATGTGCGGTGTACATTATAATTAACACCATCACGCACAAAGATGGGTTCTCAAAGTTGTGGAAACAAGTTAGCTTTTCTAACATGAGGGGGAGATATGATAAAAAATTAAGAAAAAGTTACGTCGAATGGATTATCATTTGTATATCAAGATCCTCGAATAGGATAATATGAACTTGAAGTTCATAAAAAGATAATTCATTTGCAACATATTGCAAAGCATGCCATACGCATTTGCTGACCCAAAGAAAGTAACTATATTCTCATTACAAATGCTCATATTAAGTCCTAGAAGGACAAAATCTATGGTACGCTTAAAGCGTATAGACAAATCCAGTTTCAAATAGAACTTCTTGATAAAGAAGATGAGAAAATGATCAAAGTGATCATAATAAAGAGGCAAGTGATCTAGAAGATCACATGACATAACACTTCATAAAATCTCATGAGAGATTCAGGTACCTGAATATATGAATGAAAAGATCTATATGTTATGTCTTTATAAAAATTTATTGGAACCGATATAAAATGTTTGTCGATGACATCTATCATAGCGCTGAGTATAGATGAGGATCTTAAGTCTATCGGACATAGACACAAAAGTATTGGCCAAATGGAAGAGATACAATTCAAGTAGAATTGATTCCATATGAAGGACATGTTATTTTGTCTATGTTTTTCAAATACTTGAAAGTATAAAGTCAATGGTATGCGCAAGCAGTTTTCGATATCTTATATGTCTAGCATGACATGAAAACTTGATATGCATCTAACGTATATTATATGGCTTATATGAAAATCCATGAAGGATTTAAGTTGCTTGAAGCATATACAATTCTTGATCTTGAGGTGCCACTTCCTTAATGCAATTTATGCTCAAATGTATCTTGCTATAACTATAAGCATGATGACATCGAGAATACCTCTATGGAGATATTGAAGAGTCATTCCACGACATTATATGAAGATGTTATATATCTATCAAGAATGATGATTTCAAGGTGCGGAATATTCATTCAAGTCAATATGGTTGATTTATTTATCAAATCTCTACCAACGATCTCTTGAAGATGGCGCACAAGATTGGAATGTGAATGCTCAAGGTTGTGAATTGATGCTCTCATCAGGGGGAGTTGATGCACGTTGCACTCTTTTTCCCTTACAAGGTTTTGTCCCACTGGGTTTTCCTTGAAAGGTTTTTAACGAGGCAACCAAAAGGCGTATTATTAAATATGTGTACTATTTTTCCTTTTCTAGAATTTTTTTCCCTTTGGGTTTTGTTTTAGTTAAGGTTTTAACGAGGCACATTACTTATTGAGTAGACATTAGGGGGAGTGTTAAGAATAGTATTCTATTTAGAGTGAATGTCTATCTTGTAGAGAGTTTTACTTTGAGCCTAAGTCATTTTTCCTCCTATAAATAGAGGGGTCTTACCCCATTGTAAATCACCCCAAAATTCAATAAGAATTCTCTCTCTCTTTCTCTGCAATATTGCTCTTGTTCTTTTATTGTTTTATAACAAGAAAAGTTTTGTTAAATGTTTAAACATATCCATGTTAGTTACTTACATGATTTATTCACAAGCCTGGCACAACTATCGAAATTAGTTCATTTACTTGTTAGATGAGAAGTGAAACTTTAGTTTTAATGCGCAAAAGGCAGTTACATTATATAAATGGTTGTTTTATGATTTCAAATAGCTGCATCATACACTTCTTCCGCAAATACATCCCTAATCTCTTGGCCTCACAATAATCTCAAAGTTTAGAAAGAATATTAAAAATTATTATATTAATTTAAATGCGTTTTAAATTTATTATCGTGATTATGTATACATTCGTATAATATAATTATGATTTTCAAACATAAAATTTAGGTATATGTTCGTGCAACTTTGGCAAAAATAATCTTAATAATAATAAATTATACAAATAAATATCTCGAATATGAAAATAATTGAAATACTCTCAAAACACTATAAAGCTTTAGCTGTACTTTAAATATTAGCCCATGTGTTCATATCCGGACTTTGGATTGATATGCTTAAATAATAAAACGGTCATGTGCGCATTCCGCGTCTCGATGCCTTTAAATTTAAAATAATCATGTTATAACCATGTGTACATTCTGTGTCTTGGTTTAAAATTTAATTTCAAAGATGTACCTTGTATGCGTACCGCATCTGGTTGAACACAAATAATAAAATATAATAATTAATTAAGCGGTAATAAATAAATCATAATCAATAAATACAAGAATAGTTAAAAATTGATTTAAGCCTTACACGAATCAATAAAGCGACCACGCTAGAACCACGGGACTCGAGAGGTACCTTACACCTTCCTCTCGGTCAACAGAATTCCTTACTCAGTCTTCTATTTTCGTAGACCATAAATAAGAGTCAAACCTTCCTTTTGAAAGGGATCCGAATAAAAGGTGACTTGAAACACCAAAACTCAATTCTAAGTGGCGGCTCCAAATAATAAATAATCCCTTTTCAAAAAGTCACTTCAATTGGAAAAACTCTGCTAACTCAACCTTGTAATAGGGTTGTACATAAAAGAGGTGTGACACCGGCTGTTGTGACGAGAGGGTGGGTAGTACGGCAGAAGCTTAGCGGTGAGAGTGTGGTGGTCGATTTCCGGCAGGCTTGAAGTGGCTGGTGGCGGCAGATGTGAAATGGAGATGGATTGACGGCCGGAGATGGTCTCTCTAGGGTTCAGGGGTGGCTGCCTGATTTTAGAGGTGAAGAAGAAGGGTTTCTAGGGTTCCTCTTCTTTTTTAGGAAATGAGGGTATGGTCTTGGCCGAATTTGGGTCTCTTTTAGGCCAAGTCAAGCTCAAATCAATGGTCTTCTCATATAAAAACAAGACAAAATTAGTCCAAATTTTTTTATTCTTATCTTTTTGAAAAATAAAATATCAATACTATTTTTATATTTTTTTTAACTTTATGAAAGGTAGATTAACTAAAAGTAACTAGATAAAAATATCAATTAGCTAAATAAAAGAAAAATATTTTTGTAATTTTTATTTTTATGATAAAATTAAGTAAAAGAGTCAAAACTAGTTAAAATAGCGATATTAGACCTAAACTAAATATTTAAATGCTAAAATATATAAAATTTTGTGAAGGGTAAAAAATTACATGTCTACATAGAGTTTAATTCTTTATACGTTTAACTATGAATTTTTAATAATGTATTAGCTTTTTTCAATATTTAACTAGTGAAACATGCATATCATTTGAAATTTTAAATTTTTGAATATTTTTCTTATCTTTTACATGTAACACTAAAAACAAAAAAAAAAATAATCAATTTTAGATTATTTTTAGCTATAACAATCAAAAATTATTTAAACGCCAAATAATGTATAGGTGTATAACAGTTATTCACAATAAAAGTAAAAAAATATCAGAACAAATGATGTTATTATAAAAAGGGATTACTGTATTTCAATCAAATTTGGAGGAGATGAATAATTAATTTAGATTTGAATTTAACTCTAAAATAATTTGTCTTTGAGAGTTTAATCTATGGAGATGGCAAAGGTGAGTGTTCAGGGAGAAGAAAAATGGGTGGGGTGATAGGGTGTGGAAGAAGGACAAAATTATTTAGAGACATAATAATTATAAATAAAAAAATAACTCAAGAAAAAGATTACAAATGCTGCACATGTGGAGTTTTGATAATGATTAAGACCTAAAAGAAATTTACATTCACTCACCTCTTTTGGGTGTAAAATACGTGCGCAGCTGTAAAAAAAAATGGTGTGCCTTAGGCATAATTTGGAAAGATGGAGTATGTAAGGTAATTTCGTCCGCAAAAATGTGTAACAGGAATTTGGTCCATAATTTAGGGGTTAACTTATGTATTTTGTGTTGTATCGAGGAAGAGGCAAGCCCGAAAATAAAGAAGTTAAAGAACACCAAATTTGAAAATGGAAAACCCTTCAGTCGAAAGTAAAAACTACGGGATCACAAAGATTCAAAATGCTTGTGACGACCCAAAGGGTCATCACCATAATTTCCCCTTTCTTTGTGCTTCTGAGGCCTTGAAAACCTCTTATTTGGTTGCCTTGATTTGCGTGCGCAGTCTGGGCACGAAGCCAGAAAATTTTTATGTGAAAAAATTTGAATTCTGTGTTAAAACTATGAATTTTGATAATAATATTGCTATAGTTGACTTTAGTCAATATTTTGGGTAAACAGACACGGACCCGTGATGTGATGTTCAGGGTCCGTAAGGAAATTTGGGACCCGAACGTATTCCCGGAATCGAAATCCGAGGTCCTAGGCCCGAGTACGGAATTTTTCTATGAAAGTGTTTTCTGAAAATGCTTAAGGAAAAATGAAAATGAGATTTGATCAAGTAATGGTATCTGGCTCATATTTCGGTTTCGACACCTGGTACAAGTCTTAAATGAGTGTTAAACGCTATCTGAAAAGCTTGGTTGAAAACGGACGTCGTTTGACGTTTTTCGGACTAGAAATGGAAAATTTAAAAGTTATGAACTTTGAAATAAAAATCATGTGTTTGGAGATTTGACTCTATTTAAATGATGTTATTTTAGCGATTTGATCGCACGAGTAAGTTTGTACGATGTTTCTGAGTTAGTATGCATTATTGGTTTGGAGCCCCAAGAGCTCGAGTGAGTTTGGAGTGAGGTCCGGGAGATATTAGGCTTAAAGAAAAACAAGTTCAGGTATTGCAGACACCTGCGCGGACGCGACCATTTCTGTGCGGTTCGCACTGGAGCCATACGGCCGCGAGGCACTTCTGTGTGATCCGCGTGGATGAGTCGTGCTGGGTGTTGGTTAACAAGCGCGGCCGCACACCAAATCTGTGCGGTCAGCGCTGGCTGGGTTCAGAGGAGCCCAGTTTTCCATTCCATTCGACACGGCCACAACACATTCTTGTGCGGTCCGCGTCCGGTCATCAGAGAGGTATAAAAGTTCGAAACATTTCAATCATTTTCCACTTTTCAAAAACCCAAAACCAAAAGAGCGATTTTCCAAACAACTTTTCTTCTCTAAAACGATTGGTAAGTGATTTCTAACTTAATTTTCGTACTCCTTAACATCTTTTAACATAATTTCAACTTCAATCAAAGGTTTTCACAAATGAGAATTTGGGGTTTTGGGGTAGAACCTAGGTTTTTTTTAAAAAAAATTGGAGATTTGGACCTCAAATTGAGGTCCGATTTCAAAACAAATCATAGATATGAACTCCTGGGGGAATGAGTAACCCGGTTTTGGTTCGAACCACGAGTTTTGACCACGTGGGCTTGGAGGCATTTTGGGAATGTTTGGGTAAAACTTTCGAAATTTCATTTTTATGCATTCGAATTGATTTAACTAGTATTTGTTGATACATTCGAGTAAATTGTGATTAGATATCGTTGGTTCGGGGTCGAATTCTAGAGGAAAGGTGATTGTTGAGCTTTGAGTTGCTATTTTCAGATTTGAGGTAAGTGGTTGATCTAACTTTGGCTTGAGGGAATAGGATTAGGTTAATAATGGCTATGTGCTATGTGGAGTCGGTGTATAGGTATGGTGACGGTTACCTATGCGCCCGAGTCAAGCATGACCGTGAGTCACATTTGCTATTAAATTTTGAATGAAGCGAACAATTATGATAATTACTTGTTAAATGAACTATGAAGTGATAGTTGAGAAGAAAATGAAGTAAAAAGGAATTTTTTGTACTTTTCCCTTGCCGGAATATTTTATCTTGATATATATAATCTTTTCCGTTTGGTTGTGACCATTAATTGGGTGAGGAAGAGAGAGTAAAAGTACGAAGGGTGATGTCGTGCTCTATGTGTTTGAGAGTAAAAGCATGAAGGGTATGTCGTGTGCCGTATATTGAGAGTAAAAGCACGAAGGGTGATGCCATGCATTATATTTGATATGGTTTGGTGAGAAATGAGAGTAAAAGCATGAAGGGTGATGTCGTGCATTATATTTGATATGTTTTGGTGAGAAATTAGATTAAAAGTACGAAGGGTGGTGCCGTGCAGTTGTTTATTCACTCGCTTTCTTTATCTAATTATTATTTATTCAGTTCCATCTCTTGTTTGTTGAAGTTATAATTGAACTGTTACTCCCCCAGCATGTCCCCTCCCCTTTTATTTGTTCAAATTCTAGTTCTCTTTCTGTTATTGCATATATATCTGTACAGGTTGTTTGTGGTAGGTCCGGTTTAGCCTCGTCACTACCTCGCCGAGGTTAGGCCGGGCACTTACCAGCACATGGAATTGGTTGTGCTGATACTACACTTCTATGCCTTTTTGTGAACAGACCAGGATATGGCTTACGGACCGCAGCAGTAGTTAGGGAGAGATCCTTCAGTCCAGAGAATCTGAGGTAGTTCGCTGCGTTCGCGGGCCCTGAGTCTCCTCTATCCTTTTTCCAGTTTGTTTTTATTGTATCAAAACAGACCTGTTATGTATTTCTTTCAGACTGTTTCTTTTAGTACTCTTTTAGTCATCCGTGAGTAGTGATACCATATTGGGTAGAGGCATGTTGCTAATTTCCGCATTTTTGTTATCGCTATTGTTGCTAAAAGTTTTCCACGTAGTTTTAATTAATTAATTAAGTATTTATATTGTTTTAGATTAAGTTTATTGTGAAAATGAATAAAAAGGGTTGGCTTTTCTAGTTTCGACAGTAGGCGTCATCAAGACTCCCGATGGTTGGAAAATCCGGATCGTGACAAGTTGGTATCAGAGCATTAGGTTACTTGGGTCTCAAAACTCACGGACAAGCTTGGTAGAGTCTGAGGGATCTGTACAAAGACATCTGTATTTATCCCCAGAGGCTACAGAGTTAGGGAAAATATCACTGTTTTCATTCTTATCGTGCAATTCTGTTTCTCAAATATTGATTGTCGTTCTACTCTGTTCTTTCGCAGATGGCGAGAACACGTGCGTCTTCTTCTTCCGCGCAGTAGCCCGAGCCCCAAGAAGTAGCTCCCGCGAGGGTCAGTGGCGAAAGTCGTGCCAGAGGCCGTGGCAGGGGCAGAGCTCAGCCATAGGCAGCAGTTCCAGAGGTGAAGCCTCATATTGACTTTGATGAGGAGGTTCCAGCCCCACCAGCTCCAGTGGGCCCAGCTCAGGTCCCAGAAGGAGTGATGTTTTCTTCGGATTTTCAGGATGTTCTTGTCTGTATAGCAGGCTTAATAGACAGTGTTGCTAGAGCGGGATTGCTGCCATAAGCACCAGCAACTTCTCAGGCTAAAGAAGGGGTTCAGACTCCTGCTACACATACTCCGGAGCAGGTAGCTCCCCAGACTCAAGTTCTGTTGGTTTAGCCCGACGTGGCAGCTCAGACAGGCATTACAGCTCAGGCTGGATATGGGACGGCCATGTCATCAGATGCTTTGTGGAGACTTGATCGGTTCTCCAAGATTTTCACCACCACTTTCAGCAGTGCTTCATCGGAGGATTCCCAGGATTTTCTATACAGTTGCCATGAGATCCTCAGAATTATGGGGATAGTAGAGACCAATGGGGTCGATTTTTGCACTTTCAGGCTTGTGGGATCCGCCAAGACTTGGTGGAGGGATTATTGCCTATCTAGACCATCAGGGTCACAAGCCTTGACATGGGATCAGTTCGCGGAGCTACTTTTGGAGAATTTTCTCCCTGTCACTCAGCGGGGGCACTTCGCAGACAATTTGAGCGCCTTCAGTAGGGCTCCATGAAAGATAATAAGTATGAGACCATATTTGTTGACTTGGCACGCCATGCAGTGGTAATACTCCCTACAGATTGAGAGAGGGTCCGGAGGTTCATTAATGGATTGATTCAGCCGATTCGCCTTCAGATGGCTATGGGAGTTGGCAGTGATATTACTTTTCAGGAGGCGGCCAACGCGGCCTGCCGAGTAGAGATGGCACTGGGTCCAGGAGGTAGTGAGGGTTCATACAAGATGAATCGACATTCTGGCAGATTTAGTGGTACCTCATCTGGACGTAGGGATTTCTATGACAAAGGCCATCCCTCGAGACCTTTCCAGTCGGCACTTCAGGTTTCTCATGGTACACCAGGCGTTGGTGGTCATCAGCAGTATTATTCGGATCAGCAGTCCTTTAGCGCACCACCAGCCCCCATCAGTGCACTGCCACTTCAGAGCTTCAGGGAAGGACACACCGATCGACATGGCCAGCAGGCTCAGCTGCTGATGGCATGTTATGGTTGTGGTGGCATAGGTCATGTTTTCAGATTTGTCCCTCGAGCCTCGAGTAGTTCTCAGAAGCAGGGTCCTCGCCCTACGATCCAGGCATCAGGTGATCCATAGGCCGCCCAGCCAGCTAGAGCCGGAGGTAGGGATCATAGAGGTGGAGGGAGAGACCGTAGATGTGGAGCTCGGACAACCAGAGGCAGGGGTCAGCTCACAGTAGACCGTCCCAGAGATACAGTTCAGGGAGGTGGAGGCCATCCCCTTTGCTATGCATTGCCAGCCAGGCCGGAAGTCGAGTCATATGATGCTGTGATTACAAGTACTATATTGGTCTGTGATAGGGGTTCCTCAGTATTATTTGATCCGGAATCTAGTTATTCTTATGTGTCATCCTATTTTGCACCCTATTTGATCATGCCTAGTGAGGCTTTGGGTATTCTTGTATATGTGTCCACATCGACGGGTGATTCTATAGTGGTCGACCGAGTGCATCGTTCTTATGTTGTGGTATTTGAGGGTCTTGAGACCTGTGTCTACTTATTACTTTTAGACATGGTGGACTTTGACGTTATTTTGGAGATGGATTGGTTGTCCCCGTATCATGCTATCTTGGATTATCATGCCAAGACCGTGACTTTGGCCCTGCCTGATTTGCCCCGACTTGAGTGGAGAGAGACCCCAGGTCATGCCACCCGTAGTGTTATTTCGTATGTCAAGGCTCGACGTATGGTTGAGAAGGGGTGTTTAGCATATTTGGCGTATGTTCGCGACTCCAGCGCAGAGGTTCCATCTATCGACTCTGTTCCTATTATTTGGTAGTTCCCTGAGGTTTTTCCTTCATACCTGCCGGGTATGCCGCCCAACAGGGATATTGATTTCTGTATAGATCTGGATCCTGGTACTCAACTTATTTCTATTCATCCATATCGCATGGCCCCGCGAGAGTTGAAAGAGTTGAAGGAGCAGCTTCAAGACTTGCTTGATAAGGGTTTCATTATGCCCAGTGTATCACCTTGAGGTGCCCCAGTGTTGTTTGTAAAATAAAAGGACGGGTCGATGAGGATGTGCATTGATTACCGACAGTTGAACAAGGTAACGATAAAGAACAAGTATCCAATGCCAAGGATTGACAATTTGACTGACAAGATCCAGGGTGCCAAGGTGTTCTCGAATATAAATTTGAGGTCTGGTTATCATCAGCTGAGGATTAGGGCATCTGATATCCCTAAAACAGCATTTTGAACTCGGTATGGGCATTATGAGTTTTTGGCCATGTCGTTTGGGTTGACCAATGCCCCAACAACATTCATAGAGTTGATGAATCGAGTGTTCAGTCCTTATTTGGATTTTTTTTATTGTATTCATTGATGATATCTTGGTATACTCCCGCAGCCAGGAGGAGCATGAGCAGCACCTCAGAGTGGTTCTTCAGACTCTAAAGGATAGCCAGTTGTACGCCAAGTTCTCAAAGTGCAAGTTTTTGTTGAATTCAGTCGCATTCCTGGGTCATGTCATATCAGCATAGGGTATTCAGGTGGACCCGAAGAAGATAGAGGTAGTCAAGAACTGGCCTCGACCAGCATCAGCTATAGAGATTATAAGCTTCTTGGGGTTAGCTGGTTACTACAGACGTTTCATGGAGGGGTTTTCATCCATCGCAGCCTCGATGACTAGATTAACTCAGAAGCATTCCCAGTCCAGGTGGTCAGATGAGTGCGAGGAGAGCTTCTAGAAGCTCAAGACAGCTCTGACTACGACACCAGTATTGGTTTTGCCCACGGGATCTGGGCCTTATACTGTATATTGTGATGCTTCCTGCATCGGACTTGGCGCAGTGTTGATGCAGAACGGCAAGGTCATAACATATTCTTCGAGGCAGTTGAAGATCCACGAGAAGAATTATCCAGTTCAGGACTTAGAGTTGGCAGCCATTGTTCATGCCTTGAAAATCTGGAGGCATTATTTGTATGGTGCGACGTGTGAGGTGTACATGGATCACAAGAGCCTGCACTACTTGTTCAAGCAGAAAGAGTTGAATTTGAGACAGCGGAGGTGGTTGGATCTGTTGAAAGATTATGATGTTTCTATTTCATACAACCCGGGGAAGGCCAATGTGGTGGCCGATGCATTAAGTAGAAAGTCCGCCAGCATGGGTAGTCTTGCATATATTCCGGTCAGCCAGAGTCCGCTTGCTTTGGATGTTCAGGCTTTGGCCAATAGATTTGTGAGATTGGATATCTCTGAGACCAGCAGGGTGTTAGCTTGCACAGTTGCTCGCTCATCATTGATGGAGTGTATCCGGGAGCGGCAATTTGATGATCTCCATTTGTGTGTCTTAAGAGACACGGTACAGCGAGGAGGCGCCAGGGAAATGACTTTGGGAGATGATGGTGTATTGAGGTTGTATGGGAGAGTTTGTGTGCCCAATATTGATGGTATTTAAGAGTCAATCTTAGCGGAGTTCCATAGTTCTCGGGTATTCTATTCACCCGCGCACCACGAAGATGTAGCAGGATTTGAGACAACTTTATTGGTGATGCATAATGAAAAAAGACATTGTTGCATATGTGGCACGTTGTCTAAATTGTCAGCAGGTTAAGTACGAGCATCAGAGGCCCGATGGGTTATTTCAGAGGATTGTGCTTCCCGAGTGGAAGTGGGAGAGAATCACCATGGATTTTGTTACTGGCCTTCCGATGAATCGGAAGAAGTTTGATGTTATATGGGTTATTATTTATAGGCTGACCAAGTCAGTGCATTTTATCCCAGTTGCCACTACCTATTCATCCGAGAGGTATGCTGCGATTTATATCAGAGAGATCGTTCGCCTTCATGGTGTGCCCATATCTATTGTTTCGGATCGGGGTCCGCAGTTTACCTCTTATTTTTGGAGAGCATTGCAGGACGAGTTGGGCACCCAGGTCCAGCTAGTACAGCATTTCACCCCCAGATTGACGGTCAGTCCGAGAGGACTATTCGAATTTTTGAGGATATGCTCCGAGCCTGCGTTATTGATTTTGGAGGCTCATAGGACCAGTTCTTGCCTTTAGCAGAGTTTGCCTACAACAATAGCTACCAGTCCAATACTCAGATGACTCCATATGAGGCGTTGTATGGTAGGCGGTGTGGGTCCCCAGTCGGATGGTTTGAGCCGGGAGAGGCTCACTTATTGGGTACAGATTTGGTACAGGAGGCCTTGGATAAGGTCAAGACCATTCAGGACAGACTTCAGTCAGCTCATTCTAGGAAGAAGAGTTTTGCAGATCGTAAGGTCAGGTATGTTGCTTTCATGGTTCGTGATAGGGTATTTCTACGCGTATTACCTATGAAGGTCATGATGAGGTTCGGGAAGAAGGGCAAGCTTAGCTCTAGTATATTGTCCCATTTGAGATTCTTGACCGTTTGGGGAATGTGGCTTATAGACTTGCATTTCTTCCTAGCTTGTCAGTTGTGCATCCGGTTTTTCATGTATCCATGCTTCGGAAGTATCACAGTGATCCCACCCACGCGTTAGATTTTAGTACTGTCCAATTGGACAAGGATCTGTCATATGAGGAGGAGTCGGTGGCTATATTAGGCCGGCAGGTTCGACAGTTGAGGTCGCGGATTTTTCCTTCAGTGCGTGTTCAGTGGAGAGGTCAGCCCCCTGAGGCATCGACCTGGGAGTCGGAGTCTGATATGCATCCCCATCTATTCCCTCACTCAGGTACTTCTTTCTTTTTTCCGTTCGAGGATGAATAGTTGTTTTAGAGGTGGAGGATGTGACAACCCAAAGGTTCATCACCGTAATTTTCCCTTTCTTTGTGCTTCTGAGGCCTTGCAAATCTCTTATTTGGTTGCCTTGATTTGTGTGCGCAGTCCGAGCTAGAAGCCGGAAAAGTTTTATCTGAAAATATTTGAATTCTATGTTAAAAACTATGAATTTTCATAATAATATTGTTATAGTTGACTTTGGTCAACATTTTGGGTATGCGGACCCGGACCCGTGATGTGGCGGTCCCTGAGGGTCCGTAAGGAAATTTGAGACCCGGATGTATTCCCGGAATCGAAATCCGATGTCCCAGGCCCCGAGTACGGAATTTTTTGTGAAATTGTTTTCTGAAAATGCTTAAGGAAAAATGAAAATGAGATTTGATCAAGTAATGGTATCGGGCTCGTATTTCGGTTCCGACGCACGGTACAAGTCTTAAATGAGCGTTAAGCGATATCTGTAAAGTTTTGTCGAAAACGGACGTCATTTGACGTGTTTCGGACTAGAAATGGAAAATTTGAAAGTTATGAACTTTGAAATAAAAATCATGTGTTTGGAGATTTGATTCTATGTAAATGATGTTATTTTAGAAATTGATTGCACGAGTAAGTTCATCGAATGTTCCTGAGGTAGTGTGCATTTTTGGTTTGGAGCCCTGAGGGCTCGGGTGAGTTTTGAGTGAGATCCAGGAGATATTAGGCTTAAAGAAAAACATGTTCAGGTATTGCAGACACCAGCACTGCCGCGGCCATTTCTATGCGGTCCGCGCTGGAGCCATGCGGCCGCGAGGCACTTCTGTGTGGTCCGCATGACTGAGTCCTGCTAGGTGCTGGTTAACCAGCATGGCCGCACACCAAATCAGTTCAGTCCGCGCTGGGTGGGTTCAGAGGAGCCCTGTTTTGCATTCCATTCGACGCGGCCGCATCAAATTTTTGTGCGGTCCGCGTCCGGTCATCAGAGAGGTATAAAAGTTCAAAAAATTCAGTCTTTTTCAACTTTTCAAAAACCCAAAACCTAAGGAGCAATTTTCCAAACAACGTTTCTTCTCCTAAACGATTGGTAAGTGATTTCTAACTTAATTTTCCTACTCCTTAACATCTTTTAACATAATTTCAACTTCAATCAGAGGTTTTCGCAAATGAGAATTTGGGGTTTTGGGGTAGAGCCTAGGTTTTTTAAAAAAATTAGGGATTTGGACCTCAATTTGAGGTCCGGTTTCAAAACAAATTATAGATATAAACTCATGGGGGAATGGTAACCCGGTTTTGGTTCGAACCTCGAGTTTAGACCACGTGGGCCCGGGGCATTTTTGTATTTTTTGAGTAAAACTTTTGGAATTTCATGCTTATGCATTCGAATTGATTTAACTAGCATTTGTTGATACATTCGAGTAAATTGTGATTAGATATCGTTGGTTTGGGGACGAATTATAGAGGAAAGGCGATTGTTGAGCTTTGAGTTGCTATTTTCGGATTCGAGGTAATTGTTTGATCTAACTTTGGCATGAGGGAATAGGATTATGTTAATAATTGATATGTGCTATATGGAGTCGGTGTATAGGTATGGTGACGGTTACCTGTGCGCCCGAATGTAGAATGACCGTGATTTAAATTTGCTATTAAATTTCGAATGAAGCGAACAATACTGATAATAACTTTTTAAATGAACTATGAAGTGATAGTTTAGAAGAAAATGAACTAAAAAGGAATTTTTGGTACTTTTCCCTTGCAGATTTATTGTTGAGTTATTCTCCCTTGCCGGGATTTATTGTTGAATTATTCTCCCTTCCCGTGATATTTTGTCTTGATATATATTTTCTTTCCCGTTTGTTGTGACCATTGATTGGGTGAAGAAAAGAGAGTAAAAGCACGAAGGGTGATGCCGTGCACTATGTGTTTGAGAGTAAAAGCACGAAGGGTGATGTCGTGCGCCGTATCTTAAGAGTAAAAGCACGAAGGGTTATGCCGTGCATTATATTTGATTTGTCTTCGTGAGAAATGAGAGTAAAACACGAAGGGTGATGCCGTGCATTATATTTGATTTGTCTTCGTGAGAAATGAGAGTAAAAGCACGAAGGGTGGTGTCGTTCAGTTGTTGATTCACTGTCTTTCTTTATTTAATTATTATTTATTCAGTTCCATCTCTTGTTTGTTGAAGTTATAATTGGACTGTTACTCCCACAGCATGTCCCCTCCCCTTTTATCTTTTCAAATTCTAGTTCTTTTTCTGCTATTGCACATATATCTGTACATTTTGTTTGTGGTAGGTCCGGTTTAGCCTCGTCACTACCTCGCCGAGGTTAGGCCGGGCACTTTCCAGGACATGGAATTGGTTGTGCTGATACTACACTTCTATGCCTTTTTGTGAACAGGCCAGGACATAGCTTACGGACCGCAGTAGTAGTTACGGAGCGATCGTTCAGTCCAGAGAATCTGAGGTAGTTCGCTGGCGTTCGCGGGCCCTAAGTCTCCTCTATTTTTTTCCAGTTTTTTTTATTGTATCAAAACAGACCTGTTATGTATTTCTTTCAGACTGTTGCTTTAAATAATCTTTTAGTCGTCCGTGAGTAGTGACACCAGATACTGGGTAGAGGCATGTTTCTAATTTCCGCATTTTTGTTATCGCTATTGTTCCTAGTAGTTCTCCGCGTAGTTTTAAATAATTAATTTAGTATTATATTTTTTAAAAATTGAGTTTATTGTGAAAATGAATAGAAAGAATTGGCTTGCCTAGCTTCGACAGTATGCGCCATCACGACACCCGATGGTGGAAAAATCTGGGTCGTGACAATGCTCCACAATCACAATAAGATGATTACAAAAGTTCTCCAAATTGGCTACATAACAAGTGCCAAACACGGAGCAATAACAAATCAATTGAAGAAAGAGGAGAAGCCACAAGAGTTATTGTTTGGTGCTATAAATCATATGCTACAGGCCTGAAAATCTTATTTCCACCGTTTAAATCAAAGACCAAGATATTACTAACACTCAGCTAAATTTTTAACCCAATCTAACGGTTAACGAATAAAAAAAAATGTAATTTAAAATTGACTGGTCAAAATAAAAATCTGCAGCAAAATAAATATTTTTCTTCTCTCTTGTCTCTTGATGAAATCTCTCTGAAAAACTTTTCTTATGTGCTTAAATCTTTCAAAGACTTGTACCAATGAGCTTAGAACAATTCTCCAAGGTTATCTTATTTATAGATAATAAATGGTGCTTTCTCTTAAAGCCAAAACCAATTCTACATAGAAGGAAAAAAAAAAAGACGAATCCAATTCCGAACAAGAATAGAAATAAAAAGAGAATAGGATTATGCCGTTGGGACTTTGGCTGGACAATATGGGAATAGGCCCAACAAACTCCCCCTCGAGCCAATAGGCTAAATGTGTCTTCAAGTAGAGGAACTATTGATAAGCTTCATGCCTGCCAATTTTCTACAAAGCACATGCTTATCTGCAAGTTTAACTACGAAGTCCTCGGGCTGCTCCATATAAATCTCCACATCTAAATCACCATGAAGAAAAGCAATCTTGAAATCCATTTGCTCAACCTCTAAATCTATACTTGCGGCTAAGCCTAGGACTACACAAATAAAAGACATCCTCACAATAAGGGAGAAAATTTCATACAAATTAACTCCCTTTTTTTGGCCAAAACCTTTAACAACTAACCCCGCCTTATACTTGTGTCACAACCCAAACCCTGCACTGGTCGTGATGGCGCCTCTCGTGTAGACAAGGCCAGCAAACTAACCCAACTTGTCTCTTTCAAAGTTAGATAAGAACAAATGAACAACAAATATGACTTAATAATAGTAATTAACAAAATTTTAACACAACACAGCCCTAATCAGGGTGTCACAAGTCACGAGCATCTATCTGATGTAAATCTACTACAAGGCCTAAAGAAGACAAAACCGAAATAATGAACATAGGTAGTAAATAACCCCGCGCTCGTCATAAGGCGCGTGGTTCAACTCAACATAGCACTATGTTGTGCAAATCGGGGGTTTCAAACCCTCAGGATATCATTTACAATCATTACTCACCTCGAACCAAAAAAATCTCTAGCTTGCGACGCCCTTTCCCCTCAAGTCGGCCTCCACGCGCGTCAAGTCTAACCAAAACTACAACGAATACGTCACAATATGCTAAGGGAACAAAAACCAACTAAAAATAATCGAAAAATATCAAAAATCCTAAAAATGGAAAAAACCGAGCCCACTTCTTGAAACTAAAAAATTTTCAGCTCAACAGATACCTTATCTCGCCATGAGTCTATACATATCAAAAACTCTCAACACGCAATTTGATATATGGAACCAAGCAAATTATCATACCCACGGTGAAGCAAATAACATACACCACACAACCGATGCGCCATTCCCCGAGCACTAATAAGCTCAATAACAGTCAAATCAACCAATCCGTCGACAGCACAATTCGGCCAACCAAGCCGAATCAAGCTAGAACACACATCCACATTGGTCTGCCAATGAACTTCATACTAAGGAAACTTGAAGTTGTTCCTTTCCACTTCTATAACTCCTTACGCTGTGATACGATACGGTGTCCGGCACCAAATCAATATCAAAATCGACAACCTCGCTCGGCGACATGCCTGGACACAAGAAACACATCCAAAAAGTCTCTCACCACCGAAACTGAATCAATACGAGGAGCCTCAACACTGACACTCATCACAATGGCCCAAATAAGAAAGGCAATCCTTCCCAGCTGTCCGCTGGGCCTTTGAAATATACCCCACTCTACTAGAACATAATCCAGCCCACCTCGCCACTGAACCCGTGGCATTTCCCGCATAGCCCGTGACGTAATAGTTCAGAATAACCCAACACTGAGACAACCAGTCTAAACTCCAACATCACATCCAAATCTAACATACCAGCAAAAGAAGATCCACTCAAGCCTCCAAATCTCGATAGCCGCTAAACGATGCCGATAGACACGATCCACAACTATAACATAGCCTACACATGAAAAGTCCCTGTCTCCAACTCCAAATAGCACACAAATCATTGTACCTGGTACCAAATATTGCCGTCCAAAAGCATATTACACCTCAAATACCCCATCATTCCATGATAGACACTATAAAATTCCCTGTGCCACCAAGCAAACCCGAATATCACCAGTCGATCTAACAGGAGAGTGCCGCCATACCACCGAAGTGCCATCAACTTAATCACATTGTCCTTTTCGGAAACATATACACTTATCAGATTGTCACACCTTTTTTTTACACACCCGAGAGGGATATAAGAGTTTATCAAATTAAAGTGACATTATTGAAAATGGGATTATTTTATTTATTAGTGTCGCCACTTGGTGTCCCAAGTCAACGGTTTATTTTAAAATCCCAAATCGAGGAAAATTTTAATTTTTTAAAGTCTGCGAAGCAGAAATTCTAGATAAGGAATTATGTTAACTTGGGAGAAGGTGTTAGGCGTTCCCGGGTTCCGTGGTTCTAGCACGGTCGCTTAGCAATTTATATTTGGCTTAATTATTTAACTACTTATTTTTTAAACCTATGTGCAATTATATTTTTACTGCTTTTAATAACTTGATTCGTTCGTAATTAAAGAATTGAGTTATACGTACATATACTCTTTTCTTTTGGCGCGTCAAAACATGTTGCGCGAACGTGTCTACAATTAATAACGCTTTATTTATTTTTAAGAAAGGTTTGTTTGAAGTTTCGCGAACGCATCCCTCGAGTTTTTTTAAAATTAAATTCGCAATTATGTTACAAATCCGTATTCATAATCACAATAATAATTTTAAAACACACCTAAAATAAGTAACATATTCGAAGTTGTTCATTCCAAAACTGTTCCGTCTCAAAATATTATTGAGGCCAACTACATATAACACAACAAAAGTTTAAAACAAGAAAAAAGAATCTACAAGAAAGGCAAATAAAGAAACTGGCACAACAGTTGATTAAAAGATACCATTTAAGACATACTTAATAATAAATTAATTGAAGGTGAAATGAACTTTTCATGCTTTATACGTAACAGAAGCAAAAAAATAGCATTCAGATGCATTTCGTGGCTAAAAGCACTTTACACTATTTAACAAGATAACAAGAGCATGGAAGAACAAAATAAACTGAGAAACGGACCTGTAATGCAGCAAAAAACATTTATCTTTCTAAATATGAACAAAATCAGAAGCCAGTACGAGGCAGCAACTATTTGCAAACTCTGAAACTTTTATATACATGAAGATGAATACAAGGATGTAAACTCGACAAGAGAACTCGAACAAGCCAGACCGAGCATGGAGAACTTCGTTTGCAACTCCAACAAGAACCGAAGACTGGAGATTTCGAACACCGACTTCAGGCGAGGAAATCGGACTCGCCGTCGACCTCCATTTTGAGGTTGAAAAAGAGGCTTTTTGCAGTCAAGCTGGCAGTATTTTTATGAGCTATTTCAGAATATTTTTAGCTTGTTTTAATGGTGGTTTGTCGATGTTACTTGAACGTGGCTGTCACCAGACTATTCGCGACGAAATATGGTGAGGAAGCTGGTTTTGGTGAAGGAGGCCGTTGGTGTTTTTCTCAAGATGAGGTTTGGCATTGCTGCTATTTGGAAGGAGGAGGAGTCCCTTTTTTTTCCAGCCTCCCTCTTTTTTCTTTTTCTTTAATTTTTTTTTTTTATCAAATTGTCATATGTCATTTATATCAAAAAAAAATATTTACATCGTGTATCAAACCAGCAGTAGTATGGACTAACTACTACACTGTTTCAGTAAACTATAGTCTATACTATCTATAAACAAGTAAGCAATTCAGTAAGCTGCCTAAGGGTAACAGTTTAACTTGCTCAATCCAATCTGTCAATTCTTGTATTTTCTGCCTCTAAGGTGTAGAAGAAGTGCAATTTCTCGGCATGTCAAGTCCTCTACAAACTTTGCTCCTTCAAATCGAATATGGTTCCTTTCCCTCCAAATGATAGCAGTAGTGGTTACAAAAGCAGCAGCTGTGATAGCATTCTGCCACTGCTTGCTTCTAGCCTTGCTACAAATCCAGTGCACCTCATTTTCCCAGCAGTCAATGGTCCTGGATGGTCCCAGCCACATACAAATTCTCGACCACAACCTGTTGGTGATGCAGCATTCAAAGAATAGGTGCTTGAAATCTTCAACAGACTGCTTACAAAATGCACACATTGCTAGAACTTGTATGCCCACAATCTGTAATCTATCAACTGTGGGGAGTTTGTTCTGAGCAGCTAGCCAAACAGTAAACTTATGCTTAGGAAGTACATTAGCAATAAGCATTAAGTTCTTCCATGCAACCTTGGTGAAGATAGGCAACATAGTAATATACAATTTGTGAATATGAAACTTGTTCATCCTGCATACACTTTGCAGCCTGCATATAAAAGTACCCTGCAACTGAGCATTTTCCATCACCAATGATCTACTATCCAATATCTTTTTGATCACCCAGGAAGCTGTAGTTGGTACAGCCAATGTGTCAATATTCCCCTTCTTGATGTAATAGGCATGAACCCATCTGACCCATAAGCAATCCTTATTACTAGCCAAGTCCCATAATAATTTGATTATGGCTGCTTTGTTCCATACAGCCAACCTCAAAATATTAAGTCCACCAGAAGATAAAGGTTGGCATACCTTGTCCTAGGCAACTAATGCTCTTCTGGAAAGTGTGGCTTTACCAGTCCAGAGGTAAGTTCTACATATTGCTTCTATAGTCTTCAGAACTTTCTTGGGTATAATAAGCACCTGAGCCCAGTAAATCTGCATTCCAAAGACCACAGACTTGATCAATTGTGTTCTGCCAGCATAGGATAACATTTTAGCTGACCAGCAAGTGACTCTTGCTGTGATCTTCTCAATAAGAGGCAAAAGTGATGAATAGCCAACTTCTTTATTAAAGTATGTGTATATTATATATAGAATAAGTGTGTGTGACGGATGTGTGGAAGTGGTGTAAGATCGTGCATATTGTGAGTGTGGGGTCGTGTGTGTGGCGGTGAAAGAATTGGTTTTGGGACGTGAGGAGTTAAGAAAAAGTGGCGATTGTGGGTGGTTTTATTAATATTTTTTAAAAAAAATTTATACATATTTATTTATCTTTTCCTAACCTTTTTTTTAATTAAATAAAAAAGATAAAACACACACACACATATAAAACTTACTTTTAGATTTAAAGAAAACTATATAAATAAGAAATTCACTATTTACACTAAAGATTAAATTATACTAAGAAAAATACTACTATACTTTCATTTAAATTAGAAGAAACTAAGTTCTCTTCTATTTAAACATAGGAATAAATCTTATATTCTAAGAATGTGAATATTATTTTTTAGTTTTTAATTTTCTTATATAAAACCTATTAAAAGTAATATAAAAATTTAAAATATTAAGACTAGACCTAGAAGAAATATTTATACTAATATAATATAGAATATGGGTGTGATAAAAAATTAGGTGTTCACAGCATGCCCATCTTTCTTTGAAACATGAAGAGTTTCAGGAAAAGAATGAACATGGTGACTAATTTTGACCTCACTGTTATTTAAAAAGGAAAAAATGTGACCGAACCTTGGTTTTAGGCAGCCTACATATTCCGGGTTATCAGGGAATCAGCTCACGTATAGTTCAAGTAGAAAGAAGAGTGTCTGAGTATTCTTAGAATGAGAGTCGAGCGAAGTTCCGTCGATGTTCTGATTTGCAATTCCTACTATTACATGAAAAGAAAATTACATACTCTTGAAATCTAAGAGTTACAAAATTGCTATCTAACTGTCATATGGAGTCTTGTCTTGATTCTTCACACGTTTCTCCTAGTGACTTTGGATTGAAACTTGATGCTCTCGATGCAACAGACTATGAAATATTCTTTCATGCTTGTTTCTTAATTAGACGATGGAAAGATGGATCTTGACCATATGTCTCGATGGATTACGTCAAAGCTGGTTCCACTCGTATTGAGATCAAACATTTCAATTTATCTGGCTAGAGATGGAATCTTATTTTTTTACACATCCAATCTGTGCTTTGTAGAAATACCTACAAGCCATCACAAACAAACAAAACGAACAAAAATTTTCTGCCCTAGTTTGCACTAGGAAATTTTTGTGAGTTATAGAAAACACATTAAAGTATTATTGCTATTGCAGAATAATGAATTAAAATAGACACATTTTTTTAAATAAATGGGAATGTTATACTAAGTGCTAACAAGAAGGAAGGCAACCAGGGGATGTACTACCTTGTGTTGAAGATAAGATGAGGTTCGTGGCACTCTGAGAGGCGGCTAGGGAAAGTTGTACCCTATGTTTGCAACAAGAACTGCAACCATGGGATGTATTACCCTGTGTTGGCAACAAAATAAGGCTCGTGACACTATGAAATGCTACTAGAGGATGCCGTACTCTATGTAGAAAATAATGCAACCAGGGGATATAGTACCCTGTGTTGGCATCAAAATGAGGCTCGTGGGTCTCTGAAATGCTACTAGAGGATGTCGTACTCTATGTAGAAAATAATGCATTTAGGGGATGTAGTACCCTGTGTTGGCTACAAAATGAGGCTCCTGGCTCTCTGAAATGCTACTAGGGGATGTCGTACCCTATGTAAAAAATAATGCAACCAGGGGATATAGTACCTTGTGTTGGCAACAAAATGAGGCTCGTGGCACTCTGAAATGCTACTAGGGGATGTCGTACCCTATATAGAAAATAATGTTGCCAGGGGATGTCGTGCCCTATGTAGAAAATAATGTAGCCAGGGGATGTAGTACCCTATGTTGGATACAAAATAATGCAACCAGGAGATATAGTACCCTGTGTTGGCAAAAAATAATGCAACTAGGGAATGTCGTACCCTATCTTTGCAACAAGAAGTAAGGAAACCAGGGGATGTAGTACCCCTGTAGTGGAAATAATATACGACCATAGGATATAGTACCATGTGTTGAAGATAGTGTATTGGCTCCCTCTAATGAATCTAAAAATCAAATAATTACATGTATATTAAAAAAAATCAATGATTTGAGAACTTCACTTGGTGGTGTTCGTCTTTTCACAAACTATTCCTTAAAGTTGTTATGTTTCTGTGTTGAACAAAGAAAGATTTGTTAGTTTTAAAATGGAGATCGGTTTGTGGCCTTGATTATTTCAGTCTCTTGATTTCGGCTCATTTTCTTTAATGATTTCAACTGCAACTGATTATTTCCTGAATGCCAACTGCATTTCTGACTCTGGAGAACCTTTAACTTTTCCAAACTTTGCCATGAAGGTACTTAACCTTTCTCAACTTTATGTTGCCTTTGTGAGCATTTAGCTTTTGACTATCAAAACATCTCCCAATCATGTCCAGTTGGTGTTGACTTGATTCCCTTGTTGAGGTTGGTCACCTTTTGAATATATCAGCTCGCTTCATACTAGAACCCTGTAAATCGGTCTTGCCATATTTTCTTTGCCTTATTTTTTGAACAAAGTTACACCAAAAGTAATTCAAAGAAAAACAAACAATAAAATGGATAAATGAACTTAGACGAGAGGTATCCCTTTCGGGAAAAGGAAATAAGGACTTATCTGGAGTAAATGCAAACTTCAATAAACATGACATGTCTCTTGGATTGGATGCCTCATCTGTATAAATCGTCTGATTCTCAGAAACTTATGACAAATTTTGACTTGAAAGTGGTAAACCTTGCTCATGATTGTGTCGATGCCATGGTTGTGTGGATCCTCTTTTCGATCAACAGTACCATTTGCGGGTTTTCACTAGCTGATCTCTCTCATTTCTCTTCTCGCCATCGTCTTATAGTGATCTTTGTGAATTTTCACTAACAAGACTCTTTCATTGTAATCTACTTACCATCGCCTTACGGTGCCCGAGGGTTTTCACCCATAAGTCTCTATCATTTTATTTCTCTCATTTTGATTGTATCAGATCCAAATGATTGTATCCTCTAATTCTTTAAACATTCTCGCTGATTAATCGAAAGGACTTGAAAAGGATTTGGGTAAAAAGAATTTGAACTGATTTACAACTTTGGAACCTTTCAAGAAAAAACCATTGCTCAAACATTATAATATCTGCCCCAGTTTCACTTTTTGGGGAATTTGAATTTTTATTTTTGTGTGACTGAACCTCAGAGAGAGCCTGCCTATGTATCCTTTCGGAATCAAGTCGAACGTAGTTCAGGAAACGTTTTTTTTTGTTCTCATTTTTTTTTGTTCTCTTTTTTTTTTCTTTAGCTTATTGTTTACTTTGTCTTCTCTTTTTTTTTTCTTATCCTTTCCTTTTCAATAACACCTTCGGGTTCCAAAGAGGGTAAGCAAAGAAAAGTAACCGACTCAAAGAGTTGGCAAAAGGGTTAACGGTGTTTGGATAGAAATAATGAAAGCATTCGTCATCCCAATCAGAGAACATTAATTTTGCATAAAGGATCGAACACAGTACCTTTTGACTGCGTCCACATTGATAGTTGTCTCGAGAATATTTCCTTCGATGTCTCCCAAATGCAACACTCCATTTGGAAATACTCTTGTTACAATGTATGAACCTTTGCAATTTGGAGCAAAGTTTTCCTTAGCTTCTTCATAGTGCGGGAGAATGTATCTCAAGATGAGTTGCCCCAGTTCAAATTTCTTGGGACATACTTTCTTGTTGTAAGCATGGGCCATTATTTGTTGTACAACTGCCCATGGTAGCCTCCGACCAATTACTTTCCATCAATCAAAGACAATGTTTCAATCGGGTCTTGACTCAATCTTTATCAGTGATCCCGGCTTCAACAATGATCCGAAGAGAGGGAATTTTATTTTCATTTCAATTCTTTGTTTATTTTCTTGCAAGCCTTATCTTCAAAACATTATGCTTCTTCATTTATTATTTCAAAATCTGGCTGCGTTTTAGGATCTGGGCATGAAGTCTCCATGTCATGTTATTAAAATCTGCATCTATAGAACTGACAATAGAATAGGAAAGGTGACAATATTAAGAAAAGAGACATTCATGGATGATGAAATGTTGGTTTCATTTGTTCGAAGAAAAAATTGAAGGGTTTACATCAGAATGTAAGACAGCAAAGTAAGAACATTCGGATGACACACTGAAATAACTTGAAAGGTAGAAAAGATAGCAAGACCGGCTACCGAGACTCCCGTCTGATAGGGAAAGTTTCTGGGTTGACGCCCATTTTTCTTCAGCCATGGCAATGGCTACTATGGTTTTCAATGCTTGATCAAATTCTGCATCATCGAATCATCCCGAGCAGGCCATGTCCAATTTCTTAAATCTGGTAAAGTCAACCCTACATTTGCCTACGTTTTTTATTTTTCACCGCCAATTTGTCTATTTGCCTTTACGTGACCTTGGATCAACAACAATGGTGCTTGTTCTATTTGTTGCGAAGATGATTTTACCTCCAAGGGATCTTGGATTATTTTCTTGACTCGACATTGCAAACCAACAAACCGACCACCCTTATCCAGCTTTTAATTCAAAACAACAAGCATGTTAGAATAAATACTTTTTTTTAACCACTTTATTCTCTCTCATTTTTTCCTTTTTGTTTTATTTTTTTTTTTCAAAATTATTCGATTGAACCTGATGTGGGTTGCGTATGTATCATGTGGAGACATGAACCATATCTTGTGTAGTTCGAGAGGATAAGAATTGAAGTAAACCAAACTAAATTTTTTTTCTTTTTCTTTTTCTTATGTGAATTCAGACTATCAGAACTTCTACAATAAGAAAATATTTTTGGGGTTTAAACTTCTTTCTTTCTTTTTTTTGTTGAAAGAAGGACTTTTAAAGAAGAAGAAAAATATTTTTGGATTTTTTTAAAAAAAATATGATGTCTAAAAGAAAAACTTCTAAAGAAGGAATTAGAAGAAAATAATTTTTGAATTTTTTAAAGTTGATGGACGGAACCGATGAGGTTTGCCTACGTATATCACATTCGGTGAGAATCAAACCCGCGTAATTTGTAAATATTTCAGGAATAGGATGACACACTTTTTGAAAAATCTAGGCTTATTTTGTAATAATCTTTTCGGGTAAACACCTAGATTAATTTTTAAAACAAGGTAAATTTTCTCTCTTATTTTTTACCTTCTGGCTTTTCCTCAACTTTTAGATAATTATTTTTATTTTTATATACTTTTTCTTTTATTGAAATCGGTCAACATGCACAAGCTGAATCAAACATAATGCACAATTAACACATAAGATGCATCAGGATGGTCTTGCAATTCTCATGTATACATATCTTACACGGACCCAACCCTTGTGTTGAGTCCTTAAAGACGAATGCACGTGATGCAAACAAACGTTCCTACTAGGGATCCGGCATGAGCCTATGTTATTCTAGGTTTAAATCCTGGGGGGTGTTTTAGACCTGGCTACACAAGTGGACAGCTCGAGCCGAGGTGGGGACAACGTACCGGGAGCACGAAAATCTATCCGACCTAGTTACTTGTCCCAACTTCGTTCTATTTGGTATGACTTCTAACAGAAAAGTGGGTCGCGCGCACGTGTGCACCATAAATTCAAAATACTCAGAAGGGAGGCGTAAGAAGACGGTTTAATGCAATTCAAATAATATCAAAGCAATAAATTAGCGGCAATTATCACATTAGGACCAAAAACACAATAATAACATCAAATTAAGAAAGCCAAATATAGATCACATTACAAGCTCAAATTCTAAACCCTGAACAGAAGTTCTGGGTTATTATCCCCAGCAGAGTTGCCATCGATGTCACACCCTTTTTTTACACACCCGAGAGGGATATAAGAGTTTATCCAATTAAAGTGACATTATTCAAAATGGGATTATTTTATTTAGTAGAGTCGCCACTTGGAATAGTTTATTTGGTGTCCCAAGTTACCAGTTTATTTTAAAATCCAAAATCGAGGAAAATTTTATTTGTTAAAGTCTGCGAACCAGAAATTCTAGATAAGGAATTTTGTTAACTCGGGAGAGGGTGTTAGGCATTCCCGGGTTCCGTGGTTCTAGCACGGTCGCTTAGCAATTTATATTTGGCTTAATTATTTAACTACTTATTTTTAAAACCTACCTGCATATATATTTTTACTGCTTTTAATCACTTGATTCGTTCGTAATTAAAGAATTGAGTCATACGTACATATACTCTTTTCTTTTGGCGCGTCAAAGTCATGTCCACTTGAACGTATCCATAATTAATAACGCTTTGTTTATTTTCAAAAAAGATTTGTTTGAAATTGCGCGAATGCATCCCTCGAATTTTTTTAGAATTAATTTCGCAATTATGTTACGTGTAGGTATACATAATCATAATAATAAATTTAAAACACACCTAAAATAACTAACATATTCGAAGTTGTTCATTCCAAAACTGTTCCGTCTCAAAATATTATTGAGGCCAACTACATATGATACAACAAAGGTTTAAAACAAGAAAAATCAATCTACACGAAAGGCAAATAAATAAACTGGCAAAACAATTGATTAAAAGATACCATTTAAGACATACTTAATAATAAATTAATTGAAGATGAAATGAACTTTTCATGCTTTATACGTAACAGAAGCAAACAAATAGCATTCAGATGCATTTCGTAGCTAAAGGCACTTTATACTATTTAACAAGATAACAAGAGTATGGAAGAACAAAATAAACTGAGAAACGGACCTGAAATGCAGCAAAAACGTTTATCTTTCTAAATATGAACAAAATCAGAAGCCAGTACGAGGCAGCAACTATTTGCAAAGTTTGAAACTTTTATATACATGAGATGAATACAAGGATGTAAACTCGACAAGAGAACTCGAACAAGCCAGATCGGGCATGGAGAACTTCGTTGGCGACTCCAACCAGAACCGACAACAGGAGATTTCGAACGGCGACTTCAGGCGAGGAAATCGGACTCGCCATCGACCTCCGTTTTGAGGTTGAAAAAGTGGCATTTCGCAGTCAAGCTGGCAGTATTTTTATGAGCTATTTCAGAATGTTTTTAGCTGGTTTTAATGGTGGTTTGTCGATGTTGCTTGAACGTGGCTTTCACCAGACTGTTAGCGACGAAATGTGGTGAGGAAACTGGTTTTGGTGAAGGAGGCCGTTGGTGTTTTTCTCAAGAGGAGGTTTGGCATTGCTGCTATTTGGAAGGAGGAGTCCCTTTTTTTTCCAGCCACCCTCTTTTTTTTTTCTAAAGTATGTGTATACTATATATAAAATAAGTGCGTGTGACAGATGTGTGGAAGTTGTGTAAGATCGTGCATATTAAGAGTGTGGGTTCGTGTGTGTGGGTGAAATAATTGGTTTAGGACGTGAGGATTTAAGAAAAGGTGGGGATTGTGGATGGTCTAAGGGTCAAATATATCCTTGTATAATTAAAAATAGGTCATATTTATCATTTGTTTGAATTCTTTATCAAATATGTCCCTACCGTTATACATTAGGGCCATATATATCCTTCAGCCGTTAAAACACTCTCCCATATATTTAAATTACGGTTAAGGGTCAAATATATCCTTATACTATTAAAAATATGTCATATTTATTCTCTGTTTGAATTTTTTATCAAATATGTCCCCACCGTTATATTTTTATCAAAACACCCTCCCATATATTTTTAGTAGCACATGGCATCTTATGATTGAACTAGACGACCCGCCCCACTCCTAATTAAACCCGCCCCGACCCAATAAAATTTAGTCTTCTTCTCCGTTCAATCCCTTCAAAACTAGGTAGTGATGGCCCATGTTAGCATGTGCCCAATAATACAAATGCTAAAACTCTATTTTTATATAAAATTATAGCTATATAAATTGGCCCATGAAAATGACCCTCAAAATCGAATAAGACGAAAATGTATGCGAATTGTTGGATATTAGTTACATGCATCAATGAATAAAATGTCCACTCTTGAATGTTGCGAGGTCACTTTAACGCCATGAGAGTACTCTTTCTATATTGAAAACATAATTATTATTCTTCTAATGATATCTGGTGAATCTCACTCCCAGCCCATGAAGTTGCAGATGGAAGTGTGAAACTATATTTCTGTGCTAGCTTTCTTTTATTTTGTACTTTTCTTTTCCCAAATTGGCATCTTCATGTAGAGTTGCGGTCTATTAAGTTTTTGGCTTCTAGACTTACTAAATTTCTCGCATATCGTATAGCTGCAAGTACATGAATTATAAAGGAAAAAAATAGAATAGCAATAGTAGTACTAGTATCCGATAAGCATTCAAATGGATAATAGTTTAGAAATCAATATGGTGTTATACTACATAAGTTATGCAATGAACCAGACATAAAAACTACCCATTTAGTAAATAACATACTCAATTTCTTCTTTTTTTCGGTCCATCTCATATTTATGGCACAGGATTGTTATCACTCCCTACTTTTTAAGGTACCCTCAAAAAACTTTTTCATCAAATAGCAAAGAAGCATGCATTTTGCAGAAGCATAAGTATATTGAAGGGATTAAACGGAGAAGAAAACTAAATTTCATTGGGTCGGGCGGGTTTAATTAAAGGAGTGGGGCGGGTCGTCTAGTCCAATCATAAGATGCCACGTGCTACTAAAAATATATGGGAGGGTGTTTTGATAAAAATATAACGCTGGGGACATATTTGATAAAAAATTCAAACGGAGGATAAATATGGTCTATTTTTAATAGTATAAGGATATATTTGACCCTTAACCGTAATTTAAATATATGGGAGAGTGTTTTAACGGCTGAGGGATATATATGGCCCGTATGTATAACGGTGGGGACATATTTGATAAAGAATTCAAATGGAGGATAAATATGACCTATTTTTAATAGTACAAGGATATATTTGACCCTTAACCGTTAATATTTTTTAAAAAAAATTTACACATATTTATTTAACTTTTCTTAACCCCTTTTTTTTAATTAAATAAAAGAAGATAAAACACACACACATATATAAAACTTACTTATAGATTTAAAGAAAACTATATAAATAAGAAAATTCACTATTTACACTAAAGTTTAAATTATACTAAGAAAAATATTATTATACTTACATTTAAATTAGAAGAAACTAAGTTCTCTTCTATTTAAACATAGGAACAAATCTTATATTCTAAGAATGTGAATATTTTTTTAGTTTTAAATTTTCTTAAATAAAACCTATTAAAAGTAATATAAAAATTTAAAATATTAAGACTAGACCTAGAAGAAATATTTATACTAATATAGTATAAAATATGGGTGTGGTAAAAAATTAGGTGTTCACACAGATCACTTTGTCACGGCCTCAGAGAAGGGGCAAAGTAAAGCGTGCGGATTGGCATCAAACAGCCTTGGGGAGGGGAGGCCTCTCTAGCCAGAAAGGCGCTCTGCCCTAGTTGCGTATTGGCTTGGCCGAGTTAGGCATGCCGACCCGATTAAGTTTGGGGAGCATGTCGCTTGTCTTGGACATGACGATGAAGGAAGCCGAAGCATACGAGGGGCACAGCTGGTCGGGAGCTATTGCCGCTTCCCTGATGAGCCCACGGCAGGGCGAAACCAGTCTGCGCGCACAGGCAGGACGGGCGTGTCCGGGGAGGTATGGGACCTCCGGGCGCGGAGCGCCGCAGTCCGTGTCAATTGGTATCAGAGCGTCAGGTTTGTTGGAACATCTAAGGGAGTATGGAAGGCGGCAGTGAACTCACCCAAACCGAAGGGAACAAATCTAAGGGCCAAAGGTCTCGCTCCAGGGACGTCATGGGGGAGTTGGAGACAAGGCTGGCCAAGGTGGAGTTGGCCATTGCCCATGGGCAGGACAAGTTCATGGAGGCCGACCAAAAGGTTTGAGGGGTCGAACAAAGGGTCGAGGAGGGCCTAGACGGATAGCGGGAGGAGATGCAGTCCGCCGTGAATCAAGTCCTGGCGCAATGTCTTCAGGCGGTGGAGGAGAAACACCAGACAGAGATTTCGTCCATGCGGGAAGAGCTAGGGAGGCTTTCACATGAGCTGGAGAGCGCCAAGGAGGAGCTCAGCTTGTGCAAAAGGGCTTTTGCACAAGGCACTGCCACTACGTCCGAGGTAAGGACTACCCCTTCCAAAATAGATGTTCCCCGACCCAAATATTTCAAAGGGTCTAGAAGTGCGAGGGAACTAGACAACTTTGTTTGGAGCATGGAGCAATACTATAGGGCTCTCGACATGCAAGACGAGGCTCTAAAGGTAAGCATGGGTAGTCTTTTCCTCGAGGACACCGCAATGGTTTGGTGGAGGAGAAGACAAAGCAACATAGAGAAAGGCACCTGCTCTATCAAGACTTGGGCAGATTTCAAGGCAGAACTCAAGAAGCAGTTCTACCCAAGCAACGTCGAGGAGGAAGCTCGTGGCAAGCTAAGGCGTTTGCAGCACAAAGGAACCATCCGGGAGTACGTCAAAGAGTTCACAGAGGTACTTCTCGAAATCCCTGACTACCCTGATAAAGAAGCTTTCTTTGCCTTCATGGACGGGTTGCAGTAGTGGGCAAGGCTTGAAATCCAACGCCGTGGTGCCCAAGACTTGACCACTGCCATATCCATTGCCGAGTCCCTTATTGAGTTTAGGAAAGTGGAGAAACCTAAACCCAAGGACAAGGGCGGCAAGGGAAAGAGCGGGGGAGACCCGCCTAAGGGCAAGGAGGCGTCAGAAAGGGCCAAGGGACGTAGAGATTTCCCTCCCGAACCGAAGACCCCGGTCCAATGCTTCTTTTGTAATGGACCGCACTATGCGAGGGATTGCCCCAAAAAGAGTAAGCTTTCGGCCTTAATCGAGGATCACGAGAAGGAGGAAGCAAAGATTGGGGCCATGCGGCTTCTAAGCTCAATTCAGGCAAAAGTTGAGGTGCCCAAGAACGAGAAGAAAGGGAGGTTGTTTGCCAAGGCCAAGATTGGGGAGCATACCGTGAAGGCATTAGTTGACACAGGAGCCGACAGCAACTTCCTCACTTTCCAGCAGGCTAAGGAGATGGGCATCTGGTACGAGACAAGCCGAGGTTGGCTCAAGGGCGTCAATGCTGCACCAACAGAAACCTTTGGAGTTGCCCGTAATGTACCGGTTCGCTTAGGCAATTGGCACGGCCACATAAACTTCTCGATCGTGACCATGGACGATTATCCACTCGTCTTGGGTATTGAGTTCATGGACAGGTTCAAGGCCGTCCCAATTCCCTTTGCGAACTCCTTATGTATCTTGGAGGAAGGCAACACCCATCTAGTTCCACTAGAGCGGGAAACCCGACTCCAAGAAAAACAAATTTCGGCCATGCAACTCTCAAAGGGCATCAAGAAGGAAGAGCCAACCTACCTTGTTGCCTTAAAGGAAGAAGCTGCCATTCCTACAACCGAGTCCATGCCACCCGAGGTCCAGCACGTTTTGGAGGAGTTCCAAGACGTCGTGCCACCGGAGCTACCAAAGAGGTTACCACCTAAAAGGGAGGTGGATCATAAGATAGAGCTGGAACCAGGTGCCACCCCGCCAGCTGCCGTGCCTTATCGGATGGCGCCTCCGGAGCTTGAGGAATTACGGAGGCAATTGAAGGAGTTGATGGACATGGGCTATATTCGTCCATCAAAAGCACCTTATGGAGCGCCGGTATTGTTCCAGAAGAAGCACGACGGGTCACTTCGACTTTGCATCGACTACCGGGCGCTTAACAAGATCACGGTCAAGAATAAGTACCCGATACCACTCATTGCCGACTTGTTCGACCAGCTTGGGCAAGCTCGTTGGTTCACCAAGCTGGATTTGCGATCGGGGTACTACCAGGCCCGCATTGCGGAGGGAGACGAGCCTAAGACAGCATGCGTCACAAGGTACGGCTCATATGAGTTCCTTGTGATGCCTTTCGGACTCACCAATGCGCCTGCAACGTTTTGCACCCTCATGAACCATGTCCTACAGCCTTTCTTAGACAAGTTCGTAGTGGTGTACTTGGACGACATTGTCATCTATAGCAACACACTGGAGGATCATGTAAATCATCTAAGACAAGTCTTCCAAGTACTCCGCACGAACGAGCTTTATGTCAAGAAGGAGAAATGTGTATTTGCTCGACGAGAAGTCTCCTTCTTAGGACACATTGTTGGTGAGGGAAAGCTACGGATGGATGAGTCCAAAATTCGGGCGATACAGGATTGGGAGTCGCCGAAGAAAGTTCCAGAACTTCGGTCTTTCCTTGGCTTGGCTAACTACTATCGGAAGTTCATCAAAGGCTACTCTTCCATCGCCGCGCCACTCACAGATCTACTAAAGAAGAACCGGACCTGGAGTGGACTGATAAGGGCCCAAACAGCATTTGAGGAGTTAAAGGCCGCCATGATCAAGGAGCCGGTATTGGTTTTGCCCGACCATACCAAGTCTTTCGAGGTGCAGACGGACGCCTCTGACATTGCCCTGGGAGGCGTCCTAATGCAAGAAGGGCATCCTGTGGCTTACGAAAGTCGTAAGCTAAATGATACAGAAAAGCGCTACACGGTCCAAGAAAAAGAGATGACCGCCGTAGTGCACTGTTTACGGACGTGGAGACATTATCTCCTGGGCAGCAAGTTCATCGTGTGGACGGATAATGCTGCCACCAGTTACTTCCTTAAGCAGAAGAAGCTTACACCAAAACAAATTCGGTGGCAAGCTTTCTTAGCAGAGTTTGATTTCGTGATGGAGTACAAGCCGGGCAAGGGAAATGTTGTGGCCAACGCACTAAGCAGAAAGGCCGAACTTGCCTCCATCACAAGCCCAAATTTCCCTATAGTGGATCGCATCAAGGAGGGGCTGGAACATGACCCGCAAGCCAAAAATTTGTTGGAATTGGCACGTCAAGGGAAGACGCGCCAGTTTTGGCTAGAGGATGGGCTGCTCCTCACCAAGGGAAATAGGGTTTATGTGCCAAAATGGGGAGGCTTAAGGAAGGAGATCATCCGGGAAAGTCATGACTCCAGATGGGCAGGCCATCCTGGAGTCCAAAGGACGATAGCGCTGATTGAACGAGCATACTTTTGGACCCACATGCGGGACGATGTGGAGCTATACGTAAAAACTTGTCTTGTGTGCCAGCAAGACAAGGTTGAACAACGCCCACCAGCGGGTCTTTTGGAGCCATTGCCTATTGCAGAGAGGCCATGGGAAAGCATTTCCATGGACTTCATCACATCACTACCCAAGTCCGAAGGCTGTAGCAACATAATGGTTGTAGTGGACCGCTTCAGCAAATATGGCGTATTCATTCCTGGTCCAACAAAGCTTACTGCCGAGGACGCTGCTCGACTATTTTTCAAAAATGTGGTGAAGTATTGGGGCATTCCGAAGACCATTATCAGCGACCGGGACCCCCGCTTCACAGGAAGATTCTGGATGGAACTTTTTAAAATCATGGGGTCCGAGCTCAACTTCTCTACAGCCTTTCTCCCTCAAACTGATGGGCAAACGGAACTGGTGAATGCTTTGCTGGAGTTATATCTTCGCCACTTTGTCAGCGCCAACCAAAAAGATTGGGCCAAGTTATTGGACATTACCCAATTTTCTTATAATCTGCAGAAGAGCGAGTCAACAGGGGCAAGTCCATTCGAGTTAGCAACAAGACAACAACCGATGACGCCACAAACTTTGGCCATTAGTTACAAAGGGCCCAATCCATCAGCATACAAGTTTGCCAAAGGCTGGCACAAAAAGGCAGACTTGGCAAAAGCCCACTTAGCAAAGGCAGCGCAGAAAATGAAGAAATGGGCCGATGTTAAGAGGCGTCACTTGGAGTTCGAGGAAGGAGACTTGGTCATGGTAAAACTCCTTCCTCACCAGCGTCGAAGATCCGGCCAGGTGCATAAAGGGCTAGTAAGGCGCTACGAGGGACCGTTTCCAGTAGAGAAACGCATTGGCAAACTAGCCTATCGCTTTACTCTTCCATCACATTTAGAAATGCATCCGGTCTTCCATGTGAGTCTTTTGAAGCCATATCATCAAGACAAGGAAGATCCAAGCCGAGGAGAGTCTAAGCGGGCACCAACGGCCATCACAACGGTGCCAGAGAAAGAAGCAGAAGAGATCCTTGCGCACCGCATCATTCCAAGACGGGGGACTCACCCAAGCTACACTGAATACTTTGTCAAGTGGAAAGGGTCTCCTGACAGCGAGGCGAGCTGGGAGCATGAGCTGACTTTGTGGAATCACCAAGACCTCATCCAGGCTTACAAGGAGCACGCGCCGAGGTCGTTGCGAGATTGAACGGGGGAGAATGTTAGGGACGGCACTATTTTTGCCCCAAAACAGGCTCAAAACAGCTCCAAAATGCTTCCGGAACAGTCCAGCGTGCCCCGGAAGGCCCTGGAAGACTCTAGAATTGTGCAGATTGTTGAAGACAAGCCTAGAATCATGTGGAGGCTTCTAGATTCGGCCATGGGCAGCAAGGGCAGCCAACTTGTAAATATCTTAGATATTTACTTAGGAAGAGTCTAGAGACTTAGTTGTAGCCGTCGGATCAAATTGATCCCAACCGTCCATTTAGGAAGCCAACTAGTATAAATAGGCACCTTAGGCATTTCATTTGGCATCAAGCAATCAAGCAAAGTTGTAAGCATTCAAAGCATTGTAAAGTTCTCGAAGTTCTCTCAATAAAAGAGTTCTTTCTTCCAACTACTAGTTTCCTTCGCCAAGTTTCTACAAGCTTAGTCTTTCTTAAGTTCTAATAAGCTTCCGGGTAGGCTGACTAGCTAACTTTGGCACTGAAAGTTCGCTAGGCCGGACAGATCGTCGTGTTTGAGTTACGGTCTTGTCACAACTTTGAAATAGCGATACCATTTCCTTAATCATTTGAGGCTGCCCGCTGCCTAAGAGCGTTATGGACTTCCTTTCAGAACTAAACTGAAACCTCATACACGCAATCTCTATCCTCCACAGCGCACTTCATATGCCATCCAACCCATTACCTCGAACATATACAAAGAATTGATCGTATCCTCGGTGTACCAATTCGGTCTACTATCAAACTATTTCCTCTATCTAAATCTCCTTCTTATTCATTTTCAACTTGATGCTCCCTCTTAAGATACCCGATTATTTCTTGCAGAATCTTGAACACAATAGAACCATTCTCAAAAGTCATTCACTCTTATTCAAATACAAATTACCTGACCTAACGAACAAACCACCCGTGCCTCATTAGCACCCCGATACCACAAAAATGAAATCCTCATCCCAATACAACAAAGCAACTTCCTGCTCTATGCGCGAGCATTCTTTACCAACAACATTCTAGACATTCTGTGATTCTTATACCATATGAAGCATAGTATAACCTTTATCAAAAAAATTCTTTATTCTAGCCATAGCTAACTCTCTCGCACGCCCCAAACAGGAACCACGTAGTACCTAACCGTGCAATCAACTTCTTACAGCAGACTTCCCCACTTGGCTCGAAGCCATAGATCAAGATAGACTATTTCTTAAAACTTTTACTCTATTGATGCCACACCATAGTGAGATTAAACTCAAATCACTTATAAGTTTGTGAAACACAGAGCATCCAGTACTGTAAATCTTCTGAATCTCACATTCATCCCTGCAACAATTAAGCCCACTCTCTTAAGCGAACCAAAATTTCAAATTTCAACACGTACCCTTCAATTACACATGAGATCTTCTAACAAACACATAAGGTTCACACCACTTCAGAACACTCCGCAGGAGATAACCCATCTGCTTTGCCTCAACTCATGTAACTCACCTCCTTAACCCATGTAACTCTACCTCTGATCGGCCCAAACCCGCTTCCGGGTGAATAGATACTTGTATCTGCACATGAGATGCAGGGAGTAAAGTGAGTACTACAACTCAGTGAGTAATAAAGGTATATAACAACTAAGCCGTAAGAAATAACGTAAAGAAAACCATCATGCTGTATAGAAGCAGGGTAAAATCCTTTGAGAAAATAGTAAAGCTCTGAAATCTTTGGAAATATCTTGGCTCAATTTAACTCTCTTTTGAAAAATGATCTTTTCAACAGTTACAAAATGAATTTCAAAACAGTTGGTACCAATAAGCACAGAAAATCCACCCCTGGGACATAAATACCACTGTATGACAGGTAAAAGGGGCAAGTAAGTATACAAGATAAGCACATAAACGTTCGCCCCTCGAGTAACATCTCAAACATAGTACAAGCACAGAAAATCCACCCCTGGCTGTCACGGGCTCAGCATCAGTCAAGCATCATGATATCAGCCCCACGGGCTCACTCTGATATCACATGGGTACCCGCGCTCACTATGGGGATGAAGACTCCGGAGGGGCCCCTCACGGACCAGGAGCAATATCAAGCCACCTCGTGGCATATAAAATAAGGCCTGAAAGCCTTCTCACATCACACTCGAGCCCTGAAAGCCTGCTCACATAACACTCGAGGCCTGAAAGCCTACTCGCATAACACTCGAGGCCTGAAAGCCTTCTCGCATAACACTCGAGTTCTGAAAGCCTTCTCGCATAACACTCGAGTCCTGAAAGCCTTCTCGCATCACACTCAAGCCCTGGAAGCCTCACTCGGTCCAGAAAATATCATAAGCCCCTCGGGCATCAATAAAGTAGTAGTGCTCAGACCAAACAACAATGAAAATATCAATTTAAGTCTCAAAATTTAATTACAGTGGCTAAGTTTGTAAAATAGTATAATCAACTGGACTGAGTTCAAATAATGTATCAAAATAGTGAGGAAAGAGTGCTAAAAATCCACGAAGGACTCAAGTAGTCGTCATGAAGCCCAAAATATGGCAAAAAGCCCAAATCATGTTGATAACAAATATATCTCAGTTAAATATACGGTAAAATATCAATCGGGATGGACCAAGTCACAATCACTGGTAGTAAATAACCCCGCGCTCGTCATAAAGCGCGTGTTTCACCTTAACATAGCACTATGTTGTACAAATTCGGGGTTTCAAACCCTTAGGATATGATTTACAATCATTACTTACTTCGAACCGGCAAAATCTCTAGCTCGCGACGCCCTTGCCCCTCAAGTCGGCCTCCACTTTATCATGATATTCTAATATATACATACAAAATGTATGTAACCAAGTCCTCCTATGAACCTATACCCGCATGCGCGTCGAATCTAACCAAAACTATAACGAATACGTCACAATATGCTAAGGGAACAAAACCTAACAAAAATAATCGAAAAATATCAAAAATCCTGAAATTGTCGAAACCCGAGCCCAGAGCCCACTTCTCGAAACTCAAAAAAATTTACATCAACTGAATTCTTATCTCGCCACGAGTCTATACATATCAATACTCTCAAATCCGACCTCGAATGACCGTTCTAATTTAAAAATATCAAAACTCAAGCCCTAGTTCTTCCATTTTTAGTTAAAGTCCCATGAATTTCAAGGTAATGTTCACATAATAGTCGTGTTATAAGATCATAGGACTCACCTCCAATCAATCCCAGTCGAATCCCTCTTCAATTTCCGTCCAAAAGCTCCCAAGAATTTTCAAAAATGGTGGAAGAAATAGCTTAACTCGTGGAACACAATGAAACTTTAAAACCTTTTCTGACCAGCCCTTTTCGTATTTGCAATCACTGTACCGCATATGTGGTTACCGCTTCTGCGGAACTCCTTCGATTGCAGGACCCATTATCCACATCTGCAAAAATAGTCCGCTTCTGCGGAACTTCTTCGATTGCAGGACCCATTATCCGCATCTGCGAAAATAGTCCACTTCTGCGGAAATACCCCAAGTGGCAGAAATTCACACCTGCGTTCCTACCTTCGCATCTGCGAAACTGCATCTGTGGCCCCTTTTTCCGCAGATGCGGAAATACCATATACCAGCTACTTCAGAAATGCAACGTCCAAAATTCATCCCGATAGCCATCTGAAATCACCCCTAGGCCCCCGGAACCTCAACCAAAAGTTCCAACCCATCCTAAAACATCACGCAAACTTGTTCCAATCATTAGAACGCGCCAAACAACACTAAAGTCATCAATTCCCAACGAATCCAAGCCTAAGTTCTTCAAAATCTCCAAAACTCGCATTCGATCAAACCCAACCAAATCAACTCCTAATCACCTGAAATTTTGCACACACATCCCAAATCACCTAACAAAGCTACAACAACTCTCGGAATTCCATTCCGACTCCCATATCAAAATTTCACCCATCAACCGAAATTCGCCAAAATGCTAACTTCGCCAATTCAAGCCTAATTCTACAAAGGACCTCCGAAACCATTTTCGATCACACTCATAAACCATAAATCATCTAATTAAGCCAACCAAATCATAAAAATTCCGATCCGAGCTCGTATAAAAATAATTTAACTCTTGGTCAAACCTTTCTAATTCAAAACAAACAAATAGGTAAGGCTCAAGTAAACTCCTTAATCAAACAAACATTTAGTTTACCATGTCATTCAACTGAGCTGTTCTTTCAAATTCATTCCAATTTTTTTTAAAACCAAAATCAACGATCCACATTAGTCATAACACATAACACGGGGCAAGTCATGCCCGAGAACTGGCGATCCAGGTGCAAAAGTTCAAAATGACCGGTTGGGTCGTTACAACCTGGGTGCAGATGTATGGTTATATTGCTTTACAATGAATATCCTTTTGTTCGATAACTCTTTTTTATCTTTCGGCAATTTCACTAACTCATATGTGCCATTATCATGGAGTAACTTCATCTCATCTTCCATGGCTTCTTTCCGCTGATCTTTGTGAGTATCTTGCATGGCTTCATCATAATTCTCAGGTTCTCCCATGTCAGTCAAGAGTACATACTCATCAGCAGGATAGCACATGGATTTTTGCTTCTCCCTCGTAGATCTTCTAAGAGAGGTTTCATGAGCGTTCAAAGTAGTTACCTGAGCAGGAATTGGTTGCTGATCAACCATAAATTCATCAATTGGAGCATCCATAACATCTACACCATAATGATTATTTTGATCTTGATCATTATGTTCAACATTGTCTTGGGTTCCTTCATGAACAATAGGTGTCGTAGCAATAGAAACTAGATCAATATCAACTAAACTCTCATTACTCTGAGAATATATCTTCTCACCTTTGTCAATATCTTTATTTATGGCGAAATTGGAGGGTCTGATTTCTTGCCATTAAGGTGTGTTCGAGCAGTCATATCGATATCTCGAGGTTGTGGGGTTGCGGTCAAGTTCTCTCCCTCGAGGTTCATTCACGTTCGATCCAACGACGATCCCGAGGGTGGGGAATTCCCGAGGCAAGCAAATATCACCAGTAGAGTCTAATATCATGCCTACCCATCCCATCTCTGTATCTTTAATATTAATGCATTCTGTACTATGTTGTATTTTCCCCACTATATAAAGGGGATCCTCACCAATTGTAAGGGGCGATTTTTTCTCTAACTATTCTATATAAGATCAATAGCAACTCTTTCTCTCTTTTCTCTCTAACTCACACGCTTGAGACTACCTTTCATTTATTGCTTTCATACTTGTTCTTCTTTTATTGCTTGATATTGGCCATAAAGAGCCTCCTTTAATTATATTCTAACTGTTATTCCCTTCTTGGTTATCCCAATAGCTCAAACTCGAGCCCAGGCATCAATCTCGATGCCCCTCATCGGTCAGTCCGAGACTCGGATAACAAGCCCCTCGATTTGATTGTAACTCTTTTTAGCTATCATTTTATCTCTCATCTATATGCGTCTAGCATCAACTGCTCTAACAACTAGCACAAAAATAGATCATGTATTTTTAGAGTCCCATTAATAAATTTAATTGTTATTATCATTTTCACAGTAAACAATCTTTAATAGTCTAGTCTTCAAAGAATATAGTATCACGACTTCTAATAAGTTTATTGTCAACTGGATCATAAAAGTGATACCCAAACTCATTTTGACTATAATTGATAAGGATGCACTGTTTAGTTTTGACATCCAGTTTCATCTATCATCTTTAGGAATATGCACAAAAGCTTTACACCAAAAAACTATCAGGTGATCTTAAGAAATATATTTGGCAAACCAAACTCTGTCTGGGACATCACCATCCAAAGAAAAAACAAGAGACAAATTGATAACACAGGCAACATTGTTAAGTGTTTTCTCCCAAAATGTATTTGGAGGTTTAGCCTCTGAAAGCAAGCATCTAACGCTTAAACACACGAAGTGCTTGATTTTTAGATTTCAAAGGATACGGGTAGAGTTTACGAGAATGATCATCAATGAAGGTCACAAAGTAAACGGCACCACTTTTTGAATTTACTCTAAAAGGACCACACAAATCAAAGTGTACTAGCTCCAATAAATCGAGCTTTCTTGAAGGAGGATGGCTATGAAAGGAAAACCTTTTTTGTTTGATAGCTAGTCAATGGATACACCTTTTTTGCTTTGCTTGTTTCACTCCAGAAAGAAAAATTCTCTTAGCCATACACGTAATCCCCTTCTCGCTCATATGACTCAGTCTTATGTGCCATAATTCAGATATAGTGTCAGTTTCCACCAGATTTATGGAGTTATTAAGAATAGAGCCCTGTGTCACATATAAATGACCATACCTGACTCCTCGAGCCACTAATAACAAGGCCTTGGTGAGCTTCTATTGCCTATTAAAGAGGGCATTATTGTAACCTTCATCATCTAATCTTCCTGCGGAGATCAAATTGAAAGGAAAGTCTGGAGCATCTTTGACATCTTGAAGAACTAACATTGAACTATTATTAGTTTTCAAACAAAATATGCCAACACCAACACCTTAACTTCACTGGCATTGCCCATCTTTAACAGTACAGAATCAAAAGGAGTATAAAATGAGAAAAGTATTTTCTTGATGCGACATGTGAGGTAGCTCCAGAATCTACTATCCAGCTCGTCTCATGGGATACCGAATTGATGACGATTTCATCATAAGCAAAAAGAAGTCCATCTTGAACAATAGTGGCAACATTGTTCTAGTTATTTTCAACTTTCTTTCTTTCTCTAATGTCTTGCTTCAACTTGTGGAAAAACCTTTTGTGTCCTTTCTTGCCACTGTGGTTGCATGTAATATTATGGTATTTGGACCTTGATTTACTTCTGCTTTTACCTTTATTACTCGACATCTTATTCTATCTCTCCCCTGTTCTTCTGTAACCAAGATATCTACTTGTGAGGACAAACACTGAAACTTTCTCCTTACTTCTTGTTCAACACACCACTCTTAGCATATTTCATGGTCACCTTACCTTTAGGAGCTAAATTTGTCAACGAAACAAGAAGAGTTTCCTAAGAGTCTGACAGAGTATTAAGAAGCCAAAATCATTGTATCCCATCATCAAAATTAACTCTCATTCCAGACAGCTGATCAATGACTCCCTGAAAATCATCTATATGATCAAGGATAGGGCTGCTTTCCTTTTGTTTAAAAGTTATCAATAATTTTAGTAGGAACAACTTGTTATTTTCAGTTTTTGAAGCATAAAGAGTCTCTAGATTTTCCTACAATGATCTCGTATGTGTCTCATTCACAATATGATTGCGGATATTATCTTCAACTCATTGTCGTATATATTCACATACTTGTTGGTGCTCGAAATCCCAATCTTTATCGGATATACTCTCTGGTTTATAAGCTGCAAAAACGGGTAGATGCATTTTCTTCGTGAACGATAAATTCATCTTGCTTCTCCAAATATTATAATTTTTCCAATTTAAACATGCCATCTCACTCACATTGGTCTCCATTCCGTAACAATCCGGGTAAATAATCAAGACTCTGATACCACTTGATTATTTTGATCCTAACATTTTGCCTTTTTAATAATGGTGGATTGACGTTGGAGGCTTGTGCTCCTACCTTTAGGCGCTGTTATGCAGGGGATATTAAAATTTCATATTTATTATGATGATCGTATAGGTTGAATCAAACATGTTCTAGTTTAGGATTGAGGTATATACGATTTATTGGTTCTTTCACATGTTCTCTCTAGGAAAGTTTTTTGAGTAGCTAGGGCTTTTCTTTTTTCAGAATGTGTTGCTAATATTAAATTCCATTTGATGTCTATTGAAAAAGTAAATATATTATATTTGAGACAATTTTCATTTCTGTTCAATTTGTTTTTTCCTTTAGTTTGAATGCGTAATATTTTAGTGTTGATGATTTTTCTAAAACTTTCTTTCTGCAGCTTTAAACAAAAGTAGTCGAGAAAAGAATCCTCTTGGATCCCTGGGTTGTCAATTGTTATGTTGCCTTGAAAGCCCAAACATCACTATAAGCCATGGAAAAAAGATCATATCAGCTCTCGGGTTTCATTTTGCTGGTAAGTAACGAGAAATCAGTAGAAGCTGATAAGCTAATAGATTAAATTTGTTGTGTAATCTTGGCAGGCTGCTTCTACTATGTAAGATAATAAATTCTCTTTTCAGATGAGAGAAACTATATATTTTGGGTAATCTATCAGCCCATCACCGGGCCCTGAACATAGAAGTATTTGCATGGACTTCAATGTGAGGTCATTTTTGAGCCAGAGGCGGAGCCAAAATTTTAAGTTTATGGAATCGGAATTCTAACAATTTTAAGTTACTGGGATTTAAATTAATGATTTATATATATTCAATGAATTTTTTAAGACAGATACATGGTTCGAACCAAAATTATTGGATTCAGCCGAACTCGCTCGGAGTACTCTAGCTCCGCCCCCTACTTTGAGCTATATAATAGCACGAAGTCTCATGATTCTAGGTAATAGATCAAGATTAACAATATCATTAGTAGGTAAAGATAATAAATTAAGGGGAGGAAGATGATTAAAAGAATATACAAATTCAAAATGACATACATATAGAAGAATATACAGTTCTATAATAAGTTAACTCAACAACAGGTAAGTGATCTTCCGAAGTGAGTGAATTGTCACCACGTTTAGCCTGAATGTAGTTTGCACTTACGCAACTAGCTGAATTTAAAGGATTTGAAAAGATCAAGGATAAAGTCCAGGTAAATGGAGTCCAACAAAGAAGACGGAGTTAATGATTAACAATGTTTAGCTCAAAGTTCTCATACACTTTATAAGCATAAATCAATTAAAATAAATGGAGGGCCAATCATAGCAGATTATAATAACCAAAGGACCAAATGGAAAATACAAGAGACAAAAGCTATCAGTTAATGAGAAGAGGGTTGAGATCTATTATTAAAAATATTGATTTTGGTCTGGAGCCTTACAAAGATCATCTCTTCTTTTAAAGTGGCAATGAAGAAGAAAGACCAGCCCCCCTTCTAGGGTTCCTTCTCTTGGTTTTTATAGTTGTGAATCTTGCCAGCTGGCATTAGGCAGACGCGATCGTGTTGAGTGGACGGCCGTCAGTAGCAAGTAGGTCGTAGCCTCGTTGATTGGGCTGAGCGATCTTGAGCACTCATTATTAGCGAATGGTCATGCCATTAATTAATCCGAATATATTTAAGGAAGGATAATCTCATTAATTATTGCGAGTCGAGTTTTGATCCATACAAACAATCTGATCAACCTAATATATAATTGAAACCAAGTTTTAATTATAATTGGAAAAAATTAAGAAAAAAGGTAAGTGTGAGATGTACTAATTTGACATCAATCTGGATTCTATACGCCTTGACACCTAAATATGAAGCCAAGCTTGAATACAGTTAGATGAATACAAGATGAGGTTACTCTTAATTTCGTCCACTTAAATGGTGAAAACCTGTATGCTGAAGCATTTGGTTTGAGAGTGATATCATCGTATTATAATCTACGATTATTGACCTAGAAAAAGTAAAACTTTCTTACAGGAGGTTATTAGATGAGACTTTTACTTGTAGGGGCGGCTCAACAATCTCGTAGTCTCAGGCGAAATCATACTGAAAGGTCTTAAATTTATTTTATAAAAATTTTATGCTAACGATAAAAGTTGCTTTCTAAATAACAAATTAATTATATAAGACAAAAAAAAAAAAGAGCACAAATAATAAAGTGGTGGTTTATCGGATATTGAGATCCATAACTCAAAATAAAAATTTTGATTTGGCTATCATCACAATCATAAAAAAAATGGAACGTACATAACGTAATAGCTTAAGTTTTGAGAATTGACAGTGTCAAAAATATTTACTCCTTCCGATCAATTTAAACGATAACTATAGTTTATTTTATTAATTAGTAGCACTTAATTATTGGTGAATATCTCAAATTGTAAATAACCTAATATAATATGTTGAATACACCAAAAGAAAATCGCTGCATGAAAGCTTTTTCATTCATGCAGTTTCAAATAAGATTGTAAAAGAAATTTATTATATTGTCGATATATATTTTAATTCATATATAAAATTAAAATTGAAAAGTGAATTATTCATACTAATTAATGAGTTAGAAATTTATCATAATTTGTGAACTTATTTGTATAAAATAACCTTAATCCAATAACAAAAAAAGATATATGTCACACCTCCTTCTAACCTACACCGCGGGGGCGCAGGGGAGTTTTTACAATTAAAGGACAATCGAAACGGGATTATTTATTAGAGATTCAGAGTCGCCACTTGAGAAATTTATGGTGTCCCAAGTCACCGGTTAAATCCCGAATTGAGGAAAAGAATGGCTCTGTTTAATGGTCCGTGCACCAGAAATTCACTAAACGATCGTGAATAAAGTCTAGCGCGTTGTAATCTTTTGGGAGGGCCGTAAAATTCCCTAAACGATCCTTCCCAATTTTTCTAATATTTTTAAACTTTTACTGAGGGCCCCGCATTTTACGTATTTTTATTTGGCGAGGCACGCCTCACTTTTAAAAGGTAATCCTAAAGCGGCTACATTCTTCTATTCTTGTCCGTCCCTAAAATAAAAAAGAAAAAACCTAATTAATTACAAGATTAAAAATGTAAATATATTAATTGCTAGATTAAGACAAATATTAGCGGAAAGTAATTTTAAAAAAAAATCAAAATTATATTTAAACTACGAAATTCGACAACTAATATTCAAAAGCAATCAATTATAGCTAGATTAAAACTCACATTGTTATATAAAAACTATTGAGATTAATTATTCACAGCTATTTGCAACTAGCTTTAACCATAATTACTAAAGCTTAAAAAAAATTATTAAACTTAAAAGTTAACTAATATTGCTCAAATTCTCTCTAATGGATTAATGTTCTTAGCCTCGCTACGTTGAATCACACATTAAACATCAAGCATGTTCATTCTATGAAATTACTGGCCTATTATATTTTCCTAATATTTGCGGATCTTTATTACTAACAAGATTCAAATATTAACTAATGCATAGCGAGAACATATATATAACTAATGTTTAACTAAAATACAAGTATGCTATAACTAAATACATAAATTGCTGCCATTTCATTTCATCTTCAAGGCGTACATCAAAATGATTCAAAGTGGTGTATCTGGTATTGAAATATAAAGAAGAGGAAGGTCAGTAGGAAGTAATTGCAGCATACACACAGCAACAGCAGTTCAACAACACGGGAGTAGCCCAGTGACAGCGGGAATAGCAGAAAACCCAGGAGATTTCAACCACGCAGAAAAACCAAGAATTTCCAAACCAACCGAAAACCAACAGTAAACCCAAGCAATACTGCTTGAACGCAAGTTGTATTAGAAAACAAGTATAGACCAACAGAGAAATAATCAGTTTCCAAAAATAATCACTTTTGATTTTAACACTCAAGAAAAAAAGTTTGAAGCTTCAATGAACAATAGCAATTGATGCTGATTTTTAACAGTGAAGAAAAGAAACAGATTTTTTTTTGGTTTCTAACTTTCGAACTCTCTCTAATTCTTAAGATTCAAAATCTTTTTATCTCCTCTCAAGTTCTGAAATTTTTCTCTCAAAATTCCCCCCTCCCCCTCCCTTTTAACTGTTAAATGACTCTTATTATATCCTCAAGAAAGACCCCTTCTTCTACCCTTTTACTTTTACAGATGTAAAAAGGCTCTTTTATTATTACCCCCTTATTTCTTTTTTACTTTCTAACTTGTAATATTCCTCTACTATATGTATCTTTTGAGCTTTTTATCATTACTTAACTATTTCTAATTCCAATTAAGTAAATACTCTCATTACTTAGTGGCCCCCTCTAACCATTAATTCAAATTTAAAGTTGTTAGGGCCCTACTGGTTAGACTACTCATTCAAACCAGATTTCCTCACCTTTCTATTCCTAAAATATCCCTGAATCCTCTTAATATTACTGCCCTAATCCAATCTGTGAAACCTAAGAAAATCACCTAAAACTAATTCTAATCAACAGCTATAGCATATTCCAGCCATTAATCAAACAAGATCCTAATTAATCAAACCACTAACAGAATGCCAATGTGATTACATATGCCAAACAGAAATGCCAAACAATTCAAAATTATATGAACGACTTCATCGACCAAGCTTAAACGATTGATTATATACATAATAGATAATCAAAACAAGACATGTAAACATGTGATTTGAATGATTTTGAGCAGAACATGGATCTAATATGGAACTGATTAATCGACGATATTTAACGAATCGATTATACATAACAATTAACAACAAACAATTAGAAACAATCAAACACACATGTGATTCGAGTAGTTTTTGACTGAAAACTAGGCAATAAGGAAACTAATCAACGAAACTTATCAATCTATTATACAACTAATAATGTATAGTAAACAAATGAATAGAAACAATTCGACCAAATAAAAGGTCTAATGGAGAAAAGACAGAACAATTGACAAAAAAAATCGAAAAAGATTAAAATAACAAAACTAAACAAAATAACAGATATTAATGAATAATAATAGAACAAAAGGAAGAAGAAATACCTCAAAAAGAAAAATTAGAAATTAAATGGACTTGGGACAATCTCGGACTCGAATATTTTTTTGAGGTCAAACGGACTTTAATCAAGTGTTCTCGACTGGGAACACTTGATTAAGGTCGATTTGGACCCCAAATTCCTCTCAATTTTGGACGGAAACCATTTTTGAATTTCTAGGGTTCTTTACGTTCGATTTGGGACTTGAAAGTTTCTAGGCAGATTCGGACGCAACCAAAGTCATTTATGGTATAAGGGAGGTCAGTGGAGTGTCTGGTGTGAGTTTGGGCTCAGTTAGGGTATGGTTCAGTTTGGCTCGAATCTTCAAATGAAGATTTGAGAAGCTAGGGGTTGATTCGAGCCAAACGGGTAGTAGATTCGTAACCAGGGTGGTCAAGTGGCTCAGGGGTGTTATTTTGGTGACCGGCGGTGTTGACGCCGCTGGGCTCATGGTGTGGGATTTTCATGGCGATTAGGGTTAGGGGTCGGTTTTGTCTCTGAGTTTTAGAGACGATGAACAGGGTTAGAGTGGGGGGTGTTTGGCTTGGGGGCTGGGGTAGGAGGTTGAGCTTATATAGTAGGGGGGAGGCTTGATCTAGGCTGTTAGATCAATTTCTCACTTATGGGAAGCGACATCGTTTGGTTAAACTCCGAAACTGGGTCGGTCTCAGATGGGAACGGTTCGGGTATAGATGAGAGCTAGAGACCGTTAGATCTAGGGAAAAGGACAGCTCAGATTTATGATGTCTATACGGCGTCGTTTAGTTAGTCCTGGAGACTGAACTGGACCGTTACATCTCTTTGATTAACGGCCCAGATTTGAGGCATCGAAACGACATCGTTTGGACTTCTGAGAGACCAAGTGTATTGGACTGGGTCACGCAAAATGTTTGGGCCTGATTTGTTTGGTCAAATTTTGGCCCAATCCGAGTTTTCCTTCATTTTCTCTCTCTTTTCTTTTTCTTCTTTTAAATTTTAATTAACAAAAAATTCTAAAATTAAATTGTAACATCATAATTGAACTATAAAATATCAATATCCTTAACAAAAATTAACTCACGAGTTAAATTATTTAATTAAAATAAAATCACACAATGGCACATTTAAATGACAAAAATCGAATTAAATGCATATTTTTTTGTGATTTTCCTTTTTTAAAACCAAATTACGGTTTAATTAATTCCTAAAGGCACGATTAAATTTTAATATGCATGCAGCATATATTTTTGTATTTTTTATTAATTAAAAGATAAACATTCATAGAAAAAATATAAATAATTATCTAAAATTCCACATAAATTCTAAAAATTGTAGACCAAAGAAATTTATTTTATTTTTAGATTTCTTTTGGAGTAATTTTCGTGAAGCAGAAATCACGTGCTCACAGCTGCCCCTCTTTGTTCGAGAATACGAAAGGTTTTCGTGCAATGATAAAGTGAGCGGATACGAGCGATTTTTTCTTATTAGAGTACTCCGTGTGAAGAAATTTTTGAAAAGAGTTAACCGAACCTTTGCTTCGAAGGTTTCCTACATATCCCTAGCTAAAGAGGAATCAGGTTAATGTAGTTCGGGAAGTTTTGGTAGCTAGGACTACCGTAAGACTGTGATTTTGCTGTTACTGATGATGTTTGTTGTTACTACTGCTTACCGATCTCCTTATTACACCGTGCTAAAAGAAAATAAGAAGTTAAGCTAGATTATGGATCGTAAGATTTTATCTATCTTTCACTTGTCATTGCTGCCTTGTTTTCTTGTTGGCTTGTGTTTCCTCTGGTGCTTCTTTCTTCCAAAAGCTGTTGGGGATGACACTAGCCTTTTGCTTTCCTGAAGAAAAGTTTCATCATTTCGTCATGTCTGCTGGGAATTATGTTGTAACCCTCTACATCACTGACTTCTGATTTGATTTTGAATTGTATTTCCCTATTCTGCAGCCGGGCTCCTAACTTTATCAGCAACATAAAGATAAATCAGCCTCCATTCTCCAGGTCGGTTCCTAACGTCTCCAATTTAAATGTAGCGATCCTCCGATCTACAGGCGGGCTCCTGACTTCAACAACTTAAAAATATAACAACCTCCATTCTACAGGCGGGCTCCTGACTTCTTCAACTTTGAATACAATAACCTCCATTTTACAACCGGGCTCCTGACTTCTTCAACCATGAAATATAACGACCTTCGTTCTACAGGCGGGCTCCTGACTTCTTCAACTTTAAATATAACAACCTCTATTTTACAGGCGGGCTCCTGACTCCTTCAATTTAAAATATAAAAACCTCCATTTTACAGGCGGTATCCTGACTCTTTCAATTTAAAATATAACAACCTCCATTCTACTGGCGGGCTCCTGACTCCTTAACTTGAAAAATATAACAACCTCCATTCTACTGGCGGGCTCCTGACTCCTTAACTTGAAAAATATCACAATATCCATTCTACAGGTGGGTTCCTGACTCCTCTAACTTAAAATAAATATTTTCATTCTGCAAGCGGGCTCCTGAATCCTTTAACTTAAAATAAATACCTCCGTTCTACAGGCGGGCTCCTAACTCTTTTAACTTAAAATGAATACCTCCACTTTACAGGCGGGCTCCTGAATCCTTTAACTTAAAATAAAAACCTCCATTCTACAGGTGGGCTTCTGACTCCTCTAACTTAAAATAAATACCTCTGTTATACAGGCGGGCTCCTAATTCCTCTAACTTAAAATCAATACTTCCGTTCTGTGACGACCTGACTAGGGGTGTTCAAAACCGATCCGAAACCGAAAACCAATCAAAACCGAAGCTTAACGGCTTACTGGTAACGGCTTAACGGACGGGGAACGGATTAAATTTTTTTTATTAACGGCTTATCGGTTTGGGGATGGATTATTCAATTTTCTTAACGGCTAATCCGTTAACCCGTTAAGAATATAAATATATATTATGTATGTATATATATATATATATATAATTAATTTTTATTTATATATATTAAATATAAAAAAACTAAAACCCTTAAAAATGATTAACAAAAGTTTATTTCTACTTCTAAGCATTTTTAATCTCGGGATCTAGATGATTTGCAGGTACTCGCCCAACATAAAGGAGATGAAGGTGATGGACAAGAAAAAAGTGAGGAGGGCAAAGCTATACTACCTCAGGGATAAAATGAATGCCCTGAAAAGACATTAACAAGCTAGCTCATATGAAGGTATACTGGAATAGGTGTTTGATCTATAATTGCATGAAGAGATCTATCAAATTCTAGTAAACATGTATGTTAGGCCGATAAGCCGCCCAATAACCGCCCTATAAGAGCTAACCCGATACCAATCCGCCCGATATCTTATCGGGTGGCTAACGGATTAATACATTTAAAAGCCGATAACCGTTAAGCCAAACCGTTAAGAGTAAAAGCCGCCCAATGAACACCCTTAGACCTGACCCGTCATCTTATGTGTTACTACTCTGTTTCTCCTTATTGCATTGCATCATGTTTCAATATCAGTATTAGAGTCGATCAGGTGTAATTGAGTTTTGGTTGAAAATAAGGCATTTGGCCTCTTAGAAGGAAGCTTGTTTTGGAAAAAGACAACCAGAAGTTGGCTTGCGAGTTAGAAGGCTCCAATATGACTTCTGATAATTTGGTTAGCTTACGGAGATGATTTTTGACTGAGGAGAGTGATCAGAATTGAATTTGGAGGTTCGGTGTAGAATTAGGCTTGAATTGGTGAAGTTTGAATTTTAGCGGATTCAGGTTGATAGGTGAGATTTTGATCCGAAGGTCGGAATGGGATTCTGAGAGTTGCAGTAGCTTTGTTAGGTTATTTTGGATATGTGTGCAAATCTTCAGATCATTCAGAAGTGCTTAGGTCGGGTTTTGGATCGAATGCGAATTTGGAAAGTTCTAGTTTGACTTAGGCTTGAATTTGAGGAATTTGATGATTTTTTATGTTAATGTTGGTGTTTTTCTGGCCCAAGGAAGTTTGAATGACATAATAGGTAATGTTGGTGCTTTTGGTTGAGGTCTCGGGGGCCTCGGGGTGATTTCGGATGGCTAACGGAAAGATTTTAGTTTGGAATAGCTGCAGAAAATTGCAGCAGCAGTGCAGACCAATTTTTGGTCATCGCGGAAACATGGATGCGATCGCGTAGTAGCGGGCCGTTGTTCTCTGCGATCGCGGAAGGCGAGTTGCGTTCGCGTAGATGGTTTGGGGAATCTTGGAAATTTGTTCAACGCAATCACGGCCAGGGGAATGCGATCGCATAGGTTGAAGAATGTTGTTCTCTGCGATCGCAGAGGGAAGTGTGCGATCGTGTAAGAGGATTTTGAGAGGCTCTAAGTTTGTTCTTTGCAATCGCAAGCCAAAGGCTGCGATCGCATAGAGGAAGATCCCTGGGCAGAGGGTTTTAAGTTAAACATTTCATCCGCGACTTGGTTCATATTTCCTCCATTTTTGCGCCACCTTGAGAGCTTGTTATGTATTTTGAAGGGGATTTCGACGAGAAGTGATTGCAGGTAAGTCTCGTGGCCATAATACGTCATTGTTTTAAAGAATCAACCATTAATTCTCTGAAATTGGGTGTAAACGTTGATGAACTAGGGCTTGAAATTTCAAATGAAAATTGGGGATTTGGAGGAGCAATTGGACTCCGATTTTGATGAAGTTTATATGTACGGACTTGTAGCGAGACGAGGATTCCAAAATGTAAGTTTTGTAATTTTTCGATAAGTGGGCCCAGGACTCGGTTTATGCTAGTTTCGAGATTCTTGCTATTTATCGATTGTTTTCGATTGGGTATTGTGCCATTTGCGTATTGTGATGTATTCGCTCTATTTTTGGCTAGATTCGACGTGCGTGGAGGCTGATTTGAGGGACAAAGGCGCCGCGAGCATAAAATTTCGACGGTTCGAGGAGAGTAATACTTGGGAATGATATCCTGAGGGTTTGAAACCCCGGATTTGCACATCTTAGTGATGTATTGTGGTGACTTGTACGCTGGACCTGAGCGTGGGGTAGAGCACCGTTGGGGATCGTAACTTGGTCCGTTACAGTTGTTGGTTTTTACTACGTATTTGCAAATAATTTGTTGATATCATCATAAATTGGGCTCATTGCCATACTTGGGGCTTATTGCCGATTGTTTGAACTCTTCGTGAGCTATCATCACTGTTTTCCTCACTATTTGAAACACTATTTTACCTCAGTCCGCGTGATTTACACTGTTTTATGAACTCAGCTATATTTTACTCAAACTTGGAGTTTTAAACGATATTTGAACCATCATTCAAGCTGCGTATATTTTTTTACGGATTCCCCAGGGGCTTTTGACTATTTTAGAGTGATTGAGGCTGAGGGCATGAATATGATGTAAGGAGGATTGCAAACCTCAAGTTATATGTGTACATGTGCATATACATGCATGGATCGGACTGCACGCCGCAGTAGCATATTGCATGGATCGGGTTGCACGACCCAAAGCGGTGTGATATTGATATTGCGCTTGGGCTGTAGGAGCCCCTCCGGAGTCTGAACCCCCACAGCGAGCGCGGTTACCCAAGAGGATCAGGCTACACGTTCTGCAGTGTTCATGCATTGCATTGCATTCATGCATTACTCTTGTTTGTACTACGTGGCACAACATCTAACGCTCATATATCATTGGCATACATACTGTTACTTTCCTTGCGGACCAGATTACCTGGTGTTATATGTTAAGGAGTGTTGAGCCTGAGAGGCTAATGATGGATATTGTGAGTTGGGAGCGAGCCCGTGGGGGCCGGTACTGTACTGAAAGGTTAATATTGAGCTCGAGGGTAGTTTTCTGATTATTTCCTACTTGTTGAAATTATCTTTGCAACTATTGAAAAAGCATATTTTCAAAAGAGATTTTGAACTGATCTTGAGATTTTCTAAAGGGATTTCCACGGTATTTCAATTTTTCTCAAAAATGGTTGTTTTGTATTTTATAGTTGTTATGTGTGCTCATACGTGTTTTCTTATCGCTCAGACATTATTCTCTCTTATTACCACTGAGTTGGAAGTACTCACTTTACTCCATGCACCTTGCGTGCAGTTGCAGGTATTTTTCACCCGATAGCGGGTTATTAGCAGGATCGAAGGCCATATTTTGGTAATTAAGCAAGGTGACCTCCAGCATTCACGGCACCGCCCTCCATCTTTGTATTCTTTTTTATATATATATATATATATATAGATATATATATATATATATATATATATATATATATATATATATATATATATATATATATATATATATATATATATATATATAAACACATTGTTGTACCAGTAGTAGAATTCCAAGAATGGGAAGTAATGGTGATGAATTCAGATTCGCAGGACGTTCTTCGGAGTAAAGCATTCTGGAATGTGGTGCTTTTGCAAAGCATTCGAGAGGGTATTCATTGGCCAATGGGTCTTAGATAGTGTGTTCTTATGAGCGAGTCTCATGAGGTGACCTGAGTTGAGGTATTGTGGTGCTACAGCAAGGGAGAATGTCGAATTAATGATGAATCATGAAGGGAATTTGATAGATGGAATAGCTTGATAATAAACCGAATAGATATGGTAAGAGTATGATTAATTCTTGTATGTATTTGAGGAAATGAGCCTAATAGGAATTGTGCAGCAAAGCTCTTGCATGCTGGCAATTGGTTAACTCGGTTTGGTTAAAAGGTTTCAGTCCTGGTAGTTAGCTTATTCAATGGAATTTGGAGAAAGAGCTCTTGATGTGTTTTACCGTGGTTTGAGAATAAGTATATTTCCTATGGGTATGCAAAGCATGGAGTGTGTAATAATTTTTCTCATATATGGGATCCTAAAAGTTCTTGACTAGTTGAGTGCGTCGATGTCTGCGGCACATGAGAGAGATAGAAGTCCTCATATTATACTAGTGTGGTATGGTCTATGTTTCATGATATGGAAAATTTGAGATTTGCGTGTTCAAGGTTTTAGTTCAGTTCATAATGGGAAATCATTAAATTCTGGAGCAGTACGGACATTTTCAGGAGAGTAAAGAATCGATCTTCAGATGATTAGGGTGATGTAAATTAGTGACACGTCAGTAGTATTGCGACATTTTCTTGTTGGATCGACTGCAGATATTTGAGTTTGTTGATGGCGTAGGGAATTTTGAATATCTTTCGTGGTATGAATGGATATTTGATGTGTGTTATGTATTCATACGGTAGAGTGTGGGATCAGGCATAGTGATTCCTGTGTTATATGTGTTGGAGACTAGAAGTTCTCATGATCCGACCATGCGGTGGTTATGGGTCGTGTGTATCGACATCGTGTAGCAGTTACTGGACTCTAGAGGTCCTAGTGGATCTTTCTTTGCTTGGTATGTTAGATTTGGGTAATGATATTAGATTGCAGACTGGTTGTTCCAGGGTCAGATTGTCTAGACTAATGTGTTATGGGATATGTCAGGAAATGCCCCAGGTTGCGTGGCAAGGTACATCGAATTATGATCTAGTAGGGTAGCGTGTATTCCAAAGACCACCGGATGGCTGGCAAGCATTTCTTATTGATTGGGCCTTCATGGCGGATGTCGGTGCAGAGGTTACTACTATTGATTCAGCTCCGGTATTGAGGGACTTTTTGGATGCGTTTCTTGCAGCCGGGCATGAGGCTATATGTGTTTATGAGCAAATTTGGCATGATGTGCAACTCCTTTTGTGAGATATATGTGCGGATAGGGTGGCATGCCGCCACGGGTTTATTATTTGGATTAGGTGGCACGCCGCCACGGGTATGGCATCTGGATCGGGTGGCATGCCGCCACGGGTATGTTATTTGGACCGGGTTGTGCGCCGCAACAGTGTGAGTGGAGAATAGTTTTCTATATGTTGCTTTTTATGCCTTGTTTCTTGGTTTATGAGGAAAATCCATGTTGGGTGTTTCTCGGCGAATAGCGCATCCATTATGTCCTTTCAGGATTGAATAGTGAATAATACTTGCTTCACCATGGGTGTGATGAATTTCTTGGTTTCAGACCTCAATCTGTGTGTGCTGTCTGCGTTGAGCCTGGTGGCTTGAGGTGCTTCATGGGTAATAGTGTTTGGATATAATCGCGTGTTGTGGCAAGTCCAATGAGGTTATGACCTTCGAGGAGGATTCAGGTACTCTATATCTATAATGTGAGATGGGATCTCAGTTCTATTTTGTGATCGTACATAGGAATTTGAAGTACAGCTCTTTCGTGTGAGTCAGTTTTCATAGTTCGAGTGTGTTTGGATCATTTCTTATTGGTGCATGTGTTTAGCACGTTGTGGCTTAGGCCGGTGTTGAGATATCGTATCACCAGAGTGGCGTATTGTAGTTGAGATGATTGTTGGAGTCATTAATGAGTACAAGCATATTTGATTTCAGCTTGTTAGAAAGGTAATATCGTGGTTTGGCTCCGAAATCAATTGTAGTAGTAGTCGAAAAGGGAATGGACTCATGAATGGGTAGTCTGAGTGATGGGTTTTGTTTATCGTGTGTTTCAGTTGTCATTGGCAGTATACGAAAGTGTTGGAATAAGACTTTAGCTAAATAAAAAGTTCTCTATTGGTATTGAGCATTGTGGGCAATGGCTTTGAATGGAGGTTATTGCTGCATGTGTTTGAGTTATGTGGGATATCATATGATTGCAACCGAAGTTGCAGGTATGTATTATTACAGCTGGTTCGCCATAATTCTGAGTATAGATGTGAAGTTTTGATCCGGTGTATGATTTCGGGAAGTGTAATGCGGTCCTATGGTTTATGGTTTAGATGGACTGTGAATTTCTGGCTATGTTGTGTTAGCGGACCTATGTGAGATAGGGTGACATGGGATCACCCCGAGTATATGCTTGTAAGGTCATTCAGCTATTGGGTTGCTTATAGTACAACTCTTGGTATTCTCGACGACAAGTGTTTGTTTAAGTAGGGGAGGATGTGACGACCCGACCCGTCATCTTATGTGTTACTACTCTGTTTCCCCCTTATTGTGCTGCTTCATGTTTCGATATCAGTATCAGAGTCGGTCGGGTGTAATTAAATTGGTTTTGGTTGAAAATAAGGCACTTGGCCTCTTAGAATGAAGCTTGTTTTGGAAAAGTCAACCGGTAGAAGGCTCGGATGTGATTTTCAATGATTTGGTTAGCTTCAGCAGATTATTTGTGACTTAGGAGAGCAATCAGAATTGAATTTGGAGGTCTGGTGTAGAATTACGCTTGAATTGGCGAAGTTTGAATTTTGGCGGTTTCCGGTTGATAGGTGAGATTGTGATTCGAGCGTCGGAATGGGATTCTGAGAGTTGCAGTAGCTTTGTTAGGTGATTTTTGATATGTGTGAAAATTTTAGATCATTCGGGAGTGCTTAGGTCGGGTTTTGGATCGAATGCGAATTTGGAAAGTTCTAGTTTGACTTAGGCTTGAATTTGAGGAATTCGATGATTTTGGATGTTAATGTTGGTGTTTTTATGGCCCGAGCAAGTTTGAATGAGATAATAGGTCATGTTGGTGCTTTTGGTTGAGGTCCCGGGGGACTTGGGGTGATTTCGGATGGCTAATGGAAAGATTTTAGTTTGGAATAGCTGCAAAAAATTGCAGCAACAGTGCAGACCAATTTTTGGTCATCGCAATCGCGGAAGCGTGGATACGATCGCGTCGTAGCGGACTGTTGTTCTCTGCAATTGCGGAAGGCGATTCGCGTTCGCGTAGAAGGTTTGGGGAATCTTGGAAATTTGTTCAACGCAATCGCGGTCAGGGGCATGCGATTGTATAGGTTGAGGAATGTTGTTCTCTGCGATCGCAAAGGGAAGTGTGCGATCTCGTAAGAGGATTTTGAGAGACTCTGAGTTTGCTCTCTGCGATCGCAAGCCAAAGGCTGGGATCACATAGAGGAAGATTGCTGGGCAGAGGGCTTTAAGTTAAACATTTCATCCGCGACTTGGTTCATATTTCCTCCATTTTTGCACCATCTTGAGAGCTTGTTGACGGATTTTGATGGGGATTTCGACGAGAAGTGATTGGAGGTAACTCTCGTGGCCTTAATATGTCATGTTTGCAAGGAATCAACCATTAATTCTCTGAAATTGGGTGTAAAAGTTGATGAAGTAGGGCTTGAAATTTCAAATGAAAATTGGGGATTTGGAGGAGCAATTGGACTCCGATTTTGATGAAGTTTATATGTACGGACTCGTAGCCAGACGAGGATTCCGAAATATAAGGTTCGTAATTTTTTGAGAAGCGAGCCCGGGGATCGGGTATTGCTAGTTTCGAGATTCTTGCTATTTCTCAATTTTTTTCGATCTGGTATTGTCCCATTTGCATATTGTGATGTATTCGCTCTATTTTTTGGCTAGATTCGATGCGCGTGGAGGCCGATTTGAGGGGCAAAGGCGTCGCGAGCTTGAGATTTCGCCGGTTCGAGGTGAGTAATACTTGGGAATGATATCCTGAGGTTTAAAACCCTGGATTTGCACATCTTAGTGCTGTATTGTGGTGACTTGCACGCTGGACCTGAGCGTGGGGTAGAGAACCGTTGGGTATCGTGACTTGGTCCATTCCGGTTGTTGATTTTTACCACGTATTTGCTAACAATTTGTTGATATCATCATAAATTGGGCTCATTGCCATACTTGGGGCTTATTGCCGATTGTTTGAACTCTTTGTGAGCTATCACCACTGTTTTCCTCACTATTTGAAATACTATTTGAAATCAGTCCGTGTGATTTACTCTGTTTTATGAACTCAGCTATATTTTACTCAAACTTGGTGTTTTAAACGATATTTGAACCATCATTTAAGCTGAATATATTTGTTTTACGGATTCCCGAGGGGCTTTTGACTATTTTAGACTTATTGAGGCTGAGGGCCATATGTGAGGGCATGAATATTATGTAAGAAAGCTTGCAAGCCTCGAGTGATATATGTACATGTGCATATACATGCATGGATTGGACTTCACGTCGAAGTAGCATATTGCATGGATCGGGCTGCACGATCCGCATCGGTGTGATATTGATATAGTGCTTGGGCTGTAGGAGCCCCTCCGGAGTCTAAACCCCCACAGTGAGCGCAGGTACCCAAATTGATCGGGTTGCGCGTTCCGTAGTGTTCATGCATTGCATGGCATTCATCCATTACTCTTGTTTGCACTACGTGGCACGATATTTAGCACTCATATATCATTGTCATACATACTGTTACATGCCTTGCAGGCCAGATACCCTGGTGTTATATGTTGAGGAGTGGTGAGCCTGAGAGGCTGATGATGGATATTGTGAGTTGGGAGCGAGCCCGCGGGGGCTGGTACTATACTTAAAGGTTGATATTGAGCGCGAGGGACAGTTTTCTGATTATTTCCTACTTGTTGAAATTATCTTTGAAACTGTTGAAAAAGCATATTTTCTAAAGCGATTTTGAACTGATCTTGAGATTTTCTAAAGGGATTTCCACGGTATTTCGATTTTTCTCAAAAAGGGTTGTTCTGCTTTTATAGCAGTTTGGTGTGCTCATACGTGTTTTCTTATCGCTCAGATATTATTCTCTCTTATTACCACTGAGTTGGAAGTACTCACTTTACTCCCTGCACCTTGCGTGCAGTTGCAGGTATTTTTCACCCGATAGCGGGTTATTAGTAGGATCGAAGGCCATATTCAGGTAATTGAGCAAGGTGACCGCCAGCGTTCGCGGCACCGCCCTCCATTTTTGTATTCCGATTTTATATATATATATATATATATATATATATATATATATATATATATATATACATTCTTGGACCAGTAGTAGTGTCCCAACTCATTAGACGCTCGTGACTTGTGACACCCCGATCGAGCTGTATAAATTTTGAGATTAATTAATGTCATAAATCTAGATTCGATATGCTATATAACTGTTTTCTGCATAAAGAGGATTTTTGGGTTGTTGGTTGGCCTTGTCTTCACGAGAGGCCCCATCACGACCGGGTATGAAAAATATGGGTCGTGACACGTTCTACAGGCGGGCTCTTGACTCTTTTAACTTAAAATAAATACCTCTGTTCTACAGGCCGGCTCCTGACTCCTTTAACTTAAAATAAATACCTCTGTTATACGAGCTGGTTCCTGATTCTTCTAACTTAAAATAAGTAAATCTGTTCTACAGGTGGGCACCTGACTCTTTTAACCTTAAATAAATACCTTTGTTCTACAAGCGGGCTCCTGACTTTGACAACTTAAAAATAACGCCTCTGTTCTACAGGCGGGCTCCCGACTTCAACAGCTTAAAAATAACGCCTTCGTTCTACGGGCGGGCTCCCGAGTTTAACAACTTAAAAATAAGGCCTCCGTTATACGGGCGGGCTCCCGACTTCAACAACTTAAAAATAATGTCTCCGTTCTACGGGCGAGCTCCCGACTTCAACAACTTAGAAATAACGCCTCCGTTCTACGGGCGGGCTACCGACTTTAACAACTTAAAGATAATGCCTCCATTCTACGGGCAGACTCCCGACTTCAACAACTTAAAGATAATGCCTCCGTTCTACGGGCAGGCTCCCGACTTTAACAACTTAAAAATAATGCCTCCATTTTACAGGCTGGCTCGCGACTTCAACAACTTAAAAATAATGCCTCCGTTCTACGGGCGGGCTCCCGACTTCAACGACTTAGAAATAACGCCTCCGTTCTACGGGAGGGCTCCCGACTTCAACAACTTAAAGATAACGCCTCTGTTCTACGCGCGGGCTCCCGACTTCAACAACTTAAAGATAATGCCTCCGTTCTACGGGCGGACTCCCGACTTCAACAACTTAAAGATAACGCCTCCGTTCTACGGGTGGGCTCCCGACTTCAACACCTTTAAAATAATGCCTCCATTTTACGAGCAGGCGCCCGACTTCAACAACTTAAAAATAATGCCTCCGTTCTACGGGCGGGCTCCCGACTTCAAACACTTAATAATAACACCTTCGTTCTAGGGCGGGCTTCTGACTTCAACAACTCAAAAATAATGTCTCCATTCTATGGGCGGGCTCCAACTTCAACAACATAAAGATAACGCCTCCGTTATACGGGCGGGCTCCCGACTTCAACAACTTAAAAATAATGCCTTCGTTCTACGGGAGGTCTCCCGACTTCAACAACCTAAAAATAATGTCTCCATTCTACGGGTGGGATCCCGACTTCAACAACTTAAAAATAATGCCTGCATTCTACGAGCGGGCTCCCGACTACAAATACTTAGAAATAATGCCTCCATTCTACGAGTGGGCTCCCGACTTCAACAGCTTAAAGATAATGCCTCTGTTCTATGGGCGGGCTCCCGACTTTAACCACTTAAAAATAACGCCTTCGTTTTACGGGCGGGCTCCCGATTTCAACAATTTAAAGATAACGCCTCCGTTCTACGGGCGGGCTCCCGACTTCAACAACTTAAAAATAACGCCTCCGTTTTACGGGCGGGCTCCCGACTTCGACAACTTAAAAATAATGCCTCCGTTCTACGGGCGGGCTCCCGACTTCAACAACTTAAAAGGTTTCCCCATTCCTACGAGAATATTTTCAACAATGGCAGAAAATTTTCTGCCCCAGTTTTGGTGCTTTAGCTTGTGGCATGTTTTCCGCCATCAACGATATTTCTTTTCCCTGATTCAAATCAAAGAAAACTTTGTTAGTTTAATATGTGGTGAGTGGTCGTTCCACTTCTGCTGGGGATGGTTTTTATTTCTCTCCTTTCCCTCCTTGCATTTCATTACGCTATCAAAACTTGTTGGGGATGATATTATTTGCTGGGGATGATATTTCTGATGGGGATCCCTTTACTTCCCCTCGTGTTCTCTTTTGTTTTCAAAACTACTTCCTTCGAAATTTTATTTTCTCTTAACGCTGCTGGGGATAAAAATGTAATCAGCTGGGGATAACGGTGTTGAGTATAACACTTATGGGGGATTTTCAGTCCTTCAAAACTGGTGCTTCATTCCTCCAAAAATGATTGGGGATGACACTGGCTTCTTGCTTTTTCTGAACACAAGTTTCATCACTTTTGTTCTGTCCACTTGGATACTACTTCCTTCATCAAGACTTGCTATGCTGGGGATAATATTGGTTCAAAGACCACTTCCCTTTAGACTTGTCTTATTTTCCTTCTTCCCCAAAGTGGATACCTGATTTTCAGAAAATTTTCAAAAATGAAAAGAAAATTTTCTACCCCAGTTTGATAAACTTCCTTGCATCACGCTTTTCTTCCATCAATGACATTTCACGTCCCTGTTTCACATCAAAGAAAAGTTGTGTCAGTTAATAGTGGGGTGGTTGGTTGTGATACTTCAGTTGGGATGATTTTCTTCTTCTCTTTCCCATGTTTTACGTTGTCCGACCATCTTGAAGCTGGGCTGATAACTCCCGACCTTCTTGACGATTCCTTATGCACAAACTTCTCACCGTCATTTTCCAAATAACTCCGTATCGTTTCCGTGGCGGCTGATTTTTCTAGAAGATTTTGCAATGTTTTACTGATAAACCACTTTCTTCGGGGATATCCCTTTTCTTTCGTGGTATAGCTCGGGAACTGGCATTTTCCGGACCCTTGAGTCTCACATGAATTTCCCAAATCATGCCCATAGCTCTCTGCACTGTTCTTTGTCCACAAGCCTTGGCCTTGAGGTCTATAACCTTTGATTCTTGTGGGATATCTTTCTTGGCACTAGTCGGTCCTTTCGTCAATCTCATCTTGCTTGGGATATCCCGACACAGGCCTTGCGCTTGTTCCTTCCTGACTCTTGGATGCACAAGTTATATCTCGTCTTGCCTAATTGGAAGCTGATGGCATATTTTGAAGTAATTTCTCACTTGCTTTTGACAAATAGACTCTACTAGGGAATTTTTCTATGAAAGGAGAAAGAAAAGAAACAAAATAAAATAAAAGAGATGACTCTCTAACAACAGAAACTATAAAATAAAAACTTATCAAACGCGGATACAGACTCTAATGTTTATGACATGCACACGTGGCCTATCCTCCGTCGTTAATTGTCTTTCAAGATCTTTGTTTTGTGATTCCCCATCTGATTCTCACCCTTATTCGACTTGTAGTGCCTGAAGGTTTTCAGTGTCAAGCCTCTCTAATTTTGGCTTTCTCTCAGCTTTCATCGCCTTATGGTGCCTGTGAAGGTTTTCACCGATAAGACTCTCTCATTTGTATTAGCAGGGGATTGGGGTGTTACCGATAAGACTCCCTCATGTATCTTCTTTACAGGGGACCAGAATCTTTTCTGCTGGGGTTGGAGTCTTTTTGTCGGGGATCAGATTGTTATGTTCTGATAAGACTCTCCCATTTTCTTGTCCTCTTTTGAAGACTGATCGGAAGGTCTTTCTTTGAACCGTAATGTGGGATTTGGATAGGCTACAAAGAAAGGGTATTAAAGGCTAAAAAAATGCATCAATATTGGTTTCAAAATTACAACCTTCGGAACTAGATTTATTTACAGCAAGCGCAACACTTGCCCCAGTTTCTTGCTTGGGGATTTTCATAATTTTTGTTGCACTATGACTGAGCCAGGAGGCGCCTACGTATCCTCTTTGAGGAATCAGGTCGAACGTAGTTCCCAATTCCTTTGTTTTCTTCTAACCTTCTTTTGTTTTTGTTATCATCATTTTTTTCCTTTTTTTTCTCTTTTGTTGTTTTTCTATCTTTCTTTTCCTTCATTTTACTTTTTCTTTTTCTTCTACGTTTGTATTTCTATCCTTTTCTCTGATTATGAAGGAGGGGTATGAAAGAAAATAAATAAGGCTCAACGGGTTAACGAAGGATAAAGTGTTTGGATAGCAGAACAAAATGCCTCCGTCATTCCAATCTTCGAAACATGACAAGTGCAAACAACACAATTAAACATTCGCAACATATTTCTATTATGCCAGACTTGCTAACCATATCCATACATTCGCCTTTTCATTTATCATTTTAAAGCATCGCTGGGCAACACCCTCATTTCATTACCACGAACGACTCCCACGTCAATTTGGCCAACTTTCCTTTAACGATTTTCTTTTTACTTGCCCCAATTTCATATGACTAGGGCTCCAAATAATCTCAAACCGTCCTTATTTCCTTTAAATGTCCCGATCATCTCTCAATGGCTTTGATTAGCATTTAAGATTAGGCCTAAGCTGTGCGCGCATGTCATGTCATTAGAATGAGCGTTGAACAAAAGCAAAATAAAAGGGTAAATAAAAACTAATCAAAGAAGAATACTGGAAGTAATAAAGGACTGGAATTTTGCATTGGACAAACGGTGAAACTATTCGAATAAAGAAACAAGCAAAACAACTAGAGTACAACCGTTGGAATGAAACTGAAATGAACCTGGACAACACTAAACAAACCAACTAAACAAGTATGAAAGGATAAGAGGGTTTGACCACAAGATAATATCTGGATTACAACCCTGAAATAACCCGGATAACAGGGATGACAACAAAATAAACCATCAAAGCTCCTCTCCGACTGACCCAAAAATGGAGCGTCTTTCCAACTACCAAGCACGGCATCTTAGCTACTAAGTTATGCATCAATAATAACAGGAATTTCACAAGTCTTTATCACGTCATTCTTAACAGGTTCCTTCTGTCAACCCGTTCTAAAGATCAACCCCTGATAGCACAGAAAGCATAGCAGCATGTGTGTTTTAGTGTCAGCAGCAGGAGGAGTTGCCATTTCAAAATCACAAACCAACTACCATAATTTCATTTGTGATTCAAAACAAAATAGGTTAGAATGAACTAAGTCGATCCGCATTATTAACAAAATCTTTTTTTACTTTATTTCAGTTTTCTTCTTTTTTTCAATTTTTTCATTTTTTCATCATTTTTTCATTTCATTTTTTTGCTTTTTCGTTTATGGTCGAATCTTATGGAGATTGCCTACGCATCATAACCCCGCATGAATCAGACCGTGAGTAGTTCGCGCAAATGAAAGGTCAATAACGATAAAACATTTTTTTTAGAATTTTAAATTTTCAAAATAAAACAAACTTGATTGCCAAGTTTTAAAAACTGACCATACTAACAGACTTCGACGAAAAGACGACTTACGGACTTGAAAGTTGAACATGTCACATATTCTAATATAAGTAATTACAAACACAAAAACAAACAGCCAGATTCCTTTCCTTGTTTGACAAATTTAAACAAATGACTATTTTTGCAAACGTGGCACTTTCCCAATTTCTCATGAATTTTGAGGTCGGGGAGGATCTATTTTATGACACTATACAAACTTGTCTGTTTTTTACGAAAACAGCCTTTCGACAACTGAAAGATACTCTAAGGCTATCTTGGCAAGAACCGTTTAATACATTGCCGAAGCTGGCTCAGCTTATTTTGATCAAAATCCAAACGGCATTCACTTGCATGCTGACTCTTTTTTTATATTAAAATAAGAGACCTGGTTTTGCAAACAAGGCCTTTCATCGCTTTGGGGACGAAGATTTTAAGGTTGTGTGGGTCGATCGGTAAAAATCTAAAAATAACCCAAAGGTGGCTGTTTATACAAAGTCACCCTTTCGGCGTCCCTTTCGGGAACATTCGGCTATTTTGGAAAAACAGCATCACCCGACTTATTTATGACTCTCTCTTTTTTAGAAGACCCGATATTGCAAACACGGCCTTTCAGCGCCTTGGCGGTGAATATTCTAAGGCTGTGTTAGCTTACCAGCCAAAATCCTAAAAATCACTCAAGGTGGCTGTTTTTGCAAAGTCAGCCTTTCGGCGTCCCTTTCGGGAACATTCGGCTATTTGGCTAAACGGCATCACCGAACTCATTTATGACGAAAGTTAAAATTTTGACATTTTTGGCCATTTTCGCAAAAGGGGAGATTGGACCCGATGAGGGTTGCCTATGTCTCTCACACCCTATGAGAATCAAACCGGCGTAGTTCGCCCAAATAAACTAACTAATTTTTGAAAACAAACATATTTTTTTCTTTTTCGTTTATAGCAAATAGACTACTTTTCCTTTTCGTTTTTTAAAACAAAGCAAACTAAAACAAAAGACTCTTTTCTACACATTTTCTGCATTTTTGGGTAAAACAAACAATTTTAAGAGGAAAATATTTTTTTTCATTTTCTCAAAATTTCGGCAGAGTACCGACAGTACTTGGGCATTGTTATTTTTCAAAACAGATGATTAACCCTCTACACTGCTATTTTTTCTTTTTTCACAATTTTCCAATATTTCCAATTTTGAGAAGCCGGTCAGCATGCATGTCTGAAGCAAATAAATGCATAAAAAAACGGATGCAGCAGGATGATCTTTTTACTTCAGGTTGCTTGTCCTAGACGGACCCAACCCTGTGTTGTGTCTCCTAAGTCAAATGCACATGATGCAAATAAACTTTCCTACAAGGAATCTGGCATAAAGATGTGTTTTACTAGGTATTTACAAAAACTGGGGTTTTGGTCTAGAGTTGGGATACCCGAGCGGACAACTGGGGCTGGGGAGGGGGCGACGTATCGGGAGCACTAATGTCTGCCCAGCCTTGTCGCTTGCCCAACCTCGCTCTATTTGGTATAATTTTTATTAAAAGCGGGCTACGCGAACGTATTCACCATTTTCAGAAAACTCAAAAAAAAAAAGGTTTCATAGGAGTTTATTTACACAGTTCAAATAATATCAAAGCGGTAATAAGCAAAATTTTGCGCATTTAAGCCCAATCATATAATAAAAATCAGATAATAAATATAGCCAAATACAACGATTATTCTAAGCTCGAATTTCTAACCTTGAACCAGTGGTTTCTGGGTTAATAGTCCCCTGCAGAGTCGCCAGAGCTGTCACACCTCCTTTACCTACACCGGGGGCGCAGGGGAGTTTTCCAATTAAAGGACAATCGAAACGCGATTATTTATTAGAGATTCAGAGTTGCCACTTGGGAAATTTATGGTGTCCCAAGTCACCGGTTAAATCCCGAATTTAGGAAAAGAATGACTCTGTTTAACAGTCCGCGCGGGAGAAAGTGTTAGGCATTCCCGAGTTCCATGGTTCTAGCACGGTCGCTCAACTGTCATATTTAGCTTATTCATCAGATTTTATTACATGACGAACCTATGTGCCAATTTTACTTTTTACCGCTTTCATTTAATATATATTTATTTGAGAAAGTGAACGTTGCTTAAAGTGTGCTTTTGGATTGGGCCGCCGGAGCCCGCAATCCTAGGCAAACTCTATCCAACGTTTTAGGACTTGAATTTGGGCCGCATAAAATGCCCACCCGTATTTAGGAATATAATTTATTAAACCCACGCCTAATAAAGTCTAGTGCATTGTAATCTTTTGGGAGGGTCGTGAAATTCGCTAATCGACCCTTCCCAATTTTTCTAATTATTTTTAAACTTTTACCGAGGGCTCCGCATTTTATGTATTTTTATTTGGCGAGGCACGCCTCACTTTTAAAGGGTAATCCTAAAGCGTCTACATTCTTCTATTCTTGTCCGTCTCTAAAATAAGGGAGAAAAAAACTTATTAATTACAAGATTAAAAATGTAACATATTAATTTCTAGATTAAGACAAATATTAGCGGAAAGTAAATTTAAAAAATTCAAAATTACAAATAAAATAAAAAAATCAAAATTATAAATAAACTACGAAATTCGACAACTAATATTCAAAAGCAATCAATTATAGCTAGATTAAAACTCACATTGTTATATAAAAACTATTGAGATTAATTATTCATAGCTATTTGCAACTAGCTTTAACCATAATTACTAACGCTTAAAAAATTATAAAACTTAAAAGTTAACTCATATTGCTCAAATTCGCTCCAATGGATTAATGTTCTTAGCCTCACTATGTTGAATCACACATTAAACATCAAGCCTGCTCATTCTACGAAATTACTGGCCTATTATATTTGCCCAATATTTGTGAATCTTTATTACTAACAAGATTCAAAGATTAAATAATGCATAGCGAGAAAAAATATATAACTAATGTTTAACTAAAATACAAGTACACTATAACTAAATACATAAATTACTGCCATTTCACTTCATCTTCAAGGCATACATCAAAATGATTCAAAGTGGTGTACCTGGTATTGGAATACAAAGAAGAGGAAGGTCAGTAGGAAACAATAGCAGCATACACACAGCAACAACAGTTCAACAACACGGGAGTAGCCTAGTGACAGCGAGAATAGCAGAAAACCGAGGAGATTTCAACCAAGCAGAAAAACCAGAAATTTCCAAACCAACCAAAAACCAACAGTAAACCCAAGCAACACTACTTGAACGCCAGTAGTATTAAAAAATAAGTATAGAACAGAGAAGTATCAGTTGCCAAAAATAGTCACTTCGGATTTTTAACACTCAAGAAAAGAAGCTTGAGGCTTAAATGAACAATAGCAATTGATGTTGATTTTTAACAGTGAAGAAAACAAACAGATTTTTTTTCGATTTCTAACTTTCGAACTCTCTCTAATTCTTAAGATTAAAAATCTTTTTATCTCCTCTCAAAATCTGTAATTTTTCTCTCAAATTCCCCCGCCCCCTCCCCAAGGTTTAAATGACTCATATTATATGCTCAAGCAAGACCCCTTCTTCTACCCTTTTACTTTTGTAGATGTAAAAAGGCTCTTTTATTATTACCCACATGTTTCTTTTTTACTTTCCAATTTGTAATATTCCTCTACTATGTGTATCCTTTCAACTTTTTATCATTATTTAACTATTTCTAATTCCAATTAAGTAAACACTCTCATTACTTAGTGGCCCCCTCTACCTATTAATTCAAATTTAAAGTTATTAGGGCCCTACTGGTTAAACTACTCAGTAAACCAGATTTCATCACCTTTCTATTCCTAAAATACCCCTGAATCCTCTGAATATTACTTCCCTAATCCAATCTATGAAACCTAAAGAAAATCACCTAAAACTAATTCTAATCAACAGCTATAACCAATTCCAGCTATTAATCAAACAAGATCCTAATTAATCAAACCACTAACAGAATGCCAAAGTGATTACATATGCCAAAAACAAAAAGCCAAACAATTCAAAATTATATGAACGACTTCATCGACTAAGCTTAAACGATTGATTATATACATAACCGACAATCAAAACAAGACATGTAAACATGCGATTTGGATTTGAGCAGAACATGGATCTAATACGGAACTGATTAATCGATGATATTTAACAAAAGTACATAACAAGTAACAACAAACAAACACACATGTGATTCGAATAGTTTTTGACCGAAAATTGGGCTATAAGGAAACTAATCGACGAAACTTATCGATCGGTAATACAACTTATAATGTATACTAAACATATGAATAGAAACAATTCGACCAAATAAAATGTCTAAGGGAGAAGAGACAGAACAATCGACAAAAATCAAAAAAAGATTAAAATAACAAAACTAAACAAAATAACAGATACTAATGAATAATAATAATATAACAAAAGGAAGAAGAAATACCTCAAAAAGAAAAATCAGAAATTAATCGAACTTGGGCCAATCTCGGACTCGAACATTTTTTTGAGGTCAAACGGACTTTAATCAAGTGTTCTCGATTGGGAACACTTAACTAAGGTCAGTTTGGACCCCAAATTCCTCTCAATTTTGGACGGAAACCATTTTTGCTTTTCTAGGGTTCTTTATGTTCGATTAGGGACTCAAAAGTTTCTAGGCAGATTCGAACGGAACCAAAGCTATTTATGGAATAAGGGAGGCCAGTGGAGTGTCTGGTGTGAGTTTGGGCTCAGTTGGGGTAGGGTTCAGTTTGGCTCGAATCTTCAAATGAAGATTCGAGAAGCTCGGGGTTGATTCGAGCCAAACATGTCGTGGATTCACAACCAGGGTGGTCGAGTGGATCGGGGGTGTTATTTTGGTGACCAGCGGCGTTGATGTCGTCGGGCTCATGGTGTGGGTTATTGATGGCGGCTAGGGTTAGGGGTCGGTTTGTCTCTGAGTTTTTGGGACGATGAACAGGGTTAGAGTGGGGGGTGTTTGTCTTGGGGGCTGGGGTAGGAGGTTGAGCTTATATAGTTGGGGGAGGCTTGATCTAGGCTGTTAGATCAATTAAGATCAACGGCCTGGATCTCTCACTTACGGAAAGTGACATTGTTTGGTTAAACTCCGAGACTAGGTCGGTCTCAGATGGGAACGGTTCGGGTATAGATGAGAGCTTGAAACTGTTAGATCTAGGGAAAAGGACGGCTCAGATTTGTGATGTCTATGTGGCGTCGTTTGGTTGGTCCTGGAGACTGAACTGGACCGTTAGATCTCTTTGATTAACGGCCCAGATTTGAGGCATCGAAACAACGTCGTTTGGACTTCTGAGAGACCAAGTATATTGGACTGGGTCATGCAAAATGTTTGGGCCTGATTTGTTTGGTCTAATTTTGGCCCAATCCGAGTTTTCCTTCATTTTCTTTCTCTTTTCTTTTTCTTCTTTTAAATTTTAATTAACAAAAAATTCTAAATTAAATTGTAACATCATAATTAAATTATAAAATATCAATTAATCCTTAACAAAAATTAACACACGAGTTAAAATATTTAATTAAAAAAAATCACACAATGGCACATTTAAATGACAAAAATCGAATAAAATGCATATTTTTTGTGATTTTCCTTTTTTAAAACCAAATTACGGTTTATTTAATTCCTAAAGACACAATTAAATTTTAATATGCATGCAACACGTATTTTTGTATTTTTTATTAATTAAACAAGATAAACATTCAACGAAAAATATAAATAATTTTCTAAAATTCAACACAAATTCTTAAAATTGTAGACCAAAGAAATTTATTTTATTTCTTTATTTCTTTTGGAGTAATTTTCGTGAAGCAAAAATTACGTGCTCACAATATACTATAACACTTTTCTTTATAATAGTTATTTATATGAATTCTATAGTACATAATAAGATATTAAAGGTTGAGCCTTCAAATTTTGGTGGCCTAAGGCAATGACCTCAATGCCCTAGCCTTTAGAGCCACCCCTGTTTACATAACCACAGAAGTTATTCCTTGTTCTTTCTATTATAACATGGATCAGTGACAGAGCCAGAAATTATACAAAGGGGTGCCAGAAAATAATTGCTACTATGGGGAATGGAACTTGCAACCTTCTGTAATTTTTAACACCCTTTAACCATTGCACTACGAGTTTGTCTTGTGTCAAGGGTTGTCAACCCTTTGTAAATATTCAATTTTTAAAGAAAAATATACCTAAAATACCTATGTACACAGTGTTATTTTCCGGCGAAGGGGTGTCGGTTGACACCCCTCGGCTAAGGGTGGCTCCGCTATTGACATTGATAATTTATAGTTCTAAACATAAAAGAAAATAAAAAAAGAAAACACTAAACATAGCGGGTCGGGCATTACTAAATAGGTGGAGCAAGGTAGGTTGAAAAAGAGAAAAATTGTTAAATGGGACGGGGCGGGGCAAGGCGGATTGAAATTGTGGCATGATAATGCTTCATCCGCCCCTCTCTATTACCATTTCTATTAGTCGTCACAATCAATACACTTCCTTCGTTTCATATTATGTATCTATTGACTTTACATGAAAATTCAAACTATAAAGAATGAGAGTAGAAATTAACCGGTCATATAAGGCAAGCTCAAGAACTTAACTATCATGTCGTCTTCTAGGATAAAAAATAAAATTGTGAGATCCCTAAGTTTGAGCCAGAACGAACAATTACTTTAGTAGATGGGCATGGACCATGACATTGTGTAGAAATGGCATGGGATAGCTACTATTTAAGGTGGTATTTATTTTTTATCCACCAATTTTAATATTGAGCAAAATAACCACTACTCTACTAAAATTAATATAAAAAGATATTTTTACCCTTTCTTCCCTTGCTTTTCTTTCCAAATCCTCGCTTCTCTCTGCATCAAATACATTGGAAATACTGGACTGTATCATTCGTGAGTTTCTTTGGAGACAAAATTCATGGGTTGTGCAAAATATTCAAATATTAATAGCAGCTTAGTGGAAATTCTCGACACAATATTCAGATCAACACCAACAAATACCTTCAAAAACGTTTGCTCATCCTACTACGGAAACGTCCACAACAAACAATGCATCAATCTAGAATGACTATGCTTACAATTACAATATTGATTCTTTTCCTATTAATCTATTAATCCTTCAGTAAAATGATGGTTACTAGGAGGAGAAGCTTCCCCTTAAACAGTGAAAGGGTGGTTGATCTTGAGTTTTAGTTTCATGAACTTAGATTAACAAGATTAAACGTTAAGGACAATAGGTCATAAACTTACAGTTACAAGTTCAAAAGTTAAGGACAATAGATACTGACGTCTTGAATTGGTCCTGAACTTGGGCTAAGAAGCCCGAAAGTTAAGGACAATAGGTCCTGAACTTAGGCTAACTAGCTCAAAATTTAAGGACACTTGGTCCTAAACCTAAAGTTACAAGGTCAAAAGTTAAGGACATGTAGTCCTGAAGTCCTGAAGTTAAGTTGAAAAGTTAAGAACATGTAGTCCTGAAGTCCTGAAGTTAAGTTTACAAGTTAAGGACATGTAGTCCTGAAGTCCTAAACTTAGAGTTCCAAGTTCAAAACTTAATGATATTTAGTCCTGAAGTCTTGAAGTTAAGTCCAAAAGTTAAGGGCATGAGCATAAGGGTATTTTCGTCCAGGCAGTTAAAGTTTATTAAAGCAATAGCTAAAAAATAAAGACATTTTAAACAGTGGCTTAAAAGTAAATACAAGAGTTATTAGTGGCTCATTGTGCACTTCCCCTGACAATGTTGATGTTAATAAACGTCAATACCATACAAGAGGGGGGTGATTTGTGTGGTACCTAATTTTTCGCATTGGAAGAATCTAGTTCTTCTAAGTGTTCTAATTACAGCAGTTTGTGGAATAATAAGAACTGAAAGTAAAGTGCACATAGATTTTTACGTGGAAAACACCTGGCTCAAAAGGTGAAGAAACCACGACCTACTACTCAGTAGGATTTTCCCAAACTACACCAAAAATCAATAAGCTAAAACAGCATTTACAAAGATTCTTTGTAAACCTAAGGATTAAACACAAATCCCAGTGTGGCACAAAGCCTCATCTGCTGCGACACTATCAAGTTAACTCTAACTTGATGACACAAGGTACCTAATACAATTGCTTCTAATAAAGCTGAAAGGTACAATTTGAAAAACCTACTACAATTGAACTAAACAAACAGATGGAACTGGTTCTTCTCTCTTAGTTCATGTAGCTTCAGATGTACAATATATCTTGCATATATTGCTTGCAAAAACAGACTCGCTTTATTTTCTCTCAAATATGCTTTACTTCTTCTTGTGTGTTTTGCCTGTAAAAGAGAACCACGCAATAATATACTGAGTTAGCAGTTAGATTTTGATTACAACTACGCTTCTTATCTGTAGTCTATTTAAGTCCTTAGCCAATACAAACTCCAACTCTTATCCTAACTTAGGATCAAGTTCACTTCACATAAGGAGGTTGTCCTCCTTATCCCAAATGCAACCTTTTCGATTACGTTCAGAAGATATTGATGTGTGATCTTTTGTGCATATCTTCCTCACGTGCTTCACATGTGCCCTGGTTAATTCAGAGTGTGTAGTAAAAGATGGACCAGGTCCTTCCATAGTTTCATTTTTCAATCTTCAAAACATCAACTGAAACTTGGGGCAACAATTTCCCCCTTTTTGATGACGACAAACTTTGTGCTTATTGTGATCAGGGAACCTGTGAACTCAGCTGAAAATCAACACTTAGAAAATTTTAACTTATCATCAAGGAGGTCAGATTTAGGTCATAAACATCACTAGAATTCTAAGCAAAATAGCATCCCCATTTTGGCATCATCAAAAAGTTGCATTAATACTGTGAATCCTCGAAGTTAATTAATACTCATGGCCACTGGTGCAACTGCTAGTGAACACATGGTCAAGTTAATCACAAATCATCGTAAAAATAACTACTTAGAACAAATTCAACAAGAACAAGACAATCTACATTCATTGATTAAAGGAGTGTTTCTACAGTGCAGTCCACAAAAAGAAAAACAAAACATCCAACCATGAGCAAAAAACAAAATAAGAACAGAACAAGAACTTCCTAGACTGGAAACTGGAAACTGAAGGTTTACTAGACAGGACATTAAGGACAGAACACCTAAGGCATGAAAGTGCTAGAGGGTTGGGCTTGTAGCAGATTTAACATTTGCTGGAGCATGCCTTCATTTTTCTCCTTTTCTTTGGCAAGTTAAGCTCTCAGCCCATATCTTTCTCCCTCCAAGTCAGCAATTCTGGCATTGAGCCTTGCAATTTCTGCATCCTTTGTCCCAACTTCCTGAACCAAGGCTCTGACCTTCTGTTCATAGGAGTCTTGGTAGATGAACCAGGTTCAATAGGGACAGCATTGAGCAAATAGTCACAGGCTTGAAGGGTCTTAACACTAAAGTGCTCCTTGCTGGAGGCCATTTCCCACTTTTTCAAAGGAACATTTAGTTGTTCAAGCACAATAGTCAAGATAAAACCATAGGGAATGGAATGAGCCTTTTAATCATTTATCACCCTTTCAAGCATCTTCACCATAAAAACAGGCCAGTTGATCTGCTTCCCTTCATTCAGACACTGAATGAGTATCAGATCCATATAATTAGCTGTATGCCTTCTTTCCTGTCTGGGAAGGAGGCACTTGTTGACAAATTCAAAAAGTACTTTGTGCTTTGGCCTTATCTCACTTTTCTGGACTGCCCTTGCCTCAGGCACCTCTTCAGCTTTGTTGGTGTCACAGAAATTCCTTGTTATTTGCATATCAGAAGGCAACCCATCCAAGCAAGGCCACCTCTACCTTGTATAATCAGCATACCCCTCACAAGGGATATCCATAATCTTTCCAATTTTTCACCATTGAATTTCACTTTGACCCCCCTCACTGTACTGGTCACTTGACCATTCTTCACTTTTCCGTTGGCCATGAACTCCACTAGTTCCTTCCTTGCTAATTTTCCATCAATCTGAAGGACCATGTCCTTCCAGCCTTGTGCCTCCAATGCTGTGATAAGTCTTATCACGCCTGGATCCTCTAGGCCTTTCAGCAATCTTCCCTTTAATATTTTTCTTTTCTCAAAGTTTGCATATCTATCATGTTCTTCTTCAGACTCACTTTCATCTTATTCTTCTTCTCAATAATGGGTACTTTCACTTGTTTTCCCTTAGAGGCTGATCTTGTTCTCTGGGCAAGAGAGGATTCAGCAGGAACTGGTTTGGAGGGCTTCTTAGAGGAAGTCCTAGTCACCTTTGATTTTGCAAGTGTAACCTCCATAGTAGTGTTTCATTCTTGATGGACCAGTTCCATCTCCTCTTCCTCCTCCTCAGCTATAACTTCTGAACTTTCAGCTATCTTCCCTTTTGCCTTTTCTTCTCTTTCTCTTACTCTCTTCTAAAGCTTTCTGCAACTCAGCTTACTCTAACTAACCTTGCTTCTAGTTGTTCTAACCCTAGGAGCTGACTTGGGTGTTGAGGGTTTGGATTTCTTGGTTGGTTTGGACGCAACAGGGGTCCTTTGTGAGGAAGCCTTGCGTTTCTTGGGATCATAACTGGCCCCAATCTTCTTCATCATCTCAACTGCAGTTTCCTTCGCAGATAGACGAGGTTCAACAGATGGTTTGCTCAAACCAACTAACCTTTCAGCAGCCTCTCCAGATTCACTTCCCCCTGACATCGAGACCCCTTCTTCCCCACTCTCACATATAGCTAGTACCTTATTCCTCTTATTTTTCTTCAACTTCACAGAATCACCCACATAGATATCTTTTGCAGCCCCTATTAGAACATACTTATTTTCTACCCTTTGCCCTACATCCTAAGAAACAACACTTGAATTTACCTCTTTTGGAGTTTCTTTATGTTTGAAATTTTCAGAAGGCCAAGGTTCATCTCCTTCACTGGCAGAGATGTATTCATCAGACTCGGAACTGGAATCAATTTCTTTTGCTTGAGATTCTTTCCTTTGACTTGCCTTAAATCTTTCATTTAGAGCTTTCCTCAAGGGATCAGTCGCAACATCTTTTCTTGATATCGTTTTTGTGCGACGGAATCTGGGCTTTGGGGATTCACTAGGAGGTTTGGATGATGAAGTGGTGTTAGGTGACACTGGTGGTGGGGTTCTAGGATTATCTTGGGGATTTGAAATTTTTGGTGAAGAATTTCCGGAAAGCTTGAAGCATTTTGGACAATTTTTGAGGGTTTGGAGAAGAGTGTAGATGATTAGGGATTTTAAGATGATGGTTATGATATGATTAGAGGGATTTTTAAATAGTGGTCATTATAGCTCCAGGAACGATAGCTTTTCAGGTGTCAGCAGAGGTCTAATCAGCTTATAGTTCCGATCTCCCTAGTTATTTATTAGGATTAATTAGAATTGCTAAGGTTTAGGAGATAGAGTTCCATTACACATAGAATTCCAATTTCAATGAAACTGGTTCAATTAGCCTCAACGGATAGAATTTTGAGACGATTGGTGTTTCTAGGACTCTTGCTCATAATTCAAAATTAAATTTTTCTATTTGTGCAAAGTATAGAAACATACCTGACCTTTCTCATGAGCATGCATTGATGAAGTAGGTGATTCAAATGAAACTTCTCTTGATTATGCCTCAAATGTCAGAATAGAGAATTTGTAAGAGATAAGTGAGTCACGTAAACACATGTCACATGAGTATACTGCTTACAGTATGAGACCGAGTAGAAATTAGTCTAATATTCACAAAAATTAAGAACTCCTAACCAAAAAAAGAATTCATTTTTTTTCAAATTTTTTTTTCATTGTGCATTATGAACTTGACCTCATTAGGTGATTTTAATCATTCCTAATTCCAACATGTTCCTTTCAAAGTTTTCTCTACTTAGTGGCTTGGTGAAGATGTCAGCTATTTGTTTAACAGTGGCACAGAATTCTATGGAGATTAACCCTTTTTCATAGTTGTCCCTTAAGAAGTGGTGTCTAACATCTATGTGCTTAGTCCTTTTATGATGAACATGGTTTCTTGTCATACTGATTGCACTATTGTTATCACAAAATATAGGTATGTATCCCACTTCAATTCCAAAATCTACCAATTGTTTCTTGATCCACAGCAACTGAGCACAGCATGAAGCAGCAACAACATACTCAGCTTCAGTAGTAGTGAGGGCCACTGAATTCGTCATTTTGGTAGCCTATGATACAAGACAAGATCCTAGGAAGTGTGCCATACCTGAAGTGCTCTACCTATCCACTATATAACCTGCATAATCAGCATCATCATATCCGATTAAGTCAAAATTGATACCTTTGGGATACCACAAGCACAAATCAATTGTGCCTTTTAGGTATCTTAATATTCTTTTGACTGCAGTTAAGTGTGACTCCTTTGATTTTCTTGGGAACGAGCACAAAGTCCTACACTGAAAACAATGTCAGGTCTGCTGGTAGTAAGATACAAAAGTGAACCAATCATACCCCTGTACAACTTTTGATCAACTGAAGAACCATGTTCATCATCATCTAACTTTGTGGCAGTTGCAATAGGAGTATCTATTTAATTGGATTCTTCCATTTTAAATTTCTTGATTAGTTCTTTTGTGTACTTCTACTGATGAATCATAGTACCGTTTGGACTTTGTTTGATATGCAAACCTAAGAAGAAATTGAGTTCTCCCATCATACTCAATTCAAATTCACTACCCATTAGTTTTGCAAAGTCCTTACTCAACCTCTCTGTAGTAGCCCCAAAAATTTTGTCATCAATATAAATTTGTACAACAAGAAGATCTTTACTTTTTTCCTTTAGAAACAAGGTGATGCCAATTTTACCTCTTTTGTACCCATGCTCCAGAAGGAATTTTGACAATCTTTCATACAAAGCTCTTGGAGCTTGCTTGAGACCATAGAGAGCTTTATCCAGCTTGTATACATGGTCAGGACATTCTTTGCTTTTGAATCCAGGAGGTTGCTTCACAAACACTTCTTCTTTAAGATAGCCATTTAGGAAGGAACTTTTTATATCCATTTGATGAAGAGTGAATTCCATATGTGCTGCAAAGGCTATGAGGAGTCTGATTGCTTCAAGTCTAGCAACTGGAGCAAAAGTCTCATCATAATCAATTCCTTCCTCTTGACTATAACCTTGAAACACCAACCTTACTTATTTCTTGTAACTATTCCATCTTCATCCAGCTTGTTTCTATAAAGACCCATTTTGTCCCAATGACTGACCTTTCCTTGGGTCTTGGAACCAAGTGCAAGACTTGGCTTCGTTCAAACTGATTGAGTTATTCTTGCATAGCATTGATCCTATCTGCATCTTGTAGAGCTTCACTCAAATTTTTAGGTTAAATCCTGCACCAAAAGGCATCAAATGCACATAGGTTATTCAGTTGTGATCTAGTCTTGACTCCATATGGGGGATCATTGATTATGTTCTCAATGGGGTGAGAACTCAGGTACCTGTAAGATTTCCTCACCAGCTGGTTTCTGCTAGCTTCTCCTTCATTATTATGTTGTAGAGGAACAGGTTCAGGTACAGTATCCTTCAGAGAATTTTTGTACAATTTCTCTCATATTAGTTCCCCCTGTCAGTTGGCCCATGTTGAAAGGACCTGTTCTATTACCTGCTCCTTCCATGGATGCCTCCTTAACCTGTGATGTAACTTCACTCAGTTGTCTCACCAGTCCAATGGCTTCATCTTCATGTTCATGTCTCTCAAAAAGAGTGTTAGATTCATCAAACACAACATGTATACTTTCTTAAACACATAGAGTTCTTTTATTAAACACTTTATACGATTTGCTATGTGAAAAATATCCCAAGAATACTCCCTTATCACTTCTGGGATCAAACTTACCTAGGGAATCTTTTCCATTATTATGCGTATAGCATTTGCAACCAAAAGCCCTAAGATGGGATATGTTTGGTAACTCATAGGGAGTTTTCTCTACACGAGGTCTGGTCATGCATCTATTAATTATATAGCAAGCAGTGTTTATAGCCTCTGCCCAAAAACTATGAGGTAGTTTACTGGAAAGTAACATGGTCCTTGCCATATCCTCAAGGGTCCTGTTCTTCCTCTCAACTACCCCATTTTCCTGAGGAGTCCTAGGGGCAAAGAAATTATGATCAATTCCATTTTCATCATAAAATTCAGCAAACTTTGCATTTTCAAAATCAGTTCTATGATGAGACCTAATGGATGCAAGTTGATTTCCTAATTGTTTCTGGATTTTTATAACAAAAGCAGTGAACATTTCAAATGCTTCATCTCTAGAAGTTAGAAATAGCACCCATGTAAATCTAGAATAATCATCAACAAGTACCATAACATATATTTTACCACCTCTGCTCATGGCTCTCATTGGACCACAGAGATCCATATGAACCAGCTCCAACATCTTGGACGAACCTACCATTTTCTTAGGTTTGAAGGATGACCATACATGCTTCCCCCTTGCATATGCCTCACAAACTTTGTCTTCCTTGAACTTGATATTAGGTAACCCTACCACCAAGTCCTTGGAAACTATTTTTTTAATTGATTTAGACTAGCATGACCAAGTCTTTTGTGCCAAATGAGGGGATCATTAATTAACACACTCAAGCAAGTGAGTTCATTTTCGGAAAGAGTCGACAAATCTTCAATGTCAATATTGTTAACTCTTTTTCCCTGCAAAACAATCTTGTTAGTAGTAAGTTTAATCACAAAACATATTATGGAAGTGAAAATCACAAGGTTACCTATATCACACAGTTCTGACACACTTATCAGACTATATTTCAAGTCATCTATCAAATAGACATTCTCAATGGAATGAGAGTTTGTCTTTCCTACCTTTACAACCCCAATGATCTCACCTTTCTTCCTATTTCCATAGGAGACATTACCTCCTGTTAGGTTCTCATGTGAAAGAAACTGGTCATTGTTACCAGTCATGTGTTTTGAGCAACCATTATCCATGTACCATAGTTGGCTACTTCCTTTCACTGGGACCTGAAAAATGAAATCAAGGGTTAGTCTTAGCAACCCAAACTAGTTTGAATCCCTTTATATGGGCATAAGGATGAATTAAATTTTTCTTCGCCCTCCAAGCAGTTTGTGTTTTTTTTAACAAAAGCTTTGTTCTTTTGACTGCCTTTTCTTTTGCATTGCATTCATTTTTGTAATGGTCTGTCTTACCACAATGTGGACAAATCTTATTCTCAGAAAGAGTGAGGTACTTGTATTTGGGTTCCCATTTTGGAGCTTGTATCCCAAACCCAAGTCCTCTCTTGTTGCTGCTGTGATGCTCTTGCAGCCAGGAGAGTGCATCAGAAGCCTTGTTCCATTTGCATGTTCTGTCTAGTTCATGCTTCACCTTTCCTAGTTCTTCTTTAAGGACCTTGATTGATTCATCTTTTTTATATAGTTCATCTTTCATTTTTCCTATATTTTCTTCTAGTGTGAGAAATAATTCATCAGCCTTTTTCTTTCCTATCCATATTTTCAATTTTAAGTTTTCAGACTTGAGTTCTAGGAAACTGTTTCCAGTTGAAGAACCTGGTACTTCATCTCAGTATTTAGGCTATTACTCTCATCAGCCCTAGACTCTAACCTTTTGCATTTTTCTTCTAGTATTGCACAATCCCTAGACAGAACATCTTTCTCACTGTTTATTATTTCAGACTCATCTATGAAGTCCATCAAGAGTTCAGCCAATTTTTCTTTAGACAGAAATTTAATCTTTTCTTTAAGATGTAGAATACTTACCTGTTGTTCATATTCTGATTCTCTGATGGCCATAAGAGCTTGCTCATCTTCAGCGTCATTTTCTGAGTCTTCATCTGATGTATCTCGACATGCAGCAACCATTGTTTTGGTTGTTCCTTTGTTCCTTTTTGGTTGAACATGTTCCTTCTTTTTGCCCTTTCTTTCTTCCACTCAATCTCCCATTGAGGGCAGTTTTTGATCATGTGATATGTCTTTCCACATTTAAAGCGACCATCGTTTGTCTGCTTCTCAGGAGCCCTAGGTTTGTTGAATATTGATCCTCTTGAAGAACCCTTTCCTCCCATAAGATATTTCTTGAAATCTCTGGCTATCATAGCCATCTCATCATCTTCAAGAACTGATCCTTCTAATATTCTCAAAGCCAAACTTCTTTCTTTCTTTGGAGCATCCATCTTCATGGTTTGCCTTCTCAATTCATAGTTAGTCAGATTTTCAATCAGTTCATCTAATTTCAGAGTAGCAATATTTTTGAATTCCTAAATAGCAGTGATTTTGCTTTCCCAAGAGATTGGCAGAACTCTAGTTAGAATCTTCTCCATCTTGTCTTCTTCCATAATAACCCTTCCAAGAGACTCAAGTTCATTTGCCAGTGTGGTGAACGTGGTATACATCTCATGGATAGTTTCACCATCCTTCATAGTAAAATTCTCATATTGAGAATACAGTAGAGTTCATATTTACCTCTTCACCTGAGGTGTTCCTTCATGAGCCACTTGTAAAGTGTCCCAAATCTCCTTGGTAGTTGTACAACCTTGAATCCTACTGTACTCATCATGACCAAGTCCACACACTAGCTATTTCTTAGCTTTAGCATTTTTCTCCCACTTCCTGAGGTCTTCAGCAGTACAATCCGCTCTAGTCTTAGGAACATCCAATCCTTCAGCAGTCTTCTGGGTTGTGGCTAAAGGACCATCACTGATGATGTCCCAAAGCTCATAGTCTTCACCCATAATGTGGTCTCTCATTCTATTTTTCCACCAAGAGTAGTAGAGTCCATTGAAGAGTAGAGGCCTTGTAGTAGACTGTCATTCCCAATTCCCAGGTGGTGCACTCATGTTGATCTATTCCTAAGGTGTTAGCCTTTTCAAGGATAACCTGCTCTGATACCAATTGATGTTAATAAACGTCAATACCACACAAGAGGAGGGTGATTTGTATGGTACTTAATTTTTCGTGTTAGAAGTGTTCTAACTACAGTAGTTTGTGGAATAATAATAACTGAAAGTAAAGTGCACAGAGATTTTTACGTAAAAAACACCTGGCTCAAAAGGTGAAAAAACCACGACCTACTAATCAGTAGGATTTTCCCAAACTCCACTAAAAATCAATGAGCCAAAACAGCATTTACAACGACTCTTTGTAAACCTAAGGATTAAACTCTAATCCCAGTGTGACACACAGCCTCAGCTGCTGAGACACTATCAAATTAACTCTAACTTGATGACACAAGGTACCTAATACAATTGCTTCTAATAAAGCTGAAAGGTACAATTTGAAAACCTACTACAATTGAACTAAACGAACATATGGAACTAAACAAACATTGAACTGGTTCTTCTCTCTTAGTTCATGTAGCTTCAGCGTACACTCTTGTATCTTGCATATATTGTGCAAAAACAGACTCGCTTTATTTGCTCTCAAATATGCTTACTTCTGCTTGTGTGTCTTTCCTGTAAAAGAGAACCACACAATAATATATTGAGTTAGCAGTTAGAGATTGATTACAACTACACTTCTTATCCTTAGTCCATTTAAGTCCTTAGTCAATACAAACTCCAACTCTTATCCTAACTTAGGATCAAGTTCCCTTCACATAAGGAGACTGTCCTCCTTATCCCAAATGCAACCTTTTCGATTACGTTCAGAAGATATTGATGCGTGATCTTTAGTGCATATATCCCTCACGTGCTTCACATGTGTCCTGGTTAGTTCTGACTGTGTAGTACAAGATGGACCAGGTCCTTCCATAGGTTCTTTTGTCAATCTTCAAAATTTCAACTAAAACTTGGGTCAACAATTGTCCTTGCTATCGAAACAAGGGTAAGTGCATAGTTAGCCACTAATAACACATGTATTTACGTTTAAGCCATTGTTTAAAATATCTTTAATCTTTAGCCAGCTTTAATAAACGTTAACTGCCAGGACAAAAATACCCTTCTGCTCATGTCCTTAACTTTTGAAATTAACTTCGGGACTATATGTCCTTAACTTTTGAACTTGGAACTCTAAGTTCAGGACTTCAGGACTACATGTCCTTAACTTTTGAACTTAACTTCAAGACTTCAGAACTACATGTCTTTAAATTTTCAACTTAACTTCAGGAATTCGGGACTACATGTCCTTTACTTTTGAGCTTGTAACTGTAAGTTCAGGACAAAGTGTCTTTAACTTTTGAGCTTGTTAGTCTAAGTTCAAGACCAATTGTCCTTAACTTTGGGCTTCTTAGCCTAAGATAAGGACCTATTGTTGTTGACTTTTGAGCTTGTTAGTCTAAGTTCAGGACTTCAAGACCTATTGTTCTTAACTTTTGAACATGTAACTGTAAGTTCAGGACCTATTGTCCTTAACTTTTGGGCTTCTTAGCCTAAGTTTAGGACCTATTGTACTTAACTTTTGAGCTTATTAGTCTAAGTTCAGGATTTCAGGACCTATTCTCCTTAACTTTTGAACTTGTAATTGTAAGCTTAGGCCCTATTGTCCTTAACTTTTGAGCTTGTTAGTCTATATTCAGGAACAAGTGTCTTTAACTTTTGAACTTGGAACTCACAGTTCAAGGCCAAGTGTCCTTAAATTTTGAACTTGTAACTGTAAGTTCAGGATCCATAACGTAGCAGAAAACCAGACGTTATTTGTGTCTTTTCACAAAAAAAAATTATAAATCACACATAAGATTGATGTCAAATTACACAACAGAAAGCTAATAACAAAAAAATAACTAAAAAAATAAAAAACAACATAATCCAACCCGCCAAAAGAAAAAGAAAAATAAATAAAACTTAGAAAGTGTGTTTTCTAAAATTTTCTGTTCTAGTTTTCTGCTAAAATCTTGAAGAATTCTTCTTCGTTCTACAGCTATTGCTCCATTGTAAACCATGTTCTCTGACCCAATTACATCACTGCAAAAAAAAGTATCCATAAAAATTAGTGCTACGTAACAAAACCAAAATTCACAGTGTGCTAAATCTAAGTTTCGCGAAGAAATACTAAAGAAGAAAATTTTTCCGGTACTGTTCTTCTCCCTAACGTGAAAAAAGTAAAAGAAAGAGTAATACAGTCTTTATATATTAATTTCAATAAATTAGTGACAATTATTACTAATAAAAAATAAATAGTACTTTAAAAAGTGCCTACCCATACAACTTTTACATAGAAACAAATGAAAAAAAACCCGGTCTCTACTTTTTCATATGCACTACATATTCTACCCGATTTAACAAGTTAATTACCTAATATAATTTGATCCACAAAATGAGTTGACGTTGACATCATAAGCATGCTCATATGATGTCATGGCTAAACTGAGCCCAGACAAACTAATGCTAAGCATGAAGGAGTGGTCCAAGTTTCATTGGTTCACATCCTATAGTGGGTTGGTAAAGTGGCCCACTTTGTGTATCTACCTAGATTCCCATCCTCAAATATTGAAGAAAAAAATATAGCTTCTTGTTTCTTGACAATTTTTTCAGTTCTTCTACTTAGTGGTTCTTGGAATCTTCCATAAAAAAACCAGCAATATTTCTTGGGGACAAAAGGGAAAAGGTTTAAAAAAGTTATGTGAACACTTTTCAACCACTACAAAAGATTTGAGTAGTTTTTATTTCCTTAATCTTCATCCAAACACCTGGCTATTTTTATTGTTTGTTCAATATATATAAGCTAAGATGAAGGTCCAAAGGGAGTGTCTCTGTTTCTTCTCTGCTCATTCTTCACTATTTGAAATACCAAACGCCAAAGAAGGATTCAAGATACCTCAGCATGTCTTCTTACAGCATGAAATATGAGTTCACATTAGTGCTCTTTTTCATGTTATGTGTATTTGGAAATTCAGACACAGAAAAGGACAAAGAAGAATGTACACAATCATTGATTGGTTTAGCAACATGTTTGCCTTATGTTACAGCTAATGCACCAGCTCCAACACCAGATTGCTGCACTGGTCTGAAACAAGTGTTAAAAGCCAGCAAAAAATGTCTTTGTTTGCTAATCAAGGACAGAAATGATCCCGATTTAGGACTTAACCTCAATGTTACACTTGCTTTAAGCCTGCCTTCTGTTTGTCAAGCCCCTGCTAACATTTCTCAATGCCCTGGTTAGTACACTAATAAGAGGATTTTTTTGTTTTAAAAGGATTAAGAAATGTATATCCAATTTTATCCTTGTACCTTGGACTCCTCCAATTTTTTTTAACAGGGGAAGTAATAGTTTTCAAAATAATGTATTTTTTATTATTTGTTAGTGAAAACTGAAGACAAGAGGGGCTGCTATGATACTAAGCAACCCCCACTTTCAACCGAGAGATTGTGAGTTCGAGTCTCCCCAAGAGCAATGTGGGAAGTTCTTGGAGAGAAGTATGCTGGGGTCTATTTGGAAAGAGCCTCTCTACCCAAGGGTAGGGTAAGGTCTGCGTACACACTACCCTCCCCAGACCCCACTAAGTGAGATTATATTTGTTTGTTGTTGTTGTTATTTTAGAGACAAGAGGGGTTGCTCTGATGGTAAGCAACCCCCACTTCCAACCGAGAGGTTGTGAGTCGAGTCTCCCAAGAGCAAGGTGGGAAGTTCTTGGAGGGAAGGATGCCGGGGGTCTATTTGGAAACAGCCTCTCTACCCAAGGGTAGGGGTAAGGTCTGCGTACATACTATCCACCCCAGACCCCACTAAGTGGGATTATACTGGGTGGTTGTTGTTAGTGAAAACTGAAAAGTTAATCCTTAACACATTTGTTTGATAATTGACAATTTGGAATGATATGCAGCTCTTCTCCACTTGCCTCCAAATTCACCAGATGCTCAAGTGTTCTATCAAATAAGTAATGGTTCAAGTAGCATTGCTACCAGTCCAGAAGCAAATAGTCCCAATCCTTCGGTTGGATCTAGTCCCACGGGTACCCCTGCTGGTGCAGCAAGTGCTCCTAAATCTAATGATGGTTGTCATATTGGAAAGAGATGGTTTGGACTAGACACAATTGTTGGAGTTGTCCTCCTGTGGTCTTTAACTTCAAATTTCTTCATATGATTCTAATTAAGCTGATTTGTGTCGTAATAATATATTGGGCTATCATTTTGTTAAATGGATAATCCTTGTATTCTTATTATACATGCGTCTTGATTGCCCTTCTAATTTCATATTCACTAATATTTTCTCAGGACTAGTACTATGATAGCAATATGTCCATTTTAAATTTGTTGTATTTTTCCTTTGGAACTACTTCAAAACTTGGTAAGATCTCGTACAGTAATTTCATTAATTTGAGAGGAAAACATTAAAAATTATTATTAACCGTTTCTAACTATTTAAATGTTATGGTCAAATGTCATGCAAAATATTGATCAAATTTAACACTCAAAACGTGTAAACAATGGAAGTGAAGAGACTTTTTTGAATGAAGTTTTGAGCACATATGCCCTCCATAGAATTCAAATCATCTTTGCATACCACGTTTAGGGTTTTTTTTCGTCCTAATTTTCTTTCTTTTAGTTTTCTTGAATCTCCATTCTTTATTAATCTTAAATTAGAGGATTTCATATTCATTCCATTTACTCCTATAACGGTTCGTAAAGAAGTAATTCAAATGTGATCACGCAATTTATTATTTGCAATTTTAAGTTGAAATGATGATACTTTATTCTTTTTATAGAATAGTTGTCTTAGTCGAAGTATTATTTTTGTTTTTGTTTTTGTTTTTGTTTTTGTTTTACTGCTGTTTTTCCTTTTATTTTATGAGCCGGAGGTCGATTGGAAACAACCTCTTTGCCCTTTCGAGTATGGATAAGGCTTATCTACATATTACCCTCCCCATACCCCACCTGGTGGAAGTATAATGGGTAGTTGTTGTAGTTGTCTTAGTCGCAAGTATATAAGTGACCGCCAAAGGTCATGATAGGGTGGCAAGTATCCCTCAATTTTTCGAACTTTGAGAATAGAGACTCTTATAATATGAAGTACTTTACCCTTCAAATAGAACTTTCCAACACGAATTTTTACCGTGAATATAAAAACAGGACCATAAAAGACGAGTTTATCTTTTCAACAAGTTAGGAAAAAATAGGCCTAAAATATGCGAGAAATTTAAAAATAGCCAGATTTATAAATGGTCATTCAAAAATAGTTCTGTTTTAAAAGTAATCGAAATTTAGCCACTTTTCAAAAACATTGTTCAAAATCCGGAAAATACATCCGCATATTATACGGAAATTCCAACATAAGTATGCCTGAACTCCCGCATACTATACGGGAGTTCCAGGATAACTATGCTGGAACTCCTGCATACTATACGGGAGTTCCAGGATAACTATGCTGGAACTCCCGTATAACATGTGGGAGTTCAAGTATAATTATGCTGGAACTCCCGCATAATATACTGGAGTTCCAGCAAGTATAAATGTCCAGTATAATATACTGGAGTTTTGAGCACTAGTGCTCCAATCTCCCGTATATTATACAGGAGTCAGCAAAGTATACCGGTCCAGCATAATATGCTGGAGTTCATACACAAATGCACCAAACTCCCATATATTATATGGGACCGGTCTCTGTTGTAGCAAAATAGTTTTTTTTTTATTGACTTGGTAAACGCTGGCTATTTTCTGTTGACCAGTGCAAAAACTTGCTACTATTTTAACCTAAACATGGCTTCCGTTACACCCAAAACTTTTAGAGCAAAGTTCATTTACAGCCCCATTCGGAAAAACTTTTAACACCCAGTAGCCCAAAATTACAATATTCATTTTATAGCCCAAAAGTAATTCAAGTAGCTAGCCCAAAAACATAACTAAGAGGCTCAGATCTGCAAAAGGAAGATCGCGGAAAGAGAGGTGGCCACGCCATGGCTGCAAAGACATCTCCTACCGCCGATCCTCGTATATGCTCCACCGCTTCATTGACCGCCATCATCGACTGTTTCAAACAATAAATTATAGTTTCCAATTTCAAAGCTTCCCCAATGTGTCACCAATTTGATATTGTTGCTTCTATTTTCTTCTGCTTCTTCATTGAAAATATCATATGAGGCCGAGACATCGGAATAAACATGAGTAAGAAGATGGAGACGCGTCATCGGATGGATGTTCTCCAACGGAACTCCAGCAAAATGTTTTACTGTTATTGGGACTGATGAGAAGGGTTACTTTGAGGAGGAAATAGGCTATGGAGTAGAGAATAGAAAGAATATATATATATATATATATATATATATATATATATATATATATATATATATTCAGGTCATGGTTGAGATCCAAAAAAATGAAAGTCAAACCAATCTGGAATTTTCTAAAATGGACCGCAAGCTTTACCAAGAATGCAAGTTTCATATGTGGTCACACTCTCAACTCTCTAGCTGAAAATCAGACATTTCATTTCAGCTGCAACAATTTTCATGTTCATGGTCTATATATTTTTAACTTTTACTACTTTAAGTCTTACCTCGGCAAGATGTATAGTTATTTGTCGGTTTGGGACCTTAATGGCCTTTTAACTTTTACATGTTATGGTCACTGGTCATGGAAAAATCTTATATTGCGTGAGTTCAATTCTGCGCAATATAAAAGAGAACAATTGGTAAAGAGTTCAATACTTCAATATAGTTCAGCATTTTGGGAAGTGAACAATTTTGCGCGAGCTTGTTGTATGAGTTATTTTCATATCTGCATCTGTTTTGATGCAGAAATAACAGCAAATCCATTAGCGAGGTTCACACATTATAGAATAGTCTATACACTTTGGATACACAAAAGCACTTGGGATACATTAATGATATATTATGGATACATTGCAAGATGCATGGTACATTCTATATACAAATTATAGAAAATAGACTGTCACAATGGAAAATATATACAAAATAGATTGTCACTGTACAAAATATATACTAAAAGACTGTTAATATACAAAACAGAATGTCACTATACAAAATAGATGTCAATATACAAAATCTATACAAAACAGACTGTAATAATGCATGATTCCTTCTTCAAAAAATTGTTGAATTGCATGATAATTATAATAGAAAAATATACAAATAGACTGTCACTATACAATTTATATATAAATAGAGTGTCACTATATAAAATATATACAACAATAGATGTAACTATACATTTTATATATAAAATAGATGTAACTATACAAATAGACTGTCATTATACAAAATATATACTAAATAGACTATCATTAGACAAAATAGATTTTCACTATACAAAATAGACAGTCACTATACAAAAAATATGCAAAACAGATATTTCGGGCCACTAGATATAGTATGTTTGAGTCGAATGGCTATCTTTTGCAAGTAGACCAAAAATATGGGCTATTAAAATTTTAAAGGGCTATAAAGGGTAGTTTTCTCAAACTTTTATCCAGCCTAAGTCTGAATTTCAGTTGGCTTGAATATAGACGCCAGAAGATAATTTGGGCCAATTTCGTGGAAGTCCTTCATTTGATCTAACCTTACACCGTTTACCTAAGCAAATTTGCATACTTCCTGTAGCAAATGTTATCACATTTTTTGTTTTAAATAAATATCATTTAAAAAATTTATATTTTATAAATATCTTTTAATGTTTATAGCAAGATATCTAATTTTGGTTATTTCTTACTCCTAAGCCACTAAATATGCTATTCAGTTACACTATTTTTTTTTCATTTTCTATTTTGATACATTCCATTCTCTTCTCCCATTCCCTGAAAACACGATGCTCAATCTTAAAATCCTCTCACCATATTATCTACCATTAGCCACAAACGGTGATTTTGATCGAGTTATTTCTTTGTTAACTTAAGAATATCACATTCTCATTTACTGATAAATTTTGTCATTTGCTTGAATGCAATTCCAAGGAGCAGTTCAATATATTTCTGCAATAGTGTACAAACAAATGTATCGTACAAACTTAGGATATAATTACACACATAACACCATGCATGCTTTCTATTCAACCAATTAGTTGGTAAATAGTCAATACTCTGACCATATTTTGGAGCTAACATAGTGACCCATGATTCTAACATGCATTTCCAATTGGAATCAAATCAGGCAATAATCTCCTTACAATCCCAAACCCCTATAACCCCATACCATGTTTAGGTTAAATAGGATTCTGACACAAATCTGAATGGTTCCAAAAGATAGTTCAACCAAAATCGATGAGTTAACGTTAAGGTTTATCTCAATGCTTAATGACTCACTTAATGATAATGGATCCAACTGTTTTCCCACAATGTACCGTGCAGATAGTTTTGGTAAATAGGCGGGTTGAATCAGATTTGGGCAAGTTAAATATGTGAGATAAATATGAGTTAACTCATATTAGATAAGTGCAATATTTTATAAAATGCAATTTATAATTTTCCTTTTGCTCATATTATTTACTGACATAAGCTTAACTGGAATTACTGTAATCTATAGCTATATTATATTAAAAAGAGAGTAGTTTACGATGTGGTTTAGCCAAGTGGCAAGCTAATATGAAGCCATTTGGCAATTTTAAGACAACATAAAAAATGTAGATTATAAATAGAAAAATATTTAATGAAAGTAGTAGTCCAAGATTTTATATAGATACCTTTAATTAAATTTGTGTATAATTCAGTTATGGTAGTATCATTTTTTGAGCAAGAATCAATTAATATTTTGTTGAAAACCTTATACACTAATTTTAAGTTGAAATAATAATTCTTCATTTTGTACAAGTTTTGTATATAATTTTATTTGTGAACAATATACATTATTTAGGTATCATTAATTAAATTTTGTGTATAATTCAGTTACGGAAGGTATTCCTTTTTAAGAGAAAAATATTTAAATAAATAATTTTTATCTTACAAAATAGATAGTTCATATCCATCGATCCCTTACTATTGAAAAAATATTTATGATAAATTTTACATTAGAGCTAAAGAAATAATTTATAGAAACATGTGATGTAATTAAATTATTAAAATTTCAAGTGATCGTTAATGCATACTTTATATGATGAGGTTTGAATTTATTGAAATGAATCTTGTAAATGTTTAAAAAAATATTTTTAAGGAAAAAAAGACTCCTAAACTGTCATATCTCTTGCATATCTTTTAGACTATTATCCTTAACGAAAAATAGAGCTAAACAAATTACTCAGATAATTAATTAAGAATAACAAGGTAATCAACCACGTCAAGTGGTCTGATAAGGAAAATCTAAAGTAAAAGTTAATAAACATTATAATAAAATATTGAATTTAGATTAAAACATATTTAAATTGAGATACAGAAAATTTAAATTGAAGGATAAAAGTTTTTGAATTGAAATCTTAAATCTTGAATTGAAAGATTTTTTTTTTTTTTTTTGATTGAGATTAAAATCAAGTTTGATTAAAAGAAGCATTATGATATTAAAAAAGTTGTAAATCTTATTAATTTTTCTTCGTGCTTCATGATTGTTGTATTTTCTTTTATGAATCAAGATCTGTAAAATATAAATATAGTATTTATATATTTTGTGAATCTATATTTGTTAGAGATTTTATACTATATGATATATTATAGGAATATGATATTATTAGAATATTCTTATGAGAGATTTTATTGAGTATGAGCTTTATCTCATGTACATATACTCTTCTTCCTGGGAATGAGAAAGCAAGTCCGATCCATCTAAAAGTTGTACAATCTCTAATGTATTATTTTTCCCATTGAAGCAGTGATAATACTGTAGGAAATACATTAAAAAGAAATAAAGTAGGAAATACAAAAATTATTATTTATATATTAAATATTCAAAAACCGTTAACAATATAAGAAATAAAAAAAATAAAAATTAGGAGAAATAAAAATCTATATCGATATATAATATTGAGTAATGGTCAAGGATAGCAACCCATTAATAAAAGCTTTTATATCTATGTAATAATACGAAATAGTCAATAATGTAATAAATTAAAATAATAAATAAAAAAAGTTAATTAAAGATATATAATTACTTTTCTTTAATTTTATTATTTTATTTTTGGTTATACTGCATTAAAGATACAAAATAATAGTTGATAATTTTATTAAAATAATATGATTAATATTTTTTTTACTGTTATTCGTGCATCACGCGGGTTCTAATACTAGTATTATTTAGTGAATAATATACGCTCTTCGTAGTTAAACTTATTCAAATTATTGTGAACTTAAAGTACTCTTATACAAAATATGAATATTTTCATTTTAGAAAGAAAATGTGATTAATGCACATCAAGCAATTGTTGAATAAATTAAAAAATTATATGGAGGAGTTACTGGGATCCTCCTGTACTCCATGAATATCCGTTTGTGCTTTCCTTCCTAAATTAGTTCGTTGCTCGTTATAAAGCAACTCCTCTTTAACAACTTTAATAGTATTAGGATTGGGCATATATCGGTATAATTGATAGTTCAAATCGAAAAAAAATTATTGGGGTATCAATATCGGGTTATTGGATTAATGGTTTGGTAACGAGGTAACGACTTAATATTTTTTTACTATTGGGTTATCGATTCGGGCATCGGTTTGCCCAATTTCATAATGGGTAAACCGTTAACCCAATAAGAATTAGTACTATTTCAGTTGTGTTTGGACAACTGTTGAAGTACTAGTACTCTTATTGCTTTTCCTACAATTAGACTCTGAAAGAGGACATTGATCTCTTGATTATGATTTGGTAGGAAACCAAAAAATTATTATTTATGTTCCTGTCAACTTCTATTTCCAGCTAATTGAAAATGAAATGCTTGTGGAGTTGTAATATCAATTTTTGAGACTGCGCAGGTCTTGAATTTGTCAAAATAAAGCATGCTTCAAATATTAGTTGTGGCCAGAACGCAGAAATGGGTAATATACTATATGTGAATTCTTCTATTTTTTACTTAATTTCAGCGAATTGTCTTCTTTTTTTGTTTAACTCTAGATTGAGTTATCTTATCAGGTAAACCGATAGCCAAAATTTGGGCTGGAATCTGAAGAGGTGCAACTCTTCAGAATGGTTGTTTCTGCAAAATGGTCATACCATAAATGTCATTACATAAATGGCTATTTACTCAAGAATAAAGAGGAAAAATTGATGGGTAGTTAATTTTTTGTTACAAAGTAGAAAAACAGATTGGATTTAATATTAATATTCTGTTATTAACAAATATTTAATAACACTCCAAAAATTCAATCAATCAATCAAACGATCATTTGACCAAATCTGAATCTGAATCCAAATCCAAATCCGAAGTCGAAGGCGAGCCGGGTGAGCGAGCGAGCAAGCGACGACATCGACGGTGCGAGGCTTGCTTTCTTCTCAACTCTTTAAGAGCAATAAGAAGAGCAATTGCTTATAAACCCATAAAAAATCTCTTCATCTTCTAATATGGGACAATGTCCATATGACAAGGAGGAAAACATGAATGCTTCCTTTTCACTTCTGGATTCAAACTTACCTAGGGAGTCTTCGCCATTATTATGCACATAGCATTTGCAACCAAAAGCCCTAAGATGGGATATGCTTGGTTTTCTCCCTTTAAGTGACTCATAGGGAGTTTTCTCTACAAGAGGTCTGGTTATGCATCGAGTAATTATATAGCAAGCAGTGTTTATAGCCTCTGCCCAAAAGCAATGAGGTAGTTTACTGGAAAATAACATGGTCCTTGCCATATCCTCAAGGGTCCTGTTCTTCCTCGCAACTACCCCATTTTTCTAAGGAGTCCTAGGGGTAGAGAAATTATGATCAATTCCATTTTCATCATAAAATTCATCAAACTTTGCATTTTCAAATTCAGTTCTATGATGAGACCTAATGGATGCAAGTTGATTTCCTAATTGTTTCTGGATTTTTATAACAAAAGCAGTGAACATTTCAAATGTTTCATCTTTAGAAGTTAGAAATAGCACCCAGGTAAATCTAGAATAATCATCAACAAGCACCATAACATATATTTTACCACCTCTGCTCATGGCTCTCATTGGACCACAGAGATCCATATGAACCAGTTCCAACGTCTTGGACGAACCTACCACTTTCTTAGGTTTGAAGGATGACCTTACCTTCTTCCCCTTGCATATGCCTCACAAACTTTGTCTTCCTTGAACTTGATATTAGGTAACCCTATCACCAAGTCCTTGGAAACTAGTTTGTTTAATTGATTTAGACTAGCATGACCAAGTCTTTTGTGCCAAAGGAGGGGATCATTAATTAACACACTCAAGCAAGTGAGTTCATTTTCAGAAAGAGTCGACAAATCTTCAATGTCAATATTGTTAACTCTTCTTCCCTGCAAAACAATCTTGTCAGTAGTAAGGTTAATCACAAAAAATTTTATGGAAGTGAAAACCACAAGGTTACCTCTATCACACAGTTGTGACACATTTATCAGGCTATATTTCAAGCCATCTATCAAATAGACATTCTCAATGGAATGAGAGTCTGTCTTTCCTACCTTTACAACCCCAATGATCTCACCTTTCTTCCTATTGCCAAAGGAGACATTACCTCTTTTTGGGTTCTCAAGTGAAAGAAGCCGGTCTTTGTTACCAGTTATGTGTTTTGAGCAGCCACTATCCATGTACCATATTTGGCTACTTCCTTTCACTGGGACCTGAAAAATGACATCAGGGGTTAGTCTTAGCAAACCAAACTAGTTTGGGTTCCTTTATATGGGCAAAAGGATGAATTGAATTTTTCTTCGCCCTCCAGGCAGTTTGTGTCTTTTTTGAACAAAAGCCTTGTTCTTTTGACTGGCCTTTTCTTTTGCATTGCATTCATTTTTGTAATGGTCAGTCTTACCATAATGTGGACAGATCTTACTCTCAGAAAGAGTGAGGTACTTATTTTTGGGATCCCATTTTGGAGCTTGTATCCCAAACCCAAGTCCTCTCTTGCTGCTGATGTGATGCTCTTGCAGCTAGGAGAGTGCATTAGAAGACTTGTTCCATTTGCATGTTCTGTCTAGTTCATGCTTCACCTTTCCTAGTTCTTCTTTAAGGACCTTGATTGATTCATCCTATTTATATAGTTCATCTTTCATTTTTCCTAAATTTTCTTCTAGTTTGAGAAATAATTGATCAGCCTTTTTCTTTCCTATCCATATTTTCAATTTTAAGTTTTCAGACTTGAGTTCTAGGAAACCGTTTTCAGTTGAAGAACCTGGTACTTCAACTCAGTATTTAAGCTATTACTCTAATCAGCCCTAGACTCTAACCTTTTGCATTTTTCTTCTAGTATTGCACAATCCCTAGACAGAACATCTTTCTCACTGTTTATTATTTCAGACTCATCTATGAAGTCCATCAAGAGCTCAACCAATTTTTCTTTAGACAGAAATTTAATCTTTTCTTTAAGATGTAGAATACTTACCTCCTGTTCATATTCTGATTCTCCGATGGCCATAAGAGCTTGCTCATCTTCAGCTTCATTTTCTGAGTCTTCATATGACGTATCCCCCATGCAGCAACCATTGCTTTGGTTGTTCCTTTGTTCCTTTTTGGTTGAAATTGTTCCTTCTTTTGCCCTTTCTTTCTTCCACTCAATCTCGCATTGAGGGCAGTTTTTGATCATGTGATATGTCTTTCCACATTTAAAGCAACCATCATTTGTCTGCTTCTCTGGAGTCCTAGGTTTGTTGAATATTGATCCTCTTGAAGAACCATTTCCTTTAATAAGATATTTCTTGAAATCTCTGGTTATCATAGCCATCTCATCACCTTCAAGATCTGATCCTTCTGAGATTCTCAGAGCCAGACATCTTTCTTTCTTTGGAGCATCCATCTTCATGGTTTGCCTTCTCAATTCATAGGCACTCAGATTTCCAATCAGTTCATCCAATTTCAGAGTAGCAATTTGAATTCCTAAATAGCAGTGATTGTGCTTTCCCAAGAGATTGGCAGAACTCTAGTTAGAATCTTCTCCACCTTGTCTTCTTCCATAATAACCCTTCCAAGAGACTCAAGTTCATTTGTGAGTGTGGTGAACGTGGTATACATCTCTTGGATAGTTTCACCATCCTTTATAGTTAAATTCTCATATTGAGAATACAGTAGAGTTCCTCTTTATTCAAATTATTGTGAACTTAAATTACTCTTCCACAAAATATGACAATTTTCATTTTAGAAAGAAAATGTGATTAATGCACATCAAGAAATTGTTGAATAAATTAGAAAATTATATGGAGGAGTTAGTGGGATCCTCCTGTACTCCATGAATATCCGTTAGTGCTTTCCTTCCTAAATTAGTTCGTTGCTCGTTATAAAGCAACTCCTCTTTAACAACTTCAATAGTACTAGGATTGGGCATATATCTGTATAATTGATAGTTCAAATCGAAAAAAATTTATTGGGGTATCAATATCGGGTTATTGGATTAATGGTTCGGTAACGAGGTAACGACTTAATATGTTTTTACTATTAGGTTATCGATTCGGGCATCGGTTTGCCCAATTTCATAACGGGTAAACCGATAACCTAATAAGAATTAGTACTATTTCAGTTGTGTTTGAACAACTGTTGGGTAATAGTACTCTTGTTGCTTTTGCTACAATTAGACTCTGAAAAAAGACATTGATCTCTTGATTATGATTTGGCAGGAAACCAAAAAATTATTATTTATGTTCCTGTTAACTTCTATTTCCATCTAATTGAAAATCAAATGCTTGTGGAGTTGTAATATCAATTTTTGAGACTGCGCGGTCTTGAATTTGTCAAAATAAAGCATGCTTCAAATATTAGTTGTGGCCATAACGCAGAAATGGGTAGTATACTATATGTGAATTCTTCTCTTTTTTACTTAATTTCAGCGAATTGACTTCTTTTTTTGTTTAACTCTAGATTGAGTTATTTTATCAGGTAAACCGATAGCCAAAATTTGGGCTGGAATCTGAAGAGGTGCAACTCTTCAGAATGGTTGTTTCTGCAAAACGGTCATAGCATAAATGTCATTACATAAATGGCTATTTACTCAACAATAAAGAGGAAAAATTGATGGGTAGTTAATTTTTTGTTACAAAAATAGAAAAACAGATTGGATTTAATATTAATATTCTATTATTAACAAAAATTTAGTAACACTCCAAAAAGTCAATCAATCAATCAATCGATCATTTGACCAAATCTGAATCTGAATCTGAATCCAAATCCGAAGGCGAAGGCGAAGCCGAAGGCAAAGGCGAAGCCGAAGGCGAGCCGAGCGAGCGAGCGAGCGAAGACGAAGTCGACGGTGCGAGGCTTGCTTTCTTCTCAACTCTTTAAGAGCTAGAAGAAGAGCAATTGCTTATAAACCCAAAAAAAATCTCTTCCTCTTCCAATATGGGACAATATCCATATGCCACGGGGGAAAACATGAAATTTCACTCAAAAATTTTATTTTCCTCCATTTTCTATTCACCCTCTTTTAATTATTTATTATATTAATTAAATATGTTAAAACTCCAACAATCCCCCTTATGAATGGGGAATGGCTATATCACGGAAGTATGTATGAAAAATTGTGTGATTCGCAAGTAATGATTAATTGCATCTGGATAAGTAGGATTCCCTTTGAACTTTCCGTAGTTAACTTATGTCGGATATACTCGATCAATCGGTAGATTTGATATCTTTGAACCATCAAACTTTTGTGTATACCTAGATAACCACAAGTGACACAACCAACCCTTAACCGTCTTTGGTTCTTATTGTTGTGTTCGTTTCAGCCATGAACACCGCCTGATTTCATAAGTGCGTAGAGAACTGGCCTTACAAAATTCTCCTTGAAGCGGCTAACACTTCACACTTACATAGGTGACGCCTAAACATGTCATCTCGTAGATACACTATTTGATATTTCTCGTATCAAACTTAGAAATCATTAAAAAGCCTTAATGTTTTATCCTTTGTACTAAGCATTGTCTCATCATGAGAATGGACCAAAAGTTTAGTTGACAATGTTGAACCGTCATAAATGACTTTGTTTGATCTCCTTGAACCTAGATCTTGGGATCTCCACTCTTCTAGGTAGAGTTATCGCCACTATGACTTGTTCTCGGTCACAGTCCCATTCCCCTTGATGACTTCTCAATACCTCTCTACTTAGGCCTTTTGTAAGTGGATCCGACATATTATCACTTGACTTTACATAGTCAATCGTGATAATTCCTTTAGAGAGTAATATTCTAACGATTTTATGTCTTCGTCGTATATGACGAGATTTATTGTTATACATAACGCTCCCAGCCCTTCCAATTGTCGCTTGACTATCACAATTTATGCATATTGATGCCAACGGTTTGGGCCAAAATGTAATATTTTCCAAGAAATCCCGGAGTCATTCAGCTTCTTCACAGCCTCTATGAACTCAGCCTCCATTGTAGAGTGGGCAATACAAGTTTGTTTGAACGACTTCCAAGATACCGCTCCTCCACCAATAGTGAATACATATCCATTTGTGGACTTAGAATCAGTTGATCTGGTGATCCAATTTGCATCACAGTATCCCTCAATGACTGCAGGATATTTACTTAGTACAAAGCAAAGTCCTGGGTATGTACTAAATACCCCAAAACTCGTTTCATGGCCATCCAATGAGATTGACCTGGATTGCTCGTATATCGACTTAATTTACTTGTAGCACAAGCTATATCTGGTTGTGTACAATTCATGATGTACATGAAGCATCCCAACACACGAGCATAATCCAATTGTGATATGCTTTATTCTTTGTTCTTTGCTAATGCAAGATTCATATCAATAGGAGTCTTTGCAACTTTAAAGCCCAAGTGCTTGAATTTTTCAACAACTGTCATAATATAATGAGATTATAACAATGCCAGACCTTGAGAAGTCTTATGGATCTTAATTTCCATAATTAAATCAGCAACTCCCAAGTCTTTTATATCAAACTTGCTAGTTAGCATACGCTTAGTAGCATTTATGTTGGCAATGTCATTACTCATTATGAGCATATCATCCACATATAAGCAAACAATGACTATGTGATTTGAAACATTTTTAATGTACACACATTTATCACATTCATTTATCTTAAACCCATTTGACAATATTATTTGGTCAAATTTTGCATGCCATTGTTTGGGTGCCTGTTTTAGTCCGTAAAGGGACTTAACAAGTCTACAGACCTTCTTTTCTTTACCTGGAACCACAAACTCTTCAGGTTGTTCCATGTAAATTTCTTCCTCTAACTCTCCATTTAAGAAGGTCGTCTTAACATCCATTTGATGAATTTCAAGACCATAAACTGCAGCTAACGCTACCAATGTTCGTATGGACGAAATTCTTGTAACTGGAGAGTATGTATTAAAATATCCAAGACCTTCTCGTTGTCTATGCCCTTTGACCACAAGTCTTGCCTTATATTTGTCAATAGTGTCATCATCTTTAATTTTCCTCTTACAGATCCATTTAGAACCCAACGGTTTATTTCCAGGATGAAGATCAACCAATTCCAATGTATGGTTGTTCGGTATGGATTCAATTTCACTATTGACTGCCTTTTTCCATAACAATGATTCCGAAGAAGACATAGCTTCTTTAAATGTTTTAGGCTCATTTTTCAATAAGAAAGTCACAAAATCTGGTCCAAATAAAGTAGACGTTCTTTGACGTTTACTACTTCTTGGATTCTCCTGGTTAAGTGAATTTTCTTTTGTTTCTTCCCGAGGTCGTTTAGATCCTTCACCAACCGACGCACATTCCTTTTTATATGGATATATATATTTTCAAATAACTCAGCACTATCTGATTCTATAATCGTATTATTATGAATGTCGGGATTTTCTGATTTATGAACCAGAAATCGATATGCTTTACTATTAGTCGCATATCCTGTGAAAACACAATCAACAGTTTTCGGTCCTATTTTTACCTTTTTGGGTTTAGGAACTTGCACTTTTTCAAAACACCCATACACTTTAAATAATTCAAGTAGGGCTTTCTTCCTTTCCATTTTTCATATGGAATTGATTGTGTTTTGCTATGGGGTACTCGATATAGTATTCGGCTAGACGTAAGAACGGCTTCCCCCAACAAGTTCTGTGGCAAACCATAACTTATCAATAATGCGTTCATCATCTCCTTTAATGAACGATTCTTTGGATTGGGACGTGTATGGGGCTGTTTTTTTATAAACATATTTGTTCAAAAGGAGATTTATATTCACCACCCCTATCACTTATTATCATTTTGATTTTCTTGTTATGTTGTGTTTCAACTTCATTTTTTCATTTCTTGAATGCACTTATTGCTTCATCTTTACTATTAAGTAAGTAATCATAGCAATATCTAGTACTATCGTCAATGAAAGTTATGAAATACTTCTTTCCACCGCGAGATGGTATTAACTTCATGTCACAAATATCTGTGTGAATTAAGTCTAAAGGATTTGAATTCCTTTCAACTGACTTATAAGGATGTTTAACATACTTGGATTCCACACATAGTTGACATTTTGATTTGTCACATTCAAATTTAGGCAATACTTCCAAATTAATCTTTTTCGTAAGGTTTTATAATTAAAATGACTCAAACATATATTCCATAATTCATTTGACTCAAGCAAGTAAGAGAAGCTGAAACCACAACCATTACATTCAGCTTGAAAATGCCCTTAGTGAGGTAACACTTTCCGACAAACATTTCATTCTTACTTATTACAACCTTATCGGAAACAAAAATACATTTAAAACCATACTTATCAAGAAGTCCAGTAGAGACTAAATTCTTCTTAATCTCGGGAACATGAAGGATGTAGTTCAAAGTCACCACTTTGCCGGAAGTCATTTTGAGAAATATCTTCCCACATCCTTCAATCTTGGCCTTTGCAGCATTTCCCATGGAAATTGTCTCATCGGGTCCAACAGGAGCATAAGTAGAAAAAGCTTCCTTGACAGCATAAACATGGCGAGTGGCTCCAGAATTAATCCACCACTCTTTAAGACTGCCCACCAAGTTGCATTCGGAAAGCATGGCGCATAAGTCATCAACATCATCATGCTTTTCCATCATGTTTGCTTGACACTTCTTCTTGTCTTTATTCGGAGCATGGCACTCCGTATATTTGTGTCCGGTTTTTCCACAGTTGTATCAGTTTCCACTGAATCGCTTCTTACTTGGGTTGTATTTCGGACCAGAAGCCTTCTTTCTCTTCATGTTCTCTTCAACAATATTTGCTCCCATTATTGTTGAACTTCCACAGCCTCTCTTTTCAGCAGCTTTGTTGTCCTCTTCAATTCTCAATGGAACAATGAGATATTCAAGGGACATGTCTTTGCGTTTATGTTTCAAGTAGTTTTTGAAGTCCTTCCATAAAGGAGGTAACTTCTCAATCATTGCTGCTACTTGGAACGCTTCATTGATGACAAGACCTTCAATTAAATTTCTATTAGTAAGAATACTAAGATTACTACTTTCAACATCAATATTAATTTGATTTATACCTTCAGCAAGGAGATCGTGAATAATCAATTGCAGTTGTTAGACTGGGTAATAACACATTTTCTATCTACCATTTTGTAGTCCAAAAACTATACAAACACGAACTTGTTCAACCCGGCATCTTCAGTTTTATATTTCCTTTCAAGCGCAGTCCACAGTTCTTTTGATGTTTCCACGCCAGTGTAGACATTATACAAAGCATCCTCCAACCCGCTAAGAATATAATTCTTGCACAAGAAATCTGAATGCTTCCACACCTCAGTCACGAGAAATCGTTAATTATTAGGAGTTTGATCAGACAACACAGGAACATCTTCCTTGATGAACTTCTGAAGACTTAAAGTAGTCAAATAGAAGAACATATTTTGCTGCTAGCGCTTGAAATTAATCCCGAAAAATTTCTCGAGTTTCTCCGCCGGTGCCAAAGCAGCCGATGTCGTTCGACTTGTTGATGCATTGGCTATCACCATTGGAACAGCTTGGTTCTCATTCCCATTAGTCATTTCTATGAAAGAATTACATCAATGTTAAAATCACGTAGATTTTAATAAGGTACAAAACCACAAAGGTTTTACTCGCCAGAAACATAATACAAATACAGAAATATGTTAAATTCCTTAAGCTTGTTATTAAACTGTATTTGTAAAATAATTCTGAAAATATAAACTAATATAAACAGAAATTATGATAAACAGAAATGACATAAACAGAAATGATCATAAACAATTCGAGCACACTGAATTCACAGTATCTCCTTAAGGAATTTAATCCCCTTCTAGCACCTAAGGTTATGGATTATTTCCTCCCAGGATAGAACGAATTACACACTAGTGTAGTGGTATTCCAAATGCCAGTGTTTCACCGAACACAAAGATCAGTAGCAGATCACACTTACTTTTTGCTTTGTTTTATGCTAAAAGTATGCAGATAAAGGAGAAGAAACTCAGAAATTCGTAGTGAAATCCTGAGCAGAATAGTATTATATTAATAGCCAAAATTTGGGCTGAAATCTGAAGAGGTGAAACTGTTTACAATGGTTGTTCCTACAAAACGGTCATACCATAAATGACATTACATAAATGGCTATTTACTCAACAATAAAGAGGAAAAATTGATGGGTAGCTAATTTTCTGTTACAAAAATAGAAAAATGGATTGGATTTAATATTAATATTCTGTTATTAATAAATGTTTAATAACACTCCAAAAAGTTAATCAACCAATCGATCATTTGACCGAATCCCAATCCGAATCCGAATCTGAGCCGAGCGAGTGACAACGACGACGGCGCGAGGCTTGCTTTCTTCTCAACTCTTTAAGAGCTAGAAGAAGAGCAATTGCTTATAACCCCATAAAAATCTCTTCTTCTTTCAATATGGGACAATGTTCATATGCCAAGGGGGAAACTTAAACTTTCACTCAAAATTTTCATTTTCCTTCACTTCCCATTCACCCTCTTTTAAGTATTTAATATATTAATTAAATACCTTAAAACCCCAACAATATATCTCAGGCAAAGACAAATTGGGATACATAATCCATATTTCAAAAAAGGACAGAAAATACAATAGTAAAGAATTGACTAATCAACTCTATGGAACCAACACTCATAAGAAACTACATTCGATTTCCAATCGCAAAAGCAGTTTAGGATTCCATGGCTACATCGTATTTTGATGGAACGGATATATAACCTCAAGAGAAAGGTAACAAGGCTGAGACTACAATCATCTTCAAAGCTTGTGGGGAGAGATTGATTTTCGTCGTCCTAACCCAATGAGGTGTGAATCTAATATAAAAAAATATAACTCTATTTTACAGGAAGATAGAGTTTATACAAGACCCGTCAACCGGGCCGGGTTGACCCGGGACCGGCCCGGACCGGACCGGTACAACCCGGGACGGACCGGACCAGTAGGGGGGCCGGGCTGGGCTGGGTTCAAAGGGGATACGGGGTTGGTCCGTTAAAAAATTTTTTATTCGGAACCGAACCGGACCGGCCCGGTATGGTGAACAGTACCGTGAACCGGTACAGCCTGGACCGGACTGGCCTGGTTCAACGGTAACATTTTTTTAAAAAAATTTTGAATTGATGGGGCCCACATGTCCGTTGGCAACGGCTACAGATCCGTTGGCCAACGGATTTCTTTGCAAAAATGGCTATTTTTTTTTTGTATTTACTAAATTACAATATTAACCCTTCTTAAAATCTATAAATACCCCTCATCTCTTCTTCATTTCTTCACTCAAAATTCTTATCTCAATCTCAATTCTCAAATTATCAATCTATCTCTTCCCTTCAATTTGCAAGATTACATATTTTATTGGTTACTCTTTTCCCGAATTTAATTTATCGCAATTTGTCATTCAGAATTTGAAGCTTGAAGTTCAAAATTGAAATACTTGATTGACATTTGTTCGTTGTAACACCGGATTTGCGTAATCAAGTGCTCAATTTATTGTCGAATTCGGTGCACTCCCTCCAACTCTTTCTCTTATTTAATATTTTAATTGCATATTTGATTTTAACTTATATTTTAATTTTTACAATATGTTTAATGCTGCTAAAAGAGCGTGTAGAAAAGTTATTGGTAGGGGTGGAAGTAAAAAAAGAGGTAGTCCTGTAGCTTCTGGTAGTAATAGTAATGACCCAATAACACATGTTTCTGAATCATCGCCTAATTTACAAGATGTAAAGATTGATTATGAACAATTACAAGAAGATTATGGAATAGAAGATAATGAAATTGGAATAGAAGATGAGATACCACCTACACCTAGTAGTGGAAATGTTGGTAGTATTAGAGTTGGAGTTGCTAGTGCTACAAGGGGTAGAAGACCACCAGTGGCTCCAACTTCTACTCGTAAAAAAAGAAGTCCGGTTTGAAAATTTTTTGAAATAATAGAAGGTACTGATAGAGTTAAGTGCAAACTTTGTAATGAAACTTTTAAACATTTGACCGGAGGTAATTTAGAGGGGACAGGGACACTTATTAGACATATGTCGGGTATCCATCCTATAGAATGGGGAGTTAATGGGGATGGAAGTCAAACAACTACTAACCCTACTACTGGAGGTCTATTAAAATATGATAAAATGAGGGATCGGAGGAACTAGCAAAAATGATTACTTTGGGTTGTTTACCTTTTTCTTTTGCTTCTTCATCGTATCTTATTGTGTATATTCAAAGGATTTACAATCCTTTATTTAAAGGTATCCCTAGAAGTACTTGTAGAGCAGATATCTTTAGACTTCATGGACAATATCAAACATACATACGTTATTTGTTTAGTCACCTTCCTTCTAGAGTATGTCTAACTTCTGATATTGGTCATGCTGTTGATGGAAATAATTATTTGACAATTACCTGTCATTGGATAGATGATAATACTTGTATGCAAAAACGTATTATCGCTTTTAAATATGATGAAGATCAGAGTCATACTGCTACGTTTATAAGTAGTACAATTGTTGACGTTGTTGAATTTTATAATCTAAACCAAAAAGTTTTGTGTATGTCTTTTGATAATGCTTCAAACAATAATGCTGCAGTTTCAATTTTAAAATTGCATTTGCAACCACCTCTTGACGATATTTTTCATGTTAGGTGTGCATGTCATGTTTATAATTTAATTGTTAAAAGTGGCCTTGATTTATTTTCAGTTGAGATTACTCATGTTAGAAGAGCAGTTGGTGTTATTAAGGGAAATAATAGACAATCTAGAATAAACATTTGAAATAATAGAAACCCTCGGAATTTAACTCCCCAGAAGAAGGTCAATCAGTTCATATTGATTATGATGAACTTGCTAAGGCGATGCAAAACATTTGAAATTACTACTTCACTAGTTTACTTGTTAGAAAAAATGTAAACATTATATTTTCTACTTATTAATTTGAAATTGAGAAATAAAGTAGCACTTGCAATAAGTGCACATTTTCCCCATCTTACTTGTATTCATGATTTCATTCAATGATTACAAAGTATTAATATAATTATAACTTAATAGTTATACTTAATTTCAAAAAAATTGAAAATATAATAAACCCGGCCCGGCCCGGCCCCTTTCAACCCGTAACCTGTATGGTTCAATATTAACCCGAACCAACCCGGCCCCTTAAAAACGCGGTACTGTTCAACCCGGCCCGGCCCGGACCGGAACCCGGACGGGTCGAACAAAATCCGACCCGGCCCGGACCGGTTGAACCGTTAGCCACCTTTAGTTTATACATTTTCAAATGGGCTTGATGATTGACTTGATAAAATCCGAGGAGATGTACTGTCATGATCCCAAACCGAGTCTGATCGTGATGGCGCCACTTGTGAAGGCAAGGCCATCCAACAAAATCTCCAAATCCATATCAATAATTTTAATAGATCAATTTAAGCCTTTTTAATTAATCAGATATTACGTGATATAAATTTAATTGAACAGTGCGAAAATAGATACAGCCTGACATCGGGGTGTCACAAGACACGAGCATCTACTAAGGTCTAAAATACAATGGAAATTTTCGAAATACTAAATACAGTCTAATGACATCAAGATGGAGCAAAGCAGCACTGCGGACGTCGGGAAGCTACCTCGCTATACTCCAATGTGTATGTCTCTGCCTCTGCCTCTGCTCAACCAATACTCGATACCGGATGCAGAAATATCTGGATATGCACACAACATGCAGGGAGTAGAGTGAGTACTCTGACTCAGTGACTAATAATTATAAATAAAAATTGAGAGATAAGAAATCACGAAAAGTGCGTCATTATGTTGTATAGAAGCAGTACAAAACTAGTAAGAAAGTAAAGAAGCTGTGAAATCTTTTTAAGCATCATAGCTCAGTTTAAAACTTCTTTGAAAATATCTTTTTAACAGTTAAGCAATTAAATGCAAATCAACTAGAACTGATAAGAACAGAAAATCCGCCCCTCGATCATAAACACCAATAGAACCAGCCCTCGGCCAACAACATGGAACAACACCAGCTATCAGGCTATATCTCACATCACAATGGGTACCTACGCTAATTGGGGGTGTGCAGACTCCTGGAGGGGCCCCTTACGACCCAAGCAGAATATCAAGCCAGCTTGTGGCATCATCTCTAGGCTCTCGGCCTCATATCATCAAGCCACCTCATGGCGTACATATCTCAGGCCCTTGGCCTCATAATCAAAATTAGTGTATCACCGCTGCGGCGTGCAGCCCGACCCCAAAGTATCCTCACAACACAGGCCCTCAGCTTACTCAGTCAAAAATCACATAAGCCACCCGGGCAACAGTAAAACATGATGCTCAATCTAAAATATTATTTAAAATTTTGAAGTGTTAATGCATAGTAAACATGGATGAGTTTTTGAAAACAGTAGAATATAGCACGACTAAGAACAAGTTTAAAGTTAAAACAGTAAGGAAATATCACTAAAAATCCACGACGGGTTCAAATAGTTGGCACGAGGCCCAAATGTGCCACTTAACTCAAAACATGATGATAGCAAACAATTTTCAATCAAATATACAGTAAAATAGTCATTTGGGACGGACTATGTCACAATCCTCAACAGTGCACGATCACACGCTCGTCATATAGCATGTGTGTCACCTTAATATATCACAACGATGTGCAATGCGGGGTTTCATACCCTCAGAATAATATTTACAATTATTACTCTACCTCAATCCAGTCAAATCTCTAGCCCGCAATGCTTTTGCCTCTCGAATCGGCCTTCACTCGCGTCGAATCTATCCAAAACCAGAATCATGGTGTCAAAATATGCTAAGGGAACGAAGCCCAAGTGAAAATAATCAACATACAACACAAATTACAAAATTACAAAAACCAGAACACCAGGCCCACGTCTCAAAATTCGATAATTTTTATATCAATTGATTCCTTATCTCACCACGAGTTCATACATATCAAAACTTCTGAAATCCGACCTCAAATGGTCCTTCAAATCCTCAATCAAAGGTCTAAGTTTCCAAGGCCTAGTTCTTCAATTTTTGGCTTAATTTCTATGATTATTTGAGTGGAATTCACATTAGAATCGAGTTTTAAGTCCAAGAATCCTACCTCTAAGTGATTCCCCTTGAATCGCTCTTCAATCCTCTAAAAAGCTCCAAAACGACCAATAATAGGAGAAATAAACCCCAAAATGACGAACAAGATGACTACTTAAACATTCTGCCGAAGCCTCAAATCCTTCATCGCGATCGGAGGACTTCCTTCGTGACCAAAATGACACAACATAACTACTACAACTCTCAGAATTCCATTCCGACTCCTATATCAAAATCTCGCCCACCAACCAAAAATTGCCAAAATATCAACTTCGCCACTTCAAGCCTAAATCTACTCCGAACCTCCAAAACTCATTCTGATCACACTTCTAAGTTCCAAATCACCTCCCGAAGCTAACCGAACTATCGGAACTCACATCCGATCCCTCTAACACATAAGTCAACATCTGGTTGACTTTTTCAACTTAAGCTTCCTTAAAAGAGACTAATGTCTCAAACCTTACCAAATCCTTTCCGAACCCAAGCCAACCAACCCGACCACATAAAGAACTGATAGACAAAGCAATAAGAAGCAGAAATGGGGGAAACAAAGTGGTAACTCATGAGACAACTGGCTGGGTTGTCACATCCTCCCTTAAACAAGCGTTCATACTCGAACTAGCCCAAAGTTGTTCCAAAGTCAACGGATCCCTGAATAACCTTACTATGCACATACCGCGGGTGATCCCACATCACCCCATCTCATATGGGTCCAATAAAACAATGTAACTAAAACTTTTACAATCTTACCTAGCTCATAAACCTTAGAACCACATTTCACTTCTCAAATGAAAAAGTTGTACCGCAAGCTCACCAGAACCACCGTACACAATGCTTAGAACCCATCACACATCATAGGAATGGAATGCATGAATCCAACCCGAAGGTCATACCTCTACCTAAATTTGCTGCAATGCGCGACCCTATCCAAACACTGGTCCGCATGGAATACCTCAAGTCACTATGCTATAAATCGACAACGACGCACAATTTGATGTCTAGAACCAAAGCAAATCATCATAACTACGACAAAACAATTGACATAGCAAACACAAACCCGAAAAAACACAATCGATGGCCATCCGTCGAGAAATATCCAATACTCTTCCCGCTCAACTTCCACTATGAAACCCCAATAGGACCGCACCATGAGTTCCTACAACCAACAAATCATAATGCCTTGCAACACAGGAAAAATAACTCATAGATATCCACATATTTACTAATAGCTCAATAGAAATCGAATCAACACATCCCTCAACAATAAAACTCGGATCCAATCAGGCCGACTCAAGTTAGAACACATATCCACATTGGCCTGCCACTGAACCCCTAATCAAGGAAACCCTGAAGCTGCTCCTTCAACTCCTTTAACTCTAGTGGTGCCATATGATACGGTGCCGAACACCAAATCTATACCGAAATCAATAACTTCCCCCGGTGACATGACCAGCAGCAGGAAAGACATCCGAAAAAGTTCTTCATCACTGGAACTTAATCAATATGAGGAGCCTCTACACTGACATCCATCACAAGAGCCCAAATAAGAAAGACAATCCTTCCCGGCCATCCACTGGGTCTTTAAAATATAAAACCACCCTACTAGAACATACAATCTGTCGAATCTCGTCACTCATTCTATGGTATTCCTATCATAGCCAATATCACCGCCTTAGCGCAATTGCCCTGAATGACACAACGTTGAGACCACCAGTCTATACCCGATATCACATCCAAAATCTAATATACCAAGCAACAAAATATCCACTCGAGTCTCCAAACCCTGATAGTCACTAAACATTGTCGATACACACGACCCACAACTACAACATAGCCTGAATATGAGACTTCCCGTCTCTAAATCCATATGGCACATGAATCACCATATACAATCCCAATTCCTCCGTCCGAATACATACCACAACTCCAATACCCAATCATTCCACTAGAGATACTCTAAAATTCTTCTGTGTCTCCAAGCAAACTTGAATATCAGCCGTCGATCTAACAAGAAAGTGCCATAATACTCATGAAGTATCATCAATCTCAATCACATTACCCTTTTTCTAAACATACTCCCCATTGTCACACCAATTAGCAATACCATTTTCTTAATCATCTGAAGCTCATTTCTCTAATTATCTAAAGCTGCCCCCGGCTTAAGAATTTTTATGACCTTCCTTTCAGAACTGAACCGTGGCCTTACACATGCAAATCTCAATCTTACACACATATCGCATATACCATACCATCCTAGGATAGACATGAGAACTTCATATCCCTTTTGAGCCACGAGAAAATACGCATGCAACCCGCCAAGAACTTTGTATTGATACCATCTAGAAGAAAAATCACTATACATCCCATGCTCCTTACGCTCGCCGAAAATATACATCTCTAACTGTGGTAGAAACCATCAAGAACTCCCCGACTCCCTTTTGCACAAAACCAAACTGTCAGGACTAAATCCTTTTAACTCAACCAAGCTACGCATGCCACTAAAACCCAAGAGCATTTCCATGAAACCCTGTAGAAACTCATTACCTCGTAAGCATATAAGGAACTTAATCATATCCTTACCATACGGATCCGGCCTAGGCCTACTACCAAGCTATCTCATCTATCCAAGTTCCTTCTGATTTACCTTTAACTTGATATTTTTTATTGCTATAACACTATCATCCCTCAACTCACATTCACTATACGAGACTCAAGCATAAAATCACAGCGTTTAAGGCTCATAACCCGCTGAATACTCTCTTAAATATCCCCAAAAGCACCACAATTGAAACATTTTACTCTAAAGAGACTTCCTGCGAATCTAAATCCATAACATTCACCTTTATGATGCTGATTTACATAGAATTCCCTAATGATATAGAAATACCACAAGTCTTGACACCCTCCAATGCCACCTCAGATTCTAGCCAAATATACAACCCGAAAATCTCTATTTATTGCATGTAAAATGTTAAACACATTAGAACCCTTCTCTAGAGTCATCCACTCTACTCAAACTGCAATTAGCCTGATCAAATGAACCGAACAACATGTGCCTCATTAGCACTTCTGACACTGCAGCATATAACCTTACCTTGATACAACCAAGCCACTATCTTTTCTATGCAGCGAGCATTCTTTATCAATAACATCTCAAGATATTCCGTGATTCTCACACACCTATGAAGCATGATATAACCTTATCTTAGTCAAAAAATTTCCTTTCCTCAAGCCATCCTTAGTCTTAATCTCCGCAAACCATAACTGATTCACCAGCGCGCTCAAACTGGAACCAACATAGTATATAACCATGCAATCAACTAATCAATAGCAGACTCCCTCACTTGGCTCGAAGTCATAGATCAAACACACACAATAACGCATAATGTGTATACCCTATCACTGCTATAATACTGTAGTGGGATTATATCGATCCTTCATAAGCTTGGATACGCAGACCATCTAGTACCTCAAATCTTCTGCAAATTTCGCATTCATTCTCGTAACAGTTAAACCCACTCTCTTAAGCAACCCAGATTCAAATTACAGCACATATCTCTCACTTGAAATTGAGATCTTCTAACAGACAACATAAGGATCGCACAAACTCAGAACACTCGTAGAATATAACCCACATGCTTTACCTCAAACTGGCATTTCCATATACCTTCCACCATCATAAGTATTACTAGTCTCTTGATCTTCCTGAGTCTGAACTCATACCACAACATGAAATTTACTTCAATCCCAAGTAGGACACATGAAAATATTCTTCGTACACACATAACTTGAGACTATACCTCAAACCAAGATAAAAATCAAATACCTAATAGTCTTCTATCCTCTACCAGACCCTTCTCGTCGTTTCTAAATAATATGAATACACCTCGCAGACATAACATACTCATCACGTGGCTACCATTACATCACTTCTACCAATAGGGACATTACTGAACATACGACTTCAAAAACACGTGCTCACACAACAGCACTTTGGTGCTCAAGCTATAGGCAAAAATTCGGCCTCGAGTCCTCCATAACTGGCCTAACATCAACACACACAGATCACACCTCGCCCCTCGATCGGGGAACCACAAGCCATCAATGCATAGCTGATACTGAGCGCTCATGCGTGCATACGAACACGTGGAAGGAATCCAAGAAGTTACTTTTCAAGCGAATCAAGGACGCACGATAAGAATTCAAGAATGTGAAGTTTTTTCTAAAGGTTTTGCAGCCTCTCAAGGATAAATACAGACATCTGCGTACCGATCCGCGAGACTCTACTAAAGCTGCTCATGACTCATGAGACCTATGTAACCTAGGCTATGATACCAACTTGCCACGACCCCAAACCGAACCTAGTCATGATGGCACCTCTCATGAATACAAGGCCAACCGACAAAATCCCCAAACCCATATCAATATTTAATAGATCAACTTAAGCTTTTTTGATATTGCATGATGTAAATTTAAATGAACAGTGTGAAAATAGATACAGCCCGACGTCGGAGTGTCACAAGTCACGAGCATCTACTAAGGTCTAAAATACAATGAAAATTCTGGAAATACTAAATACAGTCTAATGACATCAAGAGGGAGTAAAGTAGTGTTACGGATGTCGGGCAGCTACCTTGCCAAACTCCAATGACTCTGCCTCTGCTCAACCAATACCCGATACTGGGTGCAGAAATACCTAAGTCTGCACAAAAGGTGCAAGGGGTAAAGTGAGTACTCCAACTCAGTAATTAATAATCATAAATAAAGATTGAGCGATATGAAATCACGAAAAATGCATCATTATGCTGCATAGAAGCAGTGCAAAACCACTAAGAAGGTGAAGAAGCTGTGAAATCTCTTTAAGCATCTTAGCTCAGTTTAAAACTTTTCTAGAAATATCTTTTTAACAATTAAGCAATTAAATGCAAATCAACTAGAACACATAAGAAAAGAAAATCCGCCCTTCGGGCATAAACACCAATAGAAACAGCCCCTTGGGAAATAACATGGAACAACACCAGCCCATCGGGCTATATCTCATATCACAATGGGCACCCGCGCTTGCTGGGGGTATGCAGACTCCTGGAGGGGCCCTTTACGGCCCAAGCACAATATCAAGCCAACTTGTGGCATCATCTCTAGGCTCTCATCCTCATATCATCAAGGCACCTCGTGGCGTACATACCTTGGCCTCATAACCAAAATTAGTGTATCACCCTGCGGCATGCAGCCCGACCCCAAAGTATCCTCACAACACTGGCCCTCGGCTTACTCAATCAAAAATTATTTAAGCCACCCGGGCAACAGTAAAATATGATACTCAGCTTAAAATATTGTTTAAAATATAATTTCAAGTGTTAAAGCAGAGTAAACATGGATGAGTTTTGAAAATAGTAGAATATAGCATGACTGAGTACAAGTTTAAAGTTAAAAAAGTAAGAAAATATCACTAAAATCCCCGAAGGGTTCAAATAGTTGGCACGAGGCCCAAATGTGCCACTTAACTCAAAACATGATGATAGCAAATAGTTTTCAATTAAATATGCGGTAAAATAATCATTTGGGATGGACTATATCACAATCTCCAACAGTACACGATCCCACGCTCGTCATATAGCGTGTGTGTTACCTCAATATATCACAACGATGTGCAATACGGGGTTTCATACCCTTAGGATAATATTTACAATCATTATTCACCTCAATCCGGTCAAATCTCTAGCCCACACCGCCTTTGCCTCTCGAATTTGCCTCCACTCGCGACGAATCTATCCAAAACCAGAATCATGGCGTCAAAATATGCTAAGGGAACGAAGCCCAAGCAAAAATAATCAATATACAACACAAATTCCGAATTACCAAAACCTGAACACCGTGCCCACGTCTCGGAATTCGATAATTTTTACATCAATAGATTCCTTATCATTCCACGAGTTCATACATATCGAAAGTTCTAATATTCAACCTCAAATGGTCCTTCAAATCCTCAATCAAAGGTCTAAGTTTTCAAGCCCTAGTTTTTCAATTTTTTGCTTAATTTCCATGATTATTTAGGTGGAATTCACATTAGAATCGAGTTTTATGTCCAAGAATCTTACCTCCAAGTGATTCTCCTTGAATCCCTCTTCATTCCTCTTTAAAAAGCTCCAAAAACGACCAATAATGGAAGAAATAAATCCCAAAATTGCGGACAAGACGACTATTTAAACATTCTGCCCAGGCCTCAAATCCTTCATCGCGATCGCAGGACTTCCTTCGCGATCGTGAAGCACATTTTCTCATAACCCAACTTTTACTCTATGAGAATACGTAAACACTCACGCCAACGCGATGCTCAAGCTTCCAACAGTATGCGATCGCAGACAGGGGGCCGCGTTCACAAAGAACAAACTCCCCGTCAACCCTTGGTCCACTTAACTCTACGTGAACGCGAACTTCACTACGCGTTCGCGATCAACAACTTCTCCACCTTATGCGATCGCAACTCAATCTTTGCGGACGCGAAGAACAACTGGACTGCCCTTCAAAAGCTTCTACGCGATCGTGAGACGAGACGAAATCTCTGCAACAACTGAACCTCAAAATCTGCAACTCCAAACAACACGGAATCGTCCGATTGACCACCCGAAACTCACCCGAGGCCTCCAGGACCTAAACCAAACATACCAACATATCCCATAGCATTATTCAAACTTGTTCCAACCTTCGGAATGCTCAAAACAACATCAAAACACCAAATTCGTATCGGATTCAAGCCTAAGAATTCCAAAATCTTCTAAATTACACTTTTGATCAAAGACCCAATCAAACTACGTCCGAATGACCTGAAATTTTGCACACACACCCCAAATGACACAACGGAACTACTATGACTCTCGAAATTTCATCCGACCCTTATTCAAAATCTCGCCTACCAATCGGAAATCGCCAAAATATCAACTTCGCCAATTCAAGCCTAAATCTACTCCGAACCTCCGATCACACTCCTAAGTCTCAAATCACCTCCCGAAGCTAACCGAACGATCGAAACTCACATCTGAGCCCTCTAACACATAAGTCAACATCCAATTGACTTTTCCAACTTAAGCTTTCTTAAACCTTACCGAATCCTTTCCGAACCCGAGCCAACCAACTCGATCACATAAAGAAGTGATAGACAGAGCAATAAGAAACAAAAGTGGAAAAATCGGAGCAGTAACTCATGAGACGAGTGGCCGGGTCGTCACATGTACTTCAACTCCAACTATTTCCTACGGTAGAACAAACATATGCTCACGTTTGCCGAAAAGATTTAAGGCAATCGGTTATGCTGACAAAAAGGAGACAATGTGAATGGTGTATCTATGATCTCAAGAGGACAAAAGTCACAACGACAACCCTCACTTTAGCTAGTGCCTGATGGGAAACCAAATACATCAACCTAAAGATCACACGTAGGAAAAGGGGGTTGCACACATTGTGGAAGTGCAAAACACAACTGGAATAGTAGCTTCAAGCTATATGGATATCCATATTAGTGGTATGGTCTCAAAGCAAAAAAGAAACAGTATTTTGGTCGAGCCGCTCTTGTGAACAAAGCATATCGCTCTAATTCCGGGGCTATCGCGAACAAAACAGAAGCGTTTCATATCCCAGGTAATCAAAGTTGGATAATTGACTCTGGAGCTACTGACCATATGACATCTGATTCGCAGGATTTTGTTGAAACAAGCTAGCAAAGACGATCATTCATTGTCAATGCTAATGGAGTAACATAACCAGTTATAGGGGCTGGAAAAGTGGCACTTCCACCATCTTTTTCTCTTTCAAATACTTTACTAGTTCCATCTCTTTCTAATAAGCTTTTATCTAGTGACCAAGTTACTGAAGAATTTAACTGTTGCGCACTAATGTTTCCAAAGTTTTGCCTTTTCCAGGATCTTCTCACCAAGAAGATTATTGGTTGTGGTACTAAAAGGAAGGGATTATATTACATGGATGATCTTAGTGTTGCGGAAACAAACACTGCACAAGGAACCAATGACAAGGAAAGACACATTAAATTTGGTTATGGCACTATCAATTAGGACATCCATCTTTCTCATACTTGAAGCATCTTTTTTCAAGCTTGTTTTCACAATTACATGACTCCTCATTTTGTTGCGGAACTTGTATTACGGCCAAGAGTCACCGTGTTCCATATCCTATTAGTTATAAAAAATGCGAGAAACCTTTTATGGCTTACATCACGAAATTTTATGCTCGCATACACCACAACAAAATAGTGTTGCAACTCGTAAAAATAAACACATTCTTGAAACTAACTCTTTTACTCTTGAAAGCATCCCATGCACCACAAAAATATTGGACCGATGCAGTTGTGGCCTCTATATACCTACTCTACAGAATGTCATCTCGTGTTACAAGTTCATTCTCATCACGTGTCATTACCTTCAGTCTTGATGCTTCCTCCTCGGATATTTGGATGCGTAACATTTGTACATATTAACAAAATACATCGAACAAAACTTGATCCTTGTCTTGCCAGCTGCATTTTTCTACGGTATGGAGACCACAAGAAAGGCTATCGATGCTATGATCCTACGACAGAAAACCATTATGCCACCATGGATGTGACTTTCGTAGAATCTGAAATGTTTTTTTTTCCTAAATCAGATTGACATTATTCTCTTCGGGGGGAGTTGTTATATGAACAGAAAAATAAATGGGAAAGCTGGTAAGGATTTGAAGATGCAGCCCATCTACAAAACGATGAAAATAATACAGAGTGGAAGATAAAATCCAATGAAATTGAACCATTATCACAACAAACGACAAGGGATCCGCTATATGGCAGTACTCGAGTGACAGAACCTAGGCTGACAACAATCAAAGCAAAGGAAAAAAATTGCGGTGACTCAATGAGTGATCAAGAACATTCAAGTGAAGATAAACAGAGTGAGGAGAAGCAACCTGCCGAAGAATAACAACTTCTCCACCATCATTATTTATAACACCAAACAACTCTGAGGTACAATCTCTAAATTCTCGTCTTGATTACACTACTAATAAATCTGTAGGTTTCCAATCACCTTTCACGAACAATCGTGGCAAACCACCAAGTTATTATTCTCCAGATTGTGGAAAAAAAAAGGTATCACGTTGCTAACCACGTGGATACTACGAAATTGTCACAGCCCCTAACACCTTTTGTGCACAAGTTGTCTTCTGAACACACTCCAACCATAATACATGAGGCATTAAATAACTCAACGTGGGTTCAAGTGATAAATGAAGAAATGATGGCACTGGAGAACATGAATACATGGAGAATAGTACCACTACCTGAAGGAAAAATAGTGGTAGGATGCAAATGGGTGTTTTTCATTAAATACAACGCAGATGGATCAATAGATTGATATAAAGCAAGACTATACACTCAATCCTATAACGTTGACTATAAGAAAATCTTCTCGCCGGTTGCAAAGCTACATACAGTTAGGGTGCTATTGTCTCTTGCAGCAAATTTGAATTGGCCACTGCACCAGTTTGACGTGAAAAATGTTTTTCTACATGGAAACCTCAAAGAAGAAGTTTACAAGGTTATTCCACCAGAATTTACTACTTCCCTACCTAGATCAATATGCAAGCTACAAAAAGGCACTATATGGTTTGAAATAATCACCAAGGGCATTGTTTGGCGCTTTAGCTGTTACGACTAGAATTTCTCAACGTCGGAATCGTGATGGCGCCTAACATTGCACCCGCTAGGCAAGCCAACGTTTCAGAATATTCTACCTTTTTCCATTATCTTTCAATCAGTTAAGACTTAACAAAATAAACCAGTGAAATAAATGCGGAAGAAAATAATTTAAAAGCTTAACTTTACACAATAACGAAAACCAAAGTAATATCTACTCAGAGCTGGTGTCACAACTTACGAACCATTTAAGATTACTACAAATCAGGGTCTGAGCGAAAAGTTTACATTTTTCTTGAAAGTAGATAAAACAAAAAAAAAATGAAATGGGATAGAAGGGGACGACAGGGCCTGCAGACGCCTGCAGGGCTACCTTGGGTCTCTAGTACGCAGTGATAGCAACCAACCTCATGATCAGCCACTATCTCCAAAATCTGCACAGAAAGTGCAGAGTGTAGTATCAGTACTACCGACCCATGTACTGATAAGTGCCGAGCATAACTTCGACGAAGTAGTGACAAGGCTACGGCAGAGCATACAACATATACAACCTGCAATAGTTTATACCAAAAAGAAAAGAAATACGAAATGTAATAAAGCAATAACTAGCATTAAGTAAAATTCGGTACTCAACTGTCCTACTAGTATTCAGTTATAACTAATCCTTAAGGATGTTTCAACATCACCATAATGAACCTTAGCGGATATGGACACACAACAACAACTGATGCAACGCGCATCGCGATCCCTTCATATAATCAACAACAGTATCAATATTCGTCCTTATTCCTTCTTGTCGCAGCGTGCAACCCGATCCAACCTGTCCACCCTTATTACTCTTCAACACATATCACCTTTATTTCTCCAGTTGCGGTGAAACTCGATCCTACTAGACAGTCACATTCTACCTTATTCCTCCTATTGCAGTGTGCAACCCGATCCCAATATATAAATCAACACCAATCACAAAAATGAAGGCAAGTGTTAACCAGATTTATTCAAATACTCTAATGTACTTATACCTCCATTCACACGACGCACTATCACTATGATTATGAGACTTCACCTGTGTAAACTACTCAGCTAGACCAACCACAGTGCACCATAAGACACCAATAAACTGATATAAGCCAACAGTGTAACAAAGTGAAACCATGAAACAAACACTTACCTCAAGCCAATGGATAATTCAACACTCAATCATTGTTTTACCTCTTGATTCCACCACCAATTCACTCGTATCTAGCCATGATTGGTTTAGTAACATCAATATATACTAAATAAATCACATCCAATGCAAAATAAAAGGTTTTCCGCCATTTTTTCCAAAAAGTCAAAAATTGACCCTTGGCTCGCTTGGTCAAAACTCGAAGTTCGAACCAAAACCCCATTAACTATTCACCCACAAACGAAAATATGCAATTGATTTTGAATTCGACCTCAAATTGAGGTCCAGATCCCCAAAAATTGTATATCCTAATTCCTACCCAAAAACACCAAATTTTTTATTAAAACCCCTAGATTTTGAAGTGAAATCATGTAAAAGATGAATTAGATTGAAGAAGATGATTTAATAAATACTAACCTATTATTTGGAGAAGATTGGGTCTTTTAAAAATCGCTTAGGGATGTTTATGGTTTGAGAGAATTGAAAAATGATAAAAATTCCCGACTGAAAGCTCACTTAACAGGTCGCAGTTATCATAATTACGATCAGGGGTTCGCAATTGTGAACTCTATAAATTTCTGCTGCATTCACATTCGCGACAAATTCGTAGCATTTTCGACAATTGTGACCTTCGCATTTCCGGCCAAAGTGTCGTATTTGCGAGGATTGCCTGCCCAAGCCTGGTTCGCATTTATGACATTATTGTCGCATTCCTAGGCTGGATCACTTCGCAATTGCGAAGCCTGATCTCGAAATTACAAGATCAGAGACATGTTCAAAACACCAGATGCATCGGCTGAGTTTTCCTAAGTCCTATCACCCCGTGGCCTATCCAAAACTCACCCGAGCCTTCGGGGCTCCAAACCAAATATGCACACTAGTCTAATAATATTTTACGGACTTGCTTTGAAACGCCCCAAACCCGGGGGCGAGACCGGCACCTAGTGCCTCATCTATCCTTGCATACCACCTGCGACTAAGAGACTCTGAACATGTGATGTCATACTTTGTCCATGGGTCAATTGTAAGACAAATGCGAATGCTGACTAAATATCAATATAAAGCTAGGCCGAAAAGGCCATCGTAATTATTGCAGCTGACAAACCAACCAAATATATATGCAGGGTCTGCAAGCCCAACATATTGCACTAACTAATAGGATACCTCTACAAGCCTCTACTGGTGGATACACTGTGATCAAAACAGCTCCCCCGCCTATTCATACCATATACACTATATAACAAGATGTACATAAAGCTCTAGACCCGGCAACTCCGAAAGGTATGGATCTTAAGATGAACTCGGGCAACACTTAATGAGGAGGTCTACCCGCCTGTCTGTCTGAACCTGCACGCATTAAATGCAGTGCCCCTAGAAAATGGACGTCAGTACGAAATAATTTACTGAGTATGTAAGGCAATACTAGAAGATGAAATTGAACAGATAATATAATAACTGCAAGTAACTGGAAGCCAAAGATAATCTGAAGATATGCTTACCTGCTGATATTTACTCAATTCTCTCAATATAATAAGTAAAATAATTGTCCGGCCTTATAAGGCTCACTTATAGGCGCTCGGCCATACTAGGATATGTATCTCGACCAACAAAGCTCACTCATATGCGCTCGGCCACGTAGGATCGTCATATAACTTACCATCTGATCAGGGTTGCCCAATAGGGGCGTGTCAATTGATTATAGCTCGATGGTAATAAAAATAATTTAATACTGTATGTACAAACTCTCTACACTCTTGACTGGAATAAGAAAATACTTAATTGAATATGACGTCCCGGTAAGAAGAATATTATAATTTACAAAACAGAAAAACTATACGCAATTTGCGAGACTAGCAAAATATGCGTAATTTTTGGGATATGAATTTTTGTTTATGCCTCGTTATCAAACTTGTGTAATGACAGAATCATACAAACTGAAAGAAGAGCTTAGCCTTAACATATCTGGAGCAGAAAACTTCGTATAATACTCCATTAGAAAACCTTCGTTGTATGAGCGAAATTTGCTCCTGCTTCTTAGAATTTTACGGACGAAATTGATTTTGGTTCCTTGAACTTTTTGGAAGGAAATCACGTTTTGGGTTGAGAAGAATAAGGTTTCTGCTTCGTAATTTGTACGAAGCTATGATTTGAATGTTGGACAAAATTGCTTCAAACGAAGCCTTTTTTTTTTTTTTTGAAATAGAATGTTTCTGCTTTTCTCACGTTTTTGACTTTCACATAGAATGCAAAAATTTGTTTAATCTTGAATAAAACGCTTACCCATTTCTAAATGCTCACAAGAGTCTTTATTAGATAAGACTTGTAAATTAGTCTTTTTAACCTTGTATGACACATGTAAAAGTGATTAATGAGCAGCGACGGAGCCAGAATTTATATAAAGGAATATCAAAATCTAAAGAAGAAACCAAGAAAAATAATTCTACTATTGATAGCAAAATAATATTATATTATTACAAGCATATCCGATGAGGTTTCATTTCTTGAAATGTTTTTACAATATCATCAGAAATAGTGCTTAATACATCTTTCTCTACGTAAGGCACCAATGCAAATCCTAGTTTCAAAAGAAGTCTCACTACATTAATCGAAGCTGTTAAGCGAATCTTGTAATCATGCTTAACTTGATCAGATTGTCTCTCAAATACAGTTATAATGGATTGTTGTTGCTGTAGTAGATCTATACATTTCCTTCTTGCATGATTATGCTCGCTACTTGGTCCACCAACATGCTTATCAAATTTCTTCTTTTTGTTCCAACTCTTAAACCCTATGCTAGAAAATACATCATCTCCACCTTGATGAATATTATCATCTTTAAACAAATAACAACTCAAACAATATGCTGCATCAGTACTTATACTATACTCCAATCGCTCATGATAATCATCAAACCATCTAGGATTGAAACGACGCATTACTCCATAAAAATTTGTTTGAGGAAAGTTATGTTCTCGAGGTTGACAAGCACCTCTCTGAATGTATGCTCTTCTAATCTCATCGCGGAGGTTTGGATGGTAGTCCGAGATTTGAGTTCTTTCGGCCGGATCGGGGTCTAAAGTTTCAAGATTAATTTGTTGTGTTTGAGAAGAATATAGTGGCACTTCCAATTGGTTGTCAGCTTCGTTCAAGTTAGATTGATTATTAGTGGCCGAATTTGATTTTGGTACTACATCTTCTTCCAACTCAGATTGATTATGAGGGGCAACCAAGCTTGATTTTGGTACTTCGGAAAAAAACTGCTTCATCGATTTTTTATTCTGTTATAAAATAAAATTTTATTAGAAAAATACAAATGATATTTTCTATAAAATATCACAATTCACAAATATAAGAACTACCAAGTTTGTCAATATTTCTTGACTTTTGGTACATAAATTTTCACTTTAAAGTAAAGAAACACTTAAAATCTAACATGCTTACATAAAGATAAAGAAAACATTCAAATCTCACAATGAATTGAAAGCAACCATTGAAAGTAAATGACAAAATTGAAAGGAACGACACAAAAAACAAAGTAAATGAACTTACCTTGGCTGCCATGATAGGCAAAAATTAATCGGGAATAAAACTTAGCGACATTCCGCGAATGTTGACATCACTTGACCATTTGCACAAGAAGTTTGTTTGCATCAAGAGTTGTCAACCTATTGTATATATTAATATTTTTAAACAAATACCTATTTATACAGTGTTATTTTTCGGCGAAAGGGTATCAGTTCGGGCAAGGGTAGCTCCGCCCCTGCTAATGAATCACCTTAAACTAAAAATGGGGGTTGCCACGTTCTATCTGGTGTTATTTTATTAATTTGTATCCACTTATTAGTTAACCCGGTAATATCTTGTTACCCGATAATTAACCAATTATCCGCATATAATTTAAAAATTACCCCAAATTATTTATAATTCTATTTATTTTTAAATACTTCATATATATTTTATATATTATACTACCGTTGTCATATGGTACCTTACATGGTGCTAGTTCATAATTATCGGATATTATTACTTGATCCGTATTTTAACCCAAATTGGCTATTTTCAATGAAACTCATTTTTTTCCAATTTGTGCATCCTTTATCCTTCATGACACTTATTTATCGTTTGTTATAAATAACATAAATATGCTAACCTCGTCATTATATCATCCCCCAGTTTACGTCAATTTACTGACGAAGAAACTTTAACGTACGAAAAACGTGAGATGTAACATCCTTCCCCTCCCCCCAAAAAAAAATTTATCCTTGAATGTCTATTCTTAGATATTTTGGGGACATTTTCTCGGGAGTCTCTTCCGTACATTTGACTGAAACCAACCTGTACGCAGCCAGAAAACTTACTATACATGCCACACATGCTATTGTCTATAAATAGCAACACTTGGCTTTACACAACTGTCCACTGTAAATTTTGAGAGTTAAAAATTAGAGTTTAACTGACGACCTACTGGCGTGAGAGTTTATACCCTCGAGTCATATCTTCAGTTTGAAATAGGTGGGGTATTTAGACTTTATTTCTTCCTATGCTTCCTACGTCATCTTCCACCTTCTTACTTCTCCATAAAACCTTAACAGATGATATATCCTTATTTTCGTAGCGTGCGGATTTGTCAGTCTAGGATGGCAACCAGAATTTCCTCATCTTACAAGTCCTATATAATATGTACATTATCGATGGGCACCACTTGGGTAGGTTTGCCAATGCACTTTCGTAACATAGATACATGAAAAACGGGATGAACCGACTCCAATTCCGAGGGAAATTCTAACTCATAAGCTATTTGTTCTACTATCATAATGATCATATAAAGCACAATATACCGTGGGCTAAGCTTGCCTTTCTTGCCAAATCTCATTACATATTTCATAGGTGATACCTTTAAGAATACCCAGTCATTAACCTCGAACTCTAAATTCTCGTCGCCGCACGTCAGAATATGAATTCTTTTGACTCTGAGCTGTCAACGGTCACTCCAAAATAAATTTTACATTTTCTATGGCCTGTTGAACTAGGTCTGGTGCATGTAACCCAGATTCTCCAACATCCAACCACCCTATAGGAGACCTGCACTTGCGTCCATACAAAGCCTCTCACGAAGCTATCTGGATACAGGAGCGGTAACTGTTACTATATGCAAACTCATAAGAGGTATATGTTTATCCCAGCTTCTTATAAAATCCAGCACACATGCTCGCAACGTATCCTCGAGCGTCCTAATCGTACGCTTGGCTTGTCCATCCGCTTGTGGATGAAAAGCTATGTTGAGATTCACCTGAGTTCCTAGACCTTTCTGAAATGACCCTAAAAAAATATGTTGTAAACTGGCCCTAGAGTAAGACGTAATAGATATTGGTGCTCCGTGTACTCGAACTATCTCTTTAATATATAAATTTGGCATAATCTTCTAATGTTTATGTAGATCTAACCGGTAGGAAATGAGCTGATTTCATGAGCCTACTGACTATCACCCATACAGAATCGAATTTACGATGAGAACGAGGTAAACCCATGATAAAGTTCATGTTTATAGCCTCTCATTTCCATGTAGGGATCTCTATGGTCTAAATTAGCCCTCCGGGCTTCTGTTGCTCTATCTTCACCTGCTGGCAACTAGGCAATTGAGCAACATACTCAGCAATGTTCTTCTGCATATCTTTCCACCAATACACATCCTTAATGTCATGATACATCTTTATCGACCCAAGGTGAATGGATTACCAAGAATAATGTGCCTCTGACATAATCATGTCTCGTAACCCTACTACATCTGGAACACACAATACAACCCTTGTATCTGAGAACCCCATCTCCTTTGAGTTCTAACAAAGACTTCCTTTGCTGTGGAACCCGCTCTCTCGACTCGACCAACTCTGGGTCCTTGTACTACCTCTCCTTTACTTCAGTTATGAGAGATGATTTTGCGGTATTTTAGAGTACAACTCCTCAATTGTCAGAATCTACTAACTGAATCCCCAAACAAGCTAATTGATCAATATCTATGGTTAATTATCTTCTTTTGGTCTCTACATGTGCTAAGATACCTATAGATCGGCGACTTTAAGGCATTTTCTAAATCATTAGCCTTCCCTGGATAGTAGAGAATGTCAACATCGTAATCTTTTAATAACTCAAGTCATCGCTTCTGTCGCAATTTCAAGTCTTTTTGGCTTGAAGATATATTGCATGCTTTTATGATCTGTGAACACATCAACATGAACACCATATAAATAATGACATCATATCTGTGGGTCAAATAATTAGAATCATGATTTACTTCGTTGACGTAACTCTTTAGTTTCCTCCTTCTTCTGATCGGCCTTTATGTCGGCTTAAGTTATCTCCTGCTCTGAGGTTCATGATATTAGTTATTATATTTAGCCGTTCATAGGTACTGAGGAATATAAATGATACAATCCTTTAACAATTTAATCTGTTGTTTATGACCTGGTCTCAATTCTTTCTTTAATATATACCAGAATCTTCTACGGATGTATATCCTGCATGTATAAAACCCTGAACCCTTAAAGGCGCTCATAACGTAACCAACTCAGGATCATTGATCGAATAATTTATTTCGTTCTATCTTAGCTTTTTTCAAGGTAAGCTATTACTTTTCCTGGTCTTTCTGCTCCCTATGTTACGTCTATACATAGGTTATCTTAGTGTCCACACATGCTAGAGTTTTTTGTGCAACTCATGTGATCTCCAATATTACTTCTGATTTTACTTCTCGTTCATTAGCCATGGTAGGTGACACTTTCCTTTGGAGTGCTTCCAATGTTTTTGTGAGACTGTCGTTACATGACCATTTCCTCTTTAGGTCGTCGTGCTTAGGTTGAAGCCTTCTTCCTTTTTTCAGCTAGTCTTTTGTTACATGACCGTTTATGTCAATTTACTGAAGAAGAAACGTTAACGTATGAAAAACACAAGATGTAACATGCTTGTGTGATTAAATCATCAAAATAACATCAACAACTACGAATTTAGCACAAAAATTCATGAAATTATTAAGAACATTGAAATTTTTATTTTCTCAACTATGGGTCCGATTTATACCAAATCAACTCCGATTCTAACCAAATTTCACATATTCGACTTAATTATTATGTTAAACTTGTACCGGACTATGGAACCAAAATACGAGCTGGATACCATCAAGATCACACGCTATTTCGTTTCCAAAAATCCTTATGTTTTTCAACAAACAATTCTTTTTAAAATACTTTTCTTGGGCAAGGGACCTCGGAATTTGATTCCGAGCATACGCCAAAGTCCCATATTTTACTATGGACCCTACGGGACCATCAAATTATGGGTCTAGGTCCGTTTACCAAAAATATTGACCGAAGTCAAGTTTAAAGGCCAAATCTAATATTTTTATTAAATTTCACATAAAAGCTTTCTGAATACGCGCCCAGACTGCGCTTGCAAATCGAGGTGAGACCAAAGGAGGTTTTAAGGCCTCGGAACACAGATTTGCCTTCTAAACAAGAGATGACCTTTTGGGTCATCACATCTTCCACCTCTAAAACAACCGGTCATCCTCAAAAGGACATAGAAAAGTACCTGATTCGGTGAAAATATGGGGATATCGGCTCTGCATATCGGACTCGGACTCCCAGGTCGCTTCCTCAACAGGTTGACCTCTCCACTACACATGAACTGATTCTTCGATCTCAACTGACGAAGCTGCTGGTCTATAATAGCTACCGGTTCATCCTCATAGGTCAAATCCTTGTCCAACAGGATAGTCCTAAAGTCTAACACGTGGGATGGATCTCTGTGATACTTCCAAAGCATTGGCACATTAAACACTGGATGCACAGTTAATAAACTCGGCGGCAACGCAAGTCTGTAAGCCATCTCTCCCACTCGATCAAGAATCTCTAAAGGACCAATGAACCTAGGACTTAGCTTGCCCTTCTTCCCAAATATCACGCTCTTCATGGGCGACACGGGAAGCAACACTCGATCTTTGACCATGAATGCCACATCACGAACCTTACGGCCGACATAACTCTTTTTCTTGGACTGAGTTGCACGAAGTCTATCCTGAATGATCTTAACATTGTCCAAGGCATCCTAAATTAAATCTGTCCCCAACAACCGAGCCTCTCCCGGCTCAAACCACCCAACCGGCGACTGACACCGTCTACAATATAGTGCCTTATAAGGAGCCATATGGATGCTTGACTGGTAGTTATTATTGTAGGCGAACTCTGCCAATGGCAAGAACTGATCCCAAGAACCTCCAAACTCAATAACACGTGCTCGGAGCATATCCTCCTAATTTGAAGTACGCTCGGACTATCCATCAATCTGAGGATGAAATGTTGTACTCAACTCAACCCGCGTACCCAACTCGTGTTGTACTACCCTCCAGAAGTGCGAGCTAAATAGCGTACCTCGGTCAGAAATGATACACACAGGCACAATATTAAGATAAACAATCTCACGGATACAGATCTCTGCCAACCGCTCTGAAGAATAGGAAACCGCCACTGGAACGAAATACGCTAACTTAGTCAGCCTATCAACAATAACCCATACCGCATCGAACTTCCTCTGAGTTCATAGGAGTTGTTGATAGTGATATGCTCCCACTTCCACTTAGGAATCTCAATCTTCTGAAGCAAACCACCAGATCTCTTATGCTCATACTTCACCTGCTGACAATTCAAACATCAAGCTACATATGCAACAATATCCTTCTTCATCCTTCTCCACCAATAATACTGCCGCAAATCCTGATACATCTTAGCAATGCCCGGATGAATAGAATAACGGGAACTATGGGCCTCTTCTTGAATCAACTAACAAAGTCCATCCACATTAGGCACACAAAATCGACCATGCATCCTCAACACTCCATCATCTCCAACTGTAACCTGCTTGGCACCATCGTGTCAAATTGTGTCCTTATGGACAAGCAAATAAGGGTCATCATATTGCCGATCTCTGATACACTCAAATAGTGAAGACCGAGTGACTGTGCAAGCTAAAACAAGACTGGGCTCAGAAGCATCCAACCTCCATAACTGATTGGCTAAAGCCTGAACATCCAAAGCAAGCGGTCTCTCACTGACTAGAATATACGCAAGGTTACACATACTGGCTGACTTCCTACTTAAAGCATTAGCCACTATATTGGCTTTTCCCGGATGATACAAGATGGTGATATCATAGCCTTTCAATAGATCCAACCACCTTCTCTACCTCAAATTTAGCAACTTCTGCTTGAACAAATACTGCAAACTCTTTTGATCTGTGAACACCTCACATGACACGCCATATAAATAGTGCCTCCAAATCTTCAGCGTGTGAACAATGGTTGCTAGCTCCAAATCATAAACTGGATAATTCTTCTTGTGAATCTTCAACCGTCGTTAAGCATATACAATAACTTAGTCATTCTGCATCAATAAAGCACCAAGTCCAATACGAGATGTGTCACAATAAACTGTGTATGGCCCTGAACCTGTAGGCAACACTAATACTGGGCCCATAGTCAAAACTGTTGAATCACGTTCTCAATCTAAACGTGTGTTGATTCATGTAGGTTTTGATAAATGACAAACCAACGAGGATGGAACAATAATAGTCCAAGTACAAGAGAAACAGTACAAGGTCGAGAATTGCAAATGAAGTTAACTGTTGAGTCGTCCTATTTTGTAATCTTGACTCAACGACATATTCTAATATTGGCTCTCACATAAAATCATTTTTCATCAAATCATGCATCTTTATGTTCAAACAAATAAGTTGCATTTTAGCCAAAATGATTTTCAAACTTGTATTTTGAATCTGGACTAACAACAATCGATTGTCATAGATCAACAATCGATTGTCATAAAGACTGCTTAAATGAATTTTTGGAAATAGCTAACAATCGATTGTCAGTGGTAAACAATCGATTGTCAGGAGACAGTGTCTCAATGAATTTTTCAAAGTAGCAAAACAATCGATTGTCATAACTAAACAATCGATTGTCACGAGGCAGTGAGTTACTAAAATTTTTCCAAAATGCAAAACAATAGATTGTCATGGTTTAACAATCGATTGTCACGAGGCAGTGTTTTCAAAATCTTCTATAATTCACAACAATCGATTGTCATAGTCTAACAATCGATTGTCGTAGTACCGTTGTCAAAAATGCTTTTGAAATTCAAATTTACAATCGATTTTCCTCATGCAACAATCGATTGTTGAAGCTGCAAAATCCCAAACAGATTTTTACAATCATTTTTGTTCTTAAAAGTCAAGATCTGTTAGTTGAGAATTTATTACACAATCTGGTTTATTCAAAACGTTGTCAGAATATTTTGAATTTGTAAACCACAATCGATTGTCAAGGGGTAACAATCGATTGTTGAATTTCCGAGTCTGACACAGATCTTTTACAATTGATTTTCAAAGATTTGTCTGTTGAAATATTGGTCTAACAATCGATTGTTAAGGTCTGACAATCGATTGTCATAGCACAAATTCAGGGATTTTGTTTGACAATAAGGCAACGGTCAGAAACTCTTTAATTCTATAAAACACTCCTCAGAAACACGTTTTTACTTAACACAACTGATCCAAAATCTGTGAAAGTTTACAATCTACATTTGCATATCATATCATTCAAATACATTATTTTTTTGAGAGCCAATCTTGATTAAGTTGTTGTGTTCTTGAGCTGATTATTTGTACTCATATCCACTCTGTAAGAGAGTATTGTTTAAGTGAGTAGAAAGTGTTTTGTATACACTTGTTGCAAGAGGGAATATTGTATTTCTTCTTGAGAAGTCTTGGAGTGAGGTATCTCCAAGCAAGGTTGTTTGAGGCTTGTGTGATTCAAGTTCTCAGGTTGTAACGGTTCGTTAGGCACCCGTAAGCTTAACAGAGAAGTCTTGGGGTGAGGTATCTCCGAGCAGGTTGTTTGAGGCTTATACGACTTAAGCTCTCAAGTGTAAAGGTTTGTTAGGTACCCGTAAACTTAACGGTTTGCTGAGGCTTGTGTGACTCAAGCTCTCTGGTTGTAACGGTTTGTTGAGCACCCGTAAGCTTAACGAAGTTAGTGGAAATCTCGAGAGAGTCTCTCGGGGACTGGACTAACCACAAGGTGTGGCGAACCAGTATACATCGGTGTGTTCTTTCCTTACTCATTTAATTTCCGCACTTATTTAATTCCTGCAGTTTTCAATTCCGCAAATCGTATTTAATTTCGCAAAATTTTTATAAACGCTATTCACCCCCCCCTCTAGCGTTAAGCACTCGTTCTAACAAAAACTGTCTTGAGCTTCTGAAAGCTCGCCTCATACTCGTCCAACCATTAGAACTAGGCACCCTTCTAGGTCAACCTGTTCATCGGGGCTACAATAGATGAAACCCCCTCCATAAACTAATGGTAATAACCCACCAAACCCAAGAAACTCCGGATCTCTGTAGCTGATATGGGTCTAGGCCACTCCTTGACTTACTAAATTTTCTTAGGATCCAACTGAATACCCTCTACTGATATAACGTGACCCAAGAATGCAATTGAACTCAACCAAAACTCACATTTCGAAAACTTTGCATGCAACTAGTTGTCTCTTAGAGTCTGAAGAACGACTCGAAAATGCTGCTCATGCTCCTCTCGACTGCAGGAGTAGATCAAAATATCATCAATGAAGACAATCACGAAGGAGTATAAATAAGTCTTCAACACTCGGTTCATCAAATCCATGAATGTGCTGGGGCATTTGTCACCCCAAATGACATTACTAAGAATTCATAATGCGCATATTTAGCCAGAAAAGCTGTCTAGGGACATTGGATGCCCTAATCCTCAACTGATGGTAGCCATATCTCAAATCAATCTTCGAAAATACCTTGGCACCCTGAAACGGATCAAACAAATCATGAATCCTCAGCACTGGATACTTGTTCTTGATGGTGACTTTGTTCAACTACCAATAATCTATACACATCCTCATCGACCCATCCTTCTTCTAAACAAACAATACGGGCGCACCCCAAGAAGAGACACTAGGTTTAATAAAGCCCTTATCAAGCAAATCTTGCAGCTACTCCTTCAGTTCTTTCAACTCTGGAGAGTCCATACGATATGGCGGAATAGAAATGGGTTGGGTTCCTGAAGCCAAATCAATGCAAAAGTCAATATCCCTGTTGAGTGGCATCCCCGGCAAGTATGCGAGAAATACCTCTGGAAAGTCCCGAACAGCTGACACAGAATCCATAGAAGGAACCTCAGCACTAGAATCATGGACATAAGCCAAAATAATCCAAACACCCCTTCCCGACCATACGTCGAGCCTTCATATAAGATATAACTCTACCGGTAGAATGACCATGAGTCCTTCTCCACTCCAATCGAGGAAACCCTGGTAAAGCTAAGGTAACGGTCTTGGCATGACATTACAATATAGCGTGATAAGGTGACAACCAATCCATCCCCTGTATGATATGAAAATCAACCATATCCAGAAGTAAGAGATCTACACGGATCTCAAGACCACTGATAATAACCACACACGAGTGACAGACACGATCTACAATAATAGAATCACCAACCGGTGTGGACACATATATAGGAGCACTCAAAGAATTACAAGGTACAACCAAATATGTAGCAAAATAATATGACACATAGGAGCATGTAGACAAGGGATCAAATAAAATTGAAGCATATCTACTACAAACCGAAACATTGCATGTGATAATAACATCGGAGGAATCGGCCTCAGGCATCGCTGGGAAAGCAAAACATTGTAGATGGGCTCCACCACCTTGAACTATATTTCTAGAACAGCCTCCTGCTGGCTGGCCGCCACCTCTAGCAGCCTGGCCTCCACCTCTCACAACCTGATCTCCACCTCTAGCGGGCTGACCCCTACCTCTAGCTCCCTGACTCCTACCTCTAGCTAGCGGGGTGGGCGGTGCCAAAATTATGGCACGAGAACTCTTTTGCTGCGACTGAATACCTACTAATCTCGAACAAGCCCTCCAGATATGACCATACTCACCGCACCCAAAACATCCACCTAAATACCGCGGCTGAGAAAACTGAGACTAACCTCGGCGGACCTGACTAACCACGTTAATAGCTCTGAAGAGGAGGTTCTCTGATAGGAGCTGGTGGTGCACTATGAGCTGGTTGTCCTTAAGGAGGTACATAAGGTCACGACCCCCTAAATCTCCATGAGATGCCTGAAGTGCTAAATGAAATGGCTTGGAATGTTGGCCGCTGCCAAAAGAATCCTTGCCTCTAGACGAGGCACCACTGAACCTACCTAAATGGCGAGACCTCTTGTCAGACCCCTAACCACTCCCTTGAGATAGAACTGCCCAACTCATCGGGCCACATTGGCCGCATCTTGGAAAGAAATCTCGCTCCTTCTCTTCTTAGCCATCTGCAATCTAATAGGTTGAGCGAGTACCTCAATAAACCTCATCACTCTCTCTCTCTCAGTGGGAATTATAAGAAGAGTATGATGGGCCAAGTCAATAAATCTAGTCTCGTACTGAGTGAAAGTCATAGAACCCTGCTGAAGGCGCTCAAACTACCTCTGATAATCCTCTTTCAGAGTGATAGGGAGAAACTTCTCTATAAATAGCTGAGAAAATTGATTCAAGTCAAAGAAGGTGACCCAGCTGGCCTAGCCAAATAAAAATCCCTCCAATATATCTTGGTGGAACCTGGTAAGCGAAAAGCAGCAAAGTCGACCCCATTAGTCTCAACGAACCGCAGGTTCTGTAGAATGGTAACTATCCAAGTATTCCTGGGGATCCTCTAAATATGTACTACCATAGGTAGTAGTGAAAAGTTTGGTGAACCTGTCCAACCTCCACAAAGCATCTGTAGACATAGTTGCTCCATCGCCGGTCTGTGCAACAATACCTAGCGGGACTACCCCAACTAGTTGAGCTAATAGAGTTTGGAACTAGGGAGCCATCTTCTCCGAAGTGTGAGTACCGGGAGTCTTTGCTCCTCCCCCAGCCCAAGAGATGGCAAGTGCTACAGGAAGTATACCTGCCTGAGTAACACTCTCCCATAAGTCCGACTAGACGGACGAAAGCATCCTGAAGTACTGGGATGGCAATGAACCCCTCTGAAACCTGAGCTGGCCCTAGTGTAATTGTCTAGGCCAGAACCTCATCCTCAAACTCTACCTGGGCTCCGCTACTGCTCAAGCTTTGGGCTGAGCCCTGCCTCTGACTTGGCCTCTAGCACAACCTTGGCCTCTGCCCCTCGTAGGAGCTACTACTGGGGGCTCAAGCTGCTGATTGGATGGTGAAGCAGTATGTGTTCTCACCATCTACGAAAAAACAGAGTAGAGAGTTCAATTAGCATTGAAAGATCAAATTTCACGACAAAGATGAGTAGAAGTGAAACTGTTACTAATTGTTTAGCCTCTAGGGGATAAGCAAAGACGTTTTCGTACTAATCCCCCAGACTCTACCAAGCTTGTCCATGAATTGTGAGACTTAAGCAACCTAGAGCTCTGATACCAACTTGTCAAGACCCAAATTTCCCAGCGTCGGGACCGTGATGGAGCCTAATATTGTACTTGCTAGGCAAGCTAACGTTTCTGAATATTCTACCTTTTTCCTTTATCTTTCAACCATTTAGGACTTAACAAACTAAACCAGTAAAATAAATGTGGAAGAAAATAATTAAAAGCTTAACTTTACACAATAACGAAAACCAAATTAACATCCACTCAGAACTAGTGTCACAACATAAACCGTCTAAGATTACTACAAATAAAGGTCTGAATGAAAAGTAACATCTGTCTTGAAAGTAGATAAAACAAAAAAATGAAATGGGATAGAAGGGGACGTCAGGGCCTGCAGATGCCTGCAAGACTACCTAGGGTCTCTAGTACGCAATGCTAGCAACCAACCTCACAATCAACCACTAGCTCCAAAATCTGCACAGAAAGTGCAGAGTGTAGTATCAGTACAAAAGACCCCATGTATTGGTAAGTGTTGATTCTAGCCTCGACAAAGTAGTGACGAGGCTATGGCGGGGCATAGAACATATACAACCTGCAATAGTTTATACTAAACAGAAAGGAAATACGATAATGTAATAAAGTAATAACTAGCATTAAGTAAAATTTGGTACTCAACTGTCCTACTAGTATTCAGCTATAACCAATCCTTATGGGTGTTTCAATATCACAATAATGAACCTCAACAGACATGGACATATAACAACTTCTTATGCGGCGCACATCTCGATCCCTTAATATAATCAACAACAGTATCAATATTTGACCTTATTCCTCCTTGTTATAGCATGCAACCCCATCCCACCCGTCCATATTTATTACTCCTCAACACATATCACCCTTATTCCTCTTGTGCGTGCAACTTGATCCCAATATATAAATCAACACCAATCATAAAAATGAAGACAAGCGTTTCCCAGATTAATTCAGACACTCTAATGTACTTATACCTCCATTCACATAACGGAATATCGCTACAATTATGAGACTTCACCAGTGTAAACTACTCAGATAAACCAACCAAGGTGCACCATAAGGCACCAACAAACCGATATAAGCAAACAATGTAAAAAAGCGAAACCATAAAATAATTAGATACTTCAATAAAGAGAGCAACGGTTAATATGAAGCAATTAGTCATAAAAATATTTATGAGCAAATAGCAATTAAGGCATGGAAACAGTTATAAGCATGAAGCAATTAAGACAAGGAATAATATAACAGGAAATGGGGAAGGGAACTATTTAAAGATGGCAATTCGGTGGCGTATAGGTATTCGTCTCCACCTATACGCCACACACATGAAATTTCACATAACACACATGTCGGGGATTCCTATTCTCTCAAGTCATGGTTAGACCAAACGTATACCTCAAGCCAACGGGTAATTCAACACTCAATCACCGTTTTTCCTCTTGATTACACTACTAATTCACTCGTATCTAGCCATTATTAGTTTAACAACATCAATAAATACTAAATAATCCAACTCCAATGCATAATTAAGGGTTTTCACCATTTTTTTCCAAAAAGTTAAAAATTGACCCCGGGCCCGCTTGGTAAAAACTCAAAGTTCGAACAAAATCCGATTATCCATTCACCCACAAACTCAAATAGGCAATTGGTTTTGAAATTCGACCTCAAATTGAGATCCAAATCCCAAAAATTTGAAAATCCTAATTCCTACCCTAAAACACCCAATTTCCTATGGAAAACCCCTAGATTTTGAAGTGAAATCATGTAAAAAGATGAATTATATTGAAGAAGATGAGTTAGAAATTACTTAACTATAATTTGGAGAAGTTTTATCTTTGAAAAATCGTCTAGGGATGTTTAAGGCTTGAGAGAATTGAAAAATGATGAAAATTCCCGTCTGAAATCTCGCATAACGGGCCACAGTTATTGCAATGGTGATCAGTGGTTGCGAACCCTATAAATTTATGATGCCTTTGCATTTGCGACAACTGTGTCCTTCGCATTTTCGGACAGAGTGTTGCATTTGCGAGGATGCCCTGCCCAGGCCTGGTTCACTTTGTGACATTATTGTCATATTTCCCAGGCTTACTCACTTCGCAATTGCGAGATCATAGGCCAGTGCAAAACACCAGATGAATAAACTGAGCTTCTCTAAGTCCTAATCACCCGGTATCCTATCCAAAACTTACCCGAGCTCTCAGGGCTCCAAACCAAACATGCACACAAGTCTAAAAATATCATACGGACTTGCTCGTGTGATTAAATTATTAATATAATATCAACAACTACGAATTTAGCACAAAAATTCATGAAATTCTTAAGAACATTAAAATTTTGATTTTCTCAACTATGGGTCCGATTTGTACCAAATCAACTACGTTTCTTACCAAATTTAACATAATTGACTTAATTATTATGTTAAACCCGTACCGGCATCCGAAACTAAAATATCAGCCAGATACCATCAAGATCACACACCATTTTATATCAAAAAGTTCTTATATTTTTCAACAAATAATTTTCTTTAAAAAATATTTCTCAGGCTAGGGACCTCGAAATTCGATTACAGACATGCGCCCAAGTCCCATATTTTACTACGGACCTTACGAAATCATCAAACTATGGGTCCGGGTTTGTTTACCAAAAATATTGACCGAAGTCATCTTTAATCAATTTTAAAGGCCAAGTTCAATATTTTTCTTAAATTTCACATAAAAGCTTTCCAGAAACGCACTTGGACTATGCATGTAAATTGAGGCGAGACAAAAGGAGGTTTTTAAGGCCTCGAAATATAGATTTTACTTCTAAAATAAGAGATGATCTTTTGGGTCATCACATTAGCTTAGTCATGAAGAACCGTGGATTTAAACAAAGTAATATCGATCATACTTTGTTCTTAATAATCTATGTAGATAATATGAGAGGGTAATCTCAAGCCGTAAAAAGTACCAGGCATTAGAGTTTGAAATGAAGAATCTCGGAGGATTAAAATATTTTCTTGGAATAGAAGTAATCTGATCTAGCCAAGGAATCTTTTTTTCACAACGGAAATATATTACTGAAATAGGAATGCTTGAATGTAAGCCAGTCGACATCTCTATAGTCCAAAACCACAGACTAAAAGAACATCCTAATCAGACACTAACAAACAAAGGAAGGTACCAATGACTTGTCGGAAAACTAATTTGCTTATCGCATACAAGACCAAATATTGCCTGTGTTATGAATCTAGTCAGTCAATTCATGCATTATCCGAGTGAAGATCACATAAACGCGGTCATCCGAATACTACAATACTTTAAGGCAACACTTGAAAAAGGAATCATATTTAAAAGAAAATACTCACTTAGATATTGCTAGTTATACAGATGCAGACTGGGTTGTGAGTATCATAGACAGAAAGTCTACAACATGATACTTTACTTTTGTAGGAGAAACTTTGGTTACGTGGAGAACAAGAAGCAGAAGGTAGTTGCTCTATCTAATGCAAAAGGTATAGTTTAGAAGTATGGCTAAATGTCTTTGTAAATTACTTTGGCTAAAGGAACTATGGACAGAGATTGGTTACTCATTTAATTCAGCATTGGATTTATTTTGTGATAACAAATCAGCTATAGCGATTGCTCAAAACCCAGTTCAACATGATCGACAAAATATGTTAAAGCAGACATGCATTTTATCAAGGAAAAACTCAAAGCAGAAATAATACGATTATCATTTGTAAGGTCAAAGCGCAGTTAGCCGACATTCTCACAAAATGAGTTTCAATCAAATTCCAAGCAAAATGTTCCATAACTCACTTGACAAATTGAGCATTTGAGACATCTATGCACCAATTTGACTAGCAGTGTTGAATAAATTAGAAGATTATATGGAGGAATTATTAGGGTCATGTACTCCATGAATATTAGAGAATCTCTAAAATCATGTATATAGTTGTTAGTGATTTCCTTCCTAAATTAACTTGTTGCTCATGCTATAAAGAAACTCTTATGTAATAACTTCAATAGTACAATTATAATAGCTTTACTTTTTAATAACAATATCACTAATAATATATGACTTTGTACATTTTTCACTCTGTTCATATATTGTCTACAATTTAATAAAAAAAATAAACAAATTAAAAAAATATACTATAAATGGAAAGATACTATTTATATTCAAGAAATACATTAATAATATATGACTATGTACAAATTCAACTTTGAAATGTGTGTTCCATAACTTTAAAAAAAATACTATTTTCTTGGTTGAAAAAGAAAGTATTCTTTCTACGATATGAAAAAAAAGTACTTGATAAAGAGGGTGGGGGAAGGTGGTTTGGGGGTGAGGGTGAGTGAGGTGGGGTGGGTTGGTGGGGATGGGGAATAGGGTGAAAAATATCCTTCTCTTGATAAGGAAATATTTTTCCTCCAATGGAAGGAAAATGAGTTAATGAGGAAAATATTGTTCAAAACATTTAAGCCGACCAAACATAAAAAAGTTAGAAAATATTTTCCTTCATACCAAACACACATTTAATGTACTCTTGAGTACCTCTTTAGCGAAAGTGATGTATTACAAGTGGAAAAACACATTCTCTTTCTTAACATGTACTCTTCAAGAACAAATGAAAAACTATACAAATTTGCTTCTACTTCTTAATTTATTTTTGGTATTTAAATATGCATCTAGAAAAAATAAAGACGCTAAACAATAGTAAACAATACTTACAATGTTTAGAAGGATTAAAAAGAAGAGAAAAAATTACTCACATAGTCAATTATAGTGAGAAGAAGCATACAGAGGAAGAGGAGTTGGAATATGTTTAGTGCATTTTCAATATTAAATATGATGTCATGTATTTTGAGTGAGCAAATGTTGGAAGATCATCCACCAGGTTAACCTATATTTTACCCATAAATACCTATGCATACCCATATTTCTACGATTAAATATGCGTTGAAGCTCAAATTTTACCCAACTTAAATATAAATATGGGCGAATTAAGTGGAAACAAAATATGGACTCATTTTTCCAGCACTATTTGTTGGTATGCAAATTAAGCTTACCTCACTTGGTTTTAATAAGTATCGTATAAACATCACTTAGTTTTTTAATCTTTAATACTTAAACGTTTGTGTTTTGCTTAAAAGATATACACACTTTGTAAGCATAAAAACAATCGAAATAAATTAAGGGCCAATCATAGCAGATCATAATAATCATAAGACCAAATAAAAAATGCAAGAGACAACTGTTATAGGTTAATGAGAGAAAGATAAAGATATTTTATTGATGATAATAGCTTGGTCTGCCTCCCCATGGAGAGGTTCAGCGTCTTACAATGATATTCTCTGTTTTCTCGAGAATGGTCAGGAAGAAGAAGATGCAGCCCCCTTTCTAGGATTCTTTCTCTTAGTATTTATAATTGTGAATCTTCCCACCTGGCGTCAAGCATCTCTGGCCACGTCGAGGGGACTCCCGTCAATAGCGAGTAGGTCGTGGCCTCATTGATTGGGCTGAGCAATCTTCGAGTGCTTATTATTAATGAATGGTTGTGCCATTAGTTTAATCCAAATATAATTAAGAGCGAAACAATATTATTAATTATCACGAGTTAGGTTTTGACCCATACAGTTAGTCCCTCCGCTTATTGAGGTCGAGATCCGGTCAAGCTCGATGAGCGGACTTTACCGAACGTGATTCAAGAAGATTCGGAGAAAAAGAGATCGGAGATCGTTTCGGACGTAGCCTGGGACGGCCATAGATGTTCATGCTTTGAAGATGGCCGTAACCATTTATATTTAGCAAATGGCCGTAGCCAATTTTATACATGAGGGATGGTCGTAGCCATTTATATTTAGGAGACGGTGGTAGCCAGTTTTATACATGAGAGATGGTAGTAGCAATTTATATTTAGGAGGCGGCCGTAGTCAGTTTTATACATGAGGGATGGCCATAACCATTTATATATAGGAGATGGCGGTAGCTAGTTGTCATGAGGGATGGCCGTAGCCATTTATATTTAGGAGACGACCATAGCCAGTTTTTTACATGAGGGATGACCGTAGCCATTTTATATTTAGGAGACGGTCGTTTGATGTTTTCCTCTAGAGACATATATTCCCGTAGGTGGCCGCTGAGGGTATAGGTATGCTTGACGTGTGCTGCAATGATGTTCGGTGTATGGAGGCGTACCGGATGTCCTTCCATCGTACCCAAGTCATCAAACCCACTTCGAAGGTAAAGTGTCGATTGACGGTTGCAAAGTCATTTTGTGGTATCTGCCATTAATGACACACGTTACTGTGGACTCGAACTATTTTGCGGTTGGTTATGCAGTTAATGATGGCTTTTGGAATTCACGAAAGCCACTTTTGTAGTATAAATAATGAGTTATATCTTCCGTTTCTCACTTTCCAGCATCTACCTAAGTAAGATTTCTGCAGAAACAACTTCTTTCGCTCTTTTATCTTCGTCAATTGGTGTTGTTCTTTGTTTTTCTTCACTCAATCTCCATCTTTGCTCCTTCTTTGGTGAATCTTGTTTACTTATAGCACAGTAACCAGTAATGGCAAGTAGTTCTCACACATGCCTTAATCTGGCGACTATTCCGGCGGTCGATGGGTCTTCTATGATAGGGAGAGCCACTGAATCGGCGGAGATCGGTAGGGTTCCGTCGACGGATGATATTATTTCTCTGCCCAGGGGTCCGACAACTGACTTCACTGCCAATGAGGGGGAGGATAGTTCAATGAGGCCCCACTAATGGGGGAGGTGGCCATCGCCCAATAAAAGGAGAAATGGGGTACTCCTCGTTCTGCTGATATCACCCTTGCCAGGAGCAAGGAAAGGGTTCACATCGACCGCCCCGGATATTGCGTTTTCTATGCTTATCCTTTCATATTCGGGTTGAAGCTTCCCCTTCCGGTGTTGGTGGCGGATTTTTGTCGTTATTATGACGTGTGCCCTGGTCAACTCGTCCCTTCTTTCTACAAGATTTTTTCCATGCTTGCCAAGTATGCGGAATTGGCCCAAAGATAAATAACGCTAAGTGTTGACTCTGTATGCCCCTCCGAGGGTCCGTGGTACCATGATTCGGATGGTCCCTCGTGGGGCCAGGAGTATGACTGCAGAGTTGGATGATGTCGTCGATAATCATACATACGAGAATATTTTCTACATCAGGACCGAGCATTTGGTGGTGAATGCAACGGGGTTCCCTGAAACTTGGAACAATATATGTAAGTTTTCCATTCGTCGGATTCTGTCTCCCGTTCTTTCTTCTTCCTTGTTTCGATAAGTGTTGTCTCTAACTTGTGTTTGTATCTGAGCGGGTACCACCGGCTCCTTTATCCAGCATTAGCGAATGGATCGAGGCCGTACTCCCTCATACAGCGGGTATTCGCACATGGTCGTCCTTTTGGGAAAGACACAGCCGTAGGCCCGCTTCTGGTGAGTGTTTTGAGTTATTACATTGTTCCCCTTCAACCGTGTCGAGTGTTTTTCCTTTTAATTCTTTTCTTTTGTTGATCAGGGGGGTGTGCCGTGTGAGGGCTCCTCAACTTGCTTTCCGCAGGCCGGGTGTGACTGCTCAGCAGGTTATGGCACCGATGCCACGTCTAGTTCTGAGGGCGACTTTGGTTGAGTCATCAGCGGCCCATTCCCCAGCACGGTCTACATCTCGGGTCGAGGCGTCTTCGGTGTTTGTTCGCCCCAGGACAGAATCACCTTTGAACGAGGAGGAGGAGGAGGAAGAGGAGAAGAGGTCATTGGTTAGGCGTAGGGACACCTTCACGTCTACTGCAAAGGTGGTACAATTGGACTCCCCGCCATCGGAAACGGAGGGGAATGAGGCGGTTTTGCCTGCCCCTTGAGGGCGAAAACAATAGGGGTTGCCCCGGTCGGCTCAGGATGTAATGAAACCATCGCTTCAGTTGCTCAATCACCAGTCCCAGCCATTGAGAGGGAAGGTGGTTCCTTAGAGGCTGCTTTGGTCATAGAACTGAGTGTTAATCCATTGGCAGGGGACGGAGTATCGACCTCTTGGCCGGTTGAGGAAGAAAGGGGCATCGCGGGAGGGGAATTTGACTCCGAATATAACTTGGATCCTGACGACGTCCGCATTATCCAGGAAGGCTTCACCAACGTGATGGCGCATACAAAGGAACCATTTCATCATGCTGAGATTCCTACCGAGCAGAACCTGCTTCTTAAGGAGGATAATTTGGTTCCGATGTTTACGCCTTTGTGCTCGGATGAGGAGAGAAGGTCGCTGAGGGATGTTACAGATGTCGTATTAATGATCGAGGCAGCCGTGATGGGTTTTAGGGTACATGTGATGAACTCATTTCATTTATTTTCTTGCCCCGATTTTCCTCCTATTTTGACTGTTGTTTCTGCTTTGCAGACCTTCCTTTTGGAAGAGGAGGGTATGTGCCGAACCAAGGTTCTCTCGAGAATCTTTCTGCGGGCGCTGGAGAAGTATCGCCGCTGCCGGTATAGGTGTCGCATGATGCGCGAGCGCATGAGGGATGACCCCCGCAGCCAGGAGTTGGTTGAACAGTAGGCGAGGCTGAAGCTTCTAGTGCAGCAGACTCAAAACAGGGTAAACGCTCTCGAGGAGCAACTCCGTCGTATGGATGAGGAGGTGGAGGCCGAGAGGAGTGTTGCAGTCGAGAAGGAGCGCGAAGTCAGGAGGCCCTGGCGGAGGCCTCTGAGGCCTTGATTAGGTATGTGCTTTATTTGGACGAGGAGCTTGCTGCCTTGACGCGGCAAGCTAGGGATTCTTTGACGATGGCTGGGGCATTGGAGGCGGAGATCCGTGTTTGCGAGAGGGAACGGGAGCTGGAGAGATCTCTTGCGGCTTTTAGAGTGGCGGGGCTGGAGGAACACATTGGCGTTTATGAACGAGATACTCAAATCACGGTAGATCGGATTACGGCCTTGGCGGCTGAGCACCGGCGCCTGAGGGACTAGGCGGCATCCTACGGCCCCACTCGCGACATTTGGTCGTTTGCTGAGGCCCAGCTCGACGTGTACAGGAAATAATGGGAGGCCTGCGTTGTGCCCGAAGCTGTTTATGAGGGGGGCCGTCAAAAGGCCTGTGATGCTCGTCTTGCTGTGGCTTCAACCCGGCCACTCCAGGAGCTGATGATGGCTCCGAGGGTGCTGATAATGGCATGGGTGGTGGTGAGTAACAAGGTTTTGTAGAGTTAGTTTCATTCTGTTTTGTTTTTTGTTGCCGTTTGGCTAATATTTTCTTTGTTTGCCGGCCCTGGTCGTATGTAAGCGGGGGTGGCCCGTTGTAAATGAAGTTGTATATATATATATATATATATATATGCAATTTTATGTTTCTTTTGTTGTTGCCAATTTTTTCTTTTTGCGCTCATTCAAGGGGGCTTCGCCTTTAGAGTTTTTCTCGTGTGCATGTTGATCCCCTATGACATTAGTCGTGGCAACGTCGGTGGCTTTGGCCATGATGACGTTGATGGCCTTGGCCAGTTGGGTGACTTCAACTCTTGTCGGCTCATTTGCTCTCCCTTAGTCGAAAACTAGGTGGCGTCGATGCCGTTAGCCGGGATTGGACGTTTTTTGATTATCGCTTTCCTTTACTCTGTATGAGCAAGTTGGTGGCCTTCATTTGGTGAGGGTGGCGTATAGCCGTAGTCCCAGTTCAGGCGTGGTCGAATTGCTGGTCGTGGCCTTGCAATTCGGCTGGGGCCAAACTTATCATGGATTGAACCTCATCTTGGTTCGAGTTAGGCGTACTTACTTGATTAGCGAGGGTACTTAACTTGTCCCTTCGTTCGTTGAGGAACAGGCCTTGCAGCGTCCAATGGTGAGGGCGCTTGGCTTGAGTGTTGGTTCAAACGGGGTTGAAGCCCTTTGACTTTCGGGACGAGAGCATTCCTCCTTATCGTCCGGACGGTGTTGGGCCCATGATGGCAAAGTCGTGCGACCGGAGTCTTAGTATATCCTGTAGTTGAATTTTTGCAACTTTGATAGGGAAGGCACGTAGCCTGAGTTGTTGTTCAACCATAGTTGAACCTTTGCAATTTTTGATGTCGAAGGCACATAGCCTGAGTCCTAGTTCAACTCATAGTTGAGCTTTTGGGCAAAGGCACGTAGCCTGAGTTGTTGTTCAATGGTAGTTGAACCTTTGCCGTTTTTGATGTCGACAGCACATAGCCTGAGTCCCAGTTCAACTCATAGTTGAACTTTTGGGCGAAGGCACGTAGCCTGAGTTGTTGTTCAACCGTAGTTGAACCTTTACAATTTTTTTATATCGAGGGCACATAGCCTGAGTCCCGGTTCAACTCATAGTTGAACTTTCGAGCGAAGGCACATAGCATGAGTTGTTGTTCAACTGTAGTTGAACCTTTGCAATTTTTTGATGTCGAAGGCACATAGCCTGAGTCCCGGTTCAACTCATAGTTGAACTTTTGGGCGAAGGCACATAGCCTGAGTTATTGTTCAACCGTAGTTGAACCTTTGCAATTTTTTATGTCGAAGGCACATAGCCTGAGTCCCGGTTCAAATCATAGTTGAACTTTCGGGCGAAGGCACATAGCATGAGTTGTTGTTCAACTGTAGTTGAACCTTTGCAATTTTTTGATGTCGAATGCACATAGCCTGAGTCCCGGTTCAACTCATAGTTGAACTTTTGGGCGAAGGAACATAGCTTAAGTTGTTGTTCAACCGTAGTTGAACCTTTCAAATTTTTTGATGTCGAAGGCACATAGCCTGAGTCCCAGTTCAACTCATAGTTGAACTTTTGGGCGAAGGCACGTAGCCTGAGTCGTTGTTCAATCATAGTTGAACCTTTGCAATTTTTTGATGTCGAAGGCACATAGCCTGAGTCCCGGTTAAACTCATAGTTGTACTTTCGGGCGAAGGCACATAGCATGAGTTGTTGTTCAACTGTAGTTGAACCATTGCAAATTTTTGATGTCGAAGGCACATAGCCTGAGTCCCCGTTCAACTCACAGTTGAACTTTTGGGCGAAGGAACATAGCTTAAGTTGTTGTTCAACCGTAGTTGAACCTTTCAAATTTTTTGATGTCGAAGGCACATAGCCTGAGTCCCAGTTCAACTCATAGTTTAACTTTAGGGCGAAGGCACATAGCCTAAGTTGTTGTTCAACCGTAATTGAAGCCTTGAAATTTTTTGATGTCGAAAGCACATAACTCGAGTCCCGGTTCAACTCATAGTTGAACTTTTGGGCGAAGGCACATAGCCTTAATTATTGTTCAACAGTAGTTGAACCTTTGAAATTTTTTGATGTCGAAGGCACAGAGCCTGAGTCCCAGTTCAACTCAAAGTTGAACTTTTGGGCTAAGGCACATAGCCTGAGTTGTTGTTCACCGTAGTCTAACTTTTGCAATTTTTTGATGTTGAACGCAATAGCCTGAGTCCCATTTTAACTCATAGATGAATTTTTGGACAAAGGAACATAGCCTAAATTGTTTTTCAACCGTAGTTGAACCTTTGCAATTTTTTATGTCGAAGGCACATAGCTTGAGTCCCAGTTCAACTCATAGTTGAACTTTTGGGCAAAGGCACATAGCCTGAGTTGTTGTTCAACCGTAGTTGAACCTTTGCAATTTTTTGATGTCGAAGGCACATAGCCTGAGTCCAGTTCAACTCATAGTCGAACTTTTGTCTTTTCGCATGACCCGTTGTGTGCAGGGCGTTGGGTGTTAGGTTCTCATTTGAGATCTTGTCCCATTTGTGTGTAGTCTTCTTAACTAGTTTGTAGAGGTCATTCTGTTATGGATCTTGGTTCGAGATGCCTTCGTGCCATTTTTCGGCAGGGTCCCGTATCGAGGGGATGAGGGTATCTTGCCCGTGTTCTTCCCGTAGGGGGAGGGGGTATCTGCTTCTTCTTCTTCTTCTTCTTTTGCTTTCTAGAGAATGGGGGGGGGGGGGGGGGGAGTCGGGGCTTCGGACTCTTACTGGAGCTTTCGAGTTCCCTTCACCCGATGCACTACTTTTGCTCATTCGAGCTAGTTGTTTTCCTTTCTGGGCGTTTCCTTTCTTCTTTGGTCTGAGGATGAACTACGCGATTCCGCTATGAAATCCTCACAGACGACGCCAACTTATTTTGCTCAAATGATATACACACTTTGTAAGCGTAAAAACAATCGAAATAAATCAAGGGTCAATCATAGCAGATTGTAATAATAAAAAAACCAAATGGAAAATGCAAGAGACAAGTGTTATGGATTAAGGAGAGAAAGATAGAGATATTTTATTGATGATATTAACCTGGTCTGCCTCCCATGGAGAGCTTCAGAGCCTTACAATGATATTCTCTCTTTCTCGAGAATGGTCAGGAAGAAGAAGATGCAGCTCCCTTTTAGGGTTCTTTCTCTTAGTTTTTGTAGCTGTGAATCTTCCCAGTTGGCTTCAGGCATCCGTGGCCGTGTCGAGGGGACTCCCGTCAATAGCGAATAGGCCGTGGCCTCATTGATTGGGCTGAGCGATCTTCGAGCGCTTATTATTAACAAATGATTGTGCCATTAGTTAATCCGAATATGCTTAATAGCAAATTAATCTTATTAATTATCACGAGTTAGGTTTTGACCCATACAATTTGTTTCCTCCCAAATACATCCTAAGAAAGATCACTGTAACTCTCCCAAATAAAGTCATTTATTTATTGATCACTTGATTGCGAACCCAGGAATACGTCGGGGGCAATAAGGATATGATGGCCCAGTTTCAAAGTTGTCAAAATTACAACATATAACTCGTTAACTAGAAGTCATTCAGTTGTCATTTTCGAGTACAAATATGTGTTTAGGAATCTTCGTTTATTGAGAGATGTCTCAGCCTCTTATGAATATGGCCGGTATCTTTGACTTGTTCCAATCAAACTCTTCCGAGTTGTTAGCATTTTTTATTTTTTTTTACCACAAAGTGATTTTATTTAGGGGTATCAAATGGGCGGATTGGGTCAATTTTGGGCAGGTCAAAATAGGTTGAGTCAATAATTAGATGGATTAAATGACTCGCCTAAAAGTTACTTGGGCTAAGATGAGTTGGGTCAAGATGGGTTAAAATTCGGGTCAACACCCAATTCACCCAACTCTTATTACTTTAACTAATATATGTTATTTTTTTTATAAATTGTATAATTATTAAATAAGGTTTTTTTGTTTTTGTTATGGTTATATTTAAAATATTAGATTAAAAAACTATTTCTAAGATATTTTGACAAATTTACTCATGGATCAATTTGAGTAAGAAATTAACCCAACTTTAATTGGGTTGGATCAAAATGGGCTAAGTTCAATAAATGAACGGATCAATAACCAATCCAACCTTAATGGGTTGGACGGGTCATTTGAGCTTGGGCCAAATTTAATAGCTCTAGTTTTGTCCTACTTTTGCTTCAACCTAAATTTTAGAGAGATTATTATATTATGATGAGATATATAAGATTCTTTCATTCTTAACCGGTAAATCTCATGTTATAGCTTTGAATACGGAGAAACACATGATAGGGAGCGCAAGATGTGATTGATTGATTATTATTATTATTATTATTATTATTATTATTATTATTATTATTATTATTATTATTATTATACTTAAATGGTATGAATTTTCATCTAAAGTTTCCACCAAGTATTTCACATCAGGTTGTACAAAAAAGAGCTTAAGACGTATTTTTCGTCTTGTACTCAACAAAAATGGAACAACTTACATACTCTACTCTACACTACTAGCTCTTCTCAATCACTTTTACAACACTAACATGTTGTTCTCCCACAAAGGCACTACATAAATCTTGGCAAGTATCTAACAAAATTATACACATTTTATATACTTTTTCAGCTACTAAATATAAATAGTTTCTAACATCGGCTAAAAATGGTATAGCCACTATAAAAATAATAACCAAAAAAATATATAAAATATATATATATATATATATATAGATATACTTTTTAAACTACCAAATATAAATAATTTGGTACGCTAGCTAAAAGTGATAATAACAATTAATATGGTGATTACTAACTAACGTCCGTTGACTATCTTATTTAGCCAGAGTATTTGAATAGTAGGTATAGATATCTCTTATTGACAATTACTCGAAAACCTTTTGAAGTGTCGACATAACTCGCTTCCTTATTTTTCACTAGAGGTTTGAGTTTGTAAATCTTACTGTAATGCTCGTTCAAATTCCTAAGGTCAACATGACAATTTAATGGAAATAAAAAGAGAGTTTATTTGATCAAAATGAACGAGATAATCTAGTGAAGAATACTCATTATTCACTATAATAGTGTGCAATCAATAAACATAATAAGTGAAAGAAATCAATAAGTATACTTCACAAGCTTAAAATTGTTTATTGTAATTTTGTGAACTTTAAAAAAAGGTTTGTCATTGACTTAAGGCAAGAATCTTTTTTAATTTCTGTTTAAGATTCTAATTTATTTATTCCTATTTTTGAGAATACCATGATTCGGCGGTTAAAGAAAAAGGCCCTACATGAAATTGACAAAAACAATGTCATGACACAAGAAAATGCACAATCCCAATTCATTTCAGAGCTTAATATTTTTAATCCTAAATAAAGAAAGAAAGAACGGAAAATGACAAACAAAATTCTCAGCCAGTGGTGGAAAGAAGATTTTAAAGAAGACTAAAAAGATATCTTTTTTTTATTGCTTTTTTGAACTTTCCATATGTGAAAGGAGGCTGCTTTCAATTCAGTGGTGGAAAAACGGTGGCAGTGAAGGAAGAAGCAAAGTACTACTGCTAACAGAAAACAACAAAAGGGCTGCGTCTAATTCACGTTATATACCCAGTAACAGTTCTTTGCTTTTTTGATTGGTTTGTATTACAAGAAAGTATAATTCTGTTTTGCTCCATTCTTGTGGATCCAAGTTTAGTTTTTTTCTTGGTATAAATCATGGGTTCTTCTACATAGCTTTCAGTTCACACCCAGGTTTAAATTTTACATTTTTCATCCAATTTCTTGAAAAAATTTATTCCTTTGTTTCAAGAGCTGTTTTTTGTTTTTAATTTTAAATGATTATATGGGGAGTTAATTTTGCGTAAGCTTTCATGGGTTGGAACCATTTTTGGTATTAGACAATCTTAGATGAACCTTTGAATCTATTTTCTTGTTTCCTTTTGTTCTTGAGAGTGATTAAGATCAACATGTGGAGAAGTTGACCTTTCTGGTTTTTGAGTGCAGAGTTTGGTGATTTTGTAGTGATTCTTGTTTTTTTTTTCTTCTAAAAAAATGGGGTTTATTAGAAGGGCTGATTTGTTGATCCCAAGTGTTTTTGATAGGGGTATGGCTAGGAGGGTAATCTAGTTTTTTTTTTCTGTATCAAATCATAAGAGGATATTATAAGCAGTTGGTTAAAATTCCCAGCAATGTATAAGCATGTACAACTAGGTAAGTGAATTTTCATGACTTCATGAGTGGTCTTTAAGGGAGTACAAGTAGTCATTGATCCTTATAAGCAAGGACTTCTCAGAGTAAATAGTTGATTATTAGCATTAGTTTAGTTATAATTGCTCTTGTCATAATGGAAGGAAAGGAGAAAAGCCATGTAGATGTATAGATACGGTTTTCAAAATGTCAACATTACATTACTTAAAAACAATCAGGGATGTCTGGTATATAATTCAAGAGCTAATAGGATGTCTGGCTATGAATTCACAATCTGATACCCTTCTTTTGGTGTGGCTTTTATGCAACATACTTGTGTCTCCATCGTGCATCTGAGGTGGTTCAGTTATTTGAAGTATTCACTTATTGTGCATTTTTAGTTTCTTGGTTATGCTGTATTTTTAGACAAGAGGGGTTGCTCTGATGGTAAGCAACCCCCACTTCCAACCGAGAGGTTGTGAGTTCGAGTCTCCCCCACTTCCAACCGAGAGGTTGTGAGTTCGAGTCTCCCCAAGAGCAAGGTGGGAAGTTCTTGGAGGGAAGGATGCCGGGGGTCTATTTGGAAACAGCCTCTCTACCCAAGGGTAGGGTTAAGGTCTGCGTACATACTACCCTCCCCAGACCCCACTAATGGGATTATACTGGATTGTTGTTGTTGTTGTTGGTTATGCTGTATTTGGTGTATATACTGTGAAGCATGTAACCATCTACCTCGGACAAGATGTGTTTAGCGTTATACTTGTGTAAGATTGCAAGTAAGATGTAAATTTCCTGTTAGCACACGAGTGATAATGTTGTGTATACTGCGTCCCCGTTCATTACTTTTTTTTGTTGGTTTTTGCTGTATGGTTCAGTTTCTCACTGAATATTGTGTGTGTTTAAGTCATGTCTGCTCTGAGAGAAATGTGACATCATTTTTACTTGGTTCATTCTTATACATCATAATTTTGCATCTGAAGCCTCATCTGTTGGATTGCAGGTTTCCTATTCACCAAACCACCGCCGAAACTTCTATAGCATAATGGTTAATCATAATCAGGATGATGAATCATGTACAAAACCCATTGGAAGGTGTTCAGTGTTTTATTACGGTGTTGGGCACATGCTCAATGACATAACATCAGCCTGTTGGTTCACTTATCTCTTAGTCTTTCTGACAGATGTTGGATTATCCCCAAGGTTCGTTACTCATTTTCTTGCTGTTAGGTACCCTAGTGAACATGCGTCTTCCAGTGATCGATTTAGCATTAAGAAAACAGGAATTGACCTTCTTGCATTTTTAAACTAACATGTACCACTTTTACAGTTTTTCTTTATCGTGATCTAACTTGTCTGCTGATAGATATCTAATGTCTGCATACCTTTTTTTGCAATTTTTGAGTTAATGCTTACCAAAACTTTATATACTTTGTTTAGCGTGTGTTGCATGAATATTATGAGTTCAGTGGAGTGGCCCTACCCGACAGGGGCGTAGCTTCTAGTTAGTCATATTAGAAAGACTGGTTTCATTTTATGGACACAAATATCATAAGGTATATCTGTAGCCTAAACTGGTAACAGATACTGGTTGGTAATTCAATGCAGGCTTAAAGGGCTCGCCGGTCGCTGCTGGACTCTCAAGTCCAATAGTGGAATTTCATTCCCGATTCACCCCATTCATGTTGGCCATTACTGCACCCTCCATAATTTGTCAAGCATGTGACTTCTGCACTCCTGCATCCTTCACGTTTCATTACCCTTCACCCCTCCCCTCAATAAACTTAAAGGAAAAGGGTAAAACTATAGGAGACCTTATGTTGTGAAGTTGTTGGTTGTGTGCTCATGTGTCCTTGTTTGTTTCTCAGTGATGCTGCAGTTGTAATGCTCTCAGGTCAAGTTGCAGATGGATTGACCACTGTATTTGCTGGTGAACTGGTATCTCTCAATAACATAACTACTACCTTGACTTAGAGCATCACCTTAATAATTTATTATATCCACATCCATTTTCACACTTTTTTAAAACTTTGCTGTATTAGCCAAACTCCGTCACTTGCTATAACACATTTATATAAATTTTTTGCTAACTTTGACTACCTAGTTAGTTTGAAGCATCAACTGGTATTTTTCCAGATAATGGGGGAGAGGACATAAGAAAAACATGTTAAGACATTTCCAATTTCACTTCCTAAGAGAGATCATGAAGCCACTGCGGAATGAGTACATTCTCTGCCATTTTCACTTTTTTCTCATCTAAGCTTACACTTACCCATTATAAAATTTATAGTTTTTCTTTTATGAGTATTTAAATATATGGTTAATGCAGTCATTTTCTTATAACACATTGATTGATTAAATGCAATAAGTAACTTTTGACATGAGAGCAGCACATAATTTTTTACAAAAATAATAACAATTACGCCTCAATCCCAGGCCAATAGCACATAGTTTTTTATCTACATTAAATTTAACCTTCTAACTAAGATTTGTCGTTTTACATGATAGATAGACAGGTTTGGGCATTTCAAAGTATGGCATCTTGCAGGATCTGTCTTGGTTGGTGTCTCATTTTCTTCAGTTTTTGGCGGTTGCTTGCCTTGCAAACTCATTGGTTCCGATTCGTCTACGCTGCAAACTATTGGTTACAGTGTGTTTGCTGCAATCTTCAATGTGGGATGGGCTGCTACTCAAGTATCACATATGTAATTTTATGATCTTATCTATCTTCTTTGCTAAATGTTACAATACTACTGTGCCGGGTCATTATAAAGACTTGTCATTCTATTTATGGTTAGTTGTTTGCTGACTTTATTTAATATATTTGAAAGTTTGGGTATGTTTGAAAGTTTTTTTCACTTACCTTCCGAGGACAGGGTTTAACATGTTAATCCGCTATTTTGAGGACCATTTTCTGTGACTAATTGAATGATCTCAATCATCACCCAATCCTTTATGTAAAAGACACCAGCTAATGGCTGTGCCTGTGCTCCTCCTCCTCCTCCTCCTCCTCCTCAAGTTATGAGCAATAAGAATGGTAATCCATGCAGCTTTCTACCCCAAAAAGTTATCTGTCTCCATGCTGCTGAAGAAGAAAACTCTCCTCTCCCCTTGCTGCAGTAAATTAGAGGACTGGATAGTAATATTTCCATGAGAATGACAGGTTCTGCTGTGGGCTTGATGAATATAACAAGTCAGAAATTTCTCCAGCTTCTCCATCTGCCAATCCCAGACAGCACCTCTAAATTGTACTTCCAAAATTCCTCGTACTGATCTGTAACACTCTAGGCAAAATTCACCATTGGCAAAACATGGGAGAGATGCTAGATATATAAGGAAGCAAGCCTTATACCACAATGACGTGTTTTAAAGTCGTGGTGTTCTAGGCCCGAAATGGACAATATAACTAGTGGACTGTGCTAGCAAATATAGTATCAGAGTTGGATTCCAGCAATACGATGGTGGGGCAACAACTTCCTGATTGGTTTAGATAGTAAACTGTATAGAGCTTGGTAAATATAACTTGCTCCGGACTCCTCTAACAATATTTCTATTCCCTAATGAAAGTCTTTTCCCCTCTCTATTTTTAACTCAATATTTTTCATACATGTCTTCCTGTCCCTTTATAGTTTCCTCTCAAAGAACAGTGTCATAACGACCATGTATTCATTCTTCAATACCAAACTTCCATTCCATATTTATCTCTTTTGATCCTCCTCCAGAACTCCCTTCTTTCACTTAAATGTCCGCCACAACCACACATATTTTCTTAATGAAGCTATATCGAGGACCCTTGTGTCCCTAATCCCAAGGGGATCATCTTTGATTGCAGAAGTTATCACTCTTCTACCCTCCAGCTACCAGCTGGAATGGTCATCACTTTTGACCACTGCAGCTACATAGGATCCTGATATAATCATGAAATTACCATCTTTTGACAAGTAATTGCTCTGCCAACATGCTAATATTTTCTCAAATTTCTGGATGTAGGTAAAATAACTAAACTGTAAATAACTTGAAGAACAACAACAACTACCCAGTATAGTCCCACATGGTGGGGTAATATCTACGCAGGCCTTACCCCCACCCGAAAGGATGGAGCCACTTTAAATTTCTAAGCGCATGAGCACCTTATGAAATTTCACCAAGTATAACCCAAACATTAGCCGATAGTTCTTTGGAAGTTGGTAACAGAATATTTGATGCTTGCTGTAGGTCGATGGTGAACTGCATTACACTGAACTCGACGAGCAGAGTAGTTTTAGCTAGTTGTCGCAATGCTTTTACGATGGTTGGTAATCTCCTCCATGACTTCATTCTATATTTCCTTGCACATGTGAGCAATCATTAACTTTTGGTTTGTTTTGCATTTGTTTGAACCTGATGAATTTGAAGGTTGCAAACCTTAGCTTATACGCTGTTGCTTTTGCCGTGTTCAATGTCGTCGGAGCAGGGACACCTGCTGCTGTAGAAAATCAGGTATGTGACCTTCAGTGGCTTCTTTGTTTACACTAAATTTTCTTTTGGCTTGTCCTCATTACTTTTTGAATGAGCAGTATCGTTGGATTGCATATATATCAATTTTCATTGGAAGCTGCTTTGTGGGCGTATTTCATCTTGGAACCAGAGAGCCAAGGTCTTCACGTCTTATTTTCTGTTTTTGAGTGAATTTATTGGCTGCATTATTTTCTGGGACTGGTTTTTTAAGGAAATGTAATTGTTTGAATTATTTCATTGCTTGGCTGAACTGGAGAAAAATCATTTTGTTTGAGAATTTTGATGGAGCTAACCCCTAACCAGATTATGCACTGAACAAGATAGCTCAGCTTTTCTTCCTCCTCCACAAAATATAGCTTCATTTGTGAGAAACCCAGTTGAAAAATAATATTCCATCCCAGAAGAACAAGTTAGGTTATGTACTTTCAGAAAATGACAATTATGCTAAGTTTGGAATGGGAGATTGCTTTCAAGTACCATGATTAATTATAAGGGCAAGTTCTTGATAATTCTCTGCTTAGATGTTAATCACTAATATTTGCCTTTCTTGGCCAGTTTGAATTTAGAAGCTCGTGTCAAAGGTTATGTTAGAATTTCTTGGATGTATTGGTTTAAGAAGATCTTATATCACCAAGTTGCTCTTGTTTACTTGCTTACCAGACTTGTGACTAATGTCTCCCAGGTAAGTATTATCTGTTTTGGAGTTGGCCCTTTTGGATAGATATAAGAAAACTGAAATGGATTTGATCGATACAGTTCTTGTAATTGTTTGGATTGCAGGCGTTTCTTGCTTTCTATGTGATCTATGACCTGCAGATGAGTCAGTCTTCAAAAGCTCTGGTATTCTTCTGAACTTCGTTTTTATTTAAAATAAAGAGCTTTTATTTGAAGGAACTGGCTAGGGAAGAAATATAGTACTAACTCTTGTTCCTGTTCTTAATTGGTGTGGATAGGTCCCCGCAATCATTTTTATTTGCAGTTTCGTTGTATCCGTCCTGCTACAGGTGCCATACAAACAGAACTTTTTTTGTCAGTTCTATCTCTAAATTTCCAACGCCTTTTTTTGCCTCTTTTGTTTCCTTATAGCTGTATTATATGCAGGAGATTACATGGACCAGCCAGCGATTGAAGGGCTTTTATACTGCAGGAGGTCTCCTTTGGGTACTTTGTGGCACAGGAATACTCTTGCTTCCAAGAAACATGAATGTTCTTATATATATCTTGTCGGTATTGATTGGCATAGCAAATGCCTTGATAATGGTACGGATTATATTCTGTGAGCTTACTTTGAATCTCGAGTCTTAATTTTATTTTGCACTTTATCCTTTTGTAGCATATCTATTTTTTGCATTAAACATGTAAAAAGACAGCAATTATACTTATTTAACTTTGGTTTATGAGAAGTTTTGGTCCATATATTTCTGCTGACATAGGCTAGAGAGGTGCTTTATCAATTTTTAGATGGTCATCAATTTCTAATCAAAGCATGATACAATACCATTCTGGAACAGCTTTGGCTATTTTTCAGCGCAAAATTCCTTTATGATAAAATTTATATGGACCAAATACTCCTTTAAGCACTGATGGACTTGCTGTGGGTTAATTAAATTGTGACCTTATATACGTGGAAATATTATCTCCTTAGCTAGGACAATTTTCCACTTATTTCTTAATGACACTATTTTCACAAAGGAGGTCTAGCCATATCTTGTGGTTTTTGCTTAATATTTGGCACTATTGAGTATCTATGAAATTGTTAACTAACCATGGACTTGTTTAACTGAAGAGTGGGCAGTAATATTCTTAGTCGTAGAATGATGTTCAACATTAAGCCTTGCATACATGTATATATTCCTCACCATTCTCAAAAAAGCCAAGTGCATACATGTTGTAGTTTCTCTTATTCCATGAGGAAGCCAGGCTCCTTGCTGTGGCATGGATTGGAAGAAATAATGATTTAAAATGCTGGATTAATTGTAAAACATGCAATGTGATCAGAAAGCCTACAATAACGTTCTTCGTGTGCACCTCTTTCCTATATGACTTAACAGGTGACTGGAGTGGGCATGCAAAGTGTCTTGGTTGGCAGAGATCTAAATGGGTGTGCTTTTGTCTACGGATCATTGAGTTTTCTGGATAAAATGATATGTGGGTTGGCTTTGTTCATTCTCGAGTCATATCAGAGTACGCATTTGTTCCTGTATCTCTCTGTTATCTTGGTCAATTACCAGCTTCTATGTGTAGTCATTCTAATTGTTTGACATCCATTACTGAGCGTGTCTGCAGGATACTAATGAATTAGCTCCACCTTAAGTTCATTAACAGAGTTAGTTAGTTAACAGTTTCGCCACTTCATCAGCCAAGAACCTGCTGCTTCACGCACTTATTTTCATCATTCCTTTATAATGACCTCTAGCAGAGATCTTTTTACTTTACTATAGACTTGTTACCAGAAAGTTTCTGTTAAGAAATCTGTAATAGGGCGCAGAATTCAATTCACTTTTCTCACTTTAATTATTTGTAGCTTCCTTTCGTCAGTTAACTCTTTATTTACTTTGGCACTGTCACCTTTCTATGCAGGATCCTCTCCGGAACTGCACAACTGCAGTACGAGCTGTCCATTCTTTTCCCTCAATCGGTATGCACTAGGTCTCGTTCCAGCGGTTTGTGCACTCCTTGGGGTGATAGTCACCTGCAGTATGGACCTTCAGACGCCCACGTTGGAGCCTCTGCAGGAACCTCTACTGGGTTAACACCTAAAAAGCTGTTGAACTAATAATCAGTGATATGTTAAAGAAAGGGGTTCAAGCCTTGCTGCTGTTAGGTATTGGTTTATGCAGATGAAGATATTTCTGCAGTTACCAGTTAGCTCAAGATTATACACTACATTAACTCCATTTGCACTCCGCTTAGCTTCTTTCCAAGTAATTCAACCAAATTAGGATACCTTAACAACAAATCATTTGTACAGATTCGGATCCGTATCAGTTCAATGATTTGCAGAATTGTAGGCTTGAACTTAAGCTGTCAAAAATGTACAGAGTTTGAAAGGTTTAAATGCTGTAAAAACTCTTGAAGATCAGTAACATGATTGAATTATGAGAGCTTTCTTGTTCTGGCTCAAGTTATATCTGCTCTTTCATTTATTCATTATTCGCTAGTACAACATCAACAACAACTACCCAGTATAGTCCCACAAAGTGGGGTCTGGGGAGGGTAATATGTAGACGGGCCTTAACCTACCCGAAAGGGCAGAGAGGTTGTTTCCAATCGACCCTCGGCTTCATTATTCACTAGGACAATGATTAGAATATGTAAGTTGAAGGATCACAATACATATGAAGTAATGAAGTCAATCTTACCAAATTCTCCATTTAAATGAAGCAACAGAGAAAATAATGAAAGCTACTATGTTACCTTTCAAGAGTGAAAATTCTTTCCGGCCTTCTATAGAAGGATGCAATCAGCATGTTAAGTACTCCTAATTCATAAGCCAAAAATGCTTTCGAGTTTTGACCCCACGCGATCATAGCAAGTTGTATAATCCCTACAATCTGCTATGGCAAAAGAGCATACACCAAGTGAAGTGGTCACAATAAACTGAGAATTGAAAGAGTCAATGATGAAATATTAGGACATCAGTATAATGGAGGAGATGAATCATATGGAGGGAAAGACTGGTCCAGCTGAAGTATATAGAACTATTGTTGCTGCTTGTATGTATTACATCTGGCAGGAGAGGAATTTCAGAGTATTTCGGAGGAAGCAGAAAACTTCAGAAGTTATTTGCAAGCAAATTGTGCAAGATGTATTCTGCAGAGGGATGATGAAACCAAGCATTGCTTGCAAGTTGAGACAGATGAATTATTGTGCCTGAACTAAATCTATGTCTATTTAGAAGGCTAATTCTAAATTCTATAGGTGATAGCAGGGTTTTTGTGCAGTTCCCAGCTCCACCATACGATTTATTTGCCCCATTGCTAGGGAAAAATCCCCATCTATCATCATCAACCCATCAAAGCTAGGCAACCTAATAAATTTGGAATTAGTGCGTAGAGTCCTTTTCCTATCACATAAATAACTCCCATAAAATCTTCTATATAGAGAGAGTCCTTTTCCTATTTAGTCCACCACATCAATACTATGATTAATGATACTACAAATTATACACCACATGGAAAAGCAAAGACAAAATTACATAATAATGTACTTCATAGGTTGACCTTAAATTATTTTAGCCCAGTTATAAATTTGTAAATGTGTAGCCAAATATCAATAATATCTTTTCTTTTCTTATTCCCTCTAATTATAACTTTATTTATTTCTACCTACCCCTATTGTAGCTCTCTCCTTATTTTTCTTTCATAATATTTAATTTAATTAATGGAAAAGAATCATATGCAAACAAAACTAAACAAAACTGAAAAGAAAAATCAGTTGCTCATTCAGTCAACACTCATTCGTGCCTTCTTCTATAATCAATACTTCTCTGTTTTTTTTTAAACTTTTGTATATCTTCAGATTTATACATACCTATCACAACTATAAAATACAAAAACAGACGCGAGAAACCTAATATCTCATCTCCTTTAATGCTAATCTTGTTAAATTTCAATTATGATTTTGTGAAAAAATTGGAGTGGGTATTGTTTGAACTTATTAAAAATAGTCTAAGTAAGTTGTATACAAAGTTTGAAGTTATTTGCTGGAAATTTGGATTAGTTTTATACAAGAATTACAAGTGAAAATCGTACAAAAATTTCGTAAGCGATGCTTATACACTTTTATACAAAGAGGTATGGTATGTATGTAGTTGTATAAAAGTGTATAAAGATGTATAATCACGGAGTGAAAATATTCTTGATACACTATATATAAAGAAGAAGAAGAAGAAGAAGAAGAAGAAGAAGAAGAAGAAGAAGAAGAAGAAGAAGAAGAAGAAGAAGCGAGAAATTGACCAAATATGTGTAAATAATGTATCAAACTTGGATATAATAGTGTATAAGCTGTGTTTATATACTATTTATGCAATATTATACATCATTATACAAACTTCGGATTCTAGAAAATGCAATCCGAATGATATCGGGTCAGATCAGATTTTAAAGTTTGGATTGGATCGGATTTCGGATCGTATTATTATGCCTCAAAGTTGCAAACTAATATGTATATTTATATGTAAAAGAGGCAGTACATTAAGAAAAACTCATGTTTATGCAATATGGGAGTACTATGGTGCCAATATAGCTAAATCTAGCAATTGTAAAGGTAATAACTTGGAGGAAGATGTAAAGAAAATATCGACTATCCGAAATTAAAGTGTAGTATTTATAATTGCCTAATAATTACGGATTTCGGATCAGATTAAAATATACCAATCCAATCCAAAATTTAAAATTTTAATAAACACAATTTGAAATCCGAAAATTGAATGATCGGTTCGGACTTCGGATATCCGATCCTAACGAACAGCTCTAGCGAAGAAGAAGAAGTATGATCTTTGATTTTGGTACAACTCTTTCGTGAATAATTCAAAACCAATAAATTTTGCAAAACAAGTGAACAAAGCACTAATTTATGCAAAGAAAGAAAATGCAGTCTTGTGAGAAACTATTAAAGTGACATGTAACCAGATACTGAGTAATAATACGTAGTAGATTGGCTTTGCATGGAAAGAAGGTGACTGATGTCACTAAACTTTTGATCATATCTGTAGCTTTCAAGAAACTTATGAGATCTATTGCAGCATTCAAGTTCTTGAAAATCAGAATAGTCCAGAATATTACCCTTTTTTTCCCCTTGAATAATAATTTGTTTGGTCAAGCTTCTACTAAACTAAAAGTGCCAATTTGTTTTTGTTTTAAATTTAAAAAGAAGTGCTTATTTTGGAGACTTCTTGGCTATAGCCTGTAGGGCGATTTTACTCTATAATTTTGCTTTCATTCGGTATATGTATTTTAAAAATCCGCTAAATTAATAAATTAAATAATAGATTTTAAACCTGATAAATCAAATAAGCTGAGTAGAGTACAGAAATCTATAATATTCAAATCTCGAATTTGCCCCTGGGGAGGGGAGGGGGAGGGATTAGTACTTTAGAGTGGTTAAAGAAAGTTATTTTATTTACGTAAAGCCGAACTTTTATAAAATAAAAACAAAAATTGCTCTGAATCTTTATTCATATTGTCAAAGATACACTTGCCAAAATTTATATTTACAAAGTTCTCTCCATAGTATGAACAAACAACAATATCATGCAATATCAATCTATACTACATTAAAAGCACGAAGGTCCTTAGTGAAATGTCGTTCGATTTTTTTAACCTTTTAAAATAGAGTTCACATTGGATAAAATAGTCATTTAATTATTATATTAGAATTTTATAATCACCTAAAATTTTATATATTGAATCCTTCCTTATTTAAAATACTACTATATAAGAAATCCAAATATTTAGGACTTTTAAAACAACTAAAGTTATAACTAATACAAATTTTCCAAACTGTGTAACATCTGGATATGGAAACGTAAAGTTTACATGGAAACTTTACGTCATTAATATAGTGGTAAAACTAGAGCATCTTTTATGAGCTATATTTTAAAATTCAAGTTTATGTTCAATTCAATAAGATAATATATACGATTGATATTTTTTTTTGGTTGACTATTTAAATGATTGGTTCATTGTTAAAATACTAGCACTTACAAAATTCAATAATATTTATATAATTTTTTTTAAGTTTATAAACTTTTTAATACGGTGTACACGTGCAAAACGCGTAGGAATAAATTCTTTTAGTTTTTTAGATTGTTTTTAATGTGCCATGTATCTCAAAATTATGTAAACTTTTTATTGGAATGATGACGTAATTCTATTAATTTATGATCCACATTTAATTATTGATTTAAACTCCATGTTGCTTAGCATATTTTACGTCCATATGTAACTTTATTCATATATTTGATATTTTTTTAATATTATTCTCATGTCAATTTTTGTTGTATAAAGTTATTTTAGATGAGAACAAGCAGAAGAATCAAAAGAAGAAAATAAAATAGTATTGAAATAGAGAGAATAACCCTAAATTATGTTTAGATGACTAGATTTATTTTTCTTATTCAAAAGCTATAATTTTCCATATTTCGTTTTCTAAATATTTCCCCTTTGAAATTATAAAAATTGAAAATATAATACAAGGTTAGTATATATGGAAATTAACAAATATATCAATGCTAAATTGATTAAAACAAAATTGGGATGAAGCATCTGCAGTCAAACATATTATTTTTGCGCATACATTTACTTGAACGTGAGGCACACGTACAGCGCACGTACACTAAATTTATGATCAAGGTCCCGTAAACATACTCCATCTCTCAATTTTATAATTTTATATATAAATTTGAAGTAAACGAAATTTAAATTAGTTAAAATTTCTCGTAATAAATACTTCAAATCTATTTAAGTAATAATGATTTTAAAAAGGATCTTTACTTATTTTTTTAATTTGCTGCTCAAAATCACTTCTTTTAAAAAGATTAGCTTAACAAAATTACAGTATTAATAAAGAGTGAATCTTACATAAATGCCCCAAATAAATTTTAACTTACCAATCTCTAAGTCATAGACTTACCAAAATTAGTCAACAAAAGTTGAAAAACCAAATAATAGGGTTCTTTCTATCAAAGAATCACATGCAAAAATCACCTTTCATAATTTTAAGCGTGATTAGTAACATTAGATACAAGACAGAGAGGAAATTTCATGACGGGGTATCAAATAAGGTGATAAAATACAAAAACCGATACAATATTCCAAAAATCTAAACAAAAAAGGAAATTTTTCAATGGGTATAGTTGAAATTCATTAAAAATATATAGATAAGTCAATATACAAAATTTGAGGAAGATTGGAGGTGATTTGGACTGGTTTTGTATCAAAATTCGTAATTAAATCGAGTTCAAAAAAGTTTTTTGCGACACATGTATCAAATATGTATCACGCATGTATCTCACACACAGGTATACATAAATATACATGTGATATACAACTGATACAAATATGATACATATGTGATACACAAATGATATACAGTGCGATACACATATCATTTTTTTTTTCATGTTCAATTTTACTTCGAATTTTCAATTCAAACCACCTCAAAACTTCACCAAATCATCACAAAACAAGATTCAAGCTCCTTATGTTGTGCCCAATCTATTTTAATAATACTCACTCAAAACAAAGCAAAAATTTGATATCTTTTTGCTACAAATAGCTAACTGACTAATTTGACTAATATTAATAATATTTTATTAATTAACTAATTTTTATAATGACCCACTTATAAATGGACATAGCTAGTAATTTTACTAATAAATATGCTTGAATATTTTGATCATACACAACCGGCTAATATCTAAAAAAATTCTTCTGAAATTTCACTTATCAATAATCGGTGTTTCAAAATAAACAAATTTAAAAACTAGGCCGCACATGCACTCTAAAAGAAATTTACTTCATTAATTTTCTAACATTATAATAATTGAGCGAAATAAATACTAAATAATTGAATAATCATAAAACCTTTTATCTTCAAGCTCCTTTCCGCCTCAAATAACAATAACAATAACAATAACTCAATATAATCTCATATAATGGGATCTAGAAAAAGTAGTATATACATAGACCTTACATCTATCCTGGATAATAGATTCCAACGTCTTTTCTTCTAAGAACTTTTCATTTTACTATTGGAAAGATTTGAACTCACAACTTCTCGCAACCCTTTTCCACCTCAAATAGTCTGTTGTTTTTCCTTTCCTTGCTCCATTATTCATTTCTTTTCAAAATGGTTGTTCCTGTTATGAAATAATATAAAGACAAGAACAATAATACAAGAACAAGAGCAATAGAGAGAATAGAGAGAGAGAGGAGTATTCTCATTGATACTTAGAGATTGTTAGGGGTGTTTTACAATGGTAGAGGGCACCTCTATTTATAGGGAGGAGGATGATTTAGCTACCAAGAATAGAACTCTAGAATCTCTCTAATTAAAGACATTCACCTTAAATAGAAGTGTATTTATAACACTCCCCCTTGAATGTCTATTCAATGATGTGCCTCGTTAAAACCTTAAAACAAAACCCAATGGGAAAAATTAAAGTAAGTAAAAGAGTACACATGTTTGAATATGCGCCTATTGGTTGCCTCGTTAAAAACCTCGCAAGGAAAACCCGGTGGGACAAAACCTTGTAAGGGAAAAAGAGTGCAACGCGCCTTAACTCCCCCTTAAGAACATCAATTTATGTCCTTAAGTCTTCGCATCCCGATCTTGTGAACTAGCTTCTTGAAGGTTGACTTTGGTAGAGATTTTGTGAACAAATCAGCCATATTATCGCTTGAACGAATCTGTTGAACATTGATATCACCATTCTTTTGAAGATCATGTGTGAAGAATAACTTTGGTGAAATATGCTTCGTTCTATCTCCTTTTATGAATCCTCCCTTCAATTGAGCTATACATGCTGCATTGTCTTCATACAAAGTTGTGGGTAGTTTATCACACTTCAAACCACATTTGTCTTGGATATGATGTATTATCGACCTTAACCACACACACTCTCGACTTGCTTGATGAATAGCAATTATCTCGGCATGATTAGATGAAGTAGCCACAATTGATTGCTTAGTCGATCGCCAAGATATGGCGGTTTCTCCACAGGTAAACACATAACCCGTTTGAGATCGAGCCTTGTGTGGGTCGGACAAATATCCAGCATCAGCATAACCAACAAGATCCGGGCTGCAATTCTTGCCATAAAATAAGCCTATATCGGTAGTTCCTTTTAGGTACCGCAATATGTGTTTGATCCCATTCCAATGTCTCCTCGTAGGAGCCGAGCTAAATCTTGCTAAGACATTAACTGAAAAGGATATGTCAGGTCTTGTAGTATTTGCAAGATACATTAGTGCGCCAATTGCGCTAAGATATGGTACTTCAGGACCAAGTAGCTCTTCATTCCTTTCTTGTGGTCGGAATGGATCTTTGTTCACATCAAGTGATCGAACAACCATCGGTGCACTTAAAGGATGTGCTTTATCCATGTAAAACCGTTTCAGTACCTTTTCTGTATAGGTAGATTGATGAACAAAAATTCCGTTTGCCAAATATTCAATTTGCAAACCAAGACATAGTTTAGTCTTTCCGAGATCTTTCATCTCGAATTCATCCTTTAGATAATCAATTGCCTTTTGGAGTTCTATAGGGGTTCCAATAAGGTTTATGTCATCGACATATACGGCAAGTACAACAAATTCCGATGTTGTTTTCTTTATAAAAACACACGGGCAAATGGCGTCATTTATATAGCCTTCTTTTAACAAGTACTCACTAAGACGATTATACCACATTCGTCCAGATTGCTTTAGACCATACAAGGACCTTTGCAATTTAATTGAAAACATTTCCCGAGATTTTGAATTATGCGCGTTTGGCATCTTGAGTCCATCGGGAATTTTCATGTATATCTCATTATCAAGTGAGCCATAAAGATAGGCAGTAACCACATCCATTAAGTGCATGTCAAGCTTTTCATGGACAGCAAAACTTATGAGATAACGAAAGGTTATCGCATCCATTACAGGCGAATATGTCTCTTCATAATCGACACCAGGCCTTTGAGAAAAACCTTGTGCAACAAGGCGTGCCTTATATCTTTGTACCTCGTTTTTCTCATTTCTTTTGCGTACAAAGACCCATTTATAACCGACAGGCTTAACACCATTAGGTGTTTCAACTATAGGGCCAAAAACTTCACGTTTTGCCAGCGAATTCAATTCTGATTGAATTGCTTCTTGCCACTTTGGCCAATCTTGTCTTTTTCGACATTCTTCAACAGATTGAGGTTCGAGATCCGCACATTCTTGCATAATGCTAGATGCTACATTATAAGCAAAGGCATTATCCACCACAATATCCACTCGATTAATATTTGCCTCAATATTAATTGGATTTAGGGATAGTTCCGTATTTTCCAGAGTCTCGGGCTCATTGGATTCTTCATGAGTCTCAGAATTTGTTAAATCATGAGATTCTTTCGTGGTGTCATTTTGATCGTTCTTTTTCCTCTTTCTAGGATTTCGATCTTTGGAACCTAATGGTCTGCCACGCTTCAGGCGTGCATTCGACTCATTGGTTATGACACTAGATGATTGTCCAACAGGGACATCAATACGGATTGGAACATTTTCAGCGGGAATGTGGGATTTCGTTATCCTTTTCAAGTCCGTAAATGCGTCAGGCATTTGATTTGCTATTCTTTGCAAATGGATAATCTTTTGTACCTCTCTTTCACAAATAGAGGTATGTGGATCAAGATGAGATAATGATGCATTTTTCCACAAAATTTCCCGTTTGGTTTCACCAACTTCTCCCCCTAATTTTGGGAAAAGTGTCTCGTCAAATCGACAGTCTGCAAATCGTGCAGTAAACAAGTCGCCTGTCAATGTTTCGAGGTAGCGAATGATGGAGGGCGATTCAAACCCAACATATATTCCTAACCTTCTTTGCGGACCCATTTTGGTGCGGGATGGTGGTGCTATAGGCACATATACTGCGCATCCAAAAATTCTTAAATGGGATATATTGGGTTCATGACCCAAAACCAATTGCAACGGGGAATACTTGTGGTAATTCGTCGGTCTGAGACGAATTAGCATTGCTGCATGTAAGATGGCGTGACCCCATACCGAAGTGGGCAGCCTCGTTCTCATAAGTAATGTCCTTGCAATCAACTGCAGGCGTTTAATTAACGATTCTGCAAGACCGTTTTGAGTGTGAACATGAGCTACAAAATGTTCAACTTTTATCCCGATTGATAAGCAATAATCATTAAATGCTTGGGATGTAAACTCAGCAGCATTATCCAGTCTGATGGACTTGATTGGATTATCTGGAAATTGTGCTCGTAGTCGAATTATTTGTGCCATTAATTTCGCAAACGCAAGGTTGCGTGATAACAATAGGCACACATGAGACCATCTACAGGATGCGTCTATCAAGACCATGAAATACCTAAACGACCCACTAGGTGGGTGAATAGGTCCACAAATGTCCCCTTGTATACGTTCCAGAAACGTGGGTGACTCAGTCCCAACCTTTGTTGGTGATGGCCTGATAATCAACTTGCCTTGATAACACGAAGTGCAAGGATATTCATTATTCGAAAGAATTTTGAAATTCTTTAACGGATGCCCATATGAGCTTTCTATAATCCGTCTCATCATGACCGATCCTGAGTGTCCCAATCGATCATGCCAAAGTACAAAGGTATTGGAATTAGTAACCCTTTGGTTTACTGTTGAATGTGCCTCAATTGCACTAATTCTTGTCCAATACAGGCCACAAGATAAAGACGGGAATTTCTCAATAACCCTCTTTTGGCCGGAGACATTCTTTGTGATAACGAGATATTCAAGATTATCTTCATCCATTGTCTCAATATGATAGCCATTCCGGCGTACATCTTTAAAACTCAACAAGTTTCTCTTAGACTTGGAGGAGAACATTGCATTCTCTATGATTAACGTCGTGCCTTTGGGCAGAGTTACAATTGCTCTTCCGGAGCCTTCAATCAATTTACTACTTCCACAGATTGTAGTAACGTTTGCCTTACACATATATAGTTGAGAGAAATATTTCCTTTCTTTGAGTATTGTATGTGTAGTACATGAATCAACTAGGCAAATACTTTTACAGTTGGACGTTGATCCAAGTTCGCTTTGTGAGATATCCATATTTGCTATCCCATAGTTTGACATACAAAAGAGATACACGAACATAAGAATAAACAAGTTCAATTCGTTTGTGTCACATAATATTTTCAAAATCTGCTGCTAACAGTTGACTAACAAAATCAGATATGTTATCCATAATTGATTACTTTGCAGTTTGAAAATTTCAGTTTAAACATTTTCTTCAAACAATCGATTGTTAAACACAAACAATCGATTGTTGAACATTGACAATCGATTGTTAAACACACACAATCGATTATTTGCTATTTTGAAAAACTTCAGATCACACTGTCTTAAGACAATCGATTGTTATGCATAGACAATCGATTGTTGGCTATTTTGAAAAATTCCAGAGCACACTGTTTTAAGACAATCGATTGTTAAGTATAGACAATCGATTGCTGGCTATTTTGAAAAATTCCAGAACACACTGTTTTAAGACAATCGATTGTTAAGTATAGACAATCGATTGTTGGCTATTTTGAAAAATTCCAGAACACACTGTTTTAAGACAATCGATTGTTATGCATAGACAATCGATTGTGGATGATTTTTGAAAAATTCCAGATTACACTGTCTTAACGACAATCGATTGTTAGACAAAGACAATCGATTGTGGATGATTTTTGAAAAATTCCAGATTACACTGTCTCAACGACAATCGATTGTTAGACAAAGACAATCGATTGTTGATCAATTATTTTTCAGCTTTAATGCGAAAATAGTAGATAATCGACTAGTTTTTCAGGCTAGTCGATTACCCCTACAGGAAAATAAAAATTTTATTGATATTTGAGCATATTGAAGATATTCTAAAAAACTACTGCTAACATTGCATCATGAACTAACTAATACGAGGTAATACTAATGACTATTAGTTTATTCACTAACTAATACAATAAGTAGAACAAAATCAAATAACTCCATCTTCTTTCATCACGGACCCATCGCCGATTAGGTGGTCTATTTTTCCCTCGGGTTGCTCAAAGAAGTCTGCCACATCCAGGTGGGTGATGTCCTCATTGTCGTCATAGACAAAATTTGTTTCAGGGCCTTTTCTCTTTCGAGATGCTTGATAAAGGTCAACCAAGTGTCTTGGTATACGGCAAGTCTTTGACCAGTGCCCTTTCCCACCGTAACGATAACATATAGTTTCTGAACCATTTGCCTTAGGATCTTCATGACCTCGTTTCTGCTTTCGACGGTTATCTCTCCTTGGGGGTTGACGGACTTCATTGGAATTTCTTCCTTGTCTACGTCCCTGGCTATGACCCCGTTTACGACCATGACCATGGTCCTTTTCATGTTTGGCATAATGAGAGTGCACCTTATCTGCTTCAGGCAGTGGTGTAGACCCAGTGGGTCGATTTTCGTGATTTCTCATGAGCAGGTCATTATTTCGCTCAGCCACTAGTAGAAGAGAAATCAGTTCAGAGTACTTTGTAAAGCCTTTCTCTCTGTACTGTTGTTGCAGTACTATATTGGAGGCATGAAACGTTGTAAACGTTTTCTCAAGCATATCATAATCGGAGATATTATCCCCGCATAGCTTCAATTTAGAAGTAATTCTGAACATTGCAGAATTATATTCAGAAACGGACTTAAAGTCCTGGAGCCTCAGATGAGCCCAATCATATCGTGCTTGTGGCAGAGTGACCAACTTCAGGTTGTCATATCTCTCCTTTAAGCCGTTCCACAAGATGAGTGGATCCTTGATGGTGAGATATTCAATCTTCAAACCTTCATCAAGGTGATGGCGCAAGAAAATCAAGGCCTTCGCACATTCTTGGGTGGATGCTTTTTCTCTATCTTTGATGGTGTCTCCGAGACCCATAGCATCTAAGTGGATTTCAGCATCCAACACCCATGTCATATAGTCCTTGCCCGAAATTTCAAAGGCAACGAACTTTCTTTTCGTAATGTCAGACATAATCGAAAATTAAATTAGGAAGAGGGAAATACCTTAGATTTTTCGAGAATGGTTCTAGAGACGGTAGAGTCTCGTGCTGATAACGTGTTATGAAATAATATAAAGACAAGAACAATAATACAAGAACAAAAGCAATAGAGAAAATAGAGAGAGATGAGTATTCTCATTGATACTTAGAGATTGTTAGGGGTGTTTTACAATGGTAGAGGGCATCTCTATTTATAGGGAGGAGGATGATTTAGCTACCAAGAATAGAACTCTAGAATCTCTCTAATTAAAGACATTCACCTTAAATAGAAGTGTATTTATAACAGTTACCATTTTGTTTGTTTCCTCTTTCTCTTTTATAATCTCTAGGACTCTGGACTCGGTATATACTATATAGCAGATCGAAAATTTCAAATAAATAAATAAATAAATCAAAATTTCATAAAGTCGATAAAGAGTAGATCGACAAATTTCGAGGGCTTTCTCTTTCATTTCTCTTCTTTTCCTCCTCCTCTTCTTCTTCTTTCCCGCAAGGAAAAGAAAGAAAGAAAACTAAAGGGCTTTTGTGGGTTGCGGAAAAAAATATTTACAAAATTTATTCAAGAAATATATTGGAAAAAAAGGTTCTTAATTCTTGTAGTTGAAATTTTGAGTTGTAGAAAATGAGTTCTTCGGATCTGGTAGCAGCGAGCACACCGGGTAATCTGGATGAGCAGATTTCTCAGCTAATGCAGTGCAAACCTCTCTCTGAGCCTGATGTATTTACTTCTTTCTTTTCTTTATTTACACATTTTTTCATTTCTGGATCTGAGATGATAGTTTTTTTGTATATATTTGTTTGTTTTTAAAAAATCTTTTCTTGGATCAATATTATCTATACAAGATTAATATAACGTATTTGCTGATACTTCAGAATATAGATTGGATTGTTGAACTCTGAACTTGTTGTGAGTCATTTAATGTTAAATATTTTTTAAAAAAAGTCATCCTTTTTGGCAAATTCTGAATTGAGTTGGTAAAGGAAGCAAATTCTTTTCTATAAAAATCATACTATATATGTTCCGCTTTTTTTGGCAATGTAATAATTTTATTACATTTGAGTAATAGTTGTCTATTCCTTTGATGTTTGGCAAAGCACTGTGTGACGGGTAGAAGTTTCAAGTCCTTTTTGTTGATTTAGTCCCCTAGTGACTGTTGTTTGGTTTCTCAAGTTGCCATAGTTCTGCTTTCTATATTCTAATATTCTCTTTCCTGGAGCTTGCAGTTATTCCAGTGTGGAGTTTCTGTAATAAGCTCGTGATATTAGACTGACCATGAAGCTCAATTGATTGCAAATTATCTCTTTGTATATGATGTTTCATGCATTGTTTCTTTATCTTCTATCCGGTGTTAGTGTATGTCAGCAGAATGAAAAGGGTATTCACAGCTAATCTCTTGTGTGCTCTAATTTAGGTTAGAGCATTATGCGAGAAGGCCAAAGAGATACTAATGGAAGAAAGTAATGTTCAGGTATAAACTTTTACATGCTCAAAAAATTTCTGTTGCTTGTACTGTGTGTTCGAAAATTACTACCAAGATATAGGCTCTTCCCACTGCTCATTTCCCCGTCTTTTTGAAAAGGTATATCTGTTTTGTTAAATGGCAGTCAGTTCTGTAAGAATAGATGCCCTTTTTTGTCTTTTACCAGTTATGAAAAGTCCCACGGTTTGTGCTCGTTTTTCTCCTTTTTGCCTTCTTTTATTTCAAGATCTCGGTGATGACTAGTTATTCTTCCCTTTGTGATAAGTGTTTGGTGCAGTGATCTGCTTATATTAGCTATAAATGTATGTCTTCTGATTTCATGAGATTATGTATTTACTCTTTGGCCTGATTTTGATTTGTTCTTGTTATTTGTTTTGCAGCCAGTAAAAAGCCCTGTGACTATATGTGGTGATATCCATGGACAATTCCATGATCTCGCCGAGCTCTTTAGGATTGGTGGACAGGTAATTGCAAATTTCTTCTTGGTGTAGACATTATCACTAATTTTCTGTGGATGGTGGATAAAGGCGTTTGTTTATGTAGGTATAAGAAAAAATGTAGGAACAAAAAGGAAAAGATTATGTCTAATTTTTTTATATAACTATGGTGTCCGGGCCAGCTTGCGCAAAGAAAGGGAAAAACTAGTTTGAGTGTCAAGATGCAATTAGTTCATCTTAAGAATAGAAATCTCTCTTACCAAATACTGTTAAATTGGAGGTGGCAGGTGGTTAATTTGCAGTATTACAACATCTATGTTTCCATTGTTAAATGGCTGTCTTCTTATGTTTGTACCATGAGATTTTCTTCTATGATATGATAATAAACACGTGATGGATATTAGGCATTTATGGTTTTACCTTTCTAGTACGAATCTAGCTTGCAATAGCAACACGTGCTGTTTGATTACTGCAACAATTTCATTTCAAGCCCATTTGTACTTATTAGTGGCTTGACGTTGCTGGCCACTGCATTTATGCATGGGAAATTACAGAGACGTACCATCATTTGTTTTCTTTTATTATGGAGACAGAAATAGTCTTGGATAACTAGATTATAAGATCCTTCTGGATGAGTTTAGAGAATCTTATTCTCTCTCCTTTTCCTAATTGAAGAAATAATTGGAAAATAAGAAGGTTAGTACATGTGAAAATCACTTATCCGAACGGTGTCAAACTTTAGGCACTTAGTTGCATAATTGGGTTTGTATACTTTGAAAACTAAGGGAAGTTAGAAAAAGCAAAGTAAAGGGGGATTCCTAATTGAGTTCCCATCTGCCTAAACCTTGGTGGGTTTATTGGTGCGAGGTAACAGGTGGGCACAAGCTAGTTTGAACACCACCGCTATTAAAAGAAAAAAGTAAGGGGGTGGGGATGTGAAGGAAGGTTTTTTTCTTTCATTTGTTTGGTTGAGTGGAAATAAGTAGACACAAATAAATGATAAGGCTTCACCTTTGTTGAAATAATTAATATGGGCCCAAGAGGAAAAGAAAGGTTTTGTTTTCTCTCTCTCCATGGAAGCATAAAGCTAACTAGGTAAAATAAAAACTTGTGACTTTCCATTGACTAGTTTCTGAACACAGTCATCATTCTCATAGAGGAATTTTATCCATGTAATTTTCATGATACCTTTATTATGTCTAATGCATTTATTACGTATCTGATCATGTTCTTATTTCAGTTTAATTTTCTTATTGGCAGTGTCCAGATACAAATTATTTGTTTATGGGTGATTACGTCGACCGTGGATATTATTCAGTCGAAACTGTTACCGTAAGTAAATAAAGAATGTCTTAATCTGCTGCATTTGTTACATATAATTTCATGTGAGATTCCAAATGTAGTAATAGTTTCTCCATATAAATATATATTGGGAGACTACTGTATTCATACATTTGAATTGGTGACGGTAAAGGATTCTGCTGGAATCATGTAATGTTGAGATTTTCCTCAAGTTTTTGACCAGTTGTTGAGCATTCATGTAGGGTATAGTAAGCAGACACTAAAAATTAAAAAACAAAAACAGAAAAATACCTTCACATGTCTTTTTCCTTCTTTTAGTTAAAGTTCAAAACAAACTATCTTGTCTTCACTCATTTCAATTACTACTATACTGAATAATCCCTAGCTCCCTTCAGTGTGAATCAGAACTTCCATTATCTCAATGCTGCTCAAGGATGCTGACTAAAATTGGATTTGGAATATGTCATATCGTTGTTCTATGTCTTCTCAATTTTAAAAGGTTAGCCCGGTGCACAAGTCATCCCGCGTTCATGCAGGGTACGGGGAAGGGCCGCACCCAAGGGGTGTGATATTGACAACCTAGCCTACTGCAAGCATTAATGGTTGCTTCTATGGCTCAAACTAGTGACCTATAGGTCTTCTTGATTTTGTCTCTTAAAACATACGAGGGCTTTCCACCTTTTCATTGTCTATAATAGTGTCTGAGTTATTAGGTCAAGACCTGCATTTATCTGAATAACTTTTGGCTTAAAATCTGAGTAGCTGAAGAGTTTATGTAAACTTGATTTTACAGCTATTGGTAGCTTTGAAAGTACGTTATCCTCAGCGATTAACAATTCTCAGAGGAAATCATGAAAGCCGACAGGTATCAATGAAATTATTTTTCGAGATCTCTTGCTTAGTTTAATATTGTTGGGCCAATTGTTTCATTTTGCTTTCTGGTTTAATCATCCTTTCCATTGGAGTTGAAGCATGTTTCTGGTTATAATTAGTTTATTGAATAGTTTATCTTTCAGTCTTACATATGGGTTCATCTTTCATTCTATTTAATACTGGTGCATGATGGTTTCCTCATGATCTTTTATAATAGATCTGCTCATTCATTCCTTTTTTCGTTGTGATTTTCTTTTTCCCCTCTTTGCTCCAATCTTTTTATATTAGTTCTCCCTTCTTTGGGATTGTGGGTTGATGGCTGTGGACAGGAATGGTCATGTACAGGACGTTGACTTTGACAAATGATTTTTTTGGGTAGCACCTTGTTAAAGCTATTCTCACAAGATCTTTGTTACACTCCATATATCTGTATCCAATGAATATCTTCTAGCAAAATTTTCTGGTAGAATTTCTGCTATGTGCTTTTACTTCCAACCTTGATTTGGGATTGAGGCATAGTTGATTGATTGCTTGAGTTCCAACCCTAGACCAGCATTTCTGAGCTTTCATTTACCTTGATTTTCGAAGTTTTATTTGCTAACTCTGGCCCCAGTTTACCTGTTTTTGGATCACATTTTGGTGTCAATTTGCTCCATTTTCAAGGAGTACTTGGTCACTAGCAAACTGATGGGAGGAAGATGTGATAGCTTTCTGTTGACTGAGGATGTAATGAAAATTTCGCGAGGAATTTTTTACTCTCGTGCTCTTTTAAATTAAGCCAATCTTTTGCTGAATGTTACATCCTTAATGCAGATCACACAAGTCTATGGGTTCTATGATGAGTGCTTGCGGAAGTGAGTTCTTTAGTCTATGGTGCTATATCGTCCCAAGTAAATTCTATCTTGCTGTTAATGTTGCTTAATTTGGTAAAACTTAGCTGACTTCATTCCAAAGATAAGCATGTGAACACCAGACCATGTAAAGGTCCGGTGTTCTACACTTCTCTTATTTGTTGAGCACAGTACATCTATATATAGAATTTTTCGCCGAGAGAAAAACCTGGAACTAAAAGAACCTATTGGGAGAAAGGGGAAGACAAAATCTGAAACAGTAATATTTAAGATAATAAGTTAAAAAAAGAGTTCATGACACGTAACAAAGCTTCTTTACCATATACCAAGTTGTGTTTGCTGTTGCATTATGTTTCATACATTGAGTTTTCTCTTATAACAGTTTTTATGCATTAAGAAATATTATATATTTGTCAAATGCTGATTGAGTACTCATGCGTATTTGATAAAGCCGCAAGCTAAATACAGCTCCTAAAGTTAGGAGCGGCTTCCGGTTGATTCCTCCGTATTTTAATGCTTATTGTTACAATATCCTCACTAGTTCATTTAATTGTTCATTCTTTTTTTATGAATTTGCTGCATCAAATTCTTAGCTTTTATAAGGAGGCCAGGCTATACCCTCCTTTCAAACTGTAACTTATGTATCTACAAGTGGTAATAAGAACTTGGAATTTAAAAAAAAAAAAGTTCATTCTTGTGTGCTAAATTTATGTGGAAGGTTTTTATAATTGTTACCCTTCCATTATATTTGGGGGTGTGGAGTCGGGAATGGAATTAATGCCCATAAGGAGGCAGGTCTTAAAAGTTGCTTTCCGGGGGGCGAGAAAGATTGTGTTGTTTGGCTTTTTTGTCCTTGCTCTTTTATACCTGTTTAATACCTTTTTATCTGTTAGGATTTATTCTGATTTAATTTTAGCTAGCTGCATATATTTTGCATGCACACAGATATGAGAGCTTATACTTAGATATAAAGCTGATTTCTGTGGCTCCGGTTGATGGTGTGGTCATTTGTGTATTCTCTTCCTCTTGTATACATCTGATACTGATATGTAAAGCATTTTATTTTCTTGACAGGTACGGCAATGCTAATGTCTGGAAAACATTTACTGATCTATTTGACTTTTTCCCTTTGACAGCATTGGTTAGTTAATCACCACTCTTGATACTTTATCCAAAAATAAAGAAAGACAATCATCACTCTTGATTAATCTTTACAGTCTTTAGACCATCTTATCTTAACGGCAATGTGTACCCTGCTATAACATTACCTTGTATCCGAGCTCATAGTTTAAGCTTTTTACATTGTTTTATAAACTTCTCCTAAAACTATTAAATCCACATAGTAGCTGCTTAAAGATGTTCCTTAATTCCTGTAGTCTAAAGTTGTTAGTTTCTTGTTTGTTTCTGGAAGCTATCAGGCACTGCTTCTTGTTCTCCTGCTTAATGAGCTGCTTCACTTTTGTTACTCATACATTCATCAGTAACTTGTAAAGGCCAAACAAATAAAACAGAGAGCTTCATGGAAATCAACAGAAAATTATCGTACCAACTTAGACCAGATAATGCTAGGCAATTGCAGCCCAAAACCTAGACTTTTCAAGCCAGACAATCTAGAAAATTGGGATTTTGGGGGGGTGGGGGGGGGGGGAGCATTCCTTCTTTCTCTTCTTGCGACACTGTTTATCCAAATCTCTATTATGGGGGGGAATGTCTGCATTTAAGAGGTTCCAATATTTGCAGGACGGAAATAAACTTCTACAGGGTGCTTCTGCTTTGTGGTTCACATTAATTTCATAGGAATTTAATGCAAGTTAGAATTTCCTCATTTCTTTAGGAAAGAATAGCAGAGGATGATTTATTAAGGGCATGAATTCGTCGAATCAATATTGGAAAAATGCTTTCTTGTTAGCTCAACATCTGCATACCAAAATCAGAAGCCTTGGCTAGGTTGAATACCTCGCTGTAGATTAATCATCTGTACCAAGTTTTCCTAGATTCTATCCAGCAGGTGCAGTTGCTTCAGATTGGCTTCTGTGGTTTTGGAAGATACAACTGCCTGTTGATGACCCATTTGATATATTTATGACTGCACCTGGACATTTACCATGATAAATGTCTCTTGTAAGTGGAAGAATTTGCGTTCGTTTACTCATGTTGCCAATGTCAAATTCTAGGTTGAATCCGAAATTTTTTGTTTGCATGGAGGATTATCTCCATCTATTGAAACCCTTGATAATGTAAGAAGTTTTGACCGTGTCCAAGAAGTTCCACATGAAGGGGCCATGTGTGATCTTTTGTGGTCAGACCCAGATGATCGTTGTGGCTGGGGGATGTCACCCCGCGGTGCTGGATACACTTTTGGACAGGTACTTTTACTGTATACTTGAGGGTTCTTATTTCCATCCTCTATTCTTGCTGATTTTTTCAGATTTTCATCTCGCAAACACATAAATGCCGCACCTGCCTGTAATACAGGACATCTCCGAGCAATTTCACCAAACCAACAATCTAAAGCTGATAGCTCGAGCTCATCAGCTGGTCATGGAGGGATATAACTGGAGCCATGTAACTTTAATTACTTTCTCCTTTTTATACATCTTATGATACCATTCCTTTGAAAAGTCCCTTGAGATTGTAACATCTGCCATAGGAACAAAAGGTTGTCACTATTTTTAGTGCACCAAATTATTGTTATCGATGTGGAAACATGGCCTCTATTTTGGAGGTTGACGACTGCAGAGGGCACACGTTTATCCAGGTGCTTATCTGTCTTTCTCCTTTGAGAAATGCCTTTTGTTATAATCTAACTTTGAGTCTTATATTCCCAGAAATAAGCCTTAATCTACTGACATCTCGCTGCAATTTTTGAATGTGACTGTGAAATGTAAGGTCTAATGTGGTCAATTAATTACAAAACATGTCATTGCAGTTTGATCCAGCTCCAAGAAGGGGAGAACCGGATGTAACACGAAGAACCCCTGATTACTTCTTATAAAAATGGTCAACTATTTCTGTTGTCTTCCAATGCTTGTTTTGCTATATTTTCCATCTGCTGTCGAGATATGAGCATAATTATGGCAAAGCTAGCTACTCTTGGGAGGTAATTCATGGACCAAGAAGCTTGTAAAACGCTAGACCAGGTCCCCTTGGTTTAAATCATATTCTAACCTATGTTAGGAATTGTTAGAGTGGGAAAGTGGAGCAAGCTGTGTTGTATCATTTCATGGAGACTTCTTTTCGGTTGTTCCATTCATGTTCTGATCTTCAGTCTTAGTGTGATATTTCTCTCAAAGTTGTCATATGTTGTTGCAAGGAAGTATGTTGTGTAAAGTTAAAAATCCACTTTACAGTGTAATTTTTACCTTGTTAATGCAGCCGATCCTTGTGAAGTTGGTTTCTTTTCTTTGTGATGATCAACACTTATGCAGTTAGACCATTTAGATGATTTTAGTTGTAGAGTTTATCTGGAGGATGCAAATTCAGTTGATGTGATGTAGACATGGTCTTCCACAATTGTTGGGGATTTGTTGGTATGGTTTGCCATAATCATTGAGTACGCAATCTGAAATCATTGACATTGATCAATAACTATGTAGAGTATGGAGCATGCTTTGTTACTTTTGAAGTTATTTAATTAGTGGTTTGAATTTCAGACACCGAACGGCAGTCTGATTGATGGAGAAATATTCAAAATCTTAGTGGTGCGACCATTTATATGCAGTAGGTACTAGTGGAATAGTCGTGAAGAAAGAAATAGTTGCCAGTCCTGTTCCCGGACACTTCAGGGAGTAAAGTGAGTATGTGTTTTGTCCATCACCTAGTAGAGCTGGGTGAGTTACCCCAGTACAACTGGGGTGCTAGTGTTCTGGCGTACCTGTATAGGAGCATGTGCCGGGTGAGCATAGGTCCATCGGTTGATATATGTGGTTTTCTGCCCCACCTACAGGTGACAAAACTTCTGAATACTTTGTTCTTTACTCCAAATTCTATATCGTGAAATGACTCATAAATTTTACATCAACATTTTATCTTAGGTTTGGGCCTGGCAGCGGATCATGTCGTTGCAGTCACCACTACCAGCACTTCCGCCTGGTCAGCATTATCCGTTTCTCCATTCAGGGGCGTGGGAACTACCGAGGGACGGATGCTCACCATAATCTCCCCCTTCTCAGTGATGTTAGATATGTTGGTGGACGGACAGGTAAGTATGTACCGACACTTGGTTGTTTTAAATTGAGTTGTGTTTTGCGTACTAACTTTTATGTTATTATTTGGTAATTATTCTGGACGCCATACAACATTGAGTTGCTTGCTCAGCTACCCGTTTGTTGCTCAGTCGACCGGTTGATTTGGAGCACCTCCATCCCAATGATCTTCTGGGATCACATTGAGTATAATGACATGGAGCGTGTTCTTTGATAATTTCGCCGTCCCCAGCGTATACCAAGGGAGCCTGGTTAGGAGGCTACACACTATCAGCGAGACGGCCGTGCCAGGGACCAGCAGTATATGGGATGGCTACAACCGCAGATAATTTATTGGGAGGAGCGAGCTGAGCGTATTCCGCTACCACCTACAATTTTCTAGGAGGGCACTATTCATCTGTATGGTGAGTGGTACCACCGTCAGACCCGACTGATGATCGGGAACCCCGTACATATACTTGAAAGAAATTAGGCCTGCATGAACCTTTTAGACCCACCCTTTATATTTCGATCCCGTTAAAAAAAGTTTTGGAAAAATAGTTGCCAGAATTTAGATTCACTTTTTGGAATTAAACAGGCTAAAAGATCCTATTTGCAAATTGCCCATAGTCATTACCAGTTTTGCATCCTGTGCCAAATCGCCCTATAGGCTATAGTCATGACTTGTTTTGCATCCTATATAAAAAGAAGTCACGATTCATTTTTTTTAATTCTTTTGAATTGTTAAAATTGGTTAAAGGTGAAAGTATATCTATGAATGTAAGAACGTTATTAGGTAAACAAAATCAGAACATGAAGAACGATGCCTATTTGACGGGATAGACAAACAAAACTTGCTATGCTGCAAGTTTCTAGGAGTTAATTTATTAATAAGATGACATTGCACTCTAATGAGAGGATTTAGTAATTCTGCTTCAACATAGAACTAAGGCCGCCATCGTCAGCCAAATTATGACCGCTAATGTAAGCTGATTCAACATAGGAAAGTGCAGCTTGTAAGATATGCTCCAACGAAGCGGCATCATTGCAGCCGTAGGCTTTGCATACGAGTGGCATCGCAATGCCATAAGGTGACACGCCGTTCACCCTGATTCTGTGTAGCCCTAGCTCGCGCGCCGCTGAGGCCAACGAGGCTGCCCCAGCAAGAATAGCATATGATGGATCCCTTAACTTGTGTTAGCAACCATGACTCGAGCTGCATGCTTGACGGCTAATGCCGATTCTCGCATGTTGATGGCCATTGTCCTGTCAAAGGCCGTCACATCCATGTTGAGCACACTGCAGAAGTTCAGTGTTCCGACATTGCTAAACATGATGTCGAGAGTGCCGTGTTTTTCAACAGCGTAGGCGACAGTTTCCTCGACTTGTTTCTCGTCAGTTACGTCGCAGTGGCGGTAGCTGGCCTTGTCTGTTACGAGGGACGCCACTATTTGGAGAGCAAGTTCGTCTTGAATGTCGGCAATTACAACGCGAGCCCTATGTTCCACAAACAATCTTGCAGTTGCTTCACCTATACCACTTGCTGCACCCGTAATTACAGCCACTTTACCCTCCAACCTGGTGCAATAATCAAATGAAATAAACCAAATATTACTACTAAATTTTAATTTTGTGATGCATGAACATTTTACACTTCAAATTTGTACCGAGCTAAATAATTTGTGTTGGGCTAAACTAGCTCAAATACACTCTTAATATGGTTTGATATGGTAAGCTTTGGGCCAAACCCGCACGATTTCTTCCAAAAGGCGTTAAGAGATCCATACACCTTATATATAGACTACAAATCTTTTTTGTTCCCTCACCGAACCATTTGCATCTTTTCCAAAATCATGTATAAGGTAAAACGGAGTAGACATGTACGCTAGAGACGTCCTGCTGATAGTGAAAATATTTGAGACAGCTAGCTAATTCAAATGAGCAGGAGACCGAAAACAAAAGCACCATTTAAATAGTAGTACTGTATCATTAGCTGAGCTTATTTGCCATTGCGAGCACAAGAGGAACTTCCTTGTTACATTATAGAGAGTTGTCTGCTGGCTGAGGCTACAGGACAATAACTTCTCCCCTGCATCCACAAATACTTATATATTAATATCCGGCAGCCGAATTGAACTGTTGTATTCAGTGCTTTTTTCTTTTCTTTTTTTGGGGGAAGTTCTCCATTTAATTTTGTTGCTTCCTCAAAACTAACGTAGGGCGGGTCATGGGCATTTAAGAGGCATGAAATTAAGTATGAACATATATGATTAACACTTGGTAGACATGCAATATAAACCAGAATGCAAAAAAACACTTGGTAGCCATGCAATATAATTGCTCTCTTCAACCAGAATGCATAATCACTCTTACATTCAATAATACCATATAGTCCCTCCTTTCAAAAATAATGAATCTTTCATTTTTTGGGAGTCAAATAAGGTTTTCCTTCATCATAATTTTTGCAAATAATTTTTAAAGTATTGCAATTTGCAACCTATAGTACTTCTCAAAATATGTAAATTTTATTCTAAAAATTTTAAAAAAAATTAAAATCTATGTGAATTCACATCGAAAATTAGTTAAATTTAACTCGCATTCTGTGAAAAGATTCAAACAAATTGGAACGGATGGAGTATTAAATGCCCAGGCTTCCTCAAAACTTACGTTTAATAAACTCGGAGGGATATTTAAGAGGCATGAAAGTATGTATACACATTATTTAAAGTTGGCAGGCAATATCAACTTTTTTAAGAGAAATATCATTCTAAATATTTTCTTCAAATTGAAATAGTTATGCCTAACAAAGAAAATTATCGTAACATGATTCTAAGACCAACAGTAATAACTGATTGTTTAAAAGAAATTGCTTTAAGAACTTTTATGACGTTGGAAAAAGAGAGGGCTCGAAAGGGAGGAGAAATAATTAAAAACTCGAGGGAGATAAAGCTCGTCAAACGTTAAATTCGTTAAATTTAATTTATTCTTGAATTCATGAACTTTCTTTTACTGTCTCTCGTTAATCATATTTTGGACACTACCATCCAAATATTTCGGTCACCCCATTTATATTCATCGTAGGGTTCGGACAGCAACGAATTTAGAATTTTAAAGTTATAAGTGCTATACTCTCCTTAAAAACAATTACGACATCCACAAAGAATAAGCGCCCAACTAAAAACTTGATAATGAAAATGGTTAACAAATATGCTATAATCAATGTTATAGTTAAAAAAAGATAATTTATTCATGATTATAGTTTGCGATTTTCATATTTTAATACACAATAATTAAAAAGTTTATTATTTTTGCAGTATATTTATTTCGAAATCAAACTTCAATTCAAAACTATTATCTTTAAATTGAGCATTTTTATTTAATTACAAAAAAGTTTAAATTATATGCAAATTTCCTTGACAATAGGAAAAGATGGAGTCTCCTTTGTTTTGAGTTGATGCGCTGATGGGGTTGAATCTGAAACTGAAATGATGAATTTTGGGACAAAAAATATGTTTTTAATGTTTAAAAAAAAGTTACATTAATTGGTACTTCGCAGTATTATACTGTGAATTGGGTTAACGGAAATTTTGCTGTTAAATCAATTCGCAATATAATACTGCAAATTATTAAATAATTTTTTTAAATGTAATGTACAGTATAGTACTGCGAATTACCTAAACGCGACGTTTCATTAAAGATCTAGGCCCAGACTTATTTTATACAGGCAATTCGCAATACTATACTATGAATTGCCTATATAAAATAAGCCCCTCCTTCTTCCTTGGACAACGACAGAACCTCCAAAACCTCTAATATTTTAAAGCTTCTGTCCCAATTTGGTTTCCCACCCCCGTCTTTTTTTTTTTAAAAAAATAAAAAAAATTGGCCCCACCCGTTAGGGTAAGCATTCGAATCAGTTATCGATAAATTGAATCGATTATTTGTTATCGAAATCGAAAAACTCGAAACCTTATTAAAACAACAACGATAAGCATATGTACAAATCGATAATCGATAAGTAATTATCGATAAGGGTCAAAATTGAATCGATAAATCGAATGCACACCCTAGACTGTAGATACTTGTAAAATGAGTAATTACCTATTTGTGTAGATTAATATAACATACATAATATATACTCTGCTACTATTTTGAAAGCGGCTATACAATATCATTTTCCCTAATCTATACCCTTTCCTTTTACCCCTAAGTCTCTTACCATATTATCTCCTCTACCACATTTAAGGAATGATCATATTTAAAGATCAAGGAAATGAAGTTCAAATTAATGGAAAACAAAATTAGTCATGATGATGTATTTTGTTTTGTTTTGTTTTTTATACCGTTGGAATGTTGGTGGCCTGCATTTGATCCCTTACTTTAGTTTTGTTGCATGTGCTTGTTGATACGATTTTTATGTTATAAATGGTATTTGTCTTATTTTAGCTTCTTTTTGTCCATATAAGTTAGGCGTGTTTATAGTGATATACTTTCAGTGGAATCCCGCAAAATTTCCTATTGATATAATCGATAACCGAATCGATAAGCCCCCAAAATCGATAATGGAAATCAAAAAAATCGAAATCTTATTTAAACGATAACGATAAGCATACGTACAAATCGATAATCGATAAGTAATTATCTATAAGGGTCAAAATCGAATCGATAAATCGAATGCACACCCCTACCACCCGTTCCCAAAAGATCAAGGAGCGAATGTCGTGGCAGTGGATCATGTCGTTGAAACCACCACTACCAGCACTTCTGCCCGGTCAGCATTATCCGTTTCTCCCTTTAGCTATTAGGTGGATTCAGTGGCGTGGGAACTACCGAGGGACGGATGCTCACCGTAATCTCCCCCTTCTCAGTGATATGTTAGATATGTTAGTGGACGAACATGTAAATATGTACCTACAATTGGTTGCTTTAAATTGAGTTGTGTTTTGCATACTAACTTTTATGTTATTATTTGGTAATTCATTTGGACGCCATACAACATTGAGTTGCTTGCTCAGCTACCCGTTTGTTGCTCAGTCGACCGGCTGATTTGGAGCACCTCCCTCCCGATGATCTTCTGGGATAACATTGAGTATAATGACATGGAGCGTGTTTTTTGATAATTTGTCCGTCCCCAGCCTATATCTAGGGAGCCTGGTTGGGAGGCAACACACTATCAGCGAGACGGTCGTGCCAGCATGGACCAGTATTATATGGGATGGCTACAAGAACAAATAATTTATTGGGAGGAGCGAGCTGAGCGTATTCCGCTACCACTTACAATTTTCCAAGAGGGCATTATTCATCTGTATAGTGAGTGGTACCGCTGTCAGACCGGACTGATGATCGGGAACCCCGTACATACACTTGGCAAGCATTACAGATCGTATGCCGGGAGGCACTGATTTTTTGTAGCTTATTAATATCTTATAATTGTGATATAGTGTTATTTAATTACTATTCTAAATGTTTCACAGGTTATTGGTCATCATCGTATCTATCAATTCGCACAAGAGATGCAACAGCGTACCGACAACCCTAAAGTGGTTGAGTGTGGTCGGCAGGTGGCTCAGATGGCTCGTCTGACACTGTTGCAGGCGAGAAATGCCGAGAGGTTAGACCATGAGGCTCAGTATGTGGCTCCAGAGGCCTACCAGCGGGTTAGACCAGTCCCACGAGGGAGGAGTAGGGCACGAGGGAGGGGTGCCCCGCAAGACAGGGGTGCCCCACGGGGTCGCGGGGAGCAACGAGGAGGTGGTCAGCAAGGGGGAGTTGAGGCACCCGTCGACCTACCTGCTAAGGGAAATGACGAGGATTTCAGAGTTGAAGGGCATGGAGATGATCAGCAGGGTTATATGTCCCATGTGGATGAGCCTTCCAGCAGTATGCCTTCGTATGGCCTTCAGCTATCTTTGCCAGCATCGCAGGTCACCCCGTCAGGAGCATTTCGATCATGGGTACATTCGACGGGGATGTAGATTAGAACTTCACATCCCGCCTTTGAGGATCGGCTGACCCAGGACGTGGATGGCGGGCACTGGTTGAGTTATCCCTCAGCGGTATGTTTGTTTTACTTTAATATTTTAATGTAATTTGTTTTCCTTAATGAGCTGCCATTAATTAATTTTAATGGTCTTATGCAGTATTCGTCCCAGCCTATGTTTGAGGATGCGTATACCCAGGAGTTCAACGAGACCACGTTGAGAAAATATTTTTTTCTTAAACACAAAATAAAAATAATACATTTTTCACATGCTAAGATTATTTCTTTTTTTGTAGGTTGTTGACGGCCTGACGCCCTATTCTTCCAATCCTGCCATTTTTAGTGTAGATGCGGCTGCATATCCTCACATAAAGAGGCGGCTTGATGATGATGATGATCCAGATAGTGTGCCCGGGCGACAGGGGATGCGACTTAGGCCAGCAGCAGCACTGAAGCACACAGGATGCGGCACTCACTGCTTTACTTATGTATTAACTTGGCATAAATGGTGTTGTATGTAAATAATTCTAACAATTATGTTTTAATAATAATTATTTTAATTGCGTTTGAACAACAATTTAACTTAAACAGTACAACTCAACCATAAACCTAACAAACCTAACACAAAAATAAATAGTAGAACTAATGAAATGACTTGACAATGTAAACATGAAGATACACTACAACACTCAACATGTAAATGCCATTGCTTAAAATCTTCAATTTCTTGCTTCGATTGGCGCTCTCTGTCCCTTTGCTGCATACACACATCATGAAGATGATACAACTTGTCTTTGTAGTATTCTTGTGCACCTGGTTCCTCAACCCATACCTTAAAATTCATATCGGTAAGTCGGGTTGCCTATAAAACTTGTTCATACAACCCCAATAGCGGCGATAAGCTTCTTCCCAATCATCGTACATTATGCTTTTGATTCCACAGTCGCACTTTGGGGAACGAAAGGGTCGCTGAGACATTTCTTAATGAGAAGTTTGGGTTTATGGAAAAGCTCGATTATTTTATGTTGTTTGTTAAGTGCAAGAAATAACTAGAAGGCGCTCTTTATTTATAGGCAAGAAGTTGCAATAGATAGTAGTATATACCACAATTTACATGCACATTTTCTGAAAAAATAACACCTTTTTTCACATGGTTTTCAGCCTTTTCAGAACGACATGACAACTCAACGATACACAGTATTATACCGCGATTTACATATTGAATTATTCTAAAATAAAACAATTTTTTTCACATGGTTTTTAGCCTTTCCATAACGACATGAAAACTCAAAAATACGTAGGCTTGTACTGCGATTTACATATCAAATTATTCTGAATTAAAACAGCTCTTTTCACATGGTTTTCAACCTTTCCAGAACGACATGACAACTCAACAATACGTAGTATTATACTGCGATTAACATATTCATTTTTTCTGAAAATAATAGATTTTTTATTTTAACGGGTTAACACACACTCAAACACGACAAATCTAAAGATACAAACACTTAAACTAATAAAAACATGACATAAAGATAAACTACTAAAATTATCATTGCTTCTAACGATCCGTTTCCTACCATTTGCTCCAACCACTCGAGTTGGTCTTCCAGTATTTTTTTCTCTTCTTCTACCTCATTGAGTTTTGCCTTCAACTCCTCATTTTATTGGTTGGTTTGAAGCTCCTGCTCATGTTGCCTCGAACACATAACATGAAGATAATTAATTTTCCTTTTGTAGTACTTTTGTGTACACTCTTCATCCTTCCATACCTCAAATTCACATGTATCCTTGTCGGGTTGCTTGTTAATCTTGTTCTTACATGCCCAGTAGTGGAGTCCACCCTCTGGCCACCATTTGAACGAACTGCATTTTTCTCCGCAGCAGCACCTTGGGACGTAAATGTTGTATTCAGACATTTCTTATAGAGAAACTTTGGTTAAGCGAAGAATATAAGTAGCATGCGACCGTTATTTATAGTCAAGACTTCATACAAAATGTAGTATTATACTGCGAGATACATAACGGTAAAAAATAAGATGTAACAACATTGTGGAAATTTCTTTTACTGTATATATCTTTAAAAAAACACAAGTGCAAACATGTATTACAAAAATAATACCAAAATAAAAGTCTATGAGTATCCTTGATAGCTGGGTACATTGGATGAACTTGCACCCGGATTACCACCGCCACGCACACTATCTAAAGGACATTTACGACGATCGTGTCCTGTTTGCGAGCATATGCCACATTTACGTGCATAAACTATGTCACCAACATCCATTTGGTTCAGTATGCACATTCTCTTTTTCACTTGCATCTGGCGCAAATAGTCGTTGTTACAAACCATCTTAAAAGGTTCCGGCGGCCAATAATGCTCAACACCTAATGGTTGCAGCGTTCCACTATATGTGGCTACGTATGCAGCAACACTGTATTGCCTATCAATATATTTTGTTTCCCCATATCCAACTTGTTGAAAGCACTTCAACGCATGTGCGCACGGCATGTGGTAGATGGTCCATTTTCCACATGAACACAACTTTCTAGTTTCATTCACCGTAGGTAGATTATTGCCACGGTGTCCGAATAGATATCTTAACTTCAAAAACACCCTGTTCATGATCGTACTGAAGAAATGAATGCCACTGTGCTCGCCTCCTGGACCTTTAAAATCATATTTTGGGTATTGGCATAAATTCAACACCCCAGTCCATCAATGCTGAGAAAGCTGCATGCCTTTCAACAAACCTCTCCGCGCTTTGTTTGAATGTCATGTGGACCATGGCATTGACAGGCAGTCCACGGATAGACTTCAACAAGCCGTTGAATGACTCTGACATGTTTGTAGTGAGGGCTGTTCATCGTCTGCTGCCATCAGCATGCAATGTCCACATGTGAAGCTCATGCCTCATCAACCAAATATAGTCTCTTGGTTCTAACTGCCAGATCGCTTCCATGCGCCTCGTGAATTTGCATTGCTGGTGCTCATTTGCAGCCATCCACATTAAGTGATGCAAGATCTTGTCAGGAAATGTCTTTTGAAAATTGGCCTTCAGGTGCCGCACACAGTAACAATGGTATGTATGGTTCCTACTATTTAGGCAAGTGCACAGAACTTAAAATACCACCCCACTGATCAGATATTAGAAAAATACCTGAATTTTGTTTGACAACGTGCTGCTTCAAGTGGTTCAAAAAAAGCATCCACGTCTCTTCGCTTTCGTTGGCACATATGTCAAAAGCTAATGGAAATATTTGCCCATTGGCATCTACTGCAACTGCAATCAAAAGCTTAATATCATAATTTCCATAGACATGAGTACCGTCTATTGAAATAACAGGACGACAATGCACAAAACCATCAATTGCCAGTTTGAATGACCAAAACACATAGCTGAAAATATTCGGGTTTGTCCGAATTCCGCTCACGCCTCCATTCAACAACAGTCCCGGGGTTAAGGTGTTGCATTGCGGCCATGTACCTGGGCAGATTTGAAAAAGATTTATCCCAGTCGCAATAAATAAGTTCAAAGGTACGTTCGCGACCGAGATATGCCTTTCTTTTGGTTATAGTACAACCATACTCCTGGTGGATGACTGTAATACACTCTTTAATCTTGAACCTAATGAACATTTCCAAATATGGAATCAAGACAAGAGAAATCAAGTCCATATCCAAGTTGAAGTGATTCTCATTGTATGTGTCCATTTCACATCTGTGCTCACTAATAAATTTACCAACTTTCCACAAATTGGATTTATTCTTGGTGGCACACAACATCCAGTGACAACCCAAAAACCACCTACGGCATACAACCTTGTATTTCTCCGTAGTTGACTCACTTACCGTCATCTCACGGTACTCTCTTATACTATAGATTTTTACAGCCATAATTAGGCGAGTTTTATCGGGGAAATGCATGCCCTTTGTCATAGTAGATGGTCTAGACTCATCCCACATCTGTGACCGAAATTCATCATCATCCCTTATGAGGGCATCCACGTTCGGCATGCTTGGAAAATTATCAAGGTAGGGAATACCGCTCATATAATGGCACGTGGGACTCGTACACTTTTGGTCTAACGGGAGGTGGAAGAACATGCTCCCTCGTCAGCTCAGGTTCAATATTCACATGCTCCATCGTCAGCTCAGGTTCAAAATTCACTTCCTCCTCCTCATTATCGCCCTCATCATGGAAGGGTGTGTCATTCCCAAACTGATCTGCATTATTATCATAATCACTATCATATTCCTGACTCTGCGCATCTGCCAAATCACGAGTAAATACGTCATCTATGGAAAATCATCTTTCACCGCACAAAAAGAACAAAAAGATAATTTACCCAAAACTCTAGAAAAATACTTTAGATAATGCCATATCATTTTACTTACAAGTCGTATTGTCTTGACATTTCATGATGGATATTTTCTTGTTGGGCACGACTCTCGCATGGACCACCGTGGTCCAATACTCCATAACTACGCATATTCCAACTAGGGGCGGGGTCATAACTTGTAAAATTCATATCCCGATGGTACACCCTATGAAAAATATGAGTGTTAATACAAATCCAATTCAAACATAAAATAAATATCGCTAAAGCGTAGTAAAATTAAAGTTTACCAATCGTCTTGTTGATTATATAAAGTCAAAAAATTATATTGTGGCTTCTCATTCGCCGGTGGTGACAATTTTGAATCAAGGCAAGCTCTTTCGTCAGCAATCTGTCAGGCAAAAACTGCTCCAGAATAACCACCCGATGATCGGGGGTTATCCCTGCTATGCACGCCCTCATTACTGGGAACGTCTTCCACCTTGACGTATATTTTCAATAATTTTATTAAAATAAATTTCCTGTATTCATCAGGAATCCGCAAAAAGTCTCTAAGAGTTTCATCATCCTCGATGTTAAACTCAGGATAATAAGCAAACCCTTACGGATTCACTGAATACGGAAATCTCCCGGTTACTTTAAGGTTAATCGAACGCCTCCTCACACTTATTTTTTTTTACGTAACAATGATACCAATGTATTGTTTTTCATAGTAAGCGGCAATTTAACATGACACCATGGAGGTGAGCTATACCTCATAAAGTTATACTCCACCATAACCTCACCCCCCTATATAGTGAAACCCTTACTTTTGGAACTTCAGACATTGTAGAAAAATGATTGATAAGAAGAAGAGAGAAGTATAAACGTATGTTTGAAGTTAAGTATTGGATGAATGTTCATGAAAATGAAACGCCTATAAATAAGGCAAGTCCGAGCTTGGGGTGTAGAATTTTTCTAAGAATTCGTAGTACAATACTACGTTTTATGTATTTGAATTATTATTATGTTAGTTAAATTATTTAGGTGGGTCCAAAAATCATATGGCAATTCGCAGTATAGTACGACGAATTAGTAATTCGCAGCACTATACTGCGAATTGCCTTAGTAAATAAAGAATGGGCCTAGATCTTTAATGAAACGTTGTGTTTAGGTAATTCGCAGTACTATACTGCGAATTACATTAAAAAAATTATTTAATACTTCGCAGTATTATACTGCGAATTGATTTAACGGTAAAATTTTCGTTAACTCAATTCGCAGTATAATACTGTGAAGTACCCATTAATGTAAGTTTTTGTTTAAACATTAAAAATATATTTTTTGTCCCAAAACTCATCATTAACAAAAAAAGAAGAAAGGGAAAAACACCAATTCATTTGTGGAGAAGAATGGGCCATGTTTTTTTTCTAATGTCCCCGAGCCACGCAATTGTGAAAGAAAGTAAAAATGTGAAGGAAGAAAAGTTAAAGTTAAAAGAGAGGAATAAAATACTGAGGGATCAATGTTAAAATGGTTCAAGGAATCGATCCTGCAACAACATGCATCAAGATAGTTCCTTAATACATTAGTCCATTTTGTTCATGGGTGCTGACTCATATCATTTGTTGCTTTAATTATAGTTGCTTGCATAAAGTAGAGCTTCCATGTCATATAGTACCACGTGGATCTGCCCATGAGTTCAGATATATAAAAAGGAAAAGCACAGATATGTCACTAAAGAGGTGTGAGTGATGGACGTTGGTAGATATAAGAAGAGGTAAAGGGAGACCAAAAAAGTATTAGGAGAGATTAGGAGAGATGATCAGATAGGATATGGGGCAACTTCAGTTTACCAAAGACATGACCCTTGATAGGAGGGTGTGGAGATCGAGAATTATGGTAGAAGATTGGAAAGTAGTCGAGCATATCTCTATTCCGTACTCGGGGTATTAGGATTAGTCTGGTATCGTCTTATTCTAAGGTTGCTAGTATTACATTGTTGGCCCAAGTTCAGTTGAATTTTTGAAGATTGAAAAATGAACTCAGGGATGGACCTGGTCCATCTAGAGAGACACATTGTTATAATCATTGAACATGAGAGGCACGTGAGGAGGATATGCATTGAAGATCACGCAGCAAATATCTTCTGAACTGATCGAAAAGATTGCGTTGAGTTCTAAGGAGGACAATCTCCTTATGAAAAGAGAACACAATCCTAAGCTAGGATAAGGGCTGGAGTTTGTATTGGTTAAGGACTCAAATTGACTAAGGATAAGCATTGGAGTCTCGATCAAACTCTAATTGCTAATCTATTAAATAACTAAGTTATTCTCTTTTACAGGCAATGCACATACACAGATAAAACATAATTGAGAGCAAAAGAGCAAGTCCGTTTTGCTAGCAATATATGTGAGATATAAGTGTACATGCCTAAAGCTACTTGAACGAGATAAAAGAACCAGTTCCATTATGTTTATTTTTATTCTAGTTCAATTGTAGTAGGTGTTTCATATTGTACCTTTCAGCTTATTTAGAAGCAATTGTATTAGGTACTTTAAGTATTCAATTTAGAGTTAACTTAAAGGTGTAGCAAAAGTTGAGGCTTTGTGCCACACAGGGATTAGAGTTAATCCTTAGGTTTACAAAGAGTTTGTAAATGTTATTTTTGGCTCAGTGATTTTAGTGAAGTTTGGGCTCATCTACATATTACCCTCCCTAGACCCCACTTCGTGGGACTATATTGGGTAGTTGTTGTTGTTGTTGTTGTTGTTGATTTTAGTAAAGTTTGGGGAAATCCTACTGAGTAGTAGGTCGTAGTTTTTCACCTTTTGAGCCAGGTGTTTTTCACGTAAAAATCTCTTTGCACTTTAATTTCAGTATTTATTATTTCACAAACTGTTGTAGTTAGAACACTTAGAAGAAGCAAAAATTAGGTACCGCACAAATCCCCCCCTCCCCCTATTTTGTGGTATTGACTTTTAAAATATCAATTGGTATCAGAGCAGGTTATCTTTGAATAGGTTAACACCTTAGGAAAGATCAACATAAGTGCACCACCTGGTAACTGGAAGGACAATCCACTGCTAGGCCTCCACTTTTCAATGTTCTCTACTATTCCTTGTGGAAGAATAGAATGAGAGACCACATCATGGGTGAATACTACGAGCTTTGGAACATCATCGCTGATGGTCCTTTAGCCACAACAAAGAAGATTACTGAAGGGTTGGATGTTCCAAAAACAAGAGCTGATTGAACTGCTGAAGATTTTAAAAAGTGGGAAAAGAATGTAAAGGCAAAGAAATGGCTACTATGTGGACTTGGCCCAGATGAGTACAGCAGGATTTAAAGCTGTAACACTGCCAAGAAAATTTGGGACACATTACAAGTGGCCCATGAGGGAACATCTCAAGTGAAGAGATCAAGAGGAACATTGCTATATTCTCAATATAAGAATTTCACTATGAAGGATGGAGAAACCATCCAAGAGATGTACACTAGGTTCACTACAATGACAAATGAACTTGAGTCTCTTGGAAGGATTATTCTGGAAGAAGAAAAGGTTGAGAAGATCTTAACTAGAGTTCTATCAATTGCCTGAGAAAGCAAAATCACAACTATTCAGGAATCCAAGAATACTACTACCCTAAAATTGGATGAACTGATTGGAAACCTTATTGCCTATGAATTGAGAAGGTAGACAATGAAGATGGATACTCCAAAGAAATGAAGAAGTTTGGCTCTCAGAATCTCAGAAGGATCAGATCTGGAAGAAGATGAAATGGATATAATTACCAGAGATTTCAAAAAGTATCTTATGAGATGAAAGAGTCCTTCAAGAGGAGCAACCTTCGACAAACCTAGGACTCCTGAGAAGCAGACAAATGATGGTTGCTACAAGTGTGGTAAGAATAACCACATGATCAAGAACTGCCCTCAATGAGAGATTGAGTGGAAGAAAGAAAGAGCTGAACAGAGAAATAGAAAGAAGGAACATGTCCAACCAAGAAGAAACAAAGGTTCAACTAAAGACATGGTTGTTGCATGGGGAGAAACATCAAATGAGGACTCAGAAGATGAAGCTGAAAATGCGAAAGCACTTATGGCCATCGGAGAATCAGAGGATGAACGGAAGGTAAATATCCTACATCTTAAAGAAAAGATTAAATTTTTGTCTAAGAAAGGTTGGCTGAGCTATTATTGGACTTCACTGATGAGTTTGAAATAATAAACAGTGAGAAAAATGTTTCTGTCTAGGGAATGTGTCATCCTAGAAGCAAAATGCAAAAGGTTAGAGTTTACGGCTGATGAGAGTGACAATACAAATACTGAGTTGAAGAACCAGGTTCTTCAACTTGAAAATAATATCCTACAACTTAGATCCCAAAATATTAAACTGAAATTAGGGACATGAAAGAAAATGGCTGATCAATCATTTCTCACCCTAGAATAAAATCTAGGAAAAATGAAAGATGAACTGTATAAGAAAGATGAATTGATTAAGGTCTTAAAGAAGATTTAGGAAAGGTGAAGCATGAACTAGACAGAACATGCAAATGGAACAAGGCTTCTGATACACTCTCCTGGCTGCAAGAACATCACAGCAGCAATAAGAGAGGACTTGGATTTGGGACACAAGATCCAAAATGGGATCCCAAAAACAAGTACCTCACGCTTCATGAAAATAAAATCTACGCAAGACTGGCCCTTACAAAAATGAATGCAATGTAAAAGAAACGGTCACTCAAAAGAACAAAGCCTTTGTTCAAGAAAACACAAACTGCCTGGTTGGGTAAAGAAAAATTTAAATCATCCTTTTGCCCATAGAAAGGGACCCAAACTAGATTGGGTTCTTAAGACTAACCCATGATTTCATTTTGCAGGTCCAAGTGAGGGGAGTAGCCAAACATGGTACATAGATAGTAGCTGCTCAAAACATATGACTGGGAATAAGAACCAATTCCTTTCACCTGATAACCTAAAAGGAGGTAACGTCTCTTTTGGAAATGGAAAGAAAGATGAGATCATTGAAGTTTTGAAGATTGACAAATAAACTCAGAGATGGACCTAGTCCATCTTGAGAGACACATGTGTTATAGCCATTGCACATTAGAGGAACGTGAGGAAGATATGCATTGAAGATCACACAATAAATATATTCTGAACTGATCGAAAAGATTGCATTGAGTTCTAAGAAGGACAGTCTCCTTATGAGAAGAGAACACAATCCTAAGCTAGGATAAGGGTTGGAGTTTGTATTTGTTAAGGACTCAAATCGACTAAAGATAAGCATTGGAGTCTCAATCAAACTTTAATTGCTAATCTATTAAATAACCAAGTTATTCTCTTTTACAGGCAATGCACATACGCAGATGTAAAACATAATTGAGAGCAAAAGAGTAAGTCTATTTTGCAAGCAATATATGTGAGATATAAGTGTGCACGCCTGAAGCTACTTGAACGGGATAGAAGAACCAGTTCCATTGTGTTTATTTTTATTCTAGTTCAATTATAGTTGGTGTTTCATATTGTACCTTTCAGCTTATTTAGAAGAAATTGTATTAGGTACTTTGAGTATTCAAGTTAGAGTTAACTTGAAGGTATCGTAACAGTTGAGGTTGTGTGCGACACTAGGATTAGAGTTAATCCTTAGGTTTACAAAGAATTTTCGCGATTTTTTCACCTTTTAAGCCAGGTGTTTTCCACGTAAAAATCTCTGTGCACTTTACTTTCAGTATTTATTATTCCGCAAACTGCTGTAGTTAGAACACTTAGAAGAACCTGGTTCTTCTAAAGCGAAAATTAGGTACCACACAAATCGTCCTCCCCCTCTTGTGTGATATTGGTGTTTCAAACATCATACATGTTGTTTTCCTATAATCTTCCGCTTCGGTTTCTGGTATCTTGTTGTTGTTACTACTTATTGCTATTCTTCATTCCATCAATTTTACTGGCTTTTAGATTGTTGTTATTATATTTTTGGCCTTTGTTTCTGATATTGTTAGTTTCTATTATTTATTTTTATGTTTCTTGCGCTGAGGTTTTAAAGAGAATAATATCTACATTTTCAGAGGTAAGGGTAAAATTTGCATACACATTATCCACTCCACTGAATTTTTTGTTATAGTTATTGTTGTATTTATAATTATCACTGGCAAATCTGTGACTACAATGACTATATTATGTGCTAGTTCCTTACAACTTACTTAAGGTGGCTAATATATTTAACATTTAAAGATACATGAAAGTATGTAAACATATAATTAACATTTCCTAAACCATACAAAATTAGGAGAATTTTAAATAATTAACTCAATTATATTAACGTGTGCATTTCGGCGAAGCTATAGAATACAAATTATCTAGAAATATAGGAAATTTGGGTCCACTCATAAGGGATGCTTTAAGGCCCAATATGATTATTCGTTAACCCTAATAGACCTTATATAAGCATATTTATAGCGTACAATAAAATATACTTTACACAATATTTTCCTACTCTCTTTGTGGAATACTGGAATATACAGTTGCTATGGCATACCGTGACAATCATTGTCGGCCAATAATTTCATTCGAGGTTCATTCGTCCACGCGAAAAAGTAAATTTTTATTTTATGATTAAGGCATTAATGTAATGTGTTTAGTTTATCATGTTCTTTCATTGGCATCAGAGCCATACGCTAGTTTTCTGGTCCGAGAAATATATGAAAATACAAATTTGTTGTTTGAAATCATGAACTAAGTGTCTATTTCCTCTACACGGAATGAGTTAATTTGTTTAACCTTTGTATGATGACTTTTTATTATTGTGAAATCAGTTTTCAGATCTGATAAAGCAAGAACAGTAAATCAATTTACAATACTATTTTATGGAATAAGATTAAATCGGTGTTTATTCAATATTTAATCTGATAATTTTAATATCAGTTCTTGTTTTCGTAATTGATAAAAAAAATAGTTTTCTTGAACAAGTTTTTTTCGATCAATCGCCATTGACCGCCGCTAAGTCCTCTGCTTTTGGCCAATGTCAAACGGATGGTGGCTGCTCTGGAAGTCATCTCAGACACAATTAATTTGACAGTAAAATGGCGATAAAAAAAGGCTTCTCCATTATTCTAATCACTACCAAGAACCAAAGAAAGAAGAAAAAAGCTTTTGCTCCTAAATTTACTAAAAAGGGGGAGAGGGGGGCGATAGTAGCTTGGTGTTCCATAGCTATGGCATGCAGCAAGACAGAGAAAAAGAAGAAAAGAAACTAGAGTTATTTATTTTTCTTCAATAAAACGAAATATTCTTTGAAACTTTAAAAGAAAAGGAGGGGGGCATGAAAATTTCAGAAGAAAATATATTCTGCAAAACACGTCGTTGGCTGCGGCAGCTAATGCATTTTGAGAGGAAGAAGAAGATAATTTCTCTTCTTAAAAATCCTACCCCTAAATAAATTAGAAAATAAAATAAGTTGGGCTCTTGAGCTGAAGGCCCATTATTCCTTTTAAGAAGATGGTCTAGCTTAATTTTTATTAAGGGGAGACTTAAGAATTGAGCTAAACGCCCACTCGAAATGCTCCTGTATTTATTTCAAATAAATTGGCATCCTAAACACATAACAGGAATTGGAAAATTTTTTGTTAGGTTTGGCAAAGATAGTTCCATTATGTAGCCAAATTTTAAAAAAAAAGTATTCTCTTTTATATTCTCTCTCAAAAAAGAAATTACACGCTTATTTTGACTTCTTTCCCCCACCCCTCCTTTCTCTCCTTATATTTCTTCTTCTACCTCTTATCCTTTGCTCTCATAGTTTAGCAAAAATTCTTGCAAATTATGTTTAAAAAAATGAGATGAAATGGTGAGGTTTGAAATGGTGAGGTTTGAAATGGTGAGGTTGATTTCGCATAAGAGAAAATCGAAAGCAAAAATTAAGAGCAAAATAACATATTTTAACTTTATTTTTCTTCTCTCTTCTTTCTTTTTTGGTTAGATTGAATGGGTGGACGTGGTTGAAACTACCTAAATGAAGTTATATATAAAATTTGTGTAAGATTAGCAAAAACTAAGAGGGAGAGAGAGAAAATATATTTCAACTTTATTTTTTTTCCTCTCTTCCTTTTTTTTTGGTTGGATTGAATGAGCGGGTACTAAACGAGGCTATATACAAAATTTGAATAAGATTAGAAGTGATTTAGAGTAGTTTCAAGTAAAAAATAAAAATCCAACTGCGAAATATGTATATCACGTTTTATATCGTGTACATAAGTGTTTATCACACACAAGTTTTTAAGTGTATATCACGTGTATACAACATAATTTATGGACGCCCATGTATTCCTCTTGTTAATAAGGGACAGTTTGAGGAGCTTAGGGTTGTCAGGGGCATTTTGGGCAAGTTGTAAATCTTTCCAAGGGTATTTTGGAAAAAAATGTAAATCTTTGGCCTAAGCCACGTGCTGACTCTGCTTTAGTTTTGAACGGTCTTTTGCACCGCTCAGACGACTAGACTCTGGTTCTTCCTCGAAGTTGTGACAGCTGCTCAACTCCTCTTCCAATTTCTTTCGTCTCTCCCAATCTTCTCTTTTCCTGGATAGTTTATTGGTGTTGGGTTGTACTGTTATAAGGTGAGTTTTGATTTCTTATTTTCTTGATTTTTGGAATAGTTGTTGCATAGAAATTGTTTGAATTTGTTCCAGAAAAATTGGGACAAATACCTAATTACAGAAGAAAGAAATTACTATAAACTATATAGTAGAAGCGCGAGGGCAGAAACCATTTTATGAAAATACATATTTAGTCATACAATTTGTATCTACTACAAAGAGGCCCAGGAAGTTCCATTTATGATGTTCCTCTCCCAGACTTCCAATCATGATAAAGAGATTAATGTATTTTGTGATGGCAATATTCACGCAACAAATCGGCATAAGTTGACACCTTATGATAGAGGATTAGTTCACTTTTCACCTTTGGTAAAGATATAATATTTGGTGTTATTGTCATGAGAACAATCTAAAGAGTATAGGAGGTAATTTGGTGTACTAAGCTCCCGTTATGCTCGACGTTCGGAAAAGGATCGTATCACAAAATTAAAGGTCTATTGAACGCAATATTACCCTCCTTTCTATTAGAGACCGTCCAATAATTTTTTTAATGCTAGTATTATTTTGACACATGTTTAAACTTTAGCTGCATTAGAAGCCCCTCCCGAATGGGAGTAACCTCAGTAATCTAAGGAAAGAAACAAAAATAGGATTGATGCAAATTTGATTAACATAAAGATGATAGTACAATTGAGAGTATGAAATTCGATCTCATTTGATTTCCCAAAATTCTTATTTACAAAGTTGAACGACAGTTATTGGACCCTTCTTCTAAACCTATCAAAGCATAAAGCTCATCAAATTTGCAAATTATTAGCCTCATGAGTAATGTAGTACTATAACTGATCACATCTTCTTGAAAGCTAGAGCTCCCTCTTTCCTCACAACAACTATATAGAGAAACATCACATGAAGGAATATTATTTATAGCACTCTCTCCATTTAGTTCTCCTGTTTTGGTACCAAATGGAAATTTGTGGTGGAGGAACCCCTAGTTTTCTTGCTAATTGGAGTTTTTTCTCCGGCTCGAGCTTCTTAGTTGAGTCGAAACTTGATTCCAAAAGCTTAATCTGCTCTTGGTTTAGCCTCTTTTTGTTGTGATTTGCAAGTTATGAGAATTCATGGAGGTAGGATGTGTTTGGAACTTTGAATGAAATGATAGCGTAATGGTCTTCTCTTGTTAGCATTTTTATAGGGATTGATGTGGCAAATGATGGGTTGAGTCAAATTTCAGCGGTAAAAAATAGAACATCTTTTTTTGATAACTATGGTGTTCGGTCTAGCTTTTGTGCATCAAGATTAATTTCACGGGATACAAATAGGTACACATAATATACATGAGATATCACTGATGTACATAGAGATATACAACAACAACAACTACCCAGTATAGTTCCACAAAGTGGGATCTGGGGAGGGTAATATGTAGACGGGCCTTACCCCTACCCGAAAGGGCAGAGAGGCTGTTTCCAATCGACCCTCGGTTCAGAGAAAGAAAGGAACAACAAAAACAAAACAAAAGAGCATTAGTAACTTCAGCAGAAATAGCGTAAATAATTATCTAAACATAAGAACCATAAATAAAATAACATGCAATAATATCAGGCAGTAACTACCATAAATAACTACCATAGGGGGACACAATCCAATACACAAATCATCTATGGATATCCCTGCCAAGCCTCACCCAACCCCGGGTGAGGAGTACGAAAAACTCTAGAGGCCCTTATCCTACAACCCTGATACTAGACCTCCAGACTTTGCTTTCAAGGGTCATGTCCTCGGAAACCCGCATTCTAGCCATGTCATGCCTAATCACCTCTCCCCAATACCTCTTAGGCCTCTCTCTGCCTCGCCGTATGCCGACCATCGCCATCCGCTCACAACTCCTCACCGGGGCATCAGGACTTCTCCTTCGCACATGCCCGAACCACCTCAGCCTCGCTTCTCGCATCTTCTCATCCACCGGGGCCGCCCCCACCTTCTCTCGAATAACTTCATTCTTAATCTTATCTAACCTGGTGAGCCCACACATCCACCTGAGCATCCTCATCTTTGCAACCTTCATTCTCTGAACATGAGAGTTCTTCACTGGCCAACACTCCGCCCCATACAACATGGCAGGTCTAACCACAGCTCTATAAAATTTCCCCTTGAGTTTCTGTGGAACTTTCTTGTCACACAGGACTCCTGATGCAAGCCTCCACTTTGACCACCCCGCTCTATAGGTGACCAACGGGTGGGCCGGGCCGGGTCCGGGTCCAATTTTTCTGACCCGTCCGGGCCGGTCCGGTCCGGGTTCAATTAGAGGTGGGTTGTTAACGGGCTGGGTTGATCCGGGTCGGGCCGGGCCGGGCCGGGTTTTTTTTTTTTTGAATTACGTATAGTATAAATATTAAGTTATATTAATACTTTGTAATAATTGAATGAACACAACAAAAGATGGGGAAAAAATTGCACTTATTGCAAGTGCTACTTTATTTCTTAAATTCAAAATTTCAAAACTAAAATGTATCATAATTAGTTTACAATTTACATCAAATGGTTTGCATTGCAATAGAAAGTTCTTCAAAATTAATATGAACCGAATGACCTTCTTCTGGAGAGTTAAATTCGGATGGGTTTCCGTGTGTTAATATATCTCCAAGTTCTTCGTCTTCCGGGCTATCAAGATCTTCCTTTCCTTGATTTCTTCGTTCAGATCTTATCCAATCTCTTAGACACACTAAGACTTCCAAAGCATTGCTTCCCAATGAGTGCCGTGTGTCTCCAAGTTGTTGTCTTGCTTGGCTAAATGCACTCTCGGATGCAACAGTGGAAATTGGGACATTCAGGACATCCCGCGCCATAGCGAAAAGAACGGGAAATTGCTTTGAATTTTCATGCCACCAGCCTAACGGTGAAAATTCCTTGGTGCGAGGCTCCTTTTGCTTCTGCAAGTAAAATTGAAGTTCATCTATATTCCTGCTACTACTTTGAGTGTTAGAAAAAGTTGAAAAAATATTAAAACTATCAATGCCTTCATCATCATCTTCGACTACATTAGAAGTACTACATTGCATAGTGGGATTTGCAGCAGTTGAAGCACGAGCATTATCACATTGAGTTGCATAATAAGTATATAGATATTGTAAATGTTCATTTAGTTGGTTCATAGATTCATACAAATTTGGGCTTTCAGTGGGCCCAATCTCCATATAAGTGTATAAAGCATTCATTAATTGTTGACAATCAGACATTTTAATTGAAGGATTTAAAACTGCACCAATTAAGTAAACAGGAGGAATTGGAAAGAAATATTTTTTGAATTTTGCTTGCATACTTGCAACAACATCCGTATATCTATCTTTCTTCTTAAATTCATATAGTAGCAAAGAAATTTCAGCTATATGTACTAAAGCCAAAGTAATAGTTGGGTAATATGCCCCAGAAAACACAACAGTAGCAGTATAAAATTTATGTAAAAATTTAATCACATCACTAATGACCTCCCAGGTATCAGTTGTTAACATACACCTAGGATCAGTACAATGTGCATTAGCAACTTCTGTTATTGGAAATCTATATTTGTAGCAACATTTTAAAAATATATACGTATAATTCCATCTAGTAACTACTTCGTCGGGCATGAATCTAGGTGTAAGGTTATATTGCATACACTTGTTCTTAAATTCTCTTATTCTAGATTGTCTATTATTTCCCTGAATTACTCCAACTGCTCTTCTAACTAGAGTAATCTCATGTAAAAATAAATCGAGGCCACTTTTAACAATTAAATTGTAAACATGACATGCACATCTAACATGAAAAATATCATCAAGAGGTGGATGTAAATTCAATTTTAAAATTGAAACTGCAGCATTGTTGTTTGAAGCATTATCAAAAGACATACACAAAACTTTTTGGTTTAGATTATAAAATTCGACAACTTCAACAATTGTACTACTAATAAATGCAGCAGTATGACTCTGATCTTCATCATATTTAAAAGCAATAATACGTTTTTGCATACAAGTATTGTCATTTATCCAATGACATGTAATTGTTAAATAATCATTTCCATTTACAGCATGGCCAATATCAGAAGTTAGACATACTCTAGAAGGAAGGTGACTAAACAAATAACGTATGTATGTTTGATATTGGCTGTGAAGTCTAAAGATATCTGATCTACAGGTACTTCTAGGGATACCTTTAAACATAGGATTGTATATCCTTTGAATATACGTAACAAGATAAGAGGAAGAAGCAAATGAAAAAGGTAGACAACCCAAAGCAATCATTTTCGCTAATTCCTCTCGATCCCTTATTTTATCATATTTTAGGAGACCTGCAGTAGTAGGGTTAAGTGTTGTTGCACTTCCATCCCCATTATTTCTCCATTCTATAGGATGATAATTTTGCATATGTCTAATAAGTGTGCCAGTCCCCCCTAAATTACCTCCGGTCAAATGTTTAAACGTTTCATTACAAAGTCTACACTTAACTCTATCACTATCTTCTATCTCATCAAAAAATTGCCAAACAGGACTACTTTTTCTACGATTAGATTTAGAAGTTTGAGCGACTGGTGGTCTTCTACCCCTTGTTGCACTAGCAACTCCAACTCCAATACTACCAACATTTCCACTAGTAGGTGTAGGTGGTATCTCATCTTCTATTCCAATTTCGTTATCTTCTATTCCGAAATCTTGGTGTAATTGTTCATAATCAATATTTACATCTTGCAAATTAGGCGATGATTCAGAAACATGTGTTATTGGTTCATTATTACTATTACTACCAGAAGCTATAGGACTTTTTTTACTACTTCCACTTCCACTCCTACCAGTAACTTTTCTACACGCTCTTTTAGCAGCATTCAACATATTGGAAAAATTAATATATAAGCTAAAATCAAATATGCAATTAAAATATTAAATAAGAGAAAGAGTTGGAGAGAGTGCACCGAATTCGACAATAAATTGAGCACTTGATTACGCAAATCCGGTGTTACCACGAACAAACGTCAAGCAAGTATTTCAATGTTGAACACTTGAACTTCAAGAATCAAGCTTCGAATGCCGATTTCCAAATAAGAAATTACGATAAATTAAATTCGGGAAAATAAAGACAATAAAATTATGAAAGTAGAATATGAATTCTTGAAAATTGAAGAGAAGAGAGTGATTGATATTTGCTAATTTGAGAATTGAGAGAGAGATAGATAATTTTGAGTGAGGAAATGAAGAAGAGGGGAGGGTATTTATAGATTTTAAGAAGGGTTAATAATGTAATTTAAAAAAAACTCAAAATTGGCCAAAAATGCAAAAAGTCCCGTTGGGCAACGGTGCTGGACCGTTGCCAACGGTCAAGTGGGCCCCATGTTTTCAGAAATTTTTTTTTAAAAAAAAAATAAAAAATTTTACCGTTGGGGACCGGTCCGGGCCGGTCCGGGTTGACCGGTTCGCCCGGAATTTTCCTTCCCGGGCCGGTCCGGTCCGGGTCAATTGGACGGAATCGCCTAACGTCCTAACCCCTTTCCTCCCCCTAACCCAGCCCGGCCCCCCCGCTATAAACCGGTCCGGTCTGGGCCGGGTTTGATCGGGCCGGTCCGTGCCGGTCCCGGGTCAACCCGGCCCGGTTGACACCTCTACCCCGCTCCTACGATGAGTGATGTCCCCATCAATCTCTCCGTCCCCCTGAATCACCGACCCAAGATATCAGACACTGTCCCTCTTGGCGATGACCTGAGATCCAATCATCACGTCTCCGCCTACTTCGCTCGGTTCGGCGCTAAACTTGCACTCCAGGTATTCTGTCTTAGATCTGTTTATTTTGAAACCCTTAGACTCGAGAGTCTGTCTCCATACCTCTAACCTCTCATTAACACCGACCCTCATCTCGTCTATCAAAACTATGTCATCAGCAAATAGAGGATACACATGTGGAGTCGTCTTGAACTTGAGTTTTCAATCTGAAATGTGTGATACAAAGAGGAAAAATAAAATTTAATAAATATTTTGATATACACATTATTATTATGTTATACACAGTGTTATATAAATAATATAATTATTAATTATTAATCAAAAAAGGAAAATAATTTTTTGATATAACATGTTTAAGCAAGTCCTAAAATATAAAAATAATAAATATAATTTTGGAAGTAAATAATATTTTGTTATACAAAGAAAATTAATTTTGATATACACAATGAAGAAAATAAATTTTTGATATGTATTTTGGTATACACATGTCCGATGTGCTATGCATTATGATATACAAATAATATAATATTTTTGTTGTGATATACATTTTTATAAATATAACAATAACTATATATATAATTTTATATTATTGATTATAGAATAATATTATTTATATACAAAGAAATAAAATTTTAACATACATGTGGAATACACAAAAACGAACAAAAAAGTTGTGATATATATATATATATATATATTATTATTGTGATATATATTTTTAGCTATTTGATATCAATATCTATAACTAAAACTATTTTTTGTCAATTATATAGGTATTTTGTTATACCATCCCAGTGGCAGATATAATGATCGGGTTAAAGTACCACTATGATCTATGCAGTAATTTTTGGGGGGCTAAAGGCCTGATTAAAACTACAATAAATTTATTTGCTTAACATTCTTAAAATATTAATTTATTTAACATTGAATTTATTAATTAATTTTTTTAACATGCTTTAAAATATTAATTTATTTAATATTATATTTATTTTAATTTGTTTAACATGCTTGAAATGTTAATCCGATTAACATTAAATGTATTTGTCAATTTATTTAACATGCTTTAAAATGTTAATTATTTAATATTATGTTTATTTGTTATTTATTTAACATACTTGAAATGTTAATTGTTTTAACATTACTTTTGTTAATTAGTTTAACACAGGATTTATGTTAATTTATTGAGCAAGAAATAAACATAAATTAGTTTAATATTAACATTACTTGTTAATTTATTTAACATCTATAATATGTTAAGTTGAACATCAAAAAATCATCCATGTCTTTAATCACCCTAATGTAGGCAACCGGGACCCCTTTAACCTCCAAGTAGCTCCATAGAACCTCTCTAGGAATCCTATCAAAAGCTTTCTCTAGATCAATAAACACCATGTGGAGATCCTTCTTCCTATCCCTGTACTGTTCCACTATCATCCTAATAAAGTGAATAGCTTCTGTGGTAGAACACCCCAGTTTGTATAAGTATCGTAATTTATATTAATATAAAGTAAAAATATAAAATAAAAAAATAATCGTGTAAAAAGAGTGTTTGAATAAAAGGATGCAAAGGCTTTACTTTATATTTGAAATTTTGAATATTCCATTAAGAATTGAATACGATGAATATGGAAAAGTTGCGCTTATAATTTGCAAGTTCTTTTTTTACTTCAAACTTACAAATTAAAATTCACATTTAACAACAACTAAATTAAGAAAAAAAGAGTAAAACTAAATTTTCATTGCATAATAATACTTCAAATTAATCTAACAAACTAAAACATTAAGCATAAATATGTCTAATAATTTTAAATAACATAAATTGTCTCAAATCAACCTAAATAAGAATTTCTGGAGGACGCTCAAGACAACTCTTCATATGCCTCCTTAAACAGCCTGTGCCCACACACTTTAGACGAAGATTTAAGATTAGACCACAGTTCTTGCACTTTACTTTGTGAACTTCTTCATTTTCTTTTATCATCTCAAAGCTCACTCTAGAAGTACATGGCATTATTAACTTGAATTGAGAATTTGAGTTTGAGAAATGAGAGATGAGTGAAGAAATGAAGAAGAAGCAGCGGAGGGGGGAGGGGTGTATTTATAGTTTTTCAAAAGGCTAAATTATTAATTATTAAAAGTGCTATTTTTTTTAATAAACATTGCCCAAAAAGGACTATTCTTGCAATTAACCCATTGGGCAACAGTCATATGGCATTTTAAAAAAAATTTTTGAAAATAGTCGTTGAATCGGTCCGGGCCGGTTAATCGGTTCAACAATATACCGGCCTGGTTAATTAGATTTTTTTAAATGGACCAACCCCCTAACCCAGCCCACTCGCCCCCTAACTACCGGTACAGGCTGGTCCGAGTTACAACCGGTCTGGGATGGTCCAGATATGGGTCAGCCCGGCCCGTTAAACAGGCTTAGGTTGAACCCCTAAAGTTTATATCCTAGATCCGACTTTGCTTAGAATGCATGTATTACTACCATGAAATCAATTTATAAACTATGATGAATAGCTAATTGATATGAACCTTCGTTCGTTCTTTCCATACAATTTGTTTTCTAATGGCATCGAAGAAAAGATTAAACTTTTCAAGAAAATGGTAAAAATTGTAGTTTAGAAATTAAAAGGAAATTATATATGATATAGCTCATAGAATCGTATAGGGTTAAGAGATATGGACGGACTTGTTTGAGCACATGGGAATCAACAATATATTTGTTATGAAATATTAGATTATGGTGGATGTACATAACTCATATAACACCCACTACTTTTATCCATTATCTCCATAACTTCCACTACTCCAATACTTATGGTTGTAACTCCCACACCTCCATGATCTCTCCCATGATCTTCCTCCATGATCTCAAAAGCTTAATGACATATTTATGGAATTCTTTTAGTATACCTCTATGTAGTACTATAAATAGAGGATGAGAAATCATTTTGTAATACACTTGGATACATAGAAGAAATATATTCTCTTCTCTATTTCTCTATACTTTGTTGTCTATCTTTTTGTTTATTACTTTGAGCTAAGTTTTGTAACACGTTATCAGCACAAAGCTCTACTATCTCAAGAATCTCTTTGAGAAAATTAAGGTATTTTTTCTCCTCCTAATTTTGTTTTAATTATGTCTGACATTATGAAAAGAAAAATTGTTGCCCTTGAAATTTCGGGCAAGAACTACATGACATGGGTGTTGGATGCTGAAATCCATTTGGATGCAATGGGTCTTGGAGATGCCATTAAAGACAGAAATAATGCATCCACCCAAGACCGTGCTAAGGCCTTGATTTTCTTGCGCCATCACCTTGATGAAGGTTTGAAAATTGAATATCTCACAGTCAAAGATCCACTTATCTTGTGGAATGGCTTAAAGGAGAGATATGACAACTTAAAGTTGGTCACTCTGCCACAAGCACGATATGATTGGGCTCATTTGAGGCTCCAAGACTTTAAGTCTGTTTCTGAATATAATTCTGCAATGTTTAGAATTACTTCTAAATTGAAACTCTGTGGAGATACTATATCTGATTATGATATGCTTGAAAAAACGTTTACAACGTTTCATGCCTCCAATATGGTTCTGCAACAACAGTACAGAGAGAAAGGTTTCAAAAAATACTCTGAGCTGATTTCTCTTCTCCTTGTGGCTGAGCGAAACAATGACCTGCTCATGAGAAATCACGAAAATCGACCCACTGGGTCTACACCATTGCCTTAAGTAGATAAGGTGTATTCCCATTATGCTAAACGTGGAAAAGGCTATGGCTTTAATCATGGTCGTGGTCGTGGTCGGAGTCATGGCCGTGGACGTGGACAAGGAAGAAATTTTCCTGGTGTTAGTCACCCCCCAAAGAGATATAACCACCAAAAGCGGAAATGGAATTATGAGAATCCAAAAGCAAATAGTTCAGAAACTATATGTTATCGTTGCGGTGGAAAAAGGCACTGGGCAAAAATTTGCCGTGTACCAAGACATTTGGTTGAGCTTTATCAAGCATCTCTAAAGAGTAAAGGCCCTGAAACCAATTTTGTCTCTGACAATAATTTTGACATCACCCACTTGGATGTGGCAGATTTCTTTGAGCATCCTGAGGGAAAAAATACATCACTTGATCGGTGATGGATCCATGGTTAAAGAAGATTGAGTAGTTTGATATTTTTATTTTTACTTATTCGTAGTAGTTAATGAATAAACAATTATCATAGTTTACATTAGTTATCTATTATTGTGATATAGTTCAAATTTTATATTTTCTGCTTTAAGCTAGTAAAGCTAAGTATCAAGCAAGTATTCGTTAAAATTATAATATGCTTGAAATAAAATTAAAAAAATATATTAAACAGAATGATCAGTTTCATTTTTGTAATCCTTTCTAATCTGCTCGGTGTTAATGTGTTAGCACATTAAGGTGCTATTATGCTAGTAGTATTATGAACCTGAAACAGATTCACTGCCAACAGCAATTAACTCAATTAGTTGAATCATTCTAGGCGAAACATTCAGTTCAAAACAATTCAACCAATGATCAAATATCGATATGTACCTTAAGAGTTTTATCAACTTGACAAATAATCTGTATTATGGTTTTAAAATATATAACTTTAGATTACATATTCATCTTATGCTTTATTTGTAGCACATTAAATATAGTAATAAAAGAAATATTGTGAAGACTCTTTATGCTACTACTAATTGTTAATACTTTGATATTAAAAGGAGAATAACTATGATAAAAGATATTTTTTTCATAATGACCGCACTGAAACTATTATGTTGAATCATAGACTTAAATTTGTTTATTCTCATATCTATATAAAAAAAATACTAATATTTTTCGTATATTTTTTTTGTATGTCAAACCATGGGAAGCAAATATGGATATCTCACAAAGCAAACTTGGATCAACGTCCAATTGTAAAAATATTTGTTTAATTGATTCATGTACAACACATACGATATTCAAAGAGAAGAAATATTTCTCTCATTTAAGTATGTGTAAGGCAGATGTTACTACAATTTCTGGTAGTAGTAAATTGATTGAAGGCTCCGGAAGAGCAACTATAACTCTGCCTAAAGGAACAATATTTATCATAGAGAATGCAATGTTCTCTTCCAAGTCCATGAGGAACTTGTTGAGTTTTAAAGATATCCGTCAAAATGGATATCATATTGAGACAATAGATGAGAATAATCTTGAATACCTCATCATTACAAAGAATGTCTCTGGCCAAAAGAGGGTTATTGAGAAGTTCCCATCTTTATCTTGTGGCCTGTATTGGACAAAAATTAGTGCAATTGAGGCAAATTCCACAGTAAACCAAAAGGTTACTGATTCCAATACTTTTGTACTTTGGCATGATCGATTGGGACATCCTGGATCAATTATGATGAGACGGATTATAGAAAACTCATATGGGCATCCATTAAAGAATTTAAAGATTCTTTTAAAATGAATTTTCTTGCACTTCTTGTTATCAAGGCAAGTTAATTATTAGAACATCACCAACAAAGGTTGGAACTGAGTCACCTACGTTTTTGGAACGTATACAAGGGGATATTTGTGGACCTATTCACCCACCTAGTGGGTCCTTTAGATATTTTATGGTCTTAATAGACGCATCCTCTAGATGGTCTCATGTGTGCCTATTGTCATCACGCAACCTTGCGTTTGCAAAATTAATGGCACAAATAATTCGATTACGAGCACAATTTCCTGATAATCCAGTTAAGTCTATTAGACTAGATAATGCTGCTGAGTTTTCATCCCAAGCATTTAATGATTATTGCTTATCAATTGGGATAAAAGTGGAACATCCTGTAGCTCATGTTCACACTCAAAATGGTCTTGCAGAATCTTTAATTAAACGTCTGCAGTTGATTGCAAGACCATTACTCATGAAAACGAGGCTGCCCACTTCGGTTTGGGGTCACGCCATTTTGCATGCAGCAATGCTAGTTCGTCTCAGACCGACGAATTATCACAAATATTCCCTGTTGCAATTAGTTTTGGGTTATGAACCTAATATATCCCATTTAAGAATTTTTGGATGCGCAGTATATCCGCAAAGAAGGTTAGGAATATATGTTGGGTTTGAATCGCCCTCCATTATTCGCTACCTCGAAACATTGACAGGGGATTTGTTCACTGCACGATTTGCAGACTGTCGATTCGATGAGACACTTTTCCCAAAATTAGGGGGAGAAGTTGGTGAAACCAAACGGGAAATTTTGTGGAAAAATCCATCATTATCTCATCTTGATCCACATACCTCTATTTGTGAAAAAGAGGTGCAAAATATTATCCATTTGCAAAGAATAGCAAATCAAATGCCTGACGCATTCACGGACTTGAAAAGGATAACAAAATCTCACATCCCCGCAAAGAATGTTCCAATCCGTATTGATGTCCCTATTGGACAATATTCTAGTGTCATATCTAATGAGTCGAAAGCACGCCTAAAACGTGGCAGGCCATTAGGTTCCAAAGATCGAAATCCTAGAAAAAGGAAAGCAAATGATCAAAATGACACTACGAAAGAATCTCATGAGGAAATTCACGATTTAATAAATTATGAGATTCATGAAGAATCCATTGAGCCCGAGACTCAGGAAAATAAGGAACTATCAATAAATCCAATCGATATTGAGATAAATTTTAATCGAGTGGATATAGTGGTGGATTATGTCTTTGCATATAATGTTGCATCTAGCATTATGCAAGAAAGTGAGGATCTTGAACCTCAATCTGTTGGAGAATGTCGACAAAGACTTGATTGGCCAAAATGGCAAGAAGCAATCCAATCAGAATTGAATTCACTTGCAAAACGTGAAGTTTTTGGGCCTATAGTTGAAACACCTAATAGTGTTAAGCCTGTTGGCTATAGATGGGTCTTTGTACGCAAGAGAAATGAGAAAAACAAGGTACAAAGATATAAGGCACGCCTTGTTGCACAAGGATTTTCTCAAAGGCCTGGTGTCGATTATGAAGAGACATATTCACCCGTAATGGATGCTATAACTTTCCGTTATCTCATTAGTTTTGCTGTCCTTGAAAAGCTTGACATGCATTTAATGGATGTGGTTACTGCCTATCTTTATGGCTCATTGATAATGAGATATACATGAAAATTCCCGATGGATTCAAAATGCTAAACACTCATAATTCAAAGTCCCGGGAAATGTTTTCAATCAAATTGCAAAGATCTTTGTATGGTCTAAAGCAATCAGGACGAATGTGGTATGATCGTCTTAGTGAGTATTTATTAAAGGAAGGCTATATAAATGATGTCATTTGCCCATATGTTTTTATAAAGAAAACAACATCAGAATTTGTTGTACTTGCCGTATATGTCAATGACATAAACCTTATTGGAACTCCCATAGAACTCCAAAAGGCAATTGATTAATTAAAGAAGGAATTCGAGATGAAAGATCTCGGAAAGACAAAATTATGTCTTGGTTTGCAAATTGAATATTTGGCAAACGAAATTTTTGTTCATCAATCTGCCTATATAGAAAAGGTATTGAAACGGTTTTACATGGATGGAGCATATCCTTTAAGTACTCCGATGGTTGTTCGATCACTTGATGTGAATAAGGATCCATTCCGACCGCAAGAAAAGAATGAAGAGCTACTTGGTCCTGAAGTACCATATCTTAGTGCTATTGGCGCACTAATGTATCTTGCAAATACTACAAGGCTTGACATAAATTTTTCAGTTAATGTCTTAGCAAGATATAGCTCTGCTCCCACAAGGAGACATTGGAATGGAATCAAACATATATTGCGGTATCTAAAAGGGACTACCGATATGTGCTTATTTTATAGCAATAATTGCAGTCATGATCTTGTTGGTTATGCTGATGCTGGATATTTATCTGACCCACCCAAGGCTCGATCTCAAACAGGTTATGTGTTTATCTGTGGAGGCACTGCCATATCTTGGCGATCGACTAAGCAATCAATTGTGGCTACTTCATCTAATCATGCTGAGATAATCGCTATTTATGAAGCAAGTCGAGAGTGTGTGTGGTTGAGGTCTATAATACATCATATTCGAGACAAATGTGGTTTGAAATGTGACAAACTACCCACGATTTTGTATGAAGATAATGCAGCATGCATAGCCCAATTGAAGGGAGGATTCATAAAAGGAGATAGAAAAAAGCATATTTCACCAAAGTTATTTTTCACACATGATCTTCAAAAGAATGGTGATATCAATGTGCAACAGATTCGTTCAAGTGATAATATGGCTGATTTGTTCACAAAATCTCTACCAACGTCAACCTTCAAGAAGCTGGTACACAAGATTGGAATGCGAAGGCTCAAGGATGTGAATTGATGCTCTTTTCAGGGGGAGTTAATGCGCGTTGCACTCTTTTTCCCGTACAAGGTTTTGTCCCAGTGGGTTTTCCTTGCAAGGTTTTTAACGAGGCAACAAAAAATGCATTTTGTTAGATATGTGTACTCTTTTTCCTTTTCTAGAATTTTTTTTTCCCATTAGGTTTTATTTTAGTTAAGGTTTTAACGAGGCACATTATCTTTGGACATCCAAGGGGGAGTGTTATGAAATATTAGATTATGGTGGATGTCCATAACTCCTATAACACCCACTACTTTTATCCATTATCTCCATAACTCCCACTACTCCAGTACTTATGGTTGTAACTCCCACACCTCCATGATCTCCCCCACGATCTTCCTCCATGATCTCAAAAGCTTAATGACATATTTATGGAATTCTTTTAGTATACCTCTATGTAGTACTATAAATAGAGGATGAGAAATCATTTTGTAATACACTTGGATACATAGAAGAAATATATTCTCTTCTCTATTTCTCTCTACTTTGTTGTCTATCTTTTTGTTTATTACTTTGAGCTAAATTTTGTAACAATATTTAATTATTGCTAGCCTTTTTTAGATAATTAAGCTCTCGTCCGGATATAAATTTTGGCCACCTTTTAAATAAAAAAATTAAAAACATTGTTTGTTCAGGAAATTAGCCAAATTTCTTTTTCCAGTTCCAAAAATTGGCCCTTCCACTAACAAAACTTCATAGTTTTTAAAGTAAAATGCATGTTCGAACACAATTTCAACTCTCAAAAAAAAAAAATTTCAACATAACTTAATTTTTTTTTTGAGTTTCAACCAAATCTATGTTCAAATGCTAACTAAGTGTTTTCGATTTCTTTTCCTTCATGTTTGGTGGAAATGATAGCAAGTAGCCATTTTAAAGCATGCTGTTTAAAATATATCTACAGTTTACAATTTATTTAAGGATTAGTCAATTTTACTTAAATTTCAGGATACGATGTACTAGAGTACCTCAAAATTCAAATTTCAGGACATCGTGTCCTTAACTTTGAAAATTGTGTCCAAAAGTTCGAATCTTATGTCCTGAATTTAAATTAGTAGTTCAGAAATTCAAGACACTTATAGTCCTGAATTTCAAATTAGTAACTCAAAAATTCAATCCACTAAATCTTGAATTTCCAAATTCAAAATACTTAATTCTGAAATTTGGATGAATTAGCTGATCTTAAATAAATTATAAATTATAATATATTTTAAACAATAAGCTTAAAAGTGGCTATTGATGCACTTCACCCTTTAGGCCGAAAGGCCTAGGAATGAGAACGCAAGAATGGTAAAAAAGAAAAGAAATGGGAGGTGTGTGCAACTTTTAGTAACTACTAGGGCCAGTTTCTTTAAACTACAACTTACGAACTGACCATCAAGAAGGAAAAAAAAAAGATCTCAAAATAGTACAAAAATCTTTTGCTATCAAAAACTTCCTGGTATCAATATAAAAAGATGTCAGGTCACCACAATTGAAGAGTCACTATCTTGACTAGGGTCTATGGTTAATTTTTCTCCGTCTGTTGGATAAATCGTATCATGATTATCATTTATTGAAGGCCAAATACATACACAACCTATTAAATTTGATCTAATTTTTTATTTTGACACTTTAACTCAGCCTTATTTTATTTTGGCCCTCCAACTTTATTTTTTTAATTTCATTATGACAAAAGAACTGACAGTATTTCATGTGTGAACTGACATATTGGAAGGAACTGACAGTAAGGGTCATTTTTAAGCCAAATTTCATACTCCCAACATAGAAGCGGATCCAGAATTTAAATTTTATGGATTCAATCTTAATATTTTTAACATTGAACCCATTATATTTTTAAAGTTATGGGTTCATATCTATTTTTTTACAATTTTAATAAATTTTTACTCTGCGTCGAAATTTATGGGTTCAGTTGAACTCGTAGTTATAAAAAAATATATTTCCACGGGAGGGGGCAGAAAAACGAAAAAAAAATATTAATTTCAAATTACAAAAACCAAAAAAATTATTTTTGCGGGGGAGAGGGGACAGTCGGGTGGGAGTGGGGGTAACAACTAGTATTTATCCGCGCTGCATTTTTATCCGGGATAAAAGTTTTTGTGTCAAAGTGGAACAAAAGATCCCATTATATTTTTAAATGTTATGGGGTTATATCTATTTTTTTTACAATTTTAATAAAATTTTACATACAAATTTTTATTTTGCGTCAAAAGTTATGGGTTCAGTTGAACCCGTAATTATTACTAAAAATATATATAAAAATATTTGTTCCCCGGGATGTGGGCAGAAAAAGCGAAAATAATAATAATTTGAAATTACAAAAAAAAGTTTAGGTGGTTGGGGGGGGGGGGGGAAGTGGGGTGAGGGTGGAGGTAGCAGCTGGGTATTTACACGTGCTGTATTTTTATTTTGTGTCAAAGTGAAACAAAAGAAATGAGATTGGAAGGTCAAAATGAAATAAAGCTGAGTCTGCGGCAAGGGTCAGATTGACCCTAGGCTTAATGCCCCAACGAGCACAGTCAGAAGAGAAGCCTTTGGGCAACTCGATAGGAATCAGAGGAGAAAAATAGAGTCATTGCCGTTCTAACCGCTGTCAGAAGACCAGCCGAGCTGCCCTGTCAACCCTTTGCGGCGCTTGCTTCCTAGCTAGAACTCACACAACGCAATTCTTGCCTTAATGGGGCCTTCTGGCAGTGGGAAAACAACCTTGTTAAAGATATTGGAAGAAAGATTGCAAGAAAATGTCAGAGGAACTGTCACATACAATGACATCCCATATAATACAAGTACTAACGTGAAAAATTAAATCAAGTTTAATTATGTATATTTATTTGGCCTTTATTGAAGTACCTCTTTGTGATTTAGTTTGGTTTCATTTCTTATGATATTTTCCAAAGATATATTTTCTGGCCAATTTGTCTCACTATCTAACTCGACTAAAAATTAGAAACTATTTCAAATGAATAATCAGAGAAAAACGTAAGTGGGAAAAGTGGTTTTTCCTTATAATGAAAATAATTTCCACAAAAATATTGTTAAATTTTTTGGGCTAGCTAATAAGCAGCGGTGACTACTTACACATACGAATTGTAGCCAAAAACTGAACAACAATGCGCATTACGGCAAAGTTATTATAGGTTTTGCTTTGCGAACCTTGGCGCAACATGCTAGGTGGTGAATTGAAGTGAATAAATTTCTCAGTTTATAAAGTTTTCTAAAATTATTCCCAAAAACTTAGGAACTGTTATGAAATCTTCTATTTAAGGTGAATGTCTATAATTAGAGAGATTCTAGAGTTCTATTCTTGGTAGCTAAATCATCCCCCTCCCTATAAATAAAGGGGTCTTCTACCATTGTAACACACTCCTAACATTCTCTAAGTATCAATAAGAATACTTCTCTCTCTCTATTCTTGCATTATTGTTCTTGTCTTTATATTATTTCATAACACGTTATCAGCACGAGACTCTACCGTCTCAAGAAGATTAAGCCGCCGTCAATTTCTCCGCATCGGAGCCGCCGTCGTCTGCATCAGTGGAGAAAAGGAAGAAAACATTGAAAATATAATTGGTATACCTTAAAGGTAAGTAATTTACTTTTCCCTTTCAAATTCTTGAAATTCTACGATTTGATTTAATATACAAACAAAGTTTGATTATAACTCTAATGGAGTTTGTAAGAAATTATAACCACATGAAGTGGTAAAATCTCTATGTCCTGCCATGATTAAATTCATGTATGATTGTGGGCAAATAATTGAAAATCCGTCCCATTGAATTTGCTCCATTCCCTTTAGAGAATGTGGAAGCAGTATATGATAAGTCTGAAAGAAGACTAAAATATTACCATGAAGGTATCAATGAATGTGGACGTAGCAAAGAATTCCGTTCAATTGAATTTGCTCCATTCCCTTTAGAGAATGTGGTAGCAGTATGTGATAAGTCTGAAAGAAGACTAATTACCGTAAAGGTATCAATGGATGTGGACATGGCAATAGACGAAGTTATAATCGTCATTATTGTGGTAATGAGAACAATAAGGATTCTCAAAATAATCTTTCACTTTATGAAAGTAATATTTGACACGAGATTGTGTAAAACACATGATTATGATCCATTCCCTGAAGTGAATGTGATAATTGTAATAGAGCCCGTAAGTATGAACACGCTCTTGATGTAAATCTGTTTTATGTCTGACATTATGAAAAGAAAGTTCGTTGCCCTTGAAATTTCGGGCAAGAACTATATGACATGGGTGTTGGATGCTGAAATCCACTTAGATGCTATGGGTCTTGGAGACGCCATTAAAGACAGAAATAATGCATCCACCCAAAACTATGCTAAGGCCTTGATTTTCTTGCGCCATCACCTTGATGAAGGTTTGAAGATTAAATATCTCACCGTCAAAGATCCACCTATCTTGTGGAATGCCTTAAAGAAGAGATATGACAACCTGAAGTTGGTCACTCTGCCACAAGCACGATACGATAAGAATCCAAAAGCAAATAGTTTATAAACTATATATTATCGTTGCGGTGGAAACGGGCACTGGTCAAAGGCTTGCCGTATACCATGACATTTGGTTGACCTTTATCAAGCATCTCGAAAGAGTAAACGCCCTGAAACGAATTTTGTCTCTGACGACAACTTTGACATCACCCACTTGGATGTGGCAGACTTCTTTGAGCAACCCGAGGGGTAGATAGACCACGTAATCGGTGATGGATCCGTGATGAAAGAAGATGGAGCTATTTCATTTTATTTTACTTGTTTGTATTAGTGAATGAATAAACTAATAGCCATCAGTATTAGCTCGTATTAGTTAGTTCATGACATAATGTTAGTATTAGTTCTTTAGAATGTATCAATATGCTCAAATATCAATAATATTTTTACTTTCCAGTAGAGGTAATCGACTAACCTGAAAAACTAGTCGGTTATCTCATATTTCGCATAAAAACTGCAAAACAATCGATTGTTGATCATCAACAATCGATTGTCTTTAAAACAGTGTGATCTGGAATTTTACAAAAACAGTCAACAATCGATTGTCTATGATTAACAATCGATTGTCTTTAAAACAGTGTGTTCTGGAATTTTTCAAAAATCATCCACAATCGATTGTCTTTGTCTAACAATCGATCGACGTTAAGACAGTGTAATCTGGAATTTTTCAAAAATCATCCACAATCGATTGTCTTTGTCTAACAATCGATTGTCGTTAAGACAGTGTAATCTGGAATTTTTCAAAATAGCCAACAATCGATTGTCCATGCATAACAATCGATTGTCTTGAAACAGTGTGCTCTGGAATTTTTCAAAAATTGTCAACAATCGATTGTCTATGTTTAACAATCGATTGTCAATGCTCAACAATCGATTGTGTGTGTTTAACAATCGATTGTTTTATGAAAACGTTTAAACTGAAATTTTCAAACTGCATAGTAATCAATTATGGATAACATATCTGATTTTGTTAGTCAACTGTTAACAGCAGATTTTGAAAATATTATGTGACACAAACGATTTGAAGTTGTTTATTCTCATGTTCGTATATTTCTTTTATATGTCAAACCATGGGAAGTAAATTGATTGAAGGCTCCGGAAGAGCAACTGTAACTCTGTCGAAAGGCATGACGTTTATCTTAGAGAATGCAATATTCTCCTCCAAGTATAAGAAGAACTTATTGAGTTTTAATGATATCAATGTTCTCCTCCAAGTTTAAAAGGAACTTGTTGAGTTTTGAGAATCCATTTTAGAGAATGCAATGTTCTCCTCCAAGTCTAAAAGGAACTTGTTGAGTTTTAAAGATATCATTCAAAATGGATATCATATTGAGACAATAGATGAGAATAATCTTGACTTCTTCATGAAAACGAGGCTGCCCATTTCGGTTTGGGTTCACGCCATTTTGCATGCAGCAATGCGAGTTCGTCGGCTGCCCACTTCGGTTTGGGGACACGCCATTTTGCATACAGCAATGCTAGTTCGTCTCTGACTGACGAATTGACACAAATATTCCCCGTTGCAATTGGTTTTGGGTCATGGACCCAATATATCCCATTTAAGAATTTTTGGATGCGCAGTATATATGCCTTTAGCACCGCCATCCCGCACCAAAATGGGTCTGCAAAGAAGGTTAGGAATATATGTTGAGGTTGAATCGCCCTCCATTATTCGCTACCTCGAAACATTGACAGGAGATTTGTTCACTGCACGATTTGCAGACTGTCAATTTGATGAGCCACTTTTCCCAAAATTAGGGGGAGAAGTTGGTGAAACCAAACGGGAAATTTTGTGGAAAAATGCATCATTATCTCATCTTGATCCACACACCTCTATTTGTGAGAAAGAGGCACAAAAGATTATCCATTTGCAAAGAATAGCAAATCAAATGCCTGACGCATTTATAGATTTGAAAAGGATAACAAAATCACATATCCTCGAAGTGAATGTGACAACATCTGATTCACGAATACATATTCATTATTGGAAGAATATGAACATGAAATTGGTATTAAATATACCACACTCACTCCTAGAAGGAGGCTTGAGATGATACCACACTCACCCCTAGAAGGAGGTTTGAGATGATATATGGCATGAATGATCGTTGGTCACGTACCTATTGTACGCCAAAGTATTTTGGAAATATGACTATTAAAGGACAACGATAATGCAAGAAACATATCTTGCATATAAGTTTGACATGACCATAATGGTATAACTTTCTCTTTAAGAAAGATATTCACCACATGGATGTTGATGAATCTATGGTAGTACAAAATTAATTGAGAGCTCTAGAAGAGCCAATTATTACTATGTTGGAGAAACACAATTGAGTATTGTGCTGTAGTAAGTCTCAAAGAAACTTATTCAGTTTCCAAAGTACACGCGAAAGCGATTGATTATATTGAGACTATAAAGGAAGGCTTTGATATCTCCTATTACTACAACTTGTAGCGGGGTAATTTGTATATGAAAAGCTACCCGCTTTGTTCTCCAATTTGTACTACACAAACGAAATAATGCCACAATAAAGTGGATATCTATTGGTATAAAACCCATGTCATAATAAACCTGAAGTTTATTGATAAGTGCACATGTCATGGTGTAAATTTGAAGTTTACCAATATTGATAATTTATTCAGTTGACATTCGTGTTAGCCATCTCATTTTAAGTATGATGTGCAAATTCACATAGGTGAATAATAAAGAACTAGAAAGTTCTTTACGAATTCTCTTGTATCACTTGTTCTCATTAATGAACTGACCAACTAAAGAGTTCGGGTTGAAGCCCATAAATTCTGGAAATATCAAAGGTGAATATGGGCCCATTCACCTGCCATGTATACCACATATGATGCATCTATGAAATGGTTACATGCGCAATTGTTGTTGACCCGCAGCCTGGCCGGTGCTTGCGAGGTAAATTGCTCAGTAATATAACTTCGAGCATAATTTCCAGATTTTCTACTCAAGATAGTTCATCTTGATAAGTTGGTTTATATCAAAGTTGGTTTAGCAAGATAATTATTGAGTGCTTCCACTTAATAGCTAAACTGTTTCTTATGAGAACAAAGTTATATATATCAGTTTGATATACGTTGTATACGAGAGTATATTATATTCTCCCCTCACAAGTGGTTCAGGGTCAGGAACCAAATAATTTCATCTTATTATTAATGTGCCGTGTATATTGACATGATAATGCACGAAGATGATTTCCCAAAGTTGAGGAAACAAGTTAGCTTTACTAACATGAGGGGGAGACATGATAAACACTTGAGAAAAGGTTACATGGGATGAATTATCATTTGTATATGTATATCCCCGAATATCATGATATGAACCTGAAGTTCATAAAAGGGATAATTCAATTGCAACATATTGCAAAGCATGCTATACGCATTTACTGACCCAAAGAAAGTAGCTAAATGGAAGAGATACAATTCAAGAAGAATTGATTCCATATGAAAGACATGTAGTTTTGAACCTATAGTTCAAATGCTTGAAAGTGTAAAGTCAAAGGTATGTATAGTCAGTTTTCGATATCTTATTTGTCTAGCATGACATGGAAAACTTGATATGCATCTAAAGTCTATTATATGGCTTATATGACTTAACTTGAAAGATTTAAGTTGCTTGAAGCATATGCAATTCGTGGTCCTGAAGTACCACATCCTTAGTACAATTTGTGTACATATGTATCTTGCTATAACTATAAGCATGATGGCATTGAGAATACATCTATGGAGATATTGAAGAGTTATTCCACGACATTATATGAAGATGTTCATATCTATCAAGAATGATGATTTCAAGGTGCGGAATATTTATTTAAGTCAATATGGTTGATTTATTTATCAAATCTCTATCAAAGATCGTTTTGAAGATGATGCACAAGATTGGAATGCAAATGCTCAAGGATATAAATTGATGTACTCATTAGGGGGAGTTAATGCGCGTTGCACTCTTTTTCCCTTACAAGGTTTTGTCCCACTGGGTTTTCCTTGCGAGGTTTTTAACGAAGCAACCAATAGGCGCATATTCAAACATGTGTACTCTTTTTCCTTTCTTTAATTTTTCCCATTGGGTTTTGGTTTTAAGGTTTTAACGAGGCACATTGTTGAATAGACATTCAAGGGGGAGTGTTATGAAATCTTCTATTTAAGGTGAATGTCTATAATTAGAGAGATTCTAGAGTTCTATTCTTGGTAGCTAAATCATCCCCCTCCCTATAAATAAAGGGGTCTTCTACCATTGTAACACACTCCTAACATTCTCTAAGTATCAATAAGAATACTTCTCTCTCTCTATTCTCTCTATTCTTGCATTATTGTTCTTATCTTTATATTATTTAATAACAGGAACAAAAAATAATCACATTTAATAATTTAGAGAATCCAAGACGTGCAGTTGAAACAAACAATAGTTGGCAATGTCACGTAGGAGCATACTACCTTTTTAGTTGAATTTTGTCTTTTACTACTAGGCTTCTGGCTGTACTCTCTCATATCTGTGCCCATTCTTGATTCCCCTCTCTCTTCTCTCTTCTTATTTCTGCAACTTTCTGTCAGGTAAAGACCACATCTCCATTTGACACGTGTCCTTTAGCTCTCCCTCCAATGTCACCGTTTTGAGATTCCCCCTCTAAACTCACTCTTCCCCATACTGCTCTCAAATCTTGCAGCTGCAATTCCATTTGTTTTCCCCCCTTTTACCCCTTTGCTTCTTACACTGCCATGTTTGTTACTCTTTCTTTGTTCCTTGTGCTTCAGTTTCTGAACTTTGTTCCTCTTCTTCTTCATTGTAATATTAATGGCGTCTCTAACGCCTGGTATTTTGCTTAAACTCTTGCAACATCTCGATGATAAACAAACCAAAGTTGCTGGTGAACACCGCTCTGCTCTTCTTCAGGCAAGTCACGTGCCTCCTTATTTTAAGCTCCTTCCAAAAACTAAGTTTTACTATTAGGTGCATTTATAAATATCTAACACGGTGTTATGGACATTTTTTGGTTTTTTATTTAATGGGGTTTTCAGGTAATTAGTATAGTTCCATCACTTGATGATGATCCATGGAAAAGCAGGGGATTTTATCTAAGGGTATCAGATTCTCAGCATTCAGCTTACGTTTCTGTATCAGAAGAAGATGTGGAGTTGATACTGAGTGACAAGATCCAACTTGGTCAGTTCATTCACGTGAATCGGCTTGACTCCGGTTCCCCTGTTCCGGTTCTTCGTGGTGTCAAGCCGGTTCCCAAGAGGCGTCCATGTGTTGGAGATCCTAAAGATTTGATCTCCAGTGATTTTTTGACTGCCCGCAACCGACCCAACCCAAAAAGGGGGAAGAAGAATGCTGAAGTGAAAAGGGTCGAGACTAAAACCAAGGTGAACAGAGTGGTTGTGAGTGAGGATAGGGATATAAAATCAAGAAGGCAGTCCATTGGAAATGGGAAAGTGGAAGGGTTAGAGATGCGGAGATTGAGTTTGGATTCACTGAGAAAAGGATGGGACCGGAGCCCCGGTGAGAAAAATGGTGCTGGAGCTACACCTAGGTCCAAATCCAAAAGCAGGTTCTCGGGTTCGGATTCTGTAAGTTGCCCCACTTGTAGGTTTTTGATGGACTTTTGGCAGAATATGACTTCATTTATTTTAGGTTTGAGAAAGTTGTAAAGTTTTACTTTTTAGGTGTTAGTTTTGTGCTTTAATGTTGTTATCAACTGCATTATTATTATTATTACTGCTGTGCTTGTTAGGAGGGTCCTTTTCTTTTTCTTTTCCCCTTTTTAGTTCAATGCGCTGATTCAATTATTAAACATAGCGCAGAAATGATTAGACAATAATGCACTAGGTTAATTTCACTGTCCTTGTCTGTTTCTTGGTTTGGTTCTTCAAAGAGATCAGATTAATTAAGTTCATATCTGGATTAGACTTAAACCCTAAAATGTAGAGGTTCTTTCTGTTCGATAATGGATGGACGGATGGATTGGTTACTGGATCAATCTGTTCATGCTAAATCCTTATATTGTAACACAATGTTGTAGCTGAAGTTACCTGGCTGTTTCGTGACCTTGGAAATGCTAAGAACTGTATACTGTAGTTACATGGCTTGCTCCTGTATGGCTTCTCATAGTATCTTATAGAGCACGTGGTATGAACTGATATTAATATGAACCAAAGGATACAGATTTAATGGATCCTCTACTGATTTGAGTACCAGCAGCAGCAGTGAAGAAGAAATAATTGCGGCGATTTGGTGCAACGGTGACCCTTGACCCATTTGCCATCACAATTAAAGCAAAGATTGAGGTCGCGTTTGCGTTGGAGCTCTACTGGGGATAATTTCTTGTAGAGTACACGACCTAAACCTGGGATCGCGGTGGTCGTCGGTGTGGATGCTGGTGGTGCAGAGGCGTTGGGTAGATGAGTAGCTGGTTTGGGGGAAGGAGTTAAGCTGGACCTGGGAATAGAGGTGGTGTAATAGTTGTCATTGGGCCGGAAAGAAGAAGTGGGCATGGGAGAAGCAGTTGGGCTTGAAAGTTTCTGCTCTTGCAGAAAAGTGATGCTGATAGCCTCATTTAAATCTTTGGGCCTGAAGGAAAGGACTTCACTCTTAATATCGGGTCGGAGCCCAGAGGTGAAACAATTTAACAACATGTGCGGGGCCACATCAGTGGTTTGATTGGCCAAATTCTCGTACTGTGTCAGATAGTCTTTCACCGTTGATGTCATTTGCAATTTTGCCAATAAACTCTCCGGAGCTTCCAACGATTTAGGGCCAAAGCGAACAAGTAAGGCTCTGGTAAACTGGTCCCAGCTATAAATCTGGCGGTTTCTGTGCATCCAACGATACCATTCACGAGCTTCCCCTTCCAAATAAAATGGGCAAACACTCAGGCGTTGTTCCTCAAAGATGATGTTAAAATCAAAGTACTGATTCGCTTGAAATACCCAACTCTCAGCATGTGAACCATCGAACTTGGGTATGTCAATCGTGTTCGACTTGGTACTGCGAAAAGGGTCGAATGTGTTTTTTTGTGAAAATGGTGGTTGTCCTACGTTGGGGTTAAATGGCGGAGCAAATTGGGGTTGAGATGGCGGCTGATAGAATTGTTGTGTGGGAGAGGGGGGTTGGTGGCCATAGTGATTTTGTGGAAAAAAGTAGGGCTGTTGGTTGTAGAAGGGTTGCTTACTAGAGGTATGGTGGAGGCCGTATATCGTGTGATAGTTGTTTTGGCTTGGGTGATTATATTGGGGATTCTGGGGGTATGCAGGTGTATGTTGCTGAGTGTGTTTGATATTGAGGTTGTGGGGTATTTTGTGGTGGAACTGGTGTGGCGAGGGAAATAGTGGTGGGAGGTGGTGTTATGGCGGAAGAGGCGGCGGCGATAGTAGAGGAACTAGGGTGACTTTGCGGTGGGCGGAGGATCTGGAGGTTGCTGTTGTTTTCCCCGCATCAAAATTTGTAGCTGACTCTGAATATCAGACAACGTCGTCGATATCGTATCGAAGTTGTGCGAATGCAAATAACGATTTTAAGCGCATCATCGGAGGGTCACCCATTTGGAGAGGAGGTTCAACGAGAGCACCAAATGGTATGAACTGATATTAATATGAACCAAAGGATTACAGATTTAATGGATCCTCTACTGATTTGAGTACCAGCAGCAACAGTGAAGAAGAAATTAAAAAAAACTAGCCGGAGGAGGGTGGTTCCAGAACTAACAATACTCATATTGTCATAATCCTGCTTGCTAGTCTCCTGCCCATTTATATAGTAGACTCCTCCTTTTGTGCCCTCCTCTGTTGTTCATTACCTCTAACGGAATGTGCAGCATTGTCCTTGGTAGGGACCACAAAGTTGTCCAGGTATTTTGGTGGATGCACTACCCTGTTGCTGTGCCTCTGTCCAGTCTGTCCTTTAGTGTGATTCATTACAGCACGGATGGTGAATCATGTTACTGGTGCTGTTTTTATCTGAAGCATCTGAATTTTAGTTCGTCATTTTTGTATTGACCAGTCCTTTTAAGAAAAATATCGTGGCTATGTCGTGTTGATTGTGTTTGAATTGGATGAGTCGATATTTTGCAGCTTCCTTCTGTGAAGAAGCCTACTTTTGACAAAGTTTCAACACCTAGGCATTCTACTGCAAGTATTTCACCACTTACAAACAAGAATATTATTGTCTCGCCAAGATCAGTTACCAAGCCCACTAGAAAAGATCTAGACCTTTTACAAGATGAGACTCTTGCATGCAATCTGACTAAGGTGGCACTCAGTTTTAAGAATTGGTCTGACTCTAGGATTTCATGGAGTTCACTTCCATCAACAGTTCGTCATCTTGGCAAGGTACATAAGGAATATGAAGTTGTAGTTTTTTAGTCTATGTTAGTACTATGCTTGTTTATCAAATTGTGAATTATAATCTCTTCAGGAAGTTACAAGTTATAGGAATGTCGCGTTTCTGTCTGCTATGCATGCACTAGAAGAAGCTGCTGCTGCTGAGGGTGTAATCCAGTGCATGAGGTAAATGGTCCATCTTTTCTTTTTGATATCTCTACTCACTTCACATGTATTTATATGGACACTTCACTTGAGACTACCAGAATGTAAGCTCTACCTTTTGAGCATATACGAGATACATCATTTATTGGTGTGTATTCATAAATATATTCAACGTAACGTCTTGTTTGCTTAGCTCTACTATACGGCTATGTAGCCCAATCTTGATTACGTACTTTCATTTTCATTCACTACATTTCTCTCCACCCGAGTGCTCATACTACAATATTGTCTTGCAACAGGTTCATAGTTTATATATGGGTTCTATGCTAGACTATGTGTTAGGGTCAATGTATACCTTTCTTTAATAGTTTCCCGTTGGCTAGTGTTATACACATGAATAATCACCCAAAATTAATCATCAGATTGAATTTAAGGGAGACACTCTTCAGGCGTTGTTGCCAAGGATTAGTTATTATCTGAATACTGTCTTGAATTAATATTGTGATATAAAATCTTCACTGCGGTGATAACTTCTTTTTTTTCTGAATTATGTTCAGCCCTTAAGACATAGAAGGTAAGACACGCCTCCTTACCAACTACCTCTTTACAGTATGTTTGCAGAACTTTGTGAATCATCAAAGAAAGTACCTGCTGGACAACTGGTGGAGCAATATTTGAACCTTCATGAAAACATGCATAAAGCAGCAGCTATTGTAAAATCATTGGTGACGAGAACTCCTGAAGCAAAAGGCAATGACAAGTTCTGTCTGCAGAATCCCCTGCCTGAAATTTGCCATAATTTTACTAATAAGAATGCAGCCTCTTGGATTGAAGCAGCAATTGATTCCGAGCTTTCCAATTTCTGTTTGTTCATAAAGGAAGGCAAGAAGGGGAATTTAGATAATGAGAAGTCTCATTATGTTATATTAGAGAACAATCGTAAGAATAGTGAAGCAGAGAACCAGTCACCTAAAAACAAGCAAAGCCCTAAAACCAATGGGCCATCTGGTCCTGATTCTAGTGGAAGAAGATCAGTATCTCATTCGAAGCAGCATTTACCAGCTACAAGAAGGATGAATATTGAAAGAGAACGATGGTCCAAAGGGAGTGGGCTGAAGGAGGCTGCAATTTTAGCCGAAAAGCTGCTTGCTTCGTCTCGTTCTTGGTTCTTGAACTTTTTGGAAGATTCTTTGAACAAGGGATTTGGGCTGAATACCGTGGAAGGGAATTCTGAAATTGCAGGTCTTCTTGGTCAGCTGAAAAGGGTCAATCAGTGGTTGGACGACATGGTTAAGTTAGGAAGCCGAGTAGATGAGAGAGTAGAGGGATTGAGAAAGAAGTTATATAGGTTTTTGCTTGATCATGTTAACTCCTCCATTCTTGGAGGTAAGTAATCCGCAACAGTCTTAACTACTGATGCCATTAGATTTAGATATTTTCTGGAAACATGAATATGGCCATTAACACAATACCTAGTTGATTGTCTCATCTTTCTGACAGCGGTAGCATTAACTTAGCAGAGGCTCTAAGCCTCTAAGAAATTAAGAGAGTAGATGTAGCTAGTGATTCAGTATCCAAATGTATAGAAGTTAGCTTCATTGCTTATTTGAACTGGGGAACTCAACTTAAATCGAAAATTTTCCCCATCGACAAGTTTGCTATGTCTCCAAATATTCGCTGCCTCCTATGTATAGCCTTCAGCCATCAAAATTCATTTGTCATTTGGGAAGTCTCAGCTCTCTTTTTTTTGGTTTAATACATACAGAGACACCTAAAGTTGACACGATCTTTCACTTAGACACTTAAACTAGGCCTCTTTCCAATTAGACATGTTTCTTGGGCATTTCTTATTCCAATTAGACACTTAATCTAGGCTCTAACCCATGGCTTTTTTGGATAATATAATAAATCCCTACAAATATCCTTACAAATAAACTTAACTTCATAACTAGATTTAGAGCACCTCTGAAACTATTTTCTCCTTTCCTCCCCTTTCCATTTTTTATGCCAGTTAGACTAGATATGACTAGCACACATCCTAAATGCAGCATTGGGTAAAACTTCTTTTAGAGTTGCAGCAAATCCCTATACAATAATTAATAAGCCAGCAAAAAAACGTGTCTAATTGGTATGGGAATTGGCTAAGAAACGTGTCTAACTGGAAAGAAACCTAGTTTAAGTATCTAAGTGAATGATCGTGCCAACTTTAGGTGTCTTCTTATATATTAGACCTTTTTTTTAACCATCCGGTATCCCTTATCCATCGGCTCGATTAATTTGGTTTGTATATAGTAGTTTGAGCTTCAACAGTGAGTGTAGTTTAGAACTTGAGATTAAGGTTGAAAACAAGGATTGTAACTACTGAAAGCAAGTAAAGGAGACTTGACTTGTACATTCTTGAATTGCATGGAATTTTGCCTGTGGACCTTCTTGCTAAAAGATTTACATAGAAGGCCTGTCTTAGTTTATAAACTTAATCTAATTCAAAAAGAAGTTGAAAAAGATAATTTAAAAAAATGAAAGCTGGCACTTAATGAGTCAAATAGGTTCCAGAAACAGAATCCACTTTTGATGCATCTTTGGAAGTCTTCTCAGTAGCAGAGGTAACAGAATTAGAACCCTTTGCCAGAGCTTTCATGCCTTTGCAGGATTTCATGTGGGTGTGAAGTTTTTCTGGCTTGAATGGCTTCCCACATTGCCTGCAACCACAGTAATAAAATTAATACTGCTGACATATTCTCCTTTTGTCCTTATTTTTTTTTTCTACACCGAAGGAAAAAAATAAAATCACATCCAAAGGATTATTTTTTATCCAAGTGGACTGAAAAGGTCAAAGGTAAAACTAAAAAAGATGAATCTTTGACCTACACATTCCCATTTTGGTTGATTTGGCACTATGTCAAATTGACCACTCTGCACAGAAGAAAGATCTAGTAAAGCATAGTAGAAATGACACCAGGGTAGCTACTCTAAAATATTGCTATTTAGAAATTAGCCGGTAAGTGTTCAAAATAAAAATGTTCGAAAATATCATTATTAGTTTAAAAATCTAGAACAAAATAAGAATCGACTAATCTTTAAATAACATCCTTTAGAATGACTATATGTGGTGCACTTGCCCCCCAAAAAAACCTACTTAAACACTTAAAACTCAAAATATTACTTTGTGTAAGCAATAAGTAGAATGTGTTATGGAGCTTTGTGTATTTGTGCAAGAATTGTGCCTTTGTAGATTCACGATATAGAACAGAAAAGAAGATAGGTACAATAAAAAATACTACACGAAAAATGTCGTACTCTTCAATTCCCTATGTACATCTAATTTTAATTTTTAAAGGCACTCAAACTTCAAAATTTTGACTATGATTTTCGATAATGTAATAAGGAATATTTTGATATGTATAGTTGTTGCCAAGGAACTTACGAGCAATTGGGTACATTGACTGGCTTGTAATTAGCAGAAACTGATCTACGACTACTAAATTCATTTTTGTTCTTTGACGAACTGTATGCCCCATCACAACTTTTCCTGCAATCAAATTTTAACCCACAATTAATTAATCCACATTAAATTTAAAGTACTCCATCAGTTGACAAAAAAAAAAAGATTTTAATAATTAGTACACCCATATATAGTACTAGTGACTACTTATATTATGCTCTCAACGAAAAATATAATCTATTCATTTAAATACAGTAACTGTCAACCAACTACATCAATGTTCAGAAAAAAAATATTAATGCATGTCAAGAAATATGACACCAACAATGACAAGGAAAATATCATTATTGTTCACGTACTATTACCTTATACTAAAGTGTGTCAATTGACACTCATTCGTCGAAAAATTATATTATTTATAGGTATATAAATTAATTTTTACGTATATATAATAGATGTTGAAAAATTTTATTTTTTTTCATGTGTCCACTTTTTCATATATTGATACCCTTTAATGCCGTCACTGCTCACGATTTCAACAGTGTATTATACACTGCGATTAGAGTCTTTATTTTGTGTTTACACTCTTTTTGTAAAAAATTCTGATGATTAAGTGACGAGAAAACATTTTTAATTGCACTTAATTAAAGCAATCATTAACTTACCATAAGAAATTAAAATGGAATTTGATAAATAAGTGAAAATGTAAATGCAAAAAATTACCTTCCATTAGTATGTTGATGCTGTTGATTCCAAGCAGTGCCAAAAATCCTTTGAGATCCTCCAACTTTCTCAGCTTTACAAATCTCAGATGAAAAACTCACTGCTTTTTCACCAGAACTACTAAAAGAAGGCCTATTTTTTCGGATTGGAATAATTCCAGAATCATTAGTATCCACAGCTCCACAAGTGATCAAATTCCTGAAAATAGTTGAAGCTCCATTTGAATAGCTTCTACTCTTATTAAAACTTGGATTTTTCGATGATTTTTCCGAACTAGGAGTAGTACTAATCTTTTCTCCATTTTCTTTAACACGATCTTCTGTTTTCTTCTTGGTTTTCTTTGAGCCAAAAGAAGAAGAAGAGGAAGAAGAATTGTTCTCAAAGTTGTTAACTTTTCCTGGTTCTGAATGTTCTTCTTCTTCTTCTTCTTCTTGGAGTTTTGGTGAATCTGTGGTGAGTGTGGAAGTTTCAGAAGCAATATTTTGAGATTCTTCTTCAATCTCTGATGGGGTTTTCTTTGATGAATCCATGAATGGATCTTGAATATGATCTTCTTGATTGGTTTGTTCCTTTTGCATGGTTGCTACTACTCCTTTTTCACCACATGAAACATCTGCAAAATTTTAAAACATTTATAAAGAGAAGTTCAGCTTATACTTTCTGCAATGGAAGGGAATGTTGTGATTAGGAATTTTGAGGTTGACTTTAAGACTGATTGGTTGGTTGACAACTATCACTAAATCAATAGATTTGCATTTTTGGAAGTGATTGTAATAAGTAAAACACGTAAACTACTGATTTTGAATGTCCTTTCCAACACTAAGTATGAACTAAATATATGCTAAGCAATTCATTTAATGAGAAGATATACAGGAGTTATTGTACTATGTGCTTAATTACATGTATCATGCTCCCATTACAAATTTTAATTCGATTAGGACTTATACATTCTGCATATTTGTACCCTTTGAAAACATTAGAAAATGACTAATTATTCCATATAACTAAAAGCGGGAAAAGGAAAAATAACCAATAAAGAATGGGAAAATTGGGAGTAAAAGAGACATTATTTTAGTATATATAGTCAAACTTCTCTGTAACAAATTCGTTTTTCCTGAATATTTTTGAATGTTATAGTTAAACATTGTTATAACGGACATATATTATAACATAACATGAAAATTGGTTCCGAAAAAACTTGGCTTTTATAGTAAAATGTTGTTATACAAGGAAGCTGTTATAGAGAGGTCCGACTGTATACGCTATATATAAAAAAAAAAAATATTTTTATATACTTTTCAACTAGGGAATGCAATTAGTTTCAGCAAATCGATCAATTTTGTACTTCGCCCGAAAAAAGAGGGGGGGGGGGGGGTGTACTTGCCTTTAGAAACTTCGGATCCTTTAAGGACATATTCATTATCGGAGATAGGAGTAATGAGATCTTCATCCAACAAGTCTTGCCATACATATCCTGTCTTGTATTTCCTGCATCACATTTTTGACTTCCTCATTTTTTCTATTTTAGGAAATATCATTAACTTCCGAATCATAGATATCTCTCCACCACATACGCACAATATTTTGTGAGATTCATCCAGAGATGCTGATTTTGATTCTCAATCGCATAAGGATCATAACATTAAATTTTAATTACTTGTAAATGAGCATTCTGCTTCAGTTTTGATTTTTCAAAATAAAAATATACCACACAGTAATACACTCAAGACTAGCTGAGTTTTTTTAACAAGGTACTACCTCCAGTGGCGAATGTGGAATTTCTGCTAAGGAGTTCAAAATAGAAATATTAAAAAATTAAAAAGGAATGTGGCCAACTGGGAATTAAATTAACAATCTCACGGAGATTTTGAATTTCCTTGACGATCACTGTGCTATAATTTTATGTTATGTCAAGTGGTTTAAAATATAATATATTATAAAAGTATTTATCTGTACTACTACCATTTATCTTACTCTTTAAATGTCTCACTCATTTAACAGACGACTAAGTGGAGCAGTAGGAATGAACTGAAAAAAATAAATTAATTTCTAAAATGCCATACTCCCATATTATTTTATCAACCTCAATTTGGAAAAACGATGAAAAATATGTACTGGACTTAATATAAGAATGAATTCCGAGTAAAACACCTTAAAAGTAATGATTTTTAAGTATGAAACAAAATGAAAAAGAAAATTAAAACCACGGGTTGTTCATGTATTTTCATTTTGACAGAAGAACACTAATTAAGTTTTAAGCTGACAACTCAACGAGCAATCAATTTCATTAGATCATATTATAAAACTTGCACTAACCTCTTGTATGACCAAGCAAAAGATTCAGGCATGTCTTTTCCTCGCAATTCTCCCAACCATCTCTTGATATCTATAATTATCCAATCATTGAATAATATCCCATTAATCAAAGCTTTTTTTCTTTTATATATATATATATATATATATATATATATATATATAAATTAATTATAGAACAAACCTCGGAGACGAATGCCATTTCTAGAAAAATGATGAACTCTGATAAGATGAGGATGTTCAATACGACCTTTTCTACTGAGAAAATATATGATATGAAGTCTTCTAACTTCTGCACCTCCTTGAGTTTGTGCTTCCATTAATCTTCTGCTAATTTTACGTACAACCAAATTAAAGTTAAACAAAATAAAAGTTCTTCTTTCTAGGCATGCTATTATAATATTAATAAATTCAAGAAAGTAATAAATAATTAAAGTATCAAGAATACGAGACAAATCTCTGTCTCTATGCCGGCCTGCTCTAACAAAAGAAAGAAAACAAAAAAAGCGAATAACGAATATCGTGCTTAACCAAGAACTTTAACTAATATAATAATTAAACATGTTGCAGTGCAGGCTTCGTAGTTCAATATATTTATAGTATGGAAAGTCATTGAAATGATAGAAAATTCTTACACACTAATCAAAATGATCATTGGATTTGGAGATTACCTTAATGTTTTGTTTCTTTTGATTTGAAGAAAAAAATAGAAAGAGTGGTGTGTTTTTTATGCTATGATCAACAAAAAAAATAAAAGTAGATCTAGAGCTTCTAAACCATATAGAAGTAGAAAAATTAGGTATTCCAAGAAAGTTTTTATCTGATTTCCCGCGATATGCTCAACTTATACAAAGAAATATTTATATATAAACACATATATACACGTACTTGAGGGTGTGTTGAGGGGTGAGGGCGTTGCAGCTTTTGACCATTTTTTTGTTCTACCTAGAGAAACTTTCTTTTATCCATAATTTTGCAATGATATATATCATGACTAATAGTGTATTTTTGGTTAACAAACCTTTTTTGGTTTAATATTTAATTCTATATTATCCACGCCAAAAAGAACTTTCTTTTTAAAGATTTTCTATTGCCTAAGATTGGATTTGTGTATCAATTATTTTCTTTTCTATTTAAACTTTTTGTGTAAATCTTATATAGGACAATATCTAAATGAGAAGAGTTATGATATGACACTATTTCATTTTAGCTAAGACCTTTCCTTATATAGCCTTTCTGTAAGAAATTCCTTGTTTAGCTTTTTATCCTTCAGGATTTTGTAACTAATAATAAAAAAGGATATGTTTTTGCTTCGTGTTATCAATGGAAAATCCTAAAGAATTGGGTTTTCCTATGGTTTTATTTTCAGCCTCGTATTTAGGACTATGGGGATTTAATATTCTCTTTTTGCTTTTTTGAGGTTTGAAAATTAAAATGAAGATTCTGGTTATTTAATTAAAATGACCAACTCTTCAACTACACCTATCTTTTTTAAGTAGAAACCAAGAAAAGAAATAATAGAAAAGGAACGTACATAGGACAAACTATAAATCATAATTAATAAATCATAAAGCCATTACCAGCCATTTGTAAGGTTTCTACACAAGTATGGGAAAAGTTAAAAAAAAATGTTTCCTTTTATATTAAATAAAAATAGAGAAAAAACCAAAAGAAATCAAATAAGCCAAACGATTGAGACTAAAAACACTCTCGCTTGTTACGTAAAATAGCAAGAGTTGGGTAACCTAATTGACTTTTTTCTTAATAATGTGTAACAAACATTTCCTTATATTTCTAGCTATTTCTTTCTTTTTCACATTATCTTCTAACTCATTAAATAATAAAATCAATTATTCGTGGCCATTGTTTTTCTATAGGTTGCTAATGGTTTGTTAAATTTGTTATAATCTAAAATCAAGAAGAAATAATTAGTGAGAGAGAAGTTCAGTAAACAACCAATCAAAACAGAAATTTTCTCTAATAAGAAAATTGAGTGTTGACCTTTTCATAATGTGGTTATCCACAAAAGCCAAGTCTTCTTCCATTAATTTACCAAATGCAAACCATCCAATTTTATTTCTATTTAAAGATAAGACTTTTTCATTTTCTACAAGAACTAACATTAGAGATAGGGCTTTTTTGCGACTTCTTTTTCGTGTACGTATTTTCCATTTCCTCTGAATAAATAGGGAAATAGTTATACACTTATTTTACGCTTTCAAGGTTTGACAATAAACCAAAAACAAAGACTAAAGAGCTAATCTTTATTATGGCACATTGGGAAATAGTATAGAGTTTACGCAAAAACCACTAGCTTTTCATCCGATAATGAACTTAAATAGCCGCCTACTCAAGTTCTTACACTTAAAATAGCCGACTGATATTTTATTTATGTATAATATTTATAATCATATATAATTACTATATTATTTATGTATATTGGCTAGAAAAAAGTATATAGTAAATTTGATCGGCTTTTTACGTAAAGATGTTTTGTATTCTAGCTCCACCCTCCCCCAACCCTCGCAAATTCAAAAGAGAAAGCAGAAAGGAACAAAGTTAACCTTAAGAAAAAAGGCTGATAAGAAGCATAATGAAAATAATAAATAAGTTAAATTCTGAAAAGATAAAAGCCATGAGTATAACAGCTTCTTACTTTTCTCTTTCCATTGAACCTCCAGAAAACAAGAGCTTCTGAGCATGAACAGAAATTAATGATATATATGATGTTCCTTTTTTTTTTATAGGCACCAATTAGTAGCTGTTGGGATGTAAATTATCATACCTTATATAAAATAAAAATTAAGTTATAATTAAAGTGTCATTGTTTTCGGTAACCATAGGGGGCTCACTTGATGTTGAAACTTAATTAGCAAAAGAAAATACATTAATAATAACGAAAACCAGAAGTCTACGTGCCGTTACAGCTGAGAAATAGAGGTTGTTCTTTGGACCTTCTAATTCCACTACGGAAACGACGTCGTATTGTAGAGATTATGTAGGTTCAGAATGTAGGAATAATGATTATGATGATGATAGTGATCAAGCCATGTCATCTACCTTCATTATCTCTTTTTTATTTGGATTTTTATGTTAAGGTTTGGTTTGGTAGTTAAGATTCAGATTAATAATTACTCCTATGATAACAACTGATTAACAAATTGATGTGATTATCTAGCAAGGGTCTCGATGGAGGGAAAGTAAAGCACATTTCATATAGTTACATACATTTCTGCCATTATTTTTTCATTTTTATGAGATATAGTTTTCTTTTGAAAATGGGTATTTTATGCTTTTGGTAGGGTTATTGTAAAGCTCCGGAAAACTTTCGCTAAATATTATATTCTTGCTCAAGCTCTACGTTAGACACAAAGGCATGTGAAATTTTTTGATGGTATATATAATATATCAATCTTATATTTAGAAGGTTGAATGGATGATTATAAGAGACGGGTAAATTGGAATACTTTGGAGTTGTTTAAGGGATGAAAATGCTCTTAGCCGCACATGACTTAAGTTTTAATGAGCATATCTACCAATATATAATCAATTAAGATTTGAAATATATATCAAAAGAAAGCTCTTGAAACGTAGTTTCTAACACTCCAAACTGTTCGTCATTTCGATATTCATATAAAATGTTATAGGTATTTTACTGAAGACTTTCTTGTCAGAAAAATGGGTTGCATTTTTTGGGCGCCCAGGGATGCGCAAGGCGCGAATCATAATGCCAAAATCAGAATAATTTTATTTGGAGCGTTTTGGATAGTGCTGGGCGCGGACCATGACGCTGAAGGCGTGAAGTTGAAATAAAAGGGAGGGGGAAAGAGAAAATAGCCTCATCCTTTAAAGATTCAACCTCCCCTCTCATCCTCAAGTCATCCAAGTGTTCTCATACTATTTAAGGTGAGTTTTCACGTGATTAAAGTTAGAATACTACTTTCAAACATCAATTCTAACATCATTCCATCTTAAGTCGCTAGATTCTCAATAAAAACTCAAGAATTCTCTGTACTAAACTAGGATTTCACGGTCCAAGGTAAGTTCTGTAACTGCTTTCGACCAAGATTGCTAGAGAGGTTTATAGTTGATATTTGTTCCTAGAAACTATTACAAAACCTTAGATTAACGATGCACCCTAGATGGAGAGAAGAATCAAACCTAGGGTGTCTATATTTTGAAAATCTTAGAACTTCTAGTATTGATTTTTAAAGAAAGAATTACAAGAAAATACACATGACTTCACCACATAATAAAAAATAGACGACGTTTTTTAGTTTTACGCGGTCTAGCCTATATTGTACATATTTTGAAGCACTAGCAAATTCAAAATCTGTGTTCTTACAACTATTGCTTCTAAAAGCTATGGAGTTAAATTTGTATTCCCACAACTATTGCTTTCACTCTCTCTTCTTCGCACTAATTCTACATATGCTTCAAGAGACCATATATAATCTGCTTCTCCTCTTGTGTCAACTGGCTGCAATGTACGAAAATTGAAGAGTAGAAGTCCACCATTGAACACCATTCAAAGGTTTGCTTTTGAAAATGAATTTTTTGAGTATGTTAGTTGTTTGGATTGTGTGTTGTTTCAATTGATTGAAAATATGAAAAGAAGTTCGAAATTTAAATTTAAAGTAATTTAGAGTACATTTGAGCAAGATTTGAGTTAAATTTCAGAAAAGACGCAAGGAAGAAGACAAAGTCAGTTTTTTGTATAATCATATATAATAATATATATGAGTGTATAAACATATTTTATACACTATTATACACTTTTATACACCTTTATACAAGCGTCTGCAGACGAAGTTCTTTCACAATTTTCAATTGTAATTCTTGTTCAAAACTAGTCCAAATCTCCATTAAGTGACTTCAAATTTTATATACGACCTCCTTATACATTTCTAACAAGTCTAAATAACACCCCTTTCAAATTTCTCAAAGATTCAAATTCGAAATTTAAATCCACATATTTAAGCTTATAAAAATCTAATTTTCACCACCCAAATGGATTTTGTTTGTTGAACTAATATTTGAGTCATAATTATTGATCTAAAAATTAACTTAAAAGGTTGAGGAATCTTTTTTAAAAATTAAATAATTTTGAGAAACTATTGGAGATGAATATTGAATATTAGCCTATTCTTTTTGGGCTAATTGGTTGTAAATTGAAATATGGGCTATAAAATTAAAAAGTAAGGAGCCCAATTATTCTTATGTGAAAATTTTTCATTTTGAGATTAACTATATATAAATTTGTTTGCCGAGTTGAAACTATTGGATTGGCGCAAATGAAAGTATTCAAAAGCAAGGAATCAAGGTAAGTAGAGACAATGCTTTACTAAAGTTGTTTTCTTACAATGATCTAGATATAAGTATTTGTTGGACTATATAGGGGATTAATGTGGGCTCTGAATGGAGCGAGTGGACTCACATTATCTATTAGAATTATAGAAAAGATCTTAGATGATTATCGTGGTTAATAACACGAGAATAGTATGTTGTTTTGTATATCATGTCTCATGCATCCACGAATTGCATATATTTCTTTAATGTATAAACTATTGAAATTTATTTTACACATGATTTTATAGAATTATTTTGATGAGAACTATCGAGATATTTTATTATTTTAAATTTTATGATACGAAAATCACTCAGAAGAATATTTTGGGAGTTTCTTTAGATCTCTGAGAAGGGTTCATAACCTCTAGTAGTTTATGTTATCCTGAAACTTCTCGTGCCAGAGTAGGAGATTAGTGTATCGTTAGTTTGGGAACTATGATAGAAGTGCCCTGGTAAGACACAAGAATGCAAGTATGCTAGAACCTTGAACTGTGAGGCACTACATGAATGAGGTCCTGGCGGTCGAGCTGGGATTGTCCACCATACCGATTATATGGTGGCGTTTTCATAATTAGAATTAGAAAGAATGTCAGAATCAATGGAAATTCCCAAAAAAGAAAATGCTTTACAAAATTCACAAGGATTATTTTGACAAAGTTTATATATCTATCCATCTGAATTTTATACATTTTTTTTCAGAAAATAAGAGAAAATAAATTATAACGACCCAACTGGTCATTTTGAGTTTTTTCACTTTGATCGCCAGTTCTCAGGTATGATTTTTCCCTTGTTATGTATTATGACTGATGGGGATCGTTGGTTTTGGTTTTCAGGAAAATCAGAATGAATTTGAAAGAATAGTCTCAGTGGAAGCTTTGAATTTGAAGTGTTTGACCAATGAGTTGACTTGTGTGCATACGAGCTCGGATCAAAGTTTTTGTGATTTGGTTAGCTTCGTCGGGTGATTTATGAGTTACGATAGTGATCGGAATTGGTTTCAAAGGTCCTGTGTGGAATTGGCTTGAATTGGCAAAGTTAGTATTTTGGCGAATTCCTATCGGTAGGTGAGATTTTGATTTGAGGGTCGAAATAGAATTCTGAGAATTTCAGTAGCTTCATTATGTGATTCTTGATGTGTGTGCAAAGTTTCAAGTTATTCGGAGGTGATTTGATTGGGTTTTGTTCGAATGCGTATTTCAAAAGTATTAGAAGAACTTAGGCTTGAATCTGATGAGAATTGATTATTTTAGTATTGTTTGATGTGTTCTGATGATAGTAAAAAGTTTTTATGATGTTTTGGGATATGTTGGTGCTTTTGGTTGAGGTCCCCGGGGCCTCAGGGTGATTTCGGATGGTCAATTGGACCACTTTCGTCCTTTGAAAGTTGCAGATTTTCAGTCATTTGGTTCTAGAGATTTTGGTCATTGCGATCGCGGGGGGGGGGGGGGGGGTTGATGTCACGATCGCATAGAAGTAGGTTTTGAGGCAGGAGTTTTGTTTAATGCATTAGCATTGAGTCGAACGCGGTCGCAGATGGTTCTCGGGTAAGGCATCACGTTCGCATGGTGTCTTCCGCGTTCGCGTATAAGGATTTTAAGGCCCTGTGGTTTGGTTCTTCGCGATCGCATAGATCTGGGAATGTGGTCATCGCGTTTGCATGAGCTTGACCGCATTTTCATAGTACTTTTTGAGGCTTTTGAAATTTTACCCATCGCGATCGCGAGCTTGGGGCCGCGATTGCATAGAAGGTTTTGCTGTAGCTGGCAAAATATTTTAAAGTCATCTTGTTCGCGTTTTTGGGTCTATTTTCACCCATGGATACTCATTTTTGGAGATTCTTGGAGGAAATAAAAGAGGGATTCAAGAGGAATCGACTTGATGTAAGAATCTTGGTCTCAATACACGTTTTTATTGTGAAATTGGTCTAGAAATTCTTGAACATTTAGCTAAATGGGTAGAACTAGGGCTTGGGATTTTGAGATTTTACATTGACGATTTGAGGGGTCATTTGAACTCCAATTTTTGTATTCTTTATACGTATGAGCTTGGGACGAGATGAGGAATCTGATTATGTAAAAGTTTTTAAGTTTCGTGAAATGGGCCCGGGGCTCGGGTTTTGGTAATTTCAGGATTTCTGCCTGTTATTGATTATTTCCGATTGTATTTTATTCCCTTAGCATATTGTGACTTATTCATTGTGGTTTTGGTTATACTTGACGCGTGTGGATGCCGATTTGAGGAGCAAAGACATCGTGGTCTAGATATTTCGCCAGTTCGAGGTGTGTAATGATTGTAAATGATATCCAGAGGGTTTGAAACCCCAGATTGCACACTGTAGTGCTATATTGAGGTGAGACACTCATGGATGACGGGCGTGGGGTATTTTACTATTGAGGATTGTGACTTGGTCCGTCATGTGTTTACCGTGTGTTTGATTAGAAATTGTTTGAGAATCATCCTACTTGGATTAAATTGTGTTATTTGAGCTTCGCGCCAATTATTTGAATCCTTCAGGGATTATTATCATCGTTTTCGCATTATTTGGCATATTACTTGATCTTAATCCTAAGCTTTAATACGGTTTTGCAAACTCAGCAATCTTTCGATGATTTAAAAACTTAAACAGTGTTTTATTAACTTTTTGAGGTGGGAACTATCATTTTAATATTGCCTAAGGGGCATATATGATTTTTGGAATGTGGATAGAACGGGCTGCGCGCCGTAGCGGTATTATATTGATATTGAGGCCGAGATCCTGATTGATGCCACGAGATGGCTTGATATTTGCGCTTGGGCTATAGGAGCCCCTCTGGAGTCTATATACACCCTCAGTGAGCACCATCGACGATAAATAAATGGATGGCTCAGGCTGCACGCTGCAGTGTGTACCAGAATGTACCATCATATGCATTGCATTGCACTCATGCATTTGTTCTGCATCAGTTATACCTGCCACAGTATTTGTACTCTGATTTCATCGACTTGATGCTTCACCATTAAATGTTCTACGGATCACTGAGTGTTGGGCCCAAGGGGCGGATTTCTGCTCTTATCTGTACTACTATTATTGCATTCATTTGCGTAGCTGTTTAAAAATGCATTTTCAAAAGAGGTTTAAACTGAGCAAAAATTTTCTCTAAGGATTTCACAGCTTTACTGCTTTTCCCAAAAAGGTTTTTTTCTCTGCTTCTATACAACATGATGATCTGTTATACGTGATTTCTTACTACTCAGTTATTATTTACTTTTATTACTCACTGAGTTGGAGTACTTACTTTACTCCCTGTACCTCGTGTGCAGATGCATGTATTTGTTCACCCGGTAGCGGGTTTGAACTGATTAAAGATTTTCTATCATAGCTGAGCAAGGTGACCGCCAGCGTCTGTGGCACCGAATTTTTCTACCTTTTCATTCTAATTTCCATGCAGTATACTACTGGCTTTGTAGATATATTTAGACTCTTTTAGATTCTCATGATGCCCCAGTTTGGGCTGGGTTTGGGTTGTACTTACGCTAAATAATATTATTAAATCATCTTTAAATTTATTTATTCTTGTTTACTACTTTTAATAAAGGCAATTAAGGTTAGTTGGCTGGCCTTGTCTTCACGAGAGGCGCCATCACGACCGGAGGGGGGTTTGGGTCGTGACATAAAAGAAAGAGAATTTTCATGAATGACATCAAGAAGAACTTTATACTAGATATATGAGTTGTTTATTTCAACTATTTATCAAAAGCTTTTAGAATTTTCTTATATCATGCATCTATTCTTCTTTTAGAATCTCGTTCCAGATTTAGTGGGAGGATTGCTTTACTTACTGAGTACCTACTGTGTACTGGCGTTCTCTTCATAGAACCTACATCGAACTATATCAATGTAGACTCAGATATTGTAGGTAAGCAGGCTAAGAACTAGGATATTCTCCTCCATTACCAGCAGATTTGGTGAGATTCATTTTAGTATGTGGGGTTCGTTGATTCCAAAATTTCGTCTTACTATTCAATATTTCTTAGAGGCTTCATAGACAATATTATTAAATCATCTTTAAAATTATTTATTCTTGTTTATCTACTTTTAAAAAGGCAATTAAGGTTAGTTGACTGGCCTTGTCTTCATGAGAGGCGCCATTACGAACGGAGCGGGGTTTGGGTCGTGACATAAAAGAAAGAGAATTTTCATGAATGACATCAAGCAGAACTTTATACTAGATATATGAGTTGTTTATTTCAACTATTTATCAAAAGCTTTTAGAATTTTCTTATATCATGCATACATACTTCTTACAGAGTCTCGTTCCAGATTTAGTGGGAGGATTGCTTTACTTACTTAGTACCTACTGTGTACTGTCGTTCTCTTCATAGAACCTACATCGAACTATATCAATGTAGACTCAGATATTGCAGGTAAGCAGGCTAAGAACTAGGATATTCTCCTCTATTACCAGTCAGATTTGGTGAGATTCATTTTAGTACGTGGGGTTCGTTGATTCCAAAATTTTATCTTACTAAATTCCATGCCGTATACTACTGGCCTTGTAGATGTATTTAGTCTCTTTTAGATACTCGTGACGCCCCAGTTTGGGCTGTGTTTGGGTTGTACTTTCGCTAAATAATATTATTAAATCATCTTTAAAATTATTTTTTCTTGTTTATCTACATTTAAGAAAGGCAATTAAGGTTAGTTGGCTGGCCTTGTCTTCACGAGAGGCGCCATTACGACCGGAACGAGGTTTGGGTCGTGACATAAAAGAAAGAGAATTTTCATGAATGACATCAAGAAGAACTTTATACTAGATATATGAGTTGTTTATTTCAACTGTTTATCAAAAGCTTTTAGAATTTTCTTATATCATGCATACATACTTCTTACAGAGTCTCGTTCCAGATTTAGTGGGAGGATTGCTTTACTTACTTAGTACCTACTGTGTACTGTCGTTCTCTTCATAGAACCTACATCGAACTATATCAATGTAGACTCAGATATTGCAGGTAAGCAGGCTAAGAACTAGGATATTCTCCTCTATTACCAGTCAGATTAGGTGAGATTCATTTTAGTACGTGGGGTTCGTTGATTCCAAAATTTTGTCTTACTATTCAATATTTCTTAAAGGCTTCATAGACAGAGTCATGGATGTCCACTTGTATCACATTTGTTTTTCAATGTATTTAAGATAACATATTTTCATTTAAAGATTCAGAAAAGAATTTGATCTAAATTATATCAAATTATATTGAGATGCATTGCATGCCGAAATAGAATAGAATAGAAAAGCCAAGAAGGTTCACTCGTTCAAGGTAAGGCACTGAGTGCCAGTTACGACTTAGATACAAATCAGGCCGCAACAAACTTGATATTAAAGTAGCAGGTTCAAAGGTTCCTAGGGTCTATGAAGCCATGTCAGTATAGTCTCATTTATCATTGTGAGGCCCCCACTTCTATAAACGAGGGACTACATGCATTTAAGTAAAGTTTCCCATTCTTCTTTACTCTAGATCGTGCGTTAAAGCTTAAAGCGAGAATCAGACTTCTCTTTTTCGTCGATCAATAGAATAATTGACATACCGATGCGATTAAAAGCTTTATGAAAAAAAGTTAGCATGGCATTGCCGTCTAGAAGTGAGGTGGTTTATGGTGTTTACTGCCTTTAAGAGAGAATAAAGGATAACCGGGAACTGATCTAGAAAAATGTATCCCAAAAGGGAAAATGGGATAACAATAGGATGACCTAGTTTAGGACTGTAACAAATCAGAACTATTATAAATATAAGATGAGGTGATGATATCTTGAATAAAGTCAGAGTTGTATGGAATTCACAAGGAGTTGGTTCTAGTTAGGTTAGTAGTAACACCATAAAAGACTTATTCTTAAGCTATGTCCAAATTTTATTTAGTTACCAAGAAGGTCAGACATGATATAGTCCACTATTAATGTGAAGAGATTATACATAAGAGAGGCATATTAGGAATTACATCCCTAAGTTGAGATCAAATTTTGGTTTAATACAGCGAGACTAATAAGTTATTTACCAAGTCTAATAAGTTATGTACATGGGTTAGATATACTCTTAGGGTGAAACTTTGGTAGTTGCAATGAGTACTTTGAGGCTCATATCAAAGAATGTCCTCTAGATGATGAAACCGATAAGAAGAAATAGATAGTTTATTATTTTTATGAGAACCTATGAGTAACACAATGAATAGATCTTTTGAAGTGTATACGTGGTCTACTAGACTTTAAGAAGCACAAAAAGACATGAGCTAAGGATTTCAAAGTTGAGATAAATTACCACCATGAGACGAACCACGACAGAAATGACAACACCAAACTCTTTGAAGATACAATGCCTTGTCATGAGTATAAAAGAACAAGAGGAGATATAAGAGAGGAGAAATATACATGACAAGGCGTTCTCTTAAGGGCAAAGAAAATCACAAAACTAGAAAGTCATCCTTACATTATGGAGAGAATGAATGCTACAAAAATAGATGAAGCAAGCAATATACTTCCAATAAGATTAAAGTATAATGAGTTGGCTTAAGGGCATAAGGTTCTTCAAGTGATACTGATATATTTTGAAGGTAGCATAGATATGAAAGATTCGGAAATATGTTATGAGGTGACTTGAATCTCAAGTATATATATTTTGATTGTCGCCAGCGGGGCTTAATCTGACATAAGGGTGAGCTTGAGAATAATCACGTGTCAATGAGTTAAGCTCAGAATATATAGCATGCATGCATATACATAATGCGAATATATGATATCTATATATCATATATATTCCCGAGGGGTTGCGGTATGTTTCGGATAGGTTTTATAGTGTTGCTTTCATTTATGATATTTGGCATCGTTTCTTCAAGCATAAATACTATCACATTAAGTAAATGAGCTCCAATTTATTCTTTTACTGAATTATTAGATTCATATTGTAATTTTAGAACCGTAGCAACTGGAATCATCAAGTTTTGACATTGTATGAAGAATTTATGGTCTTTTTACTAAGAATTGGGTTGCTAATTTTTTTCCAGATTAATTACGAAGTTGCCACAGAATTCGTATTTAAAAATCTACACTATTTTCAAATATTGAAACCAACATATCTCCTTCATTATAAGGTCAAATGAAGTGATTCAATGGCCTAACTTAACTGAAATTTCATAAAGGATCCATTGAAGGCATCAAAAGCACGTTTTGAAATCGTTTGGCACAAGAAACGAGGTGGAACACTTGTGCAAAAATATTTAATATCGAGGGTTCGTTCGTTTGATCATATTTGAGTTGGGGAGCTCGGATTTTGGCATTTTCGGAGGCGATTTTCACCATATGAATTGAGGTAAGTGTCCTATACTCGATTTTAGTTGTATTTCATAAATCCATCTTCATTTGGCATTTGGTTGATGATTTCAAAGTGAAATTTAAGGGTTTTTGTCTAAAATTTCATAAAGTAAATTTTGAGTTTTGAACATCGATTCGCAGTCAGATTTGACTGAAACTAAAATGGTTGGACTTGTAATTGAATACATTATCGGATTTTGTGAGTTTTGTCGGGATCTGAGGTGCGGTCCCGAATTTGACTTTTTGGTTGAATTTCGACTTTTCATTAGAGATTCAACCTTTATCGATTGGGTTTGTTTTTTTGGCATTATTTCATGTTCTTGAGTTGTTATTGGCTAGTTTTGAGCGTTCAGAGGTCGATATGCGCGAGATGACATTTCTAAAGTATTGTTTGGCTTGCTCAGTATTGGATTCGACTTGTTCGAGGTAAGTAAAACTTCTACAATTGGTATTGAGGGTATGAATCCCTGAATATACATGTTATATGTTTGGTGTTAAGGTGATGCACACGCTAGGTGACAGGTGTGTGGGCGTGCACCGTATGAATTATAACTCGGTTGATTCTACAGTACCGTGTAGCTACCTAATCTTGTTTCTATCCATGAAATTTCTACGTGATATCCATGTTTGAAACCATATTTATGCTATATGCTTAATCTGTTGGGACTCGCGGAGGTCATTTTTTCTGTTGAGTTATTTGCTTAAATTGTAATTACATACCTAGTCATATTCATGTATTCGCATATCATATCTGAGTCTTTGTTATCATATGTCGTCACATCATGTTATCATTGTTGGGCTGATTGGCATGAGATTTTTGGCCAAGAGACTGGAGAAGATGATAACTGAGTAGGGCCGTAAGCATGATCGTTAGTGATATTGACGGGATCCGGTTGCATGCGACAACAAGCTTTACTGATTCATGCTATGATTGTCCTATATTAGCGCTTGGGTAGGACCCACCCCTTCGATTCTGACATACCAACAGTGAGAGCAGGTACCTACTGAGTGTGAGTACCGAGTACGAGTGTCGAGTGATTGGGAGGACTGAGTGACTGTGAGGATAGAGTAATTGAGCATGCTAAGTGAGGTTTACTACTCCGAGAGCATGCGAACATGCGTTTATCACTGTGATTCATTACACTTGACATGTATACTTGGCCTGTAGGCATATATATTCATTTCTCATGTTGTATGGTATTGTTACATTGACTTCACATGAACACTGAAATGTAGGCATAAATATATACTTTCCTCATGTCATCTGATAATGAAACATCTTATCTGTTGTTGAATGTTTTGGGAAGAATATCAATTTTTTTGACATACTCACATTTTGGTGATTTCGGTGAAATATTTGGATTTTACTTTAATACCTAAAAAGCATGTATATTTTTCGATCTATGAAAGAGTTGAGTATCATATCTATGAATATTACTTGTATTGTTTTCATTATACTGTTACGAGCTGTTCTTGGCTGTTGGTGTCGGACTCTGACCGTAGTCTAAGCTCGTCACTGCTTTCAATCTAAGGTTAGGTTGTTACTTATTGAGTACATAAGGTTGGTTGTACTTATTGTGGGTGTGCACTATGTGAATTATGACTCGGATGATTCTATCATACCATGTTGTTATTGTAACAACCCGACCTGTTGTTTTGAGAGTTATAGCCTCATTTCACCCATAAATGATTTTTTATGTATTTTTCAGCTGTATTGAGTTGTATCGAGTCAGTAGGCTTGGGTTCGGGGTAGTTTTGGAGTGAAATGAACACTTAGTTTCTTAGTTAGAAAGATAAATTAGAAAAGTCAATCGGAAGTTGACTTAAGAGTAAACGAATTCGGATTTAGATTTTTATGATTCAATTATCTTTATTGGGTGATTTTGAACTTAGGAATGTGTCCAAAATATAATTTAGAGATCCGTGGTAGAAGTAGGCTTGAATTGGAGAAAGTTGGAAGCTTAGAAATTCTTAGGCTTGAATTCGAGGTTGATTTAATATTTGCTGTTGTTTTGGGTGTTACGAAGGTTCAACTAACTTCGGGTAGTGATATATAACTTGTTAAAATTATTGGTTGAGGTCTCGAAGACTCGGGTGAGTTTTGGATAGATTTGGGTTGTGTTGTCCTTATTTTTCTTATGTTTCGACGCCGTTTCTTCAAGCATAAATGATATTATATTGAACAAATAAGCTCCGATTTCTTTTTTGATTGAGGAATTAGATCTGTATCATAGTTACGGACCCGTAGCAAAAAGAATGACCGAATTTGGACATCGTATGGAGATTTTAGGGTCATTTTACTAAGAATTTGATTGCCTGATTTTTCAAATTAATTACGAAATTGCCACTATGAGAAAAATTTTCACTATTTACAAATATTAAAATCTACATATCTCATTCATTGTAATGTCAAACTGAGTGATTCAAAAGTTTAACTTGACTAGAATTTCACAAGGAATCCATTGGATGAATAAAAGCGAATTCCGAGATCGTTTGGCATGAGAAACGAGGCAGAATATCTAGCAGAAAAATATATAAAACTAGGGTTTATTCTTTTAGTCATATTTTGAGTTGGGAGCTCGGATTTGGGCGATTTTGGAGGCGATTTTTACCATATGGATTGGGGTAAGTGCTCTTTACTTGGTTTTAGTTATATTTCATGAATTCATATTTGTTTTTAGGATTTGATTGATAATTTCAAAGTGAAATTGAGGGAATTAGCGTTTGAGTTTTGGAGAGTTTTAAGTGAGGATTTGAGGGATCAAACGCAGTCCGATTTTGGCGAATTTTATATGGTTAGAATCAGGAGAAGACGGTGATTATTATTCTGTCATTTTTGATTGATTTCGGGATGTGGGCCCAGTTTTGGACGATTTCGAATTTCTGGCATATTTATGTAGTTTTTATTGTAGATTTGATTCTTTAGTCTATGTTGATAGTAGTATTCTGATTATATATAGATTCGGAGCTTTTGATGACCGAGTCCAAAGACGAGGGCATCCTAAAGTAGAATTTTACGTTGTTGAGGTAAATATTAGTTTTAACTCTAGCTTTGAGGGTAAAAACCCGGAGAATTCAATACCATGTGATTGTTTGGAGGTGATACCCATACTAGATAACAGGCGTGTGTGTATATCTCGAGGAATTGAGACTTGGTCCGTCCCGTGAGGCTGCAAGGCTGAATAACTATTATCTGTTGTTATGTGTTTACTTGTTGTTAAACTTGTTTACCTTCATGTTAGAGATCATGCTTAGTCTTTGTTCATGCTCACATTACTTGTACTCAATCATAGAAATTATTGTACATGTTTACATCAGTCTTTATTATTTGCTAGTATGTTGTGATACTTGATGTGGGTTGTGTTCCCTTATTTATTGATGATGGTGAGGCTAGTGAGGTACATGATTGAGTAAGGACGAGGGCCTGGTTGTTAGGATATTAATACCATAGCGCGTGAGTTGTCCGTGTAGCACGTGAGTTGACGGTGCAGGTCTAAGTATTTATACCATAGCGCGTGAGTTGTCCGCATAACACGTGAATTGACCGTGTGGATCCAGGTATTGATATAATTTTATGGCTTTGAGGATATTAATACCATAACACGTGAGTTGTCCGCGTAGCACGTGAGTTGACTGTGCGGGTCCAGGTATTTGTACCATGGCATGTAAGTTGTCCGCATAACACATGAGTTGACAGTGCGGATCCAGGTATTGATATGGTAGCACGTGAGTTGTCTGTTCTTAGCACTTGGGATTTGGGAGCCCCTCTGAAGTTTGTACACATCCCCATTGAGCACAAAGTAGTGAGTGTTTTTGAGTGCTGAGTGATGGATTGACATTTCTGTGAAGTTGCATTTACTTTTGTTGTTGATGCATTTATCTGTTAAATTTCTTTGTGTATTTACCGAGTTATGGAATTTACCTATTTATTCATATTTATTTTATTGTGAAAATAAATAGTTGGACTGTTTTACTTAACTCGTCACTACTGCTCAATTCCTTAGTTATTTCTGTTACTACTAAGGTGGTTGTACTCATACTACACCCTGCACTTTATGTGCACATTCAGGTGAGTTAGAGGACGGCGATCGTTGAGTTCATGCCAGCTATCTTTGGAGACTACAAGATAGTTGCTAGCGTCTGCAGGGCCTTGGTACTCCTTTTGTCATTTCTTATTTCGGGCAGTTACACAGTTTATATATCTTAGTTCATAGTTTTAGACGCTCATGACTTAGTGACACCCTGATGTTTGGGGCTTGTTTCTGTATTTTTTTCTAATTATATTTAGATTTAAATTAGTTTACTAGGAGTTAAATTATTGAAAATATTTTATTAATTGATTTAGTAGTAATATTTTGGAAAGTAGGCTTGCCTTGTAACACGATACGCACCATCATGACCATGGTTAGATTTTCGGTCGTAACAGTTACCTAATCTCTCTTCTACTCATGAAAATTCTATGTGCTAGAGTAATTGATCTATCATACATGGTAGAAACTATGTTTAGGCTATATGCTTATTCTGTTAGGACCCACGGAGGTCATTTTTGCTGTTGAGTTATTTTCTTAAATGAAATTACATACCTAGTCATATTCACTCATTTACATATCATATCTCAGTCTCTATTATCACTTTTCGTCACGTCATGTTATTGTTGTTGGGCTAATTAGCATGAGATTTTCAAGGCTGGGGACTGGAGATGATGATGATTGAGCGAGGCAGAGGGCCTGGTTCTTAGAGATATTTATGGGATCGGACTGCACACCGCAATAGTATTTACTGATTCATGACATGATTGTCCTATATTAGCGCTTGGGAAGGATCCGCCCCTCAGGAGTCTGACATACCAACAGTGAGCATAGGTACATACTGAATGCGAGTGCCGAATGATTGGGAGGACTAAGTGATTGAGCGTGTTGAGTAAAGTTGACTGCTCCGAGAGCATGAGCACATGAGTTTATCGTTGTGGTGCATTACACTTGACATGCATACTTGGCATGTAGGCATAGAGATGCATTTCCTCATGCTGTACGATATTGTGACATTCTTAACTCACATGCACATTGACATGTAGGAAAATAGATGTACTTGCCTTATGCTATCTCATAATAAAACATCTTATCTATTGTTGAAAGTTTTGGGAAGAATCTTAGTTTTTCTTACATACTCACATTTTGGTTATTTCGGTGAAATATCTAGGTTTTACTGTTATACCTAGCATGTCTATTTTTGTATCTATGAACGAGCTGAGTATCATATATATTACTTGTACTATTTTCATTATACTATTACGAGTTGTTCGTGGCTATTGCTGTTAGACTCACTACTACAAAAAAGGTCTTTGGCGGCAATAACAATAGCCGCTATATCATTTATCGGTAATTGATCTTTAGCCGGTGATGCCGGGGTCGGTAAAGCTTTTAGCGGCATTTCTGCCAAAAGCTGGTAAAGAGTATGACTAATTGCCGCTAAAACTCATCTGCTTTAATGGCATTGTTTGTAGCAATTATTATGGCTGCTAAACCCATTCTAAAAATGACTAATAATGCACCTTTAACGTCCAATTTTATAGCCGCTAAATTCAAAGTATTTATTGCTAAAAGTCCATACATTTAGCAGTAATTGTTTTGTGGCAATTAAAGTGGCAGTAATCTCTCTTCTAAAAACATATTAGTATGCCCCTTTAGCGTCTATTTTAATGGATAGTAAAGTCAATTAAATTGCCACTAAAAATCATCTTTACTAAGAATATAATGGTTACAATATCCCTGTATAAACGTCTTAATCCTGTTAAATTGGCACTAATATTCACAAGCAAAAACGATAAGTTTAGCCACCATTAATAATAGCTACTGCATTCGACCAAAAAATAACGAAATTAACAAAATATATTGATATTAAGTCATAAAACAATAGTATATCTCGTTAAATCTTAACAAACAAAAGGAAGTACTAATCCAAAATATTAATATCACAAAACCTTAAAAATATCTCATATTGTTTGAAGTAAATAGCTAATGTCATTATCTAACTAATCTTAACGAATAACAATCTTCAAATAATCTCTGAAACTCTGTCATATTGAAATCTTCCGGCTGCTAAATTTTATGACATGAAATTATAAAATAACTATGTCAATGAGAAGTAAATGTTGCCAAACAACAAAGCCGATAGTAGTTTGTGAGGTTATGGAACTAAAAGTCCATAACCAGAAAGGAACACGAGCAAAATTGCAAGAATCTGCTTCATTAATGTCCCAAAAGTATGTATTGTCTCATCTATGAAATATTTTAGTATATATGTAATTGCATATCATACAAGAAAATATATCAAATCATCCTTTTGAGCATTATTTACCCAAAATTGCTTGAAAAAATATTGTTGAGAGAAGAATAATATGTTATTTGGATCATCACATTTGAGATCAAATGTGCAATAGCAAATATCAAATTTATAACGACAACACAAGATATCATATCTAACAGCCTATGACCAGCTTTGCCCCTCCGTTCAATCGGAATTTACAGTTGTTCGATTTTCTGACCCGATTTGATAATTTGAAAATGGAATCAGAGCAGGAGAAGAACCAGCTGAATCAGAGAGATTCCATGGCCTATCTTTAACTAAGTTTACATTGATTCCAAGGACTTGTAGGTCTTCCAAGGCAACTTCTTTCCATATGATTTTAGGTCTACCCTGTCCCCTTTTGACACCCTCCTTCAACATAGTTCTACTCCTACGGACATATGCATTTGTAGGTTGATGCAAGACATGACCAAACCATCCGAAGAGACCTCTCATTTTATCCTCATTGCGTACTACTTGCACCTTCTACTAAATGTGATCATTTTTAATCTGATCGGTGATCACTAAACCAACAATAACTTGTGAATTAATCAACCAAGAGGAAAACAAAGTTAATCCCAATGACAGGTAGAAGGCTGATTCGACTCCTGAGAGCATCTATGCAACTAAGGCATCAATATAAGATTGAAAGATGCCAAGAAAGATATATTTGCAGTTAGAATTTTTGTCAAAATAGGAATGTAGCCGGGAGAATTGGAAATGAATGGCCATGGAAAATTCAGTAGCAAAATATGATTGAACCAGTAAAACTAGTTTAGGATGGACTATTATGCGTGAAGCATGGAGAAGTTTGGGCAATTAAGCATTGAGAATATGACTTGAAAAGAAAGAAGCAATTTGTTGTCTCAAAGATGTGTATACCTTTATTTATGCTTTCCAAGAAAATGGTGAACTATAGAAGCTCACTTTAGTTATTTTTTTATCGATAACAGCTATCGCCTATCTAATGATGAGTTTTACAGCTAACTATGCAGGGAAGAGCTTATTATTTACAGCAAAATGAACCAACAATGAAGTGCCCGATAAGATTTGTAGTGGAGATGGGCATAAAACAGTCTTTACGTGAACTTGGTTAAAGAAATTCTATACTGGGCAATTTTCTATGCATTGAAAGTTTTTCAAGCCTTTGTAAAAGCACGTTACCACTATAGTGGCCCATTAGCTTCACCAAACCGATACCGTTCTCAGCACTTTGAGCTTCAACATGCGTTGCATTGATTGCACATTGAGCCTCCTCTACGGCAGAATCAAAGCCAAATGACTAGTCGATGACCTGATAACAGAACAAACTTGGTTTCATGTAAGAGTAGTCTAAACTAACAAGTACTATTATCTACTAGTTACTTAAGTCAAATGGGAGGGCAAACTACCAAAATGAGATCTCAAGTTATTACACCTTACTTTTACTATTCAGTAAAATTTATGCTTTGCACTTTGCAAAAAACTTAGACCCCACTTGTGCGATTTTACTGGGCTGTTGCAAGAAACTTTGGAATTACTTCTTTAGGTTGCTAAATTGCTTATCATACCACAAAAAATATAATCAATCGTATTAAGAAGAAATGAGAAATACTGGAATATCATTGTTTATTGTCTTTGGTATCCCAGCAAGAACAACTTTGAGACCACGCCGTCTGATTTCCTGCAAAAAGGGAGTAGGATTGTTCTATGAATGCTTGCAAAGATGAACATAAATTCTCTTTTACCAAGCAAAGAATTGACACTACCAAGGACCATCAGGACTCGAAATAAGATACCAAGTAATGCATATGACAGTAGCTGGTTACATTTACATTGCGCTGAGACTAAATATGCATCTAGCATATTCGATAGTTTCCATGTAAGGTTATAGCAAATCCATGGAAACTAGAAAGACATACTGAGAAAAGCTAGCCAGAGCTAGAAGTAAGGTATATTCAGACGTGTTGAATCTCTATGCAGATGATGAAGCTGAATGCATATAATGTTTACATGGTACATATGGAACAACATATTTTATTTGGCAGTTGTAGAGTGATACAGAATCCCCTTAATAGATTTGAAAGAATATATTGTTATTTGTAAGCTTTCGGCAAATAATATAACTATATTTCCCTCAAGTTGAAAATTAACTCATGTTTTTGGGAGGGTAATTACTTGGCCTGTTAATTTTCAAAATCTAACATACCTCATAAATGACAGCTGCTCCTTTTTGAGTCCCATCACCACCAATTATATAGACCTGAACCAATAAGATACTCATTATACCAAGTGGAAGCTTTTGTGCAGGACATCCATTATCATAAGATTTTTGCGATGAAATCAAAGATGCATCAGACGAAGTAGACTAGAAAATTGCAAAAGTAGAACAATGAATATTTCTAGAAGTCATTAATGTTGTTGTAACACTAAAATTTATCAATAAGGATCTTTTCTTCTTTCCTTTTTTTTTTACAGAAAACATACTACTCAACTTCTTTTTCAAGTAAAGACGATGTTCGCATCCACGATACCACTTTCGTCAATTACACAAAGATTTTCCTTCTGACCAAGATACTACTCTCTTCCTAAATAAGTTACTTTTGCAGAAATTCGGAAATCTACCCAAAGAGAGAAAGGGGCCAAAAGAAGAAAAGGTACTCCAAGATTTGACAACAGACATATATTTAGACAAACTTTTGTAGTTGGAGTACCTTATTAATTCCATGGTCCTGTATGCTGTCAACTATCTTTGTGGTATCGTGGCCTCCTCGTGATGTCCCAAGGATTGTACCACCACGTTTATGACTATCATATACAACCTTTGGTGTCAAATTGATAGTGTTTTTTGCGTAGAAACCTCTGTAGCCTCCCTATGAAGGAAAAAGAATGTATTGTTAGCTGCACAAACAAAACAACTTATCAAGTATAAGGAAGTTGAACATCAGCCAACTCACTTCTATTTTAAGGACTTTATCTACACTATACATATAGTCAAGTCTATGTACCATTTTTCTGATCACCGTGTTTAGTCCAGGGCACAAACCACCACATGTAACAATACAAGCACAAACATCATCTGAACTGAAATAAACCTGAGACACATAGAAGCTTTGTTCTGAGTGAAAGATTGCATATCAATAGTTCTGCAACAAATTGCATATTGCCATACTTGAAGAAAGTAGACATACCTTTTGACGGGGACCAGCACGCCGAAAATGTAGTCCTCGTGGACTGTCCTGATGAACAACAATCTACAAAGTGATCAAACAAATTCATAACAATTATCACAAGGAAAGAGGAGGGATTGATGAACAAAGGAGCTGTCTCTAACAAAAATGTTTACCTTATTGGTAAATGAAAAGAGAAGCCAAACAAGGAATCTGAAGTAAAATAAATGGCTGATCGAATATTTTATCCATAAATGAATGATAAAAGTCTACAGACTGATAAATCAAATTTCAATACAATCCTTAAAACATACAAATTGATGCATTGCCCAAGTTGCACAACAACTTAAATTTCAATATTACATTCCATAAGTGTTTGAAAAGGCTAACTCACAAGTATCTAACAAACAAACTTAAAAGTTAAGGCAAAAGTAAACAATAAACAAGGATATGCTTGATCAGGTGCATTCCCATAGTTTTTACATTATTCATTGTATGTATTTGTGGTGCATTAACACACACACACGCATCTACCTTCAAATGTATTTCCCCAAATGGTTTCCACTTGTTGGATCCATACGGTCAACTGTTAGCCTTCCGCACATGCCTCCAAGACTCATCCCCGATAACCTTTAACCCCCTTTCTTTCCTTGAACTCACAGATTTTATTCGGTCCATGAACCTTATAATAGGACAACACTCCATCTTCAAGCACAAACCATCTCGCACTCCATCCTTTTCCAATTATATAACACTCCAGCTACACTAACACTTTCATTTCCACACTAATTCATAATTCACCCATATTGGAGCAAATGGTTGGCTCCCCTGTACTGCCTTGAATTAGCAGCTCGTCAAAAGTAGGTTCAAGCAGTAAGCTTAATGCTAAGGCACCAGATTTTATTCCTTTACAGTTACAGCAGAACACTATATGATTTTTATTTTTGCAATATCTACGGAATGCAGATTTCATTGGACCAGAAATATAGACCAAACAAATACTGAGAATAGCCATATAACATGACTTTTACTATATTAAATTACACAGAATTTATTGTAAATCAATCGAAAAGCATCAATCCAAAATCTACTGTAAATCGATTGCAGGCGACTGATTTAACAGGGAAAAAAGAGAAGTTAACAGGGGAAGAAGATGGACCGGCACTACAAAAGGTTGTTGACGCAACAACGAGTTAGGAACTGGTTTCCTGTAAATCATTCGACCAGCATCAATACAAAATCTACTGTAAATCGATTGGAAGGAGCTGATTTACTATAAATCTACTGTAAATTTATTGGACGAAGAGAAGTTAACACTTCCATTGACGCACCGTCTTCTATAAATATTGAACTGATCTTCTTTAAATCAATTGTAAAATCGAAGAGAAAGAATTTACCTGGGAAGAAGATGTGCACAATAATTGACGCACTGTAAATTGCAATGACGTTTTCGCTCACTGGCATTGATGCAGCAGCGAGTTAAGGCTTTTTGGGAGTGAAGTTTCCGCGCACTGGTGTTGATGCAGCAGCGAGTGCGGCTTTTTGGTACTGAAGTTGATTCAACTAGAACGATTCAATGTTTTCCTTCTGTTATTTTCTACTTATTTTCTAATTTTCTAATTCTAATAGGGGGAGGAAAACGAAAAAAGGTGTCCAAAAAAATTGGAGGGAAAGATTTTATCTTTTGTGTGGGGAGGGAAAATTAAAATAATAAAAGATTAATTATAATTAGTAATTTTTAGTGGCTATTATTTTTTATTGCTGGTAAAAGGATATCTTTTACTGGTTAATGGTCATATGCCGCTAATATTTAAGCTTAAAGAATTTATTAGCGAACATTGTCTTATTGCCGCTAAATAATTGCCACCATAGGTCCTTTTTGTAGAAGTGACTCTGATCGTAGTCCAAGCTCTTCACTACTTTCAACCAAAGGTTAGAGTTTTACTTATTGAGTACATGTGGACGGTTGTACTCATAATATACTTCTGCACCTTGCATGCATATTTTTGAGCTGATGTTGCTGTGTGTGGTGGGAGCTGGCATTGAAGATGTACCTGCGTTCTGGATATATCTGCCACTTGTTCTTGGTAGCTTTAGATTTATGAATCTATTTATGTATATTTCAAACAGATGATGTATTTATTTCATACTAGCTTTGTAAACTCTCAATCGTAGAAGCTCATGATTTGTACTACGAGTTCTTGGGAAGTTGTATAAGAGTTCAGTTATTTCATCATTATTTTCTCAGTAAATCTCAACTGAAGTTGGATTATTATTGAACTGGCTTACCTTGCGGGTTGTGTTAGGTTCCATCACGACTAGTAAATTTTGGGGCATGACAAGTTGGTATTAGAGCTCTAAGTTCATAAGTTCTACGAGCCATGAGCAAGTGTCTAGTAGAGTCCTGAAGATCGGTATGATGACATCTATACCTATCTTTGAGAGGCTACAAGGCATTTAGGGCAAACTTCCCATCTTCCTTTTCTTATCATGTGACATTGATTAAGCTTGAATCATATATCTTTGAATTTCTTACACTCACTCATATGCTTATGTGAAGCGCTCGGTATCAGTTATACATTGAAGACTTGTGGATTTCATAGAGGAGGTGCGAGATATGTTTTCTCTTCTTTGGTTATGGGATAGTTTGGTGAACTTGTTGCGGTTTGGACGGCAACTTAGGCTTGGTAATTTTAGTTGTGTGAGCACGTGCTTTTGGACTTCTATTTCCAATGGTTTCCCTATGATTAGGACTGGTGGCTCGGTGAGTGGTTGGATGGCTATATGATGAGTAGGGTGTGACTGCAGTATGTGTTTGTTGTTTTGCATATGACGGGAAGAGTTTGCTTAAGATGTGAAAAGGACTATTGAATGCTCGATTTCTGTGGATGTTTCATACGGTCTTGAGTTATGAAGGTTTTTGAGAGATTCTTTTGTGTTATTTCATTTTTGGAACGAAGTAGATTTTCATGTTTTGGTTGTGAAAGGCTATAGAGAAATGTCAGTTTGAGTCTAAGTAGGTGGGTATCACATGCGAGGTAATCTACGGCTATGTGACCCTTATGATGGTTGTGTGGAAAGTTTCTTGCTACCAGTGGGCTATGTGTGTTGTGATTTAGTTTGGATAACTTGAGGAGGTTGACCTGACTGTCATCAGGATGAATGCAAGCTTGGAGAATCATTTGAGGTATTTTATGATTTGTGTTGCATGAGCTTATGAAGAATTTAGTTTAATCTCACCGCGGTATTATGACAGTAATAGAGTATAGGTATTTTAAGTTATCGGATGTTTTGATCATTGACTTTGACCTAAGTGGGGGAGCCTACTATCGATGATTTTATTACATGGTTATGTGTTAAGTATTAGTTTTGGTCTGAGACATACTTGTGGATCAGTTCTAACTTGCAGAAGTTGAGATCGAGGATGACTCGAGTAAGGGAATTTCTGAATATGGGTTATATTACACTTTACGGGTATATGAAAATTGTGGGATGATTTGAGTTGTTATTTGTGATGGATGTAGTGCACATCAAGTAAGAATTTACCTGGTTGCATTAAGACGGGGTTACTTTCTTGGGTGTTATTGTGCTAATGGGGCACAATTCGTTTGGTCTTCTTGGGTAGTGAAATTGAGATTTGAGTAGAGTGGATGACTCTCGAGAAGGTTCTAATAGATTTAAGATTTATATGTTGCAATTGAGAAATTTTCATATTTTTATATGGCTAGAATATGAGTTTTACATTAGATAGTGTCAAGACTTGCGATATTTCTATATCATTATGGATTCTACATTTCAGTATCATGGAGGTTAAAGAACGTCATTACATTCACTGAAGATCTCTTCAGAGTGGGTCTCTTGGTTGCTGTACTTTTGGGGTGCTTAAGAGGGAGTACACCAGTTTATGAGCCTTAGGGCGGAGTGATTTTATGCTAAGATCTGTTGTGGTGAGCTTTGTGTAAGGATCATGGTGTTCTGACAAGGAGAAGTATCAACGTGAGGGTAATTTAGAAGTAACTACGATAAATAGGACATCTTGGTAGTAGGTTGGATCAACACGATAATGGATATTATCGATTATTTGGGTACTTATGACATGGTAAGTCTCCACAGGTGTTTGTGGAAATACTCTTGGGTTTGGCGACCTACATAGCTTGGTGAAGTTAGAGAGATTTAGTTTTGATGGCTTGGTTATATGAAAATAGGTTTCGAAGAGTTCTCGATGGTTCTACCGCGATTTGAGATGGATATTTCCTACCAACGTGAGGAGCATGTTGGTTAATGTGATTTTCTCCTGGATGGGATAAAGTGTAAGGTTTCTGACTGATCAGGTATGTATTATGCTTGTGACTCAGAGTTAATAATGAGATTCTCGTTCTTTTCACATGATGGCATGATAGATGCGGTGCGTCCTGTGGGATTGAGATTTGCATGTACAAGGTGACAGTTTAGTTTTGGAGGGAAGGTCATATATTTTGGACAGTATGGACAGGTTTTGATGTTTAGATGAATTCTGAGAAGGGTGCGCATTTCAGAAGGCACACTGTGTTCTAACTTCGGATGCTTTATTGATATTGCGATACTTCCCTGGTTAGATCAGTTTGATACATTAGGCCGTTAAGTCCAAAATGCATGTCGTAATCATTAAGGCTAGTTACTGCAAAATCCAAAAAAAAAAGTTCTCCCTTCTGTTGTTCTCGATAGGGGCATTTCTTGTTAATATTATTTCTTTGCATCATTGTGTCTTTCACTCTTGAGTAGGTCCTCGTCAAAACAAGCAAGAAAATATTTCAAAATCTACTACCAGCTTTTTAGTTGCACAAAGTAAATTTGATCAGTAAATTTGATCAGCACACTCCATTGTTACAATTAATATGCCTTGAGGATTCATGCAAAGGCTTCCCCAAAAGTCTCTTGTCAGCCTACTTTGTTAAAGCAAGAAAAGATAACCTTAAGGTTAATCAGGAATTCTCTGTAGTACCGAAAAAAGGACTATGAAGTGTGCACATCGTGCAAAAGACACTTACCAGCTATGATTCTCGATGACAAGCAAATCGCTTAAAAATAAGAGGACATTCAAGATATAAAAAAAGGTCACTTAAGCAAAGATCTCCAGTTGCGATAAGACTGATTGAGTCACAAATACAAATGGTACAGGGTGTGAAACAATCATGGTTGGTGCAGAGAAAAAATGTCTTTTGAAACTGACTCAAGCTGATTGAGCAAAAGCCAAGCTACCCAAGACTCAAGGCCACAAACCGATTGCCACTTTTAAAACTGATAAAATATTCTTTATTTGAAACAGGAACGAAACAGTGCAAGGAAGATGGTTCCAAAAAAAAGAGAAAAAGAAAAAAAAGAGAAGAGAAGAGCCGACAAAGGAAAGTTTCCCAAATCTTTGCCTTTATCTGTCTTGCTAGTGTGCATAAAACTTTGCCATTTCTCTTCACATTTTTCCTCCTAGGATAAACAATCCTAGTGTGATGGATTTTCCTCCCAAATAAAAATCTTAGTCTGATGAATCTTTATCTAAGATAACAAAAAAAAAAAAAAAGAAAGAAAATCAGTTTGATGAATCTTTCTCTTAGGATAAACGCCTTAGTCTAATGAATTTTTCTCCTAAGACATAAAACCTAGTCTGTTGAATCTTTCTCCTAGGATAAAAATCTTAATCTAATGAATCTTTCTCCTAAGATTTAAAAAAAGGAACCTAGTCTGATGATTTTTCTCCTAGGATAAACATCTTATTCTGATAAATCTTTCTCCTAAGATAACAAAAAAAAAACCTAGTCTGATGAATCTTTCTCCTAAGATAAATGTCCTAGTCTGATGAACTTTCTCCTAGGATAGAAATGTTAGTCTAATGAATATTTCTCCTAAGATGCCAAAAAAGAAGAAGAAGAAAAAAGACCTAGTTTAATGAACTTTCTCCTAGGATCAAAATCTTAATTTGATGAATCTTTCTCCTAAGATAGAAAACCTAGTCTAAGAATTTTCTCATAGGATCGAAATCTTAGTATGATGAATTTTTCTCCTAAGATAGAAGACCTAGTCTGATGAACTTTCTCCTAAGATGGAAATCTTAATATGATGAATCTTTCTCCTAAGATACCAAAAAAAGAAAAGAAGAAAAGACCTAGTCTGATGAATTTTCTCCTACGATCAAAATCTTAGTAGGATGAATCTTAATCCTAATATTAAAATATATTCTAATAAATTTTTTCCTAGGATAATAATTTAAACAGTAAAGGGAAGGCTGGATTTGAGAAAAGGTCAATTTTTGGTTTTGTTAAGTTACTAATCTTTAGTTTTGTTAAAATCAGGGGTCCGCCTGAAGAATAAGGTCAGTTTTTACTTTTGTTAAGCTTAGTTCATAGTTTTTCGTAAACTCAATCTTAAATCTAGGAGACACACTTCCTAGTTTGGGTCATTTAGTTTTTTTTTGGCAGACGCATTTGCTAGTCAAAATTTTATCACATCCTAGTCGAGTCTTCAATTTTACTCTCATCAATAGCATAGTTGATTTATAGTTCTGCTAATAAATCACAAATCTTCCTAGTGCAAACTGGGACAGCAATATTTTTTTTGCCTATTTTGTTGTAGTAGCAGTGTCACGACCCAATTTCATTAGCGGTCATGATGACTCCCAACACCATTGTCAGGTAAGCCAACCCGAAAATATTAGTGAATTCTTATTTTACTTTACCAAAATAATTCCATCATTTTCTTAATTGAATTTAAAACAAGTGATAATTGGCAACGTAAAATAATAGTTATACAACCCCAAAAGAATAGCCTACTAATGTGTATGGGCATCTAGTAAAATATACAAAAGAATAAATCATATCCTACTGTCTGAAATAGAATAGACAGTCAAAAACAAAGAGACATCCCATCAAGCTGCTGAACGACATGGGAAGGGAACATGTCACCGTGGAATCTCGGCCTACTATCAAGGATGCGTACCAGTCGGGTAGCCAGATATACCTGCCTCAGATCCTGTACAATTAAGTACAGAAGTGTAGTATGAATACATAAAAATATATACCCAGTAAGTATCAAGTCTAACCTCGAAGAAGTAGCGACGAGGGGTCGACTTAACACATACTAGGGTCAAATAATATAAAAGTATTATGCTACGCATGGATATCATAAATAAATAATAATTTATAGCAAGAAGTGATAGGTTCTTTCCTAGATAATATCACAGATAACCATTTATATTTAGGGGATTTAACACAATTCAAATCACAGGAAGTACCAAGCAAGAAGCATGCACAAATAGTGTCGAGGTAGTAATCTAACATAAAAATAAAATGTGCACTGCCGGAGGTTCGAACAACACGAACCATAGATGCATCTATTACCCCGCTCGAAAATTATACATGCGACGCGGTCAAATATAATCAACACAACAAACAGTCAGGCATGAATATATCAGGGGAGCAATTACCTAAAAGAAATGTCAACTTCTCTTTTAAAGGTCAAGAAAATGATGTTCCTCTTTATAAATTCATTTACCAAATTCAACGTGATTTAAGAAATCTAAGTTATCACTTAACTTACAAGAATAGTTCATAAAGCATACTTTTGGGTCCTAGACTACCCGAACTCAACATAATAGTGGCTATGCACGGACTCTCGTCACCTTATGTGCATGTTTTCCCAGCATTTAGTGGCAAATTATTTAATTTTTTCACCTATGGGATAATTCCCTCTTACAAGGTTAGAAAGGAGACTCACCCCACTCTAGGTTTTTTTACCTATGGGGACAATGTTTTCACCTATGGGGATAATTGTTTCACCCCGCATCGTGGTTAAATCTTGTTTTTATCAAAACCCTAGGTTTTACTCAAATTCAATAATTTGTACTAATTTTTGTGGGTTAATATACCCAAAACCAAGTATTAAACTCACATTGAGTAAAAATAATTAATATCACTATTCTAGGTTGAAATCCCCTCTTTGGAAACTCACAAATCGCCCAAGTGTAGAAGTGAAATGAAATAAATGGCCTAAGTCCTGTTTTTAAAAGCTAGACACAGCCCTCTGATGTCGTATTTGCAACACCAGGTTTGCAAATGCGAGGTTTGCAAATGCGACAAACGCCTCGCAAATGCGAAGCCTGTGCTTATGCTGCTATCATAGAAAATGCGACCCATGGTTGCAATTGCAACTTCTAAGCCCTTCTCACAACTGCGAGGTTCAAATTTGTGAACAAAACTCTCACAATTGCGAGATCTGCTGCAACAACCAAAAACACCAGAAATCTGGTGTGTTTTCTACTCCTCCCTTGGGTATGAAACTTACCCGAGCTCTCAGGGCTCCACACCAAATACTCCTACAAGTCTAAAAATTGTTAGATAATACGCTTAACGCTAGAGGGGGGGGGGGGGTGAATAGCGTTATAATAAAATTTAGCGTAAACTTGCGGAAATTAAAATTTGCAGGAAATAAATAAGTGCGTTAAATAAACAAAAAGGAAAGAACGCACCGATATATTCTGGTTCCAGTCCCCGAGAGACTCTCTCGAGATTTTCCACTAACTTGTTAAGCCTACGGGTGCTCAACAAACCTTTACAACTTAAGGACACAAGCCTTAACACCTTTGCTCGGAGACAACACTCCAAGACTTCAACCAAGGAAACACAAGTTCCTTACAACAAGAGAATCTCAATTCTCTTACAAGTGTGTAAAACACTTAACACTCAAACAAAATACTCCTTTATGAGTAGGTATGAGTAAAAGAAGTAAGCTCTAGATCACAACAACTTTGGACAAGAATATGGCTCTCAAAAGCTTTATGAAATTGAATATAAAATGATAAACAAAAGTATGCAAGCTTATAGCAATGTAATGATCAGTTGTAGTATGTTGTTGTGTTTAAAACACTGAAATGAAGCTGTATTTATAGTTGAAAAACTTGGCATTACCGTTGCCTAATTGCCAATTAAGAGTTGCTGATTTTACTCACTGACAATCGATTGTCAAACCCCAACAATCGATTGTCTGCCAGTCAAATCAAAATTCAATCCCAGATTTTACGCTTGATAATCGATTACTTACAATCCATAATCGATTACTGGTAACGTTCAAAAAATCCTTTCCAGATTTTACCACAAACAATCGATTGTCCAGAATCAACATCGATTACTCAGCAACGTTCAAAAAATCTTTTCCGAATTTTAATCAAAACAATCGATTATACCAAATCAATAATCGATTACCCAATAACGTTCAAAAAATCTTTTCCGGATTTTATTCAAAACAATCGATTATACAGAGTCAATAATCGATTACCTGTCGGTATTTGAAAACTTTACGACAACGGTCAGCTTCACAATCGATTGCACAAAGTCAACAATCGATTACTTATCAGTTTTTGAAAAACATTTTAGACACTGTCTCTTTGACAATCGATTGTCCAATGTAACAATCGATTGTTTAATAAGTTTGAAAATCACTGGAAGACACTGTCTCAACATAATCGATTACCATTAGTTCATAATCGATTATTCTGAGTTTTGAAAAACTTTGATGGACACAGCCTCAGTCACAATCGATTGTCATTAGTTCACAATCGATTGTCATGCAGGTTTGAAAAACCTGATGCTCACTGTCTTACTCACAATCGATTGTCATTAGTTCACAATCGATTGTCATGCAGTCTTGGCTTAAAACAATCGATTATCATAAGTACATAATCGATTATCTTAGTCCAGATTTTTAAGGCATGTCTAAAAATTATTTTGACTACTGTAAATATGCATGATTTAAAATCATTTGACATTAAATTAAATATGCATGATTTTGGAAAATAGTTTTATGAGAGAAGCCATGTTACGAGTCAAGTTGTAGGATCAAGATCACAATTAAGAATGACTCAATTAAACTATAAAACTTTGTCTTGAGCTTGAATCTCGTTGTATATCAATTTTGCGCTTGTTTCTTGAACTTCGTCATATATCAATTTTCGCTTCGTTTGTCATTCATCAAAACCTACACAAAAGAACACACGTTTTAGTATATTGCATTGAGAACGTGTTTCCAACAATTTCCCCCTTTTTGATAATGGCAAACATTAGGCGGGATATGCAAGACAAGCAATTTATAATGACGATTCAAGACAAGTATATACATGCAACAAGTATGCAATTTGTTCCCCCTCAATTTGAGAATTCCCCCTCAATTTAAGCTTATAACTTGAGAGTGCATCATACCCGTTATCTTCCCCTTTTGCCATTAGCAATAATAATAACAAGATGCCAAAGTTGAAATAAACCTTGTTTATTTATTGGAAAGAAATTACAGCAACAGGGAAGACAATACAACATATAAAAACAAAAAAAACTACAATTATTCATTCATCATTTTCCGCCTCATCATCCGGCGCTGCTTCATATGGAACAAGACCCGCATATAGATAATGAATGTGGTCAAAATATCCATGGATCTCGTGAGTTAATTGACCGACAGAGGTGGTCAGGGAAGCAATTTGGTCGGAAATGGATTGGAGAGTGGGTTCTTGAGGCGGACGAGTTCTACGGGATGGAGGATGCGCCGTGCCTAGTAGAACGGGAACGTTTTGAGTGACGGCCCGACATTTTTAATGAAAGCTGCTGGATTTTGCAAAGGATTAGAGAGAATTTGATATTTTGAAAGCTACAATTGATGCTTGAGTGAATGCATATGAACATATATGAAGCCTATTTATAGAGGGGAGAGTGGCTTATCATTTTTGGAAGAAATCTGCTGAGAATTTAAAGCCAAATCAGTCAGAAACGGTAAAATAAATTCACTGACCGTTAGACAATCGATTGTTGAGATGCAATAATCGATTGTTGAAGAGTTATGACCTGACTTGGAACTGACACAAATCGATGGAGGAGCCAAACGGTAACAAGAGTTTAAATTTCTGACATGAAATAATCGATTGTCAAATGTGGTAATCGATTACGGGACCAAATGGTAACAAGCTTTTGAATTACTGACATGAAATAATCGATTATATATGTGAAATAATCGATTGTTTTGGACAAGCATTGCTGAATGGCTGAGGCAGAAATCGATTATGCAATTTAAGGAATCAATTTTTAAACAAGGCTGCATAATGAACATAAACCATAAACAATCGATTAGTGATACTGCTAATCGATTTTCAGCACAGTAAATAATCGATTATTTGCTTGGAACAATCGATTGTTCTGTGCCAAAACTTTATAATTCCCCCTATCTTTTAGGGCGATACCTGCAAAATAGAATTAAACGTTTTCGACGCTCAAGTCAGTAATTTGTAAAGAAGTAATAACTTAAACTAGTGTTGCCAAGTGAGAACGTGAGCTCTTAAGAAGTGTGTCCTAAAGTGTTCTTAAGAGAGTTTCGGGTACTTACCTTTCCTCCGACGTCTCGAATTACCTGTTCAAGAGGGTGATCTTTGATCGTCCTCCACTCATTTGGCACTTTTGTTTCTTTTTCCAATTGTGGCGCTTCTTCCGTTGGTTGTTCCTCAGTTTCATCTTTATTTTCCTTGGGTGGTTCCTCTTGTATTTTGTCTTTCAAGCTATCTAAGATACCTGCAAGATCAAAACCGGAATCCTTTCTCGCCAAGCGAGCATTATTTTCGGAAAATACAACATGAGGGGATTCCTCCACAATTTGGGTTCTTTTATTAAAGATCCTATATGCTTTACTACGTGAGGAATATCCAATGAAAATACCTTCATCCGACTTAGCATCAAATTTACCCAACTGATCTTTGCCATTGTTATGAACAAAACATTTGCAACCAAAAACTCTAAAATGGGAAATATTTGGTTTTCTACCCTAATAAAGTTCATAGGGGGTTTTCATGAGTATCGGCCGAATTACTACTCTATTTAGAACATAGCAAGCGGTACTCATGGCGTCTGCCCAAAAATGTTTGGGTATCTTCGTCGAGCATGGTTCTAGCCATCTGTTCGAGACACCTATTTTTCCTTTCCACCACCCCATTTTGTTGTGGTGTACGTGAAGCGGAAAAGGTATGCTCGATTCCGAGTTCGTCACAAAAGTCCGCAAAGAGATTGTGATCAAACTCTCCCCCATGATCACTTCTAATTGAAGTGACGGTTGTTTCTTTCTCATTTTGAACACGCTTAAGAAAACATTTAAAATTTTGAAAAGCATCACTTTTATTGGCAAGAAATAAAGTCCAAGTAAATCTCGAGTAATCATCAACAATCACAAAAGCATATTTATTTCTTCCTAGACTTTCAATGCGAGAGGGACCAAATAAATCCATATGAAGCAATTGCAATGGTCTAGAAGTTGAAACTATATTTTTAGATTTGAAAGATGCTTTTGTTTGCTTCCCCTTTTGACACGAGTCACAAATAGAGTCATTTTCAAATTTTAAATTGGGAAGACCAACAACTAAGTTTTGAGAAATCAATTTGTTCAAAAGATGCATATTGATATGTGCTACTCTACGATGCCATAGCCAAGTATCATCCTCTTTACTCATTAGACAATCAACATAATCGGGTGAGGAATTAGCAAGATCAACCATATAAATATTATCCACTCTAAAACCACGAAGTATGATTTTGAAATCACTACGTCTAAATACTAGGCATTCATCCGAATCAGATAGAGTAAGATTTCCCTTGTCACACAATTGACTTATGCTCAAGAGATTATGCTTTAATCCTTTGACAAGTAATATATGCTTAATAGAGGATTTTTCATCCTTACCGACCGACCCGATGCCGATGATCTTTCCTTTATTGTTATCACCGAAGATAACACTTTCTCCTTCTTTGTGCTCTAATTGAAGGAATTTGGATTCATCTCCCGTCATATGCTTGGAGCATCCACTATCAAGGTACCATAGTACACTTGATCCCTTCAAGCACACCTACAAAACAAATTAATGTTCTTTAGGTACCCATGCCATCTTGGGTCCTTGGGGGTTAGGCATATTATAATGATGCAATTGAGTAATATGTCTATGACGTGTAAAGCATGCAGGAGCAATATGACCAATACGTCTACAATAATGACAAGTCACATTTGGGTTATGCATCCTTCTAGGTTCATAGTAACTAGACGGATGAAAATTTCTTACTCTATTTTGAACACTATGACTATTTCGCATTTCATGAGAATTATTTCTCCTACTATGAGCTCTAGGATGGATAGTATTTCTAGAGTGATTGTTTCTCGGTTGAAGGCCATTTCTAGGTCTTCTCAAAGGTTCAACATTTGGCCTAAAATATGCATCATTTCTAGGGTAATTATTTCTAGGTGGTAAGTCATTTCTAGGTCTCCTAAAATGTTCAACATTTTGTCTAGCATGCATATTGGTTCTAGGATTGCTATTTCTAGGATAAGCATTTGTTTTATTAGTCCTAGGTTGAGCCTTAGGTGGTTGGGGTTTGGCTTCAACCTTTTCTTTAACCCCATTCTTAAATCCTATGCCATGCTTGGTTGATTTCAAATTTACAAGGACCTCATTCAAATTCTTGTGGGAAGAATTAAACTTATCTAAGGTACCTTTGAGTCTATCTACCCCATTTTTGAGATGCAAGCAAGAAGAACAATTTTTAGTAGAACTTTCGGGCTTATCGGCGCTTCTTTTTCCAAAAAACTTGTTTCCTCTTTCAGCTTTTCATTTTCTAAAACCAGTTTTTCTAAATCCTTTTCTTTCAAAGAGAGCTGTTTTTGAAAATCCTTTTCTTTTAATGAAGCATTTTCTTTTATGCCCTTAACAGTTTTTGAAGCCTTAATAAATTCAGTATATAATTCATCAAAAGCAGTTCGCATTTTTTAAAGAGTAAAGAAGATTTTAGACGAGATTTGACATACCTCATCTTTGTTGTCTTCTTGTGCCATAAGGCAAAGATTTGCTGCTTCGTCTTCTTCTCCTTCGCTTGACTCATCTCCGGAGTCGCCTCCCCAAGAAATGTATGCACGTTGCTTTTTAAAAGGTTTCTTCTCCTTTTTGATGTTTGGGCAATTTGATTTGATGTGCCCGGTTTCACCACATTCATAGCACTTGATTTGTTCGCTTTGCTTTTTGCCCTTGCATTCATACTCCTTGCGCATGAACTTTTGAAATCTTTTGATAACGAGTCCAAACTCGTTGTCTCCTTCCTCATCAATTTGCGGTTGGCTTGTGCTCGCCTTTAGAGCTATTCTTTGCCTCCTTTGATCATCAACAAAAGGGTTAAGAGTAGTAGATTCATAGGTCTTAAGGTTACCTCTTAGTGCGTCGATGGTGACGTTTGAAACGCCAATGGATTCTTGAATTGCATCGGCCTTTGATCTCCATGCCGGTGTGAGACTTCTAAGAATTTTTCGCACGAGCTCTCTATCCGTGAATGTTTTCTTGAGAGCATGTAGGTCATTTACGATTATTGAAAATCGCTCAAACATTTCGTCCACCTTTTCACCTTCCTTCATGTGAAATAATTCATAAGAGTGGGTTAGGAAATCAATTTTTGCTTCCCTTACCCGGTCCGTACCTTCGTACGTAACTTCTAGCTTGTCCCACATCTCCTTTGCCGTTGTGCAACACGATATTTTCCTGTAATCGTCAGCATTAACAGCACAATATAATAAATTAATTGCTTTAGCATTATTTTGAACCTTTCGGATGTCATCCGCGTCATACTCATCCTCGGACTTGGGAACCCATTCGTTTTCCACCTTCTTTGTTGGAATTTGGTTTCCCTTCATTATCACCTTCCAAAGGTGAAAGCTGTTGGACTGAACGAAGATCTTCATCCTCTCCTTCCAGTACGTGTAATTTGTACCGTTGAATAGAGGTGGTCGTGTGGAGCACTGTCCTTCATCAATTCATGCAAAAGAATCACGAGTAGAAGCCATGGATGGTTCTCTCAAACTGTTAAGTTTTCAGAGAGTTGGGCTCTGATACCAATTGTTAGATAATACGCTTAACGCTAGAGGGGGGGTGAATAGCGTTATAATAAAATTTAGCGTAAACTTGCGGAAATTAAAAATTGCAGGAAATAAATAAGTGCGTTAAATAAACAAAAAGGAAAGAACGCACCGATATATTCTGGTTCACCACAACACGTGATTTTCCACTAACTTGTTAAGCTTACGGGTGCTCAACAAACCTTTACAACTTAAGGACACAAGCCTTAACACCTTTGCTCGGAGATACAACACTCCAAGACTTCAACCAAGGAAACACAAGTTCCTTACAACAAGAGAATCTCAATTCTCTTACAAGTGTGTAAAACACTTAACACTCAAACAAAATACTCCTTTATGAGTAGGTATGAGTAAAAGAAGTAAGCTCTAGATCACAACAACTTTGGACAAGAATATGGCTCTCAAAAGCTTTATGAAATTGAATATAAAATGATAAACAAAAGTATGCAAGCTTATAGCAATGTAATGATCAGTTGTAGTATGTTGTTGTGTTTAAAACACTGAAATGAAGCTGTATTTATAGTTGAAAAACTTGGCATTACCGTTGCCTAATTGCCAATTAAGAGTTGCTGATTTTACTCACTGACAATCGATTGTCAAACCCCAACAATCGATTGTCTGCCAGTCAAATCAAAATTCAATCCCAGATTTTACGCTTGATAATCGATTACTTACAATCCATAATCGATTACTGGCAACGTTCAAAAAATCCTTTCCAGATTTTACCACAAACAATCGATTGTCCAGAATCAACATCGATTACTCAGCAACGTTCAAAAAATCTTTTCCGAATTTTAATCAAAACAATCGATTATACCAAATCAATAATCGATTACCCAATAACGTTCAAAAAATCTTTTCCGGATTTTATTCAAAACAATCGATTATACAGAGTCAATAATCGATTACCTGTCGGTATTTGAAAACTTTACGACAACGGTCAGCTTCACAATCGATTGCACAAAGTCAACAATCGATTACTTATCGGTTTTTGAAAAACATTTTAGACACTGTCTCTTTGACAATCGATTGTCAAATGTAACAATCGATTATTTAATAAATTTGAAAATCACTGGAAGACACTGTCTCAACATATTCGATTACCATTAGTTCATAATCGATCATTCTGAGTTTTGAAAAATTTTGATGAACACTGCCTCAGTCACAATCGATTGTCATTAGTTCACAATCGATTGTCATGCAGGTTTGAAAAACCTGATGCTCACTGTCTTACTCACAATCGATTGTCATTAGTTCACAATCGATTGTCATGCAGTCTTGGCTTAAAACAATCGATTATCATAAGTACATAATCGATTATCTTAGTCCAGATTTTTAAGGCATGTCTTAAAATTATTTTGACTACTGTAAATATGCATGATTTAAAATCATTTGACATTAAATTAAATATGCATGATTTTGGAAAATAGTTTTATGAGAGAAGCCATGCTACGAGTCAAGTTGTAGGATCAAGATCACAATTAAGAATGACTCAATTAAACTATAAAACTTTGTCTTGAGCTTGAATCTCGTTGTATATCAATTGTGCGCTTGTTTCTTGAACTTCGTCATATATCAATTTTCGCTTCGTTTGTCATTCATCAAAACCTACACAAAAGAACACACGTTTTAGTATATTGCATTGAGAACGTGTTTCCAACAAAAATATCATACCAACTTTCTCGTATGATCAAATTGCTAAGATAACATCTAAAACTACGGGCTTAGCCCTAAAACACTTGAAATCCTCAAGACATTTGAAATTTCTCTTTTTTGACCAGACGTCCGAATCACGTCAAATCAATCTTGTTTCTTACTAATATGACTTAAATGTTATATTGGACATGTACTAGGCTCCAAAACCAACATACAGGCCCGATACCAACACGATAAAATATTATTCCAATTTTTCAAATCCATAGATTTTTAGGTTAACAATTTTTAACAAAAAATCATTATTTGGGCTAGGGACATCGAAATTCGATTTCGGGCATACGCCCAAGTCTTCTATTTCAATACAGATCCTCTGCGACCATAAAAATACAAGTCTGGGTCAGTTTACTATAAAATTTAATCAAAGTCAAACTTGGCCTTTTAAGCGGATGTTAAGGAACTAAGTATTCCGATTCCAATCCAAACTCTGCCAAATCCCGAACCAATCATCCCCATAAGTCGTAAATTAGTTAAATAAAGTATGAGAAGTCTTATTTAGGGGAGTGGGATTCTAGAAAGTAAAACGACCCGTCAAGTCATTACAAGCATGCGCCCACCTGGAGAATGAAGGAACTCATTTTAGAATTCATTTCAGAGTCATTTGAAGTTTCAGCTCAATAGTAGATGCCCACCTAGAGAATAAGAGAATTTATTTCAAGTTCCAGTTAGAGATAATAGGATCCCTCCTGAATAATAGGGGCAACCTTCTGTCCTGTTGTCAATTCAAGTTAGAAGTAGCAGAAGCTCGCCTCAAGAATGCGGGTTGACAAGGGTTCGAGATAACAAAAGAAGGAGTCTTGATAACGCTCAACTGAGTCTTGAAAAAAACTATGCGGGCGTTGCAAATATAATTTGAGTATTTATGCCCAGAGTCAAACCCACATGGACTTAATCTATCAATTACTATTGTTAGACATACTAAATTCTATGGAATCAACTTCCCCAAACGTTTTAAATAACAATTGATGGTAATTCTACCAACTAAAACTGAAAGTAAATACACAGCTAAAAATTAACTATGCTTGATTTATAAATAATTGGAATAGGTCTAAGGTAATAGTTTCCACCCGTTGTTGATTTTCTTGGCTGTATATGTCTTATGACTATGATTTAGTTGTGTTTATCAATCATGAACGCTCCAACTATCATAAATCTTTCTCAAGCAATTATGATAATTTACTAGACACACTTTCTCAAGCTACACTAGCTAGATTCACAATACGATTTACTTTGATTAAACCCGAGGTATCGTTATGTCTAATCCAACCTCTAAACCCTCGGTTATGACTCTCGTCCATACTCCGAGAGTGATGTTGTTCATACAATTACCTAAATATGCATTCTTTCTCAAGCAGTTACATACTAAATAGGAATAGATAATTGAAGGCATTTTCAACTAACCACAATCAAAACATAGATGAACAAATAGAGATTAACAACCAATTCAAACTATATTAATAAAACAACCAAGTCATCCCCAATGTGTTTCACCAAAACCTTAGATTAAAGTATTTAGCTACTCATAACAATATGGGAGGAGTTAAACACTTTAAATAAAAGGAATCAATGTAGTTGTGTGTGTTGCCGTGGGGCAAAGGAAGGGATGTATAAGGCTGAACAAGATAGAAGAGTAATTCAGTTCCTCATGGGACTAATGAGGTGTACACTATTGTTCGAGGAAGCATTCTTATGTTGAATCCATTACCCACAATAGCTCAAGATTTTTCCTTACTTGTCCAAGATGAAAAGCAAAGGGAGATAAGACCAAATAGTCAGCTTTCACTTGAGTCCACTTCCTTGAATGTGAACAGTGCAGGATCAAGTCAGTTTAGAACCACTTTTTCACCAAATCATAACTATTCTAGTAACAATAGAGGTCGGCCTATGTGTGATTTTTGCAAGAGGCCATGCCACACCAAGGATAAATGTTACAAGTTGCATGGATGTCCATAGAATGGACAGAACTTTACGAAATATCCTCAAAATAATCAGAATTTTAGACTCAATAAAGGAAAACGAATGACAACAAATGTGCAGGGAACACCAGCTGAAGCAATGACAGACGAAACTGATGAGTGTGATGGTCAAGATGAGAATCAAAGTGTGAATTTGACCTAAGAACAATATGGACAACTTGTTAATCTACTTCAGCATTTTCAACTTGGCAGTGATGTAGAGAATTCCAACAACTCAAATCTTATTAGTGCTCTAAACTTTGTAGGTATTGTTGTCTACACATCCTCCATTGATTTTGATAAACTGTCCTGTGGATGCTTTGAATCAAATACTGACACATGGATACTAGATTCAGGAGCCTCAAACCACATCACTTCTAAAAAATCTACCCTCTCTGATGTTGTAACCTTGCCTTGTCCCCTTTTAGTTGTTTTTCCAAATAGCTATAAAGTGAAGGTAACAGAAATTAGAAATGTGAAGCTAACTCCTAAGATCAATCTGTATAAAGTCCTTCACATTCCCTCATTTAAATTCAACCTTATCTCTGTATACTGGTTTGAGAGGTATGACTTTCTTCACTGACAATATTTGTCTTCTTCAGGCCCCTTCACTGAAGAGGCCTCTGGAGATTGGTAGAGTCAAAGATGGATTGTATCTCCCGTGCTCAAAATGTCTGAGGAACAGGAACTTGACCAACAAAACCACTGTTTGTCCTTCTTCTCATTCTTTTCATGTAAACAGTCTTCTTTATGCATCTATAAATAAGCCATCCTTGAGTCTTCAATGTCCAAATGTAAATAGTCCATCTTTGAATACTAAGACTCTCTTTTCTGTGTTGAATGATGCTAATGTTCTATGGCATAACAGACTGGGACATGTGTCCTTTGTGAAAATAGGGAAATACCCTCCATCTCTGTTAATTTTCCTTCCAGACAACCGTTTATGTGTTCAATCTGTTCTTTGGCTAAACAAAGTAGACTTCCTTTTTCTCAGAGAACCAGCACTTCAAACAAAATTTTTGATCTATTGCATGTGGACCTACGGGGCCCCTATCATGAGTGTACACATGACTAGTATAAGTATTTCATCACTATGGTAGATGACTACAGTAGGTCTACTTGGACTTATTTGCTAACATGCAAAAGCAATGCCCTTCGGACTATTCAGGCCAATGTTTCCCTAATTGAAAACCAATTTAAAACCTCTATTAAGTCCATAAGATCTGACAATGGACTAGAGTTTGTTAACAATGAAACTACATCATTTCTTCAGTCCAAAGGAATCATTCACCAAAAGAGTTGTCCCTATACTTCTCAACAGAATTGGGTAGTGGAGAGAAAATATAGATACATCCTTGAAACATCTAGAGCCATGTTATTTTAATCAAAACTACCTATAAGGCACTAGGGAGAATGCATCCTCACAGCCACATACATCATAAATAGACTACCTTCTACCTATCATAAAAATAAGTCTCCTTTGAAGTATTATACAACAAGCAACCAAATTATTCGTCATTAAGAAGATTTGGTTGTCTTTGCTTTCCTACAGTCCCAAAAGTCTACAGAGACAAATTTGAGCTAAGGGCAACACCTCATGTCTTTGTAGGGTATCCATTTGGCACAAATGGATACAAAGTGCTGAATCTGTCTACCTTGAAAATTCATGTCTCCAGGGATGTTATGTTCCATGAGTTCATTTTTCCCTTCAATATCAAGCCCTAGTCTTCTTCATTTCCTCCTATCTTTCATTCTCCTTCTTTCAATCCCAAAGTTGATGTCAACATAAAATAAACCCCTGAAGGACTTGTGATTGATCAAAGGAGTGCACACACACCCAATGCCATGTCACCTTCTTCCTCCTCTTCCACTCCTCTTTCTGCTGAACATACATACTCTTCACCTTCACTTGCTTCTACCAGCTCATCACCAATACAAAGTCCTCTAAGTTCACATATCCCCATTTCTCCAATACAACAATAAACTCTTGATCCACCCTTGAAGAGGTATTTGAGAGAACATAAAACTACCACATATTTAAAAGAATACATACATTATGTACATCATGGCCAAACAAGTGTACCTGCACATTCTAACTTTTCTTTGAACACCTTGGTCTCCAAACACCATTATGTTTCTGCTAACTCTTTAGTCCATAGTCAGTGTTTGTAAATAGCAAATGCAATGATAGTGAACCATCTTCTTTTGAGGAAGCTGCCATCAGTCATGCTTGGCAAACAACTATGGTTCAAGAATTTGAGGCTTTTTATGCCAATGACACATGGTCTTTGGTACCACTTTGGGATAAAGGCAATTGGATGCAGATGGGTATATAAAGTAATGCATAAGGCAGATGGATCCATTGAGATATTTAAGGCTAGATTAGTGGTAAAGGGCTATACACAGTAGGAAGGGGTTACACAGAGACCTTCTCTCTTGTAGTGAAGATGACTACAGTCAGAACCCTTATTGAAGTTGCAGTGAAGAGTGGGTGGAACATATTTCAGCTAGATGTAAATAATGCATTTTTTCATGGTGATCTACATGAAGAAGTGTATACGGAAGTCCATCATGGGCTTTTGGTGGACAATAAAGGTTTAGTCTGTAAGCTAAACAAGTATTTGTATGGGTTGAAGCAAGCAAGCAGACAGTGGTATGAAAAGCTGACTAAAGCATCATATTCAAGGGGATATGAACACTCTATGAATGACTATTCTTAATTCTTCAAAAGGAAAGTGGATTCAGTTGTGTATGTGGCAGCTTATGTGGATGATGTGCTGCTATCAGGGATAGACAAAGCAGAGATTGATCAGTTGAATTCTTTCCTACATAACAAGTGCAGAATTAAGGATTTAGGATTGCTGCACTACTTCTTGGGCCTGGAAATCCAATATAAAACAGATAGTGTCATCATTTCAAAGAGGAAATTTCTCCTTGATTTATTGAGAGAGTATGACTGCCTTCAACATAATTCCTTTTCCTCACCTTTTGACCCCACTGTGAATCTGAGAGCAAAAGAAGGAGTACCTTTGTCAAATCCTACCTATTACAGGAAGCTGGTTGGAAAGCTGAGTTTTCTCACAAATACAAGGTTAGACATTGCTTTTAGTGTACAACACCTTAGCTAATTCATGTAAGATCCTGGAGAATCTCATTTGAAAGCTGCTTATCACCTATTGAGGTATCTTAAGGGTGATCCTACCCTAGGTGTGTTCATGTCCAAAGATTCTGATTGGTCCATCAAGGCGTACTGTGACTCTGATTGGGCAGCTTGCCCAGACTCAAGAAAATCTGTTAGTGGCTACATTGTTTTGTTAGGAAACAGTCCCATTAGCTAGAAGTTAAAAAAGTAGGAGACTGTTTCACTCTTTTCAGATGAAGCTGAATATAGGTCCTTGAGAAAAGTGGTTGGGGAATTAGTCTGGCTGAAGAGATTGCTTACTGATTTTACAGTTCTCTGTTCTAGCCCTTTTGATGTATTCCGTGATAGTGAATCAGCCTTACATATAGCAAGAAATCTAAGCTTTCACGAGCGTACCAAGCATATTGAGGTAGATTGTCACTTTGTTCGACAATAATTACACAATGGTCTGGTTTCCTTACATCACATTGCCACAACTGATCTGCTCGCAGATATTCTTACAAAGGCCCTCACAGGCATCAAGCATTCTACTATTTTGACCAAGTTGGTTGTGCTTCTACCACCTCCAACTTGAGGAGGGTATTTAGGTTACATTGTATTTATCTTGTATATTTTTTTGTATACAGTGCAATCTACAAATTAGTTAGAGTTTGTTATCTTTAGCTGATTAGTTGGTTAGTTGTTACAGATGGCAGTAGGTAGTGGTTAGGTAGTCCAGCTGTCATTCTCATGTATATATACACGAGTGTACAGTACATTCTTTTTCAAGTTAGTTGGGTTTTTATTCTTCAATGAAAAGGCTCCTTCTGCTCTTCTAAGTGTTCTTCTTCCCGAAGCTTCGAGCTTCAGCCATGGTAGATGGAATCGAGCTTCATTGAGCTCATCTAACTTGCAATTTACACTGTTAGTTTTCCTTTCTTATATCCATATACATTCACACACGAAAACACATACAAAAGACACAGACAAAAAAAGAAAAAGAAAAGAGGAATGACCTGCCGCTGTTTCACCCCTTATAAGCTTTCACAATTCATTTTCTTAGCACCAATTACAGCAGCCATTTCCACTCTGATTTTCCAAAGAAAAACGGCAGAGAAGATCTGAAAATAGGAAACATATCTGAAAATACACTAAAAGGGGCTGAAGAAAAGAGGTAGCAGCTCCTTTCTTCCTGACTTGAAAAAACGATTTCCTTTTTCCTTATTTTAGCACCAAAAAATTCAGCGAACACTGATCCAAATCTGCCACAAAATCAACCAAAAAAACTCCACCAAACCAGCCCTCTTCCACCATAAAAATGCAGTTGCTTCCATCTTCATTCATTGTCAATGCTATCTGGAGTTGAAGAAGTCCGGGAGGCCGTTCGAGGTGCCGAGGTCGCTGGGAAAAATTTCCAGTTGAAATCTAATCTTGCACTCGATATATGCTGTTGTGACCAATTCATAGTGAAGCTATAAAGGTCCGATTTCATTATCTTTAATCATTTTACTGATATATTGCTTGTGCTTAGCTGTTGGTTGAGCTTATTTTGATAAAATCTTGGTATGAAGCAGCCTACTATGTAGTGGTTGGAATTATCTTTGTGTTCCTACTGTTTTTCCACATTCTTTAATCCTATTAATTGGTGGTTTAAGAATATTTGTAGAAATTGATGAATTATTGGCCCAGTTGATTGTTAAGTAAGTCTTGAGTTTTTCACTTGGGATTAAAAGGATTTGAGTCATAATTTAATGTAAATGGGCATTGGCATCAAGAAATTGGACAATTTCACATCAGTACCATTGGGCTCCTTACTTTTTATTTTATAGCTCATATTTTAATTTACAATTAACCAAAAATAATAGGCTAAGATTTAACATCCATCTCCAATAGATTCTCAAAATTACTATTTAAGTTATTAAATATGTGGATTTAAAATTCGAATTTAAGTTTTTTGAGAAATATGTGTGTATTTGTCTTAGGTTAAAAGCAAGAACATGATCTCCTTCCCGTTTTTTATTGTGCAAATCTCCTCTTTCCCTACTTTTCGTTTTTTCTGTTTTCTCTCGTCTGAGACTCCTCTCCCTCTCCCTGTTTTATTTTTGTCCCTTTTTTTATTTTTTTTATTTTGGGGTGTAGCTTTGTGTGTGTTTTTTTCTGAAATCTGCCGAGCCCCTCTCTTTATTATGTGTGTCTAGAAGATATATAGGTATAAGTACATGGATTAATTGGTGGTCTAGAAAAAAGTGTGTGTATATGCATGAGAGTTTTGAGGGAGAGCATGTGAGTTTGTTACAAAAGATACAGAAGAATTTTACCACATGAAAATGACTCATTAACTCTTGCTTTAATTAATGTTTTTTATTTTCTTTTAAGAGCGTAAAATAAAGATATTAGCTAAATATATTAAAATAAAGAACCCAATTTTTTGATTTTTAATTTTCTTAAATAAAACCTACTAAAAATAAAAAAAAATTTAAAGTATGTAGATTAAACTTAGAAGTATTTACATACACTAAAAGTGCTAAAAAAATTCCAAGTATGGTAAAAAAATTAGGTGCTCACAATCATAATTAATTTATATTAGCGCTCTAGCGGGATCCACCCCTATAGAGTCTAACATACTGATAGTGAGCGTAGGTACTTACTGATTACAAGTGCCGAGTACGAGTTCCGAATAATCATGAGGACTGCGTGATTAGGATGACTGAGTAACTGGGAGGACTGAGTGACTTGGATGATTGTGTGATTGAGCGTGCTGAGTGAGGTTGACTGCTCCGAGCATGAGCACATCGCTGTGGTGCGTTACACATTTTATGCATACTTGGCATGTAGGCATAGCGATGCATTTCCTCATGTTGTACGGTACTGTGGCATTCATGACTTCATATGCACATTGATATGTAGGCATAAAGATGTAATTTCCTCATGCCATGTGATAATGAAATATCTTATATTTTGTTGAAAGTTTTGGAAGAATCTTAGTTTTTCTAACATACTCACATTTTGGTGATTTCGGTAAAATATTTGGGCTTTGTTGTTATACCTGAAAAATCATTTCTATTTTCCATATCCATGAATGAGTTGAGTATCATATCTTGAGTATTACTTGTACCATTTTCATTATATTGTTATGAGTTGTTCTTGGCTGTTAGTGTCCGACTCTCAGCATAGTCCAAGCTTGTCACTGCTTTTAACCAAAGGTTAGGATTGTTACTTATTGAGTACATGAGGTCGGTTATACTCATACTATTGTTCCGCACCTTGCATGGAGATTTCGAAGTTGATGTTGCTGTGTGTGGTGGGAGCTGGCACTGAAGATGTACCTACATTTCGATTATAACTTTCTCTTGTTCTTGGTAGCTTTAGATTTATGAATGTGTTTATGTATATTTCGAACAGATGATATATTTATTTTATACCAGCTTTGTATACTCTGAATCTTAGATACTCATAATTTATATTATGAGTCCTTGAGAAGTTGTATAAAAGTTTAATTATTTCATCATTTTCTCGGTAAATCTCAACTGAAGTTGGATTATCGTTAAACTGGCTTACCTAGCGAGTGGGTTAGGTGTCATCACGACTAGTAGGATTTTGAGCCATGGGTCGTGTCAAAGTGCGATTATATGAAACGTATATTCTTCCATGGTGCACGCAAATAGTTGTATCGATGTAGTGTAGATTTTGAGGGTTGACATACGAGTTTCTTAGAGAGCCTCGCTCCCTCAAGTTCGGTTAAATGTGACCCAGAATCGAGTAACCAAAGAACATTGTAAGGAATAGTATCAATGTGATTTGCTTGCCAAGTATGTATCTAATGCAGTAGATTGGGTGTGATATAATGCTTAAACATAAAATCAGTAGTTTGGAAGGGCTGTTAAGTTTGGATACAAAAGAATAAGCAATAAATGCCAAGATGAGCTGAGGCAATACAAATAATTTGTAAGGTGTTAGGTATTCCACGAGCTAGACGATAAAAGAAGAAGGTATATCCTAAAGATATAGATAAATAGAAGAAAATAACCACTAAATGATATCATGACTAATTAGTGGTATTAAGAATGCGAGTAATACAATGGAAGGATTAAATGCGCGGGAAAAAACACATTTAAAGAGATATATATTGACAATAAAAGGATAAATCTAGACCAATGGTTAGTAGTCGAAGAACCTATATATGAGGTAAGTATCAAAGTAAATGGAGGATACTTTGCTCCAAGAAGATGGATGCATGAAATAACATATCTCTTCACATGAATAGTGATTGACTACTAGGTTACTGAAGTGAAACATTCGCAATTAAGGAATAATCCTATTAAGCACAAAGTGAAAAACAAGGCCAATCCTTTAAGGGTGAGTCGTGTAAAGTGAAATCGGTAGGAGATTGTCCCAACAAGAAGAGACCTCATCCATCTGGAAAAAAAATAGATAGTAAGCCCATATAATTGCAATCTATATGGTGTCAGGACCATAGACTCATACTAGAGAATGAAGTAGCATCCTCTTTTAAGAGTCGAATACAAAACTATTTATTGTTGGCCAGACATCATCGAAATAAAAGGCATGTCCAAGTATATACACAAATATTAAAGGTGCTTGTATATTACGGGTTAAATACAAAAAGTAATATAAGAGTACCATGAAAATTGTAATCGATTAGGGTGTATTTAGGGACTAAGAGAGTCAGATGAGGGATGTCATAGAGAAGGGATATTGTGGGCTCACATATATCGCAAGATCAAGTGGTGGAGTTCTTAAAGAGTTAATAGCATGAAAGGCTAATATAGCACAAAAGTATTATTCGCCAAAGAGTCATGTGAGGATGCATACAAGTATATTAATTTTTTTTGGTACAAAAGCTAAAGCAGGGTATGCTAGTGCGCTTGAGTTATGTGATGACGTTGCTGCGGAAGTCAAATTTATATAGTGTGAATGAGTCACAATTATTATACCAAAATTTATGGCAGCCACCAAATAATAAATAAGACAATAAAGCAACAATTCAGACAAATTGCCTACTTCCTCGGACACAGCCAATATTTTATTTCACTCCAAAAATACAAGTGAAATAATACTAAAGAGAGAAGATACAAATACCTTAAACGGATGAGAAGGCAAATGAGAGGTGTGTTTAAATCCTAAACATTGAGCCTTCTTTTATAAGGGAAAAATTCCCCCCCCCCCAAATCAAGTTCCCAACCGATGTGAGACTTCTGCAAAATTCAACAAATCTCCACCTTGGCAAATTCCACATCTTCAATTTTCTCTTGGTAAAAATTTTTGGTTGTGTCTTCATCTTCAGTCTTCAGTATCCAACAATGTTGAAATATGATCGCAGTCACTACCTTTGTCAGCATATCAGCAGTATTCTCTGTAGTATGAATTTTCTTCACCGTAACTCCACCTTCTTCTTTGATTTCTTGTACAAAATAATGCCAAACATCAATGTGCTTCGTCCTTGCATGATAAACTTGGTTCTTCGCTAATTGAATAACACTTTGACTATCACAAAAAATTGTGATACCTTTTTGTTCAACATAAGCTCCTTTAGATATTCTTGAAGTCAAATTGCCTCCCTCACAGCCTCTGTAATAGCCATGTACTCCACCTCTGATGTAGACAAAGCAACTATTGACTGCAAAATAGACTTCCAACTAACTGGTGCCTTTGCAAAAGTAAACACATAAGCAATAGTTGATCTTCGTTTGTCCAGATCAACCACAAAATCTGAGTAACAATATCCAACTACAGACTGATTGATTTCCTGCTCAAAAACTAACCGAACATCTACAATATGAATGTACCGTAGAATCCACTTTACAGCTTGCCAATGCTCCTTTCCTGGATTATGCATATATCTTCTAATAACTCCAATGGCTTGTGAAATGTTAGGTCTCGTACAGACCATTGCATCCATCAAGCTACCAACATCATTTGCGTATGGTACCTTTGACATATACTCTCGTTCAGCTTCATCCTTTGATGACATAGTAGTACTTAGCTTAAAATGGGGAGCAAGTGGAGTACTAACTGGCTTAGTCTTGTCATCTAAGCCCAAACGTTGTAGTACTCTCTTCAAATATTCCTTTGTGAGATAAACAAAGTTTCTTTGAACGTCTATATCTTATTATCTCCATGCCAAGAATTTTCTTTGCCTCACCCAAATCCTTCATCTCAAACTCCTCCTTCAGTTGAATCTTCAACTTATCAATTTCTTCCGAATTCTTGAAAGCTATCAATATATCATCAATATTAGGAGAAGATATATAAATGAACCATCTTTAAGCCTGCGGAAATACACACAATTATCGTATTTGCTTCTCTTGTACCCTTGCTGCAACATAAACTTGTCAAATCGCTTGTACCATTGTCTATAAGATTGTTTCAATCCGTACAATGATTTTTCAAGTTTGCACACCATATTTTCCTTTCCAGCAACTTTGAATCCTTTTGGATGAGTCATGTAGATTTCCTCCTCCAAGTTCCCATGTAAAATCGCAGTTTTTACATCTATCTGAACTAGTTCCAAATCCAACTGTGCTACCAAAGCCAACATAATTCGAATGGAGGAATATTTTACAAATGGAGAAAATACTTCATTGTAATCAATTCCCTCCTTTATAGCATATCCTTTGGCCACAAATCTTGCTTTGTAGCAAACATCTACTTGGTTAGGAAACCCTTCCTTCTTTGAAAATACCCATTTGTACCCAATTGCTTTCTTTCCCTTCGGGAGATTGGCCAATCTCCATGTATGATTCTGATGAAGGGACTGTATTTCATCATTCATGGAAATCCTCCACTTATCTTCTTCTAAACTTTGGACTGCATCTTTATAAGTAGTAGGAACATCATCAGCTACAATTACGGTTGCACAAGCAACTCTCTCTATGAGACGAACATGTTTCGTTATTGTCCTTTTTGGCCTGCTGGTTGCTATTGATTCAAGTTGTTGTTGAGGTTCCTGTGTTGGAATCTCTTCTAATGGCTCTCCATCCAGAGGGTAATCTTCATTTATTTCCTCCTCTGCTTCTTGTGTAGGAAAAATAAATTTTCCCTCAAACTCCACTATCTTAGAAGTACCATCATCTTGTTTGGTATCTTCACTTGTTACCTTATTTACCATCGCAGATTCATCAAAGGTAACATTCCTGCTGAATATTACTTTCTTTCTCATAGGACACCATAAGCGACATCCTTTTACTCCAGAAGTAATCCCCATAAAAATAGACTTCTTCGCCCATGGATCCAATTTTGACTCAGTCACATGATAATATGTAGTTGAGCCAAACACGTGCAAAGAGTCATAATCTACTGCAGGCTTTCCATACCATTTTTAAATGGTGTCTTGCCATCAATAGCAGCAGATGGTAATCGATTAATGAGGTGGCATGCATATTTAATTGCCTCAGCCCAAAATTTTTTGCCCAAGCCAGCATTAGACAAATTACACCGTACCTTCTCCAGCAAGGTTTGGTTCATGCGTTCTGCCACTCCATTCTGTTGTGGTGTATGTCTGACAGTGAAGTGTTGTGCGATGCCATAATTTTCAGAGACCTTATTGAAATGATCATTTTTGTATTCTCCTCCATTGTCTATGCGAATACACTTGATCCTCCCGCCTGTTTGATTCTCCACCATCGTCTTCCATTTGAGAAAAATTCCCAGCACTTCATCTTTTCTCTTAATTGTATACACCCATACTCTTCGGGAAAAATCATCAAAAAATATGACAAAATAGTGCTTCCCACCCAATGAAGGTGTTTTGGAAGGACCCCAAACATGAGAGTGTACATAATCCAAAATGCCTTTCGTATTATGGATCGATTTACCAAATTTAACCCTTGTCTGTTTCCCTTTGACACAATGCTCGCAAAACTCCAAGTTGCAAGTCTTTACTCCTTTCAACAATCCTTGATCTGATAGAGTCTTCAAGAATTTTCCTCCTGCATGTACCAAGCGCATGTGCCATAGCCTGGTTGTTCCTGCCTCTTTGTCGTCACTGGATGTCATTGTCGCTGTCCCAACAATTATACTACCACGATAGTGGTACATGTTATTGTTCTTCTGATTAGCCTTCATTACCACTAGTGCACCAGTGCATACTCTCATCACTTCATTTTCTGCAATAATTTTGAACCCTTTTGATTCTAGGGCTCCCACAGAGATGAGATTCATTTTCAAATCCAGTACATATCGAACATCTGTTAATGTTCGAATGATTCTATCATGGTTCCTTAGTCGTATTGAACCAATGCCATATGAGGTAAGAGGGCTATTACACGCTGTGTGGATGACTCCATGCTCTTCGTCTTGAAATTCGACGGAGCAGTCCCTGTTGGGACACATATGATACTTACAAGCTGAGTCCATCAACCATATGTCTGATGATGTTGATGGTTCTGTTGTAACTAATGAGAAGTCTGAATCATCACAATCAACTACATTTGAATCCATAATGGTCTTTCCATTGTTATGTTTGGCCTTATTCTTCAACCTCAGACAGTCTTTCTTCCGGTGCCCTTTTTCTAGACAAAAAACACATTCATTTTTGCTGGGTTTAGATCTTGACTTAGATCTTCCTTTCTTTGTCCTCGCTTGATTTTGAGGATGACTCCTTCTCCGCTCTTCTGTTTTTCTTGCTTTCTTTGTTCATAGCTGTACAAAGCCGAACAAACTTCTCTGAGAGAAACTTCGTTATTTCCATGGAATAGAGTAGTTTCAAGGTGCTCGTACTCATAAGGAAGTGACGCCATCAACATCAAGGCCAAGTCACCATCATCATAAGTTGTATCTATATTTTGCAAATCTGTGACCAACTTATTGAAACTGGTGATGTGTTCATTCATCGTGGTACCAGGAACATAGGTAAAGTGAAACAATCTCTTCTTCATGCACAATCTATTTTGACATTTTTTCTTCAAACATTAATCTTCCAGTGCTTTCCATAATCTACTTGCTGAATTTTCCTTTGTGTATGGATATTTCTGCTCTCTAGCAAGGTAGGGTCGACTGGTACCACAAACAACACGATTGAGAATCTTCCAATCTTTTTCTCCAATAACATCTGGTTTCTTTTCTTCAATGGCCAGATCTAGCCCTTGTTGAAAAAAGACATCTAGAACCCCGCCTTGCCACATCCCAAAATGTCCGGGGCCCGTCAAAAACTTCTACCGTAAATTTCGCATTTGACACAATTCTTGTCATAAGCGAAGATGCCAATGATGACGTATTGCTGACACTTGATGTAGATTCTTCTTGTTTATTGTCTTTCATTTGACACAAATGTTATTTAATAGCTAACGACACAAATCAAGATTATTTCCTTTTTGATGTAGAAGATCAGACCAGGCTGCAACTATAGAGTATACTCAGACAGAACCTTGACTCAGTTACTAAGATAAATCTTTTCTGATGTGGAAGATCAGACTAGCTGCAATCCACAGAGCATACTTAGAAAGTACCTTGGCTCTGATTCCAATTGTCACGGAAGCCAAATGTATATAGTGTGAATGAGTCACAAGTACTATACCAAAAATTAAGGCAGTCACCAAATAATAAATAAGACAATAAAGCAACAATAAAAGGAATACCAGAATTTACGAGGTTCGGAAAAATCTCCTACTTCCTCGAATACAACCAATATTTTATTTCACTCCAAAAATGCAAGTGAAATAATACTAAAGAGAGAAGATACAAATGCCTTAAACAGATGAGAAGCAAATGAGAGGTGTGTTTAAATCCTAAACATTAGGCCTTCTTTTATAAGGGGAAAATCCCCCCCCCCCCCCCAAATCAAGTTCCCAACCGATGTGGTACTTCTGCCAAATTCAACAGACGTGCCCTTCAATGTGTATATAATGCAATGGATTGGGTGGAAAACTTGAGAATAGTGTCACTAAGTGAGGCATGAGAAGCGTTATATTGCAGTAATCCGAATCATAGCAGAAGAGCACCATCATGTGTTTGGGTAGTTCCTGGAAATCAGATGTAATGATCCGAACGGTCGTTTTAAGAATTAATATCCCGATACCATATTAACTACATATCCCATATTTGTTTCTGCTATTTTGATTCGCCAAGATATTTGGTTTTGAGTTACTGGAGTGTTTAGGGACATTTAGTCCCTAAATGAGAGCTTAAGCTTTAGAATTTGGACCGTAGTCAGAGCAGTATGAAGACCGCCTCAGAATGGAGTTTTGCCGGTTTTGTTAGAGCCATTTTCAGGATTAGGGGCGTGTTCGGATTTTGTTTTGGTGGTCTGTAGCTTAATTCGGCTTGAAATATCGAAAGTCGATTTTTTTAAGTTTCCGGTTCGATAGTGAGATTTAGATACCGGATCGGAATAGAATTCCAATAGTTGGAGTAGCTCCGTAGTATTGAATGTCACGTGGTTGAAAAATTTCAGGTCATTCGGGTGAGTTTTGATAGACTTTTTGATCGAAAGCGTAATTTGAGAGTTTTTGGACTTCTAAGGCTTGAATCCGATGTTAAATTGGTGTTTTGATGTTGTTTTGAGCATTCTAATAATCGGAACAAGTTTGAATTATATTTTAGGATTTGTTTACATGTTTGGTTGAGGTTCCGGGGCCTCGGGTGTGTTTCGGATGCTTAAAAGGTCATTTTTAGAACTTACAGAATTGCATAAACAATTGCAGCAGTCAGTTCTTGTTTCTTTCTTCACGTTCGCGAGTGCGGTCTCGCATTCGCGAACACGAGGTGGGGCTGGTGAAGGTTTAATGCTTCGCATTCGAAAAGGTATTCTCATGTTCTCCAGGCTGTGGGATCTTATATCTACGCGTTTGCGAAGATGGTCAAGCGTTCGCGTAGGAGGAGGAAAGATGGTCATCGCGTTCACGGCTTGGACATCGCGTTCGCGAAAGAGGAAGACTGGCCAATGAATTTTTTGTGTATTTCATTCGCGGTTGGTATCTTCTGTTCACGTAGGAGAATGCGTCTGGGCAAAACTTAAATTTCAAAATCAAGGATTTTAAGTTCATATCACAATTGGGAGCTCGGTAGGAGACAAACTTTTGGAGGGAGTTTGTGGGTAATGATTCTTAGCACCTTTTTCCTTTTAACTCATTAATCTAATTATGAATTTATTATCTAATTTCGAATTTGGGGTGAGAAATTGAGAAAAAGTTCTTAGACCTAATTTTCGTGTTTTGATTGGGAGTTTGACATTGGATTTGGATAATTTTTGTATGGTTAGGCTCATGAGAGTATGACGATTCTGAAAATTTAAATTTTACCTGATTTCGAGACGTGGGCTCTTGGGCATTTTGGTCATATTACCTAATTTTGCATATTAGTTTAGAATTTATTTTTTTAATCAGTTACTTGAAGTTATATTTACATTATGAAATTGAATTGAATAGATTTGGGCCATTTGGAATCGAGTACTTGTGGCAAGAACATGGTTTGAGGTTGATTATTAGCCGATTCAAGGTAAGTGGCTTGCCTAACCTTGTGTGAGGAAAAAATTCCCCTTAGGATTTGGTATTATTGATATTTGAATTGCCTTATACGTGAGGTGACGAGTGTGTACTTGTGTTAATTATTGAAAATTTGGTTTTCATTAAATAAGTATAATCGTGTTTCCTTTCCTGTTTATACGATTTGTGATTTAAGCCTGTTATTAGTTTAGGAAAACATGTCTAATTGGCTTAATTGCTTTAATTACTCAACTTCCTTATTTGGATTATGTGCAGCATGCTAGGCTAGAAATACCTATTTTACCTTGGTATAGAATTTGAATTGAATTGTCTATTCTTCGTGTGGTTGCTGTATGTTTACTTTAGGACCACAGGACGGTATCCCCAGAGATCTCCCTGTGTGTTTACTCTGGTACTACGGATCGGTATACCGGGAGATCTCTCTGCACTTTTATATTGGAACTACGAGACTGCACCCAGTAGATTTCCCCTATACTGAGTATTTATATTTGGGGCTGCGGATCAGTATTCCGGGAGATCTCCTCGCATTATGAGTTGGATTACGGGACACTATCCTGGGAGATCCCCGGTTGTTATCTCTGTGTGAAGCTGCATACCTTCTGTGATTATTTTGTCTATGTGGTAGCTGTTGTTGTTCTTTTTCTCTTATGTTACTTCTTACTATTGCGCTTAATTATGTCATCTTATTCTACATTGTTATACCTTATATTTCGTTTAACCTCAGTAGGCCCCGACCTTCCTCGTCACTACCTGACCAAGGTTAGGCTTGGCACTTACTGAGTATCGCTGTGATGTACTCATGCCCTTTCTGTGGATGTTTTTCATGTGCAGATCCAGGTCCTTCCACTCAGTCTTATCATCCTTGAGGCGAGGCACTTTTGTAGAGACATCGAGGTATATCTTCCGCGTCTGCAGACGAAGGAGTCCCTTTTTATTTTCTGTACTAGTATAGCCCTTCTGTATTTTCTTTTGATAGACATTCATGGAGTTAGACTTTTTATGTATCTCTTAGCTTATGATTCATGGGGTTCCGGATTTTGGAAGTGTTAGGTTGAGATTCTTGTACTGTTATATGCCAAGTGGCATCTTAAACACTATTTTATTTTGTTATCTCGGGTTTTTAATTATTTTCTTTCCGCATTTGTTAGGCTTACCTAGTAAGATATTGTCACAAGTTCAGAAGTAGTGCTATTTGTGATAACCAAGTTAACAGAGAGCGGAGTCACCAAATTGATATGGTGAATCTGATAAGATAAGTGCTATCCTAAGACTCAAAATGGATAAAAGGAATGTTAGATATAAGCAATTTAAGGGAAGCAACAGTCCTATGTGAAAGAATGGCGTCCTGAAATTGATGTTGTGAAAAAATATGGTATATTATAAAATTGTAGTCTATAACGACAGTACATCTACTCTGAGAAGAAGAGGGAGGTGATTCCTCAATCCTTGTAAACCGTAACAGGTCAGAAAGAAAAAACAATAAAGAAGTGCCTAAATATGAGTCATATTTCCGAGGTAACATTTAGTCCTTATAATTTTTATGAGGATGAGCTGCAATAGTGGGTGCATTTCTCAACCTATATGTGATTTTTCATGATGAAACATTTGGAAGAGAAGTTGAATAATGAGTATGGCTGAATCACAAACAAGAATAGTAAGAATGGATGATTCGAACATAGAGGTTGAATGACAAATGAGGGATGTTATTGTGAAATTATATTCGTATGGTAGCTTCCTACGATATATGAAGGAATTTATTCGAGGACGAATGTCATATAGGGAGGGGGAGGGGTAACTGTGTGAAAATTTATGAAATTATATAATACATCAATCTTTAGAAGGTTTAAAGGGAGATGAACAAATTGGAATACAATGGAGTTATTTAAGGGATGAAAATGATCTTAGCCGCACATAATCTAAGTTTCAATGAGCATATTTGCCAAAATATAATGAATTGAGATTTGTGCTATATATCAAAAGAAATCCTTTGAAGTCTAGTTTCTAAAACATTAAGTTGTTTGCCATTTCGATATTCCTATAAAATAATATAGGTATTTTACTGAAGACTATCCTGTCAGAAATATGACACACCACAGGAATGGGGTCCAGACGATCGGGCTGGGATCATCCACCATACTGATCATATGATGACATTTTCAGAATCAGAATCAGAAAAAGAAAGAATGCAAAATCAATGGAAGTCCCCACAAAAGACAAGAAAAGAAAATGCTTTAGAAAATCCACAAGGATTGTTTCAAGAAAGTTTATATACTATCTATTTGAATTTTATTTTATTTTTTTCAAAAAAGAAGAGAAAGAGAATTTTCATAAATGACATCAAGAAGAACTTTATACTAGATATATGTGTTGATTGTTTCAAATCTTCGTAAGAAGCTTTTAAAATTTTCTTATATCATGCATACCTACTTCTTTCAGAGTCTCGTTTCAGTTTTAGTGGGAGGATTTCTTTACTTACTGAGTATCATTTTCCTATATTGACGTTCTCTTCATGGGAACCTACATTGACCTATGTCAAGATATGCACGGATTTTGCAGGTAAGCATACTACGAGCTAGATATTCTCCTCCCATTACCAACAGATTTGGTGAACTCCATTTTAGTTCGTGTGGTTCGTTGATTCCATAATTTTTTTACTATTCAATATTTCTTAGAGGCTTCATAAACAATGTCAGAACAGAGTCATGGATGTCCCCTTACATCACATTTATTTTTCAATGTATTTAAGATAACAACATGGATTTCTTTTCAGAATATTATTTTCATTTAAAGATTCAAAAATGAATTTGCTTTAAATCACATCGAGTTGTGTTGAGATGCATTGCATAACACAAATAGAACATAATAAAAAATCCGAGATGGTTCGCTCGGTCAAGTTAAGCACCGAGTGTCGGTTACAACTTGGTTAGAAATCGGGTCGTGAATAAACTTGTTCTATGTAGGGGTGTTCATCGGGCGGATTGGGCGGCTTTTTACTCTTAACGGTTTGGCTTAACGGTTATCGGATTTTAAATGTATTCATCCGCTAGCCACCCGATAAGATATCGGGCGGATTGGTATCGGGTTAGCTCTTATCGGGCGGTTACTGGGCGGTTTATCGATTTAATACCTATGGAGGTTATCGAAAAACTTATACCGAATTATAAAATTTATTGAAACAATATAAAATTTTGTAGATCATATCCACGGCCAGCTAGAAGGATTAGCCGAAGACAAGCTCCTGAGATTTTAAAGCACTGCCCACCAAAATCAACAAAGATTTCTAGGCCAGAGCAGATTAAAGCAGAGCATCATTTTGTTGGTGTTGATCCTTATATGAATCACAGGCCGGAACTGAACGGCAACATCATTGATTGCACCTCCGGTGGAATCCTATGGAATGCCAATAGAAATTGACCGCCGGTTGTGGGAACTTATACTTATTCATTTTTAAGGTTTTTAGTTTTTATATTTAATATATATAATTATGTAAGTAAAAATAAATAAATATATATATATATATATATATATATATATATATATATTTTTTTTTTTTTTTTTATATTCTTAACGGGTTAACGGATTATCCGTTAAGAAAATTAAATAATCCGCCCCCAAACCGATAAGCCGTTAATAAAAAAAATTCAATCCGTTCTCCTCCGTTAAGCCGTTACCATTAAGCCATTAAGCTTCGGTTCGGTTCGATTTTCGGTTTCGGATCGATTTTGAACACCCCTAGTTCTATGAAATATTCTAGTCTCGATTTTTACATGCTTTTTTCTTGTCGATTATTACTGACTGATTTCACAACTCAAACCTATATGAAAAGGCTTTATTAGTAAAAAAAATATTCTATATTGAATCATGAACTCTTCTTTTGCCCCCCCCCCCCCCCCCCCCAATAAAAAACAACTATTGTTTCAACTAAAATTAAAGAAAAAATAGGACAAAAAAAATAGCATATTGCCAGTATAATTTAGAATTATATCACATTGGGCAATCAGATATGAGAGTCGTCATTGATAATGCCAAAGGATTGAATTTTATTGAACAGGTATTTGTTTAACTTCGTACATCTAGAATGACTCTTCTATCCTCGACGAAACAGAATACAGGCCTCGTCTAACTTAAACAAATTCGAGTAAAAATTTATGATAATGTGTATTTAACTTCAGATTTGTCATTAAAAATGACTTCACAACCAATATGCTTTTCCATTTTCTTGGGTGGTTTCCCTGTACCAAATACAATTTTAATTAAAGAGGCCTTGGTTTTCTCATGTTCAATCTTCAATTTCATCAACAATATTTCCTTTAAACATAAAACCACCAATCGTGGACTGGGTACAAGAGTGCAAAGATGTAGTACTATATATTTCTACCATACATATTGAAAGGTGAAAAAAGATTGCATATTTTACATGTCTGCTTATTGTCCTTAGATAATTTGTATTTGTAGATGGCAATGTAGAGAGAGGAAAAGATTTTTTTTGTGTGTCTGTTATTAAACAAATTATAAAAAATAAAATAAACTGTTTACCCTTAAAATCAGATAACAATTAAATTTGTAAGTAATTTTAAGGATAAATGAATTCAATACAAACGGCAAAGATTGCTAGAATAACTAGATAAAAATATAAAAATTATCAAACCGTTTAAAAAGGCGGGAAGGGGGGGATGGGGAATGATTTTGAACTCACGGGAATCCTCAATGAGGTATCCGTCTTCGATCCTGGGCTTATAATAGTAAAACACTGATCGACAACGCAAGAACATTGGATGGTAGAAAAAAACTAGTATAATGCTTTGGTATGTTACAATGTATCTAATAAATAATCTGACTCCCCTTTATATAGTAGGGAGTCCTAAGTACAGGTAAAAGTCTACTGTTTAACTAATCATCGGTTCTATCGATTCTTTATTGATACATACTGAGATCTTCACCGTGATATCCGATCGATCACGGATATCGCCGCCTTTTGTTGGTTGTGCTTGGTTGCTTGACAACATTATCCGAAGTATTTTGGGATTTGGATCGATCCCGGATCATGGCCCCAATATTTTTGAGGGGTGGGCGTCATGCCTCTCGGAATCTGACTTGATGAGACCCGTGTCTCGATTCAGGTCCCTTGTCATCATGTCTCTAGCTCGATTTATCTTGTCGCAAATCGGGGTGTATCATGAGCTCGATTTTACCCGTCTACAGATCCCTTCGTTTCTCAGAGAGTAAGTTGATGAGAAACGACATGAGCTTCCCGATTCCTTCTTCAATATGCCATGACAGAAAACAATAAAAACCCCAAAACGTCTCGTCAATTGTGTCATATGACCTCTGAAATTTTACCCTCGTGCCTTTAGGATTTCATTACCCTTTTTATACTCTAGTAATTGTTAGCTTTGTTACTCAAGGTTCCTCAATAAATTGCAAGATTTCACTCATTCTCTACCCAAGCCAACACATGAAATTTCCATTATATCTTTTTCATGCTTTTTCAGATAACAATGGCAAAACCTCCAAATTTGTTCCCAAAAGGTCGCTTCTACTTCCTGACCGACTGCCGAAATCAATGAGACCATTCCTAATATGGTCGACCTCGAGAGGTCCACTACTCCCATAGCTACCGATGTACCAGCCGTTGAACCTCTCTTGAAGATGTTCATTCCTGGGGGGTTGTTTGGTCACTGATGACTTTAAGGTTGATAAGCCTTCTACGGTGCATGATTGGCGTGGGGATGCCTCGAGATATATTTCTCAATCACCAAATAGGACCTCCCCACGGTCTGAAAGGATTGTAACTGGGCCGACAAGGACATAGTGGTCCCCGACTCCAAGGAGGCCATTACCACTCATGTTGAGGGATATTTAAGTGTTTACACTTATCCTTTTATATTGTTCCAGGTGGACCCTGTCATCTTGTATTTATGCAAGAGGTATAACGTACGCCTCAACAGAATCTACCGATCGCTGTGGAGGACCATGATCATACTCCAGTTTTTTGTGAACAAAATCAATTTGTGCTCGTTCACCATTGACCATCTACTTCGCTTGTACAGTTCCAAATCTTCTGGGTGGGGGGGGGGGGCTAATAAAACTTGTACGTAGCAGAGACCCATTTTCAAGCATTGACGAGGATCAGGATTGGGGTTGGCAAGGCCGCTCTCTCTGGGTCAGGTCGCCGACCTAATACCTACCAAGTGGAGGTCGTTCCTGAGAAGTGGAATGTAACACATAAGTATAACTATTTTTAAGCGTTGATTTTATATTTTATCTTCACTTTTCTCATTGGTATTTGCAGTGGTGCAGCCCTTGCTTGAGATCCAAATTCCATTCTTCGGCTCAAGGAGTGGCTCGAGGGTATTGTATCACAGATGCCCTAAGCCGAGCGCTCGTGGTGTATACTCTCGAAGGGCCGTTGGGAGGCCTGTTCCTATGGTAATATTTCTTTCCCGAGCAAGTTGTATTGGGTTTCTTATTTTAGCATTGCATTATTATTTCCTTTGTTACTTTTCGTAGTTTGGGCTAAGACCAGCGAGCTTAGGCCTCCGATCGAGGGCGAGGACTTACCTGCTGACTCATATACGTCGGGGCATCTGGGGGCTGTAGCAGGAGAGAAGAATAAAAAGAAAAGAAAAGCTCTGGGTTCCCCGAGCTAAGAGAAGAAAAACCAAAGAGAAGATTGGCTCGTAAGACAAAGGAGGTTCTAGCTCTCGAGTACCAGATTCTCACTTCCTCTACCAGCTTAGGGATGAGTCCGAGGAGGAAGAGCTTTTTGCGGTCAGTGAACTGTCGCACCCGAGGAGCAGGGGACCATTGAATAAGAGACCCATGAGGCTGATCTCCCTCAAATTAGTATGGTTGATGAGAAAGCCGGGGCCAACACTTCCCGGGATGCCAACAGTTCCCAAAGGAGGCACTCGGTGTGATAGATATTACTAGATTTCCTTCAATCATCAAATCCATGTTCGATAAGGCATGGAGCAACCTAACGAAGGGGCTCACAGAGCGGATGATCCGTGACGATGAATTTTTGATGGTGTGGACTCAACCTCTATGGAGGACTTCTACATGTTGGGTGACTTAGATGTACCGTGGAAAAGTCCATTCTCAGAGGTTGGTGGGCCAAAATAAAGCCCAAGTTGATCAGTCGATTCCCCGCTCCAACTGTGGATCCTGGCCAGAAGCGGTCAGTTATTATCACCGTCCCAGAGGACGCTGATATTTTTTTTGCCCTTGTCGAGGTAGGTGGCTACCTCCGGTTCCTAGTAACTGAAGAAGACCAGGCAAAATAGAGTGAGGTGGATACGACGTGCTTGTTCAACAAAGCACGACATGCACTGAACCATGTAAGGTGACTCTAATGCCTTTTCGTTTTCACATTTTTGTAGGCTTCGGTAGTCCATCATGAAACCTTTCTCCGGTATCGGGTGTCGACGCCCCCTTTTTCAGAAGCAAAATCGGGTTTCACGATATTATGGGCAAAACAACTCTCATTCCCATTTAGGAATTGGGTTATGGAATTTGAAGAGTCGTCACCTAATGATTATAGTGCATTAAGACACCTTTAAAGATGAGACAAGTATTTTGAAAGAAAACCAGAGTTCGGGTAAGGGATTGAGATTATCTCGAGGGAAAGGTGTTAGGCACCCCTCAAGATCCACAACTGTGGTTCCCGGCCGTGCTAATTGTGACTTTAATAGAAGATGATGCAAGTAGACAAATAAAGTGCATATGTATTCACATAACTTAAAAGTTAGAAAATGACATAAGTTTGAAATAAGAGAGGATTAGTTTGAAAAGCATTAATAGAAGAAAGCATGTAAATAAAGCAAATGAGAAGAAGGCTCCTAGGTTTAACTATAATATGGATCACATCGGCATAATACCCCGCACACACTCCTCAAAGAGGGGTCCAAGGCTGTATTGTGTCCCAGGCCCGGGCCTAAACGGGCCTGACGGGCCGGGCTTTGCGGTCCCGGTCTTGGTGTGCCGGGCATGGCGGTCCTCACGGTAGAGACCGGCCCGTTACGGGCCTAAGCCCACTTCCTGGGCCTGGCGAGCCTGGCGGGCCTGACGGGTTATTTTTTTTAAAGTCAATATGTTGTATAGTAGTCATTAGTATAGTGTAGAATATATTTTATATGGTGTACTAAGTTATTAGTATCGTAAATATTTTGTTGTAGTAATTAGTATATATTGTATATTATGTATATATTGTGTTGTAGTAATTAGTATATATTGTATGTTATGCATATATCGATATATATGTTATGTATATATTTTGTTGTAGTAATTAGTATATATTGTATATTATGTATATAGTGTGTTGTAGAAAGTAGTATATATTGTATGTTATGTATATATGGATATACGTTATGTATATAATGTGTTGTAGTAATTAGTATATATTATATATTATGTATATAGTGTGTTGTAGTAAGTAGTATATATTGTATATTATGTATATAGTGTGTTGTATATTATGTATATATTGTGTTGTAATAATTAGTATATATTGTATATAATGTATATATTGTGTTGTTGTAATTAGTATATTATGTTTTATGTTATATATTGTATGTTATATATTGTATATTATATAAATATTCAAGGATTGGTATCGAAGTAAAGACAAAGAAATATTGAGAAAAAAGATACCAAGGATATGATAAAGAGCATATTTATTGATCAAAATGGCATATCTTTCTTAGTCTTACTTCTCCCAATGGAATGAGCACAACAAGGGACTAATACCACCATTAAAAGGAAAAAAAAAACTAAAATAAGACGTGCCAATGTACAAGTTACATCATAATTTACGTTGTATCTCTAACAAATCTCATAAATCCGTCAAGGTTGGGAGGAGGTTGTGTTAGCGGTGGTGGAAATGAAGCTTGTTCATCACCATTTCCGGGTGAAGCCAATTCCTCAAAAAGTTCTGCTATCATTTCTTCATATGCCTCATCTATTGCCGGTTGTGATTCTGCTATACCAAAGTTTCTTCTTTTCGCGCGGATCCAATCTCTAGCACTGATTTTTCCAAGCTCTCCCGCATCGACGCTCTGTGATCACCGATTTGTTGTCTTGCTTGACTAAAAGCGCTCTCCGATGCAACAGTTGAAGCTTGAATTGACAAAACATCCCGAGCCATCCTTGCAAGAACGGGAAAATGCTTTTCCCTTGACTTCCACCATTCCAAAAGATCGAAAGAGCCGTCTGGATTCTCCTTTTCTAGTCCATGTGACAAGTAAACTTGAAGCTCATTTAGATGGGAAATTTCATCAAAATTATCACCTTGAGAACCCCGGAACTCCGTCCACGATTTAAGAGCTGTTAAGCCAGCAGCTCTTTTAGACGATTGTGATGTAGACGAAATAGGGGTTGGAATATTTGGCCTAGCATGCTCTAACGCCTGTTTATAAGAATTATAAACAGTTTGAGCATTAATTTTAATTGATGCTTTCGCATCAGCAAGTGTAGCAATTTCATCTTCTGAAAGATCTAATGCTTTATAAATATTAGAATACCAAAAGTGAGGACCTCCTAATTTCATTGTTGGATTTAACATAGCAGCTACACCAAAAATAAGAGGGATAGGAAAAAAATATTTTTTAAACTTCTGTTTCATTTCATTTATTGCAAGTTCATAAATATCCCCACCCTCGCTAAATTCAACAAACAAATCAGCTAGTGCGGCAATATAAACTAAACAGTTAGAAATAGTCGGATAATATTGCCCAGAAAAAGCATTTGTAGCAACTTGAAAATGTTCTAAAAAATCTAAAAGAATTTTAACATTAGTCCAATCTTGGGTAGTTAGCATTTCATCATCATCCTCACCACCTACCCGAGAATTAAACATAACATTAATTGGGTTTCTATATTCATACGCTACTACTAACTCTCGTACATGTAATTCCACCTAGTCAGGCAAGGTTTAGGAACCTTTCTTTCTCTAAGGCCATATTCATCACATTTTTTAAAATACTCTCTAAGTCTAGTTCTACGTTTTGAACAAAATAGCCAATTAAGAGCCATTCTCACCTTTTCAATTTCTATGTTTAATATTCGCATACCATCACCAACAATTAAATGAAAAATATGACAAATACATCTAACATGGAAAATATTACTAAATGCAGGATTAAGTGTTTGTGTTAGCATGCCTATTGCACTAGTGTTACTAGAAGCATTATCCATAGAAATTGCCATTATTTTATCACTAAAGCAAAAATATCTACATATATCTGAAACATTGTTAGCTATAAACCTACCCGTGTGCAGTGAATTAATTATTCTATATGCAATTATGCGTTTTTGCATTGTCCGGTCTTCATCTATCCAATGACTTGTAACAGTTAGATAATCACAGTCATTATTACTTCTACCAATATCAGTTGTAATAGAAATACGATTAGTATATGAGTAAATAAATAGCGCAAATATTGTTCATATTCATGCTTAAATTTATAAATATCGGCCTTAATTGTTGGGCGAGGCCAACCTTTATAAGTAGGATTAAAGACTCTTCTAATATAATGAACCCAATTAGGATTAGAAGCAAAAGTATAAGACAAGCATATAACAATAATCATTTTTTCTAATTCTTCACGATCCTTATTTGGATCGTAATATAAAATACCTCCGGTGACAATGTTAATTCCTGGTTGAACTAGATTTGAACTAGTACTAGAGTTAACTTGAGAATCTACACTTGCCCCCCCCCCCTCTTGTTGCGCTTGCATTTGGAAAAATCTAGCCCTATCTCTAGGGTGTAATTTTATGTGCCTAGTCAAACTACCCGTGCCGCTACGGTCTCCAGTAAACCTATGAACAAGTAATTTCCCACAAGTTTTACACTTAGCCTTGTCGTGCTCTCTTACTTGAGTAAAAAAATGCCAAACTAATGATGTTTCTTGACGTTTAGCAGGTTGTCTACTAAAAGTGGGAGTTTGTACAGGTGGGTGTGCCGGTTCATTAATTGGGTTATGAGCAGGACTAGTAGGTGTATCATCTAAATCTGGTGCTTGAGTTTTATCATCATCATTATCATCCTCATTTTCCTCTAAGATAGGTTCAATAGGATAAAAAGCATTGATAATTTCATCATCTAATCTATCACCTACTGCAACATCATGTAGAAATTCACTATCGGTAAACTGAAAACAAGGGTGATCACTATCAAGCATTGGCGACTACTTTCAACTTGCTTATCTTTTTTAGGTCGGGGAGCCGGGGGAAGGGTAGTATTGTGGCCACTACTTTCACCGGTTTTACCTTTTCCTTTACCGAACATTTTTTTCAAAGAAAATGCCATACTAACTAGAATTATGCAAACTAAAAAACACAAAAATATATTATTAGCACGTAAGAATTGAAACGAGATTGCCGAATTGCCGAACAACTTCTTGAAAATTGAAAATCGTTGAACTTGAACACTTGAAAACTTCAATTCAACAACTTCATAATTTTTCACGATTTTTCAACTATAAATTAAGCACTTGTACTATAAAGATTGAAAGAGAGCTTGAGAGAGATTGAGAGATATTGATGAATTGGTGAATAAAAATGAAAGAATGAGGGGGTATTATAGTTGAGAAATGGAAAAAAGTGTAATTATATAAAGTTTGGGGTTAAATTAAAGTTTGGGAGCCAAATTGCTATTTTTCAAAGTTCCAAACGACTACTTTTTTGCAAAGAGCCGTCACTGAATTTTCAAAATTTTTTTTTCTTTTAAAAAAAATAGCCGTTGGGCCCGCCAGGACAAGCCCAGGCCCGCCAGGCAGTCCCGGGCCTGACGGTTCAATGCGTAAGACCGGCCCGTCACGGTCTTTTGGGACCGGTAGGACCGGATTGCCAAGTTCGGCCCAGCAGGCCCGCCAGGACCGCGGTCCCGGTCCCGTCCCGGGCCTGAACCGGGACAGAATACAGCCTTAGAGGGGTCGCATATAGTATTAACGTACCGGTCATCATCTCCATATTCTACCCTCTCACTCCGTTAAGGTATTAAAATGCGTTGGTATCGTTTACTTACTGCATGCTAATACCCGTCCCAGCCTGTCAGTCCTGGGGCATTAGGAATTCTAATCCTAAGAAAATGGGAGATAGATAAGATATATATATATATATATATATATATATATATATATATATATATATATATATATATATATATATATATATATATATATATATATATATATATATATATATTCAAAGGTAAAAATACTAGAGCGGCAGTCAAAAACAAGTAGCATATAAGAGGGAAGCAAATAAGTAACTAAAGGCTCAAATAAACCCCATGACATACAACAAGTAGTTTAGCATGACTTCAATTACTGATTTGGTCTTTTAGAAGAGATTAGGAGAGGGGGCAGATTAGTTTAACACATAAGAGTTGGATAGAAAATCTACTTCGAGCTCCCCGAGCCCGTTTTAGAAGTTGATAGGACATTTAGAAAACCAGCAGAACTCTTAGAAAACATTAGCGTCAGGTAAAGGGTCAATTAAAAAAGATTTAAGGTTGCAGACAAGTTCCAAAAGGCCTATAGGTTGGCCACATGAGTGGAGTATAAAGGAACGGTGGAAAGAGGAGTTTAAAGACCTTAAAATCTTGAAAGAACTGAATTTTGACAAGTAGACAATCACAGGTTGGTAAAAAATAGAAATAGTTTATAGATTACGAAAGGAGCAGACCTGGGACCGTTTTGAAAGTAAACCAATTTGGGGACAAGTTGAGTTACTGAAACATTGAAAGCATTAGCGGATATGAACTTATAACTTGTTTATTACCCTTTAATTGTTGCTTTTATATAATTAGGCGTCCTACTATTTTGCTTAGCGTTTATATAGTTCCTATAAGCATGCTTTCTAGGTGAGATTATAAGACGCAAACCTAGTAGCATGGTTTCTATATGAAGTCGATGCAATATCAAAGAACCTATAGAGATCGTATCTACATGGTGTTGATGCGGCAGTATAAAATAGGCATGATAACAGTATACATAGATAAAGCAATGGTCCTAAGATATGTTTTCTACTGATGCAAAGATGAATAAGCCTATAGTCATGATTTCTATATGATATTTATGCAATAGTGAGAAATCTATAGACATGATATCAAAAATGCAAACCTATAGGCATGATCTCTAATGCATGTGAGAAAGTAAATCCCCCCATGTCCCTTTCACTATACCCCCGAGTTTTTATATTACAAATTATTACAAAGCTGAGCAGAAAAAAGAACATTAAAGAAATAAAAAGTTAAAATACATCAGCAGCTATAACATGCCCGAGGAGTTTCGAAGCAACTTTAATGCCCAACATATACCTTTTACCAAATCCGAGCTCCCAAGATTCGAGGCTTTCTCTTTTAGAGTGTTACAAAGTTCCAAGAGCTTTCAATGGAACCCAGGCCTTGCTTACACTCTAATTGGAATAGTGTAAGTGTAGAATTACCAACCCTAAGACATCCGAGTTTAGAGGAGACTCTAAGGTCCCTAAGCATGGCTTACTAGAGGGGGGGGGGGGGTAGAACTTAAATAACTAAGAATAAATGTAAAGGCGATAGATTAGAGGAAGACCATCGTATAAAGTGGTCATACCCAACCTATTGAGTGAGACTGGCACACCCCAGACTTATCACGAGGTTTATCAAACAAGAGCAGACTTGTAAACAAGTCAGACAAAGGTCTGAATGGTGATTAAGACACCAACATGCCTTTGTCGAGGCTCAAACATAAGATAGGAGATGGGCGATGGGATTTCTTTGAGTAAAACCTATTGACAGCCTTAGTTTTAGACTTGAAATGGCAATAGGGTGCCACCCTTGTCCAGAACAACTCACATACAAACAAGGAGCAACGGGAGAGGGGAATCATATAAAAGCACTTAGCAGACAAGATTAGATTGATGCATAATAATGAACAGTGCACAAGCAAAGGAAAGTATTTAACATGATGGACTTAATAAAACATTGATGTAAGTGACCAAAGGGAAAGGGAATAGGGATTAACATGCTGTCTTACTGAATATAAACAACCAAAGGGACAGGGGATCAACATACTAAAATTTAAATACACAAGCAGGTGAGGGATAAAGGGGAATGGTTTAAACATAAAGCTTAACTAAAAATATACAAAACAGACAAGGGAGCATACTAAGGTTTAGACAGACAAAGGAACAAAGGGAAGGGAATTAACATTGAATTTAAACATAACAGGCAAAGGAACATGGAAAGGGATTAGTCACAAAGAATTTGAACTGAAAGTATGACAGGCAAAGAGCAGAGTGAAAGTAAACAGGTAGTTGAAAGTTGGTAATCGAAATTAGGACCTACCAGTTGCACACTTTGAGTAACAAAACAAAGAGAAATCTTATAATTAGCCTTGGCTTGCAGCCGGCTAACTTTTAGCAGAGAGAGCAAATAATAGAGAAGAGAAGAGAAGAGCAGAGAACTTTAGTGAGTAAGAGTAGAGAGAACTCGTATATGAGTGTGTGCTGTGAGAAAAAGAGAGAGTCTATTTATGGTTTTGAAAAGATGCAGCAATAGGCAAGGAAATATTCAGCAATCAATCAATATCAATTAAGGAGAAGGGAACCCCTTCAATTAAGGAATCAGATGGAAAAATAAATAAATCTAGGTTTAAATTTGGAAAGAAACTATAGTATTAATTACAGAATATAGGGTAAATACATATAAGAAATTTTGAAAATCACACGGTTGAATATGTAAGGCAAGTAATCACCCAGGAAATCAAGGAGTCAAGATTCTACTCGTTTGAACTTAGTCAAGAAATATGGAGAAATTAGAGAATCAAACAGTTGTACAAAAAAATCAATTTAGTTTTTCAGGGAAAGGGGGGAAACAATAATATAAAAGATGCATAAATTTTGAACATACAGGAGACTGAAAATAGTAAAGTAAACATGCAGCAAAACACACACAAGAAAGCAATTAGGCGGCTAGGGTTACACATAGGAATATAATAAGAAACCCTTTTAGTTTAGGGTTTCCACTGCATATCAGTGTACAGGAAATAACACATATGAGGGTGAATAAGAGTAGAACATCATAAAGAGAAATATAAGCACAGGGACTGAAAACCCTAGAAATATACAGTCAAGACAAACACTTGAGAATCGTAGTAGAAAATGTCAAAATCATGGAGAAGAACACACAGTAGAAAAAATAAAAAACAAAATCAAAGAATCAGTTAGGTCATAGAAAACCCTAGGTTTTGGAAGAGACGAACTGTTTTGGAAAACACGACTAGGTGAAGAAAGAGACGAGAAACACTTAAACTTTTAGAAAATAACCAGAGCTTAAAGAAGATTGCAAGATAAACACAGAAAAAATGAAAAAGAACCTCGAATCATTAGGGTTTTCATAGAAAGGCCTCAAAATGGCGAGAAAAGCCTGAACGGGCTCATTAGAGCTTGGCAAGGACCCACGGCTTCAAAGACTTGCTGGAGAAAGGCCTGATAAAGCCGTGAAACTCCACTGAAGGACCTCTGGTCCAGTCATACTCGCGATAATATCCCGATCTTCGAACCCAAGGCCAGGAGAGGTGATGAGTGGACGAGCATGGCATTTTCAAGCCTTGAACGGCCATTAACACCGTCGAAGAGGGCGTGAGGCGACTAGGGTTTTCAGAGAACCTAGAGAGCATTTGGGAGATAAAGGCGGCAGACTTGAGTGAGTGATTAGGGCTAAGGGGGTTTTAGGGGATTTACTTAGGTAAGTCAATTTTGGGCCGTTGATCTATGACATCAACGACCAGGATTAGAGAGGGGGAACGGGTAGGCTAAGTTCCGCGAGTTTGGGTCGGGTGTATTTGAATTTGGGTTAGGCAAATTGAGGTTTAAATTGGGCTGGATTGGGTTTGAATTGGGGTTAAAATTGAAAATTAAAGAGGCTATAATTTAAATAACCATTTTCCCTAATTTAATTTTATAAAAAATAGTAAAAAATTTTATAAAAATCCAATAAAATTAAGCATATAATAAAATAAATTTAGGAATTAATTAAAAATATCAGAAATGATTTTGCACTTGAAATACGTATCAAATTGACTAATAGGGTAAAACTGTAATTTAATACAATTTTAGTTTTAAAATACCTAATGGCTTTGAAAAATCCTGTAAAATTACGTAAATTATATTTTTATGTAAATGAGGGAATGCAATAAATTATTTATTAAATAACAAGAGTTGAGGTTAGATATTGGATTTTATAGTACAAAATAAGTTGTAAATTGTTTTAAAAATGCTTGAAAAATTATAGAAAAATACCAAACCTTTTGTGGATTCTTATATATGCATTCAAAAGCTATTTTGAATGTATTTTGGGTACAAAAATACGTAGGAAAAATTGGGTATCAACATCGGGTCGAGCTTAGCCAGCTCAAGGCTGAGGTCAAAGAGCTTGCGGAGAAGAGGGACATGTATAAGGTTCTTAGCAAGCAATGGGAAGGAGAAGTCAAGAACCTTTAAGCCGAGTTGGACGAGGCTCGAAAAGAACATGCCAATCTGGTGGAATAGGTGAAGATTTTTGAAGTTAGTGATGACGAGCTAGACATGGCGAGTAACAATCAAAACACGCAGGTCCAATAGAAGTTTGACTGGATTGGCCAACTCCAGGTCGAGATGGACGTAATCAAGGCCGAGGTCGAAGAGTGGAAAGGCAAGATTCATCAGTTAGATTCAAAAAAGGAGACTTCTCGGAGCAGATGGCCTCAACGAAGGCCCAACTTCGAGCAGCGAGGGATAAAGTTGAGGCCCCGTCCCAAAAATCAAAGACTCAGTCTCAACTAGGCTAGGTTGTTGCCGAACGGCATACCATTGCCAAAGAGCTTAAAGAAGTGAAGTTAGTGGCGGAGATATCTAGGGCCGATGCTGATGAGATGGTGGCCTAGTACAAAACGGATGCTGAGGCAACCCAAGACCACTTGAAATATATTGTTGAATACGTGAAGTGGCAGTTCTAAAGGGAGGCTTTCGAGGAAGTTAATGCCTGGGGTATCGGCCTATTGGCCGAGATAAAAAATGCTAAGAGGCTTGAGGCTAAGGCCAAGAGGTTGGCATATCCCGAGGACGAGGAAGGCTTCGAGGGTGAAGAAGACCTCGATAGTCCCAGTTACGAGGCGGGCTCCAGCAAAGATCAGGCTGTGGCTTGTAAATAATTTTTGTTTTTGTATTTTTGTTGAGGTTGTTTGGCTTTTTCAAAAATATTTATATATATATATATGTATATATATGTATATGTATATATCGCTTTTCCTTTTTTCCCTTCGAATACTTTCAAGTTTGTTTCTTTTTGTTTTTTCTTTACGATTGCAAAGATTTCAAATGCCTTAGCACCCAATAATAAGGTCTTGCATGGAGGTCCGAACAAGGATCGTTCTCGATGTAATTTTACTTATGACTCGTGGGGGCTTGGTATGACCGGAAGATTTCCCCGAAGTGCTTACTTATAATTTTTTAGATTATAATTTTGTCGAATGTAGCCTGTGTACTGGGTTGTAAACTTTTAAGGCCTTATGTTTTGGTTATGGGTTACGGACGTCTCCGTGCCATTTTTAGGATTGTTGTAGCCTTTTAAGTTTGGGTACTAAAAAATAGGCTTATTACCCTTAGTTTCGATACCCGAGCCATCCGGGCTTACCTAGGACGACAATCCTCAAGTGGGGGTGATCTCTTGGATCTGGATAGATGTGGCCCTTGGGAAAGGTAGAAACATTTATTCATTTCTATGTGCAACATACAAGATTGTATATTGAACAAGCTTCATTTTGCTGCTTAAGTGGACTATGTGTGCACTTTTAATTGACCTCTTGGCCCTTACAATAAATCGTATCCAATGAGCCTAGACTGTCTGAGCACAAGTTTTCCCTCCTTGCTAATATTATTATCCGATGGTGATGGCCCCCTAGTATTCGAGGCTAATCGTAGAGAGGGCCTGGACACTGCTGATATGATCCTCGACTCCGGTGGATAACGGGTCTTCAATTCTAAGTTTATCATGACCCACTGTTGCCTCATTAACCTTGCGGGAAAATCCATTTGGGACAAAACCAGTTCAAGAGAAAAAGAGTGCAATGTATGCTTTCAGGCCTAAGAGCTGATTCTTTCCTTGGCAGTTACCTGCAAGCGTTAGTACAATTTATAATATATGTAAAGAAAAAAAATGAATGGGGTCGTACCTTAGCAGTAGTATGGTTTTAAGTGGGTTATGTTCCAGTTGTTCAGTAGTTGCTCACCGTTCACCGCTTCGAGTTTGTATGATCCTTTGCTAGTGATCTCGATAATTCGATATGGACTTTCCCAATTCATCCCCAGTTTACCTTTGTTCGGGTTCCGAGTATTTAGTGTCATCTTTCTTTACACCAAGTCTCCGATGTTGAAGTGTCGGAGGTTTTCTCTCGGTTTATAATACCTCTGAATCCGCTGCTTTTGGGCGGCCAGCCAGACGAGGGCAACCTCACTCCTCTCGTCCAACAGTTCCAGGCTCATACTGTTAGATAATACGCTTAACGCTAGAGGAGGGGGTGAATAGCGTTTTAATAAAAATTAGCGTAAACTTGCGGAATTTAAAATTTGCAGGAAATAAATAAGTGCGATAAATGAGAAAGAACACACCGAAGTATTCTGGTTCACCACAACCCGTGGCTAGTCCAGTCCCCGAGAGACTCTCTCGAGATTTCCACTAACTTGTCAAGCTTCCGGGTGCTTAACAAACCTTTACAACTTGAGGACACAAGCCTCAACACCTTTGCTCGGAGATACAACACTCCAAGACTTCAACCAAGGAAACACAAGTTCCTTCTTACAACAAGAGAATAACAATTCTCTTCAAGTGTACAATACACTAAGCACTCAAACAAGACACTCCTTAATGAGTAGAGATGAGTAAAAGAATACGCTCAAGATCACAACAACTTTGAACAATATTTTGGCTCTCAAAAACTAATGTAATGAATATAAAATAATAAGCAATAGAGTATGCAAGCTTTAGCAATTGAATGATCAGTTGTTGTGTGTTATTGTGTACTCAAAAGACTGAATTTAAGCTGTATTTCTAGTTGAAAAACTTGTGTTACCGTTGCCTAATTGCCAATTAAGAACTGCTGATTTTACTCTGTGACAATCGATTGTCAAGAATCCACAATCGATTGTTTGCCAATTGTTCCAAAAATCAATCCCAGATTTTACGCTTCACAATCGATTATCTAAGATCAACAATTGATTATTGGCAACGTTCAAAAAATCATTTCCAGATTTTATGTAAAACAATCGAATATACAAAATCAATAATCGATTATTCAGCAACGTTCAAAAAATCCTTTTCAGATTTTAATCTCAACAATCAATTATACAAAATCAATAATCGATTATTCAGCAACGTTCAAAAAATCTTTTCCAGATTTTAATTTCAACCATCGATTGTACAGAATCAACAATCGATTACCTGACGGTATTTGAAAATATTTTGGCAACGGTTAGTTATACAATCGATTATACTAAGCTAACAATCGATTATATATCAGTCTTGAAAAATCAATTTAGACACTGCCTCGTGACAATCGATTGTTATATACTCACAATCGATTATTTAATAACTTTGAAAAAGTCTGGAAGACACTGTTTCAACACAATCGATTGTCATATGTTCACAATCAATTATTTTGTGACTTTGAAAAATCTGATGGACACTGTCTCTTCACAATCGATTATTTTGAGCGTTGAAAAACTTTGATGGACACTGTTAGAAACACGTTCTCAATGCAATATACTAAATGTGTACTCTTTTGTAGGTTTTGATGAATGACAAACGAAGCAAAAATTGATATATGACGGAATTCAAGTACAAGCGCACAATGGTTGCGAATAAGATTGAAGTTCAAGATATAGCTTTTAATTGTTATTGAGTTGTTCTAAATTGTAATCTCGATCCTATAACTTGACTCATAGTATGGCCTCTCTCATAAAACCATTTTCCAAAATCATGCATATTTAATTCTGTGTCAAAAAGATTTTAAATCATGCATATTTACATTAGACAAAATGTTTTCTAAACATGCCTCAAAAATCTGGGCTAAAATAATTGATTATGTACTTATGATAATCGATTGTTTCTGAGCCAAGACTGCATGACAATCGATTATGAATTAATGGTAATCGATTGTGAGTAAGATAGTGAACATCAGGTTTTTCCAAATCTTCATGATAATCGATTGTGAACAAATGACAATCGATTGTTGTTGAGGTAAAGTTTTTCAATACTCAAAATAATCGATTATGAACTAATGGTGATCGATTGTGTTGAGTTGATGTCTTCCAGTGATTTTAAATTTAATTAAGTAATCGATTATGTCTTTAGATAATCGATTATCACTGAGACAGTAAGCTTTATGATTTTCAGAAAATAACAAGTAATCGATTGTTGCAAAGGACAATCGATTGTTGAAGCTGGCCGTTGTCAAATGATTTTCAAATACCATAAGGTAATCGATTATTGATTCTAGATAATCGAAGTTCTGCTTAAAATCTGGAAATGATTTTTAGAACGTTGCTGAAGTAATCGATTATTGATTTTATATAATCGATGTTTTGCTTAAAATTTGGAAATGATTTTTAGAACGTTGCTAAAGTTATCGATTATGAACTTAGTGTAATCAATTATTTGATTTTGAATATTGCCAGTAATCGATTATAGATTATGTATAATCGATTGTGAAGCGTTAAATCTGGGATTGATTTTTAAACTGACTGGCAGATAATCAATTGTTTGGTCTTAATAATCGATTATCACTGAGTAATTTCAGCAACTCTTAATTGGCAATTAGACAACGGTTGAACCAATTTTTTTAACTATAAATACAGCTTCATTTCAGTGTTTTAAAAACAACAACATACACAAACTGATCATTACATTGCTATAAGCTTTCATTCAATTGTTCTTCATTTTCTACTCATTTCATAAAGCTTTTGAGAGCCATATTATTGCTTAAAGTTGTTGTGATCTTGAACATATTCTTTTACTCATATCTACTCAATAAGGAGTACTTTAGTTAAGTGAGTGTCCAAGTATTTGATATACTTGTAAGAGAATTGCGATTCTCTTGTTTCAAGGAACTTGCGTTTCCTTGGGTGAAGTCTTTGAGATTGCGATCTCCGAGCAACTGTTTGAGGCTTGTGTCCTCAAGTGTGTAACGGTTTGTCGAGCACCCTTAAGCTTAACAAGATAGTGAAAAATCTCGAGAGAGTCTCTCGGGGACTGGACTAACCACGTTGGTGGCCAACCAGTATACATCTTTGTGTAAGTTTATTTTTCTGCATTTATTTTACTTCCTGCATAGTTTAAATTCCGCAAGAAAACGCTAAATTCTATTAATACGCTATTCACCCCCCCTCTAGCGTAAAGCGTAGTTTCTAACAATTGGTATCAGAGCCCAACTCTCTGAAAACTTAACCGTTTGAGAGAACCATCCATGGCTTCTACTCTTGACTCTTTTGCAGGAATTGAAGAAGGACAATGCTCTACACGACCTCCTCTATTCAACGGCACAAACTACTCATACTGGAAGGAGAGGATGCAAATCTTTGTGCAATCAAATAGCTTTCATTTGTGGAAAGTATTCACCAATGGAAATCAAATCCCAACCAAGAAGGTGGAAGACGAATGGGTTCCAAAGACCGAAGAGGAATATACCGCGGAGGATATTCGTAAGGTTCAAAATAATGCCAAAGCTATAAATTTATTATATTGTGCTGTTAATTCTAACGACTACAGGAAGATATCATGTTGCAAAACAGCAAAAGAAATGTGGGATAAGCTTGAAGTGACATACGAAGGAACCGACTAGGTACGAGAAGCTAAAATTGATTTCTTAACTCACTCTTATGAACTATTCCACATGAAGGAAGGAGAGAAAGTAGACGAAATGTTTGAGCGATTCTCAATGATCGTGAATGATCTACACGCCCTCAAAAAGACGTTTACGGATAGAGAACTTGTCCGGAAGATCCTCAGAAGTCTCACTCCGGCATGGCGATCAAAGGCCGATGCAATCCAAGAATCCATTGGCATCACAAATGTCACAATTGACGCATTAAGAGGTAATCTCAAAACCTATGAATCAACTATACTTAACCCGTTTGTTGATGATCAAAGAAGGCAAAGGATTGCTCTAAAGGCTAGCCAACCACAAATTGATGAGGAAGGTGACAACGAGTTTGGACTCGTTATCAAAAGGTTTCAAAAATTCATGCGCAAAGAGTATGAACGCAAGAACAAAAAGCAAGGCGATCAACTAAAATGCTATGAATGCGGAGAAACTGGGCACATAAAATCAAATTGCCCTAACATCAAAAAGGAGAAGAAACCCTTCAAAAAGCAACGTGCATACATCTCTTGGGGAGGAGATTCCGGAGATGAAGCAAGCGAAGAAGAAGACGATGAAGCAGCATATTTATGTCTCATGGCTCAAGAAGACGGCAAAGACGAGGTAAGTCAAATCTTCTCAAAATTTCTTTACTCTTGATGAAATGAGAAATGCTTTTGATGAACTATATGCTGAATTTATCAAAGCTTCAAAAACTGTCAAAAGTGTTAAAGAAAGCGCTTCTCTAAAAGAAAAAGATTTTCAAACACAGCTTTCGTTAAAAGAAAAAGAATTAGAAAAACTGGTTTTCGAAAATGAGAAGCTAAAAGAGGAAAACAAGTTTTATGGAAAAAGAAGTGCTGATAAACCTGAAGGTTCTACTAGAAACTGTTCTTCTTGTGTGCTTCTTAAGAATGAAGTAGCTAGACTTAAAGGCACATTAGATAAGTTTAATTCTTCGCATAAAAACTTGAATGATGTGCTTGTTAATCTAAAATCAACTAAACATGGAATAGGATTCAAGAATGAAGAAAAGGTTGGTGCTAAACCACAACAACCTAGAGCTCAACCTAGGACTAATAACCAAAATGCTTATCCTAGAAGTAGAAATCCTAGAAATAACTTGCATGTTAGACCAAATAGTGAAAATGCTAGAAGACCTAGAAATGATGCATATTTTAGGCCAAACCTTGAACAATTTAGAAGACCAAGAAATGACCCTCCACCTAGAAATAGATATTCTAGAAATGATGCATATTTTAGACAAACTTGTGAACCTCCTAGAGCTCATAATAGGAGAAACAATGGTGTTCAAAGTAGAGTAAGCAACCTTCATTCATCTAGTTACTATGTACCTAGAAAAATGCATAATCCCGACGTGACTTGTCATTATTGTAGACGTATTGGTCATATTGCTCCCGCTTGCTTTACTCGTCATAGACATATAAATCAATTGCATCATTATAACATGCCTAACCCTCAAGGACCCAAGATGGCATGGGTACCTAAAGAACATTAATTTGTTTTGTAGGTGTGCTTGAAGGGATCAAGTGTACTATGGTACCTTGATAGTGGATGCTCCAAACACATGACGGGAGATGAATCCAAATTCCTTCAACTAGAGCACAAAGAAGAAGGAAGTGTCACATTTGGTGATAACAATAAAGGAAAAATCATCGGCATTGGTTCGGTCGGTAAGGACGAAAACTCCTCTATTAAACATATACTACTTGTGAAAGGTTTGAAGCATAATTCTATTTGCGATTCTTGTCAAAAAGGGAAGCAAACCAAAGCATCTTTTAAATCCAAGAATATTGTTTCAACGTCTAGACCTTTGCAATTACTTCACATGGATTTATTTGGTCCCTCTCGTATTGAAAGTCTTGGTAAAAATAAATATGTTTTTGTAATTGTTGATGACTTTTCTAGATTTACTTGGACTCTATTTCTTGCAAATAAAAGTGATGCTTTTCAAAATTTCAAGTATTTCCTTAAGCGTGTTCAAAACGAAAAGGAATCGACCGTCACTTCGATTAGAAGTGATCATGGGGGAGAGTTTGATCACAATCTCTTTGCGGATTTTTGTGACGAACTCGGAATCGAACACACCTTTTCCGCTCCACGGACACCACAACAAAATGGGGCGGTGGAAAGGAAAAATAGGTGTCTCGAAGAGATGGCTAGAACCATGCTCGACGAAGCTAAGATTCCCAAATACTTTTGGGCGGATGCCGTGAGTACCGCTTGCTATGTTTTAAATAGAGTAGCAATTCGGCCGATACTCATGAAAACCCCATATGAACTTTATAAGGGTAGAAAACCCAACATTTCTCATTTACGTGTTTTTGGTTGTAAATGTTTTGTTCATAATAATGGCAAGGATCAATTGGGTAAGTTTGATGCTAAATCGGATGAAGGTATTTTCATTGGTTATTCCTCACGTAGCAAAGCATATAGGATCTTTAACAAAAGAACCCAAATTGTGGAGGAATCCCCTCATGTTGTGTTTTCCGAAGATAATACTCGCTTGGTGAGAAAGGAATCCGGTTTTGATCTTGCAGGTATCTTGGATAGCTTGAAAGATAAAATCCAAGAAGAACCTTCAAAGGAAAACAAAAATGAAATTGGGGAACAACCAACGGAAGAAGCGCCACAATTAGAAAAAGGAATAAATACGCCTAACGAGTGGAGAACGATCAAGGATCATCCTCTCGAACAGGTAATTGGCGATGTTGGAGAAAAGGTAAGTACCCGAAACTCTCTTAAGAACACTCTAGGACACAATTCTTAAGAGTTCACGGCATTACTTGTTAACACTAGTGTAATGTATTAATTTCGCTATAAATTACTAACTTGAGCGTCGGAGACGTTTAAATCTATTTTGCAGGTACCAACCCAAAGGTAGGGGGAATTATGAAGTTTTAGCACAAAATAATCGACTATTTCAAGCCACTAATCGATTATTTTCTGTGCAGTACATCGATTATCAGTATCAATAATCGATTGTTTATGACTGATTATTACTATTATGCATCTGTGTTTAATTTTTTACTTCCTAAATTGCGTAATCGATTTCCGCCTCAGTCATTCAGCAATGCTTTCTACAACAATCGATTATTTTGTTCATACAATCGATTATTTGACAAATTCTGATATTCTCCAAGTTCACTGTATCAAATAAGTTCCCTAAATAATCGATTACCAAGAATTGACAATCGATTACTTCATATTAATTTTTTGTTATCGTTTGGCTCCTCAATCGATTCCTGTCAGGTCTTAAATGCTCCATAATCGATTACCAAAATTTAACAATCGATTATTTCATTCAAATTTTTTACCGTTTGACTCAAGAATCGATTTGTCAGATTCAAAATCTCAATCAAACAGTAAATACAATCGATTATTTCAGCTCAATAATCGATTATCTAACGGTCAGTAATTTTAATTCTTACCGTTTTCTGACTGCTCCTAAACCAAAATCTCAGCAAATGTCTCCATTCAATGCTTGATAATCCTTTCCTCTATAAATAGGCATCATAAGAGCTCACATTCACCCACTCAAGCACTATCTCTAGTATTCAAAAGCTAAATCTCTTCTATTTTCTTTGCCAAATTCCAGCAGTCTTTCTCCTAACATGTCTGGACGATCTTCAAAACGTTCCCGATCCAAACATGCCGCATCAGCCTCAACCGCCCCTCCTCCTTTAAATTTTCCATAACAAGACGGTTCCGTCTTGTTCTTTGAAACTGAAAATGAACTCACAAGGTTCCTATCAAAATTTGAGAAACGCACCATTCTTCCTCCTCGGTTCTCAAATAGTAAACTCCTTGAGCCTTTCACCCCTGCCGCAAATATGTTAAAGGAGTGTCAACTATATGACTTCTTGCTTCTCACTCATCCTCACATAAACACAACTCTCGTTCAAGCTTTTTACTCAAACCTCCATAAAGATGAAGATAGCGAACTTGTCATCTCCATTAATGGGGTTCAAATTCTTCTCTCTGAAGAGAATCTCCACACCATTGCCCGCCTTCCAAATGAAGGTGAAGACCTTTACCGGTATATTGATAAGGCCGGGGCTCTCTTTGATGAAACCATCCTTCTCCACCAAGCCGGTATAACCTCCTATGATCCATCTATCTCTACCCGTCGTCCTACCATAACGGGAATGGATCCAAACTACCGGTTGATTCTTTACTTCATCACCCGAGTCCTCAAGCCTAGACGGCACAATCACACCACCATCTCCCAGGAGGATACCAAACTTCTGCATGCCATTGTCACCGGAGCCAAAATAAATTGGTGTCGGCTCATCAAAATTCATATGCTCGATGCCATCGGTGATGACATGCCTCTTCCTTATGCCCTCCTCATTATGAACTTCCTTGAAGCATCCGGATTTGTCACGGAAAATGGTCCTCTCAAAAGGAGTACCAAAATTTGGGAAATCTCGGAGTCTTCTTTCCATTATGATGGTGATCATGCTCCAGCTCCTTCTTCAAGTCGTCCACCCCGTCGTGCTCGTTCGTCCCAAGAGCCTACTCTCCAAACCATATCCGACCAGCTTGCTCGACTCACTCATGAGATCCATGGATACTTTGATCATGTCAATTATCCATATGCAGCTCTCGTTCCTTTTGAAGCAACACCGGATAACGAGGCGGACAACGACGGAAATGAATAATTTTTTTTGTGTTTTGTGTGGTTTTTGTGTTGTTCTCTTTGGTTCCCATTGATGTACCCTCTTTTTTTCCCAATAAATAAACCTTGTTTATTTCATCTTTTTGCATCTTTCCTTACTATTTTTTTGCTAATGGCAAAATGGGGAAGAAAACGGGATATCGGGTATGCACCACCTCTTAATTCATTGATTGCTTATAAGCTAAAATTGAGGGGGAACAAGAACAAAATTGCATAATTGTTACTTGTCTTGAATTGTCAATATCTTTTGCCTAAATTGCATATCCCGCTTAATGTTTGCCATTATCAAAAAGGGGGAAATTGTTAGAAACACGTTCTCAATGCAATATACTAAACGTGTACTCTTTTGTAGGTTTTGATGAATGACAAACGAAGCAAAAATTGATATATGATGGAATTCAAGTACAAGCGCACAATGGTTGCGAATAAGATTGAAGTTCAAGATATAGCTTTTAATTGTTATTGAGTTGTTCTAAATTGTAATCTCGATCCTATAACTTGACTCATAGTATGGCCTCTCTCATAAAACCATTTTCCAAAATCATGCATATTTAATTCTGTGTCAAAAAGATTTTAAATCATGCATATTTACATTAGACAAAATGTTTTCTAAACATGCCTCAAAAATCTTGGCTAAAATAATCCATTATGTACTTATGATAATCGATTGTTTCTGAGCCAAGACTGCATGACAATCGATTATGAATTAATGGTAATCGATTGTGAGTAAGATAGTGAACATCAGGTTTTTCCAAATCTGCATGATAATCGATTGTGAACAAATGACAATCGATTGTTGTTGAGGTACAGTTTTTCAATACTCAAAATAATCGATTATGAACTAATGGTGATCGATTGTGTTGAGTTGATGTCTTCCAGTGATTTTAAATTTAATTAAGTAATCGATTATGTCTTTAGATAATCGATTATCACTGAGACAGTAAGCTTTATGATTTTCAGAAAATAACAAGTAATCGATTGTTGCAAAGGACAATCGATTGTTGAAGCTGGCCGTTGTCAAATGATTTTCAAATACCATAAGGTAATCGATTATTGATTCTAGATAATCGAAGTTCTGCTTAAAATCTGGAAATGATTTTTAGAACGTTGCTGAAGTAATCGATTATTGATTTTATATAATCGATGTTTTGCTTAAAATCTGGAAATGATTTTTAGAACGTTGCTAAAGTTATCGATTATGAACTTAGTGTAATCAATTATCTGATTTTGAATATTGCCAGTAATCGATTATAGATTATGTATAATCGATTGTGAAGCGTTAAATCTGGGATTGATTTTTAAACTGACTAGCAGATAATCGATTGTTTGGTCTTAATAATCGATTATCACTGAGTAATTTCAGCAACTCTTAATTGGCAATTAGACAACGGTTGAACCAATTTTTTTAACTATAAATACAGCTTCATTTCAGTGTTTTAAAAACAACAACATACACAAACTGATCATTACATTGCTATAAGCTTTCATTCAATTGTTCTTCATTTTCTACTCATTTCATAAAGCTTTTGAGAGCCATATTATTGCTTAAAGTTGTTGTGATCTTGAACATATTCTTTTACTCATATCTACTCAATAAGGAGTACTTTAGTTAAGTGAGTGTCCAAGTATTTGATATACTTGTAAGAGAATTGCGATTCTCTTGTTTCAAGGAACTTGCGTTTCCTTGGGTGAAGTCTTTGAGATTGCGATCTCCGAGCAACTGTTTGAGGCTTGTGTCCTCAAGTGTGTAACGGTTTGTTGAGCACCCTTAAGCTTAACAAGATAGTGAAAAATCTCGAGAGAGTCTCTCGGGGACTGGACTAACCACGTTGGTGGCCAACCAGTATACATCTTTGTGTAAGTTTATTTTTCTGCATTTATTTTACTTCCTGCAAAGTTTAAATTCCGCAAGAAAATGCTAAATTCTATTAATACGCGATTCACCCCCCCTCTAGCGTAAAGCGTAGTTTCTAACAGACACTGCCTCATCACAATCGATTGTCATAAGGTTCACAATCGATTGTCATGCAGGTTTGAAAAACCTGATGCTCACTGCCTTAACACAATCGATTGTCATTAGTTCACAATCGATTGTCATGCTGTCTTGGCTTAACATAATCGATTATCATAAGTACATAATCGATTATCTTAGTCCAGATTTTAGAGGCATGTTTAAAAATCATTTTGACTAAAGTAAATATGCATGATTTAAAATCATTTAGCATTAAATTAAAGATGCATGATTTTGTAAAGATAATTTTACGAGAGAAGCCATGTCATGAGTCAAGTTGTCGGATCAAGATCACAATTAAGAACGACTCATGTAAAATTATAAAACTTGGTCTTGTGCTTGAATCTCGTTATATATCAATTGTGCACTTGTACTTGAACTTCGTCATATATCAATTTGCGCATCGTTTGTCATTCATCAAAACCTACACATATGAACACACGTTTTAGTATAATGCTTTGAGAACGTGTTTCCAACACATACTCATGGCGTCGTTATTTGATTCTTCAATCGCATATCGGAACCTGAGACTCGATTCTCCTAATTCAACCGATAGTAGCGCTTCGGCGCCGTAGACCAATGAATACGGGGTGGCCCCGATACTAGATTTTGAGGTACTATGGTATGCCCATAGGACTTCGCGCAAAATTTTCTTCATTTTCCTTTGGCGTTGCTCAACCTCTTCTTAAGATTCTTGAGTATGGTTTAGTTCGTAGACTCCTCTTGTCCATTTTTGCTAGGGTTGTAGGGTATTGATATGATTCTTTTAATCTTATGCTCTTCGAAGAATTTACTAACCTCATTGCCAATGAACTGCTTCCCATTTTCGCATACAATCTCGACCGTCATTCTGAACCGGCATATTATGTGGTCCCAAATTAAATCAATAACTTCTTTCTCCTTGACTTTCTAAAACGCTTGGGCTTCTACCCACTTAGAAAAATAGTCAGCCATAAATAAAATAAATTAAGCCTTGCCGGTTGACAATGGCAGGGGACCGACGATGTCCATTCCATATTTCATGAATGGCCAGGGTGATAGGACCGAATGTAATAGCTCCCCGGGCTGATAAATCGTCGATGCGTGCCTCTGACATCTATCACATTTCTTCGCAAACTCCCTTGCGTCTTTCTCCATGTCGATCCAGTAGTAACCGTCTCTAATTACTTTACGAGCTAACGATACGGCACCCAAATGGTTCCCGTAGGTGCCTTGTGGACTTCTCTCAAAACATAATAGGTATATCCCTGTCCTAGACATATGGCGAGTGGGCCATTGAAAATTCTCCTAAATACGGTGTTTTCTTCAGATAAGCTGAACTTGGCTTCCTTTGTGCTCAGAGCCCTTGATTATTTAGGATTAGAGGGCATCATTCCAATATTCAGGTAATCTATATACTTGTTTCTCCAGTCCCAGATTAAGCTTGTCGAGTTAATCTCAGCGTGGCCTTCCTCCACTACTGATTTCTTGATTTGCACGATTGTTCCCAGTTTGAGTTCATTATCATCAACTGACGATCCCAATTTAGCAAGAGAATCGGCTTTGCTTTTTTGATATCGAGGTATATGTTGCAGAGTCCACTCTTTGCGATATAGCATTACCTGTAGTTTATCCAGTTACCTTCGCATTCGTTCCTCTTTGACTTTGAACATTCCGTTGACTTGGTTTACCATAAGGAGGTAATCACATTTAGCTTCGATCACATAGGCCCCCAAGCTTTTAGCCAGTTTGAGACCTGCAACCATAGCCTCATACTTGGCTTCGTCGTTAGACAATTTTACAATTCTAATAGATTGCCTAACTATAATTCCCGTCGGTACACGATTCCAACTTCAGAACCCTTTGCGTTCGAGGCAGTGTCAATAACGAGGGTCCAAATTCTCGAAGAAGTCCCTGAGTTCAACAACAATTCTCTTTTGACCTTGGATACTGGGGCCGGCATGAAGGTTGTCGCAATGTATGCCAAAATTTAAGATATGATGGCAGTTCGGGGTCGATATTCAAAATCGTACCCATTGATTTCTATGGCTCATTTGGCCAACCGTACTGAGAGATCAAGTTTATGCATTATGTTTCTCAACGGGTATATAGTTATGACATATATGTGATGGCATTAAAAATACAATTTTAGATTTCTAGAGGTGCTTAGCAAAGCGAGTGCTAATTTTTCTAGGTGAGGACACCTAGTTAAGGCCTCACCTAGAGTTCTGCTAACATAATAGATAGGAAATTGCATACCTTCTTCTTACGTGACCTGTACTCCACTTACCACTATCTCGGATACCGCTAAGTATAGATACAACTGTTGGTTTGGCTTCATAGTATGAAGTAAAAGTGGGCTCAAAAGGTACCACTTCAGTTCTTCCAAGGCTTGATGGCACTCCAGGGTCCATGAGAAGTTATTGTTCTTCTTCAATAGCGAGAAAAATCGATGGCTCTAGTCGGAGGACCTTGAGATGAACCGACCCAAGGCAGCTATGCATTCGGTTAACCTTTGAACGACCTTGACATTGTCCACCATGGTGGTGTCCTCTATGGACTTGATTTTATCGGGATTGATCTCGATTCCTAGGTTAGACACCATAAATCCGTGAAATTTTCCGGACCCAACTCCGAATGCGCATTTCTCTAGCTTTAGCTTTATATTGTATTTCTTCAATATGTTGAAGGTTCCCTGCAAATATTTCAAATGGTTCTCTGCTTGCAGGGACTTAACTAACATATCGTCAATGTAAACCTCCATGGATATTCCTATTTGCTCTTTGAACATCCGACTTACTAGGCGTTGGTAAGTGGCACCGACATTTTCAGTCCGAATGGCATTACATTATAGCAGTAGGTGGCGTACTTAGTGATGAAGGACATTTTTCCTGGTCATTCAAGATCATCCGAATTTTGTTGTACCCGGAATAGGCATCAAGAAAACTTAGGATCTCGTGGACATCCCTCGCATCAATCGTGCGATCGATGTTGGCAAAGAAAAAGAATCCTTGGGGCATGTCTTATTCAAGTCTTTGTAGTCTAGACACATTCTCAATTTATCCCCCTTTTTATGGACTACCACTATGTTTGTTGACCAATCTAGGTATTAACCTCCAGAATGGACCCCATTTTAAGCAGTTTAGATACCTCGTCTTTGATGAATGTCGGCTTGACTTTGGACTAGTGCCTTATTTTCTGATTGACCGGGTGGAAATTTGGATCCAGGCTCACCTTGTGAGTAGTTATTTCCTGCAGGATCCCTGTCATATTGAGGTGGGACCAAGAGAAAAAATAAATGTTCGCTATAAGGAATTTAATGAGTTTTTTCTGAGCTCGGGATTTAACTTTGTGCCCAGGTATACCTTACGATCGGGCAGGTGCTCAATCAATATGAATTGCTCCAGCTCTTCGACCGTTGATTTGTTGGCGTCCAAATCATCAGGGACTATGAAAGATCTGGGGACTTCATAGTCGCTGTCCACGCACATCCCCTGCATCTATGGTTCAACCAGGGCTGGTGTTGGTGATTGCCATTTGGTCCCCTCTCGACCAATCTCGAACCCTTTGATGTTGAAAGTGCGGATGTCGGGATCACTTCATTGATCGTGAACATCTTCTTTGCAGTTGGTTGCGCTCCGTAAACTGTTTTAATTCCTCTTGGTGTTGGGAATTTCAACGCCGTGTATAGTGTCGAGGGTACTGCCTCATGTAGTGAATCCACAGTCATATATCTTTCGATCACATTGATCTTTATCTCTTGAATGGTTACAGTGGTGTTTACCGACAAGGTTATTTACCCTTTAGTGGTCTTACATGCCATGTTGAATCCGTTTAGAACTCCGACTGCAGGCACAATTTGGTCTTGTACGCCCAGCTGCTCTACGACCCTCGATCGAATATTTTCCAAGCTACCTGGATCAAGTAACACACGCTTAACTCGAGATTTATTTATGAGTAGAGATATTACTAGTGCATCATTGTGTGGTTGCAAGATGCCTTTAGCATCATCATCATTGACGGAAACGGTTCGCTCTGGCACATAATCTTGAGTCTGTTTTCCATTATGATGGACACTTTGGTGTGCTTTAACATTGGTCCCTGGGGGATGTCAACTCCACCGATGATCATGTTAATGACGTGTTGAGGTTCATCTTGCCCCATATACTTATTGGAGTCTTTATTCCTGAAATGACTATTTGCTCGATTGCTCAGGAACTCTCGGAGGTGTCCGTTGTTGAATAACCGGGCTACATCCTCTCCTAGTTGTCGGCAATTTTCAGTTCTGTGGCCGTGACTGCCATGATACTTAGGATCCGTTTGGCCATATATTTTGCCAAAATAAATTTGGGTTTTATTTGGAAAACACGTGTTTGGCCATATATTTCGCCTATATTTTGGCAAAATTCCAAATCCCAAAACCACTTCAAGCAGGTTTTAGGCCAAAATATTTACAAATACTAATAATATACATATTTTTTCAAAATAATTTGGAAAATATATTTTAAAAACGTATGTCCAAACACATTTTCATCTTTAAACCAAACCTCACCCTAATCAGATTTTTCAAAATAAATTTTGGAATCTATGGCCATACGCTAGCTTACACATTAGGTTGGGGTCCCTTTAGGTAGGATCAGACTGTAAAGGTCTAGGCCACTTGGCGTCTCTGATATGTCCGATGGCAGCAACATTGATGTTGATGTTGTACTTCGGTAACCTTGGTGCTTCCTTAGGCCCACTGGGCCTGTCGAAACCGCTTTTGCTCATGAGTCTCTAGATGTTTTGACCCTGATCGCTGTGCCTTTCACTTATCACAGGGTTTCATCTAGACCCATTACCCCTACAATCACCGTTGTACGGTTGATACATATTTTACCTTGATTCATGATCAATGTATATTTTGGATATGTCAACCTTGATTCATGATCAATGTCTATTTTGGATATGTCACTAGGTCAGACGAAATAAACAGACCCGAAAAGGGCCCCAAGATGATCATCTTCGACGCTAATTTTTGATTGATATTGGTTGTGCACATCGACCCAAGTTACAGCTCGATATTCTATTCGATTTTTCTTCAACTCTTGCGAAGCCAATGAGCTTCAAGTATTGAGTCCTTGGGTGAAAGCCTGAACGGCCCAATCGTCGGCGGCAAGTCTATCCGTTCCATTTAAAACCTTGACGCGAATCCCCAAAGCATTTTGTTATCTCTTTGCTTTATCTTGAAAAGGTTTAACTACCTGGTCTCGACCTTGATGGCTCCTGCATGCGCTTTTACAAAAGCATCTGCAAGCATAACAAATGAGCCTATAGAATTGGGGGGGGGGGGGATAAGTTATGATGCCATATCAGGTCTCTTTGAATTTTTTCAGCAAGACAGAAGCGATATCATTGTGTAGGAGGTCAAATGTTCATTTGTGTCAGTTGTTCCATTGTACTTGGAAATTTCGGGCATGTGGAACTTCTTTGGATCGGCTTCGGAGCTGCGCTCGGAAGAAAGGTTTCTGAACAAATATTTTGGAATTCAGGCCTTTCAGTATTGGTGTTACTCCTGGGATTTGGTCGGCCTTAGAGTCATAGGTCTCCACCTCTTCGATTTTCTTTTCTCCCATTTCTAATCATTTTGACAATTCCTTGAGCATGTTTATTATCTCAGGGTTAGTCCTGGATTCAGCTTCACTTAGTCTAATGATGGCTAGATCATTTATGCAAGAATTTTTCCGGGATGGTTCAGGCTCAACTCTACTGAGAGCGCGGGTTTGGTTCTGTAATTGGGCTACCGCTGCCCGTTGAGCCCATCTCTTCACCGTCACGTGTATTTTTGGCTACCGATCAGACTCCCCCGAGTACACTGTTCTTTGGATCGGTTGGAAATCTCGCGTTGATGGCCACATGTGAGTTGGCGTTGATCGGATATGCAACTGGAACTCCATTGGGATCGGCAGGGGCACCTTGTTACTGGGTGCCATATTATTGTTCTCGCCATAGTGGCCGGATTCAGCATTCATGTTTAGAAGGACAGATTGGGAGTTTGATATTTTAAATTCTAACCTAAAACTAAAGACACTTCAAAGGACACGTGTGAAATAGGTGTGTTATGAAAATTTATATCAAATTGCCACTATTATACTTAGTCCCACGGTGGGCGCAAAACTATTTACCCTCAAAATCGGATAACAATAAATTAATAAGCGGTTTTAAGAATACATGGAATTATTCAATAGAAACGATAAATATTGCTAGAATAAATAGATAAAAGATATGATAAGTTATCAAACCGCTTGAATAATAAATGAGAGGATGATTCTGAACTCGAGGGCAACCTCAATGAGGAATTAGTCTTCGATCATGGTCTTATGATAATGAAACAGTGATCGACAACAAAATAACTTTGAATAGTAGAAAAAATAATAGTATAATGCTTTGGTATGCATGTTACAATATGTACTCCAGTGAATAATCAGACTCCCCTTTATATAGTAGGGGAATTTTACCCTAAGTACAATTCTATAAAAGGTAAAAAATCTTTTTTTTTACCTAATCGTTAGTTCTCTATTAATATGTGCCAAGATCCATGCCATGATATCCAGTCGATCACGGGTATCACGGCCTTCTGTTGGTCGTGCTTGGTTGCTTGACAACGTTCTCTGAAGTCTTTTGGGATTTGGACCGATCCCGGATCATGGCCCCGATATTCTCGAGGTGGGGCCTCATACCTCCCGGACTTTAACTCGATGAGACCCTTATCTCGATTTCGGTCCCTTGTCATCATGTTTCTAGCTCGATTTATCTTATCGGAAGTCGGGTGTACGATAAGCTCGGTTTTACCCGTATACACAAACAATGTAAATGATCAGTGAATAAGTAACGGTTCCTTGTTTAGCTCAAATAAACCAATCTAACTTGACTAAGGTAAATTTTAGACAGATCGAATCATGAGCCATTTTTTGACTCTACCACGTTTTGCCTGCTGAAATTTAGCCAACCACGGCATTTGAGACCCCTATAAATTGATTGAAAGACACACGGGTAGCGGTAAAGAAATTTTTGACTGAGTGGGGAAAAAATAGAGATCGAAAGAACAAATATGGCAAAAGTACTCAAATGAGTTCTTATGCCAGAAAGACAAATTACCATAGGGAAGGAAATAAGATTAGTGACCTCAGTATTTCGAGCAGTAAATGATACTCCTTATGTTCCAATTATTTATATGACATTTTTGGCTTTTAGAGATTCAATTTCTTAATTTTGAGCGTATATTTGGACATCAAAAATCTTTTAGTTTCTCAAAATAAAATTTACATAGTTGGAATCTACGTAAAAAGTACTATAAGTCATAATAATTAATAACTCAAATACTTATAACGCATATGAAAAAAATTGTGGTCAAACAATCATTTGTTTGATTGATGAAATACGAGTATCGTTTCATAAATTGGGACGGAGCAAATAAAGATTATTCAGCATTTTGCGTATTGATCCATAATTCCATATAATGTTGTTAACACATACAGTATGAATCTTCATGATCGGATGTCTGTTTATCTAACAAAAGCTCCGTTATTTATATCAAGTCTGGTGAAGGAATGCTCTGCTCATCTTTCTTCCAGCTCATACTCTCCCTCAAGCTTTGGAATTTCTTGTTTATACAACGAGTTGATTCCCTCACTTATACAACGAGTTGATCTCAATCTTGTTTGAGATTTTTTTTAACCCCTTCCAAATTAGGAGGATCTATAGTGCTTCCACACTTCCTCTTCATAGTGACTCAAACCCAGGACCTAACGGTTGTAGGTGGAGGTGCTTTTACTAACTGAGCAAGCCTCACTTGTTACGTCACGTTTGAGATTCAAAAGTCAACTATAGGCCCTAACTATTTGTCGAGTTTTTCTTATATACAAAATAAAGTTTAAGCCTGTGGCAATAGAGAAATGAAACTCATATTTCTAAACTGTGAAAATACCCCATAAGGCGTATGTAATCAATTTTGTGGTGGAGTAATATTATGTCCTCGTCCTAGTCGAGGCTATTGTTGGATCACCATCCGTTATTAAATTACAACTGATGTTCATTCGAATTAAAAAGACTTATGATTCTAGATTTGTTTTTGTAAGCCAAACGCTCAGACAGCCAAAAGCCCATTCTTCTCCATTTAGATTGATTTAATTTCTTGTTTATTTTTGAGAAAAAAAATACGTTTGTGTTGTGCTTATTTGAATTTTAGTTTTGGAAAAGGATTTTTTTTTTTAATAAAAAAATTCATTTTATGGATACATGTTATATATCAATTGACCAATTAATAAAATATACAACTCTATCAATCAGGGGCGGTATAAATTACGGGTTCGGAGGAACCTAGTATCTTTTGCTTAGATCTTATATTTGTATTAGGAATATATTAAATATTCAATTGTGAATTAAAACCTATAAAGTTCAAATTTCGGCTGTTTCCAAAATATTTTAGATGCTTTCATATTGTTGGGATTATGAGAAATGTCACCTGAACAATCCTCATTATGCACATCATCTTTTGTTTCATCCAATATTTCCGGATCATTTCTCCAAATTGTCAAGAATAAAATTTTCCATGCAATATACAGCAAACTATTTTCACCCAATCCCATCTTTTTATTAAACAAATCGTACATGAATTGAGGGGGAAAAATAATAATAAAACAAGTAAAAACAACCCTGTTTTGAATACAATCGAAAATGTACCATGTTTAACCCCTTTCATCACCATTCCACATGTCCTTAAACTTGGGTCCAGTTGGTCCTTCTTCACCCAACACCTCATTTGGTAGACTTTTCACAAGTTTCTCAACAGCCTTCTTCAGTTTCCCTGGCAAAAATTTCTCCACTTTTTCGAGTTCATTTGCAATATCATAGCTGATTTTTGGACCCCATTCTCTAGCATAGTTCAACCATGCTGGCTCAACAATTGTTAAATATTCAGCAGCAACCACTGAATAGTTTGCTCCAGTGTCCAGCATCTGCCCTTTTGCTGTGTCATTTCTTAAGCCTATGTTGCTATTCCCCTGTAGATTTTTCCCTGGCTGGGCATACGAAGCGTGACCGTGCAACGATGAATAGGCCACGGGTTTGTTACCATTTTGGAATTCAAGCTGAGATGCAATTACCCAATTCCCTCCACTATGTTGAGAGAAGTACACACCTTGTAACTCACCATTGAAGTTACTAATCCTTAACGTAACGTGCTCCCAATCACCAACGTGTTGTCCAATTTTACCTAATGGAATGGTAATGAATTCGATTTTTGCTCTAGCAGGGCCATTAAAGGGGTAAAATAGCCATAGAGCAATATCAGTATACGTCGCGCCAAACATTGGTTTAATGTGTAAATAGGCTGTAGCAGCTTGCAAATCGCCTTTCTTGACTTGTTCTTTTGCTGAATCATCAGTTGGAAAATCCAACCAAAAAGCACCATCATTTGAACCACCTTGAGGAAGATTTGAACCATTTGGCTCAATAGCAACTGGTGCAGATTCTTGCCCTTTAGTATACAATAATGCTCCATTCTGAAAAAACCAAGTGACAGAAGAAGGATAATACTGTTCATCAGGGTGGAAATAATACAAAGGAGAGTAGGCTTGAAACAGTGCTTGAACTTGGTTCAAATTTGGCATAGCAGATAAATTAGCATTGACATTTTTCAAACAAGCTAATGAATCTGCAGTTCCATTATTTGAAGCCACAAAAGCACCAGTAGACACTCCTAAAGCATTGATTCCTCTGTCTCTTGGTCTTGATGAATACACATTCAATCCATTATTGCCCCAAATCCAATCATCACTTTCAGACACATCCGTTAAATCAGAACGAACACAACGAATTTTGTCAAGAGAAGGCTTTTGAGACGACGTTGTTACAACGTGGCCTATAGCTTTAAAACCTTCAGGAGGAATTGGCAGCCAAATATAGCCAACACTATCCTGCTTGATATTCAGGTTCTCACTACTCCATACAAGTGTATAGTCAATTGGAATCCTTAGCGCGTCTCCTGTTGAATCTTTTCCAACAAGAACCGATCCGAAGAGGGGCAGATTGTTAGGTTGGCTATAGGAGCCAAGCATAAAAAATCCATTTGGTAAATTTGATGGTTCAAAAAATGTAGCTCCAAGATCATCTGGTCCACCTTCTTGAGTAGCCCAAACTTTAGCCAATGATGATATTTGAGACACTTCTAAACCTCCAAGATCAATGATTCCAGTAGCAAAGCCTTGGCCTAATATTTAAACAATCAACATAGACAGAACAATTGATCAGAGTAGCCAAAAGCAAAAAAGCACAAAAAAGGGCCAAAATCTATTGTATCTTTTAAGCCTAAACCGCAACTCAAGCGTGGGTTTTACCAAAAAAAGCGCCAATAAACAAAATATTCACAAAAAAAAGACATGTAACCCAAGAAAATATAACTATAATACAAACAATAATCACTAAAATTTCAGCAACTTCTTTTTCTAATGCAAGTATTAATGAAAGATGGTTTTACGGCTCGAACCCTCTAATGCTTGCATTAGGACAAACTGTCTACATCCAGAGGCAGAGCCAAGATTTAAAGCTCATGAGTTCAGGATTCAAGTTCTTTTAACTTAGTGGGTTCTAACTTAATAACGTGTACATATTCAATGAATTTCTTAAGACAAATATAAGGTTTGAACTAAAGCTACCTGGTTCGGTTGCAGGGGCGGATGTACCATAGTAGATATGGGTTCAACTGAACCCATAACTTTCTGCGCAGATCATAATTTAAGTGTAAAACTTCAGTGAAATTGTAACAAAAAGTAGATATGAATCCATAATTTAAAAAATATAACGGGTTCAATGCTAAAAATCTTAAAAGTTGAACGCATAAAATTTAAATTTTGGATCCACCTCTGTTCGGCCGAATCCCTAGCTTAAGGGCTGGCTACGCTCCTCAGAGGCGGACCCAGAATTTGAGTGCGACGGGGGCACCACTATATGCTAAGTAGTAGTAATAAAATTCGACGTGAAACTAGATGCTTATTACTAGCAATAAAATTCGGCGTGCAACTCTTTAAAAAATTAATAATTATGATCGATAACCTATCGTCTAAGTATTAAAAAAAAGTTTTAAAGAAAGAAGAAGCATCAAACAGAGAGATTTTTCGCAATATAGGTGGTACATGAAGGAAAGATGTTTGATTTAAGTCTATTCCAAATTTTAAACTTTCTACTTTTTTTCTCAATTAAAATGGAGTCAATGATTAAAAGGGTATTCAAACTTTAAAAATTATCAAAAACTTACATACAAAATCAAGATTAAAAGTGTGTTAATAGTCAAGGAATCGAAGAAGATTCTCAAACTCTCGGTTGCTATGATTGAAAATATTTATATATATTTTTATTTGTGGAGCAATAAGTTACAATTTGAAGTTTTTGATTTGAAGGGTGAGATTTACAAAAAAGAATAAAATTAATTAAATTGACCAGTATATACTAGTACAAAACTAAAATTGATCTTAAAAAAATAAAATAAATCAGCTTGCTATTAAATTATGTTGAATTCAAATAAGTAGAACAAAAAGGAGTAAAAGCTAAATCTGAGTTTCGAACCCACGTCTACCCCTAAAGGGAAGAAAATAAAGCACTCTACTCAATCATTCCTCTGGTCAAGCTTTTGTGTCCGGGAGCACACGTAAATTATTTAAGGGGTCCCAACTGTATTTACAAATATATTTAAAATATGTATACATGCTTTTGCCGAAAACTAACGGGGTCTCGTGACCCCTCAAGAGGCAAGGTAGGTCCAGCTCAGCCGCTCCTATCTACGTCACACCCTTAAGGTGCGGTCCTTCCCCAGACCTTATGTGAATGGGATACTTTGTGCATCGGGATCTCATTTTTCTCCTATTTGCCAAATATATTTATTTTCTAGTGTTGTGATCTTGAAGACATGGCCCATGGATGAAAATAGGCATGCCTTAGCACGCGTCAGCTAGGTAAAGCGCACAACCTGGGCTTCACCGAGCTTTAGAACTAAGCGCGCTTTAAGCGAGCCTTTAACAGCACCAGAAGTGACCAGATACTAGTAAAGCAAAAATGATAAGATAATGGAAAATTACACATTGATAGACGAAAGTACCTGAAGGCCAAGTGGGCAATGGAGAAGGAAGCTTAAATGGAGTATCAATTGGACGTGAAATATTGTTGTCATTATCAAGATTTGAACTTCTATTCCCCATAGTTGAATCTCTCAAGGAATAACTTGAAGGAAGTGCAAGGAATAAAATGAGGCAAGCAACAAATATATTCTGCAAATGAGAAAGTTGAATAATTTGAAGGATGAACTAGCTATGGTTTATAAGCTAAGAGTTGAATAGGTAAATCGTGCAAGGAAACCTTAGTGTGATGGTTATATATATACTATAATAATATCCCTAGCCTTGACAAACTTATCTTCCTAGTTGTTGACAATATTAAGAGTATATATACTTGCCAAAATCTTGGCTTCTCTACTTTATTTTACTAGTTCGAATTTATATGTATACAACAAATTACACATTGCACGTTCTAGTGAAATGGTCAAAAGGAATGAGCTAAAGCTTTAATAATTTCACATAGGCCATTTAAAAAAAAAACACATTTCTTGATCTTGAATTTCATCATAGGCTCAACAAGCATCTTCCTTGTACGAATATATATATTGATAGGTAATGTTTCACACGTTTAGGTCCATAGGAATATGCTAAACGATGCTACTCATTGCGTTCAAAATCATTGTTGACATTTTTTAAAAAAATTACATGTGTTATTGCGTTCAATATTTTAAACTGAATATTTTCTAACTTATAAGTAGTACATACAAAAGATCCCAAGAGAGACCAACATGTACTCTCTTTCTTTATTACATTATTTTCACCATTTAATTTGACAAGGCTAAAAAGTTTCCTTTCGTTCTTACATACAAACGCTATCAAGTCAAAATTTCGTTTCTCTTAAATTTATTGCAAAAACAAGCTAATTCGACAAGGAAGTAAAACAAAAGGTTGTACAGATAATGGCAAAAACTAATCATAGATTAATAATTGATGCAGCTAGGTAACGAAGTCCAATGAGCTTAAAAATAAAAGGGTCTTCATCATTTGGAGGTCAGGGGAAAATAATTAACTTAATAAATCACTAAAATAATAAGATTAATGTTTGCTTCTTGAGCGATAGCTACCAAAAAGTAAATTAAATTGATAATTGTCTACTTGTCTTGCTTTCTGTGGTTGAATTCTTTAATAATATTCTTCAAGCTAAGTTCTTAGCCATATTTGAAGCGATAATCGTTATTTTGATTGCACGTCATGTGTTTATCATGATGCGATGCCTTATAAAATTGGCTTTCGTGTGGTTGATGGTTATTCCAATAATTTTGCTACTATATAGGTATTTCTTTTTTCCTATATTATTGTCTAGGTAAAAGTATATCCTTTTGTATTTATTTTACAAAACAAAAATAATAATGTAGCAGTACCTATTGAGAAGAATAAATTTCTATAATAATGAAGCAAGATGATCTTGGGTAACATTTTTGTTTCGTTTTTATTCTTTTTGTTCCTTTCTTCTAATGTAAAGGCCCTATACTGTGACTGCTTGAATATGGATAAAAAATATACTTCTGGCGACCAAATTTAGATAAATACCAGTAGGAAAGGTACTTATATCTTACAATTAACTTCAACAACAACAACAACCCAGTATAATTCCATTTAGTGGGGTCTGGGGAAGGTAGTATGTACGCAGACCTTACCCCTACCCTTAGGTAGAGAGGCTGTTTCCAAATAGACCCCCGACATCTTTCCCTCCAAAAACTTCCCATCTTGCTTTTGGGGAGACTCGAACTCACAACCTTTCGGTTGGAAGTGGAAGTTCTTACAATTAACTTCAAATCGACTAAATTATTGGTAATAAAATGTTAAAATGCATATATATGAATATTACTATTTTAAACGAATCAGAAGAAACAATTTTTTCCATTCTTGTCAGAGAATAGGAAAAAAGAATAAGATATAAAACCAATTTTATAAAATAGGACGGTGACATTATTATATAAGCTAATTAGCACATGGAAATGGTGGTTTACTAACTATGGTCTACTAAGACCGCGTTGAAGTGGGCCATGGCGTTGATTAACCTCCAGCACCAACCATGTTTAACATTTGCTAAGCCCAACTACATACTAAGTTTGGAGTTGTTTTTCTTTTTAAAACGATATTGGTCGGATCAACTTGTATATACTTTAATAAAATTTTGGCGTCTCTATCTACTATCTTTTTGTCAACATAGGTATTGGATATCTTCTACCATCAAGGCTTAAATAGTTACTACATAATATTTTTTACCTTTGTTGAGATATGAATTATTTCTTTAGCCATAAAACCTAGGAATAAGATTTGCATATACATTATCCTCTCCAGACCTTACTTGTTAGATTTCTCTTTTGTCATTTTCATTCAATTTCATTGACGGTTAGGTCATGCCTTTTGAATGCCTAAGAATCCGCCCTAAACTACAGTAACTCAAATGACAGTGATTCACATATTAAAGTGGTATTTTGTGCCTGAAATGGTGAATATTATTATTAATCCGATTGGTATTAAATCAACAGTAGTACGGTTACGTTGTTAAACTTTGGATTAATTGGGTAAATATCTTATTTTTGGATACTTTAACGATCCATAATAAACTTACTCCAAAGTGTAAAGGAAGCGCGCGCCCATACACGCATTTATAAAGAAAATAAAAGACCGAGACCAATTTAATTAGAGCAACGGTGAAATGGAAAGTGAAACAGCAAATGTGCTGGCTATTTATTTAATGGGTCAAAGGACACGTAGCTTAAATAATGATTTAAAAGTTTAAATTACCCTCAAGCTAATATATATATACATAAATGTGGCGTAAGAAAAGTCATACACTTATTTTCCATGTTTTCGTTAGTTTAATTATGTTAACGTGTTTTCATATGTTAAGCCTAACTAAGAAAAGATATGTTTTATTGTTTGCAATGAAACGAATAAAATAAGGAGAAAATGGTAGTACTAATAAGATGCTAGATTGATAATTAGAAATTGGTGCATCTAATGCAAAAAGACTCACCTAAACGTGTAAAAGTTTATTGTACATTTCACTCAAAAAACCCAGCTCGTGATTTTATTTTGGATCCTAACGAAGCTGGCATACATTTGTTTAGCCCAATTTTAACCAAAGTACAGTGAAGTAGTATCCCCTATTTCGTAAAAATAGCACGGGCTAGCCAGTTTTCAGATTGGTTATTCAAAAATAGTCAGCATTTACAAAATCATTGAAAAATAGCTACTATTTTGCTTCAACACAGAAAATTCCAGAATAATATACTGGAGATTGGTGCACTTGTGTATGAACTTCCAGCATATTATGCTGGAACTCTAACATGCGAAAAGTTCCCGTATAATACACTGGAGATTGCAAAATCGAAATTTTGAACAGTCATATTTATCCTTAAATGAAAAACGACTAAATTTCGATTACTTTTGAAACTATGACTGTTTTTAAATGACCACTTGTAAATTTGGCTAGTTTTAAATTTCTCCCCCATATTTCACCCAAAGGCCCAATCCTAAATTTCATTGGGCCATCTAAGCTAGTGACCTACTCTTCTTTCGGCTAAGCCACATCTGTTTCCTAGCAGCCCAATAAAGCGGGTAGCCTCGTTTCCTGGAAATTATGCCAGAGGGATCCTTTTAGAACCACCAATTATATTTTGACCCCTTCAAGTTTAATTTTGATCAAATAGCTCAGCATCAAAATTGAAAGTTCGTTGTTAGAATTTTAAAGCTCGCTACCAGAATTTTCTATTTTGACAGCACGCTTCAAAATTCTAGCAGTATGCTTCAAGATTTTAGTGGTGTACTTTAAATTTCTGGCGGTGTACTTCAAAATTTTGGTAGTTTACTTTAAAATTCCAACAATGTACCATAAAATTTTGTCAACGTGCTTTAAAATTATGGCATTGGGACTATTCGTTTAAAATATTTCTTGACGGGGTCAAAATTCAAACGGTTGCACAAAAAATCCTTTTTGTGCAAATCTCCACCTAGTTCCTACCAGCAAATCATCAACTACCCGTGCCACCTTAGACATTGAATATCTGGATAATACTTTCTCAGAACTTTTTCGGATTACGAGAGTCAAATTTACTTATTTTTAATCCGAACTGAAATATAGACTTCTTATTTTTTTCAAAATAATTTACTTGTTTAGAACTACAAAAAGAGTATTATAAGTCACCATAATTAATAATTCTAAATATTTAAACACTATTTGTAAAAAATATAGTCAAAGAAAATTTTATTTAACTTCTTAAATAATAAAAGATTCATTCTTTTTGAAACAGAAGATTTATTATTGAACATTTATAGATATCCGTAATGTTTTCCAATATTAAGTGAGTTTGATATTCAATGTCGAGAGTTAAAGTGGAATAAATAAGATGCATCCACCATTAATATAAGTTTCGATTTTGAGCCCAGCAAATAGAAAAGTTCTTAAATAGGGAAGACTCCATCCTTTAATACGCATTATTACATGGTGCATGCGAACCTAAGTGTGAGAAGTTTTTCTATATTTTTTCAAACTTTATTCCTTAATAAACTCGGCAGCATAAATTGGAACAAAAGGATGACGAAAACTTTTAAATATTAATATTAAAAATAATGTTACAAGTATTTGTAGGAGTGAGTAGTATGGAATAAGACTTGGCAAAATGACTTACACCAATAAGTGGAAGAAATCATTCTCAAAACATATTTCTCATGAAATTTAACCAAACACTATAGTACAATTAATGAATTAAACACGCTCAAATAAAGGGTGGAAATCGGGAATGGAAAATAAAAGAAAATGGAAAGAGAAACATTTTTTTTTGTGCATGGAAATTAAGAAGAGATAGAGAGAAAAGAGTTGTCATTAGTACCTTGAAGAGAATTATGCGTAACAGAAAGAGCCGAGACCAAAATACTGAAGACATGATCGGCGTCGAAACCGTCACAGCTCTACCAAATTTCCTCTGACCGTCGAGCTCGCCGTGCGTCGCCGCCGCCGCCGATACACACAGTCACATACAATACAATGACTACCGGAAGCATTCACTGTCACAAAAACCTTGAAAGAATTTTCTGGTTAATTATTGGGAGCAAAATTGAAGAATATATAGTGTTTTAGAGCAATACCAATACTCAAAAAAATATTTGATTGGAGAAGATCTCTCCGCTTCTCATTTTCAGATTTGAGATAAACGACAATATCTGTTAAAGAGAGTATTCTTTGGGATTCATTTTTCCTAAATCTACTATTATTATTAGTTCCTATAGTTATGGTGAGATTTGGGGGGTTACAAATGTAAGCTTCACCTGTTATTTAGCTCTTAAATATCTTTCTTTTACTTAATTAGCCGGAATATACGAAAATGGATAAATCACTGCATTCGAACTTGGAATATTACTATTTAAATCAAGTTATTAATCAACAGTTACGTCTTTCACGGTCCACACAATTTTGAAAAGATATATTTTTTGACTGAAAAGTTTTGTTTTGTTTTATAAAAATATATTGTGTAGGTTCACTTCTAAAAATCATAAAATTAACGGATAATTTCAGTGACCTCTTCTTACGTTTCGCTTTATCACACTGATCTTTCCTGCGATTTAAAATATTTCGCTTACCTCCCTTATTTTGATATTGTTGAATAATTCTTTTTACCAATCTATCTATTACTAAGAAAAAAGAAGTCACCCATGAGAATTTGTCAAGTGTTGCGATAATAAAATGCCATGTGAAAAATTTAGAATAAATTAGTCAAAGTTAGGTAAAATTAGTTTGTTTTTAAATTTGTAATTGAAATGTAACGACCTGACCGGTCATTTTGATCCCTAACGCGTCGTTCAGCAGTCTGAGACCATGAACAACTTCATTCCATGTATTGTGACTTGTTTGCATGGTTGGAATTGAAATTCAGGAAGGTCGGAGTTAAATTTAAATGGAAATTTTTATTTCGGAAGCCTTAAGTTGGAGAAAAGGACTAGGATTGAATTTTTGAGTAAACGACCTCGGAATCGAGATCTGAAGCTTCCAGCAAGTTCGTATGATGGTATTGGACTTGGGCGTATACTCGATTCGGTTTTGGATAACCGGAGAGCATTTTGGCGCCTATTGTGGAAGTTAGCATTCTGGAAGAAATTTCTTAAGTTTTGTTTGAAGTGCGTTTCAGCGTTATCGATGTCCGTTTGGGATTCCGAGAAAGGGAATAGCTCTGTATTGTGATTTTGGAGTTGGGAGCGTGATCTCAAGTGAATTCGGAGGTCCGTAGGTAATTTTAAAGTCATTTGGCTAAAGATAGAAATATGAAGGTTTTTGAGAAGTTTGACCGGAAGTGGATTTTTTTATATCAGGGTCGGAATCCGATTCCGGAAGTTGGAGTAGGTCCGTAATGTCGAATATGACTAGTGTGCAAAATTTGAAGTCAATCGGACGTGATTTGATAGGTTTCGGCATCAGAAGTAGAAGTAGAAGTTGGAAACTTTGAAGTTCATAAGGCTTGGATTGGAGGTCGATTCGTGGTTTTAGCTTGTTTGATGTGATTTGAGGCCTCTAGCAAGTATGTAATGTGTTTTGGGACTGGTTGTATGATTGGTTAGGGTCCAGGGGGCCTCGGGTGGATTCCGGGTGGTTAACAGATCGAAAGTTGGATTTTTTAAAAAACTTGGAAGCTGGTATCTGGTATTTCCGCCTGTGCGGAAATGGGACCGCAGAAACGGCCTCGCAAAGGCAAAATGTGGACCGCAGAAGCGGTTTTGACCATTAGTGAAGGGGACCGCAGATACGGTCGAGCAGCCGCATAAGCGGAACCGCACCTGCGGTTGGTGAGTCGCAGAGCGGAAGAGGGGCTGGAGCCCAGGACCGTAGAAGCGGCATTTTTGATCGCAAAAGCATAACAGCGTAGGTGGAAATAATTTCGCAAAAGCAGAAAGAGCTGGGGCAGAGGGGTTGTTTTAAAAATCTGATTTTGGGCTCATTTCTCTCATATTTTCATGAATTTGGTAATTTTTGGGGAGCTTCAAGAGGGGATTCTCGTCGTCAATAATTGAGGTAAGTTATCCCCATCCATTTTGAGTTAAACATATCAGTATTGTGTGGATTTGGGCATGAAAATTAGTATAACAATTGAGGTTTTGGAGAAAAATCTAGAAAATTATATTCTTGGATTTTGGCTACGCTTTTGAGTAGGAAATTAAGAGAAAATTATATATTTGAGTTTCTAAGGTCATGGACAAAGTTTATCTTCAAAAAATTTTGGATTTCGTGCACGGGGGCCCGAGGGCATTTTTGTCAACTTTTCATTCGGGGTTAAGAATTGATACAAATTGAGTTGTAGAGTTTAATTAAGCATATATTAATGGATTTGAATGGCCATTGACTAGTTTTGGAGTATTTTTGCGTTGGTTCGAGCTTTCGGAAGGATGTAAAGGGCCGGTTATGGATCTTTGGACGATGTGAGTCTCCCTTCTAATCTTGTGAGGGGGAATTACCCCATCAGTTAGTTAAATTTATTATGTGCTCCTATCTGTGGGGGCTACGTATGCACGAGGTAACGAGAGTCCGTGCGTAGCTACTACTATGCTATTGTCTGGGTAGTCTAGGACCCAAAAACATGTTATACTTGGATTATTTGTAAATTATTCATGGCTTGGATGTTTTAAACATATTAAATTAACAAGAGGATTTCTAAAAAGACTAAAGCTATGGTTTTCTCAAATTATTAAAAAGAGGAATGGACCTTACTTGGATATTTGCTCCACGCTGACTGTTTGACTGAATGTCTTCCTGCGTATGTTTATCATTGGAACGAGCCGATCCCCTCGGTGAAATAGATGCATCTATGGTACTGGCCGCTCAACCCTCAGCAGTGCACACTTTACATTTCTGTTGGAGCGGAACGCCGGCCTGTTGATACCCAATTTTTTCCTACGTATTTTTGCACCAAAAATACCTTCAAACTAGTATATGTAAGCATATATAAGCAAGCCTAGAAATTTTGGTATTTTTCTTTAATTTTAAGATTTTTAAAAATCAAATTACTGCTTATTTTTGATAGTATAAAGGCCAAAATTATTTCTAAATTATCATTTTGAGTGAATAGTGTGTTGCACTCTCATATTTTCAACAAAATATAATTTATGCGTTTTTTTATAAATTTATTTCGATTTTTTAATAATAATTGCATGAAATTGTAATTATGGTCTATTTTGCAATCAACTATGTTTTATAGCTATAAAATTATTTTTTATATTTTTAGATTTATTTTTATATGTTATTAATTAGTTCTATGTCTTCAATTTTTCCTTTTAAATTATTTTCGCTATATTATAAAATAAATTGGAAGAAATTGGCTATTTAAAAGTTGGCCAGATTTCATTTATATCCTAGCACAAATTGTACCCCTATTTCTGCCCAATTTTGAATCCAAATAAAATGACCCATACCCGTTGATTTTACCCGACCCACCTCTGGTTTAATGTGAGCCGTTGATCAAATGAGATCAACGGCCCAGATCTTATTTCCTTAATTAAATCCAAACGATCCCCTCCAAAACCCTCATTTACACAAACAGTCTCTCTCTCTCTCTAACAAGCGCTCTCCCTTCTCTTTAGAACTTGTGGTTCCTTCTTCTCCAATGAAGTTCATCGCCTCTCCGGCCATACTCCTCCCCTACTTCTCTCGATCTCTAGTCACCATGGAACCCTCATCTCGTTGTTTCTCTCTAAAGTTTGAAGCCCAGAAGCTTCCGCTATGAAAGACGGTCGTTGAAGCTTTGCCTGGGTTTGTTGTCGGCCTTTCTCCGTTGGTTTTTTGTCTGATGATGCCTTATATGTTATTACTAACGAGTTTCATGGCCAGGTTTCTCATTTCCCTAATTTATTTTGCAAACCCTAATTTTTTTGCCTAAATCTCTTAAAGCTCTGTCTTTTTAAGTGATTTCTGGTTTAATCTTTGTTTTTATGCTAATTTTCACTCGATATCTTTGATTAGTTCAAGTTTTCACATGTTTTGTTCCTCTTTTCAAAACTAGGGTTTCCGACCCCCTTTTAATCATTAGGCTTTTGTTTCTTTGGATATTATGTGATTATTCCTATGTTATGTGCTTGAAACCTTGTTGTTTCTGAGTTCCATGCTTTATGTCTCTTCTAGGGCTCCGACCTTCTACTGTTTGCATGATTCCTTACTTAGGGTTCTTAGTTTCTGTGACTATTTAAGTACGAATGCCTCTCTCTTTACTGAATATCCTGTTAGTTTCGAGTATCTTTTTGAATCCCTGATTTGTATGTGTTCTTACACTGATTTCAAATTGTTTCCTTACTTGTGAGTTTGCTTTCTATGTTTGGGAATAATTCCCTTTGATTTTTGTCTTGTCCGTGATTCTTTGACTGATTTTTCATAGTTGATTTATAGAGTTACCATCCTGTGCACTTAAGTATATTTTTGATTATTCAGCATATATTTTCCTTGGTTGAAAGATTATGTACCTAGCCTTTATTATGTATGGCATGCCTACTGCTTTTGTCATGGTATAATTAGTCATCTGACTTATTCTTTCCTTACTTGGTAGCCTATGCTCCTACACGAATCATGAGTCACTGATTTAGTTGAATTAGGACCTATGATTGATTCAATTTGGCACTGTTTCGATAATTACATACTCCTTACCATATTCTCTACTATTTTTCAAAAACTATAAGTACTGCTCTTCCTTTCTCACTTAACACACACCAACATTGCAATCTCTATGAACTCTCTTTCAAAACAGTAAGTGCTCCCTCTTTCTCTATTGTTTCTATACAAACTCTCTCATTCTTCTATTGAACACTCAATCGGTTGAAAGCCAAGATTGAGTAATATTGGCTGTTTATTTCTACTACTAGGGTTTTATTGCATCATTTACTTGGGTTTGCCTGCTGCTTGCTTCTCTTCACACTGCTGCTCTTACTCACTGCACACTTTGCTCTCCTTTGTGCATTATTTCTCATTGCTATTGTTTCTATTATCTGCAACTGGTATGTCACCTCTTTAAGTTACAGCCTCCAAAACAACATACTTCTATTAGTTCAGTACTTCCTCATGTTTCTTGTGTGTTTTTACTTATGGTTCTGTTGTTATCATTGCCACTAGCATGTACTTATTAGTCTGCCTAGCTTGACTTAGCATGTTCACTACCCTCTTTCCCATCTCAATGTATGTTTTTCTTCATTCCAATGCACTACTAGCATGTATTCAGGCTTGCTTGGTTACTTAACAGTCTTGAAACCTATTCCTGAGGATAATTATGTTTGGAGTTTGGTACAATGAGAACTGGACTACATGTCTATAGCCATGTTTGATTGCTTTTCTTTGATGTGTTGTACATGTGAATGGTTTCCTTGCTTATTTTTTCCCTTTCCCTTTGCCCCTGCTTGTGTGATTCTCTTGTTTTGAAACTGGTCAGTCCAAATGAATTTCAAAATAATTCTTTCAACTCTTCTTACTGTTTTCCTCTCAAACTGTCTCTCAAACGTTTTCAACTCTATCACAATCTCACTACTCTTAAAACTTAGGTTCTGCCCCCTTAGTGTAAGCATTGCCTTGGGAGCCTTGAGCACCCATTGAACTTTGATGCACAAGGCTGGCACTTCCACACTTGCACTTATCAATAATGATATATTATGGGTGCTTGGTATTTGCCAGGGGATCAAACAAACCCTTAGGGAATTTTGCCGCACCCAAACCTTGGCAAAGGCTGTGAAACTCAAAAGAAGGGAGGTTGGAGATTTTGGGCCTGGCTGTAGGCTCCCTATTGAATAGCTTCTTATTTTTTCTATCACTGTTGTATTTTTAATTATTTGGGCTGTAATAATTTGTAAAGAATAATGGGGTATATAGTGAATTTGGGAGGGTTATGCATACCTAGTTAAGGGAATGGGTAGAAAACATGTTCATAAATCTTTACGTACTTATTTGCGCAATAGACACCATGTTTAGGACATGCATCTTTGCATATAGAAATCCTGGTCCTAGGTCTCTCACTTTCAGTTTTCATTCTATTCATAATCACAATAAGTTAATAATCAATGTCATTACTATTGCATTTAGATACCATATTTTAGGACTTGTGTGCATTAGATATCTCACACTTAGGTCTTTTGCTTGCAACTGTTGAATACTTCGTTAATTTGGTAAAACTAGTTAACAAACTCCTTTTAAAACTGGAAATTAATATGCATGTCCACATTCTTTTACGGTTTAAATAACGCCTAGGCAAGCCTTAGGCCAGATAAAAATAGATTAATCGCCTTAAGTTATGTTTAAATTATTCCACCCCTGTCCGAATTTGTTTGTCTCTAAAGCCCGCTGATTTTCATACAAAACTTTTGCCTACTTTTACCACCTGTGCAAATACTTTTTACTGAATTACTTTTCTTCTGAGCCCATAACTGGACTGCTATTTTTCTAAAAACTCTCTGAATACTATATATTCTATAATTTTCCAAACTATAGTTCGAGCCAATGTTTGTTGTTTTCTTTACACTTCTGCGACTTTAAACTACAATCGTATCTGTTCTACTACTCCTACTGTCTGAAAACTGCCTTTACCATATGTTCCACGAGTGTTTTAAATTCCTAAAACTGCTACTGTCTTTTTTGCAAAGTTCTGAACGTTTTTTTCTGCAGATTCTCCAGTTTCTGTTCTAAACTTATGCTCAAACTTTAAAAAAAAAAAAGAATTCTCCCTTCCTTACACTTTAAATGTGTTTGAGACGTGCTAAATACGTGTTTGTTCATGGAGGGATATTTGAGCCTTTACATGCTTTACATTCCATTATATGTGGTCCTATTAGTTTTGTATGACGTTTAGCATTTTAACCTTTAAACTTAAGGGTTCAACCTATTTCCTACCTTATAGGAATAACGATCCTAAATGCCCTCTAGGATCTATAGGATGGGACGGGTAATAGCACGCAACAAGCATTCGCGACCAATTCATACGCTTAAATAACCTTTATATGGTGGGAAGGGTAGAATATGGAGATGATGACGCTGCGATAATATCATAAAGCGACCACTCTTTAGGAATATGTGAGGAATATTGTATCAAATGATCCATATCATAGTTAAACCTAGGAACCCCCTTACCTTTAATTTTGTCTAAGTACTTTCTCTAAAAATTCCCCTTTTACTTGTACTATCTTTCTTTCAAAAAATTGCCCATTCTTGTCTATTTCTATGCTTCTTAAACTCACATGTAAGCAAGGCCGGGAACCACACTAGTGGATCTTGAGGGGTTCCTAACACCTTCCCCTCCAGATAATTTCAAGCCCTTACCCGAACTCTGGTTTTCATCCAAAATCTTCTTAAAAGTGTCCTAGTGCACTATAATCATTATGTGACGACTCTTCAAACTCCATAACCTAATTCCTACAAGGGAATAAGAGTTGTTTTGTCCATAATGTTGTAAACCCGATTTCGATTTTTTTAGGGGGGAAAAAGTGGGCGTCGACAGCATGGCGACTTCGCTTGGGATTTTCTTTAAGGCTTTTACCATTACTTGCTTTTGTGACTTTACTTGTTTTCTTTAATTGCATTTATTTCTTCTTTTGATATTCCATCACAATTACTAGCTTGACTCTTCATGTTTTCTCTTTCCTTTAACTGCTTTCTTTAACGCTTTATTATTTCAATACTGCTTTAATTTTGAGCAACCATTGTAATCATTTATCTTATAAATGTGAAAATACATGTAACTTGTTTCATTGTTGTAATTTCATTTTTCAACATCATATTCCACTCATGCCAAAACAAATCCTATGACAACTCTTATAATGAGTGGTTGTGCCCTTCCAATATAATAAACCCCCTAAATGTGGCAAATATATATTTGCGGTAAAATCAGTCAATCAATGGTGTAGTCGATAGTTCCGCGCCTTTCCCTCTTGAGTTGTTCGCTCAAGGGTACCTTGTCTAGCACTTCAAAAGTAGAAACCTTATTCCCTTAAACTATTTATGCATCATGGTCAACCCTAACCGAGTCAGTTATGTTGTCTGCATAATAACTTATTAAGATAGCCTAAACCAAAGTCCATCAGATTTCCTGAAACCCAAACGGACACCTTCACGTTATGTGCATTTATTTGGAGAACTGAATGCTTTTTGCTAATTATTGATTTAAATAGTCGAGTCTGGTTGGGTTAAGAGCCTAACACTTTGTTTTGCAAAAATGAGGCACGAGGTCCCCAGATTCGGTGTGGTATCCAACATCCACCCAAGGTTGCTGAGCTGGTGGGAGGATCTTCATAGCAGTGATCAAACCCTCGTCCGTAAGCACTTACGGAATTTGCCTTCTCTTTTGGAAATCCAACCCAACAACAAAATCATTGAGGCTGCCACTTTGTTTTGGGATGGTGATCGATCAGCGTTCCGTTTCGGGGATTTGGAGATGACCCATTTGCTAGAAGTAATAGGGGGCCTAGCTGGCATCCCTTGGGAAACACCGGGTTTACTCATGCCAGAGAATTGCAGAAGTAGAGGTTTCCTTAAAATGACGGGACTAAAGAAAAATCCCAACCTTTCTTGTTTGAAGGACTCTTACATACCATTCAACTTCCTGCAAAAGAGATATGTTCACAGTAAGTCCTATCACACCTACATGGATGAATTCGCCCTTGCCTCTTTAGGGAAAATACATAGAATGGTGTTTGTGTTTATGTTTTGTTTCTTGGGCATGGTAATTTTCCATATGAAGAAGGCTAGGATCCATACTAGACTAGCCATGGTTACTAAGACTTTGATGGAAGGAATCAACGTGCAGTCATTCAGCATAGCACCTATGATCCTCACGGAAATCTATCGGGCCTTGGGGAAGTGTCAACAAGGGGCTCCACATTTCGAGGGTTGTAACTTACTACTTAAACTATGGCTCTTGGATCACCTTCAGAAAGGCGACTACAGATAGGAAATCATACACAGAGATGGGATGACCTTATCACTTTTCATCATCCAAAGCGATTGAGCTTCATGCCTAATATGTCCGCTCAGCCAGAAGACGTCAGTGGATGAGTAGAGTTATTTGAAAATCTGAAAGAAGAGCAAATTCAGTGGATGTTTGAGTGGTTCCCAACAAGGAAGTTCATTGTCCGTTCTCGAGATGCGTCATTCCTCAGACTCATTGGCCTGAGGGGAATTCATCCTTATGTCCCTCTCCGAGTTATATGGCAAGCAGGAAGGAAAGAAATCATACCCAGGATAGAAAAAATAAGTAATTTCAAGACTAACTTTCAAAATGACGATAGCCCGCATATGTGTCACGCTCAGCATATGTGGCACTGCAAGCTCGTTCTAGGGAAGGAATCTATTGAACCAGACAAGTACCATGCTGGGTGTGCGGCGCACTATACAGGTTGGTTAAAAGACGATCACATTGGTTTGGGTCACCCAGGGTTCATCCATGGTCACAGAATTATTGATGAGAAAGCAAAGGCAAAAGTCAAATACAATCAACTGCGCAAGAGGATGAGAGAATATAAGAACGAACATTGGGAAATAAAGGAAGCCCACGAGAAGCTAATTAACGAGTGGAAGGATATGGCTGTCAACACCAATAACCGGTTGGGGTATCTGGAGCAAGGTTTGGTAGAGTTGGAAGGAAAGTTCTTGCAAAGGATCAAGACTGTCAGAATGCTGAGGGAAATGCAGGCCGACATTTGGCTCGAGCCGACCTACTGTTAGGGATGCACGAGCTGATGCAGCTGTACGAGGGAGGCAAGAATACCGAATATGGGGAAGGTCCTTCTAGGACCAAGTAGTTAGGAGTCTTTTCTTTTTGCTTTAATGATGTAATAAGGCCGATGGCCATTAGTGATATTTTATCTAGTGTCACTTTGGGATTCATCTTTTCTTTTAATCAATACAATGAGGCATTTAGCATTATAAGTTCTCCAAATTTTATTTGTCGCTAGGCCTACCTCTGGCACAATAAGGAACACAAGTTTGGAAGCGATATATATTCCCGCACAATGTGTTTAAATATTGCAACATTATTTATCAGAATCCGCACTAACTTTTTACCTTTTTGTTTTTCTTTTATTTTTATTCCCCTCCCCAAATGTTAGTTCGTGCATTCTAGAACCATCATCATACTCCACAAGATCAAAAGGGTCATCCACCACCTCCTCTTCTGAGTCCTCCTAGAAACAGGAACAAGAACAAAATGGAAGATACCAATGCTAGAAAGGAAGTCGGAGAGGCTTCAATCACCAAAGAAACTGCTGCTCATCTTGAGCAAACTTTGCTGAGATTTTGGGAAGGGTTGGAACAAGTCCAAAACTTGGCAAGTCCGTTGATCACTCCTGCTGCTGCTGATGCCAACAAATCACTACCGCCGCCACTAGCCCAGCTTGCTCAGACCCAAGTCCACAACACATGCAACAATGCTCCACTACTTATCGCGGAGCCCCAAAATACCACAGATAACCAGAACACGCATGTCTTTGTTGATGCTATATCCCATTATGGTCACTCAATCACGAATGTAGCCGAGTCGGATTATAAAAGCTCCCTCATTCAAAATTTGGCCGCTTAAATAAGAAGTTGACTAGTCGGGTTCAGGGTTTTGAAGGTAACAAGGGTGTTGAAGGGCTGAATTACGAAGATCTCTGTGTTCAACTAGATGTTGAGCTCCCAGAGGGGTACAAACCTCCCAAGTTCAAAATGTTCGATGGCACAGGTGATCCTATGATTCACTTGAGAATGTATTATGAAAAGCTAGTAGGAGTCGGTAGAGATGAGAAGATCCGTATGAATCTATTCACGAGGAGCTTGAAGGGTGATGCCTTATACTAGTATATTAGCCAGAATGCGAAGAAATGGACTAGTTGGGTAAACATGGCGTCTGATTTCAAGGATAGATTTAGGTTCAACACTGAGAATGAACCAGTTGTGTTCTATATTCAGAATCTTAAGAAGAAGCCCACAGAGACCTCTCGTGAGTATGCTACTCGTTGCAGGTCGGAACCTTCTAAGGCTAGACCGGCCTTGGAGGATGAACAAATGAACAAATTCTTTGTTCGCGCTCAAGATCCACAATACTATGAAAGATTGATGCCAATTGAGGGCCAAAAATTCTCGGACATCATCAAATTAGGAGAAAGGATTAAAGAAGGCATCAAGAATGGTATGGTCACTAACCTCGAGGCATTGCAAGCCACAACCAAGGCTGTACAGTCTGGTGTCTCGACAAAGAAGGATGTAAATTCCGTAATGGCTGTGCAAAGAAACAACTCTCCCAGGAAGTACCAAACCTATCCCTCAGCCCTACTCACATATCAGCCTACCTTAAATTACCAAACACCATCAATCACTTACCAAATTTCACCACCTGCTTATCAATCACCTCCACCACCCCACATATCAACCCATTTCACCTAGATATTCCCAACCTGCACCCATATACCAATCATATAACTCCCAACCTCCTACCCGCCAAAATTTCCCTCGTCCTAGACCGAATTTCGACCGTAAACCTCCTAAACAATACACCGCTATAGCCGAACTAATTGACCAATTATATGAAAAATTCAAAGCAGCCAGTTACGTTACCCCTATCCCAGCCGTAACTCTAGAAAAACCTTCCCAATGGATAAACCCAAAGAAGACTTGCACATACCATTCCGGGATGAAGGGTCATACCATTGACGAGTGTCGCTTGTTAAAAGACAAGATTCAGAATCTAATTGACAACAAGATCATTACAATAAAGAAGCCTGCTCGTAATGTCCACAAAAACCTTCTGCCTGACCACAAGGGTGGAGGCATCCACATGATTGAGATAAAAAATGATTGGGACCCCAAAGGGTCAATTGGTTTGATAGCTAATGGAGATCAGCCTAAGAAGCCAACAGTTACTCACAATCCCATTGTCGTCCAGATTCAGCCCTTTGAGGGCGACGTGGTAAATGTATCCATGCCACTCGAGTTTGAAGTACCTTATGCAAAGGTGCCAAAACCAATTGAGGTTGAGTTCGGAGTTCCAAAACCACCTACACCATTTGAAGTTACTATGTTGCCTACCAAGGGACCTATTTCAGTCTCCATGACAGACATGACCCCGTTCCAAACAAATGTTATACCCTGGGATTACACTTCTGAGGCTAGAAGGAAGGGAAAGATGTATACCGGAGAAGCAATTGCCGCACAAGGCATGACTAGGACAGGCAGGGTATACACCCCGAAACATTTGAGTGAGTCTAGAAAACAGGGCGTTGAAACTGGACCCGATTACCTATGGAGAAAGGAACATGCCAAAGAGTACTCGGTCATTGAGCAGCTGAACAAGACACCGACACATATTTCTATTCTGGCCCTCCTACATAGCTCTGAGGCACAAAAAATGCCTTGATGAAAATACTAAGTGAAGTTTATGTTATCAACAACATAACATGAGGAGAAATGGCAAACATGGTGGGAGAGATACTAGAAAGCCATAAGATTACCTTCCACGAAGATGAATTACCACCGGAAGGGCTTGGTCACAACAAAGCATAGCATATCACTGCACAATGCGAGGATCACTTTATCACCAGGTTTCTGGTCGACGAGGGATCCAGTCTCAACGTTTGTCTGTTGGTGACTCTCAGGACATTAGGCAAAGGGTTGCACGAAACCAAAGATGGGGCTATTAGTGACGGATATCAGAGGTACACCATTGGTTGATTAGCTTATGCCTGCATATGGGCCTACCTGGTTCGACGTTGAGTTCCAAGTCATTGACGTACCAGCATCCTGCAACTTATTTTTAGGACGACCCTGGATCCACGCCGCTGGAGCTGTGGCGTCAACATTACATCAAGATGTGAAATTTGTATGGAATCATCAGGAAGTATAATTCATGGCAACGGTAGCAACACCATATTAGTTGCCAGGCTATCCCGATGATCAGAGGAAGAAGGAGAATCGATGGAGAAACATACCATCACATCGAGTGAGTCAATGCCATAGACAAGGATAAGTGGTGGGATAACAAAATCGAGAGCACTCTGAATTGGAGCGGATACGAGCCCGGAAAGGGGCTTGGAAAGAATCTCCAGGGTGTCACCTAGACCATCCAGTTGAAGAAGCATGGAACCACTTTTGGCTGGGTTATGAATACACTTGGGAGGAGTTCCAGCACTGGTCGACCCATTGGAGGACCCTCTACCCCAGTTAGAGCAGACATTTCAGCTCGCTGATGTTATATCAGAGGAAGACGAGACGCTAGCAGCCATGAAGAACCTGTTTCTGGAGGATGATATGGATTGTTGTGTTACCTTCGAGGAGGAAGGGGAAGAAGGCCCTTCCATTCATGTGAACCGGGGTGAACACCTCACCAATTGGTCAATAAAGACCACCAGTGCCCGTAGAGCCTTGAGATAGCATGGCTAAATGACATTATGCATCGCACTTTACTTTTAGTTGATTTTGCTTTTCAGCATTGTTTTTGCTTTTGAAAAGAGCTCCGATGTTTCAGACAATTACGAATTTAATCAAAAAGCATTTTCCAAGTTTATCTTTATATTTCTCTCTCATTTATTTTTTCTACCATATGCTTTATTTTATACAGTATTACTATTACGTATCTTGACGATGAACCAACGACTGTAACGTGCAACGAGACAATGCGAAAAAGACGTAGATTCAGAAGAGGATGAATAACCATAAGGGGTTGTTATTGAATTCGAGGATTTTGAGAATAGATAACTCTAACTTAGACGAAACTGAGGTCATTAATTTGGGTTACGCAAAAAATGTCAAGGAAACACGAATCAACGTACACTTGTCACCATCAGAAAAGGAAGAATACAAAGAGTTTTTGAAAGAGTATGTCTCATATTTGCCTAGTCGTATGATGATATGACCGGCCTCAGCACGTCTATTGTGGCTCACAAGTTACCGACAAATGCAACAGGCCCACCGGTCAAACAGAAACTCAGAAAGTTCAAGCCAGACATGAGTTTGAAAATCAAAGAAGAAGTCACCAAGAAAGTCAAAGTCAGGGTTCTCAGAGTGGTAGGGTATCCAACTTTGTTAGCCAACGTTGTACCAGTGCCAAAGAAGGATGGGAAGGTTAGAGTCTGTGTTGACTACCGGGATCTCAACCGGGACAATCCCAAAGATGACTTTCCTTTGCCAAATATACACATAATGATTGATAACTGTGCCAAACATGAGCTACAGTCATTCATTGATTGTTTCGCTGGGTACCATCAGATATGGATGGACGAAGAGGATGCAGAGAAAATGGCATTCATCGCGCCGTGGGGAATGTACTGTCAAAGAATGACGCCTTTCGATTTGAAGAATGCTGGTGCTATCTACATGAGAGCCATGACCACAATCTTTCATGATATGATACACAAGGAGAACGAGGTATATGTGGACAACGTCATCATTAAATCCTAAAAAGCTGTAGATCATATGGAAGACGGAGGAGATACAACTTGAAACTGAACCCCTCCAAGTGTGCGTTCGGGGTCCCGGCCGAAAAATTATTGGGCTTCATCGTGAGTCGCCGAGGAATAGAACTGGATCCGTCAAAGGTTAAAGCCATTCAAGAGTTGCCACCTCTAAAGAACAAGAAAGATGTAATGAGTTTTCTGGGGAGGCTAAACTATATCAGCCGATTCATAGCTCTGTCCACTTTCATTTGTGAACCCATCCTCAAGATGCTAAAGAAAGATGCCGCCACTAAGTGGACTGATGGTTTTCAAAAGGCTTTCGACAGAATCAAGGAATACTTGTCAATGCCGCCAGTCTTGGTTCCACCTGAGCCAGGGAGACCTCTATTGCTTTATCTTGCAGTACTGGAAGGGGCATTTGGTTGTGTTTTGGGACAACATGACGAAACAGGAAGGAAGGAGCATGCCATCTACCACATCAGTAAGAAGTTTACCCATTATGAGGCTTGGTATTCCTAATAGTGCATACTTGTTGAGCTTTAAACTGGGTAGCTCAGAAATTTAGGCATTATTTCTGCGCTTACACCACTCATCTCATATCCAGGATGGATCTATTGAAGTATATTTTCCAGAAGCCCATGCCTACTAGCAAGCTCGCCAAGTGGCAGATTTTATTAAGTAAATTTGACATAATTTATGTTACCCAGAAGGCGGTCAAAGGACAATCTCTAGTGGATCACCTAACCGAGAATCCTCTAGGAGGAGCATACAGACCTTAAAGACGTATTTTCCTGATTAAGAGATAGCCTTCATAAGAGAAGATGTTGCAGAATCCTATGACAGTTGGAAGATGTTTTTCAATAGAGCCGCAAACTTCAAAGGAGAGGGTATAGGAGAGGTTTTGGTATCAGAAAGTGGTAAGCATTACCCAGTATCTGCCAAGGTCAGATTCCCGTGCACCAACAACATGGCCAAGTATGAAGCCTGCATCTGAGGGCTCAAGCTGGCCATTGATATGAAACATTCAGGAACTATTAGTGATCGGAGATTCGGACCTACTCATACATCAGGTTGGAGAAGAATGGGCAACCAAGAATTCCAACATACTCCCCTATCTACACCATGTACAGGAGTTGAGGAAAAGATTCAGAAAGACGGAATTCCAGCATGTTCCTAGAACACAGAATGAGTTTACCAATGACTTAGCCACTTTATCGTCTATGATCCAGCATCCAGATACAAATTTTATTGATCCCATCCAGGCTAAGATTCACGACCAACCAGCTTATTATGCTCACGTCGAGGAAGAAGCTGACGGAAAACCTTGGTTCCATGATATAAGGGAATATTTGACAACAGGAGAGTACCTAGAGCTTGCCAATGCTACTCAGAAATGAACACGTTAGAGATTGTCCAATAATTTATTTTACAACGGAGGAATACTATATAGGAGGACTCCTGATTTGGAATTATTAAGGTATGTCGAGGCAAAAGAAGCAACCAGACTATAAGAGGAATTGCACATGGGGACTTGTGGATAGCATATGAATGGTTTTGATTAGGCAAAGAAGATACTCCGAGCAGGGTATTTTTGGATGACTATGGACTACATTAAGTACGTTCAGAAATTCCACAGATGTCAAGTACACGCACATATGATAAAGGTGACTCCAAACGAGCTTACTGCGACAAACTCACCATGGCCATTCGTCGCTTGGTGTATGGATGTCACTAAACCAATCGAACCGGCCACGTCAAACGGGCACATGTTCATACTAGTGGCAATTGATTACTTTACTAAATGGGTTGAAGCAGCATCATATAAGGCAGTCACCAAGAAAGTAGTTGCAGATTTTGTCCGAGATCATATGGTTTGTCGGTTCGGGGTTCCAGAATCAATCATCACCGACAATGGCTCTAACCTAAAGAGCGACCTGATGAAAGCAATGTGTGAAACATTCAAGATCATACATATGAATTCTACGGCTTACAGACCTCAGATGAATGGAGCTGTAGAAGCAGCCAATAAGAACATCAAAAAGATACTAAGGAAAATGATTAAAAAGCACAAGCAGTGTCATGAGAAATTGTCGTTCGCTTTATTGGGATGCCGTACTACGGTCCGCACATCAACAGGGGCCACTCCATACATGCTGGTTTATGGAACAGAGGCGGTCATTCCCGTTGAGGTAGAAATTCCATCCTTAATGGTCATACAAGAAGCAGAATTAGATGATGTGGAATGGATCAAAAGTCTCCACGAGCAGTTAGCCCTAATATATGGAAGAGAATGAATGATGTCTATCACGGTCAATTATATCAAAACAGAATGTCAAGAACCTTCAACAAGAGAGTTAGACCATGGAAGTTTACACTAGGGCAGCTGATGTTGAAGAAAATATTTCCACATCAAGATGAAGCCAAAAGGAAATTCTCGCCCAACTGGCAGGGCCCATACATGGTTCATCGGGTTCTAACTGGAGGAGCCCTTATTCTTGCAGAAGTGGACGGAGAAATCTGGCTGAAGCCTATCAACTCAGGCGCAGTGAAGAGATACTATATTTTATCACATGCTTTCTTTTATGATGTAATTTGAACTACATCTGACCTGATTCCCTAATAAGAGGGGATATGTAGGCAGCCCTATGGGTTCGGTCACATTTTAATAAAAATTCCATTTTCCCCTGCTATTGGAACTGGGGTAGAATTTTGAGGAGGAACCTCAAAATTTTGAAGTTTATCTCTCAGTCTCTTCATCAACGCCAACCTAGTAAACTGGGGCGAAATTTTGAGGAGGGCCCTCAAATTTCTGGGTTTGTTCTGCATTTAGTCATCCAATACAGTCATCAGTAGCGTCAACCCAGTAAACTGGGGCAGAATTTTCAAGAGGACCCTCAAAATTTTGGAGCAAGCAGGGTCGCCGCGGTTTGAATCACGTTGCAGTCATTGGTTCATCCAAAATAAAAGCATTTTTTATATATACGTATTTGTATTATATTTACTAAGTCAGGCATAAGCATCACTTGCACCACCATCGTTTAGCAGCGCTACCCCCGTGATACACGACGCCAAGAGCTGGAGGATACGAACTAACCTCCCCCTGCAGAACTCACAATTTTTCTTTGAATGCTGGAATTCAGGTCACGAATCAAAGCACATTCACTCTCAAGGATCGAAACCTTCATAGGGTCATTATCTGCATTTCAGCAGTCTTAATCTCACAAAAATCATCTACCAGCTAAGAAAACATACTACTCTTTGCTCTTTTACATTCCTGCATTGCATAAGGCTATTATCTGCCTTTCGAGACTAAGTCTCCATCTGCATTTTTGCATAAGGCTACTTTCTGCCTTCCGAGGTTAATCTCTACCTCCACATTGCATAAGGCTATTATTTGCCTTTCGTGACTAAGCTCTGTCTCCATCTGCATTTTGCATAAGGCTAATTTCTGCTTTTCGAGGTTAAGCTCTACCTCCACATTGCATAAGGCTATTATCTGCCTTTCGAGACTAAGCTCTGTCTCCAATTGCATTCTGCATAAGGCTACTCTCTGCCTTCTGAGGATAAGCTCTACCTTCATATTTCATAAGGCTCTTATGCCTTTCGAATCTAAGCTCTGTCTCTATCTGCATTCTGCATAAGGCTAATCTGTGCCTTCTGAGGTTAAGCTCTACCTCCATATTGCATAAGGCTCTTATCTGCCTTTCGAGACTAAGCATTGTCTCCACCCTGCATGGCTAAAATATCGCCTCTTTATTCTTCGCCTGGATGAAACATCACCACCTGTATTTGAAATTCTCATCCGGTTGAAATATCGCCATCTGTTTTAATTTCCCGCTCAGACGGAAAGATCGCCACCCTTTGTATTCATTTGGCTGAAAGATTGCCGCCTTCTCATGGGCTGAAAGATCTCCAACTCATTCAAAGGCGTCATAGTTCGAAGGCACCATCTACATAGCCCAAGAACATCATTCCATGGCATGCAAACGTTTACTTTTATGCTTTTCATGTCCAGGACATCGTAGTTTGAGGACATCATCCTAACCGTCCAAGGACAAACATTGATGGTTCAATGGGAACTTGCATCAATTTTAAATTATGCAATATGTATGCACATCGCCCATTTACAGGTGTTCCGGTTATCTCACGACTGTCTTAGCGGGAGTGATCCCGCTCAGACTCTTCGGAGCCAGTACGACCTACAAACCCTTTCAAATCTAAGCGTTGCGTCCGTTATTTCAAATTTCCACCGGCATATTCTGCCAATGGTTCCTGAACTAGATATGGCCCGATTCCTTTAAAACTAGGGATATGTAGGCAGCTCAGAAACTAGGGCGCGTTCAAAATCCTTTTACAATCACAACCCCTGTCAAAATTTGCCATCTTATCTTTATTCGACAACTCCTTCATCCTCCTCGGGTAAAGAGGGGCAGCTGTTGATACCCAATTTTTGCCTATTCCTTTATAATAGTATATGTAAGTATATATAATCATGCATAGAAATTTTGGCATATTTCTTTAATTTATAAGATGTTTAAAAATCAATTTACTGCTTATTTTTGATAGTACAAATGCCAAAATTATTTCCAAATTATCATTTTTAGTGAATAGTATGTTTCACTATTATATTTGCAACAAAATATAATTTACGAGCATTTTTTACAAATATTTTTGGAATTGTTAAAGATAATTGCATGACATTGCAATTACGGCATATTTTGCAATTAACTACGTTTAATAGCTATAAAATTATTTTTTATATTTTTAGATTGATATTTATATGTTATTAATTAGTTTTATGTTTTGAATTTTGCTTTTTAAATTATTTTAGCTATTTTATAAAATAAATTGGGAGAAATTGGCTATTTAAAAGTTGGCAAAAGTTCATTTAGATCCTAGCCCAAATTGTTCCCCTATTTCAGCCCAATTTTGAACCCAAATCAAACGACACATACCCATTTATTTTACCCGACCCAGCGCTGGTTTATTCTGAGCCGTTGATCAAATGAGATCAACGGCCCAGATCTCATTTCCTTAATTAAATCCAAACAAACCCCCTCCCAAACCCTCATTCACATAGACTCTCTCTCTCTCTCTCTCTCTCTCTCTCTCTCTCTCTCTCTCTTTCTCTAACAAACGCTCCCCCTTCTCTCTAGAACCTTCTGGTTCCTTCTTCTCTGATTAAGTTCATCGCCTCTCTGGCCATACTCCTCCCCCACTTCTCTCGATCTATTGTCACCATGGAACCCTCATCTCGTTGTTTCTCTCTAAGGTTTGAATCCCATAAGCTTCCGCCATGAAAGACGGTCGTTGAAGCTTTGCCTGGGTTTGTTTCTGGCCTTTCCCGGTGGTTTTTTGTCCGATGATGTCTTATATGGTATTACTAACGAGTTTCATGGCCAGGTTTCTCATTTCCCTAATTTATTTTGCAAACCCTAATTTTTTGCCTAAATCCCTTAAACCCCTATCTTTTATGTGATTTCCGGTTTAATCTTTGTTTTTCTACGCTACTTTTCAATCTATATCTTTTATTAATTCATGTTTTCAAATGTTTTGTTCCTCTTTTCAAAACTAGGGTTTTCGACCCCTTTTTAATCATTAGGCTTTTGTTTCTTTGGGTATTATGTGATTATTCCTATGTTATGTGCTTGAAACCTTGTTGTTTCTGAGTTCTATGCTTTAAGTCTCTTATAAGGCTCTGACGTTTCTGCTGTTTTCATGATTCCTTACTTAGGATCTTAATTTCTGTGACTATTTAAGTATGAATGCCTCTCTATTTACAGAATATCCTGTTAGTTTTGAGTATCTTTTGAATCCCTCATTTGTATATGTTATTACCGTGACTTCAAATTTTTTCCTTACTTGTGAGTTTGCTTTCTATGTTTGGGAATAATTCCCTTTGATTTTTTTCTTGCTCGTGATTCTTTGACTGATTTTTCATAATTGATTTATAGGGTTACCATACTTGTGCACTTAAGTATATTTTTTGTTATTCAACATATATTTTCCTTGTTTGAAAGATTGAAGAATTGAAACACATCGAAATGGTTCCTGCCGTACTTAATAATAAAAGGATTTGGAAGAAATATGTAAAATTGTCCCTCAGGAGAAAACCTGCTCGGCTTTGGTTTGGGTAAGGCGGAAATTGAGGCATTACATGCTGTCTTACCCAGTACATTTAATAGCTTCCATGGACCTATAAAAAAGTATTTGTTCGCCAGCTCATTCTTCAACAGGCACGCGGTCAGAGCCTAAGCTAATGATGCTTTTGGTCACTCGACTTTCGCCATCTAGGGTGCAGGCAGAGCTAGCGCATGGGAGGTGACACCAACCACACTCCTGGCTAAGCATTGAAAAACCCGCCTTCCTTCTGCATTCAGGACGGCCAAAACCTTCATCTATCGTGTATAGGCCGTACCCAGGCCTGAAATAAGGGTAAACAAATAGCGAACCAGTCCAACTAGGCCAAAATACAACCGTCCACTCCTTTTTACAGCTTTAGCAAAGCAAGTAAACTTGGACTTCTTTTCTAAGCGGAGATTTGGACTACATGGACCTAAGAAACCCACCGACAGAGGCAGACAAAAATACAGAGCTAACATCAGCAATGGAGGAAGGAAGAACAAGACTACTAAAAGTACTCGAGTGTCGACTAAGTAGAAAATATGGTATGGCAAGATTTTCAATAAGCGAGTGAATACCCGGTAGCACTCTTTGCTTGCGGGGGCAGGAGTGAAAAGAGCGCTTCGCGAAAGAACCGTGTGGCGCGGCCACGTGGCGATACCCGCCAAACGAAAGGGGGCCTTTCATACGAATTGGAGTATGAAGATAATTATTCAGCACACCAAAATCTAGTGGATGGGGTTCCATATTCATGAAAATTCGAAGGTGCTGACCTGCAGCGAGGCAGGCCCGTCTATCCCGATCGGGATGATAAGGACTTGTCCTTCCTTGAATTAAGACTTGAATGAAGCATAAACATCTAGTTTCCTGAAGTACACTTGCATCTGTCTATCTATGTCATAGTTGCTTGGAAGGAAGGTCTACCTAGCCTTTATTATGTATGGCATGTCAATTGCTTTTGTTAGGGTATAATCAGTCATCTGACTTATTCTTTCCTTACTTGGTAGCCTATGCTCCTATTCGAATCATGAGTCCCTGATTTAGTTGAATTAGGACATGTGATTGATTAAATTTGGTACTGTTTCTATAATTATATACTCCTTACCCTATTCTCTACTATTTTTCGAAAATTATAAGTACTGCTCTTCCTTTCTCACTTAACACACACCAACAAATTGCAATCTCTCTGAATACTCTTTCAAAAACACTCAATACTCTCTCTTTCTCTATCATTTCTATACAAACTCTCTCATTCTTCTATTGAACACTCAATCGGATGAAAGCCAAGATTGAGTAATCTTGGCTGTTTATTTACTATTGGGGTTCTACTACATCATTTACTTGGGTTTGCCTGTTGCTTGCTTCTCTGCACACTGCTGCTCTCACTCTTTACACACTCGCTACACACTTTGCTCTCCTTTGTGCACTATTGCTCATTGCTATTGTTTCTATTATCTGCAACTGGTATGTCACCTCTTTAAGTTACAACCTCCAAAACAACATGATTCTATTAGTTCTGCACTTTCTCCTGTTTCTTGTGTGTTTTTACTTATGTTTCTGTTGTTATCATTGCCACTAGCATGTACTTATTAGTCTGCCTAGCTTGACTTAGCATGTTCACTACCCCATTTCCTATCTCAATATATGGTTTCTTCATTCCTATGCACTACTATCATGTATTCATGCCTGCTTGGTTACTTAACAGTCCTGAAACCTCTTCCTGAGGATAATTATGTTTGGAGTTTGGTAAAGTAAGAACTGGAATCCTTGTCTGTAGCCATGTTTGATTGATTTTCTTTGATGTGTTGTACATGCGAATGGTTTCCTTGCTTATTTGTTCCCTTTCCCTTTGCCCCTGCTTGTGTGATTCTCTTGTTTTGAAACTGGTCAGTCCAAATGAATTTCAAAAGAATTCTTTCAACTCTTCTTACTGTTTTCCTCTCAAACTGTCTCTCAACTATTTTCAACTCTATCATAATCTCAGTACTCTTCAAACTTAGGTTCTGCCCCCTTAGTGTAAGCATTGCCTTGGGAGCCTTGAGCACCTATTGAACTTTGATGCACAAGCTGGAACCTCCGTACTTGCACTTGTCAATAATGATATATTCTGGGTACTTGGTATTGGCCAGGAGTTCAATGAACCCTTTAGGGAACTTTGCCGCACCCAAACCTTGGTAAAGGAAGTGAAAATCGAAAGAAGTGAGGTTGGAAATTTTGGGCCTGGCTGTAGTCTCCCTATAGAATAGCTTATTATTTTTTTTATCACTGTTGTACTTTTAATTATTTGGGCTATAATAGTTTGTAAAGAATAATGGGGAATATAGTGAATTTGGGAGCGTTATGCATACTTAGTTAAGGGAATGGGTAGAAAACATGTTCATAAGGCTTTACTTACTTATTTGCGCAATAGACACCATGTTTAGGACATGCATCTTTGCATATAGAAATCCTGTTCCTAAGACTCTCACTTTAAGTTTGTTATTCTATTCATAATAACAATCAGTGAATAATCAATGTCATTACTATTGCATTTACATACCATGTTTTAGGATTTTTGTGTGCATTAGATATACTGCACTTAGGGCTTTTGCTTGTATCTGTTGAATACTTCGTTAATTTTGTAAAAATGGTTAACAAACTCTTTTTAAAACTGGAAATTAATATGCATGTCCACCTTCTTTTATGGTTTAAATAACTCCTAGGCAAGACTTAGGCAGGATAAAAATGGATTAATCGCCTTAAGTCGTGTTTAAATTATTTCACCTCTGTCCGAATTCATTTGTCTCTGAAGCCCGCTGATTTTTATACAAAACTACTGCCTATTTTTTACCACCTGTGCAAATACTTTTTACTGAATTACTTTTCTTCCCAGCCCATAACTCGACTGCTATTTTTCGAAAAACTCTCTGAATACTGTATATTCTATAATTTTCCAAACTGTAGTTCAAGCTAATGTTTACTATTTTCTTTACACTTCTACGACTTTAAAATACTATCGTATCTGTTCTGCTACTCCTCCTTTCCGAAACTGCCTTTACCATATGTTCCACGAGTGTTTTAAATTCCTAAAACTACTACTGTCTTTTTTCAAAGTTCTGAATGTTTTTTTCTGCAGATTCTCCAGTTTTTGTTTTTTAGCCAATAGGGTTTTTGATTAATAGCATAAAAGAAAAAAGAACAATTAGGAAAAGTACAAATAAGGGGGCATTTGCATCGGTGTTGTTACCCATATAATACATACCGGGCTAAACTTACCATACTAAATCATATTGAGGCTTGACAACCTCATTTATTAACAGGAATGCAAAAAATACGAACTCGACAGGGCCAAATATTTATGATCATCACAAAGTTTATAACATACTCTGTGATGAGATTACAAATGAGGATACTAACAAAGTGGCAGATAGAATGATGAAAAAGTTAAAATGATGTCCCTTTTTGTGAATCCTTGCAATTTCTTAAATTTTTAATTCTTTATCAACATCGTCCCAATTCTTGAAGAAGTATTCAAAATTCATGATTTCTTTTTAGATTGTTTGGACTTTGTTGATGTAGTTGGGGCGGCCTGTTAACGCTTGGCACTTCTCATCGGAGGTTGCCTAATATTGTTGTCCCTGCTCTTTTCCTTTTTTTGTGACTTTTGTTCCTCTGTACCATTAATTGGGACTATTTCGACGCATTGTGGCAACACTTCTACTAATTCACCTTCTTCTGCTTTCCGATGATTTGGCATGTGTAAAATACCTTGTGCATCCAAGTTTGGTACATCTTGTGATTTAATATCGCTTTGCTTGATTTGTTGTTGTATATGTACCTCATTACTGCTCCTATTTTCACGAATAACGCCATATGGATCACGACCCAAAATTCCAAAACAATGTGCACATAGCTTTGCATCCAACAGTTGTCTATCATGAGATAAAAAATCTGTTGTACTGCTCAGACTTATTGGTTTCTGCCCAGAATTGATGAGAAACTGTTTATTACTACATGATCCTACTTCCTCTGGTGTGCTCAATTCTTCATTACTTTCATAACCTCGTTCGTCATAGGCTCGAGACACCACCTTGTCCATAGAATCTAATAGTTTTCTTTCCTCTTCTGAAATGATTGCACTAGTTTGAACAATAGCAGAGTCATTTTCTTCCTGCTCTTCAACTCGATTAGTCCATGACTTGCTCTCAGGAACTATTTCACTTGACATATCTTGTTGATATTTAGAGCCAAATAACTTGTTTGTGGATGCTCGAGTGATTGAGATCATAGCTATGTTTTGTTGTTGGTAGTGGCCTATTGACAATAGCTATCCAGAGGGATCACTATGCTCACCAAACGATTCCACACGTTGGGAAGGAAATTGTTGTACCAATGTGTTTGAAGTGACCAAAGGATGCTTGATCATGGGAGTTAACATCATGGCAGCTTGATTGTCCTTAATGATTTTCTCCACTTAGGACTAGAAAAGTACAGAGAAGGAGCATTAGGGAAAGTTGCACGATCAACATATGATGCTCTTGTTGGTCGATCAATGTGCATATGTGCAGCAGAAGATGCATGATCAGGAGAAGAAAATTCCACGATCTGGTTATGATGTACTCTATCAGTTTCAGCATTATGTAATTAAACAACACGAGCAGCTCCATATTGACAATCCTTATGAGCATCAGTAACAAAGACTTGTATTGATTCTTCATTTTTCCATCAGGTGATTTGTTCTTAGTATTTTGTTCAATTAATTCAGCTTCTTCAGCTGGCCAACAAAATGCTCGTAACGCTTCACTTGACCCGCATGGTCAGCAATTTGCAAATTTTGCTGCTTCATACATAACTGGCCCGCATGGCCAGTAATTTGCACCCTTTGCTCCTTCAGACACAACTGGCCCGCATGGCCAAAAATTTGGCCAATTGATTCGTTCACCTGGCCAGTAATTGGAGCATTGCTTTCGGCTTCTTTTGCATATACATGGCCCGCCATTTGCTCCACCAAATGGCCCGCATGTACTTTGCCAATTGAGCCATCATTTAGTTTAACTTTTTCGGCCAGCTTTGCTTTAGCCGCGTGACTATTTTCAGCTGCCTCATTTGTTGCATTTTGAATTAAAATAGCATCCTTGGCAGCCTTTTGCGAAGTCAAAAGACCTAGTTGGCCCGCAACATTTTGTTTTTTCCTTTCCAGTCGCACTACCAACAAGGCACACTACCTTTTTAATTTCAAAACCGCACGCAACAGCCTTTTTTTCCTTAATTTGCTGCACTTCATTCAATCCCATGTGCCCCACATTGTCAGCTTTTTCCTTTAATTGATGTTGTCCTATATGACTAAATGGAAAAGTAGATTCCTTATGCTTTCCATTCACCTTTTCCATTTCGAAAGAGTCCATCTGTACGCGTTCCAAATTTGTTTGGACAAAAGCTTCACAATTGTTTATTGTAACTTTATTATCAACCAAGGGGCCTACAACATGTTAATGTGATGCCTTTTCCACATTTGATGCTTCAACTGGTCGATGCACCACACACCATTGTCCTGTTTTTGATTTTGACACCTTGAGCAAACTGAGAAAATAATTTCTTTCCAGTAGTTTCCATAGTGGCTCGATCATCAGCAGTGTTTTCGTTTAACATAGGATTTTCCACAGTAAAAATCTGATCACCTGTTGATTGAATCTTCTGCTGGTCATCTGTTGTATCATCTATTTCCAATTTTTTATTTTGTCTTGAATTAAGATGTTCCCTCGTATCACCTTGCAATTTGTCCAGAGTTGCCAGACCATTACCACCATCTTTACTTTCGCCGATCTTCCAATGACATTTTTCTTCAACATGCCTTGGATGGTTACAGCAGGTATAATACTTTGGGAGATTATCATACACCACCATTTGATAGAATTCCGCAGACTTCCCTGAAACTTTGTCCACGATGTGGATCTTGATTTTCTTTGGATGTTTGTCCAAAAGGTCTAACAAAACCTTAACTCTCGCCGCACTTGGCCTGGTGCGATCTTGTGTTGCCTTGTATACAGTGAGAGGTTTCCCTACTACTATAACTATCGACATCAATGACTTCTTTGCAAAGAAATTGGGTGGCAGGTCTGGGAACAAATCCACACAACTGATTTAGATATTTCTTCTCTAGGAATAAAGCCTAACGTCCAGGGGATAGTTCTGAAGAAAATTTCATCTCCTTAGGATTTAATATATCCAGTAGACCTTGATACAAACTGGACATAGTCATCAAAGGAATCAAACCTTACTAACAAGTGACGAAATTCAAGCTGTCTTATCCTTTGACGTCGAACTCTTTCGCAAATATCTTTCGAAACTCTTGCAACTCTGGTTTTCCATATGAAAACTTGATGATGACTGCTTGGCGAAGCCCTTCTTCTATGGTGAACAGATTAACCTGCTCCACTGTGAATTCCACTCTTGGTTCCCCATGATAGAAAGTTACAGGACATAGCTCAAGTTTTGCTATTTTTGTGGCAGATTGTTTTGCTAGTAGATTTGAGGCATAAGATTGTTTTGCAGTATGATTTCGAATAGTTTCTGGAGCTTTTAGGGTTGTCTATCCCACAACCAAAGGCTGGGGAGAGTTCAACGCAGCCATGGCTTCCCTAACCCACAAAACTCACCAATTTTAGAGTGAGAAAGTAAAGAGTAGGCAGAGCAATAATCCTCGGCATGGATTAGTTTCTGTTTTAAACTTATGCTCCAGTTTTTTTTTAATAAGCAAATCTCCCTTCCTTAGACCTTAAATATGTTTAAAACGTGCTAAATACGTGTTTGTTCATGGAGGGATATTTGAGTCTTTACATGCTTTACGTGATTCCGTTATATGTAGTCATATTTATTTTGTATGACTCTTAGTATTTTAACCTTTAAACTTAAGGGTTCAACCTAGTTCCTACCTTATAGAAATAGCGATCCTAAATTCCCTCTAGGATCTATAGGATGGGATGAGTAATAGCACGCAACAAGCATTCGCAACCAATTCACACGCTTAAATAACCTTTATGGGCTGGGAATGGTAGAATATGGAGATGACGACAATGCGATAATATCATATAGAGACCCTCTTTGGGAATATGTGTCGGATATTGTATCGAATGATCCATATCATAGTTAAACCTAGGACCCCCCTTCCTTTACTTTTGTCTAAGTACTTTCTCTAAAAATTCCCCTTTTACTTGTACTATTCTTCTTTCCAAAAATTGCCAATTAGTTTTGTATTCTTTATATGCACATTTGCTTCTCTATTTCTATGCTTCTTAAAGTCACATCTAAGCAAGACTAGGAACCACACTAGTGGATCTTGAGGGTGCCTAACACCTTCCCCTCGAGATAATTTCAAGCCCTTACTCGAATTCTGGTTTTCTACCAAAATCTTCTTAAAAGTGTCCTATTGCACTATAATCATTAGGTGGTGACTCTTCAAACTCCATAGCCGAATTCCCATAAGGGAATAAGAGTTATTTTGTCCATAATGTCGTAAAACCGATTTCGCTTCTTTCAGGGAAAAAAGAGGGCGTCGACACGACCTCGACATGATTTGCGCATGTTTTTGCTGTTGTCTTGAACTTATTTGAGTTCTTTCATGCCTCACTATGGCTCGAGTTCATATTGTTAATAATAACAAGAAATCTAAGAAATTTTTTATGAATGAATTATATGTTTACTTGTTTTCTCTATCTGGATTAGAACCATGTTTATAAAACAAATCCACCGTTTAATATATTTATTATAGATAAATAATTATTGGACTACTAGTGAGTGTCAATTGACTATCTCGTCTCTATCCCTTCGGGATTAGGCGAGATACTCACTGGGTACAAGTTGTTTTTGTACTTATACCACACTTTTTTTTGCATTTTTTTGCAAAGGTATATGTGACTGGTGGTCCATTGGGCATAGGAGCGCGGATGATTTTGGGACTAGATGAGCTGTATCATTCGAGACGACCGAAGCTAGGGTAGTCCCTTCCAATGTATTATATTTAATTTCGTCCACTGTATTCCGGGCACATGTTGTATATTATTTCTTTAATCAGATGCTCATGCACTTGTGACTCCGGGTTCTGGGATGGTTTAGAGTATTGTATTAGTTGCTTAACTTTTATTGAAAATTTTATCCTTTAAAATTTCTACATATGAAAGAAATACCCTATATTTCAAAGGTGTTATAATGAGATTTAATTAAGTAATTTGGTTGGCTTGCCTGACAGCAGTATTCGGCGCCACCACGCCAGAGTCCCCACTTGGGAGATTTATGGTGTCCCAAGTCACCAGCTGACTCTCGAATCGAGGAAAATATTAACTCTATTTAACAGTCTGCGAACCAGAAATCTGAATAAGGAATTATGTTAACCTGGGAGAAGGTGTGAGGCATTCCCGAGTTCCGTGGTTCTAGCACTGTCGCTCAACTGTTATATTCGGCTTAATTATCTAATTTTTACAATTATGAACTTAAAAGTAAATTTTAACTTTGAACCACTTTTATCATTATTATTATTGTCATTATTTACAGATAATAGCAACATTGTGAAAACATATCTCGTACCACGTCACAGCCAGTGTGCCCGTGGTCGTCGACACACTTCGACTTTGTCGAGATTTGGATAGGTTGCATAAATGCAATGTAGTAAGATTAATTAAGGCGCATCCTAAAGAGAGTCTAGCGAGTTTTAATCTTTTGGGAGGGTCGTGAAATTTGCCAAACGACCCTTCCCAATTTTTCTAAATATTTTTATACCTTTACTGAGGGCCCCGCAATTTATTTATTTGGAGAGGCTTGCCTCATTTATTTTAAAAGGGCAATTCTAATGTGACTACATTTTTTCTACTAAGTTCGTCTCTAAATTAAAAGAGAAAAATCCTAGTTAATTACGAGCTTAAAAATAAAAATATAATACACTAATTGCTAGATTAAGGCAAATATAAATGGAAAGGAAATAAATAAAAAAATTTATAAATTATAAATAAAAATAAAAATAAAATTTTGAAATTATAAATAAAAGATGAAATTTGACAACTAATATTCAAAAGAAATTAATTATAGCTAGATTAAAACCCGCACAGTTATGTGAATAAACCACTAATTATTTACAACTATTTAAAACTAAAATTAACCTTGATTATTAATGCTTATTCGAAAGTTTATTAATTCTAAACGTTAAACCACCTTGCTTAAACTCAAATCATCCCTATTAAATTAACGGTATCCATTGTTACATCTTGATTTTACAAAATTAATACCCAACTATATTTACCTAATACTTGCGGATCTTTGTTATTAAAAAGATTCTAAAATCACCAATGTCAAATTACTTCTATTCCAATATTCGCAAGTTCAGAGCTAGATCTTACCAACCAATTAAGTTAAATCGATTTCATATTAGCTGTTTACCAATTTGAATTGAAGGTGATTCTGAATTACCTTATATATGTAAAAGACGACTAAGGATGAAATCTAGTATCGATCTACTAACTATATGTTCGTTCCTGCAAATCACATAACTATATTACATATATAACTAAACAACTACAAATTGCAGCTTTAAAACAAATAAAGCTTCAGTTAAATACAAACTACCTAATGCATTTCTGTTGAATAATAAACCAAAAATTACATAACTAATTATCATTTTATCTATTAAACTAGAGGTACAATATTTCATAATAAAAAGTCTTCACATTTCTACTCATGCTCAACTGCACAATGTGATGACCCGACCCGTTGTCACGTGAGTTACCACCCCGGTTTTCCTGTTTTATGCTTCTTCATGTGTTATTATATGTGTTGGGTGAGTTTGAAGTGTTTCGGATTGAATTTGGATAAAAATGAGACAAATAGTCATTTTAAGGAAAGTTTAAGTTGGAAAAGTCAACCAGACGTGACATATGAGTCATAGGGGTTGGAATGGATTTTCGACGATTCGGCTAGTTTCGGGATGTGATTTATGGCTTGGGAGTGAAATCGGAATTTAATTTGGAGGTCTAGTATAGAATTGAATTGGCTAAGTTTGAATTTTGGCGGATTCCGGTTGATAGGTGAGAATTTGATCTGGGGGTCGGAATAGAATTCTGACAATTGCAATAGCATCGTTGTGTGATTTTTGATATGTGTGCAAATTACAGATTATTCGGAGGTGTTTAGGTTGAGTTTTAGATCAAATGCAAGTTTCAGAAGTTTTAGTTTAACTTAGGCTTGAATCCGTGGAAATTTGATAATTTTGATGTTTCTGATAGTGTTTTTATGCTTTGAGTAAGTTTGAATGAGGTATTACAACATATTGATGCTTTTTGTTGAGGTCCCGAGGGCCTCGGGGTGATTTCGGGTGGTCAACGGGTCATTTTTGGAAGGTTTTGAACTGCTGATTGTGGTATCTGGTGTTGTCCTTCGCGTTCGCGAGGTCCCATTGCGTTCGCGTAGCAGAAATTGGCTTCTGGGACTTTTGGTCTTCGCGTTCGCGATCGTGTTTCGCGTTCGCGAAGAAGTAACTGCCCTCTAGGACTTTTGCACTTCGCGTTCGTGACTGCGCTTCGCGTTCGCGACTGCGCTTCACGTTCACGAAGAAGGAATTTTCTGTCAAGCAGGTCCTACTTCGAAAGCTCATATATTTCGATCCACAAGGCATTTGGGGATGATGTAAAAACGAAAGTTGTAGATATTGGACTTTAGTTGTCAAAAACATATTATAATAGATATTTGGACATCTGTAGATAAGGTTATGATCATTTTACTAGAGGCTGTCCGATAAGAGTTAGAAAAATGATTTCTTTGAAATTAGTTCTTCGCAAACGCGAAGGGAGACCGCAAAGGTGAAGAACAAATACCTGGGCAGCATATTAAAGTCCAAACTCGTCTCACTCTTTCATTTTTGGAACATGGGAGCTCGGGTGAGTCTATGTTTCGAGTGATTTTCAAGGAAAACATCGGGGTAAGTGTTCTTAACTCAATTTTGGTTGTATAACTCGATCTATTGCAAGTTTTGGTGTTTAATTTAGGGATTTTTGTCGGAAAGGGTAGAAAACCCTCTTGGTTAGAATCACCAATTTGAGGGGTGAAATGAACCTCAATTTTTGTGAATTGTATATGTACGGACTCGTGGCGAGACAAGGATTCTGAAAATGTAAATTTCGTAATTTTTCGAGAAGTGGGCCCGGGGCTGGGGTTTTGCCAACTTTGTGTTTTTGGGTGTATTTGGATTGTTTTCGATTGTGTATTGTCCCATTTGCATATTGTGTTGTATTCGCTCTATTTTTGGCTAGATTCGACGAGCGTGGTGGCCAATTTGAGGGGCAAAGGCGTCGCGAGCTTGAGATTTCGCCGGTTTAAGGTGAGTATTACGCGGGAAAGATATCCTGAGGGTTTGAAACCCTGGATTTGCACATCTTAGTGCTGTATTGTGGTGACTTGCACGCTGGACCTGATCGTGGGGTAAATCACCGTTGAGGATTGTGACTTGGTATGTCCCGATTATTGGTTTTTACCATGAAATTCCAAATGATTTATTGTCATGATTAATGACTTGGGCTCATTGCTAGTGCGGGGTCATATATGTGGGGAATTGTGACTCGGTTCAATCCGAGGGATGAATTATACTATAATGGTGATTGCTTCGCACCCTGTATTGATGTTATCTGGGCTTGATACCATGTTGGGGCCCTGTGCCGACTTGTAGAATCATGTAGAGATTGATATTTCAGAGTTAGCATGATTTGCATACTATTTGCAGTTAGTCCAGGGTTTTTAACAGTATTTTTGAAAACTCATCCAAAATTCTATGTTTTAAAAACCCAAAGGATTCCTAAATGATATTTTGGGGCTGAAGATCGTTATCTCACTATTTTCTGGACTGTATATTATTCTTGGAACGGTGGTAACTATTGGCACCGTGTATTGAAATGGAAGCGGTGGTAATTATTGGCACCGTGTATTGAAATGGAAACAATTGTAACCATTGGCACTGTGTGTTGAAATGGAAATAGCGGTAACTATTGGCATCGTGTGTTGAAATGGAATTGGTGGTAACTATTGACACCGTGTATTGTAAGGGAAACAGTGGTAACTACTGGCACTGTATGATATTGCGCTTGGGCTGAAGGAGCCCCTCCGGAGTCTGAACCCCCACAGTGAGCGTCGCCGATGTTAAATCACATCTATGGATGGCTCGGGCTGCACTCCGCACTGTATTCATGTACATTGCATTGTATTCATGAATTTACTCCAGTTTGAACTACGTGGCACGACAGTTAGCACTCATATATCATTGGCATACATACTATTACTTGCTTTGTTGACCAGATACCCTGGTGTTATATGTTAAGGAGTGCTGAGCCGAGAGGTTGATGTTGGATATTGTGAGTTGATATTGAGCCCGAGGGGCAGGTTTCTGACTACTTCCAACCTGTTGAAATTACCTTTGAATTTGTTGAAGAAGCATATTTTCAAAAGAGATTTTTGAATAGAACTTTTCTAAAGGGATTTTTCACAGTATTTCGGTTTTTTTTTCTCAAAAAAGGGTTGTATTGTTCCTTATAGCATTTTTGTGTGCCCATACGTGTTTTCTTATCGCTCAGATGTTATTCTCTTTTATTACCACTGATTTGGAAGTACTCACTTTACTCCTGCACCTTGCGTGCTGTTGCAGGTATTGTTTACCCGGTAGCGGGTTGTTAGCAGGACCGAGGGCCATATTTTGGTAGCTGAGCAAGGTGACCTCCAGCGTTCGCGACACCGTATTCCGACTTTGAGTTCCAGTTTTGCTTTGTATATATATTTTGTTAGCCCAATAGTAGTGTCCCTACTCATTAGATGCTCGTGACTTATGACACCCCGGTCGGGTTGTATTTGAATGAAATTTCATAGTTAAATGCCATTCATAGTCTTTCTATTCATTTATGTTTGAAAGTTGCTTAAAGAGGACATTTGGGGTTGTTGGATGGCCTTGTCTTCACGAGAGGCGCCATCTATGGAATTTGGATCGTGACAAGTTTGTATCATAGACTAGGTTAGTAGGTCTCACGAGTCATGAGCAGGGTTAGTAGAGTTTCCTGAATCGGTAGGAAGACATCTATATTTATCCTCGAGAGGCTGCAGAACCTTTAGGAAAGATTCCCATTCATGGAATTCTAATCGTGCGTACTTGATTCATCTTGAGATATAATTCTTGAAATTCCTTCCACACGTCTGTATGCGCACGTGAGCGCTCAGTAGTATATGTGCCTTGATGGCTTGTGATTCCCCGATCGATCGGCGAGAGGTACTCTCCACGAGTTCGTGTTGGGCCAGTCTATAGGACTTGAGGCCGGATATTTGCTTATGGCTTGAGCACCGAGGTGCCAATTGTGTGAGCAAGTGTTTTGAACTTGTATGTTCAGTGTTGTTCTTATTAGCCAGAATGGCGGCCGGATACCCATGTGATGAGTATGTTAGTACCGTGGGGTATATCTATGTGATCTTGGTAGTGACGAGAGAGTCTGCTGAATAATAGATGAGTTGTCGAGTGTTCGACTCCTAATGTGATTTTATGTGTAGTCCGAGTTATGGACGCGTGAAGAATATTTCATGTCTCTTAGTTGGCAAGTAAAGTACATTCCATTTGGCAGTATGAGTATAGACTCAGGAAGACTAGATGATCTGTAAATTCACATAACTTGTAAATGATTTGAGTTTGATCTCATTGTAGGATCATTAGAGTAAAAGTGTTATGAGTTGTTAAGAGTGCCTTATTATATGGAATCAAGCCAAGTTGGGGAGGTTGTTTTTGGTCAGCTAATTACATGGTTATGTGCTATGTTGGTTCCATTTTGAGGTATGATGGCGGATCGGTTCTGGTTGCAGAGATTGAGCCGAGGATGGCACATGTGAAGGAAATTTTTTACAAAGGTTATATGGTGCTTTCATAAATGTGAGAAAATACTAGGATGTTTTGAGCCGCTTTTGATAAAGAATGCTCGGTGCATAAAGAAGGAAAATGGTTTTTTGTATCTGTATGAAATCATGTTCTGCGGTGTCATGGTGCTAATGAGGCACGAGTGGTTCCGTTCGTGTAGAGCGGGTGAATTGCAGCTGAATAAGAGTGAATGACTCTCGAGAATGATTTTACTATGTTAAAGATTTTGCATGTAACAATCAGGTGACTTATGTTTGTGTATGTGGCTAGAGACTGTGTTTTCATTAGAAAAGATCAAGACTTGTGGTATTTTATATTAATCATGGGATTCTATGTATCCGTATTTGGAAGGTAATGGTAACGAGTTCAGATTCGCAGGAAGTTCTTCAAGGTAAAGCTTTCTGGAATATTGTATTTTTGGGAGGCGTTCGAGAGGGTATTCAGTGGCCTATGGGTCTGAGATAGTGTGTTCTTATGTGAAAGTCTTGTGTGGTAACCTGGGCCGAGGTATTGTGGTGCTATAGCAAGGGAGAATATCAAATTAAAGACGAGCCGGGAAGGAAATTGGATAAAATGGAATAGCTTGATATTGAACCAAATCGGTATGGCAAGGATATGATTAATTATTTTATATGTTCGAGGTAATGAGCCTTACAGGTATTGTGCAGCAAAGCTTTAAGTGCTCGCAATTTGCTTAACTTGGTTGGGGTAGATGGATTCAGTCCTGGCAGTTTAGCTTGTGCAATGGAATTGGGAGAAAGAGTTCTTGATCTGTTTCACCGTGGTTTGAAAATGGGCATGTTATCCTAGTGTGGTATGGTCTGTGTGTTACGATATGGAGAATTGAGAATTGCGGGTTCAAGGCTTTGGTTCAGTTTATAATGGGAAATCATTAAATTCGTTAGTGGCACGGTCAGCTACAGGTGATAAAAGAGCCGATCTTCTGATGATTAAGGTGTTGTAAATTGATGATACGTCAGTAGCATTGCGACATTTTCTTGTTGGATCGACTGCGGATATTTGAGTTTGTTGACAACACATGAAATTTTGAATATCTTTCGTCGTATGAATGGATACTTGATGTATGTTATGTATTCGTACGGAGGAGTGTGGGATCAGGCATAGTGATTCATGTGTTATATGTATTGGAGACTAGAAGTTCTCGTGATCCGACCATGCGGTGGTTGGGGGTCGTGTGTAGCAACATTGTCTAGCCGTTGTTGGAATTGGAGGTCCAAATGGATCTTTCTTTGCGTGGTATGTTAAATTTGGGTTATGATATTTTATGACAGACTGGTTGTTCCAGGGTCATATGGTCTAGACTCATGTGTTATGGGCTATGTCAGGAAATGCCCCAGGCTGCGTGGCAAGGTACATCAGATTATGTTCTAGCAGGGTAGTTTGTATTCTAGAGACCAGCGGATAGCTGACAAACATTGCCTATTAATTTGGTCATTGTGGGAGATGTTAGTGTAGAGGTTTCTATCATTGAGTCAGTTCCGATATTGAGGGACTTTTCAAATGCCTTTCTTGCGGCCGGGCATGAGGCTATATTTGTTTATTGTAATGAGCAGATTTGACTCGATGTGTGTCTCATTTTATGAGATATGTGCGGATCGGGTGGCACGCCGCCACAGGTATGGTATTTGGATCAGTTGGCACGTCGCCACGGGTATATTATCTGAACCGGGTTGCTCGTCATAACAGTGTGATGTGGAGAATAGTTTCCTATATGTTACTTTGTATGCCTTGTTTCTTGGTTTGTGAGGAAAAAAATCTGTATTGGGTGTTGCTCGGGAAATAGCGCATTGGTTGTGTACTTTCAGGCTTAAATAGTGTATACTACTTGCTTCACCGTGGGTGTGATGGATTGCTTGGGTTCAGACCTCAATCTGTGCACGACAGTCTGTGTTGAGCATGTTGGCTTGAGGTGCTTCATGGGTAAGAGTGCTTGGATAGAATCGCGCGTTGTGGCAAGGCCACATGATGTTATGACCTTTTGAGGAAGATTCAGGTACTCTATTTCTATGATTTAAGATGGGACCTCAGTTCTGTGTTGTGATCGTACGGAGGAATTTGAATTACAGCTCTTTTGTTTGAGTTAGTTGTCATGGTTTGAGTGTGTTCAGATCATTTCATATTGGTGCTTTTGCTGAGGATTTTGTGGCTTAGGTCGGAGTTGGGCTGTCATATTACCAATGTGGCATGATGTAGTTGAGATAATCGTCGGGGTAATTAATGAGAACGAGCATATTTGATTTCAGCTTGTTAGAAAGGTAATATCGAGGTTTGGCTCCAAAATCTGTTGTAGTATCAGTCAGAAAGGAAATGGACTCATGAATGGGTGATTTTAGAGATGGGTTCTTTCTACCACGTGTTTCAGTTGCTGTTGGCAGTGTATAAAGGTGTTGGGACAAGACTTTAGCTAATATAAAGGTCTTTCTATCAGCATTTGGTTATTGTGGGCTACTATTGGGAATAGATGTCGTTGTCTCAAGTGTTTGGGTTGTGTAGAATATCATATGGTCTCACGTGGAGTGGCGAGTATGGGTTATTACAGTTGGATCGAGTTTATTCTGAGTATAGACGTGGGGTTCTGATCTGGTGCATGATTTTGGGAAGTGCAATGTGGTTTATGGTTTAGATGGACTGTGAAATTTCGGCCATATTGTGTTATCGTACCTATTTGAGATAGGGTGATGTTCGATCACCCCGAGGATATGTTTGGCAAGGTCATTCAGTTATTGGGTTGCTTCTAGTACAACTCTGGGTACACTCGAGGAAGAGCGTTTGTTTAAGTTGGGGAGGATGTGACGACATGACCCGTCGTCACGTGAGTTACCGCCCCGTTTTCCCTGTTTTTTATGCGTCTTCATGTATTATTATATGTGTTGGGTGAGTTTGAAGTGTTTCAGGTTGAATTCGGATAGAAATGAGACAAATAGTCTCTTTAACGAAAGTTTAAGTTGGAAAAGTCAACCGGATGTTTACTTATGAATTATAGGGTTCGGAATGGATTTTCGATTATTCGGCTAGTTTCGCGACGTGATTTATGACTTTGGAGTGATATCGGAATTTAATTTGGAGTTCCGGTGTATAATTTGGCTTGAATTGGCTAAGTTTGAATTTTGGCGGATTCCGGTTGATAGGTGAGAACTTGATCCGACGGTCGAAATAGAATTCCGACAGTTGCAGTAGCTCCATTAGGTGATTTCTGATATGTTTGCAAATTTTCAGATCATTCGGAGGTGTTTAGGTCGGGTTTTGGATCAAATGCAAGTTTCGGAAGTTTTAGTTTAACTTAGGCTTGAATCCGTGGGATTTTGATGATTTTTGATGTTTATGATAGTGTTTTTATGCTTCGATCAAGTTTAAATGAGGTATTAGAACATACTTACGCTTTTGGTTGAGGTCCCGAGGGCCTCGGGATTATTTCGGGTGGTCAACGGGTAATTTTGGAAGGTTTTGAACTGCTGATTGCTGGTATCTGGTGTTTTCCTTCGCGTTCGCGAGGTCCCATCGCGTTCACGAAGCAGAAATTGGCTTCTGGGACTTTTGGTCTTCGCGTTCGCGGAGATGGAATTGCCATATGGGACTTTTGCTATCACGACCCAAAATCCTGGTCATGACGGCGCCCAGCACACTACTAGACAAGCCGGACCATTATTCACACTTAACCCAATTTGTCAAAAATAGCGAATAGAAATATCGATGAATTCAAAATCAAGTACTAAAGAGTTTAACAAAATACACAACACAATCTCACTAGGACCCGATGTCACGAATATGACCCTCCAGAATACAGATTATCACCTTGATACATAGTTATCCAAATTATGCAAATACTGAAATAAAAAGGATATGATATGAGGGAAGAAATCAATGCTGCGAATGCCGTGCAGCTACCTTGATACTCCCGAAATGCTGGATCCGATGATCAACTGGATCTATTGTGCCTGAGACTGTCCTAGATCTGCACACAAGGTGCAGGGAGTAAAGTGAGTACTCCGACCCAGTGAGTAAAACAATAAAATACAGTCCGAAGATAATAAACACAGTAAATACACAAGGTAAGCTAAAATGCTATAAACTGCAACATATAGAACTGAGCATCTAAACAACACCATAGATACAAATACATGAAAGTAATGCAATGCATATGATGGTACATCTCAGTACCAACTACGGCGTGCAGCCCGAGCCATCCATATTTATTTATCGTCAATGGCTCTCACTTGGGTGAATATAGACTCCGTAGGGGCTCCTATAGCCCAAGCGCAATATACTGGTCAGTCAATGTTACATTACCGATAAGCCAGTGTTACCTGACCAATTTATATCATACAATGCCATTGTCATCACTGTTCCAAGTATAACATACAATGTCATTGTTACCACTGTTTCAAGTTTATATATTACAGTGTCATTGTTACCGTTGTTTCAAGTATATATATTACAGTGTCATTGTTACCACTGTTTTTAGTCACCTTAGTATCAGTCCAGAAAATAATATAGTAAGTCCCTTGGGCATTTAGAAAATAGAAGTTTCCAGCCCGAAATGAATTTAAATTATCTTTTGAGTTTTCAACACTTCGAATTATGGCTAAGTTTGCAAAACACTATTTAAAACCTTGGACTGAAACCAAATGGTATGCATATCATGCTAAAGCAGTAAGATCGATCCCCGAAGGATTTTCCAGTCGGCACATGTCCCTAAACATGGCATCAAGCCCAGTAATTATTAATAAAGTATGTGTATCAATCTCCAGTATAGTATAAATATCACACGGGATGAACCAAGTCGCGATCCCCAGTAGTATCCGACCCCGCACTTGTTATAGAGTGTGTGTCACGCCTCAATATAGCGTTACGATGTGAAATTTCAGGGTTTCAAACCCTCAGAACAACATTTACATCTATTACTCACCTCTAGCCCGCCAAGGACTACTCCGTGATGCCCTTTCCTTTCGTATCGACCTCCTGATGCGTCGAATCTGGCCAAAACCACAACAAATACATTATAATAGGCTAAGGGGATATAACCCAATTGAAAAGACTCAAAAAATATCGAAATTCGCAAAACCCGAGCCCCGGGCTCACTTCTTGAAAAAATACGAAAGTTATATCACCGGATTCCTCGTCTCGCACAAGTCCGTACATATAAAGTTTACCAAAATCGGAATTCATTTGACCCCTCAAATCATCAAATCATATTTTCAAATCCCTAGGCCAAAATCCTTAATTTCTCTACAATTTTCATGCTCAAATCCATACATAATTGATGTACTTAACTCAAAATAGGCGGGGATAACTTACATTCACATTGATGATGAAAATCCCCTCTTGAAGCTCTCCAAAAATCGTCCACACCTTGAAGAAACGGAGAAAAATGAGCTAACTCCGTGTATAAAACAATCTGTTTGTGCTTCGTCGAGTTGTACCTTGCACTTGAGCTATACAAGTTGTACATCGCATTGCTCCAGCAGTCATTTCCATTGATCATCACTTCCACTACAGATGTCTATATTGCGATTTATTTAGCTTTCTGGATACTAGACACGAAGGTCTACAACTTTCATGTTTTGCACGTTTTCCGATTCCTTATAGATAACAAGATATGAGCTTCCAAAGTAGCTTCCCCGAAAGCAAATTCTGGAAAATGAGCTCCACAAGTCATTTTCAATTGACCATAACATTCGCTACAGATGACCAAATTGTGATTTATTTAGCTTTATGGAAACTAGACACGAAGGCTACAACTTTTGTGTTTTGAACATTTTCTGATTCCGTGTAGACAAAAGGATATAGGCCTCTCAATTAAGCAACTTTAGCTGTCCAAGACTATTTAACAGCAGAAATTTCTGCAATTTTGTTTCTTTTCTTTTTGGTCCGAATTTCATTCTGACCTTCCGAAAGCCACCCGAGGCCCTTGGGGCCTTAACCAATTATATCCACATGTCCCACAATATTATTCAAACTTGTTCCAATCTTCAAAATACCCAAAATAACACACAAACATCAAATCATCATCGGATTCAAGCCTATGAATCTCAAGAACTTCCAAATTGCACATCCGATGCCGAAACACGTCAAAACTAGTCCAAATGACCTCAAATTTTTCAGAAAAGTCCAAAACAATATAACAAAGCTGCAACAACTTTTAGAATTCCATTCCGACCCTCGGATCAAAATCTCACCTATCAACCGGAATTCGCCAAAATACTAACTTTGCCTATTCAAGCTTAATTCTACACCGGTCATTTCGAGGTCTTTTACTCAAAATTCCAATCCTAGTTCATTTCTTCAATTTTAAGCTTTCAAAATGAGAATTTCCATTTAGATTTGACTCCAAACTTCCTGAATTTTAATTCTGACCATACACACAAGTCAATATACCTGAGATGAAGCTGCTTATAGCCTCAAACTACTGAATGACGCACCGGAGCTCAAAACGACCAGTCGGATCGCTACAATATCCCCCACTTAAACATACGTTCGTCCTCGAACGTGCTGTGAACTACATTGAAGCAGTCTGAAATCACTCGTTTAACACATCATGCACCTTCCCGTGCTACCACTACTCAGTTGAGCATATTAGCTCGATAATTCTGTGGATCTACTTATTTATTCAAGCAAATAAGCCATTAGGCCCAATTCCAACATCCTGAATTTCTTGCCAAGCATGTTTCCATGATACGACCACCATATCAATCTCCCTACTTTGTACCCAAACATGACTGTATAACTTTGCTGAATTCACACTTTGCATCAGTTTACTCATAGGACAACAATATCATTCTTTAAACATAATAGTCAAAATTCCACAAATCTGATGCTCCCATTGCATGTCATGACCTCCACAGGTCTTGCTCTAGTTTTTTTTTCAACACCGATACGACTGAAGAGATGTGCCGAAATTCACAACCAACTGCTGAATCAACAATTCATTGGATCTACACTCTTGACAAGTTCCATTACCTTGTCCCAAACCAAATAATGATCTTTGCTCTATTATATACTTTATATAATCAGTTTGCACTGACCCTAAATCTAGTAACCTTGTCTCACCCAGTACGAACTGCTCAGGCAATAAGCTACCTCAGACATAATCAAAAATCCCACAAGATGCCACAATGTGCCAGTATCATATCAATTCGAATGTGATATAAAAGGAAGGCGAACTTTAGAAGGAACTACTTAACTCACACACTAACATAGACTTCCTTAGAAAAGAAAGAAACACAAACATACAAAAGCAAATATGGGCACTGAACTGAACATCACACTGTTGCGGCGCGCAACCCAATCCAAACAACATACACATGGCGGCGTGCCACCCGATCCACATATAGAACTCACATAAGGAGATATACGTCGAGCTAAATAGCTCATCACATCAAAATACTGAATATCGGTCATAAACACACTAAGGTGAATAATATCATTCCCAAGGAAAAATATAACGCTATTGGCTACAAAATCAAGCACAATTGAGGTGCGATACATGATCTAAGTCTCAAGAGCCATCCTGCTCATATAACATCACTACTGAGCGGAAACTTAACACATAAGGAATTTACCAAGCCTTCTCACAACTCATACGACGCAATATATCTTTACATGAATTAACTAATCACGAAATAAGACCGCAACTATCATTCCATAAAGAGCACATTGTTGAAATAAACACAACTGGCCTGACTTAAGGCTCACTTCCACATTTAAATCTATCCTCCAACCTCAGGTCGATCCTGATCGTGCCAAGCTAGGCCAATAATCTTTCACAGGTCCATAACCCAGTAAACAGAGTACCCTCCAGGCAAAAATTCTCAAATGGATGATATTACCAAAATCCTCATACTTGGTTTAAATTTCTAATTAATCAAGTGACTACATGTCATACTTATACAATCTTCCCGTAGGACAAGCTCCCACCATCTTCCGAAATAATTAACGGGCCTGCACATTCAAACCACCGGCTGCACTAACACTGAAAAGCAATCAGGAATCCCTAACAAGAATGCAAGGCCTTTCTCACAGAACACCGATCTCAGGTGATACTGACGCCAATGCCATCTTAATCAAAATACTGAAACTCCTTTCTTGCTCATCCAAGCTCTTGACATCACATTCATTGACCAAACTGCGACATAGTGCTTACTTCAAATTTCATACCACTCACTGCACCTCACGTGTTGATATACGATAGACACGATCTCCATCACAACTCTAGAACCGACAATAGGCTAATACTTGATCACATAAGACTTTCCATTTAACTCACTTCAGGAGAACTATAGCAACATACAGGTGAATCCTCATAACCGTCGAATATGCCAATCTCTATGTAGTGGTCCAAGACACCATAACCCTTTCTGAGATTCGCCTACTCATAACACGCCCTAACAGAAGAATGATTCAGAATAACATAAATCACTGTAGACAAGCCTCACACGCACCGCCAAAAGTCACATGCATAACTCGATCACGCTGAGCAAACCGATCATTGACACCAATATGCCAACTCAACTATGGCTAATCAATCTACTTCCTTCCAATTTATCCTTGATTGCCTTAGAAATAATAATATCTCCCTTCAACACCTAACTTATTCAAACTGCACTCACCCCGAGTGACCTTAAATCATCGACCATGCTATCTCAAAAACCATGACCATTTAATGCTCTCAAATTCTACACCGCAAGTAAAAACATCATACAACATTCTGTGTTTTTCTTCATAAGATGCTTTAGAAGCTTGACTCTTAACCGTGCTTATAGACTAAAAATCATTAAACACCACACTTTACCTCTTAAATTCACTAGGGCCGCTATTGAGAGACACCCGCTCTAACTTGGCCCCGAATGCAACCAACTCTACTAAATTTTATCACATATGAATACCCTTTTGATAAAGCAACCAGAGGGATCACTTCCCTCTAAGCCTGCACCTATACGAGTCATAAATCACGAATCTTTCCTCAAGTCTGAACATGAGCCAATGAGGCTAACCATAGCATGCATTCAACAATTTCATTTACCCAAATTACCATCCATGGTCATTTTCCATAGCTGCAATAACCCATCAATATGCTAATAACCAAAATTCACGCAGGTAATTAACTATGCAACCTAATTGTAAGCGGTAGGACTCTTCCACTTAGCTTAAAGCTACTATTACATGACTATTGAACACATTGGAATCATTCTCTCAAGTCATTTACTCTTATTCAAACGGCAATTCACCTGATCCAACAAACATAGCCATTCGTGCCTCATTAGCTCTCTGACACCGCAGCGTATGACCTCATTCCAATACAAACAAACATCTTCCCACTCCATGCACCGAGCATTCTTTACCAATGACAGCTTAAGACATACCGTGAGTCTCACACATCTATGAAGCACCATGTAGCCTTTTCCAAAGTTCTCCCTCACCCGTGCCATCTTTGAACCAATTTCCGCAACGAGAGCTGATTCGCCAGCATGCCTCGAATCGGAACCAACATAGCACATGACCGTACAATTATCTAATCAGTAGTAAACTCCCCAACTTGGCTCTAAGCCATAAATCACAACACATATACTCTGCTGCTATGTAATACCATGGTGAGATTAAACTGACTCCTTCATAAGCTTGTGAAAACACGAATCACCAAAAATTTTAACTCTTCTGTAAAAAAACAATTTTTGAAAAATTTCGACAGAGTTTCCTTTGTAATTGGGCCTAACCACCTGCCAGAGAATCACCAAAACTATCCAAACAATACATCCACAACTTGACAAAGCATCACAATAAAAATCAAATACTTAATATTCCACCTATCATCCAGCAGGTCTCTATCATCACTTCCAAGTCATATAGATACATCTCGCAGTTGTAACATACTCATCAGGTAGCTATCCATCCATCATTCCTACTAATAGGGACAACACCGAACATATAATTTCAAAACACTTGCTCACATAATCAGCACCTCGGTGCTAAAGACATAGGCAAAGATCCCGCCTCAAGTCCTCCAGACTGGCCTAACATCAAACTCATAGAGATTAAACCTCGCCCCTCGATCGGGGAATTACAAGCCATCAAGGCATATCTAATACTGAGCATTCGTTCGCACATACGAATATGTGAAAGAACTATAAAAGTTACTTTTTCAAGCTGAATAAGGACGCACGATAAGATTTCAAGAATGTGAAGTTTTCCTAAAGGTTCTATAGCCTCTCGGGGATAAGCATAGACTTCTTTGTACCTATCCGCGAGACTCTACTAAATCGGCTCATGACTCGTGAGACCAAGTAACCTACGCTCTGATAGGAACTTGTCACGACCCAAAATCCCGGTCGTGATGGCGCCCAGTACACTACTAGACAAGCCCGACCATTATTCACACTTAACCCAATTTGTCAAAAATAGCGGATAGAAATATCGATGAATTCAAAATCATATACTGAATAGTTTAACAAAATACACAACACAGCCTCAGTAGGACCTGGTGTCACGAATATGAGCCTCTAGAATACCGATTATCACCCTGATACATAGTGTATCCAAATTATGGAAATACGGAAATAAAAAGGATAGGATATGATGGAAGAAATCAATGTTGCGAACGCCGTGCACCTACCTTGATACTTCCTAAATGCAGGATCCGATGATCAACTAGATCTACTGTGCCTGAGACTGCCCTGGATCTGCACACAAGGTGCAGGGAGTAAAGTGAGTACTCCGACCCAGTGAGTAATACAATAAAATACAACTCTGAAGATAAGAAATAACAGTAAATACACAAGGTAAGCTAAAATCCGATATACTGCAACATATGGAACTAAGCAGCTAAAAACAATATAGATACAAATACATGAATGCAATACAATGCATATGATGGTACATTTCAGTGCCCACTGCGGCGTGCAGCCCGAGCCATCCATATTTATTTATCGTCGACGGCACTCACTAGGGGTGTGTACAGACTCCGGAGGGGCTCCTATAGCCCAAGCTCAATATACTGGTCAGTCAATGTTACCTGACCGGTCAGCCAATGTTACATGACCAATTTATATCATACAGTGCCATTGTTACCACTGTACCAAGTATAACATACACTATCATTATTACCACTGTTTCAAGTATATATAGTATAGTGTCATTGTTACTACTGTTTCAAGTATATATATTACAGTGTCATTGTTACCACTGTTTCACGTCAACTTATTATCAGTCCAGAAAATAATATAGTAAGCCCCTTGGGTATTTACAAAATAGACGTTTTCAGCCTGAAATGCATTTAAATTATCTTTTGAGTTTTCAACACATAAAATTATGGCTAAGTTTTAAAAACAGTATTTAAAACCTTTGACTGAAACCAAATGATATGCAAATCATGCTAAAACACTAATATCGATACCCGAAGGATATTCCAATAGGCACATGGCCCCAAACATGGCATCAAGCTCAGTAAATATCAATAAAGTATGTGTATCAATCACAAGTATAGTATAAATATCACACGGGATGGACCAAGTCGCGATCCCCAATAGTATACAAGTTGTACATCACATTGCTCCAGCCGTCATTTCCCGTCAATCATAACTTTCACTGCAGATGACCATATTGCGATATATTTAGTGTTCGGGAAACTAGAAACAAAGGTCTACAACTTTCGTGTTTTGCACTTCTTTAGATTCCTTATAGATTACAAGATATGACCTTCCAAAGTAGCCTCCCCGAAAGCAAATTTTGAAAAATGAGCTCCACTAGTCATTTTCAATCGACCATAACATTCACTAAAGATGTTCAAATAACAATTTCTTTCGCTTTCTGGAAACCAAACACAAACGGCTACAACTTTCATGTTTTGAACTCTTTCTGATTCCTTGTAGATAAAATGATATAGGCCACTGAATTAAGCAACGTTTGCTGTCCAAGACAGCTTAACAACAGAAATTTCTGCAATTTGTTTCTTTTCTTTTTGGTCCGAATTTCATTCTGTTAACCTTCCAAAATTTACCCGAGGCCCTCTGGACCTTAAACAATTATATCAACATGTCCCACAATATTATTCAAACTTATTCCAACCTTCAAAACACCCAAAATAACACCAAAAACATCAAATCATCATCGGATGAGCCTATGAATCTCAAGAACTTCCAAATTCCACATCCGATGCCGAAACACGTCAAAGCTAGTCCGAATGACCTTAAATTTTGCTGACTCCATAATGATGTAACGAAGCTACAACAACTTCAGAATTCTATTCCGACCCTCGGATCAAAATCTCACCTATCAACCGAAATTCTCCAAAATACTAACTTTGCCGATTCAATCTTAATTCTATACCGGTCATCACAAAAATATTCCGGACACACTCATAAGTCCCAAATCACCTAACGAAGCTATCCGATTCATAAAATTTTGCATTTCGAGCACTCTAACACATAAGTTAATATCTGGTTGACTTTTCCAACTTAAACTTCCTTAAAAGAGACTAAGTGTCTCAAACCTTACCAAAATTATTTCGGAATGACTTCAAATTTTGCACGGAAGTCACATTCAACATTACAGACTTGCCCCAGCTTTCAGAATTTCATTCCGACTCCAATATCAAAATTTCCACTTCCGGTCGAATTTTCTCAAAAACCTTCAAATTTCTATATTTAGCCAAACGACTCCAAAATGACCTACGGACGTCCGAATTCTCTTCGATCATGCTCCTAATCAAGAATCACCATACGGAGCAAATCCTAGTCTTGGAATTCCAAATGGAGATCAATCACACTGAAATGCATTTTAAGCCAAACTGAAGCAATTTATACTAAAATGCTATCTTCCACAATAATCGCCAAAACACTCCCGGGGTATCCAAAACCTGATCCCGACATACGTCCAAGTCCGAAATAATCATACAACCCTGCTGGAACATTTGGATCCCAATTCCGAGGTCGTTTACTCAAAATTCCAATCCTAGTTCATTTCTACAATTTTAAGCTTTCAAAATGAGAATTTCCATTTAGATTTGACTCCAAACTTCCTGAATTTGAATTCTGACCACACATACAAGTCAATATACCTAAGATGAAGCTGCTCATGGCCTCAAACTGCTGAATGACGCGCCGGAGCACAAAATGACTAGTCGGGTTGTAACATTTGCGCTTCGCGTTCGCGACTGTGCTTCGCATTCGCTAAGAAGGAACTTTCTGTCGCGCAGGTCCAACTTAGGATGCTCATATATTTTGATCCACAAAGAATTTGGGGTTGATATAAAAAACTAATGTTCTAGGTCTTTAAATCTAGTTTTCTGAAACATATTATAATAGCAATTTGGACATTTGTAGCAAACGTTATTATCATTTTACTAGAGGATGTCCGAGAAGAGTTTTAAAAATGATTTCTTGGAAATTTGTTCTTCGCGAACGCGAAGAACAAATACCTGCGCAGCATATCAAAGTCCAAACTCGTCTCACTCTTTCATTTTTTGACCAAGGTAGCTCGGTTGAGGCGACTTTTCGAGTGATTTTCAAGGAAAACACCGGGGTAAGTGTTCTTAACTCAATTTTGGTTGTATAACTAGAATCTATTGCAAGATTTGGTGTTTAATTTGAGGATTTTTGATGGAAAGGGTGGAAACCCTCTTGGTTAGAATCACCAAATCGAGGGGTGAAATGAACCTCGATTTTTGTAAATTTTATATGTACGGACTCGTGGCGAGACAAGGTTCTGAAAATGTGAGTTTCGTAATTTTTAGAGAAGTGGGCCCGGGGCTCGGGTTTTGCCAACTTTGTGGTTTTGGGTGTATTTCAATTGTTTTCTATTGGGTATTGTCCCATTTGCATATTGTGATGTATTCGCCAGTTTTTGGCTAGATTCGACGCGCATGGAGGCCAATTTGCGGGGCAAAGGCGTCGCGAACTTGAGATTTCACCGGTTCGAGGTGAGTAATACTTGGAAATTATATACTGACGGTTTGAAACCCCGGATTTGCACATCTTAGTGTTGTATTATGGTGACTTGCACGCTGTACCGGAGCGTAGGGCAGAGCACCATTGGGGATTGTGACTTGGTCCGTCCCGGTTGTTGGTTTTACCGCGAAATTGCAAATGATTTATTGTTATAATTATGACTTGGGCTCATTGCCATTCTTGGGGCTTATTGCCGATTATTTGAAATCCTGGTATATCATATTGTGACGCCATATGAGGCGAGACGCACGCTCCATGGCTAGTGCGGGGTCATATATGTGGGAAATTGTGACTCGGTTCAATTCGAGGGATGAATTATACTATAATGGCATTTGTTTCACACCCTATATTGATGTTATCTGGGCTTGATGCCATGTTTGGGGCCCTGTGCCGACTTGTAAAATCTTGTAAGGATTGATATTTCAGAGTTAGCATGATTTGCATACTATTTGCATTCAGTCCAGGGGTTTTAACACTACTTTGTCAAACTCATCCAAAATTCTATGTTTTGAAAACACAAGATTCTTAAATGATATTTCGAGCTGACGATCGTTATTTCACTATTTTCTGGACTGTATATTATTCTTGGAATGATGGTAACTATTGGCACTATGTATTGAAATGGAAATGGTGGTAACTATTGGCACTTTGTGTTAAAATGGAAACGGTGGTAACTATTGGCACCGTGTATTGAAATGGAAACGGTGGTAACTATTGGAACCGTGTGTTGAAATGGAAGCATTGGTAACTATTGACAGCGTGTATTGTAATGGAAACAGTGGTAGCTACTGCACTGTATGATATTGCGCTTGGGCTGAAGGAGCCCCTCCGGAGTCTAAACCCCCACAGTGAGCGCCGTCGACGTCAAAATCATATCCATGGTTGGCTCGAGCTGCATTCCGCAGTGTATTCATGTGCATTGCATTCATGCATTTACTCTTGTTTGAAATACGTGGCACGACATTTAGCACTCATATATCATTGGCATATATACTATTACTTGCCTTGTTGACCAGATACCCTGGTGTTATATGTTAAGGAGTGCTGAGCCGAGAGGTTGATGTTGGATATTGTGAGTCGATATTGAGCTCGAGGGGCAGGTTTCTGACTACTTCCTAATTGTGTAAATTACCTTTGAATTTTTTGAAAAAGCATATTTTCAAAAGAGATTTTTGAACAGAACTTGGGATTTTCTAAAGGAATTTTTCACAGTATTTTGATTTTGTTTTTCTCAAAAAAGGGTTGTACTGTTCCTTATAGCATTTTGTGTGTCCATACGCGTTTTCTTATCTCTCAGGTATTATTCTTTCTTATTACCACTGAGTGGAAGTACTCACTTTACTCCCTGCACCTTATGTGTAGTTGCATGTATTGTTTACCCGGTAGCGGGTTGTTAGCAGGACCGAGGGCCATATTATTGTAGCTGAGCAAGGTGACCGCCAGCGTTCGCGGCACCGTATTCCGACTTTGAGTTCATGTTTTTCTTTGTATATATATTTTGTTGGCACAATAATAGTGTCCCTACTCATTAGATGCTCGTGACTTGTGACACCCATGTCGGGTTGTATTTGAATGAAATTCATAGTTAAATGCCATTCAGTAGTCTTTCTATTTATTTGTGTTTGATAGATGCTTAAAAGGGATATTTGGGGTTGTTGGCTGGCCTTGTCTTCACGAGAGGCGCCATCACAACCGACTATGGAATTAGGGCCGTGACACACAGTTACACCAGTATTTAACTCAAGTGAATACCTGGATTAGAAAAATAATATATGAGAAGAAAAGGATCAGCAGTAGCAAAGCAACAATAGCAAACAGCAACAGCAATAGCAAATTGAAAACTCAGGGACAGATTTTAAAACCAACAGAGATGATTCCACATCCAATAAACATATTCAAAAATAATCCATTAGCAACATCAATATTAGAAACCCAAGCAGGAACCCAAGAATTCAATCCGAAAATCAGTAGTGCCAAATGCAAACCACAGAAGCAGTAACAGTGTTCTGATTTTTAGCATTAAATAAAGACTTCACTTGCAGTTTTTAATTCTCAAAGACTGAATCTGAAATATTTTATTTCCCTCTAGTACTGAAAATATTTTTTCTCTCTAAAATCCCCCCCTTAAGTGACAAAATGACTTCTAATTTATCACTCAAGCAAGACTCTTTCTCCCTTTTCCTTCAATTATTATTCTTCCCCTTTTATTATTACCTACTATTTCTAATTCTCAATCAGCAAAGCAGTCAAACGTGGACCCCACCATCCACTCTCTTTTTACTTTAATCATTATGCTCCCCACATGTTTTCCCACTATTTTTAAATGATTCTTTATATTTCAATTCCAAAAACACTCCCAAAATTATTGAAATTACTACTCTACCCCCATCAGCTATATCCAATTCACGTAAATCAATTAACCAAAATATAGCAACTATAACCAATTCTTAATAAAATTCAACCAACAATTCAAACTAAATTATGAAAAACAAAGAACAAAAATTATCTTGACTGAATAAAATTTTTAACAACAAAATGTATTTTCATATTCAACAACAATAACAAGCAAGTATATTCAAATCACTAAACTCAAATTCAAATTAAATTAAATAGATCAAGCAAACGAATTCAATTCACTAAACTCAATAATAAATTAAACTTTAAATTAAATCTAACAATATTGCAACCAAGATGAAAGACTAACATACTTCTACATTAAAACTAAAAAAATAAAAACAAACTGAAGAAATAAGCAAGAAAATGATAAACATGAATCAAGAAAATAATCAAACATATACTGATTCTAGATATGAAAATATCAAATAAAAATACGGACAGAAATGAAACTTAAACCAACTAATCGGATGGAAACAACGACGAAATCGAACGAAAACAAATATGCCCGGGAAATTTGAAACCCAAAATAACTCGAATCTGCCCGAAATCTCAACAATGATTTCGAAAAATCCACGACCAACTTGGAAATATATATATATATATATATATATATATATATATATATATATATATATATATATATATATATATATATATATATATATATATACACACACACACACACACACATACACACACGGAGACGAGGGTGGGGTTTGGACTGCCCGAGGGTTATTTGGTTGAGGTTGTTCAGGCGTGACTGTGTGACGATAAGGATATGAAGCCATGGATGTTTGAAGAAGGAGCAGTAGCGGGTTGGAGGGAGTTCGTGCGCTAGAGGGTGAAGACGAAGATGACGGTGGAGGAAGTCGACGGGAATGGGAGCTGGTCGCTGGTCAGCGACATCAGAAGGAGAACGTGAAGCAACATCATCAACGACGGACTGAATCTTGTTGTGCTCGGATGGACTGAAGCTGCTCGGATAGACTTACGCTGCTCGGATAGAGCTGGAACAAAGACCTGGTCGTGACTGGAGCAGCAGTGAAACATCGACTGGTTCGTGGTCGACGAGAAGGGTGATGACGACAGATTATGGTGGCTAGCTGGGTGGTTTAGGGTTTGGGGGTGGTTTGGAGAAGATGAGTAGAATGGGGGTGGGTGCTTAAGTGTGGCTGCTAAAAATGTATGTTGGGTTTTAGGTCTAGGTTTAAATTTTAGGTGGGGAAGTGGGTCGGGTTATGGGTTTGTTGGATTGGGTTGTTGAGTGTTTTGGGTCATGGGGTGTGGGATTGGTATTATTTTGGGTTGGGTACAAGTGTTTTTGGCCTAATTTTAATACCGAAAATTGGCCCAATCCGAGTTTGTTCCTATTTCTTGCTCTCTTTTCTTTTAATTAATAAAAATAAAATTCTAAATTAAGTTATAAGCTAAATTAACTCAAAAATACTAATTAACTTCTAACAACAATTATCATACACGATTAAACACCAATAAAATAAAATTGCACAATTTTGACATTGAGTTGCTGGTTTTTCATCTGATGAAGACGATCAAGAAGATGATCAGAATAGTGGAGGAGAGGACATTGATGATACAATAAAATTTCATAGGAAACCTGCCACATCGACCAATCTGAATTGTCGTGCATCTGCTGCAACTGCAGGAAACCTCAACGACAAGTTGAACCATAATGCCCCAGTTTTTTTTCAAGAAATACTGAAAAAGCATTTATTTCAGATGCTGCAACACCAAAGGTCGAACAAACAACAGGAGATAATATCCAACTAAACCAACACTCAGTTGAAAATGCTGCTGCTGATCGAAACAGAACAGTGATGCCATCAAATGTGTAGAATCAGCTTGTAACAACTGAACTAGTCATTGCTTTGGAGGAGAGGAAACTTGTTGATGGAGCGAGGCAACCGTTGGATTCGAGTCATATTTTACAGCAGCAGCAAGGGGATTCATCTAACTCGCCTTCTGCTGATTGCAACACAACAGCATTTTCAAAGGCGGGGCAGCACCAGATCGTAACCACTACTCCAGTGTTCTCATTAGAGGAAAGACAACTCTTGGATGCGATGCTAAGTACAGATCCACTAAACGCTTTAAGTCTTGATAATTCCAGTACGGGTCGTGGGAACATGAGCAGGAATAAATCGCAAAAACAACGAGAAAACAAGGCAGTTTTAAATAATGTACAAGCTGAAAAAACATTGATAACACAAGGCGATTTTCAAGAGACGCCAAATCCAATATTGACAGGTAGACATATATATGAAGAAGGGGAGGAAGATGATATCTTAAAGAAATGCCGCGCAAAAGCTTCAAGAAAAGGTGATTTGTCACCAATGCATACTGAAAGAAGTAATAAGTCGCGTGCAAGGGATAAAAGTTGGGACGGCAGGGTGATTGAAGACGCAAACATAAGGAGGCCCCAATGAGAAATGCAAAACAAAAACAACTCACTCAATCAATATCTACAAAGTCCAATTGCTTGAAAAAAAAACATGAATTTTGAAGTCTTTTTGAAAATATTTGTGGACGAAGACATCAATTTACAAATGGAAGTATTCTCAATTTTAGAGGAAAGAGAGCACCATGGTGGTTTCTTCATCATTTTATTTTACAATCTCATTTGTCTTATAATATGTAATTTCATTACAGCGTACGTTATAAACTCTGTGATGATCAGTCAATTCTTAGTTCTTGCTAGCTCTTTCTTTTTACATGCTTGCTAGTAGGTGAGGCTTTTATCTGCCTCAATAGGATTAGTAGGATAAGGTTTACGCTGGGTGTGTTATATGGGTAACAACACCAGTGCTACCCCTTATTTTATCTTTTCCTAATTGTTGTAATTTTATTCTTCAATTTTAATGAATTCTAGCCCTAGGTGATTGCCTAGTGGATTGCCAAAAAAATGCTAAAAATGTAAAAGATTTATATTTTTTTGTGATTTTTTTGTAAAACAAACTTAATAATCCTAATTGTAGAATTAAATACTAAATGCAAATGCGATATATTTTTGTATTTTTATCAATTTTACAAAATAAACATGCGCATACAAATGCAAATAATACAAGAAAAATAACACAAAATTCAAAACAATTGCAAGCAAACTAAAAATTGTTTTATTTTGAATTTTCTGGGAGTAATCATATATATGGAAAAAATCACGTGGTCACATATGCTACGGGCCGCTCGACCATCGTCACTGCACACTTTACATTTCTATTTTAGCGGGCCATCGACCTCGGCATGATTTGTGCATGATTGTGCTGTTATCTTGAACTTATTTGAGTTGTTTCATGCCTCACTATGGCTCGAGTTCATATTGTTAATAATAATAAGAAATCTAAAGAAATTTTTTATGAAAGAATTATATGTTGACTTATTTCCTCTATCTGGATTATAACCATTTTTATAAAATAAATCCACTGTTTAATATAATTAATATGGATAAATAATCATTGGACTACTAGTGAGTGTCAAGTTGACCATCTCGTCTCTACCCCTTCGGGATTAGGCGCGATACTCACTGGGTACACATTATTTTTATACTCATACTACACTTGTTGTGCATTTTGTTGCACATGTATATATGACTCTAGTAGTCTATTGGGCACAGCAGCGCGGATGATTTTGGGACTAGATGAGCTGCATTATTCGAGATGGCCGCAACCAGGATAGTCCCTTCTGGTGTATTGTATTTACTTTCATCCACTCTATTCCGGACGCAGGTTGTATATTATTTTTTTAATCAGTAGATGCTCATGCACTTGTGACAGTTCTGGGATGATTTAGAGTATTGTATTAATTGCTTCACTTTTAAATTTGATTTGAAAATTTTATCCTTTAAATTTCTAAACATGGAAGAAAAATCCTATATTTTAAAGGTATTAAAAGTGAGATTTAATTATACTAAAAGTACAAAAATATTCTGCCTATTATTTCCTCTAATAGTCTACAATATAGATTTATTTCTGTAGGTAAGAAAACTTTCCTTAAGCATGCAATAGAGAACTTTGCCTGAGTTGTAAAGAACATGTAACTTATGATGAATATGTTTTTTTATTGGAACAACAACATTACAACTATGTCAGTAAATGACATAAAATCTTCATGAGAATTAATATTTGTATAGTATGCATTTCATCTGAGACTTAAAATTATTCAATAGATTCTACTTATAAGGATTAGACATTTTCTAGATCTTGGTTATCCATGTGAATCGTAATTTATACATCAACCAACATGAGTGACTTGCTCATATTCTTATACACTTCTGATCCTAAGTACATCATGACAAAAGGTGATATCTTAATCTATGAATTAGACATATGTTTAACTGCTTTTATTTTGTAATCATAACTCGAGACAAAAATATCTATATTTTCTGGTGCACTAAACCATTTAAAGCCAAGTACTTCGATAGCAATATACATATGTTTCCAATATCTCCCTCTGCTTTACTTTTTTTCCTTTAAAATGATCTGCGTACCGTGTGGATGAGTATACTATTTTTAATTAATGCTAAGCAATTATAAACAGACCAATTTGCTCTTTTCAATGTCATAGTTTTTTTGGATTAACTAATTTTATGAGTACCTTTTGAAGAAATTTAAAGAATAGTGAAAAGGGGAAAATAACCTGTGAGACTGAAAACTATGTCGAGAAAATAGATGTTTGATTAATTTTTTCATCTTCCTTTCCCTTAGCTTATTTATTATTCTCTAATTATGGTGGAGACTTAGGAAAATGACAAATTGGATTATTATTTGTACAAGTAAGTATTGTCCTAAATTTTGTACCACGTTGAACCAACGGTCTCTCATCGATGAATTCGCCGGCATAACCCATCGTCCCCGGCCAATTGTAAGGTTATTGAGGGTGTATTTGATATAACGGAAAATATTTTCCAAGAAAATAATTTCTTGGAAAATAAATAGTAATTTTATTTATTTTTCATTTTTTGGTACGCAAATTAAGAAAAATTACTTCTCAAGACTATTCATATATTATCTAGATATAATAAACATGAAACCATAACCTTTCAAACCAACAACCTTCCGAACCCACATTTTTCATAAACGTTCGAACCATTAAACCTTCAAAACCGCGGAATTTCGAACCCGTAAACTTCCAAAAACATAAATCTCCCAACTCATAACTTTAAAACTTGTATTTGAACCTTTAAACTGATAAATAAAAACTAAAACTGAAAAATATATTAAAATAATATTTTTCGGGGGAGGGGAAGTGGGGGGGGGGGGGGGGCGAAAACAAAAATAAACAAAAATTAGAAATCACAAAAAAAGAAGGTAATTTTGGGGGGGGGGTGCGAAAAAACAAAAAACATAAATTTTAAATTGCAAAAAAAAAATATTAAAGTAAAAAAAATATTTTTTTTTGAGAGGGGGGTGTCAGTAAGAGCTGGGGTGGGTGTGATGGAGGGGTAATAGGGTGGGTGGTAATGGAAACTAATGAAATTTTAAAAAAGAATTAGAGAGAGGGGTGGGGTAGGGTGGGTTGGTGAGGGTGGGGAAGGTTGAGAATGAGTTTGGAAGAAATGGGTTCATCAGGAACTTCGAATTTTTGATCGGATCAAATTAAAATATACCAATTCGAATCCGTTCCGAAATTTAACAATAAACACAATTCGAAATCCGATCCAATCCAAAATTCGAAATCCAACATGGAATAGATCGGTTTGGGATTTTGAATATCCTATCCAAATAAACAACTCTAGTGTCCTGCATTTGCCAAGATGGATCGACATGCCCTTCAACATGTTAACCAAGAACAAAGAATCACATTCTAAAATCAAATGGTGATATCCCTGGTCGATGCACCATTTAACTTTAATAAATGGTGCTTTAGCCTCAGCTAAGTTACTACTACACCTTCCTAGTGGTTGTGTAAATGCCATAATCAAAATACCATAATAATTTCTAATAATGTCCCCGATCCCATATTTCCTTCTCTATCCCTACTACTATCCTTGTTAAGCTTAAACCAATTTGCAACTGGTTTAATCCATCATGGATCATGAGGAAGATTCTGAAAGCCAAAGAGAACTTTGAGAAAGTAGGTTACACCTACGAAGGCCTAATGCAGATGTAGACTTTCTCTATAAAATACATGTACCATACATTGCGAGGAGAATTCAACAAAGTTAGTTGGAGAAAATTGGTATGCAACAATGCAGGATGTTCTAGGTGGGTATTCACGCTAACATTGGTGGCTAATGGTAGGTTATACACAAAGGATAGATTGCTAAAATGGGGCATTGATAATTATCAAATATGTCCTTTATGTCACATGCAAATGAAACCATACAACATCTATTTTTTGAATATCAATATGTTGCTGAGTTATGGAAAAGGATGCTCAACGGGCAAGTTATCTACAGAAACATCTATGGTTGGTCTGAGGAACTACTCTGGGCACAGAACTGGGTGAGAAACAGAAGTGCAAAAGCAGAATTGTTCAAGATTGTGCTAGCAGGTTGTGTATATTTTGTGTGGCAGGAAAAGAATGCAAGAATATTTCAAGCCAAGTCTAGGAACAGTGAGATACTTAGCAAACTAATGATACAAAAAGTGCATTGTCGAAGCAACATGAAAATAGAGAAAATACTAAGTAGGTTGGACTACTATCTAAAATAATAGTTAGAATAGTAGAAGGATAATAGAAAGAGTGTATATAAGGGAGGAAGGGAAGTAAAGTAAACTTTGTAAAGGTTCTATCTTAATTGTAAATATTTTTTCCCTGGTCGTTTAATTACCAAAAAAAAGTCCATCTAACAATAGTAGCTTCAACAGTAGGAACAAGTGCATAAATTTGTTGGCAAATAACATCTATTTGGTTGCCCAAATCCTTCTTTAGATTTTCTGCAATAGACCATCTTAAGTGTGAGAGTATTTGATGGAGTATTATAGCCGCATAAAATCTAGAAGATCCATATCTGACTACATATCTCGCCTTTCATTCCTCTTAACAAATTATAGGAGTAATCCTCAGAATCTCATAATGAATAAAATTCTTGGGCTTCATTGATCACCATCTTAAAATTATCAATTTGATGGGAAAATCTTCCCATTTAATGTTTAAAGGATTGCTGTTTAACCAAAAAATCGATACTTTGGTCAAAGCTAGAAATTAAGAAGAATACCGGTTACTGATAATCAAGAAAGAAAATAAAAAAAGTCTTTGAAAGCAAATACAAAGCAAAGAAATAATATTATATTCAGGTAATGTCTCAATAGTATTTCGTGCCCTTACAGATGTGCAAACATTCTCCTTTTATAATCGATTCTAGGATAATATGTAATGCCTTTGTCTTAATGAGGCAATTATGAGAAAAAAATAACATTAAAAGAAACGTTACTCAATCATTTATATTAAATACAAATTCTCTAATGTATTTGACAGTTAATTTTGAATTTGGCCTCCTTTATTTTATCAGATTCATTCCTTTAATTCCTTCTGATCCTCGAGCTTTAAATGACTTGAATATTACGAGCCTCGTATTATTTGAATAACAACTCGTGCCTCTTTAAGTTTCTTCTCCCGTATCTGTTATTACTCGTGTCTCGTGGCTGATTATAATGCTTTGACCATTTGACTAATACACGTGTCATGATACGTCACCTTCAATATGTAAATTCAGTTTTTCCCAATACAGATATCCTCCCATTTTCCACTTATTTATCAATTAAATATTTGGAAAGTGGATCTCATTAAAAGGAAATTTTTTCCATCATTAATGTTATGACAACACTGACGCTTCAATTGTCTTTTCCATTTAATGCTTTTACAAACGTGTCATACTCCCACTAGTTCTGCAATTTTGTAGCCTTTTTCCGAGGCTTTTACGGCTCCACTATTCAGGAAGAGATAGTTACCTTTAATATAGTCTTTCCATCATTCCACTTCTTGCTTTTGACGGTTGTCTTCTTATATAAATTCAACCCTTTTTTCTCTTGTCTTCTTCTTCATAAAGTTTTTGCTAAGTACTTTTACTCTTTAACTTTATTTACTTCTTCTTTAATTTGTCCTTTCCACCATGTCATATTTAAACCATAACCTTAGAAGAGTCCCAATTCTGGATAGCTTTCCCAATGCAACTGTAAGACATAGAAGGGGTAGAGGAGGTAGACATCGTAGTCTAGGGTTTGTTCGTGGTGGTAGCTCTGGTTCCACTCCACCTTGTTCTAGTTCTGGCATTATTTCTATAACTTGAGGTTCTTTCACCCAAAAATCCTCTTCTAAAGGAAAATAACCTTCAGAGCCTCTTCATGAACCTTTGGTTGAGGAGATAGTGCCTAATGATCTATCTTTTGAGCATGATAGAAAATCTCTTCATAAACAGGTTGTTAGTTTAGATCATGCTGACACTTATCCCTCTCTGATTACTGAACCTTTGATCCATATTGTTCGAAGAGATTGCCGCTGGAGAAGTAATCTTCATATTGTAATCCTTAATCCAAATCAAAGAATATCTTCCTATAGGATTGGATTTTCTTTTGTTTATACTTACCCCTTCACTTTGGGATTTATTCCTGCTATTGACCCAGTAATACTTGATTTTTGCCATTTTTTCAAAGATTGTTTAGGACAATTTGGCCCACTTGTTTGGAGAACAGTGGCTTGTTTGAGGCATTTGTCAGTTAAGGCTGATGTTGATTTTACCTTCCCTCATCTTATTCATCTTTATTCCCCTAAGTTATTTCGCAATGGTGTATTTACCATAGCTGCAAGGAGCAAAATGGTCTTGGTAAGCCCTGAAGATAACAAAGATCGTGGTTGGTATACTTGTTTTGTTGCGGTACCCATAGTTGGTTTGGTGGGTGAAACAAAAATTCCCTTTCCTGAGAAGTGGAACCTTGCACGTAGGTCTTTCTTCTTTTCGTACCTTTTTTTAAGACTTTAACGCATCCTCTAGTTTTAGTCCCTTTTTGCTTTCTTACAGCAACAATGGGAGTTTTGGAACCCACTCCTAATTTCCATGGTTGGGTAGATCCAATTTTGAGAGCCGTGCCTATGGAAGCGAGAACCTGGAAGTCCATTTCCAATCTCTATGGTTGGAAAGTAAAAACTCACGGTATGCATTTTTTATTCTTTTCCGTACGTTAAATTCCTTCTTCTCCACTTCTAATCTTCTATCCTTCTTTTTATCAGGATTTTCTATTCGAGGAATGACAGCTGAAATGGCTACCGCTAGGGGTGTACATAGGTCGGGTTAGTTCAGATTTTTACAATTACCAAACCAAAATAATTATGTCGTATTATTAAATATAAAGAACAAACCAAACCAATAAAAAGTTTTCTCGGGTTTTCTCGAATTTTTGGGTTATTCGGGGTTTTTAGAATCTTTTCCGGTAAAATCTTCGTAGAACAAAACATATAACGTATGCTCAAAATATTTCTTCAATCCTAGTAAGATACAACTATATAAAGTATTTTTCAAGAAAATAATATAAAATATGAGATGTGTCATGACATTATCCTAAAATATTCAACAATAAAGATAATTAAATTATGTAATATAAATACTGCTAAATTAAAAAGTCATAATAAAAATAAACATAATCTAAAAGCACTAAGTCATGCTAAAATAAGTAGACTAATAAGGAAGTATTAATTACATGACTAAAAGTTAAAGAAAAATAAAAATAGGTTATGCATTTTTATCAAAATTATTGCAAAATAAAAATAAATATTCAATACTTTCCCATTTGTAATATTGAATTGAATGTCTTTTGTTAGCATTAGTATTGATTGTTAGCATTATTTAATTTACTAGTATTAATGGCTATAAAACGTATTGGAGCATTCAATAGTTCTACATCCAACCTTGAAATAATACCTTAAAAAAATAAAATAATGATTTTTTTAAAGAAATATTTATAAATTATATTACAATAAGTATATTTATACGTTAAACATATCTAAAATTTCTATATATCTAATGTTGGGTTGGTTTGGTTTCAGTTTGATTTTCTTTAGTTAAACCCAAACCAAACCAATTATACTCGGGGCTTTTTTTCCAACACCAAACCAAGTCAAACCAAACCATAGTCGGGTTTTTTTTCTCAATTTGACTCGGATTATCGGGTTGGTACGATTTTTCGATTTTCTTTGTACACCCCTAGCTATCGCTACTCGATTCTCTTCTGGAACTCCATTCTCTTTGGAGAGAACTCAAGCTACGCTATCGAAGAGGAACGTTGTTGAAGAGGATTCTGAGGAAGATGAAGATGAAGATAGCTCTTGATAACTAGACCAAGAGCTAGGATACACATCATTTCTGAAGATGAGGCTGAAGTTTCTCCTGCTCGTGCCTCGTTTAACGAAACTTTTTACCTTCTTTTTGATGATGAGACCATCCCCAAGGACACTAATAAGTCCATTCAACGTCTCTTCATTAGTGGCTTGGAAAGTGGTGAGTTAGGTCTAGTCTTAGATGAACATCCTCTTTCCTTTTTTCCCGTTCCTTCTATTTCTCCCTTGCCTACAAGTGCTTCTTGGCCCCATTTATCTACTCCTGCTCCCTTACCTATTTATACTGCTTCAACTTCGACCCATGCTATTTTCATTTATTTCACTTCTCCTCCTTCCATAGTTCCCCCTTCCATTGCTCATAAGACAAAAGAAGGTTACACTAGTAGAATTATGGCTATGAAGAGCGTGGCAATCGAAGTTCCTGCCAGTCTTCTAAGGAAATATGGCCAAGCAAATATTTGGCTCGAAACTTTGATAGGCGATATTGAAAAGGAGAAGATGAACAGCCACATATGCTTAACCTTAATGAATGACATAGTTCATTATACTTTAGAGCTCAATTAGAAGCAGCTCATTGGAAAGAGCAGTTTGAAAATGCTCAATGAACTATAGAAGAGTTGCAAGTTAAGTAGAGACAACCTGGAGCAGCAGATGCGGGCACCGACCTCTGAGTTAGCAGTTGCCAAGGGTTCTTCAAGACAAGATGAGAAAGATAAGGAGCGCCTTGAGTGTTCCTTCTCGTAGTAGTTGTCAAAGTCAAGTGAATATATCAGGGAACTTAAGGCACTTATGAGCAAAAAAGAAGATTATGTAGGAGAGTTGGTGCAAAACTTGACTTAAGCTCAAGCTGATTTAAGAATCATTTCTAATAAGGTACGTGCTTTAGAGAGTTCTCATGCCTCCATCCAAGCTTCTGTTGATTCCAGTTTTGCTGAAAATAAAGAGCTAAAGAATGAGCCTGCTGCGTTGGGCTTTTCTGAACTCTCGTCATGATGCTTTAACTGAGGCCAGCCAAGAAAACTTTGATTTAGATTCAGAATTGGCCAAAGTTTTAGAAGCTATTGAAAATACTCTACAACAACTTGACTTCCCTTCTCCAGCAATTGAGGCTTCCGTGGCTGAAGAACCTACAACTGAAGAAGCTGTGGTTGTAGCTCTTGAAGTTGAAAATGTTGTGTCTCGAGCTCCCGAGGGTGAAACTTCCATGGCTCAGTCAGCATAAGCTGAAGCTTCCATGACTCTTGATCCCCTCGTTGAATCTATTATTTCAAGTCATGCTGACACCGTACCTGCTACTGGCTCTTCAGAGGTTGATACCATGCTTATGGTTGTTCCTAAAAGTGAAGCTAATATCGCAACATCTGATGCTCCAACCTCTCAGTGACCAGTTTATGTCTCTTAACTTGTTTCTTTTTCTTTTTGATAATGTTGGTTTTGTCCCTTAGTTAGTTTTAGAGGGATTTTGGAAAAAGCTTCCAGTTATCGTAATGGGACACTTGTTTAAACATTTCAATGACTGAGTCTATACTTAGTCTTTTTAACTATATAAGAAGTTTTTTGGTACTTCTATAAGTTTTATTCTTTCCTATTCATACTTGAGGACTTAGAGAACAGTTTTGTATTTTTATCCTTTGAAAATACTTTATGATTAACCTCATGACTTACTAACATGACTTATATAAAAGAGGGCCCTTTTATATATCGACACTTAATGAAGAAGACGTCTCAACTTCATAATGGTGTTATAATACGATGAAAGAAATAGGAACATACATATTTTGTTTAAAATAACTTTGACATGGTTTTATTTATAAACCTTGACAAATATTACAATAAAACTTTACATGTATTTGAATTACATCTATAGCTTTCTCGTAACTATTTTCTTGTAATAGATTTTTACAAAAGAAGAACAATGAAAACTGGGTTTTATCTTTATAACCTATTTTGATACATAGTCCTTACCCTAACTATTTCTAGGATACATCAAATCTCTTCGAAACATTAAGAAGGGTTTGAGAAGTGACTTTATTGTTCTCAAAGGAAAGCACACTATGATGAGTTTTTGATGGGAAAGAACACTATGATGAGTGTTTTGATGGGAAAGAACACTATGATGAATGTCTCGTTTTGATAGTTTTTTTGTCGTGCACTTGCTAACTCAAAGCTTTGATCTTTCCTTTAAATCTTTCTTGACTTTAAATCTTGTTTGATTTTCCACACGTATCTGTGTATTCCACAAGTATTTTCACATGTATCTGTGTATATTATGTAGCCCCCCAAGTGTTGGAGCGTTGAAGTATGAGACCTCGAGCACTTGTTATTTTCTTGCACTTGGTCCTTTTCCTGAAAAGGAAAAACATACGGGACTCGGTGATGCGATTTTAGGTGAAGACTGCTTAATCTGTTTGTATTTCTATCAGAATAATTGTAACACTAGGACAATAATTTAAGTATATTCAATTTTCCGTACAGGTCGTGACTCATTAATTAGTACGAGTTAGCGTTGCCTAGCATCTAATCTTTAGTAAATATTAATAATTCAAAAATAAAACATTTGAACATGGTGATACCCGACCGTGGGTATTCTCTCAGAGGTAATATCTTTTTAGATGGACAACGTTCCAATGTGAAGATAGAACTTTCCCATCTATTGTCTCCAACTCATATGCTCCTTTTCCTGCAATATTACGAACTCTGTAGGGTCCTTCCCATGTTGGACATAGCTTTCCTGAATTAGCATCTTTTGTAGACTAAAAAACCTTTTTAAGCACGAAGTTCCAAAGTTTGATGAAGCTAAGGCGTGCTTTCCTGTTATAGTATCTTTCCATGGCCTGCTTTTGTGCTTCCATTTGTATGAGTGCAACTTCTCTTCTTCCCTCGAGTAAATCAAGGTTAACTTGCATCTCTTCCTTATTTGATTCCTTTGTTGCTTGAATGAACCATGCGCTTGGTTCTCTTATTTCAACTGAAATTAAGGTTTTAGCACCATAAACCATTGAAAATGGTGTTTCTCCCGTGCTTGTTTTTGTCGTTGAACGATAAGCCCGTAAGACCCCAGGTAATACCTCAGGCCAGTTACCTTTTGAATCCTGTAACTACTTCTTCAAGTTATTGATAATTACTTGTTCGTGTATTCTGTTTGTCCATAACCTACTGGATGGTACGGTGTGGACGTTATCCTTTTGATTTGCCAACTTTGAAAAAATTATGTGATTTGAGCTCCTATGAATTGCAAACCATTATCGCACACGATCTTCTTTGGCACTCCAAAGTGGCGTATTATGTTTCGCCATATGAAATCCTCAACTTCTTTTTCTCGTACCTTTTGCGTGTGGTAATGGACCCACGATATCCAATCCTCATTTCATAAAGGACCACGGGGCTATGATTGGATGCAAGAGCTCAGCTGGTCTATGCATATTATTACCGTATCCTTGACACTTATCGCATTTAGATAGGAAAATCTCTGCTTCCTCTTCCATCTTAGGCTAATAATAATAGGATCTAATCAACATTTTTACCAACGACATTCCTCGTGTATGATTCCCGCAATGTCCCTCGTGTATTTCCTTCGTTATATATTCCGTTTGGGAAGGTCCGAGGCATCTTTCTAAAGGTCCACCAAAAATTTTTCAATAAATATTTCCTTGATATAAACAGTAACGGGCAGCCTTTTTACGGAGTGCATAAGCATTCCTTTTGTCATCAGGTACGGTCCCGCACTGCAGAAAAGCAACAATTTCATTTTTTCAATCCCAAGTTAAATTATTAAAATTTACTTCATTCTTTTCAGGTTCGAGAATAGAATGAAATAAATGAATAACTGAAGTATTTGCATTGCTTGCTACGTCAGCTACAGACGCGATATTGGCTAAAGCATCTGCTTCAACATTTTCATCTCTTGGTATTTGTGCAACCTTCCAGTTTTGGAATTGCCTTATCACTTCACGTACTCTTTCTAAATACTGCTGCATTCTTGCCTCCCTGGCTGTGTAAGTCCCCAACATTTGATTAACCTTGATTTGCGAATCACTTTCAATAATAATTTGGGCTATGCCCAGTTCTCGTGCCAGTTCTAGACCTGCAATCACAGCTTCATACTCTTCTTCATTGTTAGTTACAGAATGATATTTTATAGCTTGTCTAATGGTTTTGCCCGTAGGTGGTACAAGAACGATTCCTAGACCCGCACCTTTTACATTAGATAAACAATCAGTAAATAAAATCCAAGTTTCCGGGTTTGCGCCATTAAAAACTTGTAACTCCTTTTGTGCTTCTAATTGCATCCCTTGGCTAAAATCAGCTACGAAATCTGCTACTACTTGTGATTTTATAGCAGTTCTAGGTTGATTAGTGATTTCGTACTCACCTAATTCAATAGACCATTTTTCTAACCTCCCTAATAATTCATGCTTATGCAAAATGTTACGTTATGGGAAAACAGTCGCTACAACAATGGGATGACATTGAAAGTAAGGTCTTAATTTTCTAGATGCCATGTTAAAGCAAGTGCTAGTTTTTCTAATTGTGGATATCGTATTTATGCATCTAACAATGACTTACTAACATAATAGATAGGGGATTATTTACCTTGGTCATTGTGGACTAAAACAGCACTTACCGTAACCTCTAACATGGCTAAATAGACAAGTAATCTTTCACCTGCCTTTGGTTTTTCCAACAATGGTGGATTTGACAAATACGCTTTTAAATTCCTAAGTGCTTGTTGACATTCTTCCTCCCATTCGAAATGATTGCTTTTTGAGTGTCGAGAAAAATTTGAAACACTTTTCTGAAGATTTGGAAATGAATCTTCCCAAAGCTGCAATTCTTCCCGTTAGTCTTTGGACCTCTTTTTTACTTATAAGCACATCAGGGATTTCCCCTATTGCGTTTATCCATGAAGGGTTTACTTCATTGCCACTGTTAGAAACAAGAAAACTCAAAAACTTACCTGATGCGACCCCAAATGCGCATTTTTCTGGATTAAGTTTCATATTAAATTTGCGCAAAGTTTGAAATGTAACAGATAAATTAGAGATATGATCATGAGAATGCTGAGTTTTGACGAGCATATCATACATGCATTCTTCCATGGTTTTTCCTAAATATTCTTGAAACATTTCTGTAAGCAACCTTTTATTGTTTGCCCTTTTGAGACCAAAGGGCATTACTTTATAATAGTAAGTCCCCCTGCCTGTGATGAAAGAGGTTTTCTCTTCATCATTTGGATCCATTTTGATTTGATTGTAATCAATATGCATCTAAAAAACTTAACAATTCATGCCTTGCAGTAGCATCACTTAGCTGATCTATATGGGGTAATGGGAAAGAATCTTTTGGGCAAGCCTTGTTGAGATCTGTATAATCTACACTAATTCGCCACTTGCCATTCTTTTTAGGCACCACCACTGTGATAGCTAACCAATTAGGATACTTTACCTCGCGGATAGACTCCATTTTTAACAATTTTTCAACCTCATCTTGAATCACTTTATTTTTGAAAGCTCCTTGCTTTCTTTTCTTTTGCTTTATTGGTTTGTATGATGGGTCCTCATTTAACTTTTGGGTCATTACCTCTGGTGGTATACCTGTCATATCAGCATGTGGCCAGGAAATACAGTCCACGTTAGCTTTTAAAAAATCAACTATCATTCCTCTCATGTCTGGTTTCAGATTTGCTCCAACGTAAAACTTCTGATTGGGCTATTGTTCAAGTAATATAATGTCTTATAACTTTTCAATTGTTGTTTTGATATTTTTATTTTCTTCTGGCTCTTGAATTGTATCAGGTCTCGAATCTAAGTCTGTTCATTCCTGTTCAATTGAGGTTTGAGCTATGATGTCCTCAACTATTTTCTGTGATCGCTATTTTTCTTCATCTACAGTGTTCGCATCCTGGCTGCATGTTGATCTCCACGAATTTGGCAAATTCCCCAAGTTGATGGGAATTTAATAACTTGATGTAGACTTGATGGAACAACATCCATTTTATGGATCCATGGTCTCCCCAGAATTATGTTATAAGCCATTTCCATATCTACCACTTGAAATTTATTTTCTTTAGCAACACCTTCTGCAAAGGTTGTTAATATTACCTCTCCTGTTATTACCACGCTAGAATTGTCGAATCCAGACAATGTACGCGCCTTGGGAAACATTTTTTCCTCAGCTTGCATTTCACATAAAACCCTTAGTAGGATAATATTTACATAACTCACTGGATCAATAAAAACTCGTTTCACATTACTATCAAATACAAGTAAAGATATTACCAGTTTGTCATTATGTGGAGTTATTACGCCATCTGCGTCAGCTTCATCGAATGTAATACTTTCTTCTAAGAATTGTCATACCCATTTCCCTGGGTGATAGTGACTTTAGAAATTTTATTAGTTGTTGTATACATTACAGCGTTGATATCTTCTCCGCCGATTATGATGTTGACAGTTCTTTTGGGAGATAGTGGTTTTGGGAGCACCTGCCTATTTTTCATGTAAGCTTCCTTGCCTTTTTCACTGAACAACTCAATGAGATACCCTTTCTTCAACAAATGATCAACTTCACTTTGTAAATATCTACACTCAGATGTTTATGGTCATGATCATAATGAAATTCACACAATTGGTCAGGTTTACGCCGGTTCGGATTTGACCTAATCTCTTTTGTCCATCGGACCTTATCTCTCATGCTTGTCAAAACAGCTATGAGCTCAGAGGTAGTGACATTGAAATTATAACCCCCGAATCTCGCCTTTAAACTTATGTCATCATCTCGTAACTCTTGTCTGTTTCGCTCGTTTCTAAATCTCGATGAAGAACTAAAATCATTATTTTAGATTTTGTGATCGTACCTTTGGTTATCTGACCTTGAACGTGAGTCTTTTCCTGCAGTTCCCATGTATGGATCATACTTGTTTTTACTGGATCTTCTTTCACTTTCAGGACGTCTCGTACTTACTTTTTCCTCTTTTTGGAATCTTGGAACTGTATCCTCTTAAATCCCCAGCTTCGTTCTGTACCTGTTATAAACATCATTCCACGTTGTAGCTGGTAATTCTCGAAGGCTTTCCTTAAGTATTCTCCTGGTTTCTGAACTTTTGTCTTTTTAGTTGCTTGCAAAAGCTATTGCGGCCCAATTGTAAGGTATACTGGGCAAAGTCATTCTTTCACGTTGGAATCTATCAACAAAATCTCTGAGCAACTCTGAGTCTCCTTATTTGAATTTGAAGATATCCTCCATTCTTTTCTCAACCTTTTGAGCTCCCCAGTGTGCTTTATTAAAAGAATATGCAAGCTCAACAAAAGAATTTATAGAATTTTCAGGTAAAAGAGAATACCAGGTTAATGCACCTTTGGTGAGTGTTTCTCCAAATTTCTTGACCAGTACTGAATCAATTTCTTTCTTGGTCAAGTCATTACCCTTTATGCCTGTTGTAAGCACAGCTACATGATCACGCGGGTCTGTTGTACCGTCGTACTTTGAGATGTCAGGCATTTTTGAACTTTTCAGGGATTGGAAGGGGAGAAGCACTTGGTTTCCAAGGTTGTTGTGAGTATTTATCCACATCCACTCCTTCGATTACAAGAGGATCTCCAGGAATTTGCTCTAAGCGGTCATTCTGTTCCTTGAGCTATTTGTTCAAGGTTAGAACTAATTTTTACAAATGAGAAGTTGTTGAATTACCTGGTTCTCCCTCCTCTGGTTCACTGGGGGTTCCACCATTTTCAAAATTAATAAGTCTAGAACAAGGATTCTCCAGCGTATTATTATTAGGCGTAGGTAAGGGTAGTGCAATAGATAATCGATTAACTAGAGCCTGAAGAGCTTTGCTAACCTATGCATCAATTTCTTTTTGTAAAGCTTCATCTACCCCTTCAAAATGTTCAGATTGCTCCTGTTCATCAGCACGAGATTCAGGAGCAGGAGGGCCTTCACGAGATTGTCATGGTGAATCCTGGGGGGAAGGACCACATTAATATTTTGTAAATCTCCTTGATCTTGCTGGATTTGATTTTCAGATTTTCCCAAGGTGTTGTCATTGTTGTTGTTGTTGTTATTTGCCATAATAAAAGAAAATTGATTATCAGATTTTCGGTAATAGAACCAATTTTTTAATAAAAAAAGGATACTTTGGTCAAGAGCTAGAAATTAAGAAGAAAACAGGTTATTAAAAGAAAAGACTTTGAGAGCAAATATAAAGGATTATATCCTGGTAGTGTCTCAATAGTATTTTGTGCCTTTACATATGTGCAAACCTTCTCCTTTTATAATCGATTATAGGAGAATGCATAATGCACCTATCTTAATAAGGCAATTATTAGTAATAAATAATATTAAAACAAATGTTACTCAATCATTTACATTAAATACAAATTCTCTAACGTATTTGACATTTAATGTTGAATTTGGCCTCCTTTATGCTGCAGATTCATTCCTTTAATTCCTTCTGATCCTCGAGTTTTAAATGACTTGAATATGTACGAGCCTCGTGTTATTTGAATAACAACTCGTGTCACTTTAAGTTTCTTCTCCCGTATCTGTTATTGCTCGTGCCACGTGACTAATTGTAATTTTTTGACTATTTGACTGATACAAGTATCATGACACATCACCTTCAATATTTAAATTCAATTTTTTCCCGTTACAATTACCAAAGGTTTTCCATAGTCTGATAGCTACTTCTGTATCCTTGAATGTGTGATGAATTGTCTCTCCTTTACGTATTTGCAGCCAAAACATTTGGAAACAAACTTGTTGACAAACTTACAAAAAACTTCATCGAGGGGTTCATCTATTTATATTTTATATTATATTAAAAACATGAACCCCTTAAATTAAAAGTTAAATTACTAAAATTCCCTTCTTATTTACCTAAATATTTGACTTCTAAAAATATTTAAAAATAATATATTAGCAATGCCATTTAAATGAAATTCTTTTTTTGATTAAATTGGCTTTTCAAAAAGTTGTGTTTATTCTTTTTATGAACTAAGCTTTCTTTCAAAAATAGTTTTAACCATTGGATTTCAAAAAGTTTTGTTCAACCATTGTCTCTGGAAAAAACCTAACTACCTCACTTAAGGTGTATTCAACTATTCGCACCCATTCAGATATGTTCCACATCCAATTTGAAAAATTATAATATAGGCCACAAAACTTATATAGTGAAGTGATCTGTTAAACATTTTTTGATCCAATTAACCTCGTTTTATCGTGGATTGAACTAATAATTTATATAGGTCGCTTCAATAGAGGTTAATGATCTAATGGAGGAAGATGAAAAAAGCGGATAATGTGACGACCCAAAGGGTCATCACTTATTTCTTAATCATTTGGACCTTCCAAAACCTTGAAAACCTCACTTTTGGTTGCTTAGATTTACATGCACAGTCCGGGCACGAAGTAGGAAAGTTTTTTTTTCTTGAAATATATGAGTTATGTGAAAATTTTGAAGAATTTTGATACTAATATGAATAAATTTGACTTTGGTCAACATTTTTTGTAAACGGACTCAGACCCGAGATTTGACGGTCTCGGAAGGTCTGTAAAAAAATATAAGACTTGGGCGTATGCTCGGAATCGAATTCCGAGGTCCCAAGCCCGAGAAAAGAATTTTTCCGCAAAAATATTTTCTGAAAATGTTTAAGGAAAATAAAAATAAAACTTGATCAAAACGTAATTGTAACGGGCTCGTACTTTGGTTTCGACATCCGGTACAGGTCATATATGCTGGTTAAGCGCTTCCTGTAAAGTTTAGTTTAAAATGGACGCCGTTTGACGTGTTTCGGCCTTAAATTGAAAATTTGAAAGTTTATGAAATTTGAAAGATTTCTTGGATCTTAAGCTCAATTCACTGTTTTCGATGTTATTTTGGCGATTTGATCACTCGAGCAAGTTCGTATGATATTTGAGTTAGTGTGCATATTTGGTTTGGAGCTCCGAGGGCTCGGGAGTGTTTCAGAGGTGCCTCGGAGTGATTTCGGACTTAGGAAAAAATTCAAAAAATTGCAGAAATAGTACCCATAAACAGTACCTGTGAACAGTATCCCGTGAACAATAACATGTGTGAACAGTACACAAGAGGTGAATAGTAACACGAAAAATCTAGACAGAACATTTTTGAAGTTCCGAATATATTTTGCCATTTTTGGAAATTTGGAGCTCGGGTGAAGCGATTTTTCAAGAGTTTTTCAAGGAAATCATTGGGGTAAGTGTTCTTAACTTAATTTTTGTTATATTACTCGAATCTATTGTAAGTTTTGGCATTAAATCCGTGAATTTAGCGGGAAAAGCTTAGAAACCCTCTCGAATAGATTTGAGGATTTAAGGGTAGAAGTGTTATCGAAATTTAGTAATTTTAGTTTACTTGAACTCGTATCGCAATGGGTGTTCGGATTTCTATGTTTTTTCGAGATTTGAAATGTGGGTCCCACTATTGAAAATTAAAATAAATTCCGGATTTTATTCGGAAAATTTATAAATTTATTATCCAATTCATTCCTATGATCCGTGTTAAGTAATTTGTATTGTTTGTGAATAGATTTGAAGCAATTGGAGCCAAATTCGAAAGGAAAGGGCATTTCTTAAGGATCGAGTTGGTCGCAAACCTTCGAGGTAAGTGTTTGATCTATCCTATCTTGAGGGAATAGGAGTTGAGTCTATTTGCTAATTGTTATGTGCTGAGTCCGACGTATAGGCATGGTGACGAGTAACTATACGTTGGGGGTCTAGCATGATCGTGAGTCTTTACTCGTGATTATTAGATATTGATGTGACTCTTCCACACCTAATTGTTGACTTCTAAATAATGTGATAAGTGTGCGAATAAAATTATAAATTGTAAATTCCGCGGAGAGTTGACTCGAATAATGACATGATAATTGAGTACGAAGTGGATAAGAGAAAAAAAGAGATATAATTATTCCTTTGATAATCTCACACTGCTATTTGATTCTGTGGAAGAATTAATTGTTGAGCCTTGGCATCGAGTTATTGCTTTCTCTTGCCAATAATTATATTGTGACTTATATGTTGAATTGGGATCGTGTGGCACGCCGACCACTTATATATTGAATTGGGATCGTGTAGCACGCCGACCACTTCTATATTGAATTTGGACTGTGTGGCACGCCAACCACTTATATATTAAATTGGGATCATGTGGCACGCCGATCACTTATATATTGAATTGGAATCGTGTGACACGCCGATTACTTATATATTAAATTGGGATTGTTGGCACGCTGATCACTTATATATTGAATTGGGACCGTGTGTCACGTCGACCGCTTATATATTGAATTGGGATCGTGTGGCACGCCGTCCACTTATATATTGAATTGGGATCGTGTGGCACGCCGACCACTTATATATTGAATTGTGATCGAGTGATACGCCTACCACAAATTTATATTAAATGAGAACGGGTTGTACGCCTGCAATAAGTTGAGTGCATCATTTGAGAACCCACGAGATTTTCTTTACCGCTGCTATGGGGTATTGCAGAATGTGGGAATAGTCGAAAGTGAGGGGGTTGATTTTGCAATGCTTCGAATGGCAAAGAGAAGTAGTGTAAACATAATGTATCTACTAACAGTGTGGTTCCAACGGAAGATATAGATGTATCAAGATATCACCTAATGAATCATGCAAGGGTTCAACGGACCTTGACGTCTGGTTTGTTTATGCGAGTTGTGAAGGACAAATATTGTAGATTATCGGATGTTGTGACTTTGACTTAGCGCCAAATGGGGAATTCCACTATTAGTGAATGGACTGTATATCCATGTATTATTTCAGTTTTGGCTTAGAATGTATATTTATATGGTACGGAATGGTCCCCCAAATAATTATACATATTTAAGGGTTGGTACTTTGCAAGGGGTAAGAATCGCCCCTAAGGAATAATGAAGAGTATATGAATAAATGGGATAGCTCGGCAGTATTAAGCCAGCATAGAAAAGAGGAAATTGGCCGTTGGTGTTTGTGACAAGCCTACGAAGAGGGCATACTGGCTAATGCAACATTACCTACTCAAGTCTATTTTAATAAATGTTTTGAAGGAGTTTACCTCCCGGATTCTCTACAATATGTGGTATATGTGAATTGAATGGTTGTGCCAGGTCACCATGACATTGTCCGAATATATCATCAGGTTCAATAAGTTAGTTGAGTCTCAAAGGAGTTGTTGTGAATGTGGTAGTTTGTGTTAGGATTTATGCCGGTCACTAGAGGGGGGAGGGTGAATAGTACGGCACGAGAATATTGATAAATATTGCGGAATTAAAATTGCAGGAGTAAAGTAAATGTAGTAATTAAAAGATTAGGGAAAGGACACACCGAATTTGTACTGGTTCACCACAACGTGTGGTTAGTCCAGTCCCCGAGAGACTCTCTCGAGTTTCCACTAACTCCGTTAAGCGTACGGGTGCCTAACAAACCGTTACACTTGCTCGTAGATGTACACTCTACAAGACTTCAACTTGCTCGAGGATACCTCACCTCAAGACTTCACCTTGCTCGTGGATACCGCACCACAAGACTTCACACACTAAGATTGGGGGTACTTAGCAAACCCGACAATCAATGAGAAGATATGGTCTTCTCAAACACCTTTTTCTTTTACAACAAGAACTCTCTAAAAAGAGTAGATAAAGAGATACAATATTAGCTCTATGAACAACTCAAAGTTGTCTCTCAATTGGCTCAACAAAAGCTCTAAAATGATGCACAAATAATATCAATATGTATATGAATACTGAGAGGTGTTGTGTGTATCAAATCAGCTCAAAAGACCTCTATTTATAGGTGGTAGAAGTAGTATGTCCGTTGCTTAATTGACAATCAATTATGCTGATTTTATGCCAAGATAATCGATTATCAGATTTGCATAATCGATTATCAACTAACCGTTACAAAATCGGAAGCTGATTTTGTGCTAGAATAATCGATTATTGGATTTGCATAATCGATTATCTGCCTGTCGATCAAAAACTTTGGCAACGGATACAAGATAATCGATTATGCCCAAATGTATAATCGATTATCCTACTCTGCGGAAATTTTCAATAAATGGAATTTCCCAGAATAGTCGATTATCACTTTTGCATAATCGATTATTCACCTATGCTGTCCAGAATTGAAAACTTACTTCAAAAACCATTTTGGTTAAAATGAAAACGTTAAAATCATTTTGTTTGAAGTATTTGAAATATGTTTATGATAAATATGATTTGATTAAAAGATTTTATGCATATTTATGATGACCTATGTTGAGCCAAAAGACGAGACAACTTAAACGTTGCTCTTACATTGGTTCTACCTAACGACCTACGCCTTGGGTCTTCGGTCTTGAACTTTTGAGCTCGTCTTTGGCTTTTCCATGCAATCCATTCATCAATATGCTTCTCGGCATTCAATCTTGATTGTTTGTCATATAATAACGTTGTTTGACACTTGACTTCATTGTTTGTCATTCATTAAAACCTATACCTGAAAATCATGCTAATACAACCAAAGCACACATATCATGGATAGAATGATTTTCTACAATTTCTCCCTTTTTGATAATGACAAACAACAGGAGATACGCATATCGGATTCCCCCTAAATTCATGCTATTTCTCAACATACAATTCATGCAAACGATTCCCCTTAATGATAATTCCCCCTCAAATAAGGCATACTATAACGTAGATAATTCCCCCTTATTTGATGCATATCGCCTAAACTCTTCCCCCTTTTGGCATTAGCAAAAAGAGAGTATGCAAAGGCTACTTTCCCCTTTCGACACTTCCCCCTTTTGGGTATATCAATTGTTAGTGTCAAGAATAAAATAGGAAATACAATGAGGAATATACATTGACGATATTTAAACAATCATACCAATATGAAATAATACCAAATGTTAGTAAAAACATAACAACCATAATAACGGTTATTTTTCGCAAATCATATTGCTTAAGAACATATCAACAGTTAATTTTTAACAAACCAATAGTTGTATTAAAAACATGAATCATTTATTTTTCAAGAATATACCAACTGTTATTCAAACCAAAAATAATATTCATCAAAACACGAGTCAATCATTATTTTTATCAAAAATAATTGATACCAATTGTTATTCAAAATAAAAGTTATCAAAACATGAATAAAAAATAATTGATACCAATTGTTAACAAAGACATATCAATCGTTAACACATATCAACTATTACGTTTTTATAAAAAATATGATAACTAACCGAAATTCCCCCTCGATGCAATAAGGTTTCGTGCTTGGTGCATCTACTACGATATTGTAGTCTTCAAGCACACCTGCAAACGTACCTAAAAATAGGTTTTAGGTGCCCAAACACTTTTGGGTCCTTGGGGGTTAGGCAAATAATAATCATAGCTAAAAGATAAATCCCTATATTTTACAAAACATGCGGGTGCTATGTGTCCTACCTGGTTGCAATAATGACATATAACATTTGTGTTGTGCATATGTCTTGGTTGAGCAAAAAACGTTCTAGGTGATCTAAAGTCATTATTCCTAGAAGCGTTGAAATTCCTAGAGTCATTTCTAGGCGGTCTAAAATGATTAATTCTAGACTCATTTACAAAAATCCTAGAATTATTTCTAGGTTGAGCATCGCAATTTCTAACATGATTCTTACGCCTTTTATTTTTCCTGGGCCTTTTCTTTTTAATTTCTTCAACTATTTTAGGATTGTCTACACTACGTTTTTCTAGTGTGTTCCTAAGTTCTATGTTTACTAATTTCAAAGAATCACAAGATGAATAATTAGAATTTTGATCAATTGAAGAATCTTCATGCATCTCCTTAATTTTATTTATAAGATCAATATTGTCATTTTCCAAAAATTTATTTTTCTCTTCTAAAACTTTAATTTTAGCATTGGCCTCTTTGGAGATTTTTGAAATCTTTTTCAATTCAACATATAATTCTTGAAAGGCTTTTTGTAATTCTTCAAAAGAATAAGAGTTAGAATTACTTACCTCTTCTTCCTCGTTGGCCATGAGGCATAGTGCGGCATTTTCATCGCCCGAGCTGTCCGAATCCCATGTCACACGCCTTTGGTGTTTGTTCTTCTTCTTGTCCTTGGATTTTGGACAATGTGATTTGGTGTGGCCAAGTTTTCCACAATTTTGGCATGAAGGACTTGGTTCTTCCTTCTTTATTTCCTTTTTCATAAACTTATAAAACTTTTCGATCAAGGCGTTGGAAATATTATCATCGTCGCTATCCGAATCACTTACCTCTTCTCTTTTAGAGGATGAGGCTTTGAAGGCAATACCTGGACCTTTATTTCCAAGATAAGGATTAAGAATAGTGCTTTCATAAGTTTTGAGGTTACCTCTTAGTCCATCAATTGTGACGTCCGTGATTCCTATCGACTCTTGGATGGCATTGGCTTTGGATCGCCATTCGGGAGTGAGACTCCGCAAGATTTTTCGAACAAGATCTTTGTTCGAGTATACTTTCCCGAGAGCATGGAGATTGTTGATGATCATTGAGAACCGATCGAACATAATATCGATGCTTTCATTCTCCCTCATTCTAAAGAGTTCAGATTCATGTGTTAGAAAATCAACTTTTGATTCTCGGACTTGAGGCGTACCTTCATATGTGATTTCAAGTTTATCCCACATCTCCTTGGCGGTTGTGCAGCAAGAAATCTTCCGATAGTCATCCGGATTCACTGCACAATATAATAAATTGACGGCCTTTGTGTTATTTTCAACTTTCTTGATGTCCTCGGAGTATATTCATCTTCCTCCTTTGGAACCGTGGTTTCTCCAACTTTCTTTGTCGGCATTTGTTCACTGTTCTTGATGATTTGCCACAGACGAAAGTTATTTGATTGGATGAAGATTCTCATCTGCTCTTTCCAGTATGTGTAATTTGTTCCGTCAAATAGTGGAGGCCTATTGGTGGAGTGTCCTTCGCTCATCATTCCTGCGTTCAATGTTCTCAACAAAAAAATATATCGTTCTCTCAACAGGTTAAGGCTTTCAGAGAGTTAGGCTCTGATACCAATTGTTAGGATTTATGCCCGTCACTAGAGGGGGGGTGAATAGTGCGGCACGAGAATATTGCGGAATTAAAATTGCAGGAGTAAAGTAAATGCAGTAATTAAAAGATTAAGGAAAGGACACACCGAATTTATACTGGTTCACCACAACGTGTGGTTAGTCCAGTCCCCGAGAGACTCTCTCGAGTTTCCACTAACTCCGTTAAGCTTACGGGTGCCTAACAAACCGTTACACTTGCTCGTAGATGTACACTCTACAAGACTTCAACTTGCTCGAAGATACCTCACCTCAAGACTTCACCTTGCTCGTGGATACAGCACCACAAGACTTCACACACTAATATTGAGGGTACTTAGCAAACCCGACAATCAATGAGAAGATATGGTCTTCTCAAACACCTTTTTCTTTTACAACAAGAACTCTCTAAAAAGAGTAGAAAAAGAGATACAATATTAGCTCTATGAACAACTCAAAGCTGTCTCTCAATTGGCTCAACAAAAGCTCTAAAATGATGCATAAATAATATCAATATGTATATGAATAATGAGAGGTGTTGTGTGTATCAAATCAGCTCAAAAGACCTCTATTTATAGGTGGTAGAAGTAGTATGTCCGTTGCTTAATTGGCAATCAATTATGCTGATTTTATGCCAAGATAATCGATTATCAGATTTGCATAATCGATTATCAGCTTACCGTTACAAAATCGGAAGCTGATTTTGTGCTAGAATAATCGATTATTGGATTTGCATAATCGATTATCTGCCTGTCGATCAAAAAATTTGGCAACGGATACAAGATAATCGATTATGCCCAAGTGTATAATCGATTATCCTACTCTGCGGAAATTTCCAATAAATGGAATTTCCCAGAATAATCGATTATCACTTTTGCATAATCGATTATTCACCTATGCTGTCCAGATTTGAAAACTTACTTCAAAAACCATTTTGGTTAAAATGAAAACGTTAAAATCATTTTGTTTGAAGTATTTGAAATATGTTTATGATAAATATGATTTGATAAAAAGAATTTATTGCATATTTATGATGACCTATGTTGAGCCAAAAGACGAGATAACTTAAACGTTGCTCTTACATTGGTTCTACCTAACGACCTACGCCTTGGATCTTCAGTCTTGAACTTTTGAGCTCGTCTTTGGCTTTTCCATGCAATCCATTCATCAATATGCTTCTCGGTATTCAATCTTGATTCTTTGGAGAAATATAATTTAGGAAAGCACTCAGGCTGTGTGCCCTATTGCAGTCAATACTTAGCTCACATGACCAGTTGGAGATAGGAGTCAGGATGTTACAGGTGGAGGTGAGACTCATAGAGGTGGAGACCAAGTCGTTGATAAAATTTCTATGGCATGACTAAGGTCACTACAACAGATGGTGTCATCACGTGTACTATTCTGATTGTTATAAAAAGGATATATTTTTTTCCTCCTTAATTTGATTTGGTTTTGAAAAAATTTGAGGCGAGTCCTCTGATTATGCTCCACTCATGACTGAGCTTCGTTATCATCAAATCTACTTATGTGAATACTTACATTGGGCTATTGTATGGAGATAGCTATCCTTATTATTATGTATTAGTCAATAAGAATAGCTATGAGGCTAAAAGTGACTATAGTACTTACTGCAGTGGGTTTGGATGTAACTTATGGATAATTAATTTCAATTGCCAATTATATGACCTATCGGTATGAGGGTTCATTTTATGTTATGATTTTCTTTGACGGAAATTATTGAAAAGAAAGAAAGGAAATAAAAGATTTCAGTTGGTATAATGTAAAACTACTTGTGATTTGGAGTTGAGGATGAGATCCTCAAATTTTTATATAATGTGAAATACTTTAAACCGAGCTAGAAGCTACGGTGGATGTTATATAAGGACAAGGTCCTGGTGGTGAAATGATTATCTGTTAAAATTTTTTGCTTTTATAAAAATAAAAATCTTGTACTATATTTTAAATGGGAGTCGTGTCTGTTAGTCTTATTTGATAATTCTTCTATAACTTCTATTCATATTTAGCCATTTCTGTTTTGATATATACCTTATGGTGTGTTTTCGGATTGTGGAAATATTGCTAGGAGTTATTTTGGTATCACACTGACATGAGGATAGGCCCAATTACAGAGGAGACTCTGTCGATATTTCTAAAAAATTTGGGAGTTAGGAGAATTTGGAATATTGAGATGTGCAAATAAAGATATATGTTACATTATGAGTTCCTGGCCATGTCTTTTGGGCTAACAAATGCCCCAGCAGCTCATATGGATTTGATGAGCCAAGTGTTCATGCCTTATTTAGACTCGCTCGTGATTGTATTCATTAATGACATATTGATATACTCCCGCATCCAGGAGGAGCATGAGCAGCACCGCAGAATCGCTCTTTAGACTCTGAAAATAGTCAACTATATGCAAATTTTCAAAGTGTAAGTTCTGGTTGAGTTCAGTTGCATTTGTGGGTCATATTGTGATGGCAACATGTATTCAGGTTGGTCCAAGAAAAATTGAGGAAGTCAAGAATTGGCCTAGACCAACATCATCCATGGAGATCCGGAGTTTCTTGGGATTAGCATGTTATTATCAGCGCTTTGTGGAGGGGTTTTCATCTATTGCAACCCCGATGACCAAATTGACCCAGAAGGGTGTCCAGTTTGACTTGTCAGATGAATGTGAGGCGAGCTTTCAGAAGCTCAAGACAGCCTTGACCACAGCACCAGTGTTGGTTTTGCCCACAGGTTCGGGACCTTGTACTGTTTATTGTGATGCTTCCCGTACTTGGTGCAGTATTGATGCAGGATGGCAAGGTTATTGCCTATGATTGGAGGCAGATGAAGATTCAGGAAAAGAACGATCCAGTTTATGACTTGGAGTTGGCGGCGATTGTTCACGCATTGAAGATTTGGAGGCATTATTTGTATGGCGTGGCATGTGAAGTATTCACTGATCACTAGAGCCTTTGGTACCTGTTTAAACAGAAGGAGTTGAATTTGATGCAGAGAAGATGGTTGGAATCGTTGAAAGATTATATCACCATTTTATATCACCCGGGAAAGGCAAATGTGGTGCCCTATGCTTTGAGCAGGAAGTCAGCCAGTATGGGCAGTCTTTCTTATATTTCGTTCAGTGAGAGGCCGATTTCTATCGATGTTCAGGCCTTAGCCAATCGCGTTGTAAGATTGGATATTTCTGAATCTAGTCGAGTGCTAGCTTGCACGGTGCTCGCTCTTCATTATTTGAGTGTATCCTCAATCGACAGTTTGATGATCGTCATTTATGTGTCCTTATAGACACGGTTAAGCGAGGAGGTGCCAAGCAGGTCACCTTAGATGCTGATGGAGTCTTGAGATTACAAGGGCGATTTGTGTGCCAAATGTTGATGGTCTTCGAGAATTAATTTTAGAAGAATCTCACAGTTCCCGGTATTCTATTCATCCAGGTGCAGCAAAGATGTACTAGGATTTGCGACAATATTATTGGTGGTGTAGAATGAAAAAGGATATTGTGGCATATGTAGCACGGTGTTTGAACTTCAACAGGTTAAATATGAGCATCAGAGGACTGGTGGGTTATTTCAGAAAATTGAGTTTCCCGAGTGGAAGCGGGAGCGGGAGCGGATCACTATGGACTTTTTTACTGGCCTTCCGATGATTCGGAAGAAGTTTGATGCGGTTTGGGTTATTGTTGATAGGTTTACCATGTCACCATATTTTATTCCGGTTGCCGCCACCTACTCGTCCGAGAGGTTAGGGGGGATTTATATTTGGGAGATTGTTCGCCTTCATGGGGTGCCTATATCTATCATTTGATATCGAGGTCCGCAGTTTACCTCGCATTTTTGGAAGGCATTTCAGAAATAGTTCGGCACCCAGATTCAGCTGAGTACAGCATTTCATTCCCAGGCGGATGGTCAGTCCAAGAGGACTATTCATATTTTAGAAGCTATGCTCCGAGCCTGTGTTATTGATTTTGGAGGTTCTGGGATAAGTTCCTCCCTTTAGCAGAGTTTGCCTATAATAATAGCTATCAATCGAGCATTCAGATGGCTCCTTATGAAACCTTGTATGGTAGACGATGTCGTTCTCCGATTGGATGGTTTGAATCGGAAGAGGCTTGATTTTTGGGTATAGATTTAGTTCAGGAGGCCATGGACAAGGTGAAGATTATTCAAGATAGGCTTTGTACAGCTCAGTCCAGGCAGAAGAATTATGCAGATTGCAAGGTTAGAGATTTAACTTTCATGGTTGGTGAACGGATATTGCTCCGTGTATTGACTATGAAGGGCGTAATGAGATTTGGGAAAAAGGGCAAACTTTGACCTAGGTTTATCGGCCCACTTGAAATTCTTGATCATGTGGGAAATGTGGATTATAAACTTCCTTTGCCACCTAATTTTATCAGCTGTGCATCTAGTGTTTCATGTATCCATGCTTCGAAAATATCATGGCGATCCATCGCACATGTTACATTTCAATAATGTCCAATTGGACAAAGACTTATCTTATGAGGAGGAACCGGTAGCTATTCTAGACCGGCAGGTTCGACGGTTGAGATCGAAGAGTTTTCCTTCAATGCGAATTCAGTGGAGAGGTCAGCCTCCTGAGCCAACGACTTGGGAGTCAGAGTCTGATATGCGGAGCCGATATCCTCATCTATTCCCTGACTCAGGTACTTCTTTCTTTTGTCCGTTCGAGGACGAACGATTGTTTTATAGGTGAAGAATGTGACGACCCAAAGGGTCATCACTTGTTTCTTAATCATTTCGAGCTTTCGAGGCCTTGAAAACCTCACTATTGGTTGCCGCGATTTATGTGCGCAGCCCGGGCGCGAAACAGGAAAGTTTTTATGTTGAAATATTTGAGTTATGTGAAAAATTTGAAGAATTTTGATATTAATGTGAATAAATTTGACTTTGGTCAACATTTTTGGTAAATGTGTTGAAACACGTTCTCAAGTCGCTAAACTAAACCTGTGTTCATATTTGTAGGTTTTGATAAATGACAAACCGACGTGGACGGAACATTGACATATGCCGAAGTCCAAGCACAAGAAGAACAAAGATCAAGATTAAGTAAAGCAACAAAGTTATATATGAGTCGTTCTATAATTGTGATCTTGATCCGACAATTGATTCAAGACTTGGCTTCTCTCGTAAAATCATTTTTATCAAACCATGCATCTTTAATTTAAAGCAAAATGATTTTCAAACATTTCATTTTAACCAAAATGAATTTTAAACATGTCTTTCAAATCTGGACAAACAAAATCGATTATGTATTTAATGATAATCGATTATGTTAAAGCAGTGTACACCAGATTTTACAAAGCTGTAAGATAATCGATTATGTACCTTATGATAATCGATTATGTTAAGGCAGTGTACACCAGATTTTACAAAGCTGCAAAATAATCGATTATGTACCTTATGATTATCGATTATGTTAAGGCAGTGTTCACCAGATTTTTCAAAGCTACAAGATAATCGATTATGTGCCTTAGACTAATCGATTATGTTGAGACAGTGAGCATCAGATTTTACAAAGTAGCAAAATAATCGATTATGGTTTTCTGGTAATCGATTATATTAAAGACCGTTGCCAAAGTATTTTCAAACATTGAAAAATAATCGATTATGTATAATCAGACAATCGATTATGTTAAACATAAAATCGGGAATTGATTTTTGAACGTTGCCAGGTAATCGATTATACGATTTGGATAATGGATTATTCTGCTTAAAATCTTGATTTTTGAACGTTGGCAGATAATCGATTATGCAGAATCAGATAATCGATTATCCTAGCACAAAATCAGCAATTTGTGATTGGCAATTAAGCAACGGTCTTGGGTGTTTTGAGCACTATAAATACAACTCAAAATCACTCTTCTAAACACAACAACTGATTACATTCTTGCTAAAGATTACATACTTTCTTTGCAATCATTTTATATTCATTTCATAACTTTTTGAGAGTCAAACTCTTGATGAAATTGTTGTGTTCTTGAGCGTATTATTTTTACTCATATCTACTCTATTAAGAGAGTCTTGTCTTGAGTGCTAAGTGTTTGTACACACTTGAAGGGATATTCTAATCCCTTGTTGTAAGAAGGAAAAGTAGTTCCTTGGTTTGAAGTCTTGAGGTGCGGTATCCTCGAGCAGGTTGAAGTCTTGTAGAGTGTATATCTACGAGCAAGTGTAACGGTTTGTTAAGCACCCGTAAGCTTAACGAAGTTAGTGTAAAACTCGAGAGAGTCTCTCGAGGACTGGACTAACCATGTGTTGTGGTGAACCAGGATAAAATTCGGTGTGTTCTCTCCTTATCTTTTTAATTACTGCACTTACGTTATTCCTGCTATTTTAAATTCCGCAAATTTACATTGTTTTTTATTATAGCGCTATTCACCCCCCTCTAGCGTTAAGCGTATATTCTAACAATTGATATCAGAGCCATACTCTCTGAAAGACTTAACAGTTTGAGAGAAACTTTCCATGGCTTCTACTCGTAGTGTTTATGCAGGACTAGGTGAAGGACAATGCTTCACAAGGCCACCACTTTTCGATGGCACCAACTAAGCTTACTGGAAGGAGAGAATGAGGATTTTTATACAATAAAACAACTTCCAACTGTGGAAAATTATCAAAAATGGAGAACTACAACCTACCAAAAAGGTTGGAGAAGAACCCGTTCCAAAAACGGAAGACGAATACGACGCCGATGATATCAGAAAAATAGAGAACGACGCAAAGGCAATCAACATGATGTATTGTGCAGTGAACCTCGATGACTATCGAAAAATATCATGTTGCACCATTGCCAAGCAAATGTGGGACAAATTAGAAATCACCTACGAAGGTACGGACCAGGTAAGGGAAGCTAATATTGATTTCCTAACCAACGAATATGAACTGTTTCACATGAAGGAAAACGAGAAGATAGATGACATGTTCGAACGATTCTCAAAAATCGTTAATGACTTACACGCCCTCAAAAAGACATTCACGGATAAGGAGCTTGTCCGGAAAATTCTACGAAGCCTCACTCCGGAATGGCGTTCCAAGGCCGATGCTATCCAAGAATCAATCGGCATCACAAATGTCACCATCGACGGACTACGAGGTAATCTTAAAACTTATGAATCAACTATTCTTAACTCTCCTTTGGATGATCAAAGGAAAAGAAAGATTGCGCTCAAAGCATCAACTACTCAACCTCAAAACGATGAGGAGTCAAGTGATGAAGATGTCGAGCTTGGACTCGTTATTAAGAAGTTTCACAAGTTCATGCAAAAGAAGTATGAACGAAAAGGTAAGCAACAAGGCGACCAATTGAAGTGCTATGGATGCGGAGAAATCGGGCATATCAAATCAAATTGTCCAAACATCAAAAAGGAGAAGAAACCATTCAAAAAACAAAGAGCATACATCTCTTGGGGAGGCGACTCCGGAGACGAGTCAAGTGATGAAGAAGGAAACGAGACCGCAAACTTGTGTCATATGGCACACGAAGAAAATCAAAATGAGGTATGTACTTCTTCTAAGAACTATTTCACTTTAGAAGAAATGCAAGATGCATTTGATGAGTTGTATAAAGTGTTTATTAGCGCTTCTAAATCTATGAAAGATTTAAGAAAACAATTTTCTTCAAAGGAAAAGGATTTTGAAAAAATTCACTCTTGAGAATGAGAAATTAAAAGAGGAAAATAAGTTTTATGGAAAAAGAAGTGCTGATAAACCCAAAAGCTCAATTAAGGATTGTACTTCTTGCAAATCTCTAAAGGAAGAAGTAGAAAGTCTTAGAAGCACTTTGCACAAATTCAATTCTTCACACAAAAATCTCAATGAAGTGCTTGTAAATTTAAAATCCCTAAGCACGGTATAGGCTTCAAACATGAGCCAAAAGAAAAAGTTGAGTCCATTCCTAAACCACCTAAGACTCAACTTAGGCCAAACAAAATAAATGTCAACACTCAACCTAGAAATTTTAATCCTAGAATTGCATCTCATCCTAGAACAAATGCTAGGAGAAATATTGGAATGCATAGACCACCTAGGCAAGATTTTCGAAAACCACATCAAAACTATATTTCTAAAAATGTAGTGAACACTAGAAGAAACGTTGGCATGAATAGACCACCTAGACAAGATTTTCGAAAACTACATCAAAACTATGTTCCTAAAAATAGAGTGAATAATTTTAGACCCCCAAATTATTATCATCCTAGAAGAATGCACAATCCGAATGTCATTTGTCATTATTGCAATAAAATTGGACATATTGCTCCCGCATGCTTCACTAGACATAGACATTTCACTGCAGGGCAATCACACCAATATGTTGCACCTAACGCACAAGGACCCAAAATGGCTTGGGTACCAAAATCTCATTAATTTGTTTTGTAGGTGTGTTTGAAGGGATCAAGTGTACTTTGGTACCTTGATAGTGGATGCTCCAAACATATGACCGGGGATGCATCAAAATTCCTTCAACTAAAACCCAAGGAAGGAGGACATGTCATTTTTGGAGACAATAACAAAGGAAAGATTATCGGCATTGGATCGGTCGGTAAGGACGAATCCTCCTCCATTAAGCATATTTTGCTTGTTAAAGGTCTCAAACATAATCTCCTGAGCATAAGCCAATTATGTGACAAGGGAAATCTTGTATTGTTTGACTCCGAAGAATGCTTAGTTATCCGTCGTAGTGATTTTAAAATTATTCTTCGTGGTTTTAGAATGGATAATATCTATATGGTTGATCTTGAAAATTCTTCATCAAGTTATGTGAATTGTCTTTTGAGTAAAGAAGACGACATGTGGTTATGGCATCGTAGAGTAGCTCATGTAAATATGAATCTTTTAAACAAACTAGTTTCACAAGATTTAGTACTTGGTCTTCCAAACATGAAATTTGAAAAAGACTCTGTTTGTGATTCATGTCAAAAAGGAAAACAAACAAAGGCTTCTTTTAAATCCAAAAATGTTGTTTCAACCATTAGACCTTTACAACTTCTACACATGGACCTTTTCGGACCTTCTAGAATTAAAAGTCATGGTGGTAATCGTTATGCTTTTGTTATTGTTGATGACTATTCTAGATTCACATGGACGTTATTTCTTGCTCATAAAAGTGATGCCTTTCATGCTTTCAAAAGTTTTCTTAAACGTGTTCAAAATGAAAAGAACACAACCATCACTTCCATAAGAAGTGATCATGGGGGGAGTTCGATCACAATCTCTTCGCGGATTTTTGTGACGAACTCGGTATTGAACATACCTTTTCGGCTCCACGTACACCACAACAAAATGGAGTGGTAGAACCTAAAAATCGATGTCTCGAAGAGATGGCTAGAACCATGCTCAATGAGGCCGAAATTCCCAAATATTTTTAGGCGGATGCCGTGAGTACCGCAAGTTATGTTTTAAACAGAGCTATCATTAGACCGATACTCATGAAAACTCCCTATGAACTCGATAAGGGAAGGAAACCAAATCTTTCCCATCTTAGAGTCTTCGGTTGTAAATGTTTTATTCACAACAACGGAAAAGATAACTTGGGAAAATTTGATGCGAAATCTGATGAAGGAATTTTTCTTGGTTACTCATCACGTAGCAAAGCATATAGAGTGTTTAATAATCGAACCAAAACTGTTGAGGAATCTCCTCATGTAGTATTTTGTGAAAATGATACTCGCTTGGCGAGAAAGGATTCTTGTGTTGATCTTGCAGATGCTTTAAAGAAAATCAATCTTCAAGACGAGGTACAAAAGGAGGATCCAAAGGAAGTTCAAGATGAAGTCATGGAACAACCTTCGGAAGAAGTACCACCACAAGAAGAAGAATCGATGATGCCTAAGGCTTGGAGGACGTCTAAAGACCATCCTCTTGACAAGGTAATTGGCAACATCGAGAAAGGGGTAAGTACACGAAACCTTCTTAAAGATACTATAGGACATATGGCTTTTGTTTCACAAATAGAACCTAAAACCATTTCTGAAGCAATTGGGGATGAGCATTGGACCTTGGCAATGCAAGATGAGCTTAACTAATTCAAACGTAATGATGTTTGGGAATTGGTGCCAAGACCTGATAATCATACCATAATTGGCACGAAATGGGTTTTTCGGAATAAATTAGATGAAAATGGTATAATCACTAGAAACAAAGCTAGGCTAGTTGCTAAGGGTTATAATCAAGAAGAAGGCATTGATTATGAAGAAACCTATGCACCCGTTGCACGCCTAGAAGCCATTCATTTATTACTTGCTTTTTCATCATCTATGAATTTCAAATTATTTCAAATGGATGTCAAAGGTTCCTTCCTCAATGGGTTCATTCAAGAGGAAGTGTATGTTGAACAACCCCCGGGTTTTGAAGATTTTACATCTCCCGACCATGTCTTCAAGCTTAAGAAAGCTTTATATGGTCTCAAACAAGCTCCTCGAGCTTGGTATGAACGTCTAAGTAAATTTCTCTTAGAAAATGAGTTTGAAAGGGGGAAAGTTGACACCACACTTTTTATCAAAAATAAAAACAATGACATTCTATTAGTTCAAATTTATGTCGATGGTATTATTTTTGGTGCTACTAATGATTTTCTATGCGAGGAATTCTCTAAGTTAATGACTAGCGAATTTGAAATGTCGATGATGGGTGAGCTAAACTTCTTCTTGGGGCTACAAGTGAAACAACTGAAAGAGGGAACTTTCATTTGCCAATCCAAATATTGCAAGGAGTTGCTAAATCGTTTTGAAATGAGCAATGCCAAAGCAATGGCCACCCCAATGAGTACATCCGACCATCTTGACAAAGATGAGAAAGGTAAGGAAGTAGACACCAAAAAGTATCGAGGTATGATCGGATCTCTTCTCTATCTTACTGCTAGTAGACCGGACATCATGTTTAGCGTGTGTTTATGCGCTCAATATCAATCATGTCCGAAGGAGTCACATTTAACTGCGGTAAAACAGATTATGAAGTATCTTGTTGGAACAATAAATGTGGGACTATGGTATCCCAAAGATTCTTCATGCCAACTTGTTGGCTATTCCGATTCCGATTTTGCGGGTTGCAAATTGGACCGCAAGAGCACTAGTGGCACTTGCCATTTGCTCGGTAGCTCCTTAGTTTCTTGGTTTAGCAAGAAGCAAGTTAGTGTTGCGTTGTCCACAACCGAGGCTGAATATGTAGCCGCGGGGAGTTGTTGCGCTCAAATCCTTTGGATGAAACAACAACTCTCGGACTATGGCCTTAGTATCGATCATGTTCCTCTTCGATGTGACAATACTAGCGCCATAAGCTTGACGAAGAATCCTATTCTTCACTCAAGAAAGAAACACATAGAAATTAGACATCACTTTATAAGAGATCACGTTCTCAAGGGCGATATCGAAATTGAATTTGTTGAAACCAAAAATCAATTGGCCGACATCTTTACGAAGCCTTTAGAGAAAGAGTCCTTCTTCCAAATTCGTAGTGAACTCGGGATTCTTGAATCCATGTTGATCTAATTCATGCATTGCATTTTTATGTTTTAACGATTACTAACTTGAGCGTCGGAGGCGCCTAATTCTTTTTTGCAGGTATCGCCCCAAAGACAGGGGGAATTATCAGACACTGGTGCAGAATAATCGATTTCTCTAAAGTCAATAATCGATTATTCCCCATTTACGTTTTATGTTTATTATGCTAGAAAATTAACTTAATCGATTATCCAACACTACAATCGATTATCTAACAGTTTTGGCTTTGCAGGATTTTAGCTGTTAAATGTGAAAATCGATTATCACATATCCCTAATCGATTATGTTGACATTTATTTTCAGGTGTTATGTCATTGGATGACAATAATCGATTATTCGAAACAGTATAATCGATTTTCCTATTACCGTCTCGGATGTCCGTTACTACATTTCCTGAAATAATCGATTATCTCAAAAGCACAATCGATTATTCCCCGTGATAATGAAAAATGTCTTGTCTCTTTGTTTTTCTAGTTTGCATAATATCCTGTGTTTTATTTATATGTATTTGCAATATTGTTTAATCAATAAAGAGTTAGTTTTTTTTTTTGCTAATGTCAAAAGGGGGAAGATATGGGCTATGCACATTGGCATAAATTGAGGGGGAATTCATAAATTTAGGGGGAATTCATAACTTGAGGAGGAACTCGTTGCATATCTATATACTTGTCTTGGATCGTCATTATGAATTAATTAATATGCATATCCCGATATTGGTTTGCCATTATCAAAAAGGGGAAAATTGTTGAAACACGTTCTCAAGTCGCTAAACTAAACGTGTGTTCATATTTGTAGGTTTTGATAAATGACAAACCAACGTGGACGGAACATTGACATATGCCGAAGTCCAAGCACAAGAAGAACAAAGATCAAGATTAAGTAAAGCAACAAAGTTATACATGAGTCGTTCTATAATTGTGATCTTGATCCGACAATTGATTCAAGACTTGGCTTCTCTCGTAAAATTATTTTATCAAACCATACATCTTTAATTTAAAGCAATATGATTTTCAAACATTTCATTTTGACCAAAATGAATTTTAAACATGTCTTTCAAATCTGGACAAACAAAATCGATTATGTATTTTATGATAATCGATTATGTTAAAGCAGTGTACACCAGATTTTACAAAGCTGTAAGATAATCGATTATGTACCTTATGACAATCAATTATGTTAAGGCAGTGTACACCAGATTTTACAAAGCTGCAAAATAATCGATTATGTACCTTATGATAATCGATTATGTTAAGGCAGTGTTCACCAGATTTTTCAAAGCTACAAGATAATCGATTATGTGCCTTAGACTAATCGATTATGTTGAGAGAGTGAGCATCAAATTTTACAAAGTAGCAAAATAATCGATTATGGTTTTCTGGTAATCGATTATATTAAAGACCGTTGCCAAAGTATTTTCAAACACTGAAAAATAATCGATTATGTATAATCAGACAATCGATTATGTTAAGCATAAAATCGGGAATTGATTTTTGAACGTTGTCAGGTAATCGATTATACGATTTGGATAATCGATTATTTTGCTTAAAATCTTGATTTTTGAACGTTGGCAGATAATCGATTATGCAAAATCAGATAATCGATTATCCTAGCACAAAATCAGCAATTTGTGATTGGCAATTAAGCAACGGTCTTGGGTGTTTTGAGCACTATAAATACAACTCAAAATCACTCTTCTAAACACAACAACTGATTACATTCTTGCTAAAGATTACATACTCTCTTTGCAATCATTTTATATTCATTTCATAAGTTTTTGAGAGCCACACTCTTGACGAAATTGTTGTGTTCTTGAGCGTATTGTTTTTACTCATATCTACTCTATTAAGAGAGTCTTGTCTTGAGTGCTAAGTGTTTGTACACACTTGAAGGGATATTCTAATCCCTTGTTGAAGGAAAAGTAGTTCCTTGGTTTGAAGTCTTGAGGTGCGGTATCCTCGAGCAGGTTGAAGTCTTGTAGAGTGTATATCTACGAGCAAGTGTAACGGTTTGTAAAGCACCCGTAAGCTTAACGAAGTTAGTGTAAAACTCGAGGACTGGACTAACCACGTGTTGTGGTGAACCAAGATAAAATTCGGTGTGTTCTTCTTATCTTTTTAATTACTGCACTTACGCTATTCTTGCTATTTTTAATTCCGCAAATTTACATTGTTTTTTTATTATAACGCTATTCACCCCCCCCCCCTCTAGCGTTAAGCGTATATTCTAACAAAATGGACCCGGACCCGGGATTTGACGGTCTCGGATGGTCTGTAGAAAAATATGGGACTTGGGCGTTTGCCCGGAGAATTCCGATGTCCTAGGTCCGAGAAAAGAACTTTTCGTGAAATTATTTTCTGAAAATGTTTAAGGAAAATAAAAATAAAATTTGATCAAAACGTAATGGTATCGGGATCGTATTTTAGTTCCGACGCCTGGTACATGTCATATATGCTAGTTACGCACTTCCTTTGAAGTTCGGTTGAAAACGGACGTCGTTTGACGTGTTTCGGTCTTAAATTGGAAAGTTTGAAAGTTTATGAAATTTGAAAGATTTCTTGGACTTTAAGCTCAATTCAGTGTTTTGGATATCCTTTTGACGATTTGATCGCTCGAGCAAGTTCGTATGATATTTTTGAGTCAGTGCACATATTTGGTTTGGAGCTCCGAGGGCTAGGGAGTATTTTGGAGGTACCTCGGGATGATTTCGAACTTAGGAAAAAATTCAGAAAATTTCTGAAATAGTACCCATAAACAGTACCCATGAACAGTACCCCCGTGAACAGTAACACGAGTGAACAGTACACACGGGTTGAACAGTAACACGAAAAATCCATACAGAATATTTTTGAAGTTTCGAAAATATTTTGCCATTTTTAACAATTTGGAGCTCGAGTAAAGCGATTTTTCGAGAGTTTTTCAAGGAAATCATCGGGGTAAGTGTTCATAACTTAATTTTGGTTAAATTACTCGAACCATTGTATGTTTTAGCATTAAATCCGTGAATTAGCGGGAAAAGCTTAGAAACTCTCTCGAATAGATTTGAGGATAGAAGTGTTATCCAAATTTAGTAATTTTGGTTTGGTTGAACTCGTATCGGAATGGGTGTTTGGATTTCGCAAGTTTCTTCGGGATTCGAAATGTGGGTCCCACCAATAAAAATTAAAATAACTTTTGGATTTTATCCGGAAAATTAGTAAATTTACTATTCAATTCATTCCTACGATTCATGTTGAGTATTTCGAAATTTTTGTGATTAGATTTGAAGCAATTGGAGTCAAATTCGAAAGGAAAGGGCATAGCTTAAGGATTGAGTTGGTCGTAAACCTTCGAGGTAAGTGTTTGATCTATCATAACTTGAGGGAATATGAGTAGATTCTATTTTCTAATTTCTATCTGCGGAGTCCGACGTATAGACATTGTGAGAAGTATCTATACGTTGGGGATCTAGAATGACTGTGAGTGTTTACTCGTGATTATTTGATATTGATGTGACTCTTCCACACTTAATTTTTGACTTCAAAATAATGTGATTAGTTTGAGAACAAAATTATAAATTGTGAATTCCTTGGAGCGTTGGCTCGAACAATAACATGATAATTCAGTAAGAAGTGAATAAGAGAAAAAAGAGATATAATTATTCCCTTGATAACCTCACATTGCTTTTTGATTCTGTGGAAGAATTAATTGTTGAGCCTTGGCATCAAGTTATTATTTTCTCTTGCCAATAATTGTATTGTGACTTATATATTGAATTGGAATCGTGTGGCACGCCGACCACTTATGTATTGAATTGGGATCGTGTAACACGCCGACCACTTCTACGTTGAATTGGGACAGTGTGGCACGCCGACCACTTATATATTAAATTAGGATCGTGTGGCACGCGACCACTTATATATTGAATTGGGATCGTGTGGTACGCCGACCACTTATATATTGAATTGGGATCGTGTGGCACGCCGAACACTTATATATTGAATTGGAACCATGTGGCACACCGACCACATATATATTGAATTAGGATCGTGTGGCACGCCGATTGGGATCGTGTGGCATGCCGACCACTTATATATTGAATTGGGATCGACTGGTACGCCTACCACAAATTTATATTAAAATGAGAATGGGTTGTATGCCTGTAATAAATTGAGTGGAACCTAGAAGTGAATTAAATTCCTTTGTTTTATTTCTGTCATTATATTTTATTGCTACCCCGGAGTATGTTTTCCCTTCCCAAATATTAAAGATTGATTCCTATTGATTTGTTATATACATAGTTTGAACTGTACAGATTTATGTGAGTGTCTGGTTCTAGCTTTGTCACTATTTCGCCGTGATATGCTAGATACTTACCAGCACATGGGATCGATTGTGCTATTCTACACTCTGCGCTCTTTTTGCGCAAATACAGGCTACGGAGACCAACAACAACGGTAGTGCGAGTGCTAGCATTTCTGATCATTGAGACACCGAGGTAGCCTTGCAGGCGTCCGCGAGACCCGGCGTCTCCTCTATCTTTATTTTCAGACCGTTATCTCATGTATTCAAAACAAACAGTTTTATATTTCTTTCAAACGATTGTGTTTAGTATTCTTAGAAGTTCGTGAGTATTGTGACACCAATCTTGGGTAGAAGTTATGTTTGGATTTTCGCATCGTATCTAGTATTAATGAATTAAGTCTTCCACTAAGTTTAATTATTCCGCTATAATTTTATTATCATTGCTAACTGATGTAAATAAGAATTGTTAGAAATGGAAAGAAAGTGTAAGAGTTGGCTTCCCTAGCTTCCATTAGTAGGCACCATCGTAACTCGTGAGGGTGAAAAATTTCGGGTCGTGAGAGATAACATCTCAACTCTCAAGCTTATATTCCCCAGATTTTCACATTGAATTTTTTTTTTTTTTACTTTTTCATCATTTTTTATCTTCTATCTTTCTTATTCAAGTTAATATATAATGACTTAAATGGGTTATTTCATAACTAAAATGAAATGTTTCTTACAAAGCCAAGTTTTCAAATAATTTTAATATAAGATATTAAAGAATCATGAAGTTAATTCTGTTTTAATTTTAACTTAATATGATCAGACTAAAACAATTGAGAAATTTTATATTTGATATTCTTAAAAGTTATAACAATGTCATGTTCATACGGATATGGTCGAACTAAGGGAAATGGCAAAAGGTGCGTACCACCATCTAATACTTAATATCGTTAATTTATTTATTCCCTACTTAATTTTATTTATATATATAAATAAAGAAAATTACTAACATGCAACTCAAATATTAAAATTTGCACCCAAAAAAAGCTCAAACATCAATATCACCAATGCTTTTTTTCACAATGAGAATTAGGGTAAACTATAAGAAGTAGTTTAAGCCACTAATATTTTTCTTACTTTAAATAATGCTTATTATATAAATATCTTTACCATGCTTGTGTATCACATGATTCTCAAGATTATGCGCTTGATATATATACCAACAGAAAAAATATATTTAAATATTTCAGAAAAAGTAATTAACCTGAAAATATAAGCACACAAAGTATTATAGCTGAAGAATATACAACAGATAAATCTGATCACAAAGTACATTAATTGGATATCTTCACTAATTTAGATGAGTCGAGCAATCATTGAACATTCACATAAATTATGTACTTTATTCTTAGAAGTATAATTATTTACTCAAAGTTTCTTTGTAATATTGATATTATTTTACAGAATAATGTACTACTTGGCTCGACATTCACGCGTAACGCACGTGACGAGTATCTAGTCAAATGAAAAAAAATGTTTGGTTAGTTAATTTAAAATTTATGCCAAATTGCATCTGAGATCTTTCTACAGAAAGTGGACCCCTATGCCCATATTCTATGAATAAAATAAAAACAGTCTTTCAGAGAGATGATTTAGGGGTTGATAGCCTCAGTCTTGAAAATTAGTGTAGTTTTAACAAAGAACTATTGAGGGCTAGATCTCTCCCTCTCCTTTTTGCTAATTGAATAGATTCTTTTAGTGGTTTTGCCCTAGCCGAAAGAAAAGAGAATGACTTGGCTATTTCACCTAGTCAAGGCAGAAAAATTGATTAAATATAAATTAGATAAAACAAGTTGGAAAAAGAAAACGAAAAAGGAAAACGAAAAAAGAAATACTTAGACTAATTCCACGATATATGATTGAATCAAAATGACTTTTACTTCATCCAATCATCTGATTCCTGTCTCATCTCAACTAAGAGAGGCCATGGAAAGAACAGGTTCTAAGTCACGATCAATTACTTTTTCAAATCCTGCTACAGCTGCACGAGCCCTTTCCCGCGTGCCACAAATGATCTACGATGGCTAGTTCAAGATGCTGAAACAACAAAGTTTGATTTTTTGAAAAGCACCATCATTATGGGAATGTACACGTGGTAGGAAAATGATGTTAATCCATTGACTGTAGAGTCAATAATTTTATATAAGGAACTACTATACTCAATCACGTGCTGTCTTGTTACTTGCTTAGAGTTAATTGATGAACTTAGAGAAAAAGGAAAGTAAAATAAAATTTCTTATATTTATGTTATAACTAATAAAATATGTATTGTGTAATATAATATAATATAATTATATATATATATATATATATATATATATATATATATATAATATAATATAATTATATATATATATATATATATATATATTTTCGGTACGGTATCAGTATTTTCGTATTTCATTTTAAATACCAAATACCATACCTAATACTATTTTTTTGTACTTAAACCAAATACTATATCGAATACCGAATATTAAATTTTCGATTTTGGTATGGTAATTCGGTATTTTATCAAATTATGCACAGCCATAAAAGGGGCAGAAGTCGCAACATCTGGAACAAATATGAGGGAATAAGTAGCAGCGACTGGAGTTGGGACAAATGAAAGAATGGCAATGGTCGAGGTAGGGGCGGGGACTAAAGGCATAGTGGCCCCCTCTTCCGGAACGAGGGTATGGGGGGCCTCAACCTCCTTGTGGACCTCTGGCCGAACCTAAAGAAAAATTGGAGAGGAAGAAATTAGCAAAAGTAATAGAGATAGACGAAATAACCACGTCTTCGATGATATGGAGGAGATTACCTACCGACGGAAGAGCCTACTTGAATCTCTAAGAGAAACTTGGCCAGTTACGTATCCCTACTATTGGCCCAAGCTCAGTTGAAGTTTTGAAGAATAAAAAATAAACTCAGTGAAGAACCAGGTTCATCTTATGAGATACCATTTTTATGGCCCATGCACATGAAATGCACGTGAAGAAGGTAAGCCTTTGGGATCAAGCAGCAATATCTACTGAATATCTTCTAAGCTGATAAAAAAGATTGCATATGGGATAAGGAGAAGAAGTCTCCTTATGAGAAGAGAACACATCCGGATAAGGGTTGGAGTTTGGATTGGCCTAGGACTCAAACTGAATGGAAGATCAGAAATTGAGTCACAATCAAACTCTAATTACTAATCTAATAAATAATTGAGTTGTTCTCTTTTATAGGCATGCAAATATGCTGAATTAAAGCAAAACTGAGAGCAAAAAAGCAAGGCTATTTTGCAAGTAATTAATGTGAGATCAAGTGTGCACGCCTGCAGCTACTTGAACAATATAGAAGAACCAGTTCCATTGTGTCTATTCTTATTCTAGTTCAATTATAATAGGCGATTTAAAATTGTACCTTTCCAGCTTTCATAGAAGCAATTGTATTAGGTACTTTGAGTATTCAAGTTAGAGTTAATTTGAAAGTGTCGCAACAGTTAGAGCGGTGTGCCACACTGGAATTAGATTTAATCCTTACGTTTACAAGACTTTTATAAATGATGTTTTTGGTTCATTGAGTTTAGTGGGCTTGGAAAAATCCTACTGAGTAGTAGGTCGTGTTTTTTTCACCTTTGAGCCAGCTGTTTTTCACGTAAAATCTTTGTTCTTTATTTCTGTATTTTAATTTCGCAAATAGTAGTAGTTAGAACAGCTAGAAGAACCAGGTTCTTCTAGATCAAAAAATTAAATACCACACAACTTATCCCCCCTCCTATGTGGTATTGACGTTTGGAACATCAATTGGTATCAGAGCGGGTTATCCTTGAAGAGGCTAATACCTTAGGAAAAGATCAAGATGAGTGCGCCACCTGAAAACTAGGAAGGACAATCCACTGCCATGCCTCCACTATTCAATGAACAGTATTACTCATGGTGGAAGAATAGGATGAAAGATCACATCATAGGGGAAGACTATGAATTTTTAGGACATAGTCACTAATGGTCCTTTGGCAACTACAATAAAAAATGAGGAAGGATTGCAAGTGCCAAAGACAAGGGCTGACTGCACCGCTGAAGATTTGAAAAAGTGGGAGAAAAATGCTAAGGCCAATAAATGGCTTGTATGTGGACTAGGTCCAGATGAATACACCAGGATCCAAAGCGGTACTACTGCGAAAGAGATATGTGACACTTTGTAAGTGGCTCATGAAGGAACACCTCAAGTAATGAGATCCAGAGGAATATTGTTGTATTCTCAATATGAGAATTTTACTATGAAAGATGGAGAAACTTTTCAAGAGATGTATATAGGTTCACTACACTGACAAATAAACTTAAGTCTTTTGAAAGAGTTATTTTTGAAGAAGACAAGGTTGAGAAGATCTTGACAAGAGTTCTTCCAGTTGCTTGGGAAAGAAAAATCATTGCCATTCAGGAGTCCAAAAATATGGCTACTCTCAGGCTGGATGAACTGATTGGAAATCTTACTGCTTGTGAACTAAGAAGGCAAACCAGGAAGATGGATACACCCAAGAAGGAGAGAATTTTGGCTCTCAAAATTACAGAAGGTTCAGACCTGGAAGATGATGAGATGGCTATGATCACTAGAGATTTCAAAAAGTACCTGATGAGAGGAAAGGATTCATCAAGAGGTACAAAATTCAACAGGACAAGAGCTTCTAAGAAACAGACCAATGATGGCTGCTATAAGTTTGGTAAGACTGACCATATGATCAAGAATTGCCCTCAATGGAAAACTGAGTGGAATAAAGAAAGGGCTGAACGAAGAAACAGGAAGAAGGAACAGGTTCAACCCCAAGAGAAACAAAGGTTCAACCAAGGCTATGGTTGCTGTTTGGGATGAAACCTCTGACTAAGACTCAGAAAATGAAGCTGAAGAAGAGCAAGCTCTTATGGCCATTAGAGAATCAGATGAGGAGCATGAGGTAAGTATTCTGCATCTCAAGGACAAAATTAAATTTCTGTCTAAAGAAAGGTTGGCTGAGCTATTCTTAGACTTCATTGATGAGTCTGAAATAGTTAACAATGAAAAGGAAGTTCTGTCTAGGTAATATGTTATCCTAATAGAAAAATGTAGAAGTCTAGAATCTAGGGCTGATGAGAGTGATAATAAAAATGTTGAGTTGAAGAACTAGGTTCTTGAACTTGATAATAGTATTCTATAACTCATGTCAGAAAAATTAGAACCGAAACTAGGAATAGTAAAGAAGAAAGTTGATCACTCATTTCTCACTCTAGAAGAAAATCTAGGAAAAACAAAAGATGAACCGTACAAGAAAGATGAATTGATTAAGGTTCTAAAAGAAGATCTTGGAAAGGTGAAACATGAACTAGACAAAACTTGCAAATGGAACAAAGATTCTGATGCTCTCTCCTTGTTGCAAGAGCATCACATCATCAATAAAAGAGGACTTGGCTATGGGACTCAAGCACCAAAATGGGACCCCAAAATCAAGTACCCCACACTTCCTGAAAACAAGATTTGCACACTATGGTAAGACTGTCCATTATAAAAATGAATGCAATGCAAAAGAAAAGGCCACTCAAAGGAACAAAACTTTTGTTGAAGAAAAACATAAGTTGCCTAGTTGGGAAAGGAAGAATCAGATTCATCCTTTTGCCCATAGAAAGGGAGCCAAGCTAGTTGGGGTTCCTAAAACTAACCCCTGATTTCTTTTTGCAGGTTCAAGTGAAAGGGAGTAGCCAAATATGGAACATGGATAGCTACTGCTCAAAACACATGACTGAGAACAAGGACCAGTTCCTTTCACTTGAGAACCTGAAAGGAGGTAATGTCTCCTTTGGAAATGGAAAGAAATGTGAGATCATTAGGGTTGGAAAGGTAGGTAAGACTGACTCTCATTCCATTGAGAATGTCTACTTGATAGATGGCTTGAAATATGGCCTAATCAGTATGTCACAACTATGTGACAGAGGTAACCTTGTAGCTTTCACCTCTACCAAATGTTTTGTGATTAACCTTACTACTGACAAGGTTGTTTTGTAGGGAAAAAGTGCTAAAAATATTTACATTGTATATTTCTCCACTCTTTCAGAAAATAAATCACTTGTCTAAGTGTACTAGTTAATGATCTCCTCTTGTGGCACAAAAGACTTGGCCATGCCAGTCTAAATAACCTAAACAAATTAGTCTCCAACGACTTGGTGATAGGTTTATCTAATATTAAGTTTAAGGAAGACAAAGTTTGTGAGGCATGTGCAAGGGGGAAGCAGGCAAGGTCATCATTCAAATCCAAGAAAATGGTAAGTACGTCCAAGACATTGGAACTGGTTCATATGGATCTTTGTGGTCCAATAAGAACCATTCGCAAAGGTGGAAAGAAATATGTGATGGTGCTTGTTGATGATTATTCTAGATTTACCTAGGTACTATTTCTGACATCCAAAGATAAGAAATTTGAAATGTTTACTGCCTTTGTTAGAAAAACTCAGAAACAATAAGGGAATCAACTTGTACCCATTAGGTCTGATTATGGAACTGAATTTGAAAATGCAAAATTTGCTGAATATTGTGATGAAAATGGTATAGATCATAACTTCTATGCCCCTAGGACTCCTCAGCAAAATGGTGCAGTTTAAAGAAAGAACAGAACCCTTGAGGATATGGCAAGGACCATGCTTCTCTCTAGTAAATTACCCCACAGCTTCTGGGCAGAGGCTGTAAACACTACATGTTAAATAATCAATATATACATGACTAGACCTCTTGTTACGAAAACTCCCTATGAGTTACTTAAAGGGACAAAACTAACATATCTCATCTTAGGGCTTTTGGTTGCAAGTGCTTTGTGCACAATAATGGAAAGGACTCCCTAGGTAAGTTTGATCCCAGAAGTGATGAGGGAGCATTCTTGGGATATTCTTCACATAGCAAAGCATATAAATTATTCTATAAAAGAACTTTGTGTGTAGAAGAAAGTGTGCGTGTTGTATTTGACGAAACTAACATTCTTTCTGAGAGACATAAACATGAAGATGAAGCCATTGTCTTGGTAAAAGAATTGACTGAAGCAGCATCAAAAGAAGGAACAGGTGATGGAATAGGTTCTTCCACTCAGGGCAACCTGACAGGAGGAACTAATCAGAGAGAAAATGAAACAATCTCTGTACAAGAACCTGTCTATAAACCTGCTCCTCAGTAACATAATATATGAGAATCATCTAGTAGCAACCAGTTGGTGGTGAAATCCCACAAATTTCAAAGTTCTCATCCCATTGAGAAAATCATTAATGACCAACATCTGGAGTAAAAAATAGATCACAATTAAAGAATCTGTGTGCATTTGATGCTTTTCTATCTCTTGTTGAACCTAAAAATGTTGCTGAGTCATTGCAGGATACAGATTGGGTCAATGCTATGCAGGAGGAACTCAATTGATTTTACAGAAGTTAAGTCTGGCATCTAGTTCCTAGACCCAAGGAAAGATTAGTCATTGGTACATAATTGGTCTTCAGGAACAAACTTGATGAAGATGGAACTGATACAAGAAACAAGGCAAGGCTGGTGGTTCAGGGTTACAGCCAAGAGGAAGGCATTGGCTATGATGAGACTTTTGCTCCAGTTGCAAAACTAGAAGCAATTAGACTCCTCATTGCCTTTGCAGCACATATGGAATTCACTGTCCATCAGATGGATGTCAAAAGTGTCTTCCTAAATGGCTACCTCAAAGAAGAGGTGTTTGTGAAACAACCTCTAGGATTTGAAAGCAAGGAGTGTCCTGAGAATGAGTATAAGTTGGACAAGGCTCTATGTATGCTTAAACAGGCCCCAAGAGCTTGGTATGAATGACTATCAAAATTCCTACTTGAGCATGTGTACAAAACAGGTAAAATTGACAGCACTTTGTGCCTAATGGAAAAAGGTAAAGACCTCCTTGTTTGTCAAGACTCAAACCCGATCGTGATGGCGTCCAACCCGAAAGCTAGGCAAGCCTGACCAATAATCGCTTTCAATTTAACACTAAATCTGCAAACCAAAATTTAAGAATATTATAGTAATTTAGAATAATAATCCAAAAATATTAATAGAGTAACAAGGATAAATACGAAAACCGATAAACACACCCATAAGATCTGGGGTCACGAGTCTAGAGCATCTAAACAAAAACTGGATAATAATAGCTGAACAAAAATATAAAAGTTTGGAAATGTATGTAGTAGTAATAAGCTGAAATATGAAGAGTAGCCAGGTCCTGCGAACGTCAAGCAGCTACCTCAATGACTCTGGAAAATATCTGAAGACTACGCATGTCAGCTAAGCCTCCGGTATACTTGAATCTGCACACAAAGTGCAAGGAGTAGTGGTGAGTACTACCGACTCAGTCAGTAATAAGCATAAGTAATGTCTGAAAGTAAGAAATCCACGAAATTGCACAAAACAAAGATAAAACTAACAGTCCTATAACTTAGCTACGAACTAACAGCAAAATAGTATCAAAATAGCAATCAAGTATCAGATAAAAATGCAATGCAATGCACATGAATACGCTATGGCACGCAGCCCAGTCTGTTTAACGTTGATGGCGCTCACTGGGGTGTGTACAGACTCCGGAGAGGCTCCTTCAGCCCAGGCACAATATCATCATATCACCGCTGCGACGTGCAGCCCGACCCAATACTCAGTCCACAGTATGCATATAAGTCACATAACATATTCAATCTAATTCTTTGTCAGTTTCCAATTATTAATGTGAATATAATTTAATTAGTCAATTTCAGAAATAAGGTGACTTACCATTTAATACAGGATTGAGATGAATGATTATGCAAATCATGTTATCACACAGATATTCATCCTAGGCGGATGCTACATGTCGGCACAAGGCCCCAAACATGGCAATAAGCCCATATATATTCATTATAGGGTGCGTATTAGCCGCCTATAATATTATTTAGCTCTCGGGATGAAACGTCACAATCCCCAATCATATACCATCCCACTCCTGCCATGGGGTGTGAGTCACGCCCTAACATAGCGTCTTGATGTGATAAACTGGGGTTTCAAACCCTCAAGCCTTCATCTATACAAACTACTTACCTCTAGCTGGTCGTAGACTGGTCTGCAATGTCTTTTCCCTTCGAATCTCCCTCTACAAGCATCGAATCTAGTCAAAACTACAACGAATGCGTTATTATAGGCTAAATAAACATAACCAAATTGAAATTATTCGAAAAACGCTAAAAATCACGAAGTTGGTAAAACCCGAGGACCGGGCCCACTACTCAAAAAATTCTGAAAAATCACATCTTTGGATTTCTCGTCTCACCACAAGTCCGTACGTATAAAGTTTGTCTAAAATGAAGCTCGAATGACCATTCAAATCCCCAAAATTTGGTTCTAAAAACTAAGCCCTACTTCTTCACAATTTCTACACAATTTCATGGAATTGAAGGTTGATTCTTCCTAAAAATGGTGTTTTTAAATGAAGAGACTTACCTCCAATCAATACCCGCTGAAAACACACTTCAAATCGCTCAAAAAGCTCCTTTGTTTGCATAAAAGTGGAGGAAAATATGATTAAGTCGCGGGTGAAACAACCCCTAAAACATTCTGTCTGTCCTGTGATTTCCTCTATGCGATCGCATCACCCCTATAACGATTGCATAGAATAATTTCTGACAGCCTTAATTTCCTCTTATGTGGTCGCACATGAGCCTATGCGATCGAATAGACCAACCTTCCCAACCTATGCAATCACATCACCCTTTACGTGATCGCATAGACCAAATTCTGAGCCCTCTTCATTCCTCTATGCAATCTCAATGATGCTCATGCGGTAGCAGAGAACAAAAGTCTGCTGCAAATTTTCTGCTGCACTTTTTATCTTCAAAAATTCCCGTTAGCCATCCGAAATCACCCCGAGGCCCTCTGGAGCTCAACCAAAAGTGCATATATGTTCTATTACTTCATTCAAACTTGCTCGTAACATAAAAACACTATCATAAACATCAAAATCATCAATTACCACGGATTCAAGCCTAAGTTAAACTAAAACTTTCAAAACATGCATTTGATCCAAAACCCGACCTAAACACCTCTGAATGATCTGAATATTTGCACGCATATTCGAAATCTCCTAACAGAGCTACCACAACTGTCGGAATTCCATTCCGACCCCCGGGATCAAAATCTCACCTATCAACCAAACTTCGCCAAAATTCTAACATAGCCAATCCAAGCCTAATTCTACACTGAACCTCCAAATTCTGTTTCAATTTCGCTCCTAAAGTCAAAAATGACCATCCGAAAGTATTCGAACCATTCGAAATCCATCTCAAGCCCTCTAACTCATAAGTCAACATTCAGTTGACTTTTCCAAACTAACCTTCTCATAAAGAGACTAATTATATCATTTCTACCCAAACTCCATCCGAATTACTCCAAACTCTCCAAACACATAAAATGGAATATATAGAAATATAAAATGGGAAAAACGGGGCGGTAACTCATGGGAAGACGGGTCAGGTCATTACATCCTCCCCAACTTAAACAAACGCTTGTCCTCGAGCGGGTCAAGAAACATATTTTGGAGTATCAAACAAGTGAGGATATTTGCTGCGCATCTTCTGCTCGATCTCAGAATTGGATTCCTCCACGGTCTGACCTCTCCACTGCACCTTCACCGAAGCTGTGTCCTTTGATCTCAACTTTCAAACCTGATGACTCAAAATAGCCATCGGCTCCACATCATAGGTCAAGTCTTCATCTAACTGGATCGTGCTGAAGTCTAACATATGAGACGGGTAACATACTTCTGGAGCATAGAAATATGGAACACCGGGTGAACTCCCGACAAGCTAGGCGTAAAAGCGAGCATATAGGCCACCTCCCCAATCCTCCTAAGTATTTCAAAAGGTCCAATGAACTTGGACTCAACTTCCCTTTCTTTCTGAATCGCATAACGCCTTTCATAGGCGAAACCTTCAACAAGACCTTCTTGCCTACTGCATAAGATACATCTCAAACCTTCTGATCCGCATAACTCTTCTGACGCAACTGAGCTGTATGAAGTCTCTCCTGGATTACTTTTACCTTCTCTAAAGCATCTGAACTAACTCTATCCCCAATAATCTACCCTCTCCTGGCTTAAACCAACCAACCACAGGTCTACACCATCTCCCATATAAGGCCTCATACAGCACCATCTGGATGCTAGATTGATAGTTGTTATTATATGCAAAATCCACGAGTGGCAAGAGTTCAACACAAGAAACTCATAAATCAATAGCACGGGCATGCAACATGTCCTCCAATATCTGGATAGTACGCTCGGACTATCCGTCTGTATGTGGATGAAATGTTGTGCTCATCTGTACCTGTGAACCCAAATCCCGATGAAAAGTCCTACAGAACTGGGAAATAAACACGGTATCCCTTTCTGATACAATGGAAATTGGGACCACATGAAACTGTACAATCTCCTGAATGAAAATCTTTGTTAACTTCTCCGAAGAATAGGTAGTGCATACTGAAATGAACTGCATGGACTTGGTCAGCCTATCCACAATCACCCAAATCGAATAAAATTCTTCGAGGTACGAGGAAGACCACTCACAAAATCCATAGTAATATTCTCCCATTTCCACTCCAGAATATCCATCCGCTGGAGTATACCACCCGGTCTCTGGTGCTCATATTTAACTTACTGACAGTTGAATACCGAGCCACATAATTCATAATATGCTTTTTTAATCCACTTCCACTAGTAGTGTTGCTTCAAATATTGGTAGATCTTCACGGCACCCGGATGAATCGAATACCGCGAGCTGTGTAGCCTCCTCTAATATCAACTCTCGGAGACAATCCACATTGGGCATGCAAATCTGACCCTGCATCTGCAGCGCACCATCGTCTCCAATGGTCACATCTCTAGCATCATCATGGTGGACCATATCCTTCAGGACAAGCAAATATCGGTCATCATACTGGCACTCTCTAATGCGGTCATACAAAGAAGATCAGGAGACCACGCTAGCCAACACCCGACTAGGCTCGAAAATATCTAACCTCACCATCTGATTGGACAAGGCTTGAACATCAACCGCAAGGGGTCTCTCCCTAACTGGAATGTACGCTAGACTACCCATGTTGATAGCCTTCCGTCTCAAAGCATCGGCCACTACATTGGCTTTCCCGGGATGATACAGAATGGTAATATCATAGTCTTTGACTAACTCAAGCCATCTCCGATGTCTCAGATTAAGTTCCTTCTATTTAAACAAGTGTTGAAGTCTGCGATGGTCTGTATATACCTCACAAGATACACCATAAAGATAATGCCTCCAAATCTTCAGGGCATGAACAATTGCAGCCAACTCTAAGTCATATACTTTTTTTTTTGGCAATCCGCTAGGAAAGCGCCTAGGGCTAGTTTTTATATTATTAAATAAACAAAAAAAAGTAATTACATTGTCCGAATGTCTTACGAAATGAGGAAATAAAATTTGACAGTTACATTCTTCCTATTACCAAAGTTAAGTGTTAAACCTAAACTTGGTATCACAAAATGCATACTATAATTGAAAATATGATGCCAATCTACGTAATTGGCATTAGATCCATAACTTGTCGTTATGCCCGTGCAACGTCACCTTTCCTTACTCAAGGGAATGAGCACAATGTGCTAATACCACCCATAGAGGTCGTATTGAGTGGCATCTTATTACATGGCTGCGTCCTATGAATTTGAATTGTAGTATATGCAGCAGTAGCCCAGGTATTGATTGAAAATATAGCCACTGTCCAATTCGCCAACACCTTAATTGCACATATAGCCAACTTCCAGGCGTGCATGAATGTACAGTAGTCTATTATTGCAATTGTTAGAATGAGCATGACTGCACATATTCCCATAACACTTGAATCGAATGCTGCATTTGTTTGAACTAGATTGTTACTTGCACGTTCCAGCTTGCCCAAGACTACACAGATCCAACATTCAAAAATCTATTTTGTTCCTATTTTCTCGAAATTCCCAAGAGCATGCACGCCAACTCCTCTAGATTCGACCAAATTCTGTCCATTTGAGCACGTTGTCCCAAATAAATCGTCGATCATGCACCATGCTTAACTGCTCGAGTTCCAGCTTTTTTTGACCAAGTTTTTCTCGTGCTCTCCTTTTCTAGTATGCCACGCTGCCAACTGGACAATGAAAATGCATTGGACAGTGTTTCCCACGCTGAAGATCAAGCAACATGTGTTAACCTATGTCCCTTTGTATCCCTACTAATCACTGTCTCGTAATTCCCCAGCGTGTTAATTCCCTTGCAGAATCCCTTCATGATGCTCCTAAAGCATGCTTTCATTTTAAAATTGAAAGATTAAAAAGAACATGCTCCCATGTGCACTTTGCCCCATGCCCCTATATTAAAATTCTATAAAATTCAAAAGGCTGAGGAGCACCACATGTGAATGGCTACCATTACAACTTTTTGCATTATTTATGAATTTAATTAGCATGCTTAGCTGACAACCAATGCTTAGATTCTCATAGGATTGGCGTGATATCACCTTTGCACTCCCATGTGCAGCCATGCGTGAAAATCCAAAGCATGCTTTGTATTATTTTAATATAGCATGCCAATTGTCTCCAGGACCTTGCATCTTTGTCCCTTGATTTTCCAAAACGTGCAAATCCATGTAGAAACACCTGCTACCAACTCGTTTGTTAGATAAAAAAGTATTGAGTCTCGCATCCAATGTATCATAGTGCAGTTTCAATTTCATTTCATTGGAATGAATGCAATGCATTAAAACCCCCAAAAGGAACTTGTTGACTACACTGTACATCAATACTTCAATTGTACCTGCAAAAACGAAACAAATGTTAATGAAAAAATGTTATCCCCATGTTCTCCTCTGGCCGTTCATGGTGACTGCATGTTGTATTAATGTCAATTGCATTTGTTTCTTCGCTTTCCTTCTCTAATTTCTTGCAACTCTTATTCTCAGGTTTGGATATTGTAGCTTATCCTCATTTACCAACTTTCTGCTCGACGCCTCAAGTTACCAGAAATCGTAACTCTCTATGTTGTCACTGTCAAGTGCATAATTTGCAAGGTGGTGTGCTAATTTTATTCCCTGTCTGAAAATGTGAGATACCTTGAAATTACACCCCACTTTGAGTCATGAACATAGTAGTTCTTCTCATGGGACTTTAGCTGATGAGAAGCATAATCAATCACTCTACCTTCCTGCATCAATACACAACCGATCCCAACTCTCGAAGCATCACAATACATCGTGAAAGAACCCGAAGCTAATGGTAATACTAGTACAAGAGTTGTGGTCAAAGCTGACTTGAGCTTATGGAAGCTCTCCTCGCATTCATCCGACCAGAGAAATGGAGCATTCTTCTAAGTCAACTTATTCAAAGGCGAAGCAATAGATGAAAAGCCCTGAACAAACCTGCGGTAATAACCCGCCAAATCGAGGAAACTCCGAACCTCAGTAACTGAGGACGGTCTGGGCCAACTCAGCACCGCCTCAATCTTCTTTGGGTCAACCTGAATACCATCGCTGGACACCACGTGTCCTAGAAAAGCTACTGTACTAAGCCAGAATTCACATTTGGAGAACTTTGCATATAGCTTCTCCTCTCTCAATCTCTGCAAGACCACCCTCAAGTGTTGCGCGTGCTCCTCCTGACTACGTGAATACACACGAATATCATCAATAAACACGATCACAAAAGAATCCTAGTAAGGCCGAAATTCACTGTTCATCAAGTGCATGAATGTAGCTGGGGCATTAGTCAGCCTGAAAGACATCACTAGAAACTCGTCGTGCCCATATCTCATCTTGAAAGTCATCTTCATAATGTCTGAAGCCCTAATCTTAAGCTGGTGATAGCCTGATCGAAGGTCAATCTTAGAGAATACGCTTGCTCCCTGGAGCTGGTCAAATAAATCCTTAATATGGGGTAGTGGGTTCTTGTTCGTCACTATCACCTTATTCAACTGCCTAAAGTCAATGCACATTCTGATTGTGTCATCCTTCTTCTTTATAAATAACACCGGTGCACCCCAAGGTAACACACTCGGGTGAATGAACCCCTTATATAGGAGTTCCTGAAGTTGTTCTTTCAATATCTTTAGCTCTGCTGGTGATATACGATAGGGAGGAATAGAGATGGGCTGAGTGTACGGCACCAATCAATACCGAAATCAATATCCCTGTCCAGCGGCATGCCCGACAAGTCCACTGGAAACACATCAGAGAAATCCCTTACAATGGGAACCGACTCTAAACTAGGAGCCTCGGCTTCCACATCTCTCACGAAAGCAAAATATGATAAACACCCATTTCCAACTATCCATTGGGCTTTTAGGAAAGAAATCACCCTGCTAGGTACATAATCAGTCACGCCTTACCACTCGATCCTCCCGGAATAGCTCGTGTAACTATCTTGGCATGATAGTCGAGAATAGCATGGTACGGAGATAGAAAATCCATACCTAGAATCATGTCAAAATCTACCATGCCCAACAATAACAGGTCAACTCGGGTCTCCAGACCCCCAATAATCAGCAGACATGATCGATACATAATATGCACAATAATAGTATCACCCACTGGGGTAGATAGGTGCACGGGCAAGGCAAGACAACCACGGGCCGTACCCAAATGATGAGCAAAATAGGAAGACACATATGAATAGGTAGATTCGGGATCAAATAAAATAAAAGCATTCATGTGGCAGACTGAGATAATACCTGTGATAACTGCATCCGAGGCAATAGTGTCCCTCATATCTGGAAAGGCGTAGAAATGAGCCTGGCCACCTCCAGTACGCTCCTCACCCCCGGGGCGACCTCCGGCTACCTAGACTCCACCCCTAGCTATCTGAGTTTGAGCCGAAGAAACTTACGTAGAAGATGAGGGGTGATCCCTCTATTGAGACTGCTTACCGCGGGGCCTCATATGACCCAACTAACCGCAAGCTGGAGAAGGGGACTGATGAGAACTCCTCACTGCAGATGAACCCTGAGCTGAAGGAGCAGGAGTAGGAGTAGAGCTCTCCGCTGGAAGAGCACTCAGTGCAGATTGACTCTGCTGATGACCCTGAGGTCCCGGCCTGAAGAAGCTCGCTGGAATCTGTGCGACTGGACTGAGGAGGCCTGAAAGAACAACCTCTACAATGATGAAACTAGCCCCTAGACGGAGCACCGCTGAAATTACCTGAACCTCGAGGCCTCTTGGCCTCCTCTCCATACGCGCCCGACGGTGATCTGTCTCAATCAGTCGAGCCGCATAAACAACCTCCTCAAATGTAGTTGTTGTAGCCCTCTCTCTAGTCATAAATATACGGATCGGATAGTTGAGGTCATCTATAAACCTCATGATCCTCCCTCTATCTATCGGGATCATCCACACAGCATGCCTAGCTAGCTGTGTAAACCACAACTCATACTAAGTCACTGACATATCTCCCTGAGTCAACCACTCAAACTGACGATGCAACTCCTTCCTATGAGACTGGGGCACATACTTCTTCAAAATTACCGTGGAGAACTGCTGCCAAGTGAGGGGCGCTGCCCAATAGGCCTATGCCTCCCGACCTCTTCCCACTAAGTAAATGCAGCTCCTGTGAACTGGAAGGTGGTAAAAGCCACTCCATTAGACTCCAGAATACCCAAAATATGAAGCATATGCCATAGTGGCTGAAACCGCTTGAGCCAGGCTAGTTCAGATGGACAAAATCTGAGCCAAAGCCTCCTAGAGACCAGGAATCATGATGGGCACTGCCGGTGCCTGAATTGGTGCTGCTGGAGCATCTACAGCTAAAGGCTGATCCTGGACCTGGGCAGCTGGTGGGTCTGCAGGTGCTGGCCCTGCCGGTTTACCTCGTCCAGCACCACGACTGCATCCACGACCTCTAGAAGGTTGTATTGGGGGTCATCCGCCATGTTCTTTAGCACGGGTTCTCACCTTCAGCAAGAGAATGGAATACAAAAATTTAGTTCTCCAGTTAACAAACTGCACGACATGAATTTCAAGAAAGTGAGGTGTTTCCTAAAAGTTCTCTAGCCTCCTTCTTATAAGTGTGGTGCACGACATACCCATAAACAAGACTTTACTAAACCGGCTCATGACTCGTAAGGCCTAGCAACCTAGGCTTTGATACCAACTTATCATGACCGAAACCCGGTTGTGATGGCGCCCAACCCGAAAGCTAGGCAAGCCTGACCAACAATCGCTTTCAATTTAACACTAAATCTCAAAACCGACAATTTAAGAATATCATAGTAATTTAGAATAATAATCCAAAATTATTAATAGAGTAATAAGGATAAATACGAAAACCGAAAAACACACTCATAAGATCTCGGGTCACGAGTCTAGAGCCTCTAAACAAAAACATGATAATAATAGCTGAACGAAAATATAAACTTTTGAAATGTATGTAGTAGTAATAAGCTGAAATATGAAGAGCATCCAGGTCCTTCGAACGTCATGCGTCTACTTCAACGACTCTGGAAAATATCTGAAGACTACGCGTCTCAGCTAAGCCTCCGGTGTACCTGAATCTGCACACAATGTGCAGGGAGTAGGGGTGAGTACTACCGATCTGTGAGTAATAAGCATAAGTAATGTCTGAAAGTAAAAAATCCACGAAATGCCACAAAGCAAAGCTAAAACTAACAGTCCTATAACTTAGCTAAGAACTAACATCAAAACAGTATCAAAATAGCAATCAAGTATCACATAAAGATTCAATGCAATGCATACGACTACGTTGCGGCGTGCAGCCCGATCCGTTTAATGTCGACGACGCTCACTAGGGGTGTGTACAAACTCCGAGGGGCTCCTTCATCCCAAGCGCAATAGCATCATATCACTGATGCAGCGTGCATCCCGACCCAATACTCAGTCCACATTATGCATGTGAGTCATATAACATATTCAATCTAATTCTTTGCCAGTTTCCAATTATTAAGGTGAATATAATTTAATTAGTCAATTTCAGAAATAAGGAGACTTAGCATTTAATAGAGTGATTAAGCACAGGACTAAGATCAATGATTATGAAAATCATGTTATCACATTGATATTCATCCTAGGTGGATGCTACAGGTCGGCAAAAGGCCCCAAACATGGCAATAAGCCAAGATATATTCATTACAGGGTGTGTATCAGCCACCAATAATATTATTTAGCTCTCGGGATGGACCAAGTCACAATCCCCAATCATATACTATCCCGCACCTGCCATGGGGTGCGAGTCACTCCGTAACATAGCGTCACGATGTGATAAACCGGGTTTCAAACCCTCAGGCCATTATCTATATAAACTACTCACCTCTAACTGGTCATAGAGTGGTATGCAATGCCTTGTCCCTTCGAATCTCCCTCTACGAGCGTCGAATCTAGTCAAAACCACAATGAATACGTTATCATAGGCTAAATAAACATAACCCAATTTAAATTATTCGAAAAATGCTAAAAATTACGAAGTTAGTAAAACTCGAACCTCGGACCCACTTCTAGAAAACTTCTGAAAATCACATCTTTGGATTACTCGTCTCGCCACGAGTACGTACATATAAAGTTTGTCGAAAACGAAGCTCCAATGACCTTTCAAATCCCCAAAATTTGTTTCTAAGAACTTAGCCTTAGTTCTTCACAATTTCTACACAATTTCATGGAATTGAGGGTTGATTCTTCCTTAAAATGGTGTTTTTAAGTCAAGAGACTTACCTCTAATGGATTCCCGATGAAAACACACTTCAAATCACTCAAAAAGATCCTTTGGCTGCTTAACAATGGAGGAAATATGATTAAGTCGCGGATGAAAAAACCCTTAAAACATTCTGTCTGCCTAGTGATTTCCTCTATGCGATCGCATCACCCCTATTGCGATTGCATAGAACAATTTCTGACATCCTTAATTTCCTCTTCTGCGATCGCACGTAAGCCTATGCGACCGCATGGACCAACCTTCCCAACCAATGCGATTGCATCACCCTTTACGCATTCCAATAGACCTAATTCTGAGCCCCTTCGTTCCTCTATGCGATCGCAATGATGCTCATGCGATCGCATAGAACAAAAGTCTGTTGCAAATTTGCACTTTTTAACTTCGAAAATTCCCGTTAGCCATCCAAAATCACCCCAAGGCCCTTGGGACCTCAACCAAAAGCACAAATATGTTCTATTACTTCATTCAAACTTGCTTATAATATAAAAACACTATCATAAACATCAAAATTATCAATTTACCACGGATTCAAGGCTAAGTTAATCTAATTCTTCTGAAACTTGCAGTTGATCCAAAATCCAATCTAAAAACCACTGAATGATCTAAATGTTTGTACGCATATCCATAATCACCTAGTGGAGCTATTACAATTGTCAGAATTCCATTCCGACCCCTGAATCGAAATCTCAGCTATCAACCGGACTTTGCCAAAATTCCAACTTAGCCAACTCAAGCTTAATTCTACACCGGACCTCCAAATTCAGTTCCGATTTCTCTCCTAAGTCACAAATGACTATCCGAAACTAGTCGAACCATCGGAAATCCATTCTGAGCCCTATAACTCATAAGCCAACATTTAGTTGACTTTTCCAAACTAACATTCTTACAAAGAGACAAATTGTCTCATTTCCAAACTCTCCAAACACAAAAAATGGAACATATAGAAACATAAAACTGGGAAAACAGGGCGGTAACTCACGGGACGACGCGTCAGGTCGTTACATTCTCCCCAACTTAAACAAACGCTCATCCTAGAGCGGGTCAAGAAACATAACTGGAGTATCAAACAAGTGAAGATGTTTGTTGCGCATCTCCTGCTCGGTCTCCCAAGTGGCTCCTTCCACGGGCCGACCTCTCCTCTGCACCTTCAGCGAAGCTCTGTCCTTTGATCTCAACTTTAAAACCTGACGACCCAAAATAGCCACCGGCTCCACATCATAGGTCAAGTCTTCATCTAACTAGATCGTGCTGAAGTCCAACACATAAGACGGGTCCCCAATATGCTTCCGGAGTATAGAAACATGGAACACCAGGTGAACTTCCGACAAGCTAGGCGGTAAAGCGAGCATATAGGCCACCTCCCCAATCCTCCTAAGTATTTCAAAAGGTCCAATGAACCTTGGACTCAGATTCCCTTTCTTTCCACATCTCATAATGCCTTTCATAGGCGAAACCTTCAAAAAGACCTTCTCGCCTACTGCATAAGATACATCTCGAACCTTCCGGTCCGCATAACGCTTCTAACGTGACTGAGCTATAGGAAGTCTCTCCTGGATTACCTTTACCTTCTCTAAAGCATTCTGAACTAACTCTGTCCCCAATAATCTAGCCTCACCGGGCTCAAACCAACCAACCGGAGATCTACACTCTCTCCCGTATAAGGTATCATACGGCGCCATCTGAATGCTGGATTGATAGCTGTTATTATATGCAAACTCCGCGAGTGGCAAGATTTCACCCCAAGAACCTCCAAAATCAATAGCACAGGCACACAATATGTCCTCCAATACCTGGACAGTACGCTCAGACCGTCCGTCCATCTGTGGATGAAATGTTGTACTCATTTGTACCTGTGTGTCCAACTCCCGATGAAAAGTCCTCAAGAACTGAGAAGTAAACACGGTATCCATATCTGATACAATGGAAACTGGGACCCCATGCAACCGTACAATCTCCCGAATGAAAATCTCTGCTAACTAATCCGCAGAATAGGTAGTGCATACTGAAATGAAGTGCGCGGACTTGGTCAGCCTATCCACAATCTCCCAAATCAAATCAAACATCTTCGAGGTACGTGATAGACCACTCACAAAATTTATAGTAATATTATTCCATTTCCACTTCGGAATATCCATCCGCAAGAGTACACCATCGGGTCTCTGGTGCTCATATTTGACTTGCCGACAGTTGAGACACCGAGCCACATAATTCACGATATCCTTTTTCATCCTCCTCTACCAGTAGTGCTGTCTCAAATCATGGTACATCTTCGCGGCACCCGGATGAATCGAATACCGCAAGATGTGAGCCTCCTCTAATATCAACTCCCGGAGACCATCCACATTGGGAACGCAAATCTGGCCCTGCATCCGCAACACACCATCGTCTCTAACGGTCACATCTCCCGCATCATCATACTGGACCCTATCCTTCATGACAAGAAAATGCGGGTCATCATACTGGCGCTCTCTGATGTGGTCATACAAAGAAGATCGGGAGACCACGCTAGCCAACACCCGAATAGGCTTGGAAATATCTAACTTCACCATATGATTGGCCAAGGACTGAATATCAACCGCAAGGGGCCTCTCCCCAGCTGGAATGTACGCCAGACTACCCATGCTGATAGCCTTCCGGCTCAAAGCATCGGCCACCACATTGGCCTTCCCGGGATGATACAGAATGGTAATATCATAGTCTTTGAGTATCTCAAGCCATCTCTGCTATCGCAGATTATGATCCTTCTGCTTAAATAAGTCTTGAAGACTGCGATGGTCAGTATATACCTCACAAGATACACCATAAAGATAATGCCTCCAAATCTTCAACGCATGAACAATTGCAGCAAACTTTAAGTCATGAACAGGGTAGTTCTTCTCATGGGGCTTTAGCTGAAGAGAAGCATAATCAATCACTCTACCCTCCTATATCAATACACAACCGATCTACACACTCAAAGCATCACAATACACCTTGTAAGAACTCAAAGCTGATGGAAATACTAATACGGAGTTGTGGTCAAAGCTGACTTGAGCTTCTGGGAGCTCTCCTCGCATTTATCCGACCACACAAATGGAGCATTCTTCTGAGTCAACTTTATCAAAGGCGAAGTAATAGATGAAAAGCCCTAAACGAACCTGCGGTAATAACCCCCCAAACTGAGGAAACTTCGAATCTCAGTAGTTGAGGACGGTCTCGGCTAACTCTGCACCACCTCAATTTTCTTTGGGTCAACCTGAACACCATCGCTGGACACCACGTGTCCCAGAAAAGCTACCGTACTAAGCTAGAATTCACATTTGGAGAACTTTGCATTTAGCTTCTCCTCTCTCAATCTCTAAAAGACCACCCTCAAGTGTTGCGCGTGCTCCTCCTGACTATGTGAATACTGTTGAAACACGTTCTCAAGGCACTAAACTAAACGTGTGTTCATATTTGTAGGTTTTGATAAATGACAAACGACGCGCAATTGACATATGACGAGGTCCAAGCACAAGCGCGCAATTGACACATAACGAGGTTCAAGCACAAGACGAACAAAGATCATGATCAAGCAAAGAAATAAAGTTATACATGAGTCGTTCTTTAATTGTGATCTTGATCCGATAATTAACTCAAGACTTGGCTTCTCTCGTAAAATCATTTTTGTCAAATCATGCATATTTAATTTAAAGAAAAATGATTTTCAAACATTTTATTTTTGCCAAATTAATTTTTAAACATGCCTCTCAAATCTGGACAAAGATAATCGATTATGTACTTTATGATAATCGATTATGTTAAGACAATGTACACCAGATTTACAAAGCTGAACAATAATCGATTATGTACCTTATGATAATCGATTATGTTAAGGCAGTGTACATTAGATTTTTCAAAGCTACAAGATAATCGATTATGTACCTTATGATAATCGATAATGTTGAGGCAGTGTCCATCAGATTTTTCAAAGCTATAAAATAATCGATTACGCGCATTATGATAATCGATTATCTTGAGGCAGTGTCTATCAAATTTTACAAGACAGTAAAATAATCGATTATGTACTTTATGATAATCGATTATGTTAAGACAGTGTAGTCCGAAGTTTTCAAAATATAAAAGATAATCGATTATCCTTATAGCATGATCGATTATGCAAATGACCGTTGCCAAAGTATTTTTAAACTCTGAGAGATAATCAATTATGCACAATCTGATAATCGATTATGCTAAGTAAAATCTGCATATGATTTTTTGAACGTTGTCAGGTAATCGATTATACACAATCTGATAATCGATTATGTCAAGTAAAATATGAATATGATTTTTTGAACGTTGTCAGGTAATCGATTATACGATTTGGATAATCGATTATTCTGCTTAAAATCTGGGATTGATTTTTGAACGATTGGAAAATAATCGATTATGCAAATCAGATAATCGATTATCTTAGCACAAAATCAGCAATTCTTGATTGGCAATTAGGCAACGGTTGTGGGAGTTTTGAACACTATAAATACAACTCAAAATCAGTCTTCTAAGTACAACAACTGATTATATTCTTGCTAAAGCTTGCATACTCTCATATTCATCATTTTCTATTCATTTAATAAGTTTTTGAGAGCCAAACTCTTGACGAAAGTTGTTGTGTTCTTGAGTGTATTTATTTTACTCATATCTACTCTTAAAGAGAGTCTTGTCCTGAGTGCTAAGTGTTTGTATACACTTGAAGGGAAGCTTTAATCCCTTGTGGTTGTAAGAATGAACGTTTTCATTCCTTCGGTTGAAGTCTTGAAGTGTGGTATCTTCGAGCAAAGGTTGTTGAGGCTTGTGTGACTCAAGTTCTCAGTTTGTAACGGTTGTTAAGCACCCGTAAGCTTAACGAAGTTAGTGGAATCTCGAGAGAGTCTCTCGGGGACTGGACTAGCCACAGGTTGTGGTGAACCAGGATAATTTCGGTGCGTTCGTTCCTTATTATTTACTTATCGCACTTATTTCAATCCTGCAATTTTTAATTCCGCAAGTTTATATTGTTTTTTATTATAACGCTATTCACTCCCCCCCCCCCCTCTAGCGTTAAGCGTATATTCTAATAATTGGTATCAGAGCCCAACTCTCTGAAAGACTTAACCGTTTGAGAGAAACAATCCATGGCTTCTACTCGTGACTTTAATGCAGAAATAGGTGAACAACAATGCTCCACCAGACCATCACTGTTCGACGGCACAAACTATACGTACTGGAAGGAGAGGATGAGAATATTCATCCAATCGAATAATTTTTAGCTATGGAAGGTTATAACGAAGGGAGAACAAATTCCAACCAAAAAGGTTGAAAATGAATGGGTTCCAAAATCCGAAGATGAATACGATGCGGATGATATCCGAAAAGTGCAGAACAACGCTAGAGCCATCAACTTATTATATTGTGCTGTAAATGCTGATGATTACAGAAAAATATCATGTTGCACAACGGCTAAGAAAATGTGGGATAAGCTGGAAATCACGTACGAAGGTACGGACCAGGTAAGAGAAACTAAAATTGATTTTCTAACCCATGCATATGAACTGTTTCACATGAAGGAAAGCGAGAGGATCGATGACATGTTCGAACGATTTTCAAAAATCGTCAATGACCTACATGCTCTTAAGAAGACCTTCACGGATAAGGAACTTGTCCGAAAAATTCTCCGAAGTCTCACTCCGGAATGGCGCTCCAAGGCCGACGCAATTCAAGAGTCTATCGGCGTTTCAAATGTCACCATCGACGGACTAAGGGGTAATCTTAAAACCTGTGAATCTACTATACTTAACCCTCCGTTTAATGATCAAAGGAAACAAAGAATCGCCCTCAAGGCAAGTACGGCTCAACCTCAAAATGATGAGTACTCAAACAACGGAGATAACGAGTTCGGACTCGTTATTAAGAGGTTTCCAAAGTTCATGCGAAAAGAGTATGAACGAAAAGGCAAACAACAAGGAGATCAAGTAAAGTGCTATGGATGCGGAGAAATCGGGCACATTAAATCAAATTGCCCAAATGTCAAAAAGGAGAAGAAACCCTTCAAGAAACAACGAGCATACATATCTTAGGGAGGTGACTCCGGAGACGAATCAAGCGACGATGAAGAAGACGAAGCCGCAAATCTATGTCTCATGGCACACGAAGACAATCAAGAAGAGGTATGTCAAATTTCTTCAAAAAATTTCTTTTCTCTTGAGGAAATGCAAAATGCTTTTGATGAATTGTATAGTGAATTCATTAGAGCTTCCGAAACTGTTAGAGACGTAAAGAAAAATTCCTCTTTGAAAGAAAAAGATTTTGAAAAACAACTCTCTTTGAAAGAAAAAGATTTGGAAAAATTGATTTTGGAAAATGAGAAGTTGAAAGAAGAAAACAAATTTTTCGGCAAGAGAAGCGCCGACAAACCCGAGAGTTCTAGTAAAAATTGTATTTCTTGCATGCATCTAAAAGATGAAGCAGAAAGACTTAAGGGCACCCTAGATAAGTTCAATTCTTCTCATAAAAATTTGAATGATGTTCTTGTCAATTTGAAATCGACCAAACATGGCATAGGTTTCAAAAATGAGCCTAAAGAAAAAGTTGAAGCCATACCCCAACAACCCAAGGCTCAACCTAGGATAAATAAAATAAACATTCATCCTAGAAATAACCATCCTAGAATCAACATGCATCCTAGACCAAACACTAGAAGAAACTTTGAACATTTTAGAATGCCTAGAAATGGCTTTCAACAATCGCAACCTAGACATACTCGACCTAGAAACAATTACTCTAGAAACGCTGCATATCCTAGAACAAACAGTAGGAGAAATGATTTTCAAGGATTGCGCAATAGCCATATTGTCAAAAATAGAGCAAACGATTTTCGTACCTCCAACTACTACCAACCTAGAAGAATGCATAATCCTAATGTCATTTGTCACTATTGTACTCGAATAGGACATATTGCTCCTGCTTGTTTTACTAGACACGGACACTTAACTGCATGTCAAGCACAACAGCATTTTACACCTAACTCTCAAGGACCCAAAACAGCTTGGGTACCAAAAACTCATTGATTTGTCTTGTAGGTATGTTTGAAGGGATCAAGTGTACTTTGGTACCTTGATAGTGGATGCTCCAAACACATGACCGGAGACGCATCCAAGTTCCTTCAACTAGAACACAAGGAAGGAGGAAACGTTATTTTTGGAGATAACAACAAGGGAAAAATTATCGGCATTGGCTCGGTCGGTAAGAATGAATCTTCTTCCATTAAGCATATATTGCTAGTTAAAGGTCTAAAACATAATCTCTTGAGCATAAGTCAATTATGTGACAAGGGAAATCTTGTTTTGTTTGATTCGGAAGAATGCTTAGTTTTTCGTCGTAGTGATTTTAAAATTGTTCTTCGTGGTTTTAGAATTGATAACATCTATATGGTTGATCTTGAAAACTCTTCATCAGAGTATGTGAATTGTCTTATGAGTAAAGAAGATGATATGTGGTTATGGCATCGTAGAGTAGCTCATATCAACATGCATCTTTTGAACAAATTGGTTTCACAAAATTTAGTTATTGGTCTTCCAAATTTGAAATTTGAAAATGACACTATTTGTGATTCTTGTCAAAAAGGGAAGCAAACAAAAGCATCTTTTAAATCTAAGAATATTGTATCAACTACAAGACCTTTGCAACTTCTTCACATGGATCTCTTTGGACCATCTCGCATTGAAAGTCTTGGTAGAAATCGCTATGCTTTTGTTATTGTTGATGATTATTCTAGATTTACATGGACACTATTTCTTGCTCACAAAAGTGAGGCTTTTCAAAATTTTAAATGTTTTCTTAAACGTGTTCAAAATGAAAAGAACACAACCGTCACTTCCATAAGAAGTGATCATGGGGGAGAGTTTGATCACAATCTCTTCACGGACTTTTGTGACGAACTCGGTATTGAGCACACCTTCTCTGCTCCACGTACACCAAAATAAAATGGAGTGGTGGAACGGAAAAATAGGTATCTCGAAGAGATGGCTAGAACCATGCTCGATGAGGCTAAGATTCCCAAACAATTTTGGGCGGATGCCGTGAGTACCGCATGCTACGTTTTAAACAGAGTAGTCATAAGGCCAATACTCATGAGAACTCCCTATGAACTCTATAAGGGAAGGAAACCTAATCTCTCCCATCTTAGAGTATTGGTTGTAAATGCTTTATTCATAACAACGGAAAAGATAATTTGGGAAAATTTGATGCCAAATCGGATGAAGGAATTTTTCTTGGTTATTCATCACGTAGCAAAGCATATAGAGTATTCAATAATAGAACCGAAACTGTTGAGGAATTCCCTCATATTGTGTTTTCCGAAAATAATGCTCGCTTGGCGAGAAAGGATTTTGGTTTTGATCTTGCAGGTATTTTAAACACAATAAGTCCTCAAGACAAAGTACAAGAGGAAAACCCAAAGGAAATTCAAGATGAAATCTTGGAACAATCATCGGAGGAAGCGCCACCACTGGAGAAAGAAACGAAACTGCCCAACGCGTGGAGGACAATCAAAGACCATCCTCTCGACAAGGTAATTGGCGACATTGAACAAAAGGTAAGTACTCGAAACAATCTTACGAACACCTTAGGACATACTGCTTTCGTTTCTCAAATTGAACCCTCAACTATTTCCGAAGCAATTGGGGATGAGCATTGGACCTTGGCAATGCAAGAGGAGCTTAACCAATTCAAACGAAATGACGTTTGGGAATTGGTGCCAAGACCCGACAATCATACCATAATTGGTACGAAATGGGTTTTTCGAAATAAATTAGATGAAAATGGTGTAATCACTAGAAACAAAGCTAGGCTTGTAGCAAAAGGTTACAATCAAGAAGAAGGAATTGACTATGAAGAAACGTATGCACCCGTAGCAAGATTAGAAGCTATTCGTTTATTACTTGCTTTTTCCTCTTCTATGAATTTCAATTTATATCAAATGGATGTAAAGAGTGCTTTTCAAAATGGTTTTATTCAAGAAGAAGTTTATGTTGAACAACCCCCGGGCTTTGAAGATTTTAAATCTCCCGATCATGTTTTCAAACTTAAGAAAGCCCTTTATGGTCTTAAACAAGCTCCCCGAGCTTTGTATGAACGACTGAGCAAATTTCTTTTGGACAATGAGTTCATTAGGGGGAAAGTTGACACCACACTATTTATTAAGCATAAAAACCATAATATTTTACTAGTTCAAATCTATGTGGATGATATTATTTTTGGTGCTACTAACAATGCTTTGTGCAAGGAATTTTCTGATTTAATGACAAGCGAACTTGAGATGTCTATGATGGGTGAGCTAACCTTCTTCTTGGGGTTGCAAGTGAAACAAATGAAAGAAGGAACTTTCATTTGTCAATCTAAATATTGCAAAGAGTTGCTAAAACGATTTGAAATGAGCAACGCCAAAGCAATGGCCACTCCAATGAGCACATCCGATCATCTTGACAAAGATGAGAAAGGTAAGGAAGTCGACACCAAGAAGTATCGAGGTATCATCGGATCCCTTCTTTATCTTACTGCTAGTAGACCGGACATAATGTTTAGCATATGTTTATGCGCTCGATATCAATCATCTCCGAAGGAGTCGCACCTATCTGTGGTTAAGCGGATAATGAAGTATCTTGTTGGTACTATAAATGTGGGACTATGGTATCCCAAAGGTTCTTCATGCATGGCTATTCCGACTCCGTTTTTGGGGGTTGCAAATTGGACCGCAAGAGCACTAGTGGCACTTGCCATTTGCTCGGTAGCTCTCTTGTCTCTTGGTTTAGTAAGAAACAGGTAAGTGTTGCGTTGTCCACAACCGAGGCTGAATATGTAGCCGCGGGGAGTTGTTGTGCTCAAATCCTTTGGATGAAACAACAACTCTCAGACTATGGACTAAGTATCGATCATATCCCTCTTAGATGTGATAATACTAGCGCCATAAGCTTGACGAAGAACCCCGTTCTTCATTCAAGAACAAAACACATTGAAATTAGGCACCACTTTATAAGAGATCACGTTCTCAAAGGTGATGTCGAAATTGAGTTTGTTGAAACCAAATGTCAATTGGCCGACATTTTCACAAAGCCTTTAGAGAAAGAGTCCTTTTTCCGAATTCATAGTGAACACGGGATTCTTGAATCCACGTTGATCTAAGTCATGCATTGCATTTTTTTTGTTTTTCATTACTAACTTGAGCATCGGAGGCGCCTAATTCTGTTTTGCAGGCATCGCCCCAAAGACAGGGGGAATTATAAAGCACTGGTGCAGAAAAATCGATTTCTTTTAAGAATAATCGATTTCTCTTAAGTACATAATCGATTATCAGTATCAATAATCGATTATGTTGACATTATATTGTCCCTTTTATAATTGCGATTTTTGGTTAGTCAATAAACAAGTTATTTACTAATGTTTTTTTGCTAATGTCAAAAGGGGGAAGAATAAGGGCTATGCACTTAATATTTATTGGCATAAATTGAGGGGGAATTCATATGTTGAGGGGAAACTAATTGCATATCTATATACTTGTCTTGGATCGTCATTATGAATTATCTAATATGCATATCCCGATATTTGTTTGCCATTATCAAAAAGGGGGAAATTGTTGAAACACGTTCTCAAGGAACTAAACTAAACGTGTGTTCATATTTGTAGGTTTTGATAAATGACAAACGACGTGCAATTTACATATGACGAGGTCCAAGCACAAGCGCGCAATTGACACATAACGAGGTTCAAGCACAAGACGAACAAAGATCATGATCAAGCAAAGAAATAAAGTTATACACGAGTCGTTCTTTAATTGTGATCTTGATCCGACAACTAACTCAAGACTTGGCTTCTCTCGTAAAATCATTTTATCAAATCATGCATATTTAATTTAAAGAAAAATGATTTTCAAACATTTTATTTTAGCCAAAATGATTTTTAAACATGCCTCTCAAATCTGGATAAAGATAATCGATTATGTACTTTATGATAATCGATTATGTTAAGACAATGTACACTAGATTTACAAAGCTGAACAATAATCGATTATGTACCTTATGATAACCGATTATGTTAAGGCAGTGTACATTAGATTTTTCAAAGCTACAAGATAATCGATTATGTACCTTATGATAATCGATTATGTTGAGGCAGTGTCCATCAGATTTTTCAAAGCTATAAAATAATCGATTATGCACATTATGATAATCGATTATGTTGAGGCAGTGTCTATCAAATTTTACAAGGCTGTAAAATAATCGATTATGTACTTTATGATAATCGATTATGTTAAGACAGTGCAGTCCGAAGTTTTCAAAATATAAAAGATAATCGATTATCCTTATAACATAATCGATTATACAAATGACCGTTGCCAAAGTATTTTTAAACTCTGAAAGATAATCAATTATTCACAATCTGATAATCGATTATGCTAAGTAAAATCTGCATATGATTTTTTGAACGTTATCAGGTAATCGATTATACACAATCTGATAATCGATTATGTCAAGTAAAATCTGAATATGATTTTTTGAATGTTGTCAGGTAATCGATTATACGATTTGGATAATCGATTATTCTGCTTAAAATCTGGGATTGATTTTTGAACGATTGGAAAATAATCGATTATGCAAATCAGATAATCGATTATCTTAGCACAAAATCAGCAATTCTTGATTGGCAATTAGGCAACGGTTGTGGGAGTTTTGAACACTATAAATACAACTCAAAATCAGTCTTCTAAGCACAACAACTGATTATATTCTTGCTAAAGCTTGCATACTCTCATATTCATCATTTTCTATTCATTTAATAAGTTTTTGAGAGCCAAACTCTTGACGAAAGTTGTTGTGTTCTTGAGCGTATTTATTTTACTCATATCTACTCTTAAAGAGAGTCTTGTCCTGAGTGCTAAGTGTTTGTATAAACTTGAAGGGAAGTGTTAATCCCTTGTGGTTGTAAGAAGGAACGTTTTCATTCCTTCGGTTGAAGTCTTGAAGTGTGGTATCTTCGAGCAAAGGTTGTTGAGGCTTGTGCGACTCAAGTTCTCAGTTTGTAACGGTTTGTTAAGCACCCGTACGCTTAACGAAGTTAGTGGAATCTCGAGAGAGTCTCTCGGGGACTGGACTAGCCACAGGTTGTGGTGAACCAGGATAATTTCGGTGCGTTCGTTCCTTATTATTTACTTACTGCACTTATTTCAATCCTGCAATTTTTAATTCCGCAAGTTTATATTATTTTTTATGATGACGCTATTCACCCCCCCCCCTCCCCCTCTAGCGTTAAGCGTATCTTCTAACTAATACAGCACAATATCATCAATAAACATGATCACAAAAGAATTCAGGTAAGGCCGAAAAACATTGTTCATCAAGTGGATGAATGCGCCTGGGGCATTAGTCAACCCGAAAGACATCACTAGAGACTCATAATGCCCATATCTCGTCCTGAAAACCGTCTTCATAATGTCTAAATCCCTAATTTTCAGCTGGTGATAGCCTGATCGAAGGTCAATCTTATAGAATACCCTTGCTCCCTAGAGCTGGTCAAATAAATCCTCACTACTGGGTAGTGGGTACTTGTGCTTCACGGTCACGTTATTCAACTCCCTGTAGTCAATGCACATTCTCGTTGTGCAATCCTTCTTCTTTACAAATAACACTGGCGCACCCCAAGGTGACACACTCGGGTGAATGAACCCCTTATCTAGGAGCTCCTGAAGCTGTTCTTTCAAATCCTTTAGCTCTGTTAGTGTTCCCAGCACCAGATCAATACCGAAATCAATGTCCTTGTTCAGTGGCATGCCCGAAAAGTCCGATGGAAACACATTAGGGAAATCCCTTATAACGGGAACCAACTCTAGACTAGGATCCTCGGCTTCCACACCTGTCATGAAAACCAATTATGATAAACACCGCTTTCTAACAATCTGTTGGGCTTTTAGGAAAGAAATCACCTTGCTAGGTACATAATTATTCATGCCTCGCCACTCGGTCCTCGAAATCCCCGGAATAGCTAGTGTAACTATCTTGGCATGACAGTCGAGAATTGCATGGTACGGAGTGTAGAAAATCATTCTATCCATGATATGTGTGCTTTGGTTGTATTAGCATGATTTTCAGGTATAGGTTTTGATGAATGACAAACAATGAAGTCAAGTGTCAAACAACGTTATCATATGACAAACAATAAAGATTGAATGCCGAGAAGCATATTGATGAATGGATTGCATAGACAAGCCAAAGACGAGCTCAAAAGTTCAAGACCGAAGACCCAAGGCGTAGGTCGTTAGGTAGAACCAATGTAAGAGCAACGTTTAAGTTATCTCGTCTTTTGGCTCAACATAGGTCATCATAAATATGCATAAAATCATTTTATCAAATCATATTTATCATAAACATATATCAAATACTTCAAACAAAATGATTTTAGCATTTTCATTTTAACCAAAATGGTTTTTGAAGTAAGTTTTCGATTCTGGTATATTATGGTATACTCCACCTTTGATTCTGGTATAGCCTTGCTGGAAATTCCGCAAGGCAACATAATCGATTATGTGATTGGAATAATCGATTATTTCACTATCCGTTGCTAGTTTTTGAACACTGTAAATACATAATCAATTATGCATATCCAATAATCGATTATTCTGCATAAAATCAGCTTCCGATTTTGTAACGGTAAGTTGATAATCGATTATCCAAATCTGATAATCGATTAACTTGGAATAAAATCAGCATAATTGATTGCCAATTAAGCAACGGACATACAACTTATAACACCTATAAATAGAGGTCTTTTGAGCTGAATTGAAACACACAACACCTCTCATTATTCATATACATATTGATATCATTTGTGCATCATTATAGAGCTTTTGTTGAGCCATTTGAGAGACAACTTTGAGTTGTTCATAGAGCTAATATTGTATCTCTTTATCTACTCATTTGAGAGAGCTCTTGTTGTAAAAAAGAAAGGTGTTTGAGAAGATCATATCTTCTCATTGATTGTCGGGTTTGCTAAGTACCCTTAATCTTAGTGTGTGAAGTCTTGTGGTGCAGTATCCACGAGCAAGGTGAAGTCTTGAGGTGCGGTATCCTCGAGCAAGTTGAAGTCTTGTAGAGTGTACATCTACGAGCAAGTGTATCGGTTTGTTAGGCACCCGTAAGCTTAACAAAGTTAGTGGACTCTCGAGAGAGTCTCTCGGGGACTGGACTAACCACAAGTTGTGGTGAACAAGGATAAATTCGGTGTGTTCTTTCCTTACTATATTAATTACCGAATTTATTTTATTCCTGCAATTTTAATATTCCGCAATATTTATCAATATTCTCGTGCCGCACTATTACCCCCCCTCTAGTGACGGGCATAAATCCTAACAATCGGTATCAGAGCCTAACTCTCTGAAAGCCTTAACCGGTTGAGAGAACGATATATATTTTTTTGTTGAGAATATTGAACGCAGGAATGATGAGCGAAGGACACTCCACCTATAGGCCTCCACTATTTGACGGAACAAATTACACATATTGGAAAGATCGGATGAGAATCTTCATCCAATCAAATAACTTTCGCTTGTGGCAAATCATCAAGAACGGTGAACAAATGCCAACAAAGAAAGTTGGGGAAATCATGGTTCCAAAGGAGGAAAATGAATATGATGCCGAGGACATCAAGAAGGTTGAAAGAAATGCAAAAGCCATCAATGTGCTATATTGTGCGGTGAATCCAGATGACTATCGGAAAATTTCTTGTTGCACAACCGCCAAGGAGATGTGGGATAAACTCGAGATCACTTATGAAGGTACGTCTCAAGTCCGAGAATCTAAAGTTGATTTTCTAACACATGAATATGAACTCTTTAGAATGAGGGAGAATGAACCCATCGGCATTATGTTTGAACGATTCTCAAAAATCGTCAACGATCTTCATGCTCTCAGGAAAGTGTACACGAACAAAGATCTTGTTCGAAAAATCCTACGGAGTCTCACTCCCGAATGGCGTTCCAAAGCCAATGCCATCCAAGAATCGATAGGAATCACGGATGTCACAATTGATGGACTAAGAGGTAACCTCGAAACTTATGAAAGCACAATTCTTAATCCCTATCCTAGAAGTAAAAGTTCGAATATTGCCTTCAAAGCCTTATCCTCTAAAAGAGAAGAGGTAAGTGATTCGGATAGCGATGATGATATTATTTCCAATGATATAATTGAAAAGTTTTATAAGTGTATGAAAATGAAAATAAAGAAGGAAGAACCAAGTCCTTCATGCCAAAATTGTGGAAAACTTGGCCACACCAAATCACATTGTCCAAAATCCAAGGACAAGAAGAAGAACAAACACCAAAGGCGTGTGACATGGGATTCGGACAGCTCGGGCGATGAAACCGCCGCATTATGCCTCATGGCCAACGAGGAAGAAGAGGTAAGTAATTCTAAATCTTATTCTTTTGAAGAATTACAAGAAGCTTTTCATGACTTATATGGTGAATTGAAAAAGACTTCAAAAATCTCTAAAGAGGCCAAGGCTAAAATTAAAGTTTTAGAAGAAAAAAATAAATTTTTGGAAAATGACAATATTGATCTTAGAAATAAAATTAAGGAGATGAATGAAGCCTCTTCAATTGATCAAAGTTCTAATTGTTCTTCCTGTAATTCTTTGAAACTAGAAAACAAAGAACTTAGGAATACACTAGAAAAACGTAGTGTAGACAATCCTAAAATAGTTGAAGAAATTAAAAAGGAAAGGACCAGGAAAAATAAAAGACGTAAGAATCATGTTAGAAATTGCGATACACAACCTAGAAATAATTCTAGGAAATTTGTAAATGAGTCTAGAATTTATCATTTTAGACCACCTAGAAATAACTCTAGGAATTTCAACGCTTCTAGGAATAACGACTTTAGATCACCTAGAACATTTTTGGCTCAACCAAGACATATGCACAACCCGAATGTTATATGTCATTATTGCAACCGGGTAGGACACATAGCACCCGTATGTTTTGCAAAACATAGAGATTTATCTTTTGACTATGATTATTATTTGCCTAACCCCCAAGGACCCAAAAGTGCCTGGGTACCGAAAACCTATTTTTAGGTACGTTTGCAGGTGTGCTTGAAGACTACAATATCGTAGTAGATGCACCAAGCACGAAACCTTATTGCATCGAGGGGGAATTTCGGTTAGTTATCATATTTTTGATAAAAACATAATAGTTGATATGTGTTAACAATTAATATATCTTTGTTAACAATTGATATTAATTATTTTTGTTGATTCATGTTTTGATAACTTTTATCTTGAATAACAATTGGTATCAATTATTTTTGTTAAAAATAATGGTTGATTCATGTTTTGATGAATATTTTTTTGGTTTGAATAACAGTTGATATATTCTTGAAAAATAAATGATTCATGTTTTTAATACAACTATTGGTTTGTTAAAAATTAACTGTTGATATGTTCTTAAGCAATATGATTTGCGAAAAATAACCGTTATTATGGTTGTTAAGTTTTTACTAACATTTGGTATTATTTCATGTTGGTATGATTGCTTAAATATCGTCAATGTATATTCCTCATTGTATTTCCTATTTTATTCTTGACACTAACAATTGATATACCCAAAAGGGGGAAGTATCGAAAGGGGAAAGTAGCCTTTGCATACTCTCTTTTTGCTAATGCCAAAAGGGGGAAGAGCTTAGGCGATATGCATCAAATAAGGGGGAATGTATCTACGTTATAGTATGCCTTATTTGAGGGGGAATTATCATTAAGGGGAATTGTTTGCATGAATTGTATGTTGAGATATTGCATGAATTTTAGGGGGAATCCGATATGGATATCTCCTGTTGTTTGTCATTATCAAAAAGGGGGAAATTGTAGAAAATCATTCTATCCATGATATGTGTGCTTTGGTTGTATTAGCATGATTTTCAGGTATAGGTTTTGATGAATGACAAACAATGAAGTCAAGTGTCAAACAACGTTATCATATGACAAACAATCAAGATTGAATGCCGAGAAGCATATTGATGAATGGATTGCATAGACAAGCCAAAGACGAGCTCAAAAGTTCAAGACCGAAGACCCAAGGCGTAGTTCGTTAGGTAGAACCAATGTAAGAGCAACGTTTAAGTTATCTCGTCTTTTGGCTCAACATAGGTCATCATAAATATGCATAAAATCATTTTATCAAATCATATTTATCATAAACATATTTCAAATACTTCAAACAAAATGATTTTAGCGTTTTCATTTTAACCAAAATGGTTTTTGAAGTAAGTTTTCGATTCTGGTATATTATGGTATACTCCAGCTTTGATTCTGGTATAGCCTTGCTGGAAATTCCGCAAGGCAACATAATCGATTATGTGATTGGAATAATCGATTATTTCACTATCCGTTGCCAGTTTTTGAACACTGTAACAACATAATCGATTATGCATATCCAATAATCGATTATTCTGCATAAAATCAGCTTCCGATTTTGTAACGGTAAGCTGATAATCGATTATCCAAATCTGATAATCGATTATTTTGGCATAAAATCAGCATAATTGATTGCCAATTAAGCAACGGACATACAACTTATAACACCTATAAATAGAGGTCTTTTGAGCTGAATTGAAACACACAACACCTCTCATTATTCATATACATATTGATATCATTTGTGCATCATTATAGAGCTTTTGTTGAGCCATTTGAGAGACAACTTTGAGTTGTTCATAGAGCTAATATTGTATCTCTTTATCTACTCATTTGAGAGAGTTCTTGTTGTAAAAGAGAAAGGTGTTTGAGAAGATCATATCTTCTCATTGATTGTCAGGTTTGCTAAGTACCCTCAATCTTAGTGTATGAAGTCTTGTGGTGCGGTATCCAGAGCAAGGTGAAGTCTTGAGGTGCGGTATCCTAGAGCAAGTTGAAGTCTTGTAGAGTGTACATCTACGAGCAAGTGTAACGGTTTGTTAGGCACCCGTAAGCTTAACGGAGTTAGTGGAATCTCGAGAGAGTCTCTCGGGGACTGGACTAACCACAAGTTGTGGTGAACCAGGATAAATTCGGTGTGTTCTTTCCTTACTATTTTAATTACCGAATTTATTTTATTCCTGCAATTTTAATTCTGCAATATTTATCAATATTCTTGTGCCGCACTATTCACCCCCCCCCCTCTCTAGTGACGGGCATAAATCCTAACACGGAGATGGCCAATCCATACCCAGAATCACGTCAAAATCTACTATGCCCAACAATAACAGGTCAACTCGGGTCTCCGGACTCCCAATAATCACAAGGCAGGATCGATACACAAGATCCACAATAATAGTATCACCCACCGGGTTAGATACGTGCACGAGCAAGGCAATACTACCACGGGTCATACCCAAATTATGAGCAAAATAGGATTACACATATGAATAGGTAGATCCGGGATCAAATAAAATAGAAGCATTCTTGTGGCAGACTGAGATAATACTTGTGATGACTGCATCCAAGGCAATAGCATCCCTCCTATCAGGAAGGGCATAGAAACGAGCCTGGCCACCGCCAGTACGGTCCTCACCCCTGGGGCTACCTCTTGCTAGCTGGCCTCCACCTATTGCTGTATGAGTTGGAGCCGAAGAAACCTAAGCAGAAGACGAGGGTTGATCCCTCTGTTGAGACTGCCTACTGCGGAGTCGAGGACACTGTCTGCTCATCTGACCCAACTCACCGCAATCACAGCAACAAACTGAATCTGGAGAAGGAGACTGATGAGAACCCCTCACTGCAGACGAACACTGAGCTAAAGGAGCAGGAGTAGAGCTCTGAGCTAGAAGAGCACTCAGTGCAGGCTGACTCTGCTAATGACCCTGATGGCCCCGGCCTGAAGAGGCTCCACTGAACTGTATGCGACCGGACTGAGGAGGCCTGAAAGAACGACCTCTACCATGCTAAACTTGTCCCCTAGACGGAGCACCGCTAAAATTACCTGAACCTGAAGGCCTCTTGGCCTCCCTCTCCATACGCTTCCGAAGGTGATTTGTCTCAATCAGTCGAGTCGTGTCAATAACCTCCTTAAATGTAGCTGATGTAGCCCTCTTCCTAGTCATCAATATAAGGATTGGATAGTTGAGGCAATCTATAAACCTTGTGATCCTCTCTCTATCTGTCAGGATCATCCACATCGCATGCCAAGCCAGCTGTGTAAAATGTAACTCATACTGAGTCACTGAAATATCTCCCTGAGTCAACCACTCGAACTGACGATGCAGCTCCTCCCCGTGAGACTGAGGCACATACTTCTCCAAAAATACCGTGGAGAACTCCTGCCAAGTAAGGGGTGCTGCCCTAATAGGCCTACGCCTCTCGAACTCTTCCCACCAAGTAAATGCAGCTCCTTTGAACTGGAATCTGGTAAAAGCTACTCCATTACACTCCAGAATACCCGTAGTACGAAATATATGCTAGCATTTATCTAAAAAACCATGGGCATCCTTAACCTCAGCAGCATTGAATGTCGGAGGTTGGAGCCTACCGAACATCTCCACACGACGTTGCTCGTCATCTGGCATAGCTGGAACCACATGAGCTGGAGCAAGTGCGACCGGTGCAACTGCAACAACCAGTGCGATTGGTGGAACTTGAGCAACTGGCTAAACTGGCTGAACTAGCAAAACTGGCGGAATTGGCTGAACTGGAGCTACCTCAGGTGTCTGTAAGCCCTGAACAACCTGCTCAAGCGTGAGAGCATCGGGGGTCTGATGACCACCCCCGGTATGAGAAGTAGCCGGTGCTGTAGTGGCTTAAACCGCCTGAGCCAGGCCAGTGCAGACGGACAAAATCATAGCCAAAGCCTCCTGGAGACCAGGAATCACGATGGGCACTACCAGTGCCTGAATAGGTACTGCTGGAGCATCAACAGCTGGAGGGTGATCCTGGACCAGGGCAGCTGGTGGGACTGCAGGTGTTGGCCCTGCTGGTCCGCCTCGTCCAGCACCACGACCGCGTCCACGGCCTATAGCAGGTGGTAATGGGGGTCGTCTTCCATGTTCGTTAGCAAGGGTTCTCGCCATCTGCGAGAGAATAAAATACAGAAATTTAGTTTTCCCGTTACAAAAACGCACAATATGAATTTCAAGAAGGTGAGTTGTTTCCTAAAAGTTATGTAGCCTCCTGCTTATAAGTGTGGTGCACGACACATCCATACACAAGACTCTACTAAACCGGCTAATGACTTATGAGGCCTTGTAACCTAGGCTCTGATACCAACTTGTCACGACCCAATCCCGGACGTGCTGGTGCCCAACCCGAAAGCTAGGCAAGCCTAACCAACAATCTTTTTCAATTTAACACTAAATCTCAAAATTGACAATTTAAAAATATTGTAGTAATTTGGAATAATAATCCAAACATACTAATAGAGCAATAAGGATAAATACGAAACCAATAAACACACTAATAAGATCTGAGGTCACGAGTCTAGAGCCTCTAAACAAAAACTGGATGATAATAGCTGAACAAAAATATAAAAGTTTGAAAATGTATGTAGTAGTAATAAGCTGAAAGATAAAGAGCAACCATGTCCTTTGAACATCAAGCAGCTACCTCAACGACTCTGGAAAATATCTGAAGACTACGCGTGTCAGCTAAGCCTCCGGTGTACCTGAATCAGCACAGAAGGTGCAGAGAGTAGGGGTGAGTACTACCAACTCACTGAGTAATAAGCATATGTATTTTCTGAAAGCAAGAAATCCACGAAATGCCACAAAGAAAAGCTAAAACTAACAGTCTTATAACTTAGCTATGAACTAACAGCAAAACAGTATCAAAATAGCAATCAAGTATCAAATAAAGATGCAATGCAATGCACATGAATACGTTGCGGCGTGCAGCTCGATCCGTTTAATATTGACGGCGCTCACTGGGGGTGTGTACAAACTCCGAGGGGATCCTTCAGCCCAAGCGAAATATCATCATATCACCATTGTGGCGTGCAGCCCAACCCAATACATAGTCCACATTATGCATGTAAGTCGTGTAACATATTCAATCTAATTCTTTGCCAATTTTCAATTGTTATGGTGAATATAATTTAATTAGTCAATTTCCGAAATAAGGTGACTTAGCATTTAATACAGTTATTAAGCACATGACTGAGATTAATGATTGTGCAAATCATGTTATCGTGCAAATATTCATCCTATGTGGATGCTACAAGTCGGTAGAAGGCCCCAAACATGGAAATAAGGCCAGATATATTCATTACAGGGTGCGTATCAGTTGCCAATAATATTAATTAGCTCTTAGGATGACCAAGTCGCAAACCCCAACCATATTCCCATCCCTCACAAGCCATGGGGCACGATTCACACCCTAACATAGTGTCACGATGTGATAAATCGGGGTTTCAAACCCTCAGGCCATCATCTATACAAACTACTCACCTTTAACGGGTCGTAGCCTGGTATTCAATGCCTTTTCCCTTGGAATTTCCCTCTACAAGCGTCAAATCGGGACAAAACCACAACGAATATGTTATTATAGGCTAAATAAATGTAACCCAATTGAAATTATTCGAAAATGCTACAAATTACGAAGTTGGTAAAACCCAAGCCCGGGGCCCACTTCTCAAAAAATTCTAAAAATCATATTTTTGGATTCCTCCTCTTGCCACGAGTCCGTACATATAAATTTTGTTGAAAACGGAGCTCGAATGACTTTTCAAATCCCCAAAATTCGTTTCTTAAAACTAAGCCCTAGTTCTTCACAATTTCTACACAATTTCATGAAATTAATGGTTGATTCTTCCTAAAAATGGTGTTTTTAAGTCAAGAGACTTACCTCCAATCAATACTCGCTGAAAACACACTTCAAATCGCTCAAAAAGCTCCTTCGGTTGCTTAACAAGATTAAGTCGCGGGTGAAACAACCCTTAAAACATTCTGTTAGCCCAGTGATTTCCTCTATGCGATCGCCTCACCCCTACTGCGATCGCACAGAACAATTTCTGACAACCTTAATTTCCTCTTGTGTGATCACACTTAAGCCTATGCGATCGCATAGACCAACCTTCTTAACATATGCAATCGCATCACCCTTTACGCGATCGCATAGACCAAATTTTGAGCCCCCTTCATTCCTCTATGCGATCGCAGTGATGCTCATGCGAACGCATAGAACAAAAGTCTACTGCAAATTTTCTGCTATGCTTTTTAACTTCAAAAATTCCCATTAGCCATCTGAAATCATCCCGAGGCCCTCCGGACCTCAATCAAAAGCACATATATGTTCTATTACTTCATTCAAAATTGCTCGTAACATAAAAACACTAATATAATCATCAAAATCATCAATTTACCACGGATTCAAGCCTAAGTTAAACTAAAACATCCGAAACTTGCATTTGATCCAAAACCCAACCTAAACACCTCATTATGATATGAAAATATTCACGCATATCAAAAATCACCTAACAGAGCTACTGCAATTGTCAGAATTCCATTCCGACTCCCAGATCAAAATCTCACCTATTAACCGGACTTCGCCAAAATCTCACCTATTAACCGGACTTCGCCAAAATTCTAACTTAGCCAATTCAAGCCTAATTTTACACCGGACCTCCAAATTTAGTTCTGATTTCGCTCCTTAGTCACAAATGACCAGGCGAAACTAGTCATTCCGAGTCCTCTAACTCATAAGTCAATATTCATTTGACTATTCCAAACTAACCTTCTCATAAAGAGACTAATTGTCTCATTTCTACCCAAACTCCATCCGAATTACTCCAAACTCTCCACACAGAAAAAATGGAACATATAGAAACATAAAATAGGGAAAATGGGGCGGTAACTCACGGGACGACGGGTCAGGTCGTTACATCCTCCCCAACATAAACAAATGCTCGTCCTCGAACGGGTCAAGAACCATACCTGGAGTATCAACCAAGTGAGGATATTTGCCACGCATCTCCTGCTCGGTCTCCCAAGTGGCTTCCTCCACGGGCTGACCTCTCTACTGCACCTTCACAGAAGTTGTGTCCTTTGATCTCAACTTTCGAACCTGACGACCCAAAATTGCCACCGGCTCCACATCATGGGTCAAGTCTTCATCTAACTCTATCGTGCTGAAGTCTAACACATGAGGCGGGTCCCCAACATACTTCTGGAGCATAGAAACATGGAACACCGGGTGAACTCCCGACAAGCTAGGTGGCAAAGAGAGCATATAGGCCACCTCCCCGATCCTCCTAAGTATTTCAAAAGGTCCAATGAGCCTTGGATTCAGCTTCCCTTTCATTCCGAATCTCATAACGCCTTTCCTAGGCGAAACTTTCAACAAGACCTTCTCGCGTACTGCATAAGATACATCTCGAACCTTCCGGTCTGCATAACTCTTCTGACGCGAATGAGCTGTACGAAGTCTCTCCGGGACTACTTTTACTTTCTCTAAATCATCCTGAACTAACTCTGTCCCCAGTAATCTAGCCTCACCGGGCTCAAACCAACCAACCAAAGATCTACACCGTCTCCCATATAAGGCCTCATACGGCGCCATCTGGATGCTGGATTGATAGCTGTTATTATATGCTAACTCCATGAGTGGCAAAAATTCAGCCCAAGAACCTCCAAAATTAATAGAACAGGTACATAACATGTCCTCCAATATCTGGATAGTACGCTCAGACTATCCGTCCGTCTGTGGATGAAATGTTGTGCTCATCTGTACCTGTATGCCCAACTCCCGATGAAATGTCCTCCAGAACTAAGAAGTAAACACGGACCCCCTATCAGATACAATGGAAATTGGGACACCATGCAACCGTACAATCTCTCGAATGAAAATCTCTGCTAACTTTTTCCCAGAATAGGTACTGTATACTGAAATGAAGTGCGGAGACTTGGTCAGCCTATCCATAATCACCCAAATCAAATCAAACTTCTTCAAGTTACGAAGAAGACCACTCACAAAATCCATAGTAATATTCTCCCATTTCCACTCCAGAATATCCATCCGCTGGAGTACACCACTGGGTCTCTGGTGCTCATATTTGACTTGCTGATAGTTGAGATACCGAGCCACATAATTCACAATTTCCTTTTTCATTCTCCTACACCAATAGTGTTGTCTCAAATCCTGGTACATCTTCGCGGCACCCGAATGAATCAAATACCGCGAGCTATGAGCCTCATCAAATATCAACTCCCAGAAACCATCCATATTGGGCACGCAAATCCATCCCTGCATCCGCAACACACCATCATCTCCAGTGGTCATATCTCTGGCATCATCATGTTGGATAGTCTCCTTCAGGACAAGAAAATGCGGGTCATCAGACTGGCGCTCTCTAATGCGGTCGTACAAAGAACATCGTTAGACCACTCTAGCCAACACCCGACTAGGCTTGGAAATATCTAACCCACCATCTGATTGGCCAAGGCCTGAACATCAACCACAAGGGGCCTCTCCCCAACTGGAATGTACGCCAGACTACCCATGCTAATAGCCTTCCGACTCAAAGCATCGGCCACCACATTTCCCTTATCGGGATAATACAGAATGGTAATATCATAGTCTTTGAGTGATTCAAGCCATCTCCGCTGTCTTAGATTAAGATCCTTCTATTTAAACAAGTGTTGACGGTTGCGATGGTCCGTATATACCTCACAAGATATACCATAAAGATAATGCCTCCAAATCTTGAAGGCATGAAACAAAGCCCGAATGGACTATGATCTATCAACAGAAGTATATAAAAGAACTAATTAAAAAGTTTAAAATGGAGGACTCCAAAGAAATAGATACACCTATTGCAATTGCCACTAAATTAGATGTTGATGAACTTGGTTCATCAGTTGATCAAAAGTTGTATAGGGTATGATTGATTTATTTTGTATCTTACTCCCACCAGACCTGACATTGTTTTTAGCGTTGGGCTTTGTGCTTGTTTTCAGGTGAATCCAAAGGAGCCACACTTGACTGCTGTCAAGAGGATATCAAGATATCTGAAAGTCACCACTGATTTGTGTCTTTGGTATCCCGAAGGTAGTAATTTTGATCTAGTATGATATACTGATACTGATTATGCAGGTTTCTTAGTGGATAGTAAGAGTACTTCAGGTATGGCACAATTTTTTGGGGTCATGTCTCGTGTCATGGGCTACCAAAAAAGCAAAATTCAGTAGCCATGTCTACTGCTATGTTGTTGCTACTTCTTGTTGTGCTCAATTGCTATGGATCAAACAACAGCTGGTATAGTTTGGAATTGAAGTGGCATGTATTTACGATAACACTAGTGTTATAAGTATGAGAAAGAACCATGTTTATCATAAAAGGACCAAGCACATAGATGTTAGACACCACTTCATAAGAGATAACTATGAGAAATGGTTATTCTCCATAGAATTTTGTGCTACTGATAAACAAATAGCTGACATCTTCACTAAAGCATTGAGTAGAGAAAACTTTGAAAGGAACAGGTTTGAATTAGGAAGGATTAAGATCACCTAAAATGTCCAGTTCAGAATGCACAATGAAAAAATGAAAAAAATGGAAAATAAAAAATATTTTGGATAGGAGTTCTTAATTCAATGTAAATATCTAGACTAATTCTTACTGAGTCTCATACTTTAATTAGAATACTCTTGTGACAAGTGTTTATATGAATCTCTAATCTCCTACAAAGTTTTTCTATTCTGACATTTGAGGCATGATCAAAAGAAGTTTTAGTTGAAGAACTTGGTTCATCAGTATATGCTCATGAGAAAGTTTAGGTATGTTTTTATACTTTGCACAATTAGAAAGATTAAATTATCAATCATGAGCAGAAGTCCTAATTATAGCAAACTTTCAGAAATTATGTCCGTTGAGCATTGAACTGGTTTCATTATCCTAGGAGTCTAACTAAAACGAGATTATTTCGTAAAAAGTAGCATCGCTCATTAATCTCTAAAGAGACCGGAATTCTAATATGATTAGACTTCTAATTGACAACTTAAAAAGCTGTTGTTACAGGCTTAATCATGAACCCTCTTTAAATACCCGCCACACTTTCTGTCATCACTCATAACCGTCATTCCCTTCTCCGATACTTCTGATAATCCCCTTTCTTGTCCAAAATTCTCAAAAGATTTCCAGAAATACTCCACCATGACTAACCCTCAAGATAATCCTGGAACTCCCTCACCCGTTTCCCCTAATACTTTATCATCAACACCTCTTATTGAAACCCCAAAACCTAGATTTTGCCGGCAAAATATGTTAGCCAGAAAAGCTATAGCATCCGGCTTTCTGAGAAAAGCCTTAAATGAGAAATTAAAGGCCAGCCAAAAGAAAGAGGCTCCAGCTGAGGAATCTGACTCAAGCTCTGAATCTGAAAAATTCATTTCTGCTAGTGAAGGAGAAGAACCTGGTCTTCTGACAATGACAAGAGTGAAGAAACCCCAGGTGAGGTAAACACTTACTTTTTTATTTTCTATTGTGGTAGAGAGAGAAGATAGTAGGTTTTTGTTGGTGGGTTCTATGAAGAATGTTGAAGGGGCTGAGTCTAGTAGGAGTAGAAAGAAAAACAAATGTGAGGTTCTTGCTATCTGTGGTAGTGGAGAAGAAGGTGGCATAAAGTTAGGGGGAAGCGGATCAGGAAATGTTCCTGAGGGACTTGTACATTTGACTACGCAACAAGAAGAACATAGTTTTTCTGTGGAGGAAACATTAGGAGATATTCTAAAGAAGGTGGGGGATAGGTATGACCCAAAGAAGCGCAAGGCATCTTCACAAAGGACCCAGTTGATTCTAAACCAGCAATGAAAAGCAAAGTATCATCTCCCAAGACTAGTACTACTTCTACACCTAGGGGAAGAGCCACAAGGAGGAAAGTAAGGCAATGTGAGGCAAAACTACAGGAAGCTTTAGATAAAAGTAATAAAAAGAAGAAGGAAAAGGGAAAAAAAAGTTGTGGAAAGTTCTGAGGCTGCTGAAGAGGATGAGGAGGAGATAGAACTTGTCCATCAAGAGAGAGGTACAACTGTGGAGATTCCTACTGTCAAACCAAAAAGAACCAAGACTCCTACAAAAAAGTCTTGAAAATCTGTACCTGATGTACCCTCCTTGTACAAAATACTAGGTTTGAAGTTAAGGGAAAATAAGTAAAAGTTACTGAAGAAAAAGAAAAAGAGTGGAGTGGAGAAGAAGAAGAGGAGGAGTCTGAAAAGGAGCAATATCGTTTGGTCAATTTTAGCAGGAGAAAGATATTGAAAGGAAGGTTGCTAAAAAACCTGGAGGAGCCAGTTATTCTTAGGTTGGTGGATGCTTTAGCTACACAAGGGTGGAAGAACATGGTCCTTCAGATGGATGGAAGACTAGCCAGAAAAGAGCTGATTGAATTCATGGCAAATGGCTTTGTGGAAAATGGGCTAGTAACCTGTGTAGTGAAAGGAGTGAAGGTGAAGTTTGATGCACCTGAATTGGGCAAGATTCTAGACATTTCAAGTAAGGGCTATGATGATTACACTAGGCAAAGGTGGCCTTGTCTAGATGATCTTCCCACTGCACTTCAAATCACCAGAAACTTCTGTGATACAAAGGAAGCTTAAGATGTGCTTGAAGCTAGATTTGTTCAAAACAGTGAGATAAAGCCAGAGCATAAAGTGCTATTTGAGTTTGTGAACAAGTTCATGTTGCCTAGACAGGAGAGGAGGCACACTGCAAATTACATAGACCTGGTTCTCATGAAGTGTCTTGTAAGGGGTAAGCAGAATAACTAGCATGCTTTCATAGTCAAGCTGTTGGACAGAGCCATCAATGGTTCAAAGGCTCATGATACTCCTTATCGATTCATTCTAACAACTAAACTAGAGAGTCTGAACGTTCCCTTGAAGAAATGGAAAATGGCCTCCAGTAAGGAGCACTTTTGAATCAAAACCCTCCAGGCTTGTGACTCTCTGCTAAGTGTAGGCCCTGTTGAACCTGGTTCATCAATGAAGACTCCAGTAAATAGCATGGTTAAGGCTTTGGTTCAAGAATGTAGGACCAAAGATGCTCAGATTTCTAGGTTTCTTGCTCGTGTGGCTGAGTTGGAAGATGAAAGGAATGGGTTAAAAGTAGAGCTAGAAAAAGAAAAGGAAAAGAGTGAAGGGATGCTACGAACAATCCTCAACCTACTCCAATTACAACACTCTAGTTCCTCAAAGCCTTAACCCTCTTAGTCCTAGCTTTGAACCAGTTCAATTACCCCCCAGTGACCCAGATTAGGGATTTTTCTTGTTTTTGCTCATGGTTGGTTGTTTTTATTCTTTCTTTTTTGTGGGTTGTCTTGTAGAAGTACTACCTTATCAATGTCAATTTGCATTTCTCTTGTTTTATGATGATTTTGCTCTTAATAGTCATTTTTGTTAAGTTGATTTTGATTAACTAAAGCATGGTTTCACTTTCAGTTTCCCCAGTGGCCATGAGTAATGATTAAAGTTCTGGGATTCACATTTCATGCAAATTTTTGATGATGCCAAAAGGGGGAAGATATTGTGCTTAAAAAGAAATTGTGCATATATTCTGAACAGTAATGTTTATGACCTAATTAAATCTAGCCCTTAATGATGATTTAAAACTGGCCCTTAATAATGAGTTAAATTTTTCAAGTGATGATGTTTTAGCTGAGTTCCATAGGTTCTCTGATCAATAAAAGCACAGAGTTTGTCATCATAAAAAAGGGGGAATTTGTTGGCCCAGGCTCAGTTGAAATTTTGATGAATGACGAATGAACTCAGTGAAGGACCAGGTCCATCTTAGGAGACACAATTGTTATGATCCATGCACATGAGATGCACGTGAAGAAGATAAGCCTTTGGGATCAAGCATCAATATCTACTGAATATCTTCTGAACTGATCGAAAAGATTGCATATGGGATAAGAAAAAGAAGTCTCCTTATAAGAAGAGAACATTAAGATAAGGGTTGGAGTTTGGATTGGTCTAGGACTCAAACTCAATGGAAGATCAGAAATTGAGTCACAATCAAACTCTAATTACTAATCTAATAAATAACTAAGTTGTTCTCTTTTGCAGGCATGCACATACGCTGATGTTAAGCAAAATTGAGAGCAAAAGAGCAAGTCTATTTTGCAAGCAATTTATGTGAGATCAAATGTTCACGCCGGCAGCTACTTTAACAAGATAGAAGAACCAGTTTCATTGTGTCTATTCTTATTCTAATTCAATTGTAGTAGGTGATTTAAAATTGTACCTTTTCAGCTTTCATAGAAGCAATTGTATTAGGTACTTTGAGTATTCAAGTTAGAGTTAACTTGAAAGTATCGCAACAGTTAGAGTTTGTGTACCACATTGGGATTAAAGTTAATCCTTAGGTTTACAAGAGTTTTGTAAATGTTGTTTTTGGCTCATTGAGTTTAGTGGATTTTTGAGAAAATCCTACGAGTATTAGGTCATGGTTTTCACCGTTTAAGCCAAGTGTTTTCCACGTAAAAATCGCTGGTTCTTTATTTATGTATTTTAATTCCGCAAACAGTAGTAGTTAGAACACCTAGAAGAACCAGGTTCTTCTAGATCAAAAATTGGGTACCACACAAATTACCCCCCATTATGTGGTATTGACGTTTGGAACATCACCTACTGTATGAGGAAGGATCTGTTGAACCAGACAGTAATATGGGCCACCATCCGAAGGGGTCGAATAATAGCTACAGAAAAGGGGGAGCTGGTTAACCGAACCACAACAAGGAGAATGCTAAAAACAAAAAATATATAAGCGAGTATGAGAACTTACGAGTAGGGTTCTAAGCCTCAAGGAAGCCGGCGGCAGCAGCCACTACGGCCTCGATATTGACAAAGAAATAGTCAAGCTAGAAATACTGACTAAACTTGTCATCCATCCTTAACAAAAAACGTTCCCCCCTCTGTGATAGCGAAGATTCAAAAGCTCACTCGATATAATTGAGGAGCAAAGATATGGAACAAGTGGCATACTGATATATTGACGCCGGTCAATTCAAAATATTTTGTCAACATTTTGACCACCTTAAAGGTATAAGGAGCAAGATGTGTAGGGCATACATTGTAGTTGCAGCAAAAATCTTCTATCTACAGTGATAAAGGGAATGAATATCCAATTATGAATAGATATGTGTAAAGGGCACAAATTCGACACGATGAACCCGCACTTCATCGTCGCCCATAGGGACCAAATCCACATGACCAGGTAGGTCGAGCCTAGCCCTTGAATTCGGATAATCACTCAACCATCATCGTAGACAACAAACAAAACAATATAAAATTGAAAAGGTTCTGCAAATGAGAATCAAAACGGTAGGACATGATTAACACAAAGATCAAAACCGCATAACCAATCAAGGGTAACACGTGGATCGATGCAACGCATCGGTAAACAATGACATTATAACGTATAATGTCATGACATTGCTCTTTATCTTGGAAAAGATGGCTCCAACAAACTTCCTGGGAAATTTAAAGAACTCAATATATGTATCCCTCAAAGAGCCACGTTGCCTGATCGTTACGACGATCGCAACCTATATAGCGAGCTTGGTAAGCTCGACCAGAAACCACATCATCCACTCAACGATCTATCTTGCGATGACGACCTCGATAAGCGTAAGGACTAATTATATGAGCCAAAAGTATCTTTGATATAGGCAAGCCACGTCAGCAGCACGATAGTCTTCATTGGCCGCCACCTGCTATTAGTAAGGTCGAAACAAAGACCTTCCCTAGGTCGAAATAGCCTCGGAGCGATAAAGCGCACAGTCAAAGAGTTAGCAAAGATCAAGATCATGAAGTCATCATAGATCTATGTCGAGGTTTAGCATCTCAAACGGAGTTATAACGACTAGTTTTAAGATATGACACTAAAGAGAAATTGGTGGATATTCTCTGCACCTGTACTATTAAGGTTTATAGAAACATGTTCCTTATAAATAGAAAGAGACACAACGATAAGGGGAATGGGATATTCATTTGTAAAAATATATATTGACATTATAGAGAGAGTCTGTCCCTATTACAAGAATACGACAATGACCTTTTTACTAAGTTTTGACTTAATCCAAGAACCACCTGAATGTTCAAAAGTCTCTGAATCATTCATCATTGTCAGAAAGAATATAGAAAAATATTAATACTTAACCTTAAGGCATTATATTAACAAAACAAATTTTTCAAAAGGGATTATTTTAGCTCAAAGTTATTATACACTTTACAAGCATAAAACAATCAAAATAAATCAAGAGCCAATCGTAGCATATCATAATAAATCAAGGGACCAAGTGAAAAAAACAAAAAACAAGTGTTTGGGATTAAGGAGAAATATGTAAAGAGCTTTTATTGATAATATTGATTTGGTCTGCCTCCCCTATTGAGAGATTCAAAGCCTCGCAATGGCGCTCCCCTTTTCTTGGGAATAGTGATGAAGAGGAAGAAGCAACCCGCCTTTCTAGGGTTCCTTCTCTTAGTATTTATAGCTATAAACTTAATGAGATGGGGATAAGTGGCCGTGACCACATTGAGGTTCCGTCCTTATGATGGCGGATGGGCTCTAGCCTTGTTGATCGGGCTGGGTGACTATCGGGTATTCATGATTAACAAGTGGTCATACCACTTATTAATCAAGAATTAGCTTAAGATGGAATTAATTTCATTAATTATTATGGGGTCGATTTTGACCCATACAGTTAGTCCCTTCGCTTATTGAGGTCATGCCTTGGCTGAGCTCGATGAGCGGACTTCATCGAATACAGTTTAATAAGTTCAGGAAGGGAGGTTGAATGTTGTTTTGGTCGAGGCGAAAGTGGCCTTAACAGTTTATACGTGGGAGATCATGTCGTTGAAATTGATTGCCTTAGCCATTTTGTGTTGACAACCCTATCCATATGGGTGACATTGTTTGCCGTCGAATCCCTTGATTACCGTGGTCGAATTGGACCGATGATTGACAGAGACAGTGGTCGTAGCTGCTTGCTTATTAGAGATGGCCTTGGCTATTAATACATTGGAGATGGTTGTGGCCATTCATACACAGGTTGAATGACGTTTTGGCTTAGGCATATGGGGTGTTGATATTATCTTGGCATTACTGCGCCATCATTCAAGGGAGGTCGAATTCTCCCCTTTAGCGAAGGCACTTAGACTTTCAACTTATTTCCGGTGGGGTCAAGCTCTATGGCATTTGAATCTTTGTTTGTTTGAAGGTGTAATCGTCACCTTTGGCGGACGAGTCATATTTTGAATGGTTGAATGGAGTACAGGCATGCTTGGTATGCGTTCGGCGATGTCCAAAGTTTTGAAGGTGCACAGGATGTTCCCTCAGCGTCCACAGGTTGATTCAATTGTTTTCAAGGTGAAACGCCGATTGGTGGCTGAAAAACTGCTTCATGGAGCCTGTCATGATGACGCACATTTTTTGTAGAATTGAACCGTTTTAAGGTTGGTCATGTAGTTAATCATGACTATTGGAATTCATGAAAACCACTTTTGTTATCTATAAATAAGGGGTTGAGGTATTTATTTTTCACATTTTTGTTGTTTGTCTGAGAAAGATTTCTGAATGAGATCTCTCCCTTGCTAGTCTGCTTTTGTCTTTGTTCTTCATTCATCACAATTCTCATATTTTTCATTGAATCTTGCTCTTTTCTTATTTTCTAATCAATGATGTCAAGAAGTTCTTCCAAAAATATTCCTACGATGAATCTTCTTGTTTGCCTTCCGATGGCTGAAGGGCCATCTCCGGCAGTAAGAGGTGCAGAACCGGTGGATAGTGAACGAGTTCCGTTAGTTGACGAGATTTTATTTCAGCCCCGGGACCTGGCAACTGACTTCACCACCGATAGTGGTGAGGATTCAGTGAATGAAGCCCTGCTAATAGGAGAAGTTGGAATAACCAAACTTCGGGAACAATGGGGCATCCGTGGCTGTGCTGACATCATTCTTGCTAGAAGTGAGGAGAGGGTCAACACCGACCGTAGAGGATATTGCATTTTTTATGCCTATCCCTTTAAGTTTGGATTTAGGCTCCCGCTTTCAATGCTAGCAGTAGATTTTTGCCGATACTACAGCGTATGCCCGGGTCAACTTACTCTCTCTCTCAATAAGTTGCTTGCCATGTTTATCAAGTATGCGGAGTTGGCTGGTAGGGAGGTCACACTGCAACACATACTTAGCCTTTACGCCCCCCTAGAGAGTCCGCGACATGTTAATTCGGGAGATCCCTCATGGGTCGAGGGGCCTGGCCGCAAAATTGGATGATGTGGTCGGCCCTCGCCCTTTCGAGCACTTCTTCAATATCAGAACTAATCATTTAGTAGGGTCCCTGCCTATTTTACTATAGGCTTGGAACCATGCACGTAAGTTTTTTAATCGTCAAATTCTCTTCTTTTTCCCTACTTACGTCTTGCGCTCGTAAGCGTTAACTTGTATTAATTTTGTATTCGACAGGTCGTTGCCGGCTCTGCTGCCTAGGATACGTGAGTGGGTCGAGGTCGTTCTTCTGCATACAGCAAGAATACGCATGTGGACGTCTTTCTGCGAAAGGCATGGCCGTAGGCCTGTAGCTGCTAAGGATTTGACTTCTCCTTCTATTTTGTTCTTGTTCCCAACTCTGTTTACTGACTTTGTATTTTCTGTGATTAGGGAGCGCACACCACATTAGGGCTCCTCAGCTAGCCTTCCGTCGGCCGGGTGCCACTGCTCGTTTTGTAGCACCGATGCCGCACCAAGGGCGTCATTACTGGAATCTTCACAGCACATTCCCCAATACAGACCATACTTTGGACCAAAAGGTCGTCGGGGGTGGTGCATCCTAGGGCGGAGTCATCCTCGAATGAGGAGGAGGAGGAAGAGGAAAGGTCGTTGGTTAGGCGGAGGGTTTCGTTCACGTCGGCTCCTCTCGTGATAATAAATTTTGACTCTTCCCCGTCGGATGCGTAGAGGAGTGTGGCTGTGGCGCCCGCCCTTGAGGGCAGACAAACAGTGGGGGTTTCCCCGGTTGGCTCAGGCCATGATGATACTGTCACTTCGGCGACCCAATTGATTGTTCTAGTCGCTGTGATAGGAGGTAGTTCCTCAGTGGTTGCTTTTGTTGGAGAATTGAGCGCTCCTTTGGTGGCTGTTGCAGCTAAATCCACTCTGCCTGTGGCAGAAGGAGGAAGGGGCACTGTAGGAGGTGAATATGGGTCTGAGTCTGACTTGGACCCAAAGGACGTCCCTTTGTTCCATGAAGGCTTCACCAACTCGACGGTGCGTGCGGAGGGGCGACTTCGCTACATTGAGATTCCCACAGAGCATAACTTGTTCCTTCAAGGGAACGACTTGGTACCGCTATTCGAGGTGTTATGCTCGGAGGCGGAAAACACGTTAATGAGGGATGTTACAGACGTCGGATTGATGAACGAGGTGGTTGTGATGGACCTGAGGGTACGTATGATGACCTTCTTCTGCTTTCCTCTTACCTTAGTTTATTTTTACTTTAATCGATGTCTTTTCTTTGCAGTCTTATCTATTGGAGGTGGAGGTCATCCGACGAGCCAATGTCCACACGGGAATCTTTTTGTGGGTGTTGGAGAAGTACTGTCGCTACCAAGATCGCTGACGTGAGATGCGCGAGTATCCAATCAACGACCCCCATAGCCGGGCCTTGGTCGGGGAGCTGGAAAGGAGAGAGCTTCAGATGCAGTAGACACTTGATAGGATACATTCCCTCGAGGAACAGCTTTTTCATAAGGACGAGGAGATCAAGGCCGAAAGGAGGGCTGCAACTGAGAGGGAGAGCTAGAGTCAGGCTTTGGCAGCGGAGGCTTCTGAGACCTTGAACAGAAAGGTGGTTGCATTGGAGAATAAGGTCGCCGCTTTGAGGCTGCAAGTAACGGATGCCTCATCGAGGGTTGGGGCGTTGGAGGCGGTGATCGGCATTCATGAGAGGGAGCGGGCCATGGAGAGAGCTGCCGTGAACTTTAGAGAGGCAGGGCTAGAGGACAGCATTGGTGTCTATGAGCGGGACGCCCACGCCATGGCATATCGTATCACGGCTTCGGAGAGGTAGAATCAGCTCCTAAGAGACCATGCTGCCTCTTCCAACCAGGCTCGTGAGCTTTGGACATTTGTTGAGGCCCAACGTGATGTATATAAGAACTTGTGGGAGGCTAGGATCGTGCCCGAAGCTACTTTTGAGGCAGCCTATCAGAGGTCTCGTAAATCCCGTGTTGACTGTGGTTTTGACCCAGCGATGCCGGGGGCTGATGATGGTGCTGATGGTGGCGTGGGTGATGCCGAGTGAAGTATTTGATGTATTTTTTATTTTGTTTTCCATTTGGCCTTTGGATATCTTTAGATTTTTCTTTTTACTTTTCTTTGTACAGATCGGACCTGGCCGAGTGTAAGCGGGCGTTACCCGCACATGGCTTTGTAACTATATATAAGCTTACTTTTTCCATTGTTGGTCTTGTGTTTATTTTGTGTCTTCCCTTCTTTTCCTTTAGATTTTTCTATTTCATGTGCTCAAGGGTTCATTTGCCTTAGAGTACAACTCTGGTAGGCATGTTGATTTTCAGCTGTTAACGGTCTTGCTTCTTCGACTCGGTGTGGGCGAGTTATAGCCGTTATTTGGCAATTGCAGCACTTAGCCTTAGTCCCAGTTCGTGAGCGATCGAACTAACGGCCATGATGGTAGAAAAATACGGCCTTGTAGTTTGACCGAGGCCGAACTTTATGTGGCCCCAATCATAGTTCGGGTTGGGAGTACTTACTTGAATGGCGAGGGTGCCTGACCTGCGCCCCTATTTGCTATAGGCCGGGTTTTGCCTAGTTCGATGAGGAAGGCGTCTAGCCTCATGGCCCGAGCAAGGTCAAACTTGTTGGATTTGTTGGTAAAGGTGTGTGGCTTGAGTCTCGGTTCAACTTGTAGTTGAACTTTTCATTTTTTATGGAGAAGGCTCATAGCCTGAGTCCCAGTGCAACTTGTAGTTGAACTTGTAATTTTTTATGGCAAAGGCACGTATCCTGAGTCCTAGTTCACCTTGTAGTTGGACTTGTAATTTTTTATGGCGAAGGCGCATAGTCTGAGTCCCAGTTCAACTTGTTGTTGAACTTGTAATTTTTGATGGCGAAGGCACATAGCCTGAGTACTGGTTCAACCATAGTTGAACTTGTAATTTTTTATGGCAAAGTAGCGCATAGCCGAGTCCCAGTTTAACTTGTAGTTGAACTTGCAATTATTGATTGCGAAGGCACGTAGCCTGAGTCCCAGTTCAACTTGTAGTTGAACTTATATTTTTTGAATGAGAAGGCGCGTAGCCTGAGTCCCAGTTCAACTTGTAGTGGAACTTGTAATTTTTGTTGGCGAAGGCGTATAGCCTGAGTCCAGTTCAACTTGTAGTTTAACTTGTAATTTTTTATGGCAAAAGCGCATAGCCTGAGTCCTAGTTTAACATGTAATTTTTTATGGCGAAGGCATGTAGCTTGAGTCCCAGTTCAACCTATTGTTGAACTTGTAATTTTAATGGCGAAGGCACATAGCCTAAGTCCCGGTTCAACCGTACTTGAACTTGTAATTTTTGATGGCGAAGGCGCATAGCCTGAGTCCCAGTTCAACTTGTAGTTTGTAATTTTTGATGGAGAAGGCACGTAGCCTGAGTCCCAATTCAACTTGTAGTTGAACTTGTAATTTTTTATGGCGAAGGCGCATAGCATGAGTCCTAGTTCATCTTGTAGTTGAACTTGTAATTTTGATGGCGAAGGAACGTAGCCTGAGTCCCAGTTCAACTTGTAGTTGAACTTGTAATTTTTGATAGGGAAGGCGCATAGCCTGAGTCCCAGTTCAACTTAGTTGAACTTGTAACTTTTGATAGCGAAGGCGCATAGCCTGAGTCCCAGTTCAACTTGTGGTTGAACTTGCAATTTTTGATAGCGAAGGCACGTAGCCTGAGTCCCAGTTCAACTTGTAGTTGGACTGTTGTTGACCTTACTTCTTCTGCACGACCCATTGTCATGGGTGTGGGATGTTAGAGATCGGTTTTGATTTGAGATTTCGCACAATTTATGCAATGTCTTCTCGATTAGGGTGTGCAGGTTACCCCGTGTCGGTTCCCAGTTTGAGATGTCTTTGCACCGTTTTCAGGCAGGATCCTGTATCAGGGATACGTGGGTACCTTACATGTGTTCTCCCCGGGGGGAGGGGGGACATCTTTTTCCTCTTCTTGCACTTATTCGATAATGAAGGGGTGAGGGGTCTTGTCGAAGCCTTTGGGTACCCCTTATCCGATATGCTGCATTGGCTCGTTTGAGTTGGGTTGCTTTTCTTTTCCGATATTTCTTTCCTTTTGGTCCGGGGAAGAACTACGCGATTCTGCTACGTAATTCCCAAAGACGGCGCCAAATTATTTAGCTCAAAGTTATCATACACTTTATAAGCATAAAACAATAAGTCAAGGGCCAATCATAGCAGATTGTAATAAATCAAAGGACCAAGTGAAAGAAACGAAAAGTAAGTGCTTGGGATTAAGGAGAAATATGTAAAGAGCTTTTATTGATAATATTGATTGGTCTGTCTGCTCATGGAGAGGTTCAGAGTCTTACAATGGTATTCCACTTTTCTTGGGAATAATGATGAAGAGGAAGAAGCAGCCCGCCTCTCTAGGTTCCCTCTCTTAGTATTTATAGATATAAACTTTATGAGCTGGCGATAAATGGCCGTGGCCACGTTGAGATTCCTTCTTATGATAGTGGATGGGCCGTAGCCTTGTTGATCGGGCCAGGTAACTATCGGATATTCATGAATAATAAATGGTCATACCACTTATTAATCAAGAATTAATTTAAGATAGAATGAAATAATTAATTATCGTGGGTCGGATTCTGATCCATATAGAAACAAAAACAAATTAAAGTCAAAAACCACTGGCGTTGGCTTTTGCACCATAGTGAATATCTGCAATACTGGGAAATACTCAACAAAAAATTTTTGGCACTGCACCATTTCACAATCTGAGTTCCCAAAGAGCTTAGACGATCATATTTTCTTCTTTTTAATTTAAAAGAGACGGAGATAGATACTTAGAAGATAACTTTATTACTATAAGCACAAAAATTAAAAGTCAATCCTAAATATTAGAGTAAGTTAAAATAGAGTACTTTAAGAATTCCAGCCGTCCGGCCATTTTTTAGGGGACAACAACTACGACTATTTCTAATCTTTAGACTTTAGCTGCTCGCCTGCAATATCTGTACCACTTATGGGCCGTTGTGATTAACCTTTTTTAAAGTTAGTGATCATGAGTTAGTGTATAAACTTAAAGTTAGTTTAATTGCCCTGACTTTTCATTTACAAAAAAAGGGTCGGTAACAGGACTCAAGGTGCATCTTCCTCAATAATCAATCCTTTGCCACGGACCAAATAACAAAAAATCAAGTACTTAGTCTATACGCGAAAGAAAACGTAAACGCTTTGCATTATCCCATAAAGAAGGCAAAACTTGCTTAAACTGGAGTTACTAGCATAATAAGCACAAAATTACATAAAGACATATAATAGTTGATCACGTCAAATTATGCCCTCTAAAACGGACTTGCGAACGTTGCAAATATAACCCGAGTATTACGCCCAGGGTCGAATCCACAGAGAGTTAACCTGTCAATCTCAATCTTTAGACCCACTAAACTCTTCAGAACCAGTTTCCCAAACGTTTGAATCATAGTCGATGGTTTCTTTAATAACTAAGATTACAAGTAAATTAAATAGCTGTAAACTAAAACGCTAAGGTTGTAAACAATGATGAGAAAAAGCTAAGGTAAACATTTCCCCTATTGATGGAATCCCTTATGCTTATACTTCATACAAATTTACCAACACACCTCTATCAATCATGGACACTCTTCTTACCGTAAATCTCTCCCAAGTAATCACAGTAATATACTATTGCACTCTCCCGAGACACACTAGCTAGCTTTAATTAACACAGTCCACTTCATATTGCACCCAAGGCTTCGTTATCCCTAATCTCGCCTTTAAATCCGCAGTTATAGATTCCTTTTATACTTTAGGAATTGTGTTATTCAACAATAACCTAAATATGCACTCTCTTCCGAGTTATGCATACTAAATAGGCACATCTAATTGAGGATCCTGTCAATTAACTACAACAAGAACATAGTTGAATAAATTAAGAATAAAACTAACAATTTGTATTCACATACACAATAAGTTCATCCCCCAATAAGTTCCATCAAAACCTTAGAAAAGGGATTTAGCTACTCATGACTACGGATAAACAAGCTAAAATAATATTCATCATAAAAACTAGTAATAAATATCAAAGAAAAGAAGAAAGATGTTTTGGTAACCTCTCACAATGGTTTTCCTTGCTAAGAAACTCTAAAAATCAATATATGCCTCCTTTGGGCGAAGTCTAATTTTAAAATAGGGTTTTGGGCTAAAAATCATGTGTTTTATACTTTAGTCCCTGAAATTTCCGCCTCCTGCCGCGCTTCTACCGCGGTCGCGGTCAAACCGTGGCTAAACATGGCCTCTGATTCTTCAATTGTCAGCATCTGCACTCTGCCGCGGTTCTGGCGCGGTCGCGATGAAATCGCAATTAGTCACCCTGTTTCGTTCGGAATATGAAAATACAAAAAACTTGAAAGTTATAGCCCTTTGAGATATCTTTCCAACTATATATTATGGAGCCAAAATGGAGTTCTGAGTAAAACGTTATATGCATTTTACTAGACAGTACGCAATATGCTACATCGAGTCTTCATTTGTTCTCAACTATCAAATTTGACCCCCGAACACGATCTCAGCTTACTTCCTTGAGATTTTACTCAGACTTCAAAGCTTCAAATCACTTAAGTTCGTTCTATAACATCTATATAGCTCGGAAGCAAACCTATAAGGTATAAAATACACAATTAGTGCAAAACACTAGCGATTAAAGCGCAAACTCAACTAAAATGGAGTAAATTATAGTGTAATAATTGACTAAAACACATAATTATAGCCTATTATCAACACCCCACACTTAAATCATTGATTGTCCTCGAGTAATCAAACTACACTTTATATAGACACGACCTTTTTAAAGCAATTTTCCTAACTTATCACACCAGGAATATTTAAAATAGACTAAGCACAAAAGTGTAACATTTTCACCTCAAGATTTGACTCACAAGTACCACGCATTATTCACAACTCACCCACTTACTCTAAAATAGAGGTCACTGACATTACCTTTCCTTCATGAATCAAGTTCCCTTACACGACAAAAAAGAGTAGTTCCACACAATTAAATTTAAGAACACTTAGGAACTCAAGATAGAAAGAATTCACTCACTCTCAGAAATAATATTCATATGCCACAAAAGATGTACCATAAGCTTGCTCGTAGTGTACTACTCCATTAATCGAGCTCATTCAATCTAGGATCAATTAGGACTTTATTTGGTTGTAATGTAGGCTATGGGACGGGTAGGATACATTTAAATATAAGAGTGACTACACCTTCCTAAGCACTTTCATACATATACTTTAACATTCAAACCTCATACTTATGTCAAACTAAACTCCACCTTCACATCAATATACATCAACTCCCAAATTATTTAAGCACAATTATATCAAGAGTCACCTCTAACAAAGAATATTTTTTTTCCCTTTTTTTTCAATTCAAGTGGCTCTTGCTTTTTCAAATCAGTGCACCTTTCTCCTTATTTCATTGGTTTCCACTCCAAAGCCAAACCAACCACCCCACACTTTAACTTTTAGGCAGTTCAAAACAATTCAAGTGCTCATGAGAGGTTACAATGGTTCAAATAGTTGGTTAATTCAAACAAATGGGTAAGGCCTGTAATGTGGTTGCCAAAGAAATTAGATTACAGGCTCAAAGGGGTTAACTACGACATATAACAATTAGGCGGGTAAATACATATCTGGCTCAACAAAAAAAAGCCTATATCACTTCCAAGACGGAACAAAACTACTATTTCGCTTTGTAAACATACATGGCAAGTTCTGGATATCAAATTCAATGCACAGAATACAACAAATCTCATACACGCATGGCAGATAACTCACTCAGGGTTGGATTTATCAAGACACTCTAGTCAAAGCAGTTGCGTAAAGTTAAGATAATACAATTTAAGGTACTTCTATAAGAGTCAAAAACTGAGCCTAAGCGTCACAACCAAAGTACTCACTATTCTCAAGGCATAACAAAGTCAAGAGATATTGCTTCACTTCAAAACACAACACAATGGCTCCTACTCCCTAAAAAAGCTAACTACACCCAGTTCAAACAAAACCCTTGGAAAAGAATCATGGTTTAAAGAAAAACCAAGGGGGAATTGCTATACTACCTAACAAAAGGAAATCTTTTTGTTTTTTTCTTTAGACTTAAATCCCTCAAGAAAATTGTCTATTATATCCATCTCGGGAAAAGTCCATTCTTTTCTATTTTAAAAAGATATTATTCAATTAAACTAACACAACTAAAATATCATAGAAATTTATCCGGACAATCTCCTCACCTTACACTTAAAATTGTGCATTGTCCCATATGCACACCATCCTAATAAGAGGGTAAAAGGAACTCCCTGGTAGGCCAACGGCCAAAGCACTAGCAGCTCATGGGGTACTCAGACTTCTCCCCAAGCTTGGTCCTTCGTGCGAGTACCTCACACTTAGTTCCAACCATTTGGTTTGTTATTGCATCTTTCCAATACCTTTGCTTTCCATGCTCCTAGAAAAAAAAATGAGACTACAAAAATAATACAATTAAAAAAAATTAATACAAAAAATAAAAGAAAGCAGTAAAACTGGGTTGCCTCCCAACAAGCGCTTGATTTACGTTGCGGCACGACGTGAATCGCTTTCTGCCTCCGCTTCGAACTTATAAATCGCACCCCAAGTTTTGATCCAAGCTTATGATTATTCTCTTAGGGTGGTACAAATTCTTGCGATCCAAAAATTAGATAGAGTCATATGCATTTTTTGGCTCTCGACTGAGGAGTATCACCTTGCCTAGACGGCCTTGAGAATTTCAAAATATAATGCCCATCTACCTCTTCCTTGGACTCCTCTTTATGCTCATAAAGATCGATTCCCATTTCACCGTCCAAACATAATGTAGAGAAGTGTTTGGAATGAGGTCCAACACGCTCCAATACATAGACTTTAAGATTTTTGACCTCCTCAACACCCAAAATACTAGAGCCAACTAAATTTGTATCTTCAACGTTCCTGGTTGACTCTAGTATTACTTCTTCAACATCGGCATCCTACAAGTCTACATGGTTAGAGTGTTGGGGTTCTACTTTGGACCCCTCCATTGGCACCTCAATTTTCGTCTCTAATGCAAACTGCTCCTGGCTACTATCCATAATATTGACATATTGAGCATTAAAATCTTCAACTAGTTGACTAACTTGAGCCTCTAAGTTGTGAATAGTTTTATCTTGTCTTTCTATCCGCAACAATATTTTACTGTGTTGTTCTATAAGACACTTTAACATATCTTCGATATTCTTTAGGTCAGCTTCCCAAGGTTCTTTGTTCCTATTATCCTCACAAGAAAATATAGAATCATCATAATAAGGGTTGAAGGAAGATAAGAAGTATAAGCACAACCATGAAAGTGACCATCTTGACCACCACACATATAACACATCTTCTACACATAAGATTGAGTTGGTGCGCACATAATTCGCTCTCGGAAATAATTTAATAATTTTGCCCTGGGTGATTTCCTTCATAATATGCATAAGGAGAACTAAAAGTATAATTACCAACATCAAAACTTTCATAATTCCATGATACCATATTATTTTTAAAAAAATCAACAAGTAAAACAAAAAAAGAAAAGAAAAAATCAAATACCAAAAAAAAAAGTTCAAACTTGAAACCTAACAATATGTAAACCTACAGCTACACCATTAGTTCCCCGGAAACGACTCTAAAATTTACGCCCACCTATACCCTCTAAAAAGAACTCTGCGGACGTTGCTAATATAACCGAGTATTACGCCAAGGTCGAATCCACAGAGAGTTAACCTATCAATCACAATCTTTAGACCGACTATACTCTTCAGAACCAGTTTTCCAAACGTTTGAATCACAGTAGATGGTTTCTTTGTAACTAAGATTGCAAGTAAATTAAACAACTGTAAACTAAAACACTAAGGTTGTAAACAATGATGAGAAAAAGCTAAGGTAAAGATTTCCTCTATTGATGGAATCCCTTCTATTTATGCTTCATACAAATTTACCAACACACCTCTATCAATCATGAACACTCTTCTTACCGTAAATATCTCCCGAGTAATCACAGTAATATATTATTGCACTCTCCCGAGACATACTAGCTAGCTTTTATTAACACAGTTCACTTAATATTGCACCCAAGGCTTCGTTATCCCTAATCCCGCCTTTAAACCTGTAGTTATAGATTCCTCGTATACTTTAGAAGTGGTGTTATTCAACAATAACCTAAATATGCACTCTCTTCCGAGTTATGCACACTAAATAGGCACAGCTAATTGAGGATCTTGTCAATTAACTACAACAAGAACATAGTTGAATAAATAAAGATTGAAACTAGCAATTTGTATTCACATAAACAAGTAGTTCATCCCCCAATAGGTTCCATCAAAACCTTAGACAAGGGATTTAGCTACTCATGACTATGGGTAAACAAGCTAAAATAATATTCATTATAAAAACTAGCAATAAAAATCAAAGAAAAGAAGAAAGATGTTTTGGGTGATCTCTCACAATGGTTTTCCATGCTAAGAAACTCTAATAATCAATACATGCCTCCTTTGGGCGAAGTCTAATATTTAAAATAGGCTTTTGGGCTAATAATTCCGTGTTTTGTACTTTAGTCCCTGAAATTTCTGCCTACTGCGCGGTTCTACCGCGGTCAAACCGCGGCCAAACATGGCCTCTGATTCTTCAAATGTTTGCGTCTGCACTCTGCCTCGATTGCGGTGAAACCACGATTTCAATGAAAAACATGAAAGTTGTAGTGCTTTGAGTTATATTTTCAACCATATATTATGAAGCCAAAATGAAGTTGTGAATAAAAGGTTATGTGCATTTTACTAGACAGTGCGCAAAATGCCTCATCGAGTTTTCGTATGTTCTCAACTATCAAATTTGACTCTCGACTTAATTCCTTGAGCTTTTACTCAGACTTCAAAGCTTCAAATCACTTAAATTCATTTCATAACATCTATATTGCTCGGAATTACACCTACAAGGTATTAATCATACAATTAGTGCAAAATACTAGCGATTAAAACGCAAACTCAACTAAAGTGCAGAAAATTAAAATGTAATAATCGACAAAAATACGTAATTATAGCCTATCATCAGTAGGCTTAATCGTAAGGATGTTTGTCTATACTATTATTTATCTTTATTGTAAACGTATAATTTAATTTGACACATTGTTAATTGGAGCAGTGAGGATGAATTTGAAAAGAAAAGAAAATACAAATAAAGAGTCTCAAATCAATGTTGCACGGACTCTTCAAAACAATTATCGTACTTGTATTGAATTATCCAAAAATAAACTATTTTTGGAGGATCCGGTGCGCATCCATTGACATTTACAGAAAATCTGAGCAACATTGCTCAAAATGAGCAAAGAAGAAATGCCTCAAGTTGTCAAATTTAGTTACTAAGAGTAAAAGAACATTGAAGTTTCAGTCGATATCCAAATGACAAACAAAGAAGCAAAGACTTCAAAGCTGAAAGGAAAGTAACTAAGTCAAGTCTTTAAAACAGTTCAGTAGATGACTCCAAGCATAATCAAACAAACTACACATTTCCAAAGTCATATTACAAGATTCAACAAACAAATATTCTTATTCTAAATCCAATATATAGAAAATTAACATAATAAATACTCCTCCCCACTCTTTGAATGGCTTACTTCAACTTCAAAGTCATTTTATTTCTCTCCTCAAAACAACACCACAAAATGAGAGGAGAGAAAACATTTTTCTCCTTTCTTCCACTATTCCTTGTCTCCTTGTTATTCTTTATCTTCATTTCTCAGACAACAGCTACAAATTACCCAATCAATGTCTGGCCCAAGCCCACAACATTCAATTGGCCCAACCCAAAATCCATCTCCCTCTCCCCAAACTTCACCATCTCCCACCCACCCCACCGTTACCTCACTCCCGCCGTTTACCGTTATCTCCACCTCATCCTCTCCGAGCACCACCGACCGATCATCACTCCGGCGATTAACCTGACGTCATACAAGCCGTTACATAGCCTCATCATCTCCATCTCCGATGTCACTTCACCCCTTGCTCACGGAATCAACGAATCCTATGCTCTCTCCACTCCTTCCGACGGATCCCCGTCCGCCTATATCACCGCCGAAACAGTATGGGGGGCCATGCGAGGTCTCGAGACTTTCTCGCAACTCGTGTACGGAAACCCTACCAGAGTCGCCGCCGGCGTGTACATACGCGATCTGCCGATTTTCGCGCACCGAGGTGTGATGCTGGACACTTCGAGAAACTTCTACGGCGTCGATGATTTATTGAGGCTTATTAAAGCTATGAGTATGAACAAGTTGAATGTTTTCCACTGGCACATAACTGATTCACATTCGTTTCCGCTTGTGATTCCTTCGGAGCCGGAGCTCGCCGGAAAAGGAGCATACGGCAATGAGATGATGTACTCGCCGGCAGACGTGCAGAAGATCGTGGAATTTGGACTGGAACATGGAGTTAGAGTTTTACCTGAAATTGACATGCCTGGTAAGTTCCTCTTGGATGCTTATTACACCAAATGGATAATATTTTTTAAAAGTTTTCTAGGGAACCCCGCAAAGGAACAAGATTGGACTTTTGGAAGTATTATTTTAATTTATTAAATACATGGTGATTTTTCCCCCTTCAGAACATGGGCATCATTAATTAATTCGTTGGAACTTAAAGGAATTTTCTTGAATTTGTTTTTATTGATTTTGTACTTTTTGTCTTATGTCAAAAAGGTACGAATAACTTTTTACATATGCAAAACAATTGATAGAAAACAAAACCTTTAGGAATAATTAGAGTCTAGTGGCGGAAGAGAGGTGCATGGATATAGATGTCAAATGTTATTGAATTTTCAATAAAATATTATATTTTGAGCTCATTTTTGTTAGAAGTTCTAGATTAAAATGTCTAAAACTCATTTTGTTCTACTTGACCGAAATGCCATGATCCCAGTCAGAGGCAAAACGCAATAAGCCTCCCCAGAAGCAGGTAGTGATAGTTTTGAGAAAGCGCATAGAAAACCATTTTCCCATAAATTTCACATGGGTTCCTTTGTATAAATATTGTGAAATAAGATATCCTTATGCTTTTAGTAACATCTGAATTCTGAAGTGAAAACAAGCTGCGTAAAACTGCTCTTTGCCAAAGGGAAATTAGAGTTTTGGGGTAGCGTTTTCTTGAATAGCAACTTCTATAACGATTAAAGCACCACTGGCAAAAAAACTATTTCTGGACGTATAGAGCTTGGAACATAGAAAAGGTAATATAGATTCATGCACATTGGATTACAAAGTACAATTATTTTGTTTAGATATTCCTAGGTCAGGCCATATTGGACAGGATAGGATTCTGAAGTATTCCTAGGAGTATCATTTAACCCATCCAATCCTGGGGATACTTCATTCAAATAAAAACTATCCAATCCTGGGGATCGCTCATCGCTATATAATTTATTGGAACTTAAAAGAACCGTGAGGCACATTAAACAAATGAAAATACTGAATGGCATGCAACGGAAGTTATCATATTGAATATTTTGATCAGATTCTTTTCTTTTTCTGGTTAAAAATATTCAGCTAATTGATGGTTTGGCCTTGATATTTTTTGGTCCATACTGGGTTGAATGAGTTAAGGGAATCTCTTATCCAAAGTGGATCTTAATTTTCATCAGCAGACCTGGGACCTATATAGCCTCAGATATGAATTTCCTCTTTCTTTTCTCTTAGAATCCCTATTCCAAATGGAGATTCTATGCCTAGACAGTCATCTATCTTATGGTAAGGCTCACAAAGACACAGTGACTCACATCATGCAGTAAGGAGGAAAGCCATTACGACATACTGTTTCAATTCTTTGGAGGATCTCATCTAAAAGCTTAAATCTTGAAGAGAGGCTACTTTTATTTATTATTTATTATAATATTTATTATAGGCTAAATGTTTCTCTCGGATTAAGTTTGTGAAACTATTTTGTTGCTGTGTAGTGCTCTGATACTTACACTGAGAAAGGAGACACCTTTGTAAATTATAACTACTTTGGGCGTGCTTCACTTGTGCTGATTCGAGCATGCATTAATGCATATAAAAGTTCTTTTAGAAACTACAACAACAACAACTACCCAGTATATTCCTATCAGGTGGGGTCTGGGGAGGGTAATATGTAGACGAGCCTTACCCCTATGTAGACGAGCCTTACCCCTACCCGAAAGGGTAGAGAGGCTGTTTCCATTCGACCCTCGGCGCATAGGATAAAATGAAAAGCTGCATTAAAACAAAAACAAAAACAAAAACAAAGACAAAATTAGAAACAAAAACAAGACAAAACAAAACAATAGAGCATTAGTAAATCCCGCAGAAATAACGTAAATAATTATGTAAACATAAGAAACATAAATACAGTCGCATGCAACAATAACAAACCGTAACTACCATACTAACAACCATAAGGGGACATAAGCTAAAACACTAATCATCTATGGGTGACCCTGCTATCCCACACCCAACCCCGGGTGAGGCGTACGACGAACTCTATGAGCCCCTAGCCTACAACCCTGATTCTAGACCTCCAGACTCTCCTATCAAGGGTCATGTCCTCGGAAACCTGCATTCTAGTCATGTCCTGCCTAATCACCTCTCCCCAATGCTTCTTAGGCCTCCCTTTTCCTTGCCGACCGCCAACAATCTTTAGCCGCTCGTAGCTCCTCACCGGGGCATCGGGACCCCTCCTCCGTACATGCCCGAACCACCTCAGCCTCGCTTCCCGCATCTTCTCATCCACCGGGGCCACCCCTACCTTCTGTCGAATAACTTCATTCTTAATCTTATCTAGCCTGGTGTACCCACACATCCACCTAAGCATCCTCATCTCCGCAACCTTCATTCTCTGAACATGGGAGTTCTTCACGGGCCAGCACTCCGCCCCATACAACATCGCAGGTCTAACCACGGTTCTGTAGAATTTCCCCTTAAGTTTGTGTGGAATTTTCTTGTCACACAGGACCCCTGAAGCAAGCCTCCACTTTGACCACCCCGCTCCTATTCGATGGGTGACGTCCCCGTCAATCTCTCCGTCCCCCTGAATCACAGACCCAAGATAACGGACACTATCCCTCTTGGCGATGGCCTGAGAACAAGCATCACGTCCCTGCCTACCCCACTCGGCTCGTCGCCAAACTTGCACTCCAGGTATTCTGTCTTTGATCTGCTTATTTTGAAACCTTTAGACTCGAGGGTCTGTCTCCACACCTCTAACCTTTCACTAACACCGACCCTCGTCTCGTCTATCAATACTAATCATCAGCAAAAAGCATACACCAAGGCACCTCCCCTTGGATATGTCGGGTTAGAGCATCTATCACTAAGGCAAACAACAGGGGGCTCAGCGCCGATCCTTGATGGAGCCCCATTACCACAGGAAAATGGTCTGATTCGCCACCCACCGTCCTAACCCTAGTCTTAGCTCCATTATACATGTCCTTGATTACTCTGATATAGGCTTCCGGCACACTCTTCGCCTCTAAGCACCTCCATAACACCTCCCTCGGGACCTTGTCATACGCCTTCTCCAAGTCGATAAGCACCATGTGAAGGTCCTTCTTCTTATCCCTGAATTGTTCCGCCAGTCGCCTGACTAGGTGAATAGCCTCTGTGGTGGAGCGGCCCGGCATGAAACCGAACTGGTTCCTAGATATAGTTGTCGCCTCCCTCACCCGCGCCTCAATCACCCTCTCCCATACCTTCATCGTGTGACTTATTAATTTGATGCCCCTATAGTTGTTGCAGCACTGGATGTCCCCTTTGTTCTTGTACAAGGGCACCACTGTACTCCACCTCCACTCATCCGGCATCCTTTTGGTCTTGAAGATCGCATTGAACAGCCTAGGGAGCCACTCCCCTCCAGGCTTACCCATGCACTTCCAGAACTCCACCGGGATCTCGTCAGGCCCGGTCGCTCGACCCCTACTCATCCTACGCAACGCCCCTAAGACCTCCTCCACCCTAATGCGCCTGCAGTACCCAAGGTCTCTATGCTGCTCTGAATGCCCCAACTCTCCTAGCTCTATGCTCCGATCCCCCTCCTCGTTAAGAAGGTCCCGAAAGTACGCCTGCCACCTCTGTTTGATTTGAGATTCCCCCATCAGAACTATACCATCCTCGTCCTTGATACACCTGACTTGGTCTAGATCACGTGTCTTCCTTTCCCTTGCTTTAGCCAACCGGAATAACTTCTTCTCCCCACCTCTCTCCCCTAGTTCCTCATACATGCGACCGAACGCCGCGTCTTTAGCTTCCGTGACTGCCATCTTAGCTTCTCTTCTCGCCTCCTTGTAGATCAACATGTTCGCTCTCCGCTCCTCCTCGCTTGTGCTCCCTGCCAACCTAGCGAACGCCGCCTTCTTCACCTCCACTTTTGCTTTGACTACCTCGTTCCACCACCAATCACCCTGATGTCTGCCTGAATATCCCTTAGCTACCCCGAGCACGTCCCGTGCTACCCCCTAACCAAGTTTGCCGCCACTGTCCACATAGCGTCCGCTTCCCCATAACTTCTCCAAGCTCCGTCCTCCACTAACCTTCTTTCCAACTCCTGTGCTTTCTCCTTAGACAAAGCTCCCCATCTAATTCGCGGTTGACCCCGGGCGCCCCTCCTCTTCTTCTTCACCCAGAGATCGACATCCATCACTAGTAGTCTATGGAGAGTTGAAAGAGACTCTCCCGGAATAACCTTGCAGTCCTTGCACAAACCCCTATCGCTCCTTCTGATGAGGATGTAATCAATCTGAGTCCTCGCCGCCGAACTCTTGTAGGTGACCAAATGCTCCTCCCTCTTCCGGAAAGTCGAGTTCACAATCAGGAGCTCGGAAGCCCTGGCAAAATCAAGCAGCAAAGTGCCTCCTCCGTTCGTGGTCCCAAAGCCAAATCCACCGTGCACCTCATCATAGCCACCAGCCTCAGCCCCAATATGACCATTAAAGTCCCCTCCAATAACTAACTTCTCAGATTGGGGAATACTACCCACCAGATCATCCAAGTCCTCCCAAAAGCGCCTTTTAGCCTCCTCGTCTAAGCCTGCTTGCGGCGCGTAAGCGCTGATGACGTTGAGGACGCCACCCCCAATAACCAGCTTAATAGACATTAACCTATCATTCACTCGCCTAACCTCGACCACGGACTCCCTTAGGTCCCTATCAACCAAGATGCCCACTCCATTCTTACCCCTCACGAGCCCAGAATACCACAGCTTAAACCCATCAACATTCCGCGCCTTCGTCCCTTTCCACCTAGTCTCCTAGACGCACGCTATGTTTAACCCTCTTCTTCTGAAGAACCTTCGCCAACTCTATGCACTTACCCGTCAGAGTGCCTATGTTCCATGACCCAATCCTTAATCTATGGGTGTCCGCTGCCCTCTGCCCACCCTGACCTCCCGCCCTGCCCGTATGACCACCCCCTACTCCCCTACTTACCCCCGCTACCACCCCCACCCCCTGAGGACATGACCTTACGCTATCATCCCCCGCCGCGGCCACTATCCCACCAACCGATATGGGGTGCAGTGGCACACACACGCACTATAGCGAAAAACGCAAATGTAGCAAACTAGATAACAACAGAATAGACCACACTCGAAATGCTAGCTAAAATACGTAAAAAGGTGCACAAAGTAAACAAGTGAGCGGGAGGTACCAACTCCCGGTGGAAAAACCTGAAAGTGTACTTTGATGCGCCCAAGTTTTCCTGAAGCTTAGCAGAATGTGCAGCTCTATTGCATCCTGCCGCGAGTCTGAACGAGTCTTTTAGAAACTGACCGTCGAAAATATGAAGTTGGACTAAACTGCTAGCACTTTATCTGGTTGAAATCAGAACTTTTACCTTTACAAATCATGTGAATCTAACTTTTAACAATTAGAAAAAAGCTCTGTTTTGCTTCAAAAACTTACCAACTACTGAAATTTTTAAAATTTTGCACATACTGCAGCACATACAGGATCATGGGCTGAAGCTTACCCTGAGATTATCACTTGTGCAAATATGTTCTGGTGGCCTGCTGCAAGTAGTCCAGCTCTTGCAGCTGAACCAGGTACTGGCCAGCTGAACCCCCTGAGTCCCAAGACCTATGAAGTAGCCAAGAATGTCATCCACGATACTATCGCCATGTTTCCAGATTTGCTCTTTCACGGGGGAGCAGATGAGATCAATTCAGCATGTTGGAATACTGATCCATCAATCCAAAAGTTTGTCGCTAGCAATGGAACTCTCAGTCAGCTACTCGAAATCTTTATCAATAATACCTTACCTGAAATCATCTCACTCAACCGTACGGTGGTCTATTGGGAGGATGTTATATTGAGTGCTAATGTGAAAGTGAATCCGTCTCTGCTTTCTCCAGAGAATGTTATTATGCAAACTTGGAATAACGGGCCAAATAATACTAAGCGGCTTGTCACTTCTGGCTACCGTGTCGTTGTGTCATCTGCAGATTACTATTACTTGGATTGTGGCCATGGTAGCTTCGTTGGAAATGACAGCCGCTATGACCAGCCGCCAGGTACTGACCAAGGCAATGGTGGATCCTGGTGTGGACCTTTCAAGACCTGGGAAACCATATATAACTACGATATAACCTATGGCCTGACTGATGAGGAGGCTCAATTGGTAATTGGAGGGGAAGTAGCATTATGGTCTGAACAAGCTGATTCAACTGTTATGGATTCAAGAATCTGGCCAAGAGGATCAGCAATGGCAGAAACATTGTGGTCAGGGAATCGTGATGAAACAGGAATGAAGAGATATGCAGAGGCTACTGATCGACTGAATGAATGGAGGTACAGAATGGTTGCCAGGGGAATAGGTGCTGAACCGATTCAGCCTCTGTGGTGTGTCAAAAACCCAGGCATGTGTAACACAGTTCATCCATTTACCAGCTGATTGTTCATCTGTGTGTACTGGTCTCTTTTTTCAATATGCTTTCTCATTTCCTCTCAATTTTATTCAAAACTGAAAAGGGGGTCATTTAATTATCTGTATTATCTTCTAATTCATAGTCTATTGTAATTTTACTTTCTGTTAATGATACATCACTGAAATTTTACTTAGCAAATGAATTCGGGAATTTTCTATTTTGCTGTTTTTCCAATCTCTACTTGCTGAGGATGCTACTATGTGAAAATAGATGCAGCAAACTCTGCAGAACACACTTCCTGTGATGAGGATAAAAGGTGGAGAATGCAAATGTTTAGATAATGTCATATTCAAAACATAGTTGCATAATCAAATAAATAAATGTACTGTCCTTCTCTATAAAAAAAATTACTGAGTTTCTTAAAGTTTAACGCAAAAGTCAATCATTAAATTAGTAAAAATATTGTACACTTAATGACATGAATTCAAGAAACTTCATTTCTGTGACACCTTGATGTTTCAATGACTTTGCCCCTAGAGTAGGATTACTTGCAAAACTCTGGTAACACATATGAATGATGCAGTTGGAAAATGTTTTGTTAAACAATTTAACCTAATAAAAAAGAAGTAACGAATCAAATGTTTGACACTCAAGCTAGTAAAGTAAGTGTTACGTCCCGTAATTTAGTATAATATCTTATTCCTCCTTATGCAAATTTTATTATTCTAAAAGGTTGATATCCATTTCGTGAGGCTTTCACAAAAGCCATATCTTAACATTCAAGCACATCTTATCATCTCTGCTTGTTCCAAGTTAGGGGTGTTCAAAACTGATCCGAAACCGAAAACCGAACCGAACCGAAGCTTAATGGCTTAATGGCTTAACGGACGGAGAACGGATTGAATTTTTTTTTATTAACGGCTTATCGGTTTGGGGACGGATTATTCAATTTTCTTAACGGATAATCCGTTAACCCGTTAAGAATATATATATATATATATATATATATATATATATGGCATATTTAGTATGCCTGTTTTGACAAGTATAAAGAATAGTGTTGCACTCTAAGAAGGAGCTGCATTTACAGCATTAGTTATTGTTGTGAAGTTGCCTGTCACATCTTGTGCTACTGTTGAATTGAAAGTCATACAATGCCCAGCACTCCACCACAACATCAGCAATATTATTCTGAAAATTCCCATTTCTTTGCCTTCCATCTGGATTTTTCCTACATTAATAGAACAAAATAAAACAAAATTTAAGAGTCAAAAAGAAATTAACAAGAAACTACAAACTAGAGAATTGATAACAGGTTTTACTAAAGAAAATCTCACTAGAAAATGCTAAGGGGCCTAATATATCTCAAAATCTGTAGTAATTGTATGATTAGATTATTGAAACCATTAGCATCAACTTACCACGAATTAATTAAAAAATTCTGATAAAGGGTGCATGTACTCATATAAATGTGATAAAAGAAAAATGAATGAAACAATATTGATGAAATGTGAATCACAAATGTCTTCATTATATAGGGAGACAATGCCAATTTAGATTATTAGCTCTAATAGATTCTTCAGGAACAATGAGTTTCAACTAATTAAATTCTCAGTAGCTTATTAGAAGAATAAATGGCATGAAGCTATGCACTTCTTAAGCTAAAGCTTGCAAAGCTAATGATCTTAGTATAACTACTCAACGTCAAACACACTTGCAAAATGGAACTGGACATTGGATAATATAGTGTGCGGACAAAATATATTTGAGCCCTTAGGTATTAAACCGATAAACCGCCCGGTAACCGCCCGATAAGAGCTAACCCGATACCAATCCGCCCGATATCTTATCGGGTGGCTAACGGATGATTACATTTAAAAGCCGATAACCGTTAATCCAAACTGTTAAGAATAAAAAGCCGCCAAATCCGCCCGATGAACACCCCTATTCCAAGTGGCTTCTGGGGTCGTTTGGTACAATGGTGAGATATCTCATGGGGTGAGATATTTCATGTGATTAGTTATTTATATGGGATAATTAATCCCATCATTTTAATGTACAAGTTATTTCATGATTAGCTAATACACCAAATTAAACATGGAATAAAGTTACTCCCAAGCTTTATTTCCAAATTATTATTGTTATTCCATGTACGAAACGACCCCTTATATATTAATTTTCCTTATAATGTCCTGCTTGATTCTAGACCATGCCATTGGAACTGCTAATAATTTTACCGGGTAAGATTATCAGTACTTTTTGGGATTAATTATTATTACTATGTAAAAGTGGGGGATTGAGACCGAATATGCAACTAAGCTTAGAGAGGGCTGAGCTGTAAGTATGATTGTAACTACCATGCTCGACTAGGGCAGAGACAAATTCAGAAATTAGAATCACCATGTTCAAAATGAGTATGATGTTATTATTATATATACATCTTACAACAATTTACCATATGAATATATAGTTCGGCCTAAATATAATGGATTCATTTAAACATACAGAACCTGGCTACCATTGACCCGCTTAATTTGAACTATGGTGTATTCTTTTGTTTTAGAAGAGGTCAATTTTTTACTAAATAGACAAGTGAAATATTGAATAGCCATTATGTTGAATCAATAGCAGTTCCTTGCCTCAATCTCCATTTCACCAAACTTTGACTTCTTCCAGAAAACTGTGCACAATCTTAACCAAAAAATACAATCAATGCGTTACATTACTATTTCTTGCACTCAATCACTTAAATCAAACATTTCTTTCATTTTTTATAAATTTCTTGTGCTAATGAGCTTTCTTAATCGCATCTATAAAACCAGACTCACAACAAAAGAGTCTCATCAGCAACAAATTCAACACAATCTAGTCTTTTGTGGTGTAGGAATTGGTTTTTTAATTAACCATGAGATCTTCAAGCCAAGCAAACGCAGTACAACCATTGATCATGGTTGTAATTACTTTTATGCTGCTTATTCTCTTGCTTGTACCAGCTTCAGAAGGTGCTATCAGTTGTGGCACTGTGATTAGCACAATTAAGCCTTGCTTAACCTATTTACAAGGTACTGGAGGGAAGCCACCACAACCTTGTTGTACTGCTTGTCAATCTCTTCAATCTGCTACTTCAACTACACAAGATAGGCAGGCTGCTTGCACTTGTCTCAAGAATGCAGCTCAGAAAGTTAATATTAATGCTCAACTAGCAAAGGGTCTTCCTCAGAGTTGTGGAATCTCCTTGTCTTTCCCTATCTCAACCAGTGTTGACTGCACCAAGTACTATTCCTCCCCCCCCCCCCCCAACCCCCAAAAAAATTACCCCCCTCAGTTCTTCTTATCTGGCACTTTGGCAGAAAAATTTTGGTCTAAGTTAGTTATCATTTTAAAAAATCAAGAAAGCATTATATTTTTTCTAATTGCACTCTTACCACACCAAGAAGATGTATGGTCCTTAATTACTCGTTTAAGAAAAGAGAAGGTAGTTTAGTCAAGTAGACATTATAACTAATGGTATCAAATAGTAGTACATTTATAATGGAGGGAATGGTAAGTTAGTCAAATAGACCTAAAATGATAAAGTTTTCAAATTTTTGGAGCAACCTTTGGTTCATGGACATCTTATTTAAAAAAGATGAATATCTTTCCCAAAACTGATGAGTTTCTGAATTTCTACAATGTTACTACTTTCAGGATCAATTGAAGTGTTTTAAGGACGATGATTCTGCTGGAACGTATTTCTTTGGCATGAGGAAGGCTATATAGTAAATAATTTGTTGGGGGTGTAATTGTGTCTTTTTCTGGTTTAGTATAGTTATTGTACTCATTTTGTTCAGATGTTTTGCTCTTCTGTTTTGCTTGTAATAAATTGTGCTTTCTTTGATGAGGAGAAAATACAATGAGAATTGAGAAATTTTCTAACAGCTGTGGAGTACTAAGCGAGCTGAGTTTACGTTATAATGTAAATGCTGCATGTTATTAGAATTTAGTTTCAAAGTTTCGGTTTCCCTTCTCTATTTTTTTGGTTGTTCTGTGTGATTAGTGGTGTTTATTAATGGATGATTAGCCTAATTAATATATTGATGCTGGTCTAACATTCGTTTAGTTGCACAAGTAAAAGGGAAACTTACACAGATGTTTCAAATGTCGTTTGAGTATCTGCACTCCGCACGGTGTTTTTACAGCTCGAGTATCTCTGCATGATATATTGATGACTTGAGTAAATCGTCGGTGTTGGTTTTCATGTTATCCCAAATCAATTTGGAAGAATGAACTTCAAGGTTTAAGTTCAAAGTTGGAAAAGTTATCCAAGTTTGACTTTTAGCATTTGACCCTGGAATGAAGTTTTGTTAGTTTCGTTAGCTCCGTTGGGAGATTTTAGATTGAGGAGCGCGTCCAGATTGTACTTTGGAGGTCTGTAGTCGAATTAGTCTTAAAATGGAAAAAGTTAAATTTTTGAGAAGTTTGATGGAGAGTCGAATTTATGATACATTGTTCACATTTGTGAGGGTCGCATTTGCGAACCCCTATCACAAATGCGACATCTGCAACCTGTAAGTGCTAAGAATTTCGAGACTTAGCTTCATTTTCATATATTTTGATCCCTAGCTTCGATAAGAGGCGATTTTGTGAAGGGATTTTCATACCAAATCACTGGGTAAGTGCCTCTAATCAATTTCCAACTATATTTCATGATTTTATATAAGATTTATCATCAAATTCATGAGGAATCTATGGAAAGGTTTTTGGGGATTTTGTCAAAGTTTTGAAATATAAGAATTTAGGATTTGAGAGTCGAATAGGACTCGGATTTGAATATATATATATATATATATGGCTAGTCAAGACATACCCTTGGACCCGGATTTTGATCGGGCAAGCGTGGGGTTTGACTTTTGTTGACTCTTTACCTTGGAACATCAAAGGAGGTTGAACGAGGCAATGCAAGAAATTGTAAAAAAGGAGGTGATCAGGGGGTTGGATGCCGGAGTTGTGTACCCCATCTCTGATAGCTTTTCGACTTCACTAGTGCAATGTGTACCGAAGAAGGGTGGCATGACCGTGGTTGCAAATTCACAAAAAGAGTTGATTCCTACCAGAACCGTCACTGGTTGGATGGTATGCATGGACTACCGCAAGTTGAATAAAGTGACCCACAAAGATCACTTTCCATTGTCTTTTCTTGATCAGATGTTAGACCGACTTGCTGGTGTGCCTTTTACTGTTTCTTGGATAGGTATTTCTGGGTATAACCAAATCTTGATTGCTCCGGAAGAACATAGAAGACCACATTCACTTGTCCATATGGCACCTTTGCCTTTTCTCGGATGCCTTTTGAGTTGTGTAATTTACCGGCTACATTTCAGTGGTGTATGATGGCCCTTTTCACCGATATGGTAGAATACATTTTGTAGGTGCTCATGGACGACTTTAGTGTTGTGGGACATTCATTTGACGAGTGTTTGAAAAATCTTGATAGAGAGTTAGCCCGTCGTAAAGAAACCATTCTTGTTCTCAATTGGGAGAAATGCTAGTTTATGGTGGAAGAGGGTATAGTTCTTGGACATAATATTTCAAAGAAAGGTATTGAGGTAGACAAAGCAAAAATTGATGTGATTTAAAGGCTCCCCTACCTCTGTCAAGGGAGTTCGAAATTTTCTTGGGCATGCGGGGTTCTACTGGAGATTTATCAAAGAATTTTCGAAGGTAGTGAACTCTTTATGGATGTTATTTGAAAAGATGCCAAGTTCGTGTTTGATGAAAAATGCATGCAAGCCTTTGAACTTCTCAAGCATAAGTTGACCACCACTCATATCATTATCGCACCAAATTGGAGCTTACCTTTTGAGCTCATGTGTGATACGAGCGATATTGTGATAGGGGCGGTTTTGGTTCAAAGAATGAACAAAATGTTTCATCCGGTGTACTATGCGAGCAAGACAATGAAGGATGCTCAAGTAAATTACACGATGATTGAGAAAGAACTTTTGGCTATTGTGTCCGCAATGGAGAAATTCTAGTTGTATCTCATCGGTTCCAAGCTCATAATTATATAGACCATGGCGCACTCTGATATTTGATGACGAAGAAGAATTCCAAAGCTATACTGATAGGATGGGTTTTGTTACTTCAAGAGTTTGATTTGGTGATTGCGGACCAGAAGGATAGTGAAAACCGCGTGGCAGACCACTTGTCCCACTTGGAGGAGGAGGGGAGGGCTCGTGATGGTCTAGAGATCAATGATTCATTTCCCAACGAACAACTCCTTTCAGTATCGGTGAGTGGTATGCCATGGTTTGCAGACGTTGCTAATTTCCTTTTGAGTGATGTAATCCCATATGAGCTCTCTTCTAACCAAAGGAAGAAGCTCAAACGGGATAGTTTAGATTTCTATTAGGATGAGCCGTACTTGTTCAAGATTTGCACGGATGGTGTGATCCGAAGGTGTGTCCCGAAGGAAGAGTAACTGAGTATCTTGGAGGCTTATCATTCCTCTCCCTATGGTGACCATCATGGCGGGGCGAGGATGACTTCCAAAGTTCTTTGTTGTGGTTTTATTGGCCAATTTTGTTCAAATATGCAAGTGAACTTGTGAAGAGGTGCGACGAATGTTAAAGAGCGGGTGGAATTTCGAAGAAAGATGAGATGCCTCTCAATACCATTCTTGAGGTTGATATTTTTTATGTATAAGACATTGATTTTATGGTCCCGTTTGTTGGCTCATGTGGGAACACATACATTCTTGTGGTAGTTGACTATGTTTCAAAGTGGACTGAATTCGTGGCTTTGACGAACAATGAGACCTGAAGTGTTGTTGCATTTCTCAAGAAGAGAATTTTTACAAGGTTTGGCACTCCTCATGCAATCATAAGTGATGAAGGGTCTCATTTTTATAATAGAGCTTTTGATAGTTCGATTGCAAAGTATGATGTCAACCACAAATTTTCTACTCCCTATCATTCTCAAGCAAGTGGCCAAGTTGAAGTATCAAAAAGGGAAATCAAGAGTATATTGTCAATAGTGGTCAATGAAAATAGGACTGATTGGTCAAAGAAGTTGGATGATGCTCTATGGGCTTACAGGATTCCTTACAAGACTATGATTGGTATGTCTCTATATCTGTTGGTGTTTGGGAAAGCTTGCCATCTACAGGTTGAGTTAGTGCACAAAGCCATGTTGGCTTTGAGGAAGCTGAATCTTGAATGGGATGTGGCAGCAAATCTTCGTGTTGAGCAGCTTAATGAACTTGATGAATATGATTCCATGCCTACTCAAGTTCTTCCTTGTACAAGGACAAGATGAAGTACATTCATGATAAATATGCTCATAGCAAGGAGTTCAAAGTGGGTGATTTGATTCTCTTGTTCAACTCTCGGTTACATCTGTTTTCGGGAAAGCTTAAGACAAAATGGAGTGGACCTTTTAAAGTGGTGATTGTAACCCCGTTTGGTGCACTTGATTTGTAGAACAAAAAGGGGGAAGTTTTCAGAGTGAATAGGCATATGGTCAAGCACTACTTGGGAAAAGTTTATGACAGCCATGTGTGGAACCTCTTCATCTCAAATGATTTGATGGTAACCTGCTACGTGCCGCGATTTTAAATCAGGCGCTTCTTGGGAGGAAACCCATGTATTTTTCTTTGGTTTTCATTGTAGTGTAGAATTTATTTTTAGGATGATTGGTTGTGAGATGATGTAGGATTGTGCTGATGCAGTGCATGAAAAGTTGTAAAATGACTACTCTCTAAAGATTGTCAATACGGACAACGCTACCATTTTATGCAGCCGCAAAGACCTTAGTGCGAGGGCAAGAAATAAATGCGGACTGCACTGGTGATTTGAAAAGTTTGGGGTTCTCTGAAGTTTACCACCGCGGTCTCATTGCATTTTGTGCAGTCTGCGGTGGTTCACTGCGGCCGCATTGCATTTTGTGTGGACCGCAAAAGTTGTCTTGTCTGAGCCCTATTGCTTTGAGAAATGTAGACCGCGGTACCATGTTGTGCGGTCTGCGATGGGTGTGCGGTCTGAGCCCTATTGTTATTTTCATTAAACTTTTGTCTTTTTAGTTCTTCTTCTTCCCTTCCCATTTTTCCTTCGATTTTGTAGCTTAGGGTAGTTAAAATACTATGTTAATTAGGATTACGTAGTTAAATGAATGAACCAACACTTAGGGACTCTTCAATAGGTGAAAAAGTGGACAAAAATTTAACAAATCAAGAACCCTATGTTGGTACTGCTTCTAGGTACTCAGTATAGACTGCGGTAGAATTTGTGCGATCCACGGTGCCCTTATGCGTTCTGGAATGGTATTTTGTGTGGACTGCAATGATGAAGTTTTGAAACATGATCTTTGAGGACCACGGCCGCATTGCATTTTGTGCGGTCCACAGTGCCTCAATGCGGACCGCATTGGCATTTGTGCGGTCCACGGGTGCATAGTTTCATAGAATGGGTAGTCTGAACCCCAACTCTGTGCGAGCCACAATGGATTTTGTGCAGTCCGCAATGGCATCTTTACGGCCGAACAATGCAATAACTAATACTGTCTGCAACATTTTCTTTTCTGCAATTGTGAACTTCGTTGTTTTTCTGGATACTAACAAAGTCTAATGAATGTTTTTTGCAGACAATGGTAAAATTAAGAGGTAAGGGTGCTAATCAACCAGGAAGAGGAGAGTCCTCCCGGGGTGCGAAAAAAAAGATGATAAATTTGACCTCTCAAGCCCGACAAAATATAAAGAACATAAGGAAACTCATTAATCTGCAGACCGAGCAATTGATCAGTTGGGGAGTGAGTATAAACTCTCCCGAGAGGCATCATCAGATTCAGTGCCAGAGCACTATCCTGACTGGGTGGAGATAAACCCGTTGAGAGATATACCTCCAGCATCCCCTACTAGCCAAGCCTCAGTTCACATATCTTCTGAGCCGTCTGGGGGCTCAACTGAAGGCAGTGGGGATGAGTACTCCACCTTTCCAAACAGCTTCATTATCCGGAGAGAGTGCAGTAACATAAGAAGGGGAAGAAGCGGAATGGGTTGATCCCTAAGTTGGTGGGGTAGAGCGTACTAGGAACCATGAGGTATGGGAGGATCAGTTCGTCAGTGAGATCACCTACCACAAATTCAGAGAGTGGTGGCCAGAAAAGAGGTTGATATCAGAGAGAAAAATCATTACCCAGGATCTTTTGACTCACAATACAAATGTGTTGTGGCAATTCAGAGACAGAGTTGGATGGGACTACTTCGTAGGGAAGGTGGATGACGCCAATGAGCACTTGGTGAAAGAATTCTACACCAATGTGGCCCACATAAAAAAGGTTTCCATGGTCATCAAAGTGCGAAACTTGAAAGCGAAGTATGATGGCAAGACCATCAATGACTATTTGGGCTTCACAGAGGAAGATGAGTCCCTGTACATAGACAAGATGTGTTGATTATCAATTTTTCTCTGCATATTTTAATATAAAAATACTTTTAAAATAGCATAGGTATGCATATATAAGTATGCCCACATATCTTATTATTTTTCCTTAATTTTTAAAAGATTTAAATTAATTTATTGCCCTATTTTATCTAGAAAAAACCAATAATTATTTTCAAAATTACTATTTTTGGTGATTCATTTGTTTGATTCTTATATTTATATCAAAATATATCTAAGATTTGTTTTGCATATTTTTACAAATTTATTTGATATTTTTAAAGCTAAATTGTACATAATTGCAATATTAGCCTCTTTTAAGATTTAATTATGTTTATACTTATAAAAATAAGCCCGGGATTTTTGAATGGATAATTATATATTATCAATCTTTTTAATACTTTTAGTTTGTTTTCAGAAATCAATTTTCTATTTTTTATACAATAAATAATTGAAAATTAGCTATTTAAAATCTAGCCCATTTTATTTCAAATGTAGCCTGATTTTGAACCATAATTAAACCCAATCGGTAGCCCAATTACCATGACCCAATTCATGTTCAAACCGACCCACTAACCAATTAAATAACCCAACCCAAATCTCCTACCCAACGCTTTCAATCCTGGCCGTTGATCATTTAGATCAACGTCAAATATCGACCCTTTAAATTTTTAGTCGCAAACGACCTCTTGACCCCACCCCATTTCACACACGTTGCCGCCTCTGAATCCCCTTCTCTCTCAATCCTCTCTAAAACCCTCTCAAACCAAAGCCGCCGCCATTAACTACAACCGTAATACCTCCCAACTATATGACTCCCAAGGTCGTGGAGACCTGTATCCATTTCCCATGGTTTCTACACGTTTGATTCTTGCAGTATCAAGGCTAGATCTTGAAAAAACTTGGCCCAGACCTTGTTCGATTTCACTTCATGACTGTTCTCCGGTCGTCTCTGACCTTTCTCCGGCTAGTCGTGGCCATTCGAGTCTGACTCTTGATTCACCTACTTAGATCAATGATTTTCAAAGTCTTTCTCATCACTTGGGGCTCTTCTGAAAAACTAACCTCTAAGGTTCTTTCAATTTCTCATAGATCTTTTTCAGATCTATGTTTGCTCTGAGCTTCTAATTGTTTTTCTCGAAGTTTATCTTAAAACTCTACCTTCAAAACCCCTATCTTTTCCGATTAACGTTCTTGTTAAGCTATTTAAAAACTCTTCTCTGCTTTTTTGACATGTTTTGTTGTGTTTCGTCATGTCATTCTTCTACTTGAGTTTTCATGTTAAAAGACTTAATTTCTTTTGAGGTATCTGAATCTATTTGTTAGCATTTGTTTGATTTACTTGTTTATCATCTCTAGACTCGATTGGTGTTGAAAATCCTATTTTCTGGTTTCGTTCAAGGTTTTACGACTATTTGTTTGTTTGATTTACTCGTTTATGATTTCAAAATTCGATTGGTTTCAAAAGCCCTAATTTCTTTGGGGTCTATTTGTGTTTCTGAAAATGTTTGTGCAATCCATCTGTTTGAAGTTTCTCGGCTTTATTTGAAATCCTTTTGTTTTAGCACCTGTTTCTCTATGTAATTTTGGTTTCTTGCTATCATTGAAACTCAACTATACTTTTCCAGAAGGGTCTTTTACTTGACCCTTTGCATGCTTCTGATACTCCACCTTTTCTCTATTTCTAAGCCACTGAAGTTTGACCTACGTGACTATCATGTTTCGAATGTTTGCTGTCTACTAACTTTGTGATGTTATTGCATGTTGTTTCCCTTTTGCTAGTAGTTTGGACTCACATATCTAGTTTTTATGCACTCTATTTATATCCTGAGTTTCTCTATTGGAGTGATCTTTAATTTTTGTGATTACTTTCAAATTTTCTTTTGTGAAGATCTGATTTCACTCGCTTGTTAAGTAATTGATTCTATTCGTGTTTCACCTCACTGAATCCCTTCCCAAAATTAGTACATTCTTGTACTTAGACTTCATTGCTTACTCAATTATTTAACTGGTTCTTTTATGGCAACTGTCAGTTTTCCTATAAATTGAGTTCTTTCCTTATTTTGAGTCCATCACTGCCCGTCAAGAAATTGATCTCTTAATTAAAGGCAATTATGTGTGTAATTGATTCTGAATAGTAATTATTTCCAAGTATGTGACTTATTAGCTCTCTTTTACTCATTTTCAAAAGCAATAAATACCTTGTACCTTCTCTTCTTTCAAACGCGAACACTTTTAGCTCTAAACTCGCACTTACACTTAAATACTCTCTCTCTTACTTTACTACTATTTGGGCTACTGCTTCTTTGGCCAGCTAAAAGCCAACGCTATATTTTAAAGTCCTTCTACTTTTCTTTACTGCACTTTGCTTCTTTGACTAGTATGTTCTAATTAAGTTTTTTTCTGCACCAACAACAACATGCTTATTTACTGATTTTGCATTCTTGTCTACCTACTGTTTGTATTCAACCCAGTACCATTATTTAGCATGTTGTAGTTTACCATCCCCTGTTCTGAATCAATGTATTATGACATGTGAATCCTAAATCTCTACCCCAATGTGTTTAATACTTATGGTTTTTTTGGGCATGACAACACTGAATATTGTTGAGCAGGACCCAAACTTGATCCTCCTAGGATCATAACCTCCATGTTACCCCTATATGTTGTGTGTTCTAGTTGATTTAAAAGCATGATAACACTCACATTGCTGTTCATGCCCAAAATTAACTCATGCCTAAGTATATAGGCCCCTTGCAATGGATTCCTAATCCCCTACGCCTTTGTGTGAGTTCTCAACTCTTTAAAGTGTTGATGGTTGTCTCTTGTCACCCTTCCCCTCTCCTTAATTCCCCCATCTCATAAAACTCAGTTTCTGCCCTTTCACTCTCTTCTTAAACTTAAGTTATGCCCCCTCGTGTGAGCCTTTCCTTGGGACACATGAGCACTCTCTGAACTTGGACACATGAGGGCTGGCATTTCCATACTGCACTTATCCCTATTCTTGTTATAAAACTTGGGTGAGAGCACTGCCCGAGGTCCTATTGAGGCCCTTAGGTAACTTTGACACACTCAAGTTTGAGAAAGTCTTTGAGGCAATGGCATCTTAAGGAAGTTTATTCCATAGCTCAGGGAGAAACCAAGAATCAGACCTCCTCTAGTTGTATTTTATTTATTTTTATGTATTTCAATTATTTCAGGGTTGAAATAATCTGTAATAAACATTTGGGGCTGGCTAGTGGAAAAGGGTTGGGAAATTGTGCATGCTCAAGGGTAGAAAACATGCCTATATGAATGCATTCTCTACTTTTTCAATTCGTATTTAGAAGCCATGCCTATAGGACTACTTTTAACTCTGCATATTCGCATTACATTTAGAAACCATGTCTATATGACTTGTTCAACTTCACATCTAGATAACTTGCCTATAGGGATTATCTAAAATTCTGCACATTTGTTACCATTTAGATATCATATTTTTTAGGGCACAATTGGTTATAACCCAATAGCATGCTGAAATCAATAACATATAGAAATCATCCCTATAGGGGTTCTTAAGTAAACTCTTATTCGTTTCTACTCACATGCAGTGTTAGGCATCATGTTTATAAGGGTTTAAAAATTAGTAATGTATAGAAATCATGCCTATAGGTATTCTTAAATATATCTGAGTCGTTCCATTCACATTAAATGTTAGATATCATGCCCATGTGGATTAAAATCAGTAATAGTAGATGTCATCACCTACTGAATCTGGAACTAAGGCTGTATCCGATTCCAATTCTGGGTCTATTTGGGTCTGGCGTTTCGGTTATGGCGGTTCCAGTTCTGGCGGTTCCGGGTCTGGCGCTTCTGGCGGTTCCAGTTCTGGCAGTTCTGAAGGTGGAACCGGCCCGTGACGGTTCCAAGTACCATGCGGTTCCGGTTCTGGCAGGTCTGGCGGTTCTGAATTTTTTTTATTGACCAAAATGGCATATCTTTCTTAGTTTTCCTTCCCCCAATGGAATGAGCACAACATGGTACTAATACAACCATTAAAAGGAAAAAAAACTAAAAGAAGACGTCCCAATGTACAAGTTACATCATAATTTATGTTGTATTTCTAACTAATCTCATAAAACCGTCAAGATTGGGAGGTGGTTGTGTTGGAGGTGGTGGAAATGAAGCTTTTTCATCACCACTTCCGGGTGAAGTTGCTTCATTAGCAAGTTCTGCTATCATTTCTTCATATGCCTCATCTTTTGCTGGTTGTGATTCTGCTATACCAAAGTTCTCTTTTTCTGCGCGGATCCAATCTCGAAAAAGCACTGATTTTTCCAAACTCTCCCGCATTGATGCTCTTTGATCACCTATTTGTAGTCTTGCTTGACTAAAAGCGCTCTCCGATGCAACAGTTGACTCTTGACAGAACATCCCGAGCCATCCTTGCAAGAACGGGAAAATGCTTTTCCCTTGTCTTCCACCATTCCAAAAGGTCGAAAGAGCCGTCTGGATTCTCCTTTTCTAGTCCCTGTGACAAGTAAACTTGAAGCTCATTTAGATGGGAAATTTCATCAAAATTATCACCTGAGTACCTCTTAACTCCGTCCACGATTTAAGAGTTGTTAAGCCAGCAACTCTTTTAGACGATTGTGATGTAAATGAAGTAGGGGCTGGAATATTTGGCCTATAATGCTCTAACGCCTTTTATAAGCATTATAAACAGTTTGAGCATTAACTTTAATTGATGCTTTCGCATCAGCTAGTGTAGAAATTTCATCTTCTGAAAGATCTAAAGATCGATAAATATTAGAATATCAAAAGTGAGGACCTCCTAATTTCATTGTTGGATTTAACATAGCAGCTACACCAAAAATAGGAGAGGTTGGGAAAATATTTTTTAAACTTTTTTTTCATTTCATTTATTGCAAGTTCATAAATGTCCCCTCCCTCGCTAAAATCAACAAACAAATCAGCAAGTGCGACAATATAAACTAAACTGTTAGAAATAGTCGGATAATATTGTCCAGAAAAAGCATTTTTAGCCACATCAAAATATTCTAAAAAATCTAAAAGAATTTTAACATTAGTCCAATCTTGGGTAGTTAGCATTTCATCATCATCCTCACCACCTACCCGAGAATTAAACGTAGTATTAATTGGGTTTCTATATTCATACGCTACTACTAAACTTTCGTACATGTAATTCCACCTAGTCGGGTAATGTTTAGGAATCTTTCTTTCTCTAAGGCCATATTCGTCACATTTTTTAAAATATTCTCTAAGTCTACTTCTACGGTTTGAATAAAATAGCCAATTAAGAGCCATTTCCAACTTTTCAATTTCTATGTTTAATATTCGCATACCATCACCAACAATTAAATGATAAATATGACAAATACATCTAACATGGAAAATATTACTAAATGCAGGATTAAGTGTTTTTGTTAGCATGCCTATTGCACTAGTGTTGCTAGAAGCATTATCCATAGAAATTGCTATTATTTTATCTCTAAAGCAAAAATATCTGCATATATCTGAAACAGTGTTAGCTATAAACCTACCCGTGTGCCGTGAATTAATTATTCTATATGCAATTATGCATTTTTGCATTGTCCAGTCTTCGTCTATCCAATGACTTGTTACAGTTAGATAATCACAGTCATTTCCACTTCTACCAATATCAGCTGTAATAGAAATACGATTACTTATATGAGTAAATAAATAGCGCAAATATTGTTCATATTCATACTTGAATTTATAAATATTGGCCTTAACTGTTGCGCGGGGCCAACCTTTATAAGTAGGATAAAATACTCTTCTAATATAATGAATCCATGCAGGATTATAAGCAAAAGTATAAGGCAAACACATAACAGTAATCATTTTCGCTAATTCTTCACGATCCTTATTTGGATCGTAATATAAAATACATCCGGTGACAGTGTTTATTGCTGGTTGAACTAGATTTGAAACAGTACTTGGGTTAACTTGAGAATCAACACTTGTCCTCCTCTCTTGTTGCGCTTTAATTGCAAATATCTAGCCTTATTTCTAGGGTGTAATTTTATATGCTTAACTAAACTAACCGTGCCGGTACGATCTCCAGTATACATATGAACAAGTAATTTCCCACAAGATTTACACTTAGCCTTATTTTGTTCTCTTAGTTGAGTAAAAAATTGCCAAACTAATGATGTTTCTGTACGTTTAGGAGGTTATGTACTAAAAGTGGGAGTTTGTACAGGGGGGTGTGCCGGTTCATCACCTAAGTTATGAGTAGGACTAGTAGGTGTATCATCTAAATCTGGTGCTTGGGTTTCATCATCATCATCCTCATTTCCCTCTAAGATAGGTTCATTAGGATAAGAGCATTCATAATATCATCGTCTAATCTATCACCTACTGCTACATCATGTAGAAATTCAATATCGCTAAATTGAAAACAAGGGTGATCACTATCAAGGATTACGAAGGGTTCATTAGGACATCTAGGTTGGCTACTACATTCAACTTGCTTATCTTTTTTAGGTCGGGGAGCCGGGGGAGGGGCAGTATTTTGGCCACTACTTTCACTGGTTTTAGCTTTTCCATTACCGAACAATTTTTTCAACAAAAATACCATACTAATTAGAATTAAGCAAACTAAAAACACAAAAATACTATTAGCACGTTAGAGTTGAAACGAGTTTACCGGATTGACGAACAATTTCTTGAAAATTGAAAATCGTTGAACTTGAACACTTGAAAACTTCAATTCAACAACTTCACAATTTTTCACGAATTTGCAACAATAAATTAAGCACTTGCACTAGAAAGATTGAAAGAGAGCTTGAGAGAGATTGAGAGATATTGGTGAATTGGTGAATAAAAATGAAAGAATAAGGGGGTATTTATAGTTGAAAAATGAGAAATAGTGTAATTATATAAATTTTGGGGTTTAATTAAAGTTTGGAGGCTAAATGGCTATTTATTAAACTTCCAAACGGCTACTTTTTGCAAAGAGCCGTTACTGAAATTATTAACTTTTTTTTTTTGAAAAATGTCTGTTGGAACCGCCAGAACCGAACCGGAACTGCCAGAACTGGTCCAGAACCGCCAGCCGGTTCCGGGTCTGGAGGGTCCGGTTCTAGCGGTTCCAACGGGTAGAACCAGACCATGACGGTTCCCTGGAACCGGTAGAACCGGAACCTCCGGAACCGGGCCACCGGAACCGGCATAACCGGCAGGGCTACGGTTCCGGTTCGGAACCGCGACAACCAACAGCCTTATCTGGAACTAGTCTAATCTAAATGCGTCCCTTCTAAACCTTTTTTTTAATATCCTAATTCCTTTACTTAACGAGGTTTAGCAAGCATGCCTATAGGAGTTCAACCAATTCGCTCTAAGTTATTAATATTTTCCCACATTCTGAATTGAGTAGATATCATGCCCATAGGACTCCGTCTAAAAACTTAGGCAAGCCTTAGAATAATAACTGTAAACTTGAATCCACTTTTGTTAATTGCTACAATCACTAGGTAGGCACGATTCATGTTTCCTAACATCGTCATGTAATAAGCCAGTCCTGCCGCAACAACAATCTCCCATTCCTTACATTATTTTTAAAATCAGACCTAACTCATTTGTTTAACTCATGTTATTGGGTTGTTTGTTTAAGGAGGTATACTTCAGCCTTATGTGTTTATGTGTTTCCCTTTTAATGTGCAGTCTTTTTATGTTTTGTATGTCGCCTTAGACTTTTACCTTTGAAACCTTAAGTCAACCAAATACCCCTCCCTTTTAGGATTAGTAGTCCTAAGTGCCTCCCGAACTGATAGGAATGGGAGGGGTAATAGCATGCAATAGTGTTCGAGACCAATCCGTGCTTTAGTACCTTAAACGGGGTGGGAAAGGATAGATATGGATATGAAGAGCAATGCGCTACTGCCACGTGTAACCCCTATTTTGAGGAGTGATTACCGGGTATTTCGTTGATGTGATCCATATTTTTAATAAACCTAGGACCCCCTTCCTTTATTTCCCCATTCTCTTTTATTAAGCATTGTAACTCCTTATTTAAAATCAGCTCTTTTAATTGCTCTTTCAAACATTGTTTAGTTTCAAGCCATTCTGTGTTGAAATCCCCTCTTATTTTATCCTTATCTGCTTATATGTTAATTTCACCCCAAATTCACAATAACTGTCTGGTCAGGAACCACACTAGTAGATCTTGAGGAGTGTCTAATACCTTCCCCTTGGGATAGTTTCAAGCCCCTATCCAATCTCTGGTTATTTAGATGAAACCTAGAATTGAATCTCTATTGGTGTCCTAATGCACCTTAATCATTAGGTGGTGAGTCTTCAATGCAAAAACCTAGTTTACAAAAGGAATGAGTTGTCCCTCCAAATGTCATAAACCTAATTTTGCGAGAAAAAAGGGGCACGACAAGATAAAGTTCGGTGAAGAAGCATGTCCATGGTTGGCAAAGTACTTGGCAATCCCAGGTACCCCCCCCCCCCGAGTGGCTGATTGTGGGGGTGAAGATATTGAGGAGGACTTTGAACTTCGAGGCCAAAGGGTGGGAGAAATTGTGTGCAGCAGACTAGACCCTACCACCCATGACAACTCACTCCCACTTCACCGAGCGATCTTAGTTGCATCCATCATGACATGGTACCCGATCATTGTCGGGAATGTAATGTCCAGGGTCATTTCACGGGTAGTGAGTGAGGGTGATAGGAAATACCCATTCCCAACTTCTTAGCAATGTAGTTTGAATATTTCAATGTGGGAAAGTTCATATTCGATGTGAAGGTGAAGGCAAAGGCACCCTTCTCATGGTATAGCCTACAGGGTGATGGCAACCCTAAGGGAAATCACTCCAATGGAAAATCCACTACTTCCACTATCCAGTCTAAAGAGCCAGTAGTGGTAATGAGAACTCAGCAACATCCTTCCACTACAGCAGATATGTCCACAGGTCCATCCACCTCCACATATCCAGAGGTACCTTCCACCATTGCCTACCCATCGACTGCCCACCATCTGAGCCATGCCCTCACCAGCATCAACAACTGGATGCAGACAACTACTTCTAAGCTGTCTGTATTATCTACTACCATGGAAGCTCAGTCAGCACCTCCGCTTCCACATGTCCCACAAGACTCTCTCAAGGATCTTTTGGAAAACTAGAAGAAGATCCTTGAGACTCAAAAATTGCTTACGGACGTTATAGATTCTCAAAAGAAGGCTCTCAATGAGCTTGCTAGGGAGTCCAAGAAGATGAGAAAGACTCGGTCTTCCAAAAAGCCCGTGAAGGAGTTACAGGTAGAGGTTGAGAGGTTGATGAAAAATCACCTGCCTTTGGATTTGCTACTATATGACCTTGTGCCAGCAGCCCATCCCTTGCCAGTGCAGTTGGAGAGGCCTCATATGAGGAAGAGAGTGATCCCCCAGTCTGATGATGTAGTTATCCAGTTGGCGACCCACCGGAGACCTTCTCCAGTCAGCCACAGGATATAGCCTAGGAGCCTGTCCATTCTAGGTCCCACCAGCAGAGCTACATGTCATACGGAGCTAGTGTCAGGTTCCCGAGCATACAAAGGTCCCAGGGACCACTCAGGATCCCATGTTGTAGGACGACCCATAGAGAGTTTCTGTATCCTCTTTCCTCTATTTTTGGTGCTTATTTATTCTTAATTGGCATTAAGGACAATGCCAACTTCATTTGGGGAGTAGACCCTACTTTGATTTTGATGACTGTATATATATGACAAATGTCATGATTTCTTTTTTTATTTTTGTTATCTTTGATATGTATATAAGTTCAACATTTAATTATACTTTTCGTACTTTTTTTACCTTTGGACTGTATATAAAAGTTATGTTATATTGTATATATTCATCTCCCTTATTGTATATTGGATCAAACCCCCTCTTGTATATATTCATTTTACTTTCCTTTTTTTTCTTTCATATCTTCTTATTTACGTTCGTAGCTTCTTGTTTTGAATATTTGCGATAAACCTTTGGTTTTCTTAATTCCACGATTCTTTCCAAAGGTGGAATTTGTGTGAACCGGGTGGCTCTTCCCGGTGATGGATGGCATGGCAATCTTCTTAAGGGTTTGAGTCTATTTTTCTTTTCTTTTTTGCTCTTTAGTAGTTAGTGGTATGGGTGCCTTAAGCAAGGCTTCACTTCGTCCTAGCACATTTGCCTTTGATCTTATGGTCAAAAATAAATCGTTGTGCATAAGATGGTGAAAGTTGTGACATTGAGAATCTTGTGTTGGCCGATAATCATTAAGTATTTTTTCGGGACCATTTTGTGCTCAAATCTTATCTAAGGTTTTCGTGGCCCCCCTACTCTATCATTAAAAATCCCATAGCTTGTGTGGTGAGAAATTGCATTGCAAGTCCAAGTCCCGAGCCATTGGTCTAGAACTTGCCCTGAATGTTTGTCGAGGCAAAATCCTCATTAAATTTTGACTTGAGACAAGATTGTAGGCTCTCCTTAATCCAAATGATATCTTGAACACTTCCATAGCCTACCAATGATATAATCCTTAATCAACCCTTTGAGCCTTAGACCTCTTTCCTTCAAGAACCATGATACAAGACTTTACCCGTTCTAAAAGATAACTTCTCTTGGCACCCGATCTTTCCTTATCACATGGAAAAAGTATAAGCTTGGGGGGAGAGATGAGAATGGTAAAAGGGGACAAAATGAAGAAAAGGAAAGGCAATGAAGAAGAAACAAAAGCAAAATGACAAAAAGAATGTTCAATGTAAAAATGAATAAAGGGAGCAAGAAAGGCAAATAATGAAAGGTGTGGAAAGTTGAGAAAGGAGAAAAGATTTGAAATGAACAAGAAAGAGTGACATTTTGTCTCTATAACCCCTTAGAAAGAAGTGAAATGACTTAAAAATTCAAGTGAATGCATGCCAAAATGAAGAGAAAGAAGTGCTTAAGGCAAGATGGAACCTATTTGGACCAAACATTTCCTACCTTGAACCAAAAGCCTTCACTATTGTCACACCTCCTTTTCATGAGAATTGCAACATCATGAAAACGCGTCTCGAACCACGTCACATCAATGCACCCGTGTTTGTTGACACATTTCGACTTCGTTGAGATTTTGATTCGAGTCGCATAAATGCGCACCCGAGTTTACGAAGGTAATTTTATTAAAAACGCGCCTAAAGTGACTAACGCGTTATTATCTTTGAGGAATTCCGTGAAATTCCCTAAACGGCGCATCCCAATTTTTAAGACTAGATAAGCATTTGAATGAGGGGTACCCAATTTTGTATTTTTATTTGACGAGGCTCGTCTTAGTTTATTTTAAAAGGCAATACTAAAAGCAACTTTAATTTTCTATTTTTGTTTTTGTCTATAAAAATAAAGAAAAGGATCATAATTGATAAATGCCATTTAAGAGTTATTTTAAGGGATTTTTACATATACATCCCATATAGCAAACCTTATTACCATTATTGTGCCTTGTTTGGTTATTACCCGCATATTCCATATTTTCGTTACCAAATATGTACCAAACCATATGTGGCTGATTTTATAGCCTAATATTGCGCCACATTTTAAGGCTCCCAATTAATATTTGATTCTGTCCCAACTAAAGCATCAATCAAAAACGGATATGGCTGATTTTATAGCCTAAAATTGCGCCACATTTTAAGGCTCCCAATTAATATTTGATTTTGTCCCAATTAAAGCATCAATCAAAAAGGGTAAAAAATCTTAGCCAGCGTGAATCTCTCCAGATTTCAGTTTCGAAAATCACTCATTCTTCTTCCATTTTGTAGCTCTTCCATATTTCTGTTTCGAAAATCTTTCATTTTTCTACATCAAATACTGAAAATCAGAATTTACAGCGTGATAGTCAATAAAATTGTAGTTCTTCCAGATTTCAGTTTCGGAAATCACTCATTCTTCTACAATGTCAAAAATTCCGATTGGGATAACTATGGCAGATTCCGAGATTTTGAAGTTGATTCCATTTTGGTTGATGATAATGCAAGCTACGGAATTCTCCAGTCTACAATTGCAGAACAATTATCGATTGATACATTGGATAAAATTGTAGAAATAAAATACATTGTGAATGATAATTGTCCTCCGCTGCAAATAATTGTCCTCCGTTGCACATCGGATGTATTCTTGTTTGGTGCAGGAAAAAAAAACAAAAAAAACAGTAGCTGTTGCGGTGTTTCCAGTGTGTTTTTAAAATGTAGTCAAATGTGGGTAAATGTAGTTAACGTTTATATGCAGTGTTTCCAGTGTGTTTTTAAAATGTAGTCAAATGTGGGTAAATGTAGTTAACGTTTATATGCAGTGTTTCCATTGTGTTTTTAAAATGTAGTCAAATGTGGTAAATGTAGTTAACGTTTATATGCAGTGTTTACATTGTGTTTTTAAAATGTTGTCAAATGTAGATAAATGTAGTTAACGTTTATATGTAGTGTTTCCAGTGTGTTTTTAAAATGTAGTCAAATGTGGGTAAATGTAGTTAATATTTATATGCAGTGTTTTCAGTGTGTTTTTAAAATATAGTCAAATGTGGGTAAATGTAGTTAACGTTTATATGCAGTGTTTCTAGTGTGTTTTTAAAATGTAGTCAAATGTGGGTAAATGTAGTTAACGTTTATATACAGTGTTTCCAGTGTGTTTTTAAAATGTAGTCAAATGTGGGTAAATGTAATTAACGTTTATATGCAGTTTGTTTGTAGCTGATTTGTAAAAATTACTTTACAAATTACAAATCAACTAGACTGTAACTCCATATATATATCATGTCTTCTAATCACAGTTCCAAACAACACTATAAAATTGCAGACCACATATCAACTACATTGTGACAGACAACATATGCTACATTATAACTACAAGCAACTATACTGTAACTAGAGAATTATAGAGCATGTACAAATGTAACTACTTTTATACACTGTATTCTTATCACAGTTCCAAATAAAAAGTACAGTAAACTATAGTAAACTACAAAAACTATAATCAACTACAAATTTGAGTCAACAGTCACAGTTCCAAATAAAAAGTACATTAAACTACATTAAACTACAAACACTACAATTAACTACAAATTTGATTCAACGGTACATTTTGCCAATTAAGTACAAATTAACTCCAAAAAACTACAATTAACTACAATTTGTATAAACAACCCTATTATGCAATAATACAGTACATTTAGACAAAAAACACTTAAACACCAAACAAACACTTGCATTCTATTTTTTGGCAAAAAATATTAAACTACAACACATTGAGGAGAAGAAAAAAGGGGAGAAATGTGGCGGATGAAATCGAGAAAACTACAACACAGTGACTGAATATGTGTTTTCTTGAGAAAACTTTGAAGAGGGTTCGGAAATGGCGGATGAAATTGAAGCAATGAGAGAGAGAAAATTGTTTTGTAGAGGGTTTGGGACTTTGATGCAACCGTAGGACTGAAAGTATGGCGGATGAAACTCTCGATCTGAAACAATGGCAACCTTCAACAATGGAGGATGACAATGGAGGATGAAATTAAACCAGAGAAATCAGAGAATAATGTCTTGGTAAATAAACGTGGGTAGGGGGCGTAATTAAAAAAGGGGAGAAATGCATCGGTTTTGGTTGGAAGAAAGAGAAAAATGTGTAAAAAAAAATATGAAAAGATTTTGTTCCACAAATCAGGCCTCTAATTAATACTTGATCCTTAAACCTTAAAGATAAATTTTGGTACATAAATTGAAAGGTGGTATACTTAAATGTAATAAACACTAACCTTAAACATGAGTGGATACAAGGTTTGCTATATGGGATGTATATGTAAAAATCCCTTATTTTAATTGGTTTATGAACTACCAAATCCTTTCGAGTCTTGAAAATGGCCCAAGGAAAGACCATAGCACAGACGTGCATAAGAAGAAGATTGGTCTGGCCCATGTTCAGGAAACAGCTAAACTGTGGGCTCAAAATGAGCCCAAGACCAAAGTGAGGAGGAAAACGCATAGGCCTAATGCCCATTGACATTACCACAAACAGACTCAACATTTTCAAAACTGGAAGAAGCGATTCACTGTTATTTAAACTTAACAGGATATTAATTATTTGAACTTCAACTTCCAGTCTCGATTGTTTTATTTACTGATTTTCTATTGACTTTTCTAGTACTAATAACGTAAAGCCCGAATTAGACAACGATTATATTTTATATTCAACATGCTGATCGTTTTCGAGTTAGTTTTAACTAGCAATTAAGTCAACATTCAAATGACTTATGAACTTGAAGGTAAGCTACTGCAATTACAATTCTGTTCCAATTAATGCTTCTACTTGCCAGGACCAAACTTCATAAGAACAAACTCACTAATTAAAGTCAATGACTGATTTCCAACCCAAATTATGACAGTCAGGGGCTCTATACCACATATGTGAGCTATATCTATGTTCATTAACAACCAATTACAAAATAACAAATGAAATAGTCCAAATTAGCCTGAGGTAATCCCAATTACCAGTCCATATTGTTCAACTAACAATAATTAACAATCCAAAACAATTTAAACTACATTAGCAATAATGTCAGACAACATTCTAGAATTCAGAGATCTGAGTGCGATTTTTATTTCACTTCAATTGGGAGCTACATGGTAGTAAATAGAGGAAGGGTACCTGCATTTCGAATAACAGAACAAAGAACAAAGAGGTCAGCAGCAACTCAAACGCAGCAAACCAATGGATGATCAACCAAACACAAGTGCACAACTCAGAGATAGAATCACAGCCCAGAATGAACTTGAAACCAGATTAAAACGAAATATCGACCACAAATCAACTGAATGCACCCAAAATAACTCGAAATTGAGCTTGAATTAAACCCATATTTGACTAATAGACCTCAGAAGAACTTCAACACATTAGAATCAAGTTATGAGACCAAGAGCAACTATTGAACTTTGAAATTGAGCCAAAAGCTCAATGTAACAGTACTTTTGCTGATTTTTTTACCGCATTTTCTTTTTTTATTTTGATTTTTCCTTTTGAAACTAAGAACTTAGAAGGAAATTTGAATATCAGGTTTTTTAGTTTCAGATCAGGAGTGGGAGAGTGTTTTTGGGGGTGTGTTAATGGCTGAAAGACTTCTAGGAATTTTCGGAGAGTCTAACCTCGTGAATGAAGGCATTGGGGTTGCCTTTTTTATAGATGGCACTCACATTTTTTTCCTTCTTTTAGTTTCAGATTTTATCTACTAGACCTTTAATATTTAGCCTGTCTCTCAAGTTACTACCCTAAGTTTGCTTAAATCAACACGAAAGTCCTATTCTAGAAGGCCCTAGGGTGTTCTTCTACTTATACGATTCCTATGCTACCCTTATTTGAGTTCTAGAATTATCAAGCTTTAACAAACTCACCATTTTGGGTGCCCAAAATACCCCTGGAGACTCCCTGAAATTACTAACATTTAATAAACTCTAACAGCTATAACCAAACAACTAATCTAAGTCTAATGACTACATGAACTTAATGAATGACACTTACTCATTAAAACCATACCGGACTGAATTAAACTAACCAAAAACGAACAAATCACATACTAACAAAAATAAGGATCAAACAATACCTAAACATAATCAATTCACAAAAACAAAACCAAACACATGCTCAGGAGAGATTAATGATCAAATTGACAAGATGAGGAAATCAAATTTCAGAATACCATACATGAAAAAATCTAAACAGAACTTGGAAAACATGTAAGCTAATTATTATTAATGTATTAAAAGAAAAGATAATCAGATAACATAAAATTCCTATACTAAATTCAAACAACAACCAAATCCTAAATTGATTAATCGAGAAGAGATATCAAATGAAAAGAAAATAATGGAAAGAAAAACCAAGAAAACATAATATGAGAAGACTAGACCAGACACTGGAAACTCGATTCGAGCCCCAGAATATTATAATCATTCGTTCTTTCCCAAAACAAATGAAAATGTTATTTCGGGACTCGAATCCAATACTGGATGCAAGAAATTGGCCAAACTCGAACCCTATTGAATTTTAGGGTTCCGCTCGTCCTAAGATTTGAAAATTGAGCAGAAATAAGGAGATTCGAGGAAACCTGGTTGGAGATTAGGGATGGGGGAGTTGAGGCGGCTCAAAGGTGTGAATTTGAGGTCGTTTGGACAAAGTAGTGTTTTGGCCGGAATATTTAGAACGGATATTCGATGAGTTCCAGTAATATTTGAAAAGAAAGGATAGTGGATCCAGGTAGAGGAGGAGAAGGGGAATATTGGGTGTATATTTTGAGGTTTATTGGAGACGATGGCGTCCGCCGACGGCAACGGAGCCGGCGGAATTACAGAGAGGAGATACGAGGAAGACAAGGGTGTCTCTTAGGGGTTCTGAAGCTTTAGGACAATTTTATGTAAAGGCTTCGGTTGATGAGGACCATAGGATTAGGGTGATGGACGACCCAGATTGAAGGATACTAAAACGGTATTGTTTTGTTAATGGGTGATGGACCGGGTTTAGACAAGGTCTGGGCCTGGGTTGGAGATGTGTTGAGTCCGATTTCGGCTTGTTTGGGCTTAAATTTCACTCTAATGCAACAACCCAATTTTCTTTTCTTCTTTTTTTTTTGTTTAGTTCCTTTGTTTTGCCTCCTTTTAATTAATTACTTTCTTTGTTTTTGTTTTGTATTTTTTTTTTATTTTATAAAAATTCTAAAACAAAACTAAAGACCTAATATATTTCCAAGTTAAGCTAATTAATTCCTAAAATTTCTTAAATCCTATTTAAAAATAAACTCTCGAAAAATTCAACAATTAACAATTAAAAATATAAAAATGAACTATTTTCGTTATTTTCTTTGTTTGTTCTAAAAACAACTTAACCGCTAATTAATGCTAAGATTTGAAATTAAAACCTAAATGCAAATGTCAAGTATATTTTTGTATTTTTTATATGCATAGATAAAAATGCAACAATTATAAGAAAATAACATAAAATTCACAAAAACTGTAAAGTAATGACAGAAAATCATTTTGTTTGAATTTTGAGATTCATATACATGGAAAAAATCACGTACTCACAGCTGCCCCTCTAGCTCGGAAACATGAAATATTTTGGGGCAAATATAAGTGAGAATATACGAGCGGTTGTTTTCCATTTGAATATTCCATGTGAAGCATTTTTGAAAGAGTTCACCCTGCTTTAGAGGTTGCCTACATATCCTTGGCTAAACATGAATCGGGTTAGTGTAGTTCGGGAGTGTTTGGTAGCTGTGACTACTAGGAGCTGTCATTTCACTGCAATTGCTGCTGCTACTGCTTGTTGACCTCCTTTATTACACCATGTCGAAATAAAAAGAAGCTAGCCGAAGCTAGTATCTACGAATTACAAAATCCTATCTAAAGTCTTCAAACTTGCTCTTGTACTTTCTTGTTGCCTTGTTATCTCGTATTCTCTTGGTGAAATCCCTTGGTGACATTTTGAATTGTAAACTGAGATGTTGTCCCTTCTCTTCAAATTGCTGAACATGAATGTATTCCCTTGTTGTGCGAGTGGGATCCCGACTGTCACGATCCGGATTTCCCACCATCGGGGTTCGTGATGGCACCTACTGTCGGAGCTAGGCAAGCCAACTTAAACATCCCTTTTCAACTAATTTTCCATAGCTAGTAATAATAAACCAATAATTTCAAGCGGAAGTGTGAATTTAATATTTAATGAAAGAAAAGTGCGAAAAAATTAACACCATCATCTACCCAAGATTTGGTGTCACAATACTCACAGACTACTATGAATTACTACACATAAGAGTTTGAAAGAAAATACATAAAGAGTCTGTTTTTGATACAATGAAAAGCAAACTCCGGGCCCGCGGACGCCAACGGACTACCTAGAAATCTCTGGACTGAAGGCACGCTCCCAAGCTACTGTTGCGGTCCGTAAGCTGTCTCCTGACCTGTGCACAAAAAGGGCACAGAAGTGTAGTATCAACACAACTGACCACATGTGCTGGTAAGTGCCTTGCCTAACCCCGGCGAAGTAGTGAGGAGGCTAGATAGGACCTACTACACTTAACTTGTGCAAATATGATATACAAGTACGGGAAAGAAACAATAACAACATAAAACAAATAAATCTAGGATGGGAAATGCTATCGGGGAGTACTAGATATAACTGGAACATCAGAAACATCAGTTGATCTATCCCAGGTTTTGTAATACACACATCTACTGTGGACGGCGCACACATGATCCCATAATGTATAATCTGAATGGGCTATACGCCACACAATTCCATAAAGTAGTGTATAAGTGGACGGTGCTTCACACGATCCCCAGTCGAGTGGACCTGGGTGCCTTTCCTATTCCCCACGCATTACCCCACATTATTCCTTGTTAATTAGCCAAAATATACCACATGCAATTGAAAACAAATATAAATTCTCTTTTACAAGCACACATTATGATTAACAGGGAACGTCTTTTACAAAACACACATTATGATTTACACGGAACGTGGTGTACAAACTTACATCGCCCAAAACATACAACTATATACACAAGTTCTAACCCACATCACACTGTCTACGGAGCCTCTAGGAGAAAGATAATACAACACTTGCCGGCGATAAGGCCCCGACTATACCTTTGCACTAACATCTCAAAATTATTATTACAACAATAGAGGAGGGATGAATCATGTAGGGCCCCAGAAGGAGAGGGGGTTACCAACATGTACACAGCTGATAGAAAGGAGAAGGAGATACGGACGCTGGACTGAGTGTCTGCCACAGATGCACCTACAGTCATAACACGAATGTAGCGCCCCCGGCAAAAGGGACGTCAGTACATATTGATTGCACTGGCATGTATGAACAAACTCTGTCCCAAGTAAACTCAAGCCGAAAAATGCACATACAAGTGTAAAGCTGAACAACAACAGTACAACCAGGGAGAAACAACCAAACATTTTTCAACAAATGATACAATTAGCCAAACGAAGGGGTAATCAGTGCCCCACAGGTTACAATTGTTATACCTCGTTTAACCTCGTTTGGAAATCATTGATATATTTGATATGTGTGCTTTGGTTGTATTAGCATGATTTCCAGGTATAGGTTTTGATGAATGACAAACAATGAAGTCGATTGTCAAACAACGATATTGTATGACAAACGACGAAGATGCATTAGCAAACAATCGAGATGGTTGACGAATCAATAGTGATGAATCAAACAAATGAAGATTGAATGCCAAGAAGCATATTGATGATGGGATTGCATAGTCAAGCCAAGTCGAGCCAAAGAGTTCAAGACCGAAGACCCAAGGCGTAGGTCGTTAGGTAGAACCAATGTAAGAACAACGTTTAAGTTATCTTATCTTTTGGCTCAACATTAGGTCATCATAAATATGCATAAAATCATTTTATCAAATCATATTTATCATAAACATATTTCAAATACTTCAAACAAAATGATTTTAACGTTTTCATTTTAACCAAAATGAGTTTTGAAGTAAGTTTTTGATTCTAGTATACTCTGGTATACTTAGTGTATATCAATGGTATATCCTGGTATATTCCAAGCTTTAATATGCATAAAATGATCTTATTAAATCATATATATCATAAACATATTTCAAATACTTCAAACAAAATAATTTTAACGTTTTCATTTTAACCAAAATGGGTTTTGAAGTAAGTTTTCAATTCTGGTATACTCTGGTATACTTAGTGTATATCAATGGTATATTCTGGTATATTCCAGCTTTGTTTTAAACTGGATTTTTACGCAAGCCTAGATAATCGATTAACCAAAGTAGATAATCTAAGATAATTGATTATCGCTTTTAGTTAATTGATTATCTCATATCCGTTGCCTTCAAACGACTAGTTTTTTGAATATTTGAACTAAGATAATCGATTATCTTAGTGAGATAATCGATTATCTTGCTGAAAAATCAGATTTTAGTGTTTAAACATGAGCAACGGATACAAGAGTTTTTGGGGCTATAAATACACCCCAAAAACTCACATTTGAGAACAACTACTCTCATAATTCTTGAATATATTGAAAACATTTGTGCATCATTTTTAGAGCTTTTGTTGAGCCATTTGAGAGACAACTTTGTGTTGTTTATAGAGCTTATTTTGTATCTCCTTATCTACTCTTCTTAGAGAGTTTTTATTGTAAAAGGGAGAAGTTCTAAGACCAATTCTTCTCATTGAGCATTGTGTCTGCTAAGTACCCGCAATCTTAGTGTATGAAGTCTTGTGGTGTGGTATCCACGAGCATTGTGAAGTCTTGAGGTGAGGTATCCTTGAGCAAGAAGTCTTGCGATGCGGTATCCACGAGCAAGTTGAAGTCTTGTAGAGCGTATATCTACGAACAAGTGTAACGGTTTGTTAGGCACCCGGAAGCTTAACGAAGTTAGTGGAATCTCGAGAGAGTCTCTCGGGGACTGGACTAACCACAAGTTGTGGTGAACCAGGATAAATTAGGTGTGTTTTTTCCTTGCTATTTTAATTACCGAATTTATTTTATTCCTGCAATTTTAATTCCGCAATATTCAATATTCTCGTGCCGCACTATTCACCCCCCCTCTAGTGACAGGCATAAATCCTAACAGTTGGTATCAGAGCCCAACTCTCTAAAAGCCTTAACCGGTTGAGAGAACGATCTATATATTTTTTTGAGAATGTTGAATGCAGGGATAATGAGCGAAGGTCACTCTACCATTTTGCCTCCACTATTTGATGGAACAAATTATACATACTGGAAAGAGCGGATGAGAATCTTCATCCAATCAAATAACTTTCGCTTGTGGCAAATCATTAAATACGGTATGTCGACAAAGAAAGTTGGGGAAGCCATGGTTCCAAAGGAGGAAAATGAATACAACGCCAAGGCTATCAATATGCTATATTATGCGGTGAATCCTGATGACTATCAGAAGATTTCCTATTGCACAACCGCCAAACAAATGTGGGATAAGCTTGAGGTCACTTATGAAGGTACGCCTCAAGTCCGAGACAGCTCATGTGATGAAACGGCCGTCATATGCCTCATGACCAACAAGGAAGAAGAGGTATGTACTTCTAACTCTTATTCTTTTGAAGAGTTACAAGAAGCTTTTCAAGAATTGTATGGTGAATTGAAAAAGTCTTCAAAAATCTCCAAAGAGGCCAAGGCTAAAATTAAAGTTTTAGAAGAGGAAAATAAATTTTTGGAAAATAACAATATTGACCTTAGAAATACAATTAAGGAGATGAATGAAACTTCTTCAATTTGTCAAAATTCTAATTGTTCATCTTGTAATTCTTTGACATTAGAGAACATAGAACTTAGGAGCACACTAGAAAAACGTAGTGTAGAAGATCCTAAAACTGCTGAAGAAACTAAGAAGAAAAAGCCCAGGAAAAATAAAAGGCCTAGAAAGAAGAAGAATAACGCTAGAAAGAATGAAAGAAATAATGCTGAACAACCTAGAAATAATTCTAGGAACTTTATTAATGAGTCTAGAATTAAACATTTTAGACCACCTAGAAACGATTCTAGGAATCTGTTAATGAGTTTAAAAATAATAATTTTAGACCACCTAGAAATAACTCTAGGAATTTTGTCAATGAGTCTAGAATTAATTATTTTAGACCACCTAGAAATAATTCTAGGATTTTTCTTAATGAGCCTAGAAATAATCATTTTAGGCCACCTAGAAATGATTCTAGGATTTTTGCTAATGAGTTTAGAAACAATTATTCTAGACCACCTAGAAATAACTCTAGGAATTTCAACGCTTCTAGGAATGATGACTTTAGATCACCTTGAACGTATTTGGCTCAACCCAGGCATATGCACAACCAGAATGTAATATGTCACTATTGCAACAAGGTAGGACACATAGCACCCGTATGTTTTACAAAACATAAGGATGTATCTTGTAGCTATGATTATCATTTGCCTAACCCCCAAGGACCCAAAAGTGTTTGGGTACCTAAAACCTATTTTTAGGTACATTTGCAGGTGTGCTTGAAGACTACAATGTTGTAGTAGATGCACCAAGCACGAAACCATATTACATCAAGGGGGAATTTCGGTTAGCTATTTTTTATAAAAATCTATTAGTTGATATGTGCTAACAGTTGGTAACAGTTAGTTTTGTTTCTGTTTTGATGAATATTATTTTTGGTTTGAATAATAGTTGGTATATTCTTGAAAAATAAATGATTCATGTTTTTAACAGTTGATAACAGTTGGTATGTTTACAACTCTTGATTTGTTAAAAAAAAAATTAACAGTTGATATATGCTAACAGTTGGTATATTTCTGTTAAAAATTGATTCTTGTTTTGATGAATATATCTTTTGGTTTGAATAACAGTTGGTATATTTTTCAAAATTGATTCATGGTTTTAATACAACTATTGGTTTGTTAAAAATTAATAGTTGATATTTTAATATGTTAGTACCTTTTTTAATTAAAAACAAATATTTGTTTTGTTTTTCCTAACAGTTGGTAACCAATTGATTTTATCATGTTTTTATAACAATTGGTATCTTTTTGAAAATAACGATTGATATGTTTTTTCTAACAATTGGTATTGTTTTAAATTAATTGACAAATATTCATCATGCACATTCCTCAATATCTTTCCTATTTTATTTTGACATTCGGGGAAATGTCGAAAGGGGGAAGTAGCCTTAGTATACTCTCTTTTTGCTAATGCCAAAAGGGGGAAGAGCTTAGGCGATATGCATCAAATAAGGGGGAATGTCTCTAAATTCTAGTATGCCTTATTTGAGGGGGAATTATCATTAAGGGGGAATTGTTTGCATGACTTGTATGTTGAGATATAGCATAAATTTAGGGGGAATCCTATATGCATATCTCCTATTGTTTGTCATTATCAAAAAGGGGAAAATTGTTGGAAATCATGTATATCATTTATATGTATTCTTTGGTTGTATTAGCATGATTTCCAGATATGTGTTTCGATGAATGACAAATAGTGAAGTCAATTGTTATCTCCTATAATACATATCATCTATTGTTTGCCATTATCAAAAAGGGGGAAATTGTTATACCTCGTTTAACCTCGTTTGGAAATCATTGATATATTTGATATGTGTGCTTTGGTTGTATTAGCATGATTTCCAGGTATAGGTTTTGATGAATGACAAACAATGAAGTCGATTGTCAAACAACGATATTGTATGACAAACGACGAAGATGCATTAGCAAACAATCGAGATGGTTGACGAATCAATAGTGATGAATCAAACAAATGAAGATTGAATTCCAAGAAGCATATTGATGACGGGATTGCATAGTCAAGCCAAGTCGAGCCAAAGAGTTCAAGACCGAAGACCCAAGGCGTAGGTCATTAGGTAGAACCAATGTAAGAACAACGTTTAAGTTATCTTATCTTTTGGCTCAACATTAGGTCATCATAAATATGCATAAAATCATTTTATCAAATCATATTTATCATAAACATATTTCAAATACTTCAAACAAAATGATTTTAATGTTTTCATTTTAACCAAAATGAGTTTTGAAGTAAGTTTTTGATTCTAGTATACTCTGGTATACATAGTGTATATCAATGGTATATCCTGGTATATTCCAAGCTTTAATATGCATAAAATGATTTTATTAAATCATATATATCATAAACATATTTCACATACTTCAAATAAAATGATTTTAACGTTTTCATTTTAACCAAAATGGGGTTTGAAGTAAGTTTTCAATTCTGGTATACTCTGATATACTTAGTTGATATCAATGGTATATTCTGGTATATTCCAGCTTTGTTTTAAACTGGATTTTTACGCAAGCCTAGATAATTGATTAACCAAAGTAGATAATCGATTATCTTAGTGAGATAATCGATTATCGCTTTTAGTTAATCGATTATCTCATATCCGTTGCCTTCCAACGACTGGTTTTTTGAATGTTTGAACTAAGATAATCGATTATCTTGCTGAAAAATCAGATTTTAGTGTTTATACATGAGCAACGGATACAAGAGTTTTTGGGGCTATAAATACACCCCAAAAACTCTCATTTGAGAACAACTACTCTCATAATTCTTGAATATATTGAAAACATTTGTGCATCATTTTTAGAGCTTTTGTTGAGCCATTTGAGAGACAACTTTGTGTTGTTCATAGAGCTTATTTTGTATCTCCTTATCTACTCTTCTTAGAGAGTTTTTATTGTAAAAGGGAGAAGTTCTTGTGAAGACCAATTCTTCTCATTGAACATTGGGTCTGCTAAGTACCCGCAATCTTAGTGTATGAAGTCTTGTGGTGCGGTATCCACGAGCATTGTGAAGTCTTGAGGTGAGGTATCCTTGAGCAAGAAGTCTTGTGGTGCGGTATCCACGAGCAAGTTGAAGTCTTGTAGAGCGTATATCTACGAGCAAGTGTAACGGTTTGTTAGGCACCCGGAAGCTTAACGGAGTTAGTGGAATCTCGAGAGAGTCTCTCGGGGACTGGACTAAACACAAGTTGTGGTGAACCAGGATAAATTCGGTGTGTTCTTTCCTTGCTATTTTAATTACCGAATTTATTTTATTCCTGCAATTTTAATTCCGCAATATTTATTAATATTCTCGTGCCGCACTATTCACCCCCCCGCCCCCTCTAGTGACGGGCATAAATCCTAACAACAAACTCTCCTGCTGTCTCCTTTCACAATTCCACATTGATCATTCCATGATTTATATTCATATCAATAGTGATATTGGATCACATTTTCCACCCTTATTACCTCGTCCATCCTTATTACCTCGGCCACCCTTATCACCCCAACCCACACCTTATTTCACTGTGTTGCGGTGCGCAACCCGACACCGCCTGACAGTTTCAGTTCACAACAACATTCAACACAACAACAAATACAAGAAATAAACTATAGCACATTGTTAAGATAGAACCACAACAATTTCCTCATGTTTATCAATTTGTACATGATTTGGGTTACCAAAACAGTTGTTCACAACCAATCATACATGTTCTTCCACATTATTTCCATTTCCACCATTTCCAAACTCTTTCAATTACAAGTTCCTCAGCTTCCACCACAAGGTGTTACCACACAAGTACACATCACAAGAGCTTCACAATGATCCCCACATGAATATCAATTATCAAACACAAACAAGCACATGGCGATTTCACAAGTATCATAGTTAGCCATACATACCTGGAGTTTAATATCGCTTTCTAACTTCCACTCCAATTCACCAAGCAATTAAGAAGTCAACCTAGTTCGTGATCAACACTTAGGTTTTAGAAATTTAAACTCATTGTTACTACCCAATTCCCTTTTTACAAGATTCTAAGGTTTCGAAGACATGCATGAAGGTTTTATGAAGAATTTCAAAACAAGTGCATGGGGTTTCCATCCCAAGCTTAAATTTTGAATTTTAGGGGAAACGAGTTAGGGATTTTACCTGAGAAATCAGTTGAGAAGACAATGCACCAAGAATTTTCCGAGCTCCAATGGTTTTCGAAGACTAGATGATGAAGATTTAGCTTTCTCTCTAAAGAACTGTCTCTCCCTCTCTCTTTTTTTGATCAGAAATATGTTAACAATGAGGGGGAATGTGATTTAATAAAATGTGGGTCGGGTCTAAAATTTTAGAAAAATACCAGGCGAGCACGATCTACGACGCAATCTGCGGTCGCGGAACTGACATATGGTCCGCAAAAATGGCTCAAGTTTCAGACCTCTTTGGTTGGGAATACGGTAGATATGCTGTCCGCATTCATGTTCTGCGGTAGCAGAATGCACCACAGAACTGACATTCGAATTTCTTTAGGGACCATATATGATCAATCTGCGGTCCGCATATTGATTATGCGACCTCAGATCTGACCATACTTTTAGTATCAAAAATTGGTTGCTCTCTGAAACCTTCTGCGACAGAAATGCGACCACATTATGGACCACATATTGGACCTTTTTTGGAAAAATTTCGATTTCACATTTTTAAGTGCAAAACAGTAAAAAGGATCTGATCCACGTAGGTAGACTTGACTATATGTGCTGCTAACATTTAAGCACTTACTTTTACGGGTCCTTAGAACACGCTCCCGTGCACGGCGCGCCGCACGCTCCCTGAATGGAATGTATAAGTGCATGGCGCACCACATGCTCCCGCATTCTTCGTGCACAATGCCACCGGAATCTCAGGACAATAACAATAAGTGGGCGGCGTGCCACACGATCCCATAATATAATATATAAGTGGAGGGCGTTCCACACGATCCCGTAATAAAATTGAATAACTCTAACAACCTCTCCAAAAGGAGGTCCCGTTAGGGAAGCTCATCAATATAACAGTCAAACCCGACAAGCATACAATTTACAGTCCAAAATATCCCAGCAAGGGAAGAACAACTCCACAATAAGTCCCGGCAAGGGAAAACATCTCAATAATAAGTCCTGGCAAGGGAAAACAACTCAAAAATAAGTTCCGACAAGGGAAAATGCCAAAATTCCTTCTTTAGCTCATTTGCTTCTCAACTATCACTTCATAGTTCATTTAATAAGTAATTATCACAATTGTTCACTTCTTTCGATATTTTAACAGCAATTATGACTCACGGTCATGCTAGACTCGGGCGCATAGGTAACTGTCACCATACCTATACACAGACTCTACATAGCACATAGCAAATATTATCCTAATCCTATTCCCTCAAGCCAAAGTTAGATCAAACACTTACCTCGAATACGAAAATAACAACTCAAAGCTCAACAATCATCTTTACTCTAGAATCCGGCTCCAACACAACATTATCTAGCGATAATTAGTCAAATATTATCAATAATAACTCAAAGCTACCATTCCATAGCTTAGAAGTAAATTTCCTATCATTCTTCCAAAAATACAAAAATCCCACACTGGGCCCACATGGTCCAAACTCGAGGCTCGGACAAAATTCCAATCACCCATAACCCCACGAGTCCAAATATATGATTTGTTTTATGATTCGACCCCAAATTGAGGTTGAATCGCCAAAAATTCTCAAAAACCTAACTCTACCCAAAAGACCTAATTTATAGTATGATTTCATGTTTTAGGGTTAGAAAATTGATAATTTGATGAAGGAATAGTGAAGAAATGAACTTAAGAATACTTACCCAAAGAGTTATGGAGGAAAGAAAGCTTGGAACTCGTCAATGGAGGGTGAAGAAGGGAGGATGTGTGAGGAAAGTGTGAAATTCTCGAAGGGGGCTGTTCTGGTTTTAATTTAATTCATCGAAGCAAATTGGCTTACGCAATCGCGACATAGGGGCTGCGTTTGCGACGAAGGGAAGACTGGGACAATCGCGATCACGATTGGGATCACGCGATCGCGAAGAAGGAACTTCAAGGGTCCTGGAACTTGGCCTACACGAACGTGTGAGAAGGGATATGTTCGCGATTGAGGAGGGATTCTAAGTATGCAAATGCGGTGGATGCTACGCGATCGCAAAGAAGGGGAAACCCAAAGCTATGCCAACGCGGGAGAGAGTCCGCGATCGCGTACAAGGACTTAGCTGGGCACCAAAAGCAATGATTTATGCAATATTTTCTAACTAGACAACACCCCGAACACCTCCAAGATCACTCCCGAGCCCTCGGGGCTCCCAACCAAACACACACACTATCTCAATATCATCCTACGAACTTGCTCGAGTGATCAATCACCAAAATACATCAAAATCAATGAATCAACCTTCGAAACTCATGATTTTCATTTCAAATTTCTAAACTTTCAAAATTTCCATTTTTAGTCCGAAACATGTCAAATTATGTCCAAATGCAACCAAACTTTATAGACAGCGCTTAACGCTCATTTACGACTTGTATCGGGTGTCGAAACCAAAATACGAGCCCGATACCATTACTTTTGATAAATTTTCCTTTTCATTTTTCCTTAAGCAATTTCAGAAAATAATTTCACAGAAAAATTCTGTACTCTGCTGGGACCTCGGATTTTGACTCCAGGAATACGCCAGGGTCCCAAATTTCCTTACGGACCCTCCGGGACCGTCACATCACGTGTCCGGGTCCGTTTACCCAAAATGGTAACCAAAGTCAACTATAGCAATATTATTATCAAAATTCATATTTTAAAATATAATTCAAATATTTTCACATAAAAACTTTCCGGCTTCGCGCCTGGACTGTGCATGCAAATCGAGGCAACCAAATAAGAGGTTTCAAGGCCTCAAAAGCACAAAGAAAGGAAGAATTACAGTGATGACCCTTTGGCACGTCACACTAACGACTTAATTCGAACATGAACGTATTCCCTTATTGTACGGTTGGGCTTATGACGACTGTCTTTGAACTTGAATGTATTATCTTGTTGTACGGGTGGACTCCTTTGTTTTCCAGGCGGGTTCTTGACTTCTGAATTTGAACTTGAATGTATTCCCTTGTTATGCGGGTGGGCTCCCGACCTCTGAATTTGAGCTTGAATATATTCCCTTGTTATGCGGGCGGGCTCCCGACCTCTGAGCTTGAACTGTATTCCCTACTCTCCAGGCGGGCTCCAAATTTCACAACAATAGATAAAACGAAGAAACTTTCTGCCCCAGTTCGGAAAACTGGGTGCTTGTTACCAGGTAAGATTTGAAAACTAAAATTTGAATTGTACTACCTCTGTTCTCCAGGTGGGCTATTGACTGCTGCAATTGAATGTACTCTCATGCTATCCGGGCAGGCTCCTGACTTCAAACTTGAAATGTATTCCCATGCTATCCAGGCGGGCTCTTAACTTCAAAAATAGACAAAAACAAAGATTTTGAAAGATAAAACCTAAATTGTACTCCCTTGTTCTCCAGGAGGGCTCATGATGTATGCACTTAAAATGTATTCTCTGCTCTCCAGGCGGGCTCCTGACTTCAAAATAGACAAAATTAAAGAATTCTGAAAGCGAAAACTTAAATTGTACTCCCTTGTTCTTCAGGCCGGCTCCTGACTGCTGCGCTTGAATGTATTCCCATGCTATCCAGGCGGGATTTTGACTTCAAACTTGAAATGTATTCCCATACTATCCAGGCGGGCTGCTGATTGATGAACTTGAAAGTATTCCCATGCTATCCAGGCAGGCTCCTGACTTCAAAATAGACAAAGAAATTGATTAAAAACTTAAATTTTGAATTGTATCACCTCTGTTCTTCAGGCGGGCTCCTGACTTCTAAAACTTGAATTGTATGTCTCTATTATCTAGGCGGTCTCCTGACTTCAAAACTTGAAATGCATGTCTCTGTTCTCCAGGAAGACTCCTGACTATAATAAAATAAGCAACCAAAGAAAATTTTCTGCCCCAGTTTGGAAACTGGGAGTTTGCGTTGAGTGTTAAACTGAATCATGTTACAACTATTATGAAGAATTTGAAAGCTAAGTTCTATTATCCAGGGATGTTGTAACAACTCCTAACGATTACGGACCTACGACATTACTCTCACTGCATCATGTCATCTATAAGGGTTTTTAAACTACATCCTATTATCCAGGAAGGTCCTGACAACTCCTAACAATTACGAATCTAAGGTATTACTCTTACTATATCATGTTATCTACAAGGGTTTTAAAATACATCCTATTATCTAGGAAGGCCTTGAAATCTCCGAACTATTACGAACCTAAGGTATTACTTCTCACTACATCATGTTATCTACCAGGGTATTTGAACTACGTCCTATTATCCAGGAAGTCCTGACCACTCCTACATGAATTCTATCTTAAACATGAAAACTCTAATTCCCCCATGTCATTCCTGAATATTCTTGTATTTTAATCACACCACACTTTGCTATCAAACCTGATTACCACTTATTTTTCCTTTATGGAGAATTCCTCCTGAAAAACCAACTTTTCTGCCCCTGTTTCAATTAAAGAATTGTTTTTCAATTTAAAATGGTGGTTAGTTGATGGCATTTTTGCTGAAAAATCCTTCCAATGTATTGCTTTGTTTTTGACTGGATTCCCCGAACTGTCCCTGAAATGCTTGACCTCCTGACCGACTTTCAAATCCTTTGACCTTTGACAACCCGAGTGTTCTATACCCATGTTGTTGTTTCATACCTCTAACCCTCTTTCTGAACCTTTATATTTCCCACGACATTTCCAATTATTCCACCGATGAAACTTTTGGGGATTCCCCATACTCCACTTTACATCATGTTGTTGTTGACATGCTCTGACCAAATTGCGCTTTACCATTTTCAGAAGTTGGTAGTGAGCTTTGAGATCCTTTATACTTACATTGAGAAAAAATGATATTGAAATATTTTAGATAGATAAATCTCCCAAAAGAAAATGAAATGCAATGATTTATGAGTTAAGGATAAGAAGAATCCAAAACCAGATGACTATTTAAAAAGAGATGGAAAAGAAACTTATCTGACCGGAACAGCTGGCATCAATGGTCATGACATGCATTTCGGACTAACTGGCCCAATCTGTAAAACTAACCAGCTTTCAATTGCCATACCTCGTTCCCCAGAATTTCCATTACTTTATTACTTTACCTAAACCTTGACCCTGTTCATTCTTACGGTGCCTCGAAACAGTTTTCCACCAACAGACCTTTCTCATTTGTTAACTTCTTAACTCACTTTCGCCTTAAGGTGCCCGCGAGGGTTTTCACCAATAAGACTCTCTCATTTCTCTCAACTCACGCCGCCTTAAGGTGCATGTAAAGGTTTTCACCAATATGACTCTCTCATTTTAAATTTTCTCTCAACTCTCGTCGCCTTATGGTGCATGCGAAGGATTTTACCAATGAGACTCTCTCATTTTAATTTTTCCCACTTGAACCAGACTGTTGCCCCAGATATGAATTACCTTTACCTGCTCGACTTGGTTTTTCTTAAAGATTGATCAGAAGGTCTTTCTTTTGACCGTAATGTGGCTTTTGGATGGGGTTAGAAAGAAAGGATATAAAAGGCTCAAAATAAACTCAAATGGGCTAAAATTATAACTTTCGGAATCATATCTTTCCAACAATCACAAGATTTTCCCCATTTTTTTGCTTGCGGACTTTTGGATCTTTACTTTGATACGACTGAACCTCAGAGGAAGGCTGCCTATGTACCCTTTCGGGATCAAGTATAACGTAGTTCACGTCATAGGATCTACTTTGTTGTTGTGACCTTTTCTTCTATTTTTTCTTTTCTATTTTTCTATTCTTCTTTTCCTTTCCTTTTCATTTTTCTTTTACTTTCTTTCTTTCTTTTCCTCTCTTTTCTTTCCTTTTTCTCTTCTTCTTTTCACTTTTCTTCTTCTTTTCTTTTCTTTTCTTCCTTCCTTTTCCTTTCATTTTTCCTTTTTCTTCTTCTTTTCTTTTCGTTTTCTTCCATCCTTTTCTTTTAATTTTTCCATTATTCTGCACTTGCGTTTTTAAATTATGCCATTGATTCCGAAAGAGGTTTATGAAAGAAAATAAACAAGTCTCAAAAGGGATGGTGAGGGATAAAATGTTTCAGATAGTAGAACAAATCGACTTCATCATTTTAATCTTTAAAATATGCCAAATACAAACAAATACGATCAAAGTAAAGAAATCATACATAGTATCTCTTGACTACATCGGAACTGATGGCCATTTCTACAAATTTTCCTTCCACATCTGTCAGATATAATGCACCATTAGACAAACTCTGGTTACAACAAATGACCCCTACCAGTTTGGGGCAAGTATTCCTTTTGTTTCGTCCTGATGAGGCAAGATACACCTCAACACTAACTGTCCAACTTCAAATTTCCTCAGATGCACTTCCTTGTTGTACGCTATTGCCATTTTTGTTGGTACAATTGGCCATGATGCACTAATACTAATTTCTTTTCACTAATCAAACTCAAATGTTTAAGGCGAGTGAAATCGTCATCATGTTCCAACTCATTATCACACTCAACTTCTTGTATTATCATTTCAGAATTAGACCGGCTTTCAAGAATGGGCCGAGGATTTCTCATGAATGTCATGTTATTGATATCAGTATAAAAAGAACTGTACAGAGAAGAAAAACAAACTGAAACAGAATTAAGAATGAAGAAAGAAAGACACTTGCATTTCATTGAAGGAAAAGATAACAGGGTTTTAACTCATCCAAACGAACGGACATAGTATATGGACTATAGACCTTGGAATAATCCAGACAACTTAAAGAAAGACAAAACCCCCTACCAGAACTTCCAGTCATTGTCTTTTGCCCGTGGTCAAGTTAATTGCACATTTGCCCTGCTTGACTTTTTCTATGCTTCAACCATGTTTACCTCGGCGAACAACATTTCTTTGAATTCCTTTCTCTTATATGTCCTGCCACCTGTTCATAACTCCGATGGATAGTTTTGTTGTTGGTCAATGGAAACTGAGTTGCTGACTTTATGATAACAGGCTCTATGCGAGCTCCCTTCAAAATCATCACAAATTTGTTTACTACTCCTTGCACCACCACTTTGACTAGCTCGGGTTTTACGTAACATTGCTCGATGACCCTTTCTCGGTTACCACAACTGGCTTATTGTCCGCCCATTTCCACTGAGCCACTATTTTCCCACTGATTGAGTTTTCCCTCGAACTGGTTTTACTAGCACGGTTCATCATTTCTATTAGAGAGGGTTTCTTGAGCTCCCCTCCCTTGTGTACCAATTCAATCATATGGGTCTCATGATGAGCCGGTAACGGATTCGGGTTAATGTTTGGTGCCTGATAACTGTAAATTGTACATGTTTTATACCTTTTCTTACTTGAGCTTTGTGCATTAATTGCTCTAAATCAGTCCATATATTCTTACAAGTGTGCTGGATTGCAGGTTTGAGTGACAAGATGATGAATATCAATAATCGGCTCAAAGAGGAGTGAAACATGCCAAGCTTTAAAAGATAACTTAAGTGGGAGTCAAAAAGGCATGTGCAGTCCGCACTGATTTGCAATGGCCGCACAGGAAAGTTCAAAGGCTGAGTAAAATGCTAGGTTACCCTGCACGTTCCGCACTGATTTTCCACGCGGCCACACAAGTGTGTTAAGAGAACCATAAAAAGTGAAGAAGATCCACGCGGACCGCATCCATTTCCAAGCGATCCACACTAATGAGTGATCAGAAGCTCAGCAATTCAAGGCAATGTCCCACGTGGTAGTACATAAAAGCAGTGCGGTCTGCGTGGGTAAACGTTCAGAGAGTCAACAATTGGACAAGTTCTACTGTGCAGCCGCACATCATTTCTACGTGGCCTGTATGACATAACCTTTGCGGCCACACGTCATTTCCACGCGGTCCGCATGACTCAACCTATGCGACCGCGTGGAATTTCTATGCGGTCCGCATCCCCAGTCCAAAAGCACAGATTTGAAGACCATTTGTCCTACGCGGCTGCATGTCATTTCTATGCGGTCCGCGACAGACCATTAGGGGTATTTTTGTTCGGTTTTTCCTATGTAGTATAAATAGAACATTTTACTTTTTAGGTCAAGTTTGGTAATCTGTTTTAGCAGTTGAGCACGAGATACTTTGTATTAGCCTACTTTTGGAAATTTTCTCTTGTAATTAATGTGGATTCAAGTAGATTAAGCTTGTAGTTAATGATTATGTTAATTTCTTCAAGTATTTCTTCTATTTCTACTTCTTCCATGTCTAGCTAAACCCATTAGCTAGGGTTGTGGCTCAACCCTTGTGTGGGTAATTAATGGGTGTTTTTGCTTAATGCTTGGATGATGTTGGGTGTTTGTTATTTGGGTTGATTGTATGTTTTCACTTAGACTGTGTGGTTGCAAACACTAAGTCTAGCTTAGTGGGTCTTGAATCTTCTTGAGAAAGAGAGTCTATGACCTCACAATTAACCCAACTAGGATTTGGGATGGACCCATGAGAATGGTAGTCCATGTAACGGGTTAAACCTCGAGAGAGTAATTACCCCAGTTGAACCTTAAAGTTGCTTGGGCAAATTATCCTACTCAATTGGTCTCTCGAGAGTCAATTGGGAAAAATCACTCTCTCTACCGAGAGGTGTGAGAGTGAGTGCTAAAGTACAATGGTTATCCGTATACCCCTTAATTATCATCCTTGTGTTAGTATTCTATACCCGTTAATTAACCACCTAGGTGAGTGTCACGACCCTAGTGCTTTTTTCTTATTGCATTCAACTAGCATTATTACTTAGCGTAATTTAGTTTACAATTGTTGTTGATAAATTTAGTTGTTAAACAAAAGAAAAAACAAAAATGATAGAAGATCAAAAGAAGCTAAAACACACTTCTAGGCTTAGAAAATACTCAACTCCAATTTGAAGCTCTCTGTGGAAAAATCGACCCCCATACCCAATTGGGTTTTAAGTAACCGCACCCAGTCTATATTAGGATTGAGTCCGCACCGATTACTTTTTGGCCCCGTTGTCGGGACACTTTACGATGTTTGACTATTTCTTGGCTAGTTTTTTATTTTTGCTTCTTTTTCCTTCTTTTTACTCACTTTGTTTGTTCAATTCACTCAGGTACCAATGGCTTTAAATGCACATAATCCTATTAATGTGGGAGTGGAGGAGGTGGAAGACGTGGAATAAGAGGATATTTTACCCAAGCATAAAGACGGGGTAGAAATGCTAATGACAACATACCAGACCCTCCTCCACCTCCATCAAGTGTGGCTCCAAGAGTTCTACCCAATCAAGGGTACGCAAGTGCAATAGTTCCTCCTCGAATCCGGGCGGGGAACTTCCAAATGACCAATGTCATGCTCACTTTGCTTGAACAATGAGGGTATTTCACAGACGCCTCGGACCAATGCGCCCACAAGCATTTGAAAGGGTTTGTGGATACTTGTTAGGGAGAAAGCAGAAAAATGTTTCAGAAGATGCACTTAAGTTATGGATTTTCCCCTTTTCACTTCAGGGGAAGGCATTGGATTGGTTGGAGAGACTGCCAAATCATTCCATCATTACGTAGGATGAGTTGGCGGATAAATTCATTACAAAGTTCTTCGCGGCTCTTAGAGATGAGATCCTAGCTTTCAAGCAAGAGCCGACGGAGCCTTTACATGAGATATGGGAGAGATTTTGGACGATGGTAAAAGAGTGCCCCAATAACGATATGAATGATGTTATGATCCAATAGACGTTCTATCGGGGTATAAACACAAAAAACCAGTGCATTGTCAATCAGTTGGCCGGTGGTAATTTTATGAAGCTTCCATACAACTAAGCTTGTAATGTTCTTTATGAAATGGCCGATACTTACTCGGCATGGCAAAGCCGGGATAATGTTCCTCAAGTTGATCCGAATGTTATACACTTGCAGAAGGAGTTGCATGATCATGGCCAAGCCATTGCCGAACTCACAACAATAATAAACCAATTGGCTAAGGTTGAACTTCAACAAGTTCAAAATCCCGCCAAGTCAATGCCATTGAGGGAGTGAATATGATGAAAATAAGGCAAAAAGGGTAACAACAACCTCCGAAAAATTTTGACAACTTTGATGATGGGAATGGTGGTTATTCGAATGAATTTTATGAGGACCAAAGCGAGGAGGTCCAATATGTGGCTCCGGAGCATGAGGGTCCCTCCAGCACCCCTTCAGTTGATGAGCCGATCCAGGAGCAGGCACCTGTCCTAGTAGCACAGCAGCAACAGGCTGGGGACCAGTCTGAGGTCCCTGCTAGTATAGAGGATACGAGATCCACTGACCAGCACAGGGCAGCTGATGAGGATTGAGGGGGCCATTCTTTATCCTTTGACTATTTTTGATGCATTATTTGGTAGCTAGCATTAGGGACAATACTAGCTCTTATTCGTGGGGGGTGTGGCCCTACTTTTTGATTTACTGGATGATTGTATATATTCTTTACTATCAGTACATTCGTAGATATAGATGATTTATATAAAAATATTCATTTTGAGCTCCCTTAGTTGTATATTATACTCCCCTTGTATACATATTCATTTGGTTTTCATTTTGTTTTCATTTGTGTTTTTTTTTGTTAAAATTTTCGTTTTCGTTTTAGTTTCAAAGTTAGGCTCGTAGTCTTTTTGGTTTTGTTTTGGCGTTGGCAATAAGCCCTTGGTTTTCTTAATGCCACGGTTATTTCCAAGGGTAGAGTGTTGTGCGAACCGGGTGGCTCTTCCCAATGATAGATAGCGTGACAACTTTCTTAAAGGTTGAGTCAGTTTTTGATTTTCAAGTTTTTTGTAATTAAGGGTACCTCAGGCAAAGCTTCACTTGGTCCTAGCACATTTTCCTTTGATCTTTTGGTGGAAGTCGTGGCCTTGAGACTCTTGTGTTGACCAAACAATGATCATACGATCATGTTGGGCCATTGTGTTCTTGAATCATATCTACGGTCATTGTGGGCCCTCGACTTCGCTTTTCGCAATCCTTGAGTGCGTGTGGTGAGAATTCGATTTATTGAGCCCAAATACTGTGTTGATGGTCTACAACTTGCCTTGAATGTTAGTTAAGGCGAGATCATAGGTGGAACTTGATTTGAGAAGTGATTTTAGGCTCTCCTTGATCCAAAAATACCAAATTGAACAATTCCATGACCTACCAATGAAATGATCCCTAGTTCACCCCTTTTGAGCCTTGAACCTTTTTCTTTCATGAATCAAGTTACAAGCCTATACCCGTTCTTAATTAGACCTTCTCTTGGCACTCGAATCTTCCCTTGGGTAGTGGTAAATGAAGGGGGCACAAGAAAGGCATCAATGTAGTAGAAAGGCACAAAAGCAAAAGAAAAGGAAGGAAATGAAAAGGAGAAAAAGACAAAAAGAAAGTAAAAAAGAGAATAAGAATCAAAAGGGGAACAAAAAGGACAACTAAAGTGAAAAAGGTGTGGATAATTATACAAAAGGAGAAAGGTTTTGAATTGCAAAAGAAAGAGTGATAAGGTATCCCTCTAGCCCATTGAAAGAAGTGAACTACTCAATTGAGTCAAGAAAGTGTGCCAAAAAGAATCAAAAGAGGTGCTCAAGGGAAGATTGAACCTACCTTCACCCAAAAGCCTTCACAATGACTCCTCAAAAGCCCTAATTGATCTTGAGTTTTGGGAAGCCTACATTAGTGTATACTTACATGAAGGGCAAGCATATGGTGCTTAGCGCCTGACTTAGGGCCATTTCTTTGTGAGTGATGAGAGAGAGTTCATTCACCTTGATTTGTGTGAAAATATTCTAAAAGGTGAGGTTCACTTAGGGAAAGTTGAGGATGTGTGAGTCTAGGTTCCACAATGACCAAAGTGCTAGAGAAAGGTTCCTTGATGAGATGTGTCAACCCTTGATGCTCTTGAGTCACACTTGATCCATAAGTGTTCAAACTTTTAAATATGTTAATGATACATTTGCATTGAGGGCAATTGTTAGTCTTAGCTAAAGCTCGTTGAGGTTACCTTAGGAAGAACATGAATTACTTGGGTGTTTTTCATTGAGGGATAGGTCTCATTTTATCTGCTTGAGGACAAGCAAAGGTTTAAGTTTGGGGGAGTTGATAACTGTGAATTTTACATGTTTTATACCCTTTGATACATGAGATTTGTGTATTAATTGTTGTAAATCAATCCAAAAATGCTTACAAGTGCACTTGATTGCAGGTTTGAGCGACAAGATGATGAATATCACAAATCAGCTCAAAGAGGAGTGAAACCTGCCATGCGTCAAAAGATAACTGAAGTGGGAGTCAAAATGGCCTGTGCGGTCCGCATTGATTTGCAACGCGGCCGCACAGGAAAGTTCAGAGGCTGAGTAAAATGCAAGGCTACCCTGCGCGGTCTGGACTGATACGCCACGTGGCCACGCAAGTGTGTTTAGAGAACAATCAAAAGTGAAGAAGATCAACGCAGACCACATCCATTTCCATGCGGTCCGCACTGATGAGTGATCAGAAGCTCAGCAAATATAAGGAAAGTCCCATGCGACCTCACACCAAACCTGTGCGGTCCGCATGGGTATAATTCCATACAGTGCCGAGATGATATGATGGATACCCTCAGAGGCTTGATGATTGTTACACCTCTTTTTGTCACACGACCCTGTTACGAGGTTAAATTAAAAGAGTTTTTCCAATTAAAATGGCATTTTGAAAGGGATTATTTATTATTTAGAGTTGCCACTTGGAAGTGAGTTTTGGTATTCCAAGTCACCTTTATTTGAATCGTTTTTCAAAAGGAAGGTTTGACTCTTAATTTATAGTCTACGAAAATAGAAGACCGAGTAAGGAATTCTGTTGAGCGAGGGGAAGGTATAAGGCACCCCTCGAGTCTCGTGGTTCTAGCAAGGTTGCTTCTATTATTTAATGTAAGGCTTAAATCTATTTTTAGCTATTCTTGTATTTTATTGATTATGGCTTATTTATTACCGCTTCACTTAATTTATTATATTTTTAATAATTATTTTGACCAAAATGCGATACGCACACAAGGTACTTCCTTGAAATTAAATATTATACCAAGGTACGGAATGTACACATGGTTATAACATAATTATTTTAAATTAAAAAGGTATCACGACGCGGAATGAGCACATAATCCTTTTATTATTTAAGCGTATCGATCCAAGGTTCGGGTATGAACACATAGGCTAATAGCATATTTAGAATATTCTATTTTATTATTTATTTTATTATTATTATTTTCTAATTCTTATAATAAATCTTAAGGTTTTAAAGTAAAAAAATAACTAAGAGATGACTATTGGCCTAGAAGATAGAACCAAATTAACGAAGCTTTCTATTGATGCGTTATAATTTAAACCAAACTACATAATGTTGGATTTATTATTATTTGGAGATATTTATACAAATCAAAAAGAAATATTCAAATTCCTACCATATTTATCAATAGAACTTAATATAAAATAATAATCTTAATTAGCTATCGTATTGTTCTGTATGACTAACTTGCTGTAATTTGATATACATATCTATATGAACAACAACAAAAACAACAACTACCTAGTAAATTCCCATAAAGTGGGGTCTGGGGAGGGTAATATGTAGACAGGCCTTACCCCTACCCGAAAGGGCAGAGAGGCTGTTTCCAATCGTTCCTCGTCTCAGTGAAGGAAAGGAAAACAAAAACAAAAACAAAAACAAAAACAAAAACAAAAGAGCATTAGTAACTCCAGCAGAAATAGCGTAAATAATTATCTAAATATAAGAATCATAAATAAAATAGTATTCAATTGTATCAGACAGTAACTACCATAAATAACTACCATAAGGGAGACACAATCCAATACACAAATCATCAATGGATAGCCCTACCAAGCCTCACCAACCCCGGGTGAGTAGTACGAAAAACTCTAGGAGTCCCTATCCTATAATCCTGATACTACACCTCTAGACTTCATATCAAGAGCCATGTCCTCGGATACCCAAATTCTAGCCATGTCATGCCTAATCACCTCTCTCCAATACCTCTTAGGCCTCCCTCTGCCTTGGCGTACGCCCACCATCGCCAGCCGCTCACAACTCCTCACCGGAGAATCATGACTTCTCCTCCACACATGCCTGAACCACCTCAGCCTCGCTTCTCGCATCTTCTTATCCTCCAGGGCCACCCTTACCTTCTTTCGAATAACTTCATTCTTAATCTTATCTAACCTGGTGAGCCCGCACATCCACCAGAGCATCCTCATCTCCGCAACCTTCATTTTATGAACATGAGAGTTCTTCACTAGGCAGCACTCCGCCGTATACAACATGGCAGGTCTAACCACAGCTCTATAAAATTTCCCCTTGAGTTTATGTGGAACTTTCTTGTCATACAAGACTCATGATGCAAGCCTCCACTTTGACCACCCCGCTCCTATACGATGAGTGACGTCCCCGTCCCCCTGAATCACCGACCCAAGATATCTGACACTGTCCCTATTGCCGATGACCTGAGACCCAATCATCATGTCCATGCCTACTTCGCTTGGCTCAGCGCTAAACTTGCACTCCATGTATTCTGTCTTAGATCTGCTTATTTTGAAACCCTTAGACTCGAGAGTCTGTCTCAATACCTGTAACCTCTCAGTAACACCGACCCTCGTCTCGTCTATCAAGACTATGTCATCAACAAATAGCATACACCAAGGCATATCCCCTTGAATATGTCGGGTTAGAGCATCCATCACCAAGGAAAACAAGAGAGGGCTAAGTGCCGATCCTTGATGGAGCCCCATAACCACTGAAAAATGGTCTGAGTTGCCACCCACCGTCTTAACCCTAGTCTTAGCTCCATCGTACATGTCCTTGATTACTCTGATGTAGGCTTCCGGCACGCTCTTCGCCTCCAAGCACCTCCCTTGGGACCTTGTCATACGCCTTCTCCAAGTCGATAAGCACCATGTGCAGGTCCTTCTTCTTATCCCTGAACTGTTCCACCTCCTGACTAGGTGGATAGCATCTGTAGTGGAGCGACCTGGCATGAAACTGAACTGGTTCACAGATATATATGTCATCTCCCTCACCCTCGCCTCATTCACCCGCTCCCAAACCTTCATGGCGTGACTTATTAATTTGATATCCCTATAGTTGTTGCAGCACTGGATGTCCCCTTTGTTCTTGTACAAGGGCACCCCTGTACTCCACCTCCACTCCTCCGGCATCCTTTTGGTCCTGAAGATCGCATTGAACAACCTGGAGAGCCACTCCACTCCTGACCTACCCATGCATTTCTAGAACTCCACCGGGATCTCGTCAGGCCCGGTCGCTTGACCCCTACTCATCCTACGCAAAGCCCCCATGGCCTACTCCACCCTAATGCGCCTGCAGTACCCAAGGTCTCTATGTTGCTTTGAATGCCCCAACTCCCCTAGCTCTATGTTACTATCCCCCTCCTCGTTAAGTAAGTCTCGAAAGTACGTCTGCCACCTCTGCTTGACTTGAGACTCCCCCATCAGAACTTTACCATCCTCGCCCTTAATGCACCTAACTTTGTCAAGATCGCGCGCCTTCCGTTCCCTTGCTTTAGCTAATCGGAATAACTTACTATCCCCGCCTTTGTCCCCTAATTCCTCGTACATGCGACCAAACGCCGCATTTTTAGCTTCCGTAACTGCCAACTTTGCTTCTTTCCTCGCCACCTTGTAGATCTCCCTGTTCGCTCTCCATTCTTCCTCGCTTGTGCTCCCTGCCAACTTAGCAAACACCACCTTCTTCACCTCCACTTTTCCTTCGACTACATCGTACCACCACCAGTCACCCTGATGTCTGCCTGAATAGCCCTTGGCTACCCAGAACACATCCCGTGCTACCTCCCTAACCAAGTTCGCCGTCTCTGACCACATAGCGTCTGCTTCCCCAGAACTTCTCCAAGCTCCGCCCTCAGCTAACCTCCTCTCCAACTCCTGTGCTTTCTCCTTAGTCATAACACCCCATCTAATCCACATTTAAATTCATATATATGAACATGAATTTAATTTAACTATTAAAGAACTAAAATTTCAACAACTTAAATAATAAAGTAACACATGTTCCAACAATATTTTGTCAATCACATTTTTCTATACTAGGCAGCATGTATCCCCCAGATGCATGATTAAAATAGACCTCCAGAAAGCATATGATTCAGTCGAATGGGTATTCCTGCAGCAAGTTATGGAGTAGATTGGCTTCCCCAGCATCTTCACAAAATGGACCATGGAATGCATCTCAACAATTACCTTCTCTGTGTTAGTTAATGGTGAATCTACCATGCTTTTTGCTGCTGCCAGAGGACTGAGGCAAGGGGACCCCATCTCCCCGTTCCTATTTGCCTTGGTCATGGAGTACTTAAGCAGATCCTGCCCCTCACTAAAGGATGATCCAGCCTACAAATTCCATCCCAGATGCAGGAAACTAGACATCACACATATGTGCTTTGCTGACGACCTACTTCTATTTGCTAAAGGTGATCTCAACTCTGTCAAGGCACTGTCCAATTGCTTCACACAGTTCTCAGCAGCCTCAGGACTTCAAGCCAATCTGAACAAAAGCTCAGTCTATTTTGGAGGAGTACCAGTGCCTATACATCAACAGATTCTTGATCACATGGGCTATGAACAAGGCCAACTGCCTTTCAAGTACCTTGGAGTTCCACTGTCCACCAAGAAAATCACACTGCTGCAATGGCAACCATTAGTGGACAGAATCACAGCCAAAACCAGATCCTGGACTGCAAGGACATTGTCTTATTCTGGGAGGCTACAACTTGTACAATCTGTTATCTTTGGTGTCCAAGCTTACTGGGCACAGCTGTTTATATTGCCTGTGAAAATACTCAAAATGATTGAAGGCATCTGTAGAAGTTTCATTTGGTCCGGGATGAACACTGTAACTAAGAAAGCATACATCTCTTGGGACAAAATGTGTACCCCAAAATCAGTCGGGGGGATGAACCTCACTAACCTAAAGCTCTGGAACAAAGCTGCCATTGCAAAGATCTGCGGGGACCTAGCACATAAAAAGGACAAGCTGGGGATTAGATGGATCACTGTATACTACATCAAAGACAGACCAATAGAATTCATTCCAATTCCTGCCCAAGCTAGTTGGATGTCCAAGCTAGAGATGTTCTACAAAGGATTCATAATTGGAAGGAGCAGAAGTTCTCGACAAGACAGTTGTACCATTCACAGATGCAAACAGTGCCGAGAGTTCCATGGAAGAATTTAATCATATAGAATCAAGCTAGGCCAAAAGCAACATTCAACCTATAGCTATTCCTCCAGGATAGACTCCCAACAAAGGATAGACTACACAGCTGGTGAATGACTATTTATCAACAATGCACCTTGTGCCAAAACCACCCGGAAATAAGAGATCACTTGTTAATGAACTGCCCTGTCACTGTGGATTTATGGGAAAGAACAATGAACTGGCTGCAGGAAACCTACACACCAAGATCTGATTGGAACCAGAAATTGCAATGGTTGATTACCAAAACCAAAGGTCGAACACTCCGAGCTGCCATCTTCAAATTGGTTACAGCTGAGTTTGCATATGCTATCTGGCTGGAAAGGAATGCAAGAGTCTTCAACAAATATTCCGATGTAACACTACTTTACTAAAAGACATAATGTATAATTGTAACGTTAGAGGTACCCCAAGAATTAGACAAATATTACAACACCTTCACATATAGTAGTGCTAGATAGTTAGGAAAGTAGAAATAGTATGTATGTTAACCCTTAGACAGTCAGCTGAGTTGAAGCTCGACTGTGGTTTTGTAAAGCTACTTCATTGATGATTAATGGAAATCTTTATTATCAAAAAAAAAAAATACAGATAAAAATCCTAAGAACAATAAACAAAACTATAATGAAGCAAAAAAAAATTCTTTAGGCTCTCCTCCTAGTTCATGAATTAGTATATATATATATATATATATATATATATATATATATATATATATATATATATATATATATTTATAGCAAAATTCAGAAAAACAAATTAAAATTAAAACTTTGCGAAGACATAGATATCATATATCATATTTAAACTGTACCAAAGATTAAGTGTTACCTTTTGTAAGGTTTCACTATAAAGAATATCTACAAATTTCCGAAGTTACAATACTAACCTTTTTAGAGCCACGAACAAAGAACCGCGAATGAATCCCGAACTTTCGTTATTTTCCTTTTGTTCTTCAATGTTTTTTTTCACTCTTTCTTTTGGCTTTCTTTGCTTCTTCTTTTGGTTTTACGTTTCTTTCTTTCTTCAGTAGTTTCTTTTCTTCGTTCTCTTTTTCTTCTTTGTTCGTTCTTTCTTTTTTCTCTTCCGTTGCTTTTCAACGTTTTTTTCTTCTTTTTGTTTTGTGTTTTGTTATTTATTTTATATTTGAAATGTAGTGGTAGGTAAAAGAGTTAGAGTTAGAGTTGAAGTGGAAGAAAGAAGTTGAGAAGATCAAGGAAAGTGGTTAGGATAATTTTGTTTGAATCTTTTAAGATTTATTCCCTTTTATTATATTATTACTTATAATAATAATAATAATAATAATAATAATAATAATAATAATAATTATTATTATTATTTAAATTTTACTTATTCTTTATTAATGAAGAAATTAGAAAGTAAAATACATAGTTAAAAATATTAGTTAGATATCTTATATTTAAATATTATATACATAGGAAAATTAAATATTTCCATTGTAGTTTAAATTATACTAAAAAAATACTATAGCTTACATTTAAAATTCTAATTAGATTTTTTAAAAAATTTTCTTTTATTTAAAATTAGGAGTAAAACTTATACTATAAGAATGTGAATATATAGTTAGTATATATATATATATATATATATATATATATATATATATATATATATATATATTTAAATAAAAAACCTACTAAGAGTAATAAATTTTAAAATATTACGATTAGTCATAAAAGTAATATTTACAGTAAACTAGTGTAGAATTTGGGTGTTGTCAAAAATTAGGTGTTCACAGCATGCCCCACTTTGCTTGGAAACATGAAGAGTTTTCAGGCAAAGAAAAACAAACAAGGTGACTGATTTTTGACCTCACTATCATTTGAAAAGGAAAACAAGATAGAAGAAAAGGTGCGACCGAGCCTTGGTTTTAGGCAGCCCACATATCCCGGTAATAATGGAATCATGTCACTTGTAGTTCAAGTAGAAAGAAGAGTGATGGAGCATACTTAGGTGGAGAGTCCACTGAGGTTCCGTCGAAGTTCTGATCTGTGGTTCCCACTATTACATCAAAATGAAAAGAAGATTACATACTCTTGAAACCTAAATGTTACAAAATTCCTATCTAAATGCCAGTCTTGTCTTGATTCTTGATTTGCTTCTCCTAGTGACTTTGGATTGAAACTTGATGCTCTCGATGCAACAGACTATGAAATATGTTTTATGCTTGTTTCTTGATCCGACGATGGGAAGAAAGATCTTGACCGTATGTCTCCGCATGCGTTATGCCAAAGCTAGTTGCGGCTGGTATTGAGATCAAGCGTTGCACTTTCTCTGGAACGAACTGAAATATTATTTTTTGCACATCAAATCCATGCTTTGCTGAAAAACCTACAAGCTAACACAAACAAACAAAAAGAACAAAAATTTTCTGCCGCAGTTTGCAGTAGGAATTTTTTTTGAGTTCTTGAAAACACATTAAACTATCATTGCAGAATAAAGAATTAAAAAAGTTTTTAATAGGGAATGTTATACCCCGTGTTAAATTGAAGGAGGAAACCAAGGAATGTAGCACCCTATGTTGGAAATAAAATGAGGCTCGTGGCCTCTGAAATACTACTAGGGGATGTCGTACCCTATGTAGAAAATAATGCAGCCAGGGGATGTAGTACCCTATGTTGACAATAAAATGAGGTTCGTGGCACTCTGAAATGGTGATAGGGGATGTCGTACCCTATGTAGAAAATATTTCAGCCAGGGGATGTAGCACCCTGTGTTGGCAATAAAATGAGGCTCGTGGCACTCTGAAATGCTACTAGGGGATGTCGTACCCTATGTAGAAAATAATGCAGCCAGGGGATGTAGTACCCTATGTAGAAAATGATGCAGTCAAGGGATGTTTTACCCTGTGTTGGCAATAAAATGATATTCGTGGCACTTTGAAATGCTACTAGGGGATGTAGTACCCTATGTAGAAAATAATGCAGCCAGGGGATGCAGTATCCTGTTTTAGCAATAAGATGAGGCTCATGGAACTCTGAAATGCTACTAGGGAATGTCGTACTCTATGTAGAAAATAATGCAGCCAGGGGGATAGTACCCTATTTTGGCAATAAAATGAGGCTCGTGAAACTCCGAAATGCTACTAGGGGATGTCGTACCCTATGTAGAAAATAATGCAACCAGGGGATATGGTACCCTTTGTTGAGGATAGGGTGTCGATCACCTATAATGAAACTAAAATAACATGCTTACATGCATATTTGAAGGAGATCATGGATCTGAGAACTTCACTTGGTGGTTCGTCTTTCCACGAACTGTTTCACTAAACGAATTTGTTCATGTTCTAAACAAATAAAGATTCATTAATTTTTTAAAAAGGTGGCTAGTTTGTGGCCTTGACTTCTTGGGCGACTTGACCTTGCGTCCATTGCACTTGTTAGGACCCTATCGATGATCGTACAAATTGCCGGGAGATTCTGACTTTAATTTCTGAAGATTCTTTTTTTCCCAACATCAACACCTGACTATTTTGTGCCTATCACCATTTGTGTCTATGGTGCAAATAACTTTGTTCCCCAAAGAAACTTTTGATGATTAGCTTTTGTTGACCTTTGAAACATTGCTAAGTCCTTCAAGCCTTTTTCTTGACAAGGCATATCAAAGATGGCTTTATGGCTTTGCCCATACTATTTATGCCCCTGAAATTTTTGCTTTATATAACGAGGAAACTGTAACCAATTTTGTGGCCTTTTCTTTGCTTTGGTTTGACAAAATTAAATTGAAAGGGACTTAAAAATAATAGTACGAAAGAAGAAAATAAAAAAGAGTAGGTGAATAATAAGCATTACAACTTAATCGAGAAGCGTCCCTTTTAGGTGAAGAATACGAGAGGACTTATCCAGAGGAATATGCTGACTTCAATGAACATGACATGCACTTTGGACTGGATGCTCGATCCTCCTAAATCGTTTAATTATCAAAATTTGTTGTAAACTTCTCTTTGAAACTGAGTTCTTTAACCATTCTTGTGCTGGGATATAAAAAGACCTAAAATCGATCAACGATGCCCTTTGTGGGTTTTTACCAATTGACCTCTCTCATTTTCCTTTTTCTGTACTCACCATCACCTCATAGTGCCCGTGAGGGTTATCACCAATAAGACTCTCTCGTTTGTTTTTCTCAACTCGCCGTCGCCTTATAGTGCCCTTGAGGGTTTTCACCGATAAGACTCTCATTTGTTTTTCTCTCTTTACAATGGTTTAAGCTCCACCTGCAGTGTACTGAATTAGCATTCTCAAAAGATGATCAGAAGGTCTTAAAAGGGAAAGGTAAAAAGAACTACTCAATTGAATTACAACTTTGGAACAATTTGATGGAACAACCATCAAAAAATAAAATAAAAACATGCCCCAGCTTCTTTGAATATTGGGGAAATGTGGATTTTTGTTTGGTGTGACTGAACCTCAGAGAGATCCTACGTATCCATTCGAAATCAAGTCGAACGTAGTTCAGGATGGCATGAACTTGTTTTGATGATGACTTTTTTCTTCTTCTTTTTTAAGTACATTGGTTCCAAAAGAGGGTAAACATAAAGAAATATAAACAAGGCTTCAAAGGGCTAACTAGGGTTGACCAGCGTTTGGGTAGCGAGAATGATAGCCTTTCGTCATCCCAACCTGAGAATGCTAAGTATAAACCAAATGCCCCAATAGAAGCATGTCAGCCATAGTATCTCTTGACTGCATCTGCATTGATGGATATGTCCGTCACCTTTCCTTCTATATCTGCCAAGTGTAGAGCTCCTTTTGACAATACTTTCTTGACGAGGTAAGGACCTTGCCAATTCGGGGGGAACTTTCCTTTTGCTTCTTCCTGGTGTGGAAAGATGCGTTTCAAAACAAGCTGTCCTATCTCAAATTTTCTTGTGTGCACTTTCTTATTGTAAGCGCGTGCCATTCTTTGTTGGTATAACTGACATAAGCAAACTTTCGCCAAACGTTTTTCATCAATCAAACTCAACTGTTCCAATCGTGACTTCACGCATTCAGTGTCTTCAATCACATCTTCAATATTTATCCGGAGAGAGGGAATCTCAACTTCAACAGGTATGACCGCTTCAGTTACATAAACTAACAAGTACGGTGTTGCACCAACTGATGTATATACAGTTGTCTGGTATCAATAGAGCAAAAGGCAATTTCTCGTGCCATTTTCTAGACCCTTGGACCATCTTCCTAAGAATCTTCTTGATGTTCTTATTTGCATCTTCAACCGCTCCATTAGCTTTGGGTTGGTAAGGAGTAGAATGGCGATGCTCAATTTTAAATTGTTCACATACCTCCTTCATCAGATGACTATTCAAATTAGCAGCATTATTTGTAATAATGGTTTTTGGAATACCGAAACGACATATGATGTTGGAGTGAACGAAGTCTATTACTGCTCTCTTGGTAATTGTTTTCAATGTGACAGCCTCCACCCATTTGGTGAAGTAATCAATTGAAACCAAAATGAATCTGTGCCCATTTGAAGCTTTTGGCTCGATTGGGCCAATGGCGTCCATTGCCCAAGAAACAAAAGGCCAAGGAGCTGACATATGATACAATTCTGAAGGAGGCGAGTGAATTAAATCACTGTGAATCAGACACTGGTGGAATTTACGAACAAAACGAAAGCAATCTCTCTCCATGATAAGCCAATAATATCCTGCCCGAAGGATCTTCTTTGCTAGAACATATCCATTCACGTGCTGACCACAAACTCCCGAATGCACCTCGTTCATAATCATTTCAGCTTCTTTGGCATCCACGCATCTCAATAAATTTAAATTCGGGGTTCTTTTGTATAGGATTTTCCCACTAAAAAAGAAACCATTAGAGAGTCGCCTAATAGTTCTCTTTTGATCCCTATTAGCATGTTCCGTATATTCTCTTGTTTTCAAAAACTGTTTAATATCACGGTACCATGGTTCACCATCTAGTTCTGCTTCAATTGTATTGCAATAGCCATGTTGATCCCAGATTTGAATTTCCAATGGGTCAATATGAGCATTACTTTAATATGGAAGCATTGAGGCCAATGTGGCCAAGGCATCAACTAATTCATTGTGAAACCTGGGAATGTATTTGAACTCGATGGACTTGAATCTCTTGCTAAGATCTTTCACACATTATTTATATGGAATGAGCTTGATGTCTCGAGTCTCCCAATCACCTTGAGCCTGCCGTATAAGCAAATATGAATCTCCCATCACCAACAGTTCATGCACATTTAGCTTTATTGCCATGTTCGAACCCATGATGCAAGCTTCATATTCTGCTGTGTTGCTCGTACAGAAGAAGCGAAGTTGTGCTGTGGCAGGGTAATATTTCCCTGTAGGTGATACGAGAATTTCCCCAATGCCTACGCCTTTGATGTTGATAGCCCCATCAAAGTATAGTTTCCAAACTTGACTATCCTCTTAGACTTCTTCTTCAACTAAATTAACCTCTTCATCTGGGAAGTATGTGTTCGAAGATTCAAACTCATCATCCACCGGGTTTTCTCCCAGATGATCAGCCAAAGCTTGTGCCTTCATGGCAGTGCGAGTGACATAAACATATCAAACTCTGTGAGCGAGATTTGCCATTTTGCCAATCTGCCAGTTGGCATCGGCTTCTGAAAGGTGTACTTCAAGAGATCCATTAGGGATATGAGGTAAGTTGTATAGGCCAAAAGATAATGCCTAAGCTTCTGAGCTACCCAGGTTAAGGCACAACATGTCCTTTCTAAAAGAGTGTATTTGGCCTCATAAGTGGTAAACTTTTTCCTCAAATGATATATTGCTTGTTCTTTTTTCCTGACGCATCATGTTGACCCAGAACACAATCAAAAGAACTATCTGTTACCGACAGATATAAAAATAGAGGCCTACCGGGTTCCGGCAGGACCAAAACAGTAGGATTTGACAAAAATTTCTTGATCTTATCAAAAGCTACTTGGTACTCATCTGTCCACTTGATAGTGGCATTCTTTTTCAACAACTTGAAAATAGGCTCGCATGTGGTTGTAAGCTGTGCAATGAACCTGCTGATGTAGTTCAACCTCCCGAGCAAGCTCATGACTTCTTTTTTATTCTTCAGGGGAGGCAACTCTCGAATGGTCTTTATCTTGGAGGGATCTAATTCAATGCCTCTTCGACTAACTATAAAACCGAAAAGCTTCCCAGGAGGAACTCCAAATGTACATTGGCTGGATTGAGTTTGATATTGCACTTTCGTAGCCTTTCAGATAACTTTTTGAAGTCTTGCACGTTATCATCTTGTGTTCTAGACTTAATGATCACATCATCACCATGCACATTTGACCATAAGATACAAAGCTTTATTGTGCCCAACCCCTTCCTTAGGCAAATCATCATCGCTGAAAGAAATTTCGTTCACCTCAAAGAATCTTTCAACCATTTTTTCTAGCTGATTCACCGTTGTCTTTTCTGAGACATATGCCTTGTTCAAAGTTATGATCAACACACGTCAATGTTCTTTCGAGTGAAAAAGTAGAGATAACAAAGATATATGAGCAGGGGTTTTCCTTAGTTGATCAATGATTGAGTAGTCTTGTATTTTCATCTTCTTAAGGAATTCCCCCACTTCTTTTTCTGAAACAGTTTCTTTCACTGGAAAGTGATTTTCCCTGGCTTGCTTAGCTTTTCTCAATTCCTCTGGAAAATAGCACCTTCCAGAGCAGGCCAAGCCTCCCATTTCATCTATTTATTCCGTTATCTATTTTTCTTTGTATGCCACGACAATCTTGTTATAGTTCCAGGGAATAGCTTTTCGCTTCGAAGTTATGCAATAGGTCGGATCACAACTGGCTCTGTTATATTTCTCAAAGCATTATTCGAAACAATCTTTTGAATGCCCCCAGGGATATAAAGTTTTGGCCCGCCCAATTGAACCTCAATCTTTTTTTTTGCTTCCAGGTATATAGAGAATCATTTTTTCTGAACCTGCCAAGTTTGAACTAGAACTCGCACCTTTCACAATCAGTGGTGCCAATTGCGCAGGCTTACTATCACTTTTGGCTTCAGCCCTATGGTTCCAACAATCATCTCCGTATTTCCAGATTTCTTGTTGTCACGATCATCACAAATCATCCCAATAAAATGTGTATTATCATGAGCTGGGAGAGGATTGTTTGTGATATTAAGAGTATCTTCATTGTTTGTCACCATAATTGCCTTTGCTTCAATCAAATTTTCCATGACTTTCTTTAATGCCCAACAATTTTTGGTACTATGACCTTGGGTGTTAGAATGATACTCACATCTCGCATTTGAGTCAAAAACTTTTGAATTTGGATTCACATAATGTGGCATGATAGGTTCAATCAATTTCAACTGCATTAACTTGTGAAATAAGCTTGTGTATGATTCTCCAATTAGGGTGAACTCTTTCTTTGGCTCCTGTTCTCTCACATATTCCTGTCTGGGACGAGGATTATATGGTGCCTGAAAATTTTACTGAAGTTGACGGGAGCCTTGTGGAACTGATGCTCGCCATTGTTGGTGACTGGGAGGCGTAGCATAAGCCTGAGCATTATACACTGTGTATTGTTGTGAGGGAAATGAGTATCGGGGAACCTAAAATGTTAAGGAGAGTTGGATTTTCCTTGTTAGAATTGCCCGTATGAAAGAACTATTCCTCTTTGAACTCCCCCGAATCCAGACGCCATCATGGATCCTTCCTACTTCTTTTTACGATTTCTGAAACTGCCTGACCCGATTTGAATTGTTGCGTGGTCGCCTTAAGGGCTGCCCGAGTCACCATTTTTCCCACTTCATGCCATTCTCAACTATTTCCCCAATCTTGATCACCTTGGCAAAAGGCTTACCAATGGCGTCCAACATATAATGGAGGTAATCAGGATCCCGAGCTTGGAGAAAGTAGTCACTCTTTTCTGCCTCTTTCATTGGTGGTTTGACCCTAGCAGCCTGCTTTCTCCACTTGATTTCATATTCTCTGAAGCTTTCTGTAGATTTCTTCTTTATGTTGACGAAGAGGAACGGTCTGGCACTATATCAATATTCTACTGTAATTGTTGGACAAAAGCTTGAGCCATGTCGTTCCAAACATGCCAGAGAGATCTGTCTTGATCTATGAACCACTCTGAAGCAATTCCTGTCAAATTTTCACCAAAATAAGCCATGAATAATTCTTCTTTGCCCGCTGCTCCCCTCAATTGGTTGCAATATCTCTTGAAGTGGGCCACATGATCATCATGACCATCGTACATGTCAAACTTAGGGGTCTTGAATCCAGGTGGAAAATGAACACCCGGAAACATGCATAAATTATTAAACGAAACACTCTTGTGGCCTCCCAAACCCTGTATATTTCTCATGGTTTTGTTCCAAACTCTTCATTTTCTGGCCATTTCCTCTTGTTCCATATTCTTGGTGGGCTTTTCGACCTCGATTGGGAACATGTTCTGAGGAGTATGCTTGTATGAATCTGGAACCTTGAAAATCAGTTCTGGAGAGTAATGTTGGGTATCATGAGCATTCAATAGTGGATCATTGTTGAGCTTTTGAGCAAGAGCCGGTTGAGGAATGGGTACAGTATGTAGGTCATTTCTGAAGTGTGCGGCTGGAGGACGTGGAATGGAGGTACTAGGGATAGTGGGGAGGTTAATGCTCGGACTGACTCGAGTTTGGTACTTTTCCCATTTTACTTTTTTATTTTGACCTTGTGTTGTAAGGGTGAGTCACCAGTTTAAACCACAAACTAACCACCTCTGTTTAACCTTATCTTTTTAGAAATAACAAACAACAAATGAGTTAGAGTCAGTCATTTTCAGATATTAATCACACATCGTATGCCATGCACCTAATGCCCTTTTCATTTCTAAAATGATTTTGGAAGGCTTCATGCTTCATCCCGGCTTGTTGGATTATTTTCTTTTGAACTTCCTGCTTTTTTAAAAAAAAAATTTTATCATCATTTTTTTTCCAGATTAGTATAGCTGTGATCGCATCGGATGGGGAGTGCCTATGTATCATGACGCCGCATGAATCAGACTACCACGTAGTTCAAGAGAAATAATAACAATTCTAATGATTTCTTATTTTTTTCTTCTTTTATTATAAATAAAATAAACTAAAATATTTTTCAATTATATTTTATGAGAGAAAAGGAAATATATACAAACGGACTCTACTGACTCTAAAGACATAAACATGTTTGGAATAAAATAAACTTTGATAATAATAATTTAAAAAGATATCCAAAAAAATAATAATAAAAACCAAACTGTGGGACTAAAAAAATTAAATTAGTAATAGTCATAAAAAAACACAAAAGGCCCAAATAATTTTTTTTTGTAAAAAAAACTAGAAAAAATAAAAAATGACCTCCCATTTCGCATTTTCGATGTAGGTGTCAAGGCTATTTGGACAAAAGATCGAATGCAAGGGCAAAACTGGTTAAAAATGCAATTAGAATGAGAGAAAAGAAAATATATACAACGGACTCTACGGACTCTAGAGACATAAACATGTCTGGAATAAAATAAATTTTGATAATAATAATTAAAGAAATCTCCAAAAAAAAAAAAAACCAAACTGTGGGACTAAAAAAATTAAATTAGTAATAGTCACTAAAAAACACAAAAGGCCCAAATAATTTTTTTTTGTTTTGTAAAAAAAAACTAATAAAAAATAAAACTGGCCTCTCGCATTGTCGATGCAGGTTTCAATGCTATTTCGACAAAAAGACCGGATGCAAGGGCAAAGCTGGTTAAAACTTGACAAAGAGACTATATTATCATTATTTTAAAAAAATAAAAAATAATAACTAATAATTCATAAAAACTGTTATAAATACACTTCTATTTAAGGTGAATGTCTTTAATTAGAGAGATTCTAGAGTTCTATTCTTGGTAGATAAATCATCCTCCTCCCTATAAATAGAGGTGCCCTCTATCATTGTAAATCACTCCTAACATTCTCTAAGTATCAATAAGAAGAACTCTCTCTACTCTTCTCTCTATTTGCTCTTGTTCTTGAGTTATTGTTCTTGTCTTTTATATTATTTCATAATACGTTATCAGCACGAGACTCTACCGTATCAAGAACCATTCTCGAAAAATCTAAGGTATTTCCCTCTTCCTAATTTAATTTTCGATTATGTCTGACATTACGAAAAGAAAGTTCGTTGCCCTTGAAATTTTGGGCAAGAACTATATGACATGGGTGTTGGATGCTGAAATCCACTTAGATGCTATGGGTCTCGGAGACACCATCAAAGATAGAGAAAAAGCATCCACCCAAGACTGTGCGAAGGCCTTGATTTTCTTGCGCCATCACCTTGATGAAGGTTTGAAGATTGAATATCTCACCGTCAAGGATCCACTCATCTTGTGGAACGGCTTAAAGGAGAGATATGACAACCTGAAGTTGGTCACTCTGCCACAAGCACGATATGATTGGGCTCATCTGAGGCTCCAGGACTTTAAGTCAGTTTCTGAATATAATTCTGCAATGTTCAGAATTACTTCTAAATTGAAGCTATGCGGGGATAATATCTCCGATTATGATATGCTTGAGAAAACGTTTACAACGTTTCATGCCTCCAATATGGTACTGCAACAACAGTACAGAGAGAAAGGCTTTACAAAGTACTCTGAACTGATTTCTCTTCTACTAGTGGCTGAGCGAAATAATGACCTGCTCATGAGAAATCATGAAAATCGACCCACTGGGTCTACACCACTGCATGAAGCAGATAAGGTGCACTCTCATTATGCCAAACATGAAAAGGACCATGGTCATGGTTGTAAACGGGGTCATAGCCAGGGACGTAGACAAGGAAGAAATTCCAATGAAGTCCGTCAACCCCCAAGGAGAGATAACCGCCGAAAGCAGAAACGGGGTCATGAAGATCCTAAGGCAAATGGTTCAGAAACTATATGTTATCGTTGCGGTGGGAAAGGGCACTGGTCAAAGACTTGCCGTATACCAAGACACTTGGTTGACCTTTATCAAGCATCTCGAAAGAGAAAAGGCCCTGAAACAAATTTTGTCTATGACGACAATGAGGACATCACCCACCTGGATGTGGCAGACTTCTTTGAGCAACCCGAGGGGAAAATAGACCACCTAATTGGCGATGGGTCCGTGATGAAAGAAGATGGAGTTATTTGATTTTGTTCTACTTATTTGTATTAGTTAGTGAATAAACTAATAGTCATAAGTATTAGCTCGTATTAGTTAGTACATGATGCAATGTTAGCAGTAGTTCTTTAGAATATCTTCAATATGCTCAAATATCAATAAAATTTTTATTTTCCAGTAGGGGTAATCGACTAGCCTGAAAAACTAGTCGATTATCTACTATTTTCGCATTAAAGCTGAAAAATAATTGATCAACAATCGATTGTCTTTGTCAAACAATCGATTGTCGTTGAGACAGTGTAATCTGGAATTTTTCAAAAATCATCCACAATCGATTGTCTTTGTCTAACAATCAATTGTCGTTAAGACAGTGTAATCTGGAATGTTTCAAAAATCATCCACAATCGATTGTCTATGCATAACAATCGATTGTCTTAAAACAGTGTGTTCTGGAATTTTTCAAAATAGCCAACAATCGATTGTCTATACTTAACAATCGATTGTCTTAAAACAGTGTGCTCTGGAATTTTTCAAAATAGCCAACAATCGATTGTCTATGCATAACAATCGATTGTCTTAAGACAGTGTGATCCGAAGTTTTTCAAAATAGCAAATAATCGATTGTTTGTGTTTAACAATCGATTGTCAATGTTCAACAATCGATTGTTTGTGTTTAACAATCGATTGTTTGAAGAAAATGTTTAAACTGAAATTTTCAAACTGCAAAGTAATCAATTATGGATAACATATCTGATTTTGTTAGTCAACTGTTAGCAGCAGATTTTGAAAATATTATGTGACACAAACGAATTGAACTTGTTTATTCTTATATTCGTATATCTCTTTTGTATGTCAAACTATGGGATAGCAAATATGGATATCTCACAAAGCGAACTTGGATCAACATCCAACTGTAAAAGTATTTGCCTAGTTGATTCATGTACTACACATACAATACTCAAAGAAAGGAAATATTTCTCTCAACTATATATGTGTAAGGCAAACGTTACTACAATCTCTGGAAGTAGTAAATTGATTGAAGGCTCCGGAAGAGCAATTGTAACTCTGCCCAAAGGCACGACGTTAATCATAGAGAATGCAATGTTCTCCTCCAAGTCTAAGAGAAACTTGTTGAGTTTTAAAGATGTACGCTGGAATGGCTATCATATTGAGACAATGGATGAAGATAATCTTGAATATCTCGTCATCACAAAGAATGTCTCCGGCCAAAAGAGGGTTATTGAGAAATTCCTGTCTTTATCTTGTGGCCGGTATTGGACAAGAATTAGTGCAATTGAGGCACATTCAACAGTAAACCAAAGGGTTACTGATTCCAATACCTTTGTACTTTGGCATGATCGATTGGGACACCCAGGATCGTTCATGATGAGACGGATTATAGAAAGCTCATATGGGCATCCGTTAAAGAATTTCAAAATTCTTTCGAATAATGAATATCCTTGCACTTCGTGTTATCAAGGCAAGTTGATTATCAGGCCATCACCAACAAAGGTTGGGACTGAGTCACCCACGTTTCTGGAACGCATACAAGGGGACATTTGTGTACCTATTCACCCACCTAGTGGGTCGTTTAGGTATTTCATGGTCTTGATAGACGCATCCTGTAGATGGTCTCATGTGTGCCTGTTGTCATCACGCAACCTTGCGTTTGCGAAATTAATGGCACAAATAATTCGACTACGAGCACAATTTCCAGATAATCCAATCAAGTCCATTAGACTGGATAATGCTGCTGAGTTTACATCCCAAGCATTTAATGATTATTGCTTATCAATCGGGATAAAAGTTGAACATTCTGTAGCTCATGTTCACACTCAAAACGGTCTTGCAGAATCGTTAATTAAACGTGCAGTTGATTGCAAGGCCATTACTTATGAGAACGAGGCTGCCCACTTCGGTATGGGGTCACGCCATCTTACATGCAGCAATGCTAATTCGTCTCAGACCGACGAATTACCACAAGTATTCCCCGTTGCAATTGGTTTTGGTTCATGAACCCAATATATCCCATTTAAGAATTTTTGGATGCGCAGTATATGTGCCTATAGCACCGCCATCCTGCACCAAAATGGGTCCGCAAAGAAGGTTAGGAATATATGTTGGGTTTGAATCGCCCTCCATCATTCGCTACCTCGAAACATTGACAGGCGACTTGTTTACTGCACGATTTGCAGACTGTCGATTTGATGAGACACTTTTCCCAAAATTAGGGGGAGAAGTTGGTGAAACCAAACGGGAAATTTTGTGGAAAAATGCATCATTATCTCATCTTGATCCACATACCTCTATTTGTGAAAGAGAGGTACAAAAGATTATCCATTTGCAAAGAATAGCAAATCAAATGCCTGACGCATTTACGGACTTGAAAAGGATAACGAAATCCCACATTCCCGCGGAAAATGTTCCAATCCGTATTGATGTCCCTGTTGGACAATCATCTAGTGTCATATCCAATGAGTCGAATGCACTCCTGAAGCATGGTAGACCATTAGGTTCCAAAGATCGAAATCCTAGAAAGAGGAAAAAGAACGATCAAAATGACACCACGAAAGAATCTCATGATTTAACAAATTCTGAGATTCATGAAGAATCCATTGAGCCCGAGAATCTGGAAAATAGGGAACTATCCCTAAATCCAATTAATATTGAGGCAAATATTAATCGAGTGGATATTGTGGTGGATATTGCCTTTGCTTATAATGTAGCATCTAGCATTATGCAAGAATGTGATGATCTCGAACCTCAATCTGTTGAAGAATGTCGAAAAAGACAGGATTGGCCAAAGTGGCAAGAAGCAATTCAATCAGAATTGAATTCGCTGGCAAAACGTGAAGTTTTTGGCCCTATAGTTGAAACACCTAATGGTGTTAAGCCTGTCGGCTATAAATGCGTATTTGTACGCAAAAAAAATGAGAAAAACGAGGTACAAAGATATAAGGCACGCCTTGTTGCACAAGGTTTTTCTCAAAGGCCTGGTGTCGATTATGAAGAGACATATTCGCCTGTAATGGATGCGATAACCTTTCGTTATCTCATAAGTTTTGCTGTCCATGAAAAGCTTGACATGCACTTAATGGATGTAGTTACTGCCTATCTTTATGGCTCACTTGACAATGAGATATACATGAAAATTCCCGATGGACTCAAGGTGCCAAACGCGCACAATTCAAAATCTCGGGAAATGTTCTCAATTAAATTGCAAAGATCCTTGTATGGTCTAAAGCAATCTGGACGAATGTGGTATAATCGTCTTAGTGAGTACTTGTTAAAAGAAGGCTATATAAATGACGCCATTTGCCCGTGTGTTTTTATAAAGAAAACAACATCGGAATTTGTTGTACTTGCCGTATATGTTGATGACATAAACCTTATTGGAACCCCTATAGAACTCCAAAAGGCAATTGATTATCTAAAGGATGAATTCGAGATGAAAGATCTCGGAAAGACTAAACTATGTCTTGGTTTGCAAATTGAATATTTGGCAAACGGAATTTTTGTTCATCAATCTACCTATACAGAAAAGGTATTGAAACGGTTTTACATGGATGAAGCACATCCTTTAAGTACACCGATGGTTGTTCGATCACTTGATGTGAACAAAGATCCATTCCGACCACAAGAAAGGAATGAAGAGCTACATGGTCCTGAAGTACCATATCTTATCGCAATTGGCGCACTAATGTATCTTGCAAATACTACAAGACCTGACATATCCTTTTCAGTTAATGTCTTAGCAAGATTTAGCTCGGCTCCTACGAGGAGACATTGGAATGGGATCAAACACATATTGCGGTACCTAAAGGGAACTACCGATATGGGCTTATTTTATGGCAAGAATTGCAGCCCGGATCTTGTTGGTTATGCTGATGCTGGATATTTGTCCGAACCACACAAGGCTCGATCTCAAACGGGTTATGTGTTTACCTGTGGAGAAACCGCCATATCTTGGCGATCGACTAAGCAATCAATTGTGGCTACTTCATCTAATCATGCCGAGATAATTGCTATTCATGAAGCAAGTCGAGAGTGTGTGTGGTTAAGGTCGATAATACATCATATCCAAGACAAATGTGGTTTGAAGTGTGATAAACTACCCACAACTTTGTATGAAGACAATGCAGCATGTATAGCTCAATTGAAGGGAGGATTCATAAAAGGAGATAGAACGAAGCATATTTCACCAAAGTTATTCTTCACACATGATCTTCAAAAAAATGGTGATATCAATGTTCAACAGATTCGTTCAAGCGACAATATGGCTGATTTGTTCACAAAATCTCTACCAAAGTCAACCTTCAAGAAGCTAGTTCACAAGATCGGGATGCGAAGACTTAAGGACATAAATTGATGTTCTTATCAGGGGGAGTTAAGGCGCGTTGCACTCTTTTTCCCTTACAAGGTTTTGTCCCACCGGGTTTTCCTTGCAAGGTTTTTAACGAGGCAACAAAATGGGTACTCTTTTTCCCTTACAAGGTTTACTCCTTTTTTATGTTTATTTGAAATGGGGTTGAACGTGATAAAGGATGCCTACGTATCTCACATCCGGTGAGAATCAAACCCGTATATTTCGGTAACTAAAAAAGAAAACTATTTTGAAAATTGTTAGTTCATATACCAAAACCTTTCAAAATTTTATTTTAAAAAAATGGTATTTTATGAAAACTTGGAAATTTGCTCTTTATTTATCCTTGTTTAATTCTATCCTAAAGCCGGTCAACATTTGAGTGAAGCCTACCAAATAACATTACACATAACACATAAATATGAACATGTTGGTCTGAAAAATTCGTATCTGTCCTAGACGGGCCCCTGTGCCGAGCCCCCTAAGTTTAATGCACATGATGCAAATAAAGTGTAACTTACTAGGGATATTCATTGCTTGTGGCTTGTTGTTCTAAGTTTTCAAATTGTAAAGGAGATGGTATCTAGACCTGGCTTACCCGGGTGGACAACCCGAGCCGAGGAGCGTCAAGCGTCACCAGTAGTAGAACAACACTGGTGTCACGATACGGATTTACCTACAATCGGGAGTCGTGATGGCGCCTACTATCGAAGATAGGCAATCCAACCCTTATAACCATTTCCAATAAATTTAAGTCTAAAATATGTTAATTGCCAAAATAATTAATTAAACATGCGGAAGACGTTAAATATCAGTAACGAAAATCAACATGCGAAAATCTAACACCCAATCTCTACCTAGTATCTGGTGTCACTGCTCACAGACTACTAATAGAGTACTAAAAATAATAGTCCGAACTAAATTACATAACATGTCTGTTCAGTACAATTAAACAAATTGAAAGAAGTAGATAAAGGTGTCTCGGGGCTCACGAATGCCAACGAACTACCTCAAGCCTCTGCACCGAAGGATCATTCCCGGTCTAAAGCTACGGTCCGTATCCTGAGTCCTGACCTGTGCACAAAAAGGAACAGAAGCGTCATATCAGTACAACCGACCCCATATGCTGGTAAGTGCCCGGCCTAACCTCGGCGAGGTAGTGACGAGGCTAAACCACAGCTATTACAACCAACCTATACAGATATATGTAATAACAGGAAGAAAACAAGAATTTAAGCAAGTAAGAGGGGAAGGGGACATGCTGGGGGAATAACAGTTCAATTATAACTTCAACAATCAAGAGATGAAACTGATTGAATGATAATTAAGCAAGAAAGCCAATGAATCAACGGCTGCACGGCATCTTACTCTTATTCCTTACCAAAATAGTCAAACATAATGCACGGCATCACCCTTCGTGCTTTTACTCTCATTTCTCACCAATAATATCAAATACAAGGCACGACATCACCCGTCGTGCTTTTACCCTCGATAAATAGTGCACGACATCACCCTTCATGCTTTTACTCTCATTAGACAGGGCACGCCATCACCCTTCGTGCTTTGACTCTCTCTTACTCTCCCAATCAATGGTCACAGCCAAACGGGAACAAGGAAATATGTACATATATATATATATATATATCAAGGCAAAATGTCTCGGCAAGGGAAAACAGTACAACAAGTGATCTCGGCAAGAGAAATACGACTCAACAATATGTCCCGGCAAGGGAATACAACTCAACAAATGGTCCCAGCAAGGAAAAGTACCAAAAATTCCTTCTTAGTTCATTTAATTCTCAGCTTTCACTTCATACTGCTTGAAATAAATATTTATCACAATTGTTCACTTGCTTCACAATTTAATAGAAAATATGACATTACGGTAATGCTTGACTCGGGCGCATAGGTAACAGTCACCATACCTATACACTGACCCACATAGCATATGACAAATAACAACCTAATCCTATTCCCTGAAGCCAAAGTTAGATCAAACACTTACCTTAAAGCTGAAAATAGCAACTCAAAGTTCAAAAATCGCCTTTCCTCTAGAATTCGACTCCGAACCAACGATATCTAACATAATTATATTCGATATTATCAATAAGAATCCAAAAACACAATCCCATAGCCTAGAAATGCATTTTCTAGCTTACTTCCAAAAATACAAAAATCTGACACAGGGGCCACGTGGTCTAAACTTGAGGCTCGGACCAAAATCCAATCCCCCATAACCCCACGAGTTTAAATATATGGTAGATTTTAAATTAAACCTCAGATTGAGGTTCAAATACCCAAAATCCCATAAACCCTAACTAAACCCAAAACTGCCTAATTCTTCTTGATTTCATGTTTTAGGGCTAGGAATTTAATGAAGGAATATTGATTAGATGAAGTAGGAATCACTTATCCAAAGAGTGATGATGAATTTCGTCAATGGAGGTTTTTAGAATCGCTGAACGCTTTTAGCCTATACGATCGCAGGGCGGCAGATGCGATCGCATAAAGGACTGGTGAGATTGGCTTATACGATCGCAGGATAAGTATCGCGATCGCGTAGAAGAGAGGAGATTTAGAACTTAGGTGGGGTCTAACGCTATGCGATCGCGTTCAAAGGTATGTGATCACATGCTGACTTATGCGATCGAGTATGAAATAGTGCAACCTCATTGAGCAAAAATGGGATGGCTACAAAAGAACTCTACGCGATCGCATACCAACCTATGCGATCGCATAGAAGAAAAGGTCTGTCCAGAAAGTGCAGCAAAATCTGCTAAGTTTCAAAACCCAAAACACCCCGAACCACCCTCGAAAACACTCCCCAGGCCTCGAGGCTCCCAACCAAACACACACACTAACTCAATATCATCCTACAAACTTGCTCGAGCGATCAAATCGCCAAAAAACAATCAAACTCACAAAATCAACCCCCAAAACACATGATTTTCTTTTCTAATTCAAAACTTTCAAACCTTACACTTTTAGTCCGAAACACGTCAAACAACGTCCGTTTTCAACCAAATTTCACAGATAGTGCTTAACCCCTATTTAAGACTTGTACCAGGTGTTGGAACCAAAATACGAGCCCGATACCATTATTTTTTATCAAATTTCCGTTTTAATTTTTCCTTAAGCATATTCATAAAATAATTTCATAGAAAAGCTCTGAACTCGGGCTAGGGACCCCGGATTTCGATACCAGGAATACGCCCTGGTCCCAAATATCATAACGGACCCTCCTAGACCGTCATATCACGGGTCCGGGTCCGTTTACCCAAAATGTTGATCAAAGTCAACTATAGTAATATTAGTACCAAAATTCATAGTTTTTAACATAGAATTCAAATATTTTCACATAAAAATGTTCCGGCTTCGAGCCAAGACTGCGCACGAAAATTGAGGCAATCCAATAAGGGGTTTCCAAGGCCTCAGAAGTGCATGGAAAGGGATAATCATAGCGATGACCCTTTGGGTCGTCACATCCTCCACCTCTAAAACACTCGTTCATCCTCGAAAGGACAGAAGAAAAAAAGCACCTGAGTCGGGGAATAGATGGGGATAACGGCTCCGCATATCAGACTCGGACTCCCAGGTTGATGCCTCAGGAGGCTGACCTCTCCAGTGAACACGCACTGAAGGAAAATTCTGCGACCTCTACCGTCAAACCTGCCAGTCTAATATAGCCACCGGCTCCTCCTCATATGACATATCCTCGTCCAATTGGACAACGCTGAAATCTAACACGTGGGTGGGATCACCGTGATACTTCTGAAGCATGGATACATGAAAAAATGGATGCACGACTGACAAGCTAGGTGGCAGCGCAACTCTATAAGTCACATTCCCCACACGGTTCAGAATCTCAAATGGGCCAATATACCTAGGGTTAAGCGTGCCCTTCTTCCCGAACCTCATCACGCACTTCATAGGTGATATACGGAGCAGTACTCGCTCACCAACCATGAAAGAAACATCCCTGGCTTTACGATCTGCAACACTCTTCTGCCTGGACTGAGCAGACCGAAGTCTGTCCTGAATGATCTTGACCTTATCCAAGGCCTCATGTAGCAAATCTGTACCCAATAACTGAGCCTCTCCTGGCTCAAGCCATGTGACTGGGTACCGACACTGCCTACCATACAACGCCTCATACGGGGCCATCTAAATACTAGACTGGTAAGTGTTGTTGTAGGCAAACTCCGATAAAGGCAAGAACTGGTCCCACGAGCCTCCAAAATCAATAACGCAAGCTCGGAGCATATCCTCAAGAATCTGAATGGTCCTCTCGGACTTACCGTCCGTCTGGGGGTGAAATGATATACTCAACTAGACCTGGGTACCCAACTCATGCTGCACCGATCTCCAGAAATGCGAGGTAAAATGCGAAACCCGTTCCGAAATAATAAATATGGGTACCCCATGAAGGCGAACCATCTCCCTGATATAAATCTCTGCATACCTCTCGGATGAATAGGTAGTGACAACTGGGGTGAAATGCACTAACTTAGTTAGCCTATCAATAATAACCCATATAACATCAAACTTCTTCTGAGTCATCGGAAGGCCCGTAACAAAATCCATAGTGATCCTCTCCCACTTCCACTCGAGAAACTCAATCCTCTGAAATAATCTGCCGGGCCTCTGAAGCTCGTACTTCACCTGCTGACAATTTAATCAACGAGCCACATAAGCAACAATGTCTTTCTTCATTGTACACCACCAATAATGCTGTCTCAAATCCTGATACTTCTTCGCGGGGCCCAGATGAATAGAATACTGAGAACTGTGGGCCTCCGCTAAGACCGACTCTCGAATACCATCAACATTGGGCACACAAACTCGCCCCTGCAACCTCAATATGCCATTATATCCCAGAGTCATCTCCTTGCACCTCCCCTCTGCATCGTGTCTCTCAGGACACACAAATGAGGATCATCAAACTGCCGCTCCTGGATACGCTCCATCAATGACGAATGAGCAACCGTGCAAGCTAACACTCTGCTGGGTTCAGAAATATCCAATCTCACAGATCTATTGGCCAAGGCCTGAACATCCAAGGCAAGCGGTTTCTGGCTGACCGGAATATATGCAAGACTACCCATGCTGGAGGACTTTCTACTCAATGCATCAGCCACCACATTGGCCTTCCCTGGGTGGTATAAAATAGAAAAATTATAATCTTTCTACAACTCCAACAACCTATGCTGTCTCAAATTCAACTCTTTCTACTTAAACAATTACTGAAGGCTCTTGTGATCTGTGTACACCTCACACGTCACACCATACAAATAATGCCTCCAGATCTTAGAGGCTTGAACAAGGGCTGCCAACTTTAAGTCATGAACTGGATAATTCTTCTTGTGGATCTCCAACTGCCTCGAAGCATATGCTATAACCTTGCCGTTCTGCATCAACATTGCGCTAAGCCCGATGCGGGAAGCATCACAATATACAGTATAAGGCCCAGATCCCGTAGGTAAAACCAATACCGGTGTCGTAGTTAGAGTTGTCTTGAGCTTCTGGGAGCTCGCCTCACACTCATCTGACCACCTGAACTGGGCACCCTTCTGATTCAAACAAACGTCAATCCTCGGCAGTGGATACTTGTTCTTTACCATCACCTTGTTCGACTGCCGGTAATCAATGCACATGCTCATCGACCCATCCTTTTTCTTCACAAACAACACTGGCGCACCCTAAGGTGATACACTGGGTCTAATGAAACCCTTATCAAGCAAATCTTGAAGCTGTTCTTTCAACTCTTTCAACTCTGGCGGGGCCATACGATATGGCGGAATAGAAATAAGCTGAGTTCCAGGAGCCAAATCAATATAGAAGTCAATATCCCTGTCGGGCGGCATACCTGGCAGGTCTGAGGGAAAAACCTCGGGGAGTTCCCAAACAATAGGGAGAGAGTCGATAGATGGGACCTCTGGTCTGGAATCGCGAACATATGCTAAATATGCTAAACACACCTTCTCGACCATACGTCGAGCCTTGACATACGAAATAACACTATGGCTGGCATGACCTGGGGTCCTCTCCACTCAAGTCAGGGCAAGTCTGGCAAGGCCAAAGTCACGGTCATGGCGTGTCAATTTAAGATAGCATGATACAGGGACAACACTTCCATCCCCAAAATGAAATCGAAGTCCAGCATGTCTAGGAGCAATAAATCGACACGGGTCTCAAGACCCTCAAATACCACTATACAAGAACGATGCACTCGGTCGACCACTATAGAATCACCTACCGGTGTGGACACATATACATGAATACCCAGAGCCTCACTAGGCATAATCAAATAGGGTGCAAAATACGATGACACATAAGAATAAGTACATCCCGGATCAAATAATATCGAAGCACCCCTGTCACACACCAGTATAGTACATGTAATCACAACATATGATCACTCGGCCTCCGGCGTGGCTGGCAATGCATAACAACGGGGTTGAACCCCACTTCCCTGAATTGCATCTCTGGGATGATTTGCTGCGGGCTGACCGCTATCTCTGGCTGTCCGGGCTCCACCTCTACGGTCTATCCCTACACCTTTGTGATCCCTACCCTGTTAGGATTTATGCCCGTCACTAGAGGGGGGGGTGAATAGTGCGGCACAAGAATATTGATAAATATTGCGGAATTAAAATTGCAGGAGTAAAATAAATGCGGTAATTAAAAGATTAATTAAAGGACACACCGAATTTATACTGGTTCACCACAACGTGTGGTTAGTCCAGTCCCCGAGAGACTCTCTCGAGTTTTCACTAACTCCGTTAAGCTTACGGGTGCCTAACAAACCGTTACACTTGCTCGTAGATGTACACTCCAAAAGACTTCAACTTGCTCGAGGATACCTCACCTCAAGACTTCACCTTGCTCGTGGATACCGCGCCACAAGACTTCACACACTAAGATTGAGGGTACTTAGCAAACCCGACAATCAACGAGAAGATATGGTCTTCTCAAACACCTTTCTCTTTTACAGCAAGAACTCTCTAATAAGAGTAGATAAAGAGATACAATATTAGCTCTATGAACAACTCAAAGTTGTCTCTCAAATGACTCAACAAAAGCTCTAAAATGATGCACAAATAATATCAATATGTTTATGAATAATGAGAGGTGTTGTGTGTATAAAATCAGCTCAAAAGACCTCTATTTATAGGTGGTAGAAGTGTTATGTCCGTTGCTTAATTGACAATCAATAATGCTGATTTTATGCAAGGATAATCGATTACAGGATTTTCATAATCGATTATCCTCTTACCGTTACAAAATCGGAAGCTGATTTTGTGCTAGCATAATCGATTATTTGATTTGCATAATCGATTATCTGCCTATCATTCAAAAACGTTAGCAACGGATACAAGATAATCGATTATCATCCTACTCTGCGGAAATTTCCAATAAATGGAATTTCCCAGAATAATCGATTATCACTTTTGCATAATCGATTATTCTGTTATGCTGTCCAGAATTGAAAACTTACTTCAAAACCATTTTGGTTAAAATGAAAATGTTAAACTCATTTTGTTTGAAGTATTTGAAATATGTTTATGATAAATATGATTTGATAAAATGATTTTATGCATATTTATAATGACCTATGTTGAGCCAAAAGACGAGATAACTTAAACGTTGCTCTTACATTGGTTCTACCTAACGACCTACGCCTTGGGTCTTCGGTCTTGAAATTTTGAGCTCGTCTTGGCTTTTCCATTGCAATTCATTCATCAATATGCTTCTCGGCATTCAATCTTGATTGTTTGTCATATAATAATGTTGTTTGACACTTGCCTTCATTGTTTGTCATTCATCAAAACCTATACCTGAAAATCATGCTAATACAACCGAAGCACGCATATCATGGATAGAATGATTTTCTACATACCCCGATCTAGCTGGCTGGGCGGCCTGTGGATCACCTGCTACCTGAATCGTAAGGCGAGGACCCTGCTGCTGAGAACTACTCGAGGATCGAGGGAAAAATCTGACAACATGACATGTGTCACCACAACCATAACATGCCCTCGGTGGGAGTCTTCTGGCCCTGTCGACTGGTATCACCTCCCCTGAAGCTCTGAAGTGGAGGTGCACTGAAAGAATGCTGATCTGAATAATACTGCTGGTGGCCACCACCGCCTGGCGTACCATGAGAAACCTGAAATGCCGACTGGGAAGGTCTCGGGGGATGGCCTATGTCATGGAAATCCCTACCTTCAAATGAGGTGCTCCTAAATCTGCCGAATGTCGAGGCCTCTTGTCTGAACCCTGACCACCTCCTCGAGCCAAAGCCATCTCTACTCGGTGGGCCGCATTGGCCGCCTCTTGAAAAGTAACGTCACTGCCAACTCCCACAGCCATCTGTAGACGAATGGGCTGAATCAACCCATTAATAAAATTCTGGATCATCTCCCGATATGTAGGGAGTATCATTACTGCATGGTGTGCCAAGTCAACAAATATGGTCTCGTACTGTGTAACTGTCATAGAACCCTGCCGAAGATGCTCAAATTGTTTGCGAAGTGCCTCCCGCTGATTGACTGAGAGAAACTTCTCCAAAATAGCTCTATGAACTGATCCCATGTTAAAGTTGGGGACCCTGCTGGTCTAGACAGACAATAATCTCTCCACCAAGTCTTGGGGGAACCTACAAGCCTGAAAGTGCAAAAATCGACCCCGTCTCCACTATCCCAATAGTCATGAGGATCTCATGACAGCTATATAGATAATCCTGGGGGTCCTCCGATGAAGCACCGCTGAAGGTAGTAGTGAAAAGCTTGGAGAACCGATCAAGCCTCCACAAGGCATCTGAGTCTAGGGAGCTATCTGCTCCAGAGTACGTGTAGCAGGAGTCTGGAGCCCTCCTCCAGCCTGAGAAGTGGATGGTGCTACTAGCAGCAATCCTGCTCTGGCCACAATGTCCATAAATCCTGCTATGCGGACAAGGGCATCCCGAAGATCCGAAGAAAACATCACCCCTCCTGGGACCTGAGCTGGGCCCACTAGAGCTGGAACCTCCTCATCGAAGTCAATATGAGGCTCCACCACTAGAACTGCTGCCTGGGGCTGAGCACTGCCCCTGCCACGGCCTCTGGCACAGCCTCGGCCCCTGCCCCTCGTGGGAGCTTCTGTATGGGGCTTGGGCTGCTGAGTGGAAGAAGAAGACGCACGTGTTCTCGCCACCTGCGAAAGAACAGAGTAGAATGACAATCAATATTGAGGAACAGAATCGCACGACAAGAATGAAAAAAGTGGAACTTTTCCTAACTCTGCAGCCTCTGGGGGATAAATTCAGACGTCTCCGTACCGATCCCTCAGACTCTACCGAGCTTGTCCGTGGGTTGTGAGACCTAAGTAACCTAGTGCTCTGATACCAACTTGTAACAACCCGGATATACCCACCATCGGGAGTCGTGATGGTGTCTACTGTCGAAGCTAGGCAAGCCAACCCTTATAACCATTTCAAGAAAATTTAAGTCTAAAACATGTTTAATTAATTATTTTGGAATTTAACCTGTTTTAGACTTAAATTTTCTGGAAATGGTTATAAGGTTTGGCTTGCCTAGCTTTGACAGTAGGCGCCATCACGACTCCCGATGGTGGGTAAATCCGGGTCGTAACAACTGGCTAGCAAACGGCTCTCCCACCTAAACATGTGTGACTAAATCTTTCTATTATTGTTATTTTCTAAATGTTATAATACGTTTTAAGGTTTTAAAGTAAATAAAATAACTAAGAGATGAATATTGGCCTAGAAGATAGAACCAAATTAACGAAACTTTCTGTTGATGCGTTATAATTTAAACAAAACTACATAATGTTGGATTTATCATTATTTGGAGATATTTATACAAAACAAAAAAAATATGCAAATTTCAGTCATATTTATCAGTAGAACTTAATATAAAATAATAATCTTAATTAACTATCATATTGTTCGGTGTGACTAACTTGCTGTAATTTGATATACACATCTATATGAACATGAATTTAATTTAACTATTGAAGAACTAAAATTTCAGCAACTTAAATAATAAAGTAACACATGTTTCAACAAAATTTTGTCAATCACATTTTTTTATAAATAAAAATACAAATAAAACTCCTAAGAAAAATAAACAAAACTATAATGAAGTAAAAAAAATTCTTTAGGCTCTCCTCCTAATTCATGAATTAGTATGAATGTTTCTCACCCGCATTAAATATTATATACAAGGAAAGATAATATATATATGCTTATAACAAAATTCAGAAAAACAAATTAATATTAAAACTTTGCGAAGACATAAATATCATATATCATATTTAAATTGTATCAAAGATCAAGTGTTACCTTTTGTAAGGTTTCACAATAAAGAATATATACAGATTTTCAAAGTTGCAATACTAACCTTTTTAGAACCACGAACACAAAACCGTGAACGAAATCCCGAACTTTTGTTCTTTTTCCTTTTGTTCTTCAATGTTTTTTCTCTCTTTCTTTTGGCTTTCTTTGCTTCTTCTTTTGTTTTTACGTTTCTTTCTTTCTTTCTTTCTTCAGTAGTTTGTTTTCTTCGATCTCTTTTTTCTTCTTTATTCGTTCTTTCTTTTTTCTCTTCCGTTGCTTTTCAACGTTTTTCTTCTTCTTTTTGTTTTGTGTTTTGTTATTTATTTCATAATAGGAATGTAGGGGTAGGTAAAAGAGTTAGAGTTAGAGTTGAAGTGGAAGAAAATAGTTGTGAAGATCATGGTAAGTGGTTAGGATAATTTTATTTGAATATTTTAAGATTCCCCTTTTGTTATATTATTACTTAATAATAATTATTATTATTAATATTTTTAACTTTTACTTATTCTTTATTAATGAAGAAATTAAAAAGTAAAATGCATAGTTAAAAATATTAGTTAGCTATCGCATATTTAAATATTATATACATATGAAAATTAAATATTTATTGAAGAAAGAAAGAAACGTAAAAACAAAAGATGAAGCAAAGAAAGCCAAAAGAAAGAGAAAAAACATTGAAGACCTAAAGGAAAAAGAACGAAAGTTTGAGATTTCGTTCGCGGTTCTGTGTTCGTGGTTTAAAAATAAGTTTAGTATTGCAACTTCGAAAATCTGTAGACATTCTTTATTGTGAAACCTTACAAAAGGTAACACTTAATCTTTGGTACATTTTAAATATGATATATGAGACTATGTCGTCGCAAAGTTTTAATTTTAATTTATTTTTCTGAATTTTGTTAGAAACATATATATATTATCTTTCCTTGTATGTAATATTTAATACGAGTGAGCAGCTTTCATACTAATTCATAAATTAGGAGGAGAGCCTAAAGAATTTTATTACTTTATTATAGTCTTGTTTATATTACTTAGGAGTTTTATTTGTATTTTTGGTATAAAAAATGTGATTGACAAAGTTTTGTTGAAACATGTGTTAGTTTATTATTTAAGTTGCTAAAATATTAGTTCTTTAATAGTTAAACTAAATTCATGATCATATAGATGTGTATATTAAATTACGGCAAGTTAGTCACACAGAATAATATGATAGTTAATTAAGATTATTATTTTATATTAGGTTCTATTGATAAATATTGGATGGAATTTGCATATTTTTTTTGTTTTGTATAAATATTTCCAAATAATGATAAATCCAAATTATGTAGTTTTGTTTAAATTATAACGCATCAATAGAAAGCTTCATTAATTTGGTTCTATCTTCTAGGCCAATAGTCATCTCTTAGTTATTTTTTTATTTTAAAACCTTAAGATTTTTTTTGGTAATTAAGGCTTTTTCATTAATCACCAATGAAGTAACATTACAAAACCACAATCGAGCTTCAACTCAGCTGACTGTATGGAGATAACATATTGACTACACTTACTATCCTAACTGCCTAACTCTACTATATTCTAAGGTGTTGCAATTGTTGCCTAACTCTAGGGGTGCCTCTAACATTACAATTATACACTATGTCTCTCAGTAAAGAAGTATTACATCGAAAAACCTTGTTGAAGACTCTTGCATTCCTTTCCAGCCATATAGCATATGCAAATTCAGCTGTAACCATTTTAAAAATGGCTGCACGACAGGTTTGACCCTTGGCTTTGCTAATCAGCCATTGCATTTTCTGGTTCCAATCAATACTAGGTGGGTATTGTTCCTGCAACCAGTTCATTACTCTTACCCATAGGTCTACAGTGAAAGGGCAGTTCATGAGCAAATGATATCTTGTTTCAGGGTGGATTTGGCATAAGGTGCATTGCTGGTCAATGCTCATTCCCCAGCTGTGTAATCTATCATTTGTTGGGAGTCTATCCTGTAGGAATAGCCATAGGTTGAAAACTGCTTTTGGTCTGGCTTGGTTTTGTATGATTAAATTCTTCCATGGGACTCTCGGCACTTCTTGAATCTATGACTGATACAATTGTCTAGTCGAGCATTTATGATGTTTCCAGTTCTGGAGCCTTTGTAGAGTATCCCTTGATTGGATGATCTTCTTAACCATCCAGCTAGCTTGGGTTGGAATTGGCATGGACTCTATTGGTTTGTCTTTGATATAATACACTGTGATCCACCTTATCCACAACTTGTCCTTTTTATGGGCTAGGTCCCAGCAGGTGTTTGCAATAGCAGCCTTGTTCCAGAGCTTGAGGTTGGTTAGATTCATTCCACCTACTGATTTTGGGGTACACATTTTGTCCCAAGAGATGTATGCTTTCTTAGTTACAGTGTTCAGACCAGACCAAATGAAACTCCTGCAAATGCCTTCAATCATTTTAAGTACTTTCACGGGGAATATAAACAGCTGAGCCCAGTATGCTTGAACTCCAAAGATGACAGATTGCACCAATTGTATCCTCCCAGAGTAAGACAGTGTTCTAGCAGTCCAAGAAGTGATCTTGGCTGTGATTCTTTCCACTAAAGGTTGCCACTGTAGTAGAGTAATTTTTTTGGTGGTTAGTGGCACTCCCAGATACTTGGAAGGTAGTTGGCCTTGCTCATAGCCAAGATGGTCAAGAACCAGCTTCTGTATAGGCATTGGTACTCCTCCAAAATAGATTGAGCTCTTGTTAAAGTTGGCCTTCAGTCCTGAGGATGCAGAGAATTGGGAGAAGCAGTTGGATAATGCCTTGATAGAGGTAAGGTCTCCTTTGGCAAACAGCAACAAGTCATCCGCAAAGCACATATGTGTAGTGCCCAGTTTTTTTTCATCTGGGGTGGAATTGGTATACTGGATCATCTTGTAGTGCAATGCATGACCTACTTAAGTACTCCATGACCAAGGAAAATAGGAAGGGGGAGATGGGGTCCCCTTGCCTTAGTCCCCTGGCAGTAGCAAAGGGTACAGTAGGATCTCCATTAACTAACACAAAGAAGCTCACTGTTGAGATACACTCCATAATCCATTTTGGTGAAGGTTCTGGGGAAGCCAATCTGTTCCATGACTTGTTGTAAGAATACCCATTCCACTGAATCATATGCTTTTTGGAGGTCTAATTTAATCATGCATCTGGGGGAGACATGCTTTCTAGTATAGCTTTTGACAAGCTCATGCGCTAGAATGATGTTATCATGGATCTTTCTACCCGGGATGAATCCTGCTTGAGCTTCACTGATGATGCTTGTCATCACCTTCTGCAGCCTATTAGCCAGTACTTTTGAGATGAGTTTGTATAGCACAGTACAACAAGCAATAGACATGTACTCTTTGACTGTAGTTGGTTTGGACAGTTTAGGGATGAGGGTAATAGTTGCACAATTGATTGGCTTGCACATCCTAGCTGAGTTGAAGAACTGCTTAATGGCAGTGGTGACTTGGTTACCAATGATGCTCCAGCTCTTTTTGAAGAAAACAACATTGTATCCATCTATCCCTGGTGCTTTGTCATCTCTAATAGCCTTGAGACTCTCTGTTATTTCTGTGTCAGTTACTGCAGCACAAAGTTCCTGTCTTTGTTGTTGTGTCAGTTTTGGACCACTTGACATATGCAATTGGTTTATAGCAGGCAGATTAGTTGCATAAGTGCCCATCAGTGCTTTGTAGAGACCCAATTTCCTCTTTGATATCTGTAGGTGCAGTAAGTTTGATTCCCATTGCATTGGTAAGCTACATAATTTGATTTTGGTGGCTTCTATCCTTCATTACTGCAATGAAGTACTTAGTGTTGGAGTCCCCAAGTTGTATCCACTTTGCTCTTGCCTTCTGTTGCAGGACACTCTCCTCAATCAGCGACCATTTTTCCAGTTGTAATACCAGTTCCTTCTCCTTCTGTTGTTGGCCATCAGTGTATGCTTGACTCAGTTGGGCTTGTAAGGCCCCCAGTTCCTGTCGACACTACTCTATTCTGTGTGAAATTGTCTTGAATTCCTTATTATTCAGGGTCTTCAAGGGAGTCTTAAAGGCTTTGAGTTTGTCCCATACTGTTCTCATTGTGTCTACCTTCCCACCCTGCCAGACTCTTGTCACAATGTGCTGGAAGTCCTTATGCTCAGCCCATACATTAAAGAATTTGAAATTCCTCTTCCCATGCCAGGAGGATGTATTCAGTGTCAGTATCATGGGGTTACGGTCTGAGATTAGGGGTACATCATAGTCAGTGACCACCTGGTTCCAGTTCATCATCCATTCATAGTTTCCAAAAACTCTATCCAGCCTGCTGCATACTCATGGCTGGCTTGCAAGATTGTCTATCTTTGTCACATAAGATTGCATTGAAATCCCCAGCAACAACCCATGGTTCTTTGATTCCTGTTGCTAGTGTATGTAAGCTGCTCTATAAAGCTGTTCTCTGCTCTAGCCCATTAAACCCATAAACCACAGTGAGGAAACATGTTAAGTCCCCTGTTCTGCTGGAAACCCTGCTGTGGATCAACTGGCTTTCCTCCAGAACACTAGTGACTGTGAAAACTTTTGGATTCCATAGTATCCACACTCTCCCTTTTTCACCCGAGACATAGTTTGTTAAGACACCCCAGCCTGGTGCTAGTAGATTAGCAATTCTACTAGCATGTGCTTGCTTAACTTTAGTTTCTACTAATCCTACTAGGTTAATGTTGTTTTTCCTAATATATTCCCTAAATTCTTTCTGCTTGTACCTCTTATTTACACCCCTTATATTCCACATTAACCACTTCATTGATAAGATGTTGATGTTGAATTCCCAACCTCCCACGGAGGTTCATCTTTACTACTAGATACTGCTGCAAATATGTTACTCACAGTGATGGGCGACAGAGGTGGGAAATTGGTGTTGTTGAGTGCTGGACTCTGAGGTTGCTTTCCTTTGTCATTGCTCTTATCACACCTCTAGTTCTGGATTATCCTGGCTTCATGCTGAGGTCCACTAGGTTCCCTATGTTGTGTTGGAGACTGCCTCTGTATTGGCATAGCAAGGCCCTTGGTTCTCTACTCCTGGACTAGCTTGGGCTTCCACACTTGTGTAGGCTGTTTTGGTATCTGTTTTTGTTGGATTGCACAATTGTGCCCTATTGTTTGCCATTTCTCACAGAATGAAGGCTTCCACTCATACTCCATATCTTGAAGGAAACTCTTCCCATTTTGATCCATAACCATTATTTCTGTAGTTAGCTCTTTGGTAACAGTCACCTCAATGAGCATTCTGGCATATGATATCCTTGTCTGTTTTGTAGTACACTCATCTGCAAAGATTGGCTTTCCTAATACGCTAGCAATTATGCTAAGAGACCTCATACCCCAGCAAGACATTGGTAGTTTTGGGAATTTTACCCATAGTGGTATTTCAGTCAGAAATTCTTCTGAGAAATCAGATTCAAGTGTCCATTGTTTGAGAATCATCGGCCTATTGGCTATTGAGTAAGGACCAGCACACAGTATCTCTTTGGCATCAGTCACTACCTTGAATTTGACAATGTAGTACCCTTCATCATGGTAGAACAAGTCTGGTTCAGGAACATGGGACCAATGATGGTTTATGAATATCCTCATTGCGTAGAAACCAGGACCGTCACCTAGGATGTATACCACCAAGGCACACTTCCATTTGGCTTCCTCCTCCTCCACCTCAGCTCTTTCCAGTTGTACTATGGGCTTTCCATCAACTATCATTGGGGCTATGTAGTCAAGAGCCATACCGTGAGTCGCAAACTGATTCTTCTGAAATAGTGTTGACCAACTCTTCTTAGGTTCCTCTGCTTTGTTTTTGGTAGTCTCTGGTTGTTCTTCAGTTGGCATTGTTGATTGCATGGTCGCCTCTGTTAAAGGAACTGCTTCTACTGTACTCGGAGGGGTTGAAATTCCTTCAACATCTGGTGTCTTTGGTGTTTCCGTAATCATTTTTACTAAAGCATCTGATTGTTCTGTAACTATCTCCGAAGCTGGTTCATCCGCTTCCATGGTGTCTAGGGTTTCCTCCGAGTTGAAGTTCTGCACCTCCTTCACGCTGTTCTTCTCCATAATCAGTTAATTCAGCTTGTCAAAGGTATCAATTGGGATTTTCCATGGTCTTCCCCTTCCTCGACTCCAGCCTTTCGCCATTGATACAAGCTCGGTGTACGTTATGCTAACGTGCGCCGAGAGGATGAGAGAGAGACGATATGTTGGAAATCGTAAACCTTAAGATTTATTATAACAGTTAGAAAATAACAATAATAAAATAAATAATAAAATAGAATATTCTAAATATGCTATTAGTCCATGTGTTCATACCCGAACCTTGGATCGATACGCTTAAATAATAAAAGAATTATGTGCGCATTCCGCGTCTTGATACCTTTTAATTTAAAATAACTATGTTATAACAATGTCTACATTCCGTACCTTGGTATAATATTTAATTTCAAGGAAGTACCTTGTGTGCGTATCGCATTTTGGTCAAAATAATTAATAAAAATATAATAAATTAAGTGAAGCGGTAATAAATAACCCACAATCAATAAAATACAAGAATAACTAAAATTGATTAAAGCCTTACATTAATCAGTAGAAGCGACCTTGCTAGAACCACGGGACTAGAGGGGTGCCTTACACATTCCCCTCGGTAAAAAAAATTCCTTACTCACTCTTCTATTTTCGTAGACCACGAATTAAGAGTCAAACCTTCCTTTTGAAAAGGGATTCAAATAAAAGGTGACTTGGAACACCAGAACTCAATTCCAAGTGACGACTCTAAATAATAAATAATCCCTTTGAAAACGTCATTTTAATTGGAAAAACTCTTTTAACTCTTTTTACCTACTAAGAGTAAGAGAAAAGTTTTAAAATATTAAGATTAGTCGTAAAAGTAATATTTACACTAAACTAGTATAGAATTTGGGTGTGGTCAAAAACTAGGTTTTCACAATGATGTTATGAATGCATGTACCCATGCATGGTATGACATTTATATGCATATACATGGCATTACAATATTAAATGATTCACAAAGCTATTCGGATATGTATGTTGAGTCTTTTACTCCACATTTCTCTCATGTTTATTGTTTACTATTTTTATGTCTTACATACTCGGTACATTATTTATACTGACATCTTTTTGTCGGGGGACTCTATGTTTCATGCCCACAAGTCCCGATAGACAGGTTGAGAGTCCTTCAGGTAGGTTATCATCTCAATAGAAGATGTTGGTGCGCTCCATTTGCTCCAGAGTTGCTTATTTGGTTAAGTATGATTTAGACATGTACTGATTTATATGTTGGGGCTTTGTCCCAACCTTATGGCGTTTATGTACTTTTAGAATCTTGTAGACTCTATATTCAGTGTACGAGTGACTATTTTGACCTTATAGGCCTGTACATAATATATATAAGTAAGTATATCAGGTTGAGTCGTTTTATGTTGAGTGTTCTCTCATGTTTTATTCTTGTTACCTCATACAGATCTTCTGGACCATTTACCCATGTGATATAATGAGAAATATATGTTACATAGGTGTACTCGATTGAGTAAGAGCACTAGGTGCTCATCGCAACCCATTAGATTGGGTCATGACAGAAGTGGTATCAGAGCAATTCTGTCCTAGGGAGTCTACAAGCCGTGTCTAGTAAAGTCTTATTAATGGGTGTGTTGTGCACCACACTTATAGGAGGCCACAAGGTATTTAGGACTGTCTCTTCTTCTTCTTACTCTAGATTGTGTGGTAGATCTCAGTTGTAAAAACTCAATTTCCTAAATTCTACCTTATTCATAATCCGATGATGCCTACCTTTAGAAAGACAATTGGTAAGAGATTGCACGTGGCTTTGGAAGAGTTGAGTCAGAGGAACTGGACTTTTCATGATGAGTAAATGTAAGGTCTCCAGTAGGTCATGTGTGTACTAAGACATGTAAGACTTTTGATAAGGAGCCTTAAGACAAAAATATCTACCCCCCCTTATGGTAAAAGGCAATGAGAGATTCAGAAGATAGATACAAGTTTCAACAAGTAAAAGAAGCAGTATGAAGAAGGGTACGAGGCACCTAGTTAATGAAGATTATCAGTATTTACAAATTTAGACAGAGGAATATAAGCATTTTGAGTTATCTTCAACAATAACAGAGTTACGTACAAATGGCCACACACATCCCTTTTGTGTCCTATGGAAGTTAACAGAAGTAGCATAAGACAAGGATGGGATATCAAGATCCAACTGGGGGTTAGAGTAACCCAAAATGGGGAATGGATTGATTGCATTAGTTAACATTTTCGAAGGATATGTAAATTATCCTAATAAATATCCTTGTGAGATATCCAGTTGGTGCACCCTAAAATAGTATAACAAGATATGAGTACTACAAAGATGGACATTGGAAGGCTTCTAGATATGAGTACTACAAAGATGGACATTGGAAGGGCTGGAAAGGATAAATATTACTCCCTCCGTTTCATATTAAATGAGCTACATTCCTTTTTTGTCCGTTCCAAAATAAATGACACATTTCTAAATTTGGAAATAATTCAACTTTAAACTCTTCATTTTACCCTTTTATAGCCACACAAATAGTATAGTCCCACAAACTTTTTATCCCTTAAAATTTTAAGACCACAAGTTTCAAAAGCCTTCTTCTTCTTTTTTCTTAAATTCCGTGCCGAGCCAAACTAGCTCAAACAATATGAAACAGAGGAAGTATCTTAGTATGGCTCTTGTCCCTAGTAGGCGAGAATGTTAGGCAAGCCGAATAACCAACGAATAAAGCAAGGGGAGCTAAAAGCAAAGGAATGTCTTGTTGAAGTCTTCAAAAGAAAGTGATAAGCAGAAATATTAGCAGGGAAATAAGAAGAGAGATGAGGAAGAATTAAGAGTAAGATCTGATACATGGATGACATCGGTAGGTAAAAAAATGGCAGTATTACAGATCCTATAATAAGATAAAGGAATAAATGAGAGGTGATAGGCCTTGAGACATCAAAAGAGTATAGGCCATAATGTCATATCCTCATTTAGAGAAATAAGTTCTTATTCTATCGTAATTACTTGAAGGAAAAGCTAGATCCCTAGAGTAATAGAAATCAATATGGATTGGTGAACAAAATAACTAAACATGAATTAGGGACTGAGTGATTTGACAATGGTCGACATCATGTGAATTTCAGATTTCGTTTGCTGCGATAATAGAATGGACAATAAAAGAAGACTCATGAGAAATTCAAAGAATGATATTTCAGGAAGACACTTCCCTAAAGCATGCAATGTGAGTAAAGTTAAGTTTAAGGTGTTGCTTGTGCCAATTATACTAAGTGCCACCCTCACGAGTAAGGATTTTACCGCAAGGCGAGTAAGGGTCATCGATGATGTGAAAAGACGTAAAAGATGAAGAGGTAAATCATCTATCAGTGGATCGTCGTAGCTCTAAATCTTAGTACTCTCCTAAGTGGGAAATATGGAGTAATGTGGCATTAAGCCATGATTAAGTGATTCTAGTAACAATGGAATGGTAAAGGAATAATGCGAAAAAAATGAGAAAGGGATGAGATTGCACCTATTCAAATCCTAGAGATATGCTACAATTCCAGAATATCATGCAAACATGTCGACAAGGATAGAAGGTAAGGCCTCCTACTCAAGATGTTAGTGATAAATAAGGAGCCAGTGTGAGAGGCAAGTTAAGGTAAAGGAAATAACACAAGAAAGATGACGAGGAATATTAATATGAGAGTGGGCCAATGATAAGTTTGTAGTTGATTTACGAATAGCCTAATTATAACTAGATAAGAGGATTCAAACAAACCAATAGATCCTGCAAGATAAGTAAGAGTGAATCCCAATATGGGGAATTCAATCTCGTAGATATGACATCGTAACCTTGAGAAATATTAAGATAGGAGTTAGTGTAGTCAAAGGTACCATATGAGTGTTACGGAGATAAAAGAGAGTGCCACTGGGAAGACAATCAAAATACCACCTCATAAGCAACCTTACGAGCACAAGGGCATAAAGGTAACTAAGTAAGGATAATTACAAGTAAGAATGAACATCAAAAATTCTGTCGGGTAAACTATGTAATAAACCAGCGCCTTGCAAGAATTAGAGGGTCCTCCCTAAGTACTAAAACAAAAGACTGGCCGAGGGAATAATGAAGAAGGCTTCAACCTAAGCACAATGACGTAAAGAGGAAATGGTCATGTAACAACAGTCTCACAACAACATTGCATGTATTTCATAAAAAGGTTGCACCTACAATGGCTGATGAATTGGTAGTAAAGTCACAAGTGATATTCAAGACCATATGAGTTGTATCAAATTCCAATATGTGTAGGCACTAAGGTAAGCTAAGTATGCATGCAACAAGGAGGCAGGAAGGATATGAAAAGTAATTTCTTATGTTTAAAGAATGCTGAGAAGGAACAAAAAGAATTATTCGATTAATGATCCATAGTTAGTTACATTATGAACGAACTTACGAGTTTGGAGTATTCTCCCTGCAATGTATATGTTGAAAACCGTACAGTCTTAGAAGATTCCAGTATAAGTTAAAAAGAAAGAATTTAGTCCAGGTCATAGATAAAGGATTGAATTGTTAGAAAATTATATCATGGATATTCCATACCGTCCAGGTAAGACAAAAGTAATAACTAATACCATGAGCCACAAATGAAAGATAGCTTAAGCCTACAAAATGACTGATCAGAAGGAAGAAGAAACTAAAGAGTTACATCAACTAAGTAAATTAGGAGTTTGATCATTTACCTAGAAAATTATAGAAATTGAACTTGAGAACATGGCAGAATCTATCTTAATATCAGAGATGCAAGAGAAATAATACAACAACCATATTCTATAAGGGCTCTACAAGAAAGCCAGTTAGAAGAAGTACCAGCCTTATAGGAAGTCAGTATGAAGCTCTCACTGGGTTGTGTATGCACTAGAGGTGCAAGTATTATAATAGAGTTTCAAGTTATGGATGTGAATTATACCTTTATGGAAGGGAGATCATGAAAGAGATAGAAGACGTGATGCGATATTTTAAGATAAGTAAGGCAAAGGTAAACAATGTATGAGATATTCAGATGCCAAAGTTTGCGAATAGTCCATACTTTGGATAGAAGACTAGAGATGCTGGAATTCAGTATCTAGGAATGATAGTGTCGTCATTAGTGGCATAGCATCCAATTTGACCAAAGTCAAAATGTTGATCAGAGTCAAACTTGGCCCTTTTTGACAACTTTAAGGAACCAACTGTTCCGATTTCAACCCGAACCCTTCCAAATCATAAACTATCCATCTTCACAAGTCATAAAATAGTAAAAGCACGTATGGGGAGTCTTATTTATAGGAATGAGCTTCTATAAGTAAAATAAGCGGTTGGGTCATTACAGACCCTCTAAAGCCTTATATAAAAATAGACCCGGATAAGAAAATTTTCAAAAATAACCCCAAAAGTCAATTATGTGGTGCAATTATGTGGTAGCATAATCAATATATGGCTAGCAGAATTGATATGTGGCCAGCAGAATTGTTATGCGGCCAGCAAAATCATTATGCGTCCAGCAAAATAGTTTTCAAAATTTGACCATTTTTCTCTTCCACTCCGCGATGGATGTGCAATCCGCAGAGTGATTCTGCGGTCGCATAATTGACCGTACAAATGCCATTTTCTGCAATACTTTGCCTATAACTCCCTAATGCATTGTACAACCCAAAAAGTCCGTACCATGGCTTGCTTTTTACAATATTACAACACATTAGCCTACCTCGGCACCACAAAATCTCGTGTTCTAGGTAAAATCTTTACGATGCCTTACAATACATGACCTTGCACTAATTAAGGTTTGTCAGGACCCCTTTTTCTCGCGAAACCGGGTTTCAATATTTTTGGACAACTCCTTTACTTTTGTGATTGGGTAATGGATTTGAAGAGTCTCCACCTAAAGGATTAAGGTGCGTTAGGGCACATAGAACAGTTAACTCATATAATCAGTATACGTCACCAGAGATCGAGTAAGGGCTCGGAATTACCTTGAGGGGAAGGTGTTAGGCACCCCTCGAGGTCCGCAATAGTGGGTCCCTGTCGAACTTAAATTAAGCAATTTTGTCATATGGGAAAATAAACAATTTAAACAAGTTACTTTAAAAAGGAATTAAAGGGGTCCTAGTTTTTTTATCCTATAGAATCATCTCTATGCAATACTTGGTATCTTTTCCCAAGTAAGGGGGTTACACATAGCATAAGTGCATGAGTCTTCATTTTCTTTACTACCCAATTACTCGTTACCTAAGCGTTCTAGTAGCTTCTAATACGAACCTTATGCGTGCACTACCCATCCCTTACCTATGGTCCTAGAGGTATTTAGGACCTCTATCTAGGGTGGTTTTAGACCGACTTATATTGCTTAAAATGAGAAAATCTAGGCGACAAACAAAATTCAGATAGGACTATCATGTAAGGAGAAAATAAGGGCTCATATTAACCTCCACAAATAGAAACAAACGCGTGTAGTTGAATCAACAAGTTCCTTGAATTAGGGATCCTATAGACACGATATCTAGATGAGCAGAAACAGAATACAAAACAACAATTTACTAAGGTGGGTATCTGGACCTATCAGTTTTGCCTACTGATTTTAAGCCTTTAATCTAGGCATCTTCAGGTAGTAAATATCAGCGTCTTAAAACCCAGAATCATTAATACCCTACAAATTTGTCTAAGTGATTAACAGAATCCTCTAGGTATAGTATTTGCAATTGCTAATTATAAACCTATAGCATGGTTTCTAAGCAAATCACCGTTTTTAACTCATAAAGGCAGGTTTTAAATCTTTAGATCCTAGAACCATGCTTTCTAATTGCTATACATATTTAAACTCCTATAGGCAGGATCTCTAAGTGTTGACTTGATTTGAATTTCTATTAGCAAGATTCCTAAGTTTACAAATTGATTTCACCCTATAGGCATGATATCTATTAGATTAAATCCTATAGACATGATTTTTAGGTTTGATATAAATTCATTTATTTCCTATAGGCATGATATCTAATAATCATATGCAGGTAGAATTCTTTAAGCACATTGTCAGAAAAATTATTATTCAAACAGATAGGATCTTATTAACATGGTTACTAATGCATGTAAAAAAGTGCATGGATCCTATGGATAGGATTTCTAATGCAAAATGTTTATGAACATGATTTCTAGCATGTGAGTGAAGTACAAACCAAAGCAATCAGAACTTTCTATAGACATGATCTCTAAACAAGTAGTAATACTCACATAATCACCAATAAACCTATATGTAGGATTTTTACTCAAGTTTCAAGCAAAGATGTAAGACCCCCCCCCTCCCCCCCCCTCTTTTACTAATAAACCCCAGATATGTTTATTACATAAATTATTATAGCCCGGAATGAATAAACTATATAAAAGTTTCTATTACACTATAGGAAGCCTTGGGCAAACCCAATATAAATATGAGAGCCAGGCCTTCAACACAACAGCCTTGAAACAGTAGCAGGTATTCAAAACACCTTAGGCAAGGTTTCCAGTATGTCAAAGTTCCCAAAGAGCCTTAAAGATCCCGGGCAATGCTCACACTGGATCCACATATTCAACACAAAATTCATAAAAGATTGGAAAACCAATTGCAATGTGTCAGAGTTCAAAGGAGTCTTAGGGACCCTAGGCAGTGCTCACACTGGAGGTGATAGGAACCTGGATAGCTAAGAGTAAAAATTTGGAAAATAGTATATATACAAGGGGTAGAGGACAGTTTTAGAAAAAAATTGAATTTTTAGGAACAAACATGTTGAAATTACAAGACTATAAATAGAACATAGTACATATTTAGCTGATTTGCATTAGTTCAGACATAGATGATATACCAGTAATTAAGCAATCACAACAAGAACATAGATACTTGAATTAGAGACACAACTGGCAACATATATTGGCAATACCTAAACCTGTTCTGAATAGGGAGCATATAACTAAATCCATCAAGGTTTCACAATACAAGATATTACTTAGTTTATTAATTATCACTAGGTGAGACCATACACAGATGTAATAAATAGAAACATTCTGAAGTTTTAAATAACTAACCAAACAAAAACCTAGCAGAGCGTAGCAGGAACTAAAAAATAATAGTCTAAAAAGAAGTAAACAGAAATCATGGGCCAGACATACTAAGGTAAAGTAACCACACAAGCACATAGAACAAAGTAGGTTAATAGTAACTACGGCATACCAATTAGGAAGAAAGCAAACAAGAAACATATGCCAAACAGAAACATATCGAGGTTTGAAGTAAACTAATCATATAATCACATGAAACAGAACAAGATAGCAAGAACTAAGGCATAACAATTGAGAAAGAGATGGTCAAAAATCATGTATCAAACAGAAACATGTTGACGTCTGTGATTATACTGACGACATAAACATATAAAATAGAACGAGATAACAGGAATTAAGGCATACTAATTAGGAAAAGAGTAAATGGGAAGGTAAAGACAATTGGAATCCAAGAGTCTAGACTTTGCTTTCAGCCAGCTAGATAATGCAGTAAATTCGAGTGATGGAAAGAACTCAAGTTGTGTAAGTGTAAGTGTAGGTTTATAGGTGTGAGCTCGTGTGTCTTATAACAATGAAGGGTTTTATAGCATATAGTATAGTAAAACCAAATAAGATAGGAGAATCAATGGTACATAAATAAGGCATAGAAATCAGTTAATCAATCAATTATGGTTAAACACAAATCACTTAATAGGACAGAATTACGAAATTATTACTTAGATTAAGGAGAATTATATATGAAATCAATTAACATACAAGATTGAGGTTTAATAAGGTAAGTAATAAATTCGAAAATCACTCAAAGGTCGGTCATAACAATTAAGGCCTAGAAATCAGGCCAGCGATCTAATTAAGGAAAGTAATACCAATTACGAATCATATATATAAGGAAAGAATGGGTAAAAGAAGATATAATTTCAAATCCTAATTAGGCAATTAATTGACAATCAAAGCAAATGGGCAAACATTATAGCAAGAAGTAGAATAAATAGAAACCTTAGGGCATAAAGACATAGGGATGAAAATCAATCTAAAAGTAAAGGAAGAAAACCTGGACTTAAACACTTAAATGTTTTATTTTTGCAGAAACTTTTTTAAACAATTGAAACCCTATCATTTAGGGAAAAAACAAAAATCGGTTGAAAATAATAGGAGAAATAGTAGAATCATAAAAGAAAAGTAACAAACAAACTCAAACCGCTTTAGGTCAAAGAGATCTTAACAAATTTAGCAAGAAATGATTAGGCTATAAAAATAAAAGGAGGTAAGCAGAATCTGGTTTGAACCACATGTTTATAGCCATAAACACGAAGATATTAGCACTCACAGAAAAAAGGATGAACACAGACGGATTCATCGAGAACATGAGGGATTTGAACCAAATATGGTTTAAATCTCTTTGAGATTCCATCAAGCAATATGAAAATTATTATACTAGTAGAGATAGGAGGCCAGATAAGGCATGGAATCGAAGAAGAAACCCATGGATCGAAGGGATTTTGGTGATGACGAGCTAGGGTTAGGAGGAGGGTGAGAGAGAAGAGAGAAGGACGGGTTTTAGTGACAGTGGATCTAATAAAATTAATTGGGTTTGGGGTGGTTTGGTTAATTAAAATGGAAGGTGAATCCTAGACCGTTGATCTTTTGAGATCGGCAGTCAGTATTGAACCTGGGTTGGGGCGGGGTATGGATCATGGTTATTGGTTATGGGTTGATGAGTTAATTTAATTGGGCTGGGGTGAAAATTAGGCTATGGTTTGAAAATCAAATTAAAAGAGGTTATATGTGTGATGAACCAAAAGGTCATCACTCCTTTTGAAAGTCGATTATGTGTCCCTAGGCCTTAAAACCCTCTTTTTCCTCACCTCAATTTGCACGCGCAATCCGGGTTCATTTCCGAAAAGCTTTTATGTGAAATCTAAGTATAATAAAGAAATTGGCCTTTAAAATAAATTAAAGTTAACTTTGGTCAATATTCTTGGTAAACGAACCCGGACTCGTGATTAGAGGGTCCCGTAGGGTCTTAATAAAATATGGGATTGGGCATATGCCCGGAATCGAATTCCGAGGCCCCAAGCCTGAGAACATTTTTTGTAAAGAAAATTATTTGTTGGTAAATATAAAGGATTTTAGAAATGAAATGATGCATTTTTATGGTATTGGGTATGTATTTTGGTTCCGGAGCCCGGTACAGGTTTGAAATAATAATTAAGTTGAATATGTGAAGTTTGGTAAGAACCGGAGTTTGATGGGTATAAATCAGACCTTTAGTTGACAAAATAGAAATTTCAATATTCTTGAGTAATTTTATGAATTTGAGGTCGAATTCGTAATTGTTAATGTTATTTTGATGATTTGATTGCACAAGCAAGTCCATATGATATTTTTAGACTTGCTTGCATGTTTGGTTTGGAGCCCTGAGGGATCAGATGAGTTTTGGATAGGCCACAAATTGTTTTGAACTTAGGAAAAATTGCTGGTGTTTTGCAAGTCTGCAGGCTTCGCAATTGGGAAACCTGACTCGCATTTGCGAATATCCATCGCATTTGCGAAGAATTCCACTCCAGTAGTGATCGCAATTGCGAACGATGTTTCATAATTGCACCTATGTAAATTCTAACTTAGATGAAATTTTCTTCATTTTCCAAACTCTCTGAAACCCTAAGAGCTTTTGGGCGATTTTCCAAAGAAAGGTTCTTCTCCAAATCATTAGTAAGTCATTTCTCACTCCTTTTTTCAATCTAATCCATATTTTTACATGATTTTATTTCAAAATCAAGGGTTTTCCATGGGAAATTGGGCGATTTTTGGTAGAACTTAGGATTTTTAAATTTTGGGGATTTGGACCATGATTTGATGTCCGATTTTAAAACGAGTTATATATCCAAGTTCGTGGGTGAATGGGTGATTGGGTGATTGGGTTTTGGTTCGAACTTCAGGTTTTGACTCAGCAGGCCCGGGGTAGATTTTTCACTTTTTGGGAAAAATATTGGGAAACCTATTTTCATGCATTATAATTTGGTTTATTTAGCATTTATTGATATTGCTAAGTAAATTGTGACTAGATACAAGAGAATTGGAAGTGGAATCGAGAGGTAAAGTAGTAGTTGATGCTTGAATTGTCCGTGGAATTGAGGTAAGTGTTTGGTCTAACCTTAGCTTGAGGAAATAAGAGTTGTGGTCTTATTTATTATGTATTAAGTATTGAGTATGATGTATAGGTGTGGTGACAAGTATCTATACACTGGTGTCATGCATGCTCGTGAGTCTTATACTATGATTGTTGCGACTCTATTATGTATTGTCCATGTTTAATATGGCGATTATAAATGTTGAACAAGGCTTATGAAATATCCTTGGTAATTGACTATTGTTGAGAATTGGCTCAAGTTGAGACTTATGTTGCAAAGTGATTGTGGAAACGAGATGAGATATATTGTTGAGTCCCTTGTTGGGATGTTATTGCTTATGGTATTGTTTTCTTTTCCGGGATATTGTTGTTATACTATTGTTCCCTTGCCGAGATTCTTTTATGATTGGTGTTGATTTGTGTATTGGTATCCAGTTGTACGTCGCAATAATATTATATGGTATCAGGTTGCATGCCGCAACAATATTATATGGGATTGGGTCGCACACAGTAACAAGGAGTAATAAGGGTGGATAGGTGGGGTCGGGTTGCATGCCGTAATATCATTATATGGTTGGGATCGAGTTGCACGCCGCAACATCATTATGTGATTGCCGTCGGGTTGCACGCCATAATAGTATTATATGATTGGGATCAAGTTGCACGCCGCAACAAGAAAGAATAAAAGTGAACATTGATTCTTCTGGTCAGAACGAGAGTAAAAGCACGAATGGTGATGCCCTGCACTTGTTACTGTTTTCCTTATTCTTGCTGATATGAAATTATGGTGTTCTTTATGCTTCTCTACTGAAAATCTGTTAGTACTTGATATTCCTTGTAATATTCCCCCTTCCCATCTTTAACTACTAATTTCTGTTATTAGTATTTGCCGTGTATGATTTAACTGTACAAGTTTATTTGGTAGTCTTGTCCTAGACTCGTCACTACTTCACCGAGGTTAGGCTCGACACTTACCAGTACATGCGGTCGGTTGTGCTCATACTACACGCATCATTGTGTGCAGATCCTGATACTGGAGCATTTGGACCATAGTGAGGTTGATGCCTTCGGTCCAGCGCAGACACAAGGTAGTCATGTAGGCGTCCGCATGCCTCGTCATCCTCTTCTATCCTATTTCCTTCTGTTCTTACTTATTTCAGAGACATACATCATTTTTCTTTGTTCAGGCTCTATTTATAGTATTCTTAGATGGTCCGTGAGATTGTGACACCAGTTTTAGGTAGATTATTTCTATAGAATTGTATTTGTATTAAGTTCAATTACTAGATTTCGTCTTCCACACTTCTTTTATTATTATTCTGCTGTTGATCATACGTTAATTTGTAATTGTTACATGGTTAATAAAAAAAAGTAATAAAATTTGTAAAACTCGACTTGTAGGAAATCCGGGTCGTGAAAATATGTTAAATAATGGATTTAATTCAGTTTTAATTTTAATTTTAATTTTGAAAAGAAAAAAAAAATTGGATTTCAATAAGAGATGCCCAAATTTAGGACAAATTCGCCCATGCCCAGATTTTAAACCCCAAAACCCGTCCCAAACCGCCCCTGAATCGGCCCAAACCCGTGTCAATACCTGGCCTGGTCCCCTTACCCAAACGATGCCGTATTATTAGGAAATAATCCCAACCATCAATATTTGATGATCCAACGGATAGGAAGCTAGGGTTCCTAAGTATATACATGCCCAAACGCTGCCTATCCCCTTCCCCCCTTTCACTCACCGTCTCAATAAAACTCTCAGAACCCTGTAAGGCCATTGTCTCCGTTGCCTGGTGCCTACCATAAATCGCCGGTGGCGGCAGCCGGCGGCCAATCGCTCCCAAATTAACACCATAGCTTCATCTCTTTCCCCTCTTTCCAAATTCATCCCCCCTTTCCCTCGAATCCCATCCAAACCCTTAGAATCTTACTCAGAAACCACAAACCCTAGCCACCACCCTTGTTTTTTCCGGTGGCGGCGCACCCCCAATCAACCCCAAACTAACATTAATGGACCAACAGATCTCCCTCACCCCAAATCCATCGTCCTCTTCCCTCGAATACCCCGAGTTCCTCAAATATGGAATTTGAGGTTCAAGCCTTGTGAATTCAAAACTGAACCTGTGCATGCAGGGCCACTTTCCCGAATTTCTTGGCTTCTTCAAGTCTGTTTTAGCACGAAATAATGACCTTCATTTGTTCTTCGCCAAGAACAAATGTTTGGCATTGTTTTGGGCTAACTCAGAGTACCAGTTTTGATTTCGAGCCTAGCCGGTAAGTCCCTTGCATTTATTCTTTATCCTTTCTTTTATTAACCTATCCTTAGTTCCCCCCTCCTTGTTTATTTTTTTGGTTCTGTTTGTTTTATTTTCTTTTCTATTAGTTTCGACCAGCCTAATTAAGTTTTAAATGGCTTTCCTTTCACTATTAGAAATTGATCCCTAATTTTCTTGGTTTGATAAATTTGGTCATTAACTTAATTAAAATTCTGATCCCTCTTTCAGTTGCTTAGATTGATAACTTGGTCAATTCCTTGTTTACTTTTGTTTAATGATATTTCAATTAATGTAGGTTTGATACTCGAAACAATTAGATATTGTCCTTGGTTATTTGTTGCTTGGATCAGTCTCATTTTGTTGATGCTTGGGTTTTGAAGTCATTCCCAGGAGTTCATTTGTGTCATTAGGTCGTGTTTATTAAGACTTTGAGCCCATTTGGAGTCTCTAACCCATTTTAGCTTGATCAGTTGACCCGGAAGTTTCTAGGGTAAATACAAGGGTAGTCAGGGGTAGTTTAGGTATTTGGTTAAAGGAATCTTAGTTGTAACAGCTTAGGAAGCTTCCTTGAAGCTGCATAGGGTATTAACTCGGGTAGCAAGTTAGAAAGTGAGGCATTAATTGGCAAAAAATGAAATTAAAAAGGGACTTCTAAGTTAAAACAAAAATTTAAAAGGACTAAGAGTGCAAGAATAAAAACTGTAGGGTTCCCTAGTTAACTTGCATATAAAGACCTAGCTAAATGGAGAGAAAAGGGGAATACATACCTGATAGATTAGATTTTAAAAGAGCAAAAAAAAGTCCTGCAAAATTGAGAGGTTTCAAGAGCCAAAAATATCCTAAAATCAAGAAAAGTAGCTGCAACACCCTGCAGTAAAACACAGTTCCATTGAGTTTTAGTTTTGCAATCAGAAATTCTCATCTCATCTTCCTGAACCAATTCCCTGATTATTTGGACTTGGAAATGGTTTGAGATTCAGTCGTTTAGGCTGGTCTTTGAGGTCTACTAGTTTAACTGTGTGTTTGAAACTGATTTCTGGGTTGCAACACTTCATTTTTGGGTTTGAAATACGTTTTACTGGTTTACTCTCCTTATTGGAACCTGCTGCTGACTCCCTGCTATCATTACTGCTGATTCACCCTTTTTTCATTTACTTCCAGGTATTCCCTAATCCTATAGAGGATGAGATACAAGTATAAGAGCTGTAATCACATGAAGATTCCATGAATAAATGAATACTTTTTTTTAATCATCAATGCTAGATTTTTTTACTTAAAATTTCTGAATCAATTGATGTAATGTAACAATATTTAGCTTGATATGTTCATTTTGATATAGCAGTAGTGGGTTATTCCTTAGAAATTCATGCTGCATTTTGTTTTGTGATAAAAACACATGATCTGATGGTTTGATTGGTATGTAAGTAGTTCAGAACATCTGAAATCCTGTGTATAGGGATTGTGATTTAAGCCATTCACTATTTGCTATACATGTATTCAATCATGTGTTTAGACTCTTTTATTTTGATCCCTAGCTTATCATGTATTTTTATTGGAGAATCAGAATGTATTCGATTGAAAAGAGTGACTGTTTGCTTTTTTTGGAAGCAAGATGTTATGAGTATTGGCCTGATTGGCATCAGTTTATGAGTACTCCAGATAAATAGATGCATTCACTTGAGTTTTGGACCTCTTTTAGATGTGCAAGGTTTCTGTAATGAGATGAAATAAAAAGTACACGACTCATAGTGATATAGGTTTAAAATTAGATTAAACATGTTGTCCATAATTAGATATTCGTTGTAATGGCATGCTGCTAAGTAATACACGTCTAGAGGTTGTTTGCGTGTATATTGGTTCCATTGAATACTATTTTGTTGAAATTAGCTTATTTTGGGTTTGTAGGGACTCGATATCGAGTTCCTCCTTCAGGCACATTTAAGGTTTCAAATTGGGCTTATTTATGGGCCCATATCCTTAACAAAACTTGGATCATTGTCTCACTCTGATTACTTTTTTTATGATTTTAAATGTGAGCATTGAGCCTTCCAAGCTACACAACATATTCGAATTAAGGACCTTTTCAATAATTGAAATATGTCCTTGTTTGGATCTAGGCTTGATCTCGGGGCCTAAATCTTCATAAATACTTTTGATGTTAGTTAAATTTTAATGTTAATTATGTAAATCCTTTAATTAGAATATGAGTTGATCCATAATACACAATAATAGTTCATGGACTTCCAAACATAGTTAAGACATCCCAAAAATAATTGAAATTCGCCGTGCCAAATAAAAATCACAAGTTGCGTGGCCCTCTTTAATTACATTTTTAAAATCCTTAGTGTCACACCTCCTTTTGGACATCAACCCTGCGAAGGGCATAGATTAGGTAGTTTTTCTAGTTAAAGGACAATCGAAACATGATTCAATTATTTAAGAGATTTCAAAGTCGCCACTTGGGATGATTAATGGTGTCCCAAGTCACCGATTTAAATTCCGAATCGAGGAAGGTTTGACCCTATTATTATAGTTTGCGAACCAGAAATCCATCTGAGGAATACAGTTAACCTGGGAGAAGGTACTAGGCACTCCCGAGTTTCGTGGTTCTAGCACCGTCGCTCAACTGTTATATTTGGCTTAATTATCTGATTTTAATTCATTTTTCACCTATATGCAAATTTTGACTTTAACCGCTTTTATTTAATTTTAAGAAGATTTCAACATTATCAAAACACGTTTCGAACCACGTCACATAAATGCACCCGTGGCTTTTGACATATTTTAACATCGTCGGGATTTGGATTTAGGTCACATCAATGCGCACTCGTAATTAGGAAAGTAATATTATTAAACACGCGCCTAAAGCAACTACGCGTTTGCACTTTGCGAGGGCCATGTAATCTGCTAAATGACACGCCCTGGAATCTAAGGATCAATTCATGATTAAATAAAGTGAATGCCATGCAATTGTCATTTGTTGTGGCATGGCACACCTCGATTCCATTTTCAAAGAAAAAAAAATGGTTCAAACTAGGTACTTTGAGGGCCATAAACTATTTGTTGTCAAATATGGCACACCTTAATTTATTTACAAAATTTGATTATTGAAACAACCAAGGAGTTAAACAGACGAAAATAGAGTCCCTGGGCTGAAATTACATGGAACTGGTAACCAAACGAACGTTTTATTTCCCTTCTGAAACACTGACCGTTTATGCGAAGCAATTAAAGTTGACTTGCTAAAATTTAGCGCGATTTGGGCATGAGTCTGCCTTAGACTCATGTGGGCCCTTCACTTGAAATTTAAACGGTGGCCTAAGAAGAGCCCCTGTTCCTGTAAGCCTAACACCATAGCATGCAGAATTCCATATCAAATCTTCAAGAAGGCGTAACAAAGGGTCAGAATGACATACAAAGACGGACTAAAATGACCACAGCTAAAAAAACTTAAACACTGGGCAAAAAGAAAAATCCATGTCTTGATTTTAATTAAGATTTACCAAAAACTCATTGTGTGAAATTCAACTCTTGATTGTGATTTTTACCAACGAACATGAGCACCTCACATAACTTAACATGTACAGTGACCTTTTCGAACCATAATTCATTGTTTGAACCAGTTAACCTAGACCCGTAGGTAGAATGAAGAAAACAAATAGAAAGCTCCATTGTAAGAACGCATACTTGTACCAAATTTGGAACTCATAGTGCAAATTGGACTTAATTTAGGGTATTGAACCCTCAAATCAGCATTAATACAGATTCAAGGCTATGCCACTACAGCCTTAGAAAACCCTAATTAGTGCTCCTTTAGCAATCCAAGAGACCTTAAATCAACAAAATTCAACAAGATTCAAGTCTAGACTTCAAAACAAAATAGTGTAACATCAATGGGTACATTTAAAAGCCGAGCCTAAAAAGACACCACTCCAAACCATCAAAAGCATACCATATTCAGAGTATTAAGTTCCAGTCACATATTTAAGGTGTAGAGAGACAATGAGCAGAATTCCTTAAATGAAATAGATTGAACATGTAGGCTAAACTATGAACACGTCTGTTAATCAAATAGGACATGTCCAAATCCTAAAGCAAATACACATCTCTTTTAGGAAAAAGCATGAAGGAGAAAACTAAAAAAAACAACTGATTGTGAAGCAACTTAAACATCAAGGCATGCCATTTCCATTTATCAACTTCCAATTTGAGTATCACATTGTAGGAATTCAGGGATGTGTACCTGATATTGAACAACAAAAAAACAGAAGGTGAGAGGTCAGCAGCAGTAACAACATAACTCAACCAGATTTCAGCAACAAGAAATAGATGAAATCAACTCCAAACCCAGGAATTGAGTTAAGTAGCCCAGAAAACAATTCCAATGAAGAACAACCAACACAAACTTCCAACCAATGCTTAAAAGAGAACCAAATTCAATCCATATTCACACTAAATGATTTAGAATTTGCATTTATAAGTCAAAACTTCAAAATCACTGAAAAGTTTGATAAAACAGTAAGCTTTTTAGCCGTCTTGTATTTTTTGGATTCTTATCTCTTAAAAAATATCAGATTTTCAGTACGTGTAAGCTCTCTATTTTTCTGGATATTCATCTCTCAAAAGTTTGCCTTCTCCCTTTTTCTAGTTTTTTTAATCTCTTTTTGATTTTTCCCCCAATTTTTTCTCTTGTCTTGCAAGGAAAGTATGAGGTGCCTTTATTGGCAAATGGTTAGGTCAACCTTATCCTAACTAGCCATTTTCCATTTTACCCCTCTTGACAAAATTATTTTTACCTTCCTACCCTTCTTAGGAATATGAAAGTCATGCTTCTTAACAGACTCACACTTGTCTTATCTGTGGAAACTTCTACCCAACGAAATGATTCCCTCTCCCACCTAAAATTCCTGAATTTCCCTTTGCCTATTATTACAGCCCTTACCTGACCCTTAATACCCCTAAAGTTTTGTTTTGATGCAATTAAGACCCTAAGAATTCCCAGTAATTACCAATAGGACAAACAACATGTTTCAGAATTGAGGGAGCAAGGAAGATCAAACAAACCAATATTGAATTACTTTAAACTTATAACTAGACCTGCATCTATTGTTCAAAGACCTTGGAATAAAAAGGACACACCCATGAATACTTGAATATATTCAGAAACTAATATAAATGAACTGGATTAATTTGACATAATAGATAATATCACTCAACCCTAACATACCGCCATTTCCATTCTCTTAATGAACAAATAAATAAATATGATCAATCCTTAAACCTATGAGAAATAAAACTCAAAAAAGAAGAAAACAAAGAAAGAAAAAAAGTACAAAAACTTAATGACTAAATATACCGTCCAAATTATGATCAAATGATGAAAATGAAAAGAGGATTACATGGAACAAGCTCTTCGACACTGAAATCACTCACTCAGGTTGTTGAGCCAAAGGGTGAATTCGAACTACCGTTAATCGTCTATTCTTAACAAGAACAAATCGACTAACTGATGTTTTGAGTTCACCCAAGCCTCTCAAGACCCAAATATGCAAAAGGGAAAACGGGGACTAGGGCTTTATATTTCAGATCCAAAATTCAAAATGTTTGACAATGATTAGAGGGAAATCACATACATATTGGGTATGAGGGGGTCAAGGCGGTTGTATGGTATTAATTTGGGACTGGTTGGGTAAAGTAGTGTTTTGGGGTCCTATTTCGATCTAAAATTCGAAGAGTATTAGGGTGGTTCGGAGAAAATGGGTTGGGGATTCGGACCGGGGAATGTGAGAGGAGTCCATGTTATAAGTTTGGAAGGGATTGGCCTCGTCCGCAGTCGTCAACGATTTCCGGCAGGCGTAGGACGGTGGTGTATGGCTAGTCTCTGAAGAGACGAAGGAGAGGAGTGAGCGGGGGGGGGGGGGATAGAGTGTTTCAGACACTTATATGTAAATGAACCCAAGATTCAGGGCCGTTAGATCGAGTAACCTCGACGGCTACGATCTAATGGCTACAACAACGTCGTTTGATTGGGCATGAGATGAACCGGGTTGGGGAAACTTGGGTTGGGCTCGACCGGTTTTAAGAGGGGAACAGTTTGGGCTGGAAGCTTAATTCAAAGATGGCCCAGATTTCCTCTTCTTTTTATTATAATCCTCTTTTACCTTCAAAAATCCTATTCTTCTTTTCTTTTTCTATTTTCTCTAAATTAATATAATTTCTAATTAAATCTTAGGGACCAATTAACTCAAATATGTCATTGGTTACACCTAAATGATAGTTAACTCAATTAATTAGAAACAAATTAAAGGAAAACTACTTCAAAATAAAAGCTAAAATTAAAAGTGCAAATTATACTATATTTTTTATGATTTTTCCTTTTCATAATACAACTAATTTGGTAATTAATCCTGAAATGTAAATTAAATCCTAAATGCAAACACAACATATTTTTGTATTTTATTTTATTAAGATAAATTAAATATGCACAAACAAATGCAAACTATTAGCAGAAAATGCCCCGAAAAATAAAAAAAATTGCAAATAAACAGAGGAAAATTAGTTTGTATGATTCATATAGGTCAAAAATCACATGCTCACACTTATAACTCGGGGTGTGCCAATTAGCAAATTTTCAAGGCCTCCCGCAAAGTTAATGACACGTTAGTTGCTTTAGGCGCGCTATTTAATAATTTTACCTTCTAAAACTCGGGTGTGCATTTCATGAGACCCAAATTCAAATCCTAAAATATTGAATAAATATGTTTCAAATTGCGGGTGAATTTCATCACAATCCAAAGACATGGATTAATGACGTTCAATCTCCTTTAAAATTAATTAAAAGAGGTAAATAATTTAAAATTTGCACCATAGGTTTGGACATGCATTAAAATCATATAATAGACCAATTATACTAGTTTAAGCGACCATGCTAGAACTACAGAATCCGGGGGTGGCTAACACCTTCCCTCGGGTTAACTGAATTCCTTACTCAGAATTTATAGTTTGTAGACTTCATAAGGAAAGTCGAACTTTCCTCGATTTGAGATTTTAAATTAAATTAGTGACTTGGGACACCAGAAAATAAACTATTCCAAGTGGCAACTCTGAACTAAATAGCATAAATAATTAATATCACTTAAATTGGAAAAATTGCCTTATATACAACCTTTTGGAGTGGTATGTAAAAAAAGAGGTGTGACATTGGCAGAGTAAGACCTAGACAAAATACTTGGAGTGAAAGTTCAATTAAGTGACTCATTAAGCAGATATGGATGTGAGGATTGATACATAAGTCATCCTTAAGAGAAGAAGTTTCAAGTACTTTGGGTTAGTAATCCAAAGAAATATAGAAATTGACAAGGATATCACACATCATATTAGAGTGTGGTTGATGAAATAGAAGTTTGCATTCGGTGTTCTATGTGATAAGAATGTGCTACCAAAACTTAAGGATAAGTTCTAATGCAGTTAGACCAACTATGTTATATAGGTAGCATTTTGGCCGGTCAAGAACTCTTATGTCTAGAAGATGAAGGTAGCAGAAATGAGGATGTTTAGATGTTTGCATGAGCATACCAGGATAGATAAGATTAGGAGTGAAGACATTCAGGATAGGGTGGGTGCCACCACCTGGAGGACAAGATGCAGAAAGCGATTCTTAGATGGTTCGGGCATGAGAAGAGGACAGACAATGATGCCCTAGTAAGTAGGTGTGAGAGGTTCGCATTGATAGATCTGATGAGAGGTAGAGACGAACCAAAGAAGTATTGGGAAGAGGTAATTAGATAGAACATGACGCTGCTTTAGTGTACCGAGGACAATGACCCTTGATAGGAGTGTGTGGAGGTCGAAAATTAGGATAGAAGATTAAATAATTAGTAGGTAGTTCGCATATTTTCCTTGTCCACGCTTGCAATATTAGTTTAGTCTTGTACTTTTCTATTTTTAAATTTCTATTACTACAAGTTGTTCTTTCGCTTCCGTTTTCTTGCTATCTTGGAGACATTATTATCTGTTACCACGGTTTTCTTTTTATAATCTTTCCTTGAGCCTAATGTCAATCGAAAATAATATTTTTAAGTTCTTATGGTAGGGTTAGACATATGTATATAATATTCTCCCTAGACCACACATTGGATCTATTGTTGTGATTGCATGCAACACATCATACCATACTTGTTCGGTTATTTATACCACATTATCGTTTAGGGTGATACTTATTCCAGTACCAAATTTCTGACATAAATACGGGCACTTGAGCATTTTTCTAAAATATAGCTATTTTATGTTATATACACCATTAATTTAATATCACTAGATAAAAAAAAGTCTTCTTTATGTTCACAAGCTTGGTGACAAATCAAATTAAGATTCATAAAATGAAACGAGGAAGTAGCAAATAATCCTCTATAGCAGAATAAATTGATCTGATAGTGTAAGAATTTCATTGCAAATCTTTATTTCAACATTTCTTAGGAAACAGATATGTCTTTTATAACTTCATTCATATCAGTGTAACCAAAAACAAAGTTACTGTCTTATAAGTATCATAAAGGAAAAGGCTTTAATTCAAAGAACCCGACCATAAATAGGAGAGGCGGAAAAGAAACTTTAAATTTATGAGTTCAAAATTTTCAAACATGACAACTTAACAGACTCAAGATAGATTATTTATGCATATTAAGTAAATTTAATATAAATTCATAGTCTGCCAAATCGTAATTAATACTCTAGCTCCGTCCCTAAAATTAAAGATAATGTCAAAGCTTTCGCACAATGACAGGTGCACCATACTGAGGTTGAAGAACCAGTGCGGTCATGGTCGGACCATGAGCATAGGAGGGAGAGAGCTCAAACGAGTATTTCTGTAAGATTTTAGCCAAAACAAGTTTGACCTGAATCATAGCGAAATTCATTCCCAGGCAAAGACGAGAACCCCAACCAAAGGGAAAATACATCAAATCTTTGGGTGCTTTTGACACTCCTTCTAAGAATCTTTCTGGATTGAAAATAAGAGAATCTTCTCCCCATTGGTCTGTGTCGCGGTGGATTAATTGCAGAGGCACCAAAAGCTGTGCACCTGATGGAATTATGTAGTCACCAAGTTTTGTCTCTTCATTTGTTTCTCTAACAAGAACCTGATGGATATAACCTCAGAACCTCGTGCAAGATCATAGTCACCTACATGTATTGTAGAATTAAGTAAATCGGATCAAAGTCAGAGTTTTACTCGGAATCGAGTTTTGTGTTATGGTATAATATATGTCATCTATAATATTATTTTACTATAATAGTAAAAAAATATATAAACAAATAAAATTATTATTGAAAGGTTCGACCATATATGTTTTAGTAGGAAAAAAAGCCTTGGAGTAATAATAAAGTTATTTGCGTGTGACCTAAAGATCACGAGTTTGAACCGTGAAAACATCCATTAATACTTGTATTAAGGTAGACATTCTTTATCACACCCTTTTAGCTGTGACCCTTCTTCGAATCATGCGTCAACGCAAAGCATCTCGTGCATTGAGTTACCCTTTTTTTTAACACTCAAAAGTCTCTTTCGAGTTGAAGTTCCAATGCATTCACAACGTACAAAATATTTTGCATCAAGTAACTTGTAAAGTAAAAAGTTTAAGTTCTATATATCAATCGATTGTAATATTTATATAATTAGGTAGTTTAAGCAAGTCCATGTAAATTTCTTGAAATTTGTAACTTATCTGCTATTACATGTTAAAATTTACTTATAATATGAAAAAATCTTTTAAGTGTCAGCATATCTCCAAGATAAGCCTTAATTGGAAACGATAACTAACTTACTATCATATCTAATCTATACTAATAATGTAAAATAAATTTATATCTTTAGTGTGTATAACTTAAATTAAAATAGTATATAACGACGGAGAATCTTACAATTTTTAGCTGGTTCAGTTGATCAAACTTAGGTTCATCTTTTCCAATGATTTGAAGAACTTCATTCCTAGCTTTTTGTTGCCAATCTGGATGCATAATCAAAACAATTGCAGTCCATGTTAATAAAGTTGCAGTAGTCTCTTGACCCGCAAAATAGAAAGAGTTGCACTCTTCTATTACATCTTCTGTACTCATTCCCTTGTTTGAGTTCTTATTCCCTTGTTGTTGTTCTTGATTAGATTTCATTAACAAACCCAAAAGATCTTCATTGTGTGATTTTCCTGATTGTACCTCTTTCTCTCGCTTCTCTATTATCCTTTTTAGCGATCTACGGACTGTGTTATAGATGTACAATCTTCTTCTATTAGTTTTTGTTGGCACAAACCTATTACATAAACAAGAACCTCAATACAGATATCAGGTCACCGTTAGTATATCTTATTTCCAAGATTATAGATTTCATTTCGACGTACCTTAACCAAGGGAAGACATTAATAGCAAGTTTTGCAGTGAAAACAAGTTCGCAATGTTCCCTCAGAAGCGAAAATATTAACTTTCCTTCTTCGAAATTACTACCAAAGGCTGATTTTGATAGTATATCTCCTGTTAAACTATGAAATTCTTGGGAAATATCCAATTCACAACAACCCTTTGATTCAGTTAACTTGTCCCATCTGCTTAACATTTTTTGTGTACACTCAGTGAATGCTCTCAACATAAGCTGCATGCATTTGCAAGGCCAAAATGAAAATAAACCTCTGATTAAAAAATGACGTAAAAGTAAGGTAATTACTTAATTGACAAATACCTTTAATTTTTCCAAGTGGAAAGCTGGATTAAGAATTTTTCTGTGTTTAGCCCATTTTTCACCATCGTAAGTCCCCAATCATGTTACAAATAGCTTGAGGAAAGCACTGATTTTTGGTTTTCTGAACACACCCGATTTATTTGATAGTACTTCCCGTATTAGCTTTGGATCCATTATGGTCACTCGAGGTATCGGTCCTAGCGAAAACAAGAAAAGTTTCTCTGCAAAGTTTGAAAACAATCTTAAACTATATTTTTAGTGAAATTCCTCTATTTTATGCTACTAAAGAAAATCATGGAAATTACTAGTAAGAGTAATTACTGTAAGTGGTGGCGAGCTCATAGAAGAAAGGATTTAGCCGAGGGGTGTAGTCGTGATTCAAAGGCATGGGTTTAGACTTGGCTATTTTGTTCATTTCCATCATCTCCTTTAGATTTCCATAAAGAAATGTATATGGACGGCCATATACTCCTTGTTTCCTCAGCTCTCTTTCCACTGTTTTGGGCGACACCATATCAAATACAGCAATTTCAGGCACCAAATGGAGAATGAAAGGCATATTGGTAGAGCAATTAAAACTGCAATATCCATGTTTAAGTGTGTACTATTTTTAGGTTCTTGTCTACAATATAAAGGAGCAGGGTGTATGTAGTGATGAATACTCTAGCTCCTACAACATTGTTTGAGTAATATTTGCATTAGCATTGTAGGTTGCATATTAGAATAATCTAGTCCCTCCGTTAATTTTATTTGGTGTTATTTCCTTATTAGTTGGTTTTCAAAAAGAATTATAACCTTCTATATTTTAAAATACTTAATTTTATTTTATCCTTAAAAACATGTTTTTAGCCAACGATCTCGCATTTAAGATCAAAAATTTCTAAAATCTTTGAGTAATGATTCAACAAAACATACTTTACCGACAAGGTTATCTAATTGAAATCTTAATAATTGTTAAATGAAAACAAATATAATTTAAACTCATGTTTAGATAATATCAATAGCTAAAACTAAAACTAAATATAACATATTGGAAACAAATTAAAAGTAGTTCCAAATAATTATTTATTATAAGTAAAATGCTAAATAAAAAATCAACTAAAAGTATTGTAGTAAAAAATGCATATAAGAGGATGACAGGGATTATGTGAGGAATTTATGATTATGAATAATTTGTAAAACAAATTAAGTAAATAATTATATAATGTTAAAAGTTATGGTTAGCTAATTAAAACAATGAATAAAGCTGATATATTGATTGCTTTTATTAGTGTTAACTAATATAACCATTGGAGGTGTCAAACATGTTAGCATTCTTTCATGTAAGCTTTACAATATTATTTTATAATATGTTAAATATTAAAATTATTTTATAAACCTGTGTATCCATGATTATATATGTCAATTGTCCACACATTGCTCTGAGACCTCGAGTACATATACTAGTTCATAGTTAAAATCGAGTTTATAAAATTCTTGTGTTACATATATATCAAATATGTATCTCACACATTGGTATATACAGATATACATGTAATACACATTCGAAAAAAATATGATACATATATAATACACAAATGATGTACATATCATGTTTTTATGCTCATCTTCTACTTCGAATTTTTAATTCAAACCACCTCAAAACTCTAGTAAATCATTCCAAAACTAAGATTCAATCTCCTTAGGATATGTACTCAATCTATTCTAATAACACTAACTCAAAAGAGAAAGAAAAATTGACTTTGTTTTCCTTACAAATTGCTAATTAGCTAATATTAGTAATATTTTATGAATTGGTCAATTTTTATAATAAGCTATTTATAAATAAACATGACAGGTATTTCCCTTTGGACTTTTAACGACTGCTCAGCAAAAATTATTTATAACCCCTGATTCGAATAAAAAGTTCAAATAAAAAAAGATCAGGAGCATATGTAAATTTTTTTACAAGTAATGTCACTTTTAATAAAGGGACAAATAGTCTAATTACTTATTATTTATTTTCTCTACAGTAAAAGATAGATTGGGCGTTATTCCACTGATTATAAGAAATTTTTGTTTAAAGGAGGTGAGTTCAAATACTGCTCAACCTACTTTTTTTTCCCAAAGAAAATAAGCTTCAAAAATAGCGAAAAAAAAAAGAGTTAATGAGGAGAATCAATCCCTAGACTTGGAAGAAATAAGGCAGGAGCTAAACCACTGGATCAATAACAGTGTGGTGTTAAGTGGTGTCACTCCTGTCTATATATACATGTTTGATTAAATTTTCGTATTATTTGTATGACATTTGGTAAAATATTTTAACAAAGTGGTGTCACGTGACATGACATCGCTTCACTATACATGAATCTGCCCCTAAAAAGGATGCCTCGGTTTCATTTAATTCATGAATTTACATGTGCTCATTTTCTTGATTAATCTCATGTATAGCATTATCATCGAATAAAGGTTCATAAAAAAATTAAACAAACTCTAGTTTTGTACGAATGATGCATTGTAGGCATCTACTTAACAATTATGTTGTACTTGTTTAACCGTTTATAATATAGTTTATCTTTCTGACAAAAAAAAATTGAATATAATGCAATTTATATCTATTATATAAATTGAATTAGATGTCGTAACAAGAAAAATAATAACATGTAATAAATTTGGTCTATATATTCGCTGCAATTTCCATGAAACTTTTGTTTCATAGAGTTTGATAGAAGTGAGGTCTCTTTTTTTGGTTGAACTTTTTGTTCGGGTCGAATTAATATTTGAAGCGGGTTAGTACAAAGAATTGATAGATATGGGTAGATCTTTCTAATGGGTTAGATGTATTAGTTTTGGCCAATAAGAAATTGCCACGTGAAATTTAAATAGTTATTATTTTTAATTCAATATTGACCTAATGGTAAAAGGGAATAAGTAAACCAAAAAGGTGAATGTAGGGATATTTTAAGCTCAATAAATGAATGATAAGCATTTTAAAAACTTTTTCAATAATTTAGGAACTTTATTAATCCTTTTTCGTTTGAAAAATATGCACATCAATTTTTGAAATATTTTTAACATCCTTTTTTTTCTTGCTGACTCTACGAGTGTACGTAAGGGCGGGAGGTAGAAGGTGTTTGGATTATAGCTTATTTTGCTAATTTTTAAAAATTAGCTTATCTTAAGAAGTATTTTTTTAGAAAATATTTTTTTTGTAATAATTACTCTGTGCTTGGCTAATTAATACTAAAAGCAGTTTTGAGCAACAATTAATATTAGCCAAGCCTATAAAAAGTACTGTTACGTGAATTTATCTCAAAATTGCTTTTCAAAAAGAGTGTTTTTGAAGAAAACTTACTTTTTTCTACTTTTCTAAAATTATTTCTGTTTATACTCAAAAATATTTTTTTTCTTCTAAAAGGTTGGCCAAACACTTCAACTTTAAAACAAGAAGTAATTTTGTGGGAAAAAGTGCTTTTGACTTTGGAAAAGCTTGACCAAACCTCTATAAGTTTGTCCAGTTTGTTATTATTTTTTTCAGATTTGAAATTTTATCTTAATAACATAAAAAAAGAAGAGAAATTTTCATAAACCACTATTGTTTAGTGGTTATTAGCTACTTATAGCTACCATTTAATGTATTACTTTCTATAGCTATATTTTTAGTTTTTTTAGAGTGTATTTGATGTATTTAAGCTACTATATTCATTAATATAGTAGCAAAACTCGGCATGAATCAGGGAATTCTAGCTAAACAATTATTGTATTCGGCTGTATTCACGATATATATTTGTGAATACAATAACGTAAATAGCACAAATCGTGGTCTATTCAGCTGTTTTTAAAATGTAAAGTGAATTAATTAGCACAATAGATTCCTAAAATAACTACTAACTAAATTACATCACCCATAATATGTATTTGATGCGAAATATGATGAAACAGAGTAATTGTCATGTTTCTAATCCTTCCCTTTTCTGTTGATATCATTCATGCGTGTTTCTGTTTAATTTCAACCAATAAAATTTGAGATTCATGTATAGAAAAAAATATATGAATGCATACTGCATATACATTTGAATACATATGTACATCTAAATATTAAACTATATAGATTAATAAAATATATGAATACATTCCTGGAATAAAATGAGACAATGAATACAATAAAATACGTGGAATACAACGAGATAAATTGAAATACATTAAAAAAAAGACAATGAATATGTCACGAACCCAAATTTCCCACCGTTGGGATCGTAATGGCGCCTACCATCGTACTCGCTAGGCAATCCAACATTATAGTTATATTCACCTTCTTCCTTTATATTTTATAAGTTAAAATATAACAAAACTAAATCAACAGAAATAAAAGCGAAAGTACATAATAAAATGGCAATCTATATACTATTAACAAATACCAAAACCTGTTACTACCTAGAAGTTAGTGTCACAACCTACGAGTATTCTATGAATAACTACAAGTATGCGTCTGAAAGAAAATACATCTATATCTGAAGAAAATAAAATAGAAATGTGGAAACATAAGAAGGGACGTTAGTGCCTGCGAACGCATGCAGGGCTACCTTGGGTCTCCTAGATGAATGCCTGCAACCGACCTCTCGATCAACCACAACCAGCTCCAAAATCTGCTCAGAAAGTGCAGAGTACAGTATCAACACAACCAACCCTATGTTCTGGTAATTGCCGAGCCTAACCTTGACGAGATAGTGACTAGGCTAAGGCGGGGAATTCATAATATAATATGCATACAATTTATAATAAAGCAACAAGGAATTACGGAACGAAATGGAATAGTAACTTGCAGTAAGTAAATACGGGACAGCAGAGAAAAACACATAAGCAACAAAATGATGCGACGCGCATCTCAATCCTACCATATAATTAGTACTAATATGAACATTCACCCTTCTTACTCCTTGTTGCAGCGTGAAACCCGATCCTACATATTACCCTTATTCCTTCTGTTGCGGCGTGCAACCCGATCCGACATGTCCACCCTTATTACTCCTTATCAGAATGCGCAACCCGACCCCAACAGACAATCACATTTCACCCTTACTCATCCTATTGCGGCGTGCAACCCGATTCCACCATATCAGTACCAATGACACAATAAGAACAAGTATTTTATAATTTAGCTCAGTACCCTCCATAATATTTGTGTCTCAAATAAAAGCAAATAGAAATCTACACAATTATGAAACTGCATCAATTAATGCTACATGGTGAGACCTGTTGGAACATATATGCATGTTAATATTTATATGTTTTGATAATTGACAAACCGATTTAGATGGAAAATAATATATGCCAAATATATGTGAGTTATTATTGAATACACTTTTAATTTATATTTAACTAAAGTGTGTTTATTTTGTAGATATGCAATAGCATACAAGGAGGAAGGTATGCAAAGTTGATATGCGCAAAGGGGAAGATTTGTATTGCGACATTATATGAGCGGACAAGAATTGGAGTCCAAAGATGTTCAAGACAAGATCAAGAGAAGATATGAAGCAATGAAGATAAATTGAAGACTTTTGTTGAGTCTTATTTTTATTGTTTTTATTGTGATCTTGATCCGACTTTAAGTTTGAGTCTTGGCTTCTCTCATAAATCATATTTTACAATGCATATCATAGAATTAATTTTACAATATATGTGATTTTACAGCATATGCATATTATAAATGATTTTACAATATATGCATGTATATGCATATCACAATTGATTTTACAATATATGCATATCAAAAATAATTTTACAATATATGCATATCATAAATATATTTTAAATACTTCAAACAAAATGATTTTAATGTTTTCATTTTAACCAAAATGATTTTTGAAGTAAGTTTTCAATTCTGGTATACTCTGGTATACTTAGTGTATATCAATGGTATATCAAAGGTATATTCCAGCTTTGTTTTAAAGAATATTTTTACGCAAGGCTAGATAATCGATTAACCAAAGTAGATAATCGATTATATCCTAAGATAATCGATTATCGCCTTAAGATAATTGATTATCGCATATCCGTTGCCTTCCAACGGCTAGTTTTTTGAACGTTTGAACTACGATAATCGATTATCGTGGTAAGATAATCGATCATCTTGCTGAAAAATCAGATTTTAGTGTTTAAACATGAGCAACGGATACAAGAGTTCTTGGGGCTATAAATACACCCCAAAAACTCTCATTTGACACACAACATCTGATATAAACATACATAAGCTCTCAAACATTTCCAATATCATATTTGATCATTTTTATAGTTTGAAAGCCAAGTTCTTGAATTTATTATTGTGTTCTTGAGCGTACTTGTTTACTCATTATCCACTCTATTAAGAGAGTATTTGTTTAAGTGAGTAGTAAGTGTTTGTATACACTTGTTGCAAGAAGAAAGGGTATATTTCTTCTTGAGAAGTCTTGGGGTGAGGTATCCTCGAGCAGGGTTTCTTGAGGCTTATGTGATTTAAGTTCTCAAGTGTAAAGGTTTGTTAGGTACCCGGAAACTTAACAGAAGTCTTGAGATGCGGTATCCTTGAGCAGTGTAACGGTTTGTTAAGCACCCGCAAGCTTAACGGAGATAGTTGAACCTTGAGCTGTTGCTCAAGAGACTGGACTTAGCCACAGGTTGTGGTGAACCAGTATACGTTTTGGTGCACACTCTCCTTACTCTTTAATTTCCGCATTATTGTTTTAAATTCCTGTGATTTTTGATAATACGCTATTCACCCCCCCTCTAGCGTTAAGCACGTATTCTAACAAGACCAACCAAAATGTACCACGAAGTACCGATAAACCAACTTAATCTAATATTGTGATACAATGAACTACAGAATAATTAATATCTTCAATAAAGAAATCACCATCTAACAAGAAGTAATTTAACATGGAGGCACAAATAGGCATGTAGCAGTAACGACATGAAAACAATATATTAAGAACGGGGAATTGAGCATGATAAATAGATAATTTGGCGACGCATAGGACCTTGTTAGCTCACCTATACGCCACTGTCATGACCCTAAACCCACACACGATCGTGATGGTGCCTATCATGAATACAAGGCCAGTCGACACATCTCCAATTCGAAATCATACAGCTAAACAATAATTAAACAGGCTAAAAGATGATTTAATAATTTTAAAAAGCAGATAATATCATAACAATGCGGAAGTACAACCCAAACACAGCCCAAACTGGGGTGTCACTAGTCATGAGCATCTACTAAGGTCTAGCTACATCTGATGAAACTGGAATGTACTATGTACCGACTAATAGAATAAAAAGGGAGAAAATCAGTGTTGCAGACGCTGGAAGCTACCTTGCTATACTCCGATGACTCTGCCTCTAATCAACCAATACCCACTACTGGATTCAGAAATACTTGAACCTGCACACAAGGTGCAGAGAGTAAAGTGAGTACTCCAAATCAGTAAGTAATAAAGGTAAATAACAACTGAGCAGTAAGAAATCACGTAAAGAATATCAACATGTTGTCTACAAGCAATATAAAACCATTTAAGAAAGCAATGAAACTGTGAAATCTCTTAAAAATATCTTTGCTCAATTTAATCTTCTTTGAAAATGACTTTTTCAACAGTTACGCAAATGAATGCAAAATAGTTAGGGCATAGAAGAACATAAATCCGAACTCAGGCACAAATACCATAGTTTAACAGGTAAAATGACAAATAAATATGAAAGATAATGTCAACAACTTCGCCCCTTAGGCAATATCTCAGAACAATACCAGCCCATCGGGCAATCACATAGAATGGTACCAGCCCCTCGGGCTATCACATAGAACAATACCAGCTCCTCGGACTATCACTTAGAATAATATTAGCCCCTCGGGCTATATCTCACATCAAAATGGGTACTCGCGCTCACTGTGGGTATGAATCCGGGAGGGGCCCCGTACGACCTAAGAGTAATATCAAGCCATCTCGTGGCATCACATCTACGCCCTCGGCCTCATATCAATAAAGCCACCACGTGGCATCACATCTAGGCCCTCGGCCTCATATCAATCAAGCCACCTCGTGGCATATATATCTCAGGACCTCGGCCTCATAAACAATATCAACAATCCACGTCGTGGCGTATATATTTGAGGCCCTCCGCCTAAAATTAGTATTAGTGTTTTCTTACAACTAGGCCATCGGCCTTACTCAGTCAAAAATCACATAAGTCACTTGGGCAACAATAAAACATGATGCTCAACCCAAAATATTATTTGAAATATCATTTCAAGTGCTAAAGAAGTAAACTTGGCTGAGTTTTGAAAACAGTGTAAAATAACATGACTGAGTTCCAATATAAAGTCAGAACAGTGAGGGAATATCAATAACAAGCCCCGAAGGGTTCACATAGTTGGCACTAGGCCCAAATATGGCATTATGATGATAGCAAATAGTTTTCAATCAAGCACATGGTAAAATCATCAATCGGGATGGACTAAGTCACAATCCACAATGGTGCTCTACCTCACACTCGCTATCTAGCGTGTAAGTCACCTCAACATAGCACTACGATGTGCAATCCGGGGTTTCAAACCCTCAAAACATCATTTACAAGTATTACTCACCTCGAACCAGCTAAATATCTAGCTCGCGATGCCTTTGACCCTCGAATCGGCCTCCACGCATGTCGAATCTATTCAAAATCAGAACAATTACATCACAATATGCTAAGGCAACAAAGCCCAAGCGAAAACAATCGAAAAATACCAAAAATTCAAAAATTAGCAAAACTCGAGCGTCGGGCCCACTTCTCGAAACTTAGAATTTTTTACATCACCGAGTTCCTTATCTCCCCACGAGTTAGTACGTACCAAAAGTTCTCATATCCGACCCCAATTGGTCCTCCAAATTCCCTAATCAAAATCTAAAATTTCAAGCCCCAGTTCTTCCATTTTTGTTCAGGTCTTCATGAATTTCTGGGTGGATTTCATAATTGAATCGAGTTTTAAGTCCAAGAATCTTACCTCAAGTCGTTTCCTCTTGAATCCCTCGGTAATCTCCTTCAAGAAGCTATCAAAATGATTAACTATGGAGGAAAATAGACCCAAAATCGCGGATGAAATGACTTAAAACATTTTGTCCAGGTGTGACCCTTCCTACTTCGTGATCGCAGTCATCACCTGGCAATCGCGCTGCACAAACTCGCTTTGACCAAAAAATTGACTTTCCCGTATGCGACGTTCCAGATATGAACCCGATGCCTATTCCACTTAAACTTACATGAATGCAGAAGCCCTCACGCGAAGGCTTGAATAAATCGCCTTGGACCAATATGCTTCCAACCCTTCTCCCCGATCGCGAAAACCCACTCGCGTGCGATGAGATCCTTTCTATAGCCTTCACGAACGAGTCCTAGTACCTCACAAATGCGGCCTTGTCCTTTGCGAATGCATAGATCACAGAACTCAACCCTTTGCGAACGCGAAGGCCAAACTACCTATAACTGCTAGGTTGATTTTCTGCAATTTCTCAAACTCAAAAATTGTCCGATTAACAACATGAAACTCACCCGAGGCCCCCGAGACCTCAACCAAAAGCAAAAACACATCCTAAACCTTATTCAAACTTGTTTGAGTCATCAAAATACCTCAAACAACATCAAACTACTTAAAACACATCAGATTCAAGCCTAAGTTTTTCTAAAATCTTCAGCAATACGCTTTAGATCAAAAACCAATCAAAACACGCTGAATAACCTGAAATTTTGCACGCACATCCCAAATGGCACAACGAAGCTACAACAGCTCTTAATATTCCATTATGACTCTCGGATCAAAATCTCACCTATCAACTGGAAATCACCAAAATATCAACTTTCACCAATTCAAGACTAATTCTATTCCGGACCTCCAAAACCCATTCCGATCACACTCCCAAGTCATAAATCACCTCCCAAAGCTAACCCAACCACCGGAACTCACATCTGATCCCTTTCACATAAGTCAACATTCAGTTGACTTTTCCAACTTAAGCCTTCTTAAAAGAGACTAAGTCTCTCATGTCTTAGAAAATCCTCTTTGAACACCAACTAATCAACTCGATCACATAAAACATGGATAATGAAGCACAAAGAAGCACAAAATGGGGGGAAACAAAGTGGTAACCCATGAGACGACTGGCTGGGTCGTCACATCTTTCTCAACTTAAACAAATGTTCATCCTCAAACGTCCCCGGAGTAGTTACAAAACCCAACCAATCGCTGAATAACCTTACCATGCATATACCCGGGGTTGATCCCACATCACCTTATAAGATATAGGTATGATAACACATTGTAATTGAAATTACACAATCCAATCTAGCCCATAAACCATAGAACTACATTTTCACTTCTGAAACCATCAATACGATCAAAACCTCACACCTATACTCAATTTAGAAGGCTGAAATTGACCATTAAGAAACCAAACAATGGCCAATAAAAAGAATTCTCCTTTGATGTTTATTTTAATGAGCATAAAACTAGGCGAAGAGTCTAATTACTGCTTTTCTGTTGTTTCACTTAAATAGGGTAGGGTCACCGTGCCTATGTGGGTCATAGAAAAGAAAATACATAAAGCCTAACAAGCGAGCCATGCTTCCTTGAAATTTGCCAGAACTGTCATCACCTATGGTTGATTAAGAAAAAAAACTGGAAACAAGAGACTTGGTTTTTTTCCAGTTTCTGATTCCAGAATGTCTGCATCTACTGTTCTTGTTATAGATGAATGTTTAGATGAACTACACCTCCTGAATTACATCCCTCCTTGCATGCATTAATGGGCTCGAACCAGCTGTAATAACCCATGCATGCAACCTCAGGTGCAATTATACGATATACCACATAACTCAAACACATGCAGCGATAACTTTCATTCACAACCTCTGCATACAACACCCGAATACCGGTAGAAACCTCCTTATCAACCAAAGTTTAATCCCAACACTTTTATATATACTGCCAATGATAACTAAAACAAGTAGTAAGCCATAACCATTTCTCAGATCAACCATTCATGAAGCTTCTTCTTCTTGGCAATTACCATAGCAAATTTTCGAGCCGAACCTCGATATTATCTTTCCAACATGCTGAAATCGAATATGTTCGTATTCATTAATGATCCTAACGATTTCATATAATCGAACACACTACTCTGGTGAAGTGACACATCAATATAGGTCTAAGCCACAACTTGGATAATACACGCACCAATAAGCAATGGTCCGAACATACTCAAATCATAAAAATGACTCAAATGAAAGAGTTGTACCTCAAGCTCACCAATACTATCACAACACAAGGCTGAGAACCCATCTCTCATCATAGAGATAGAACACATGAATCTAACTCGAAAGTTCATATCTCCATATAGCTTCACCGCAATGCGCGATCCTATCCAAGCACTGCTTCACATGAAACACCTCAAGTCAGTATGCTCAAAATCGACAGCCACACACAATTTAATGTCTGGAATCAAAGACAATCATTACACCCACGATAAAATAAATAACATATACCACGCATCCCGATAGGACATAACCGATACGCATTTCACCGAGAAACACCCAATTACTCTTCCCGCTCGACTTCCATATGAGACCCCAAATGAACGCACTGTATGTGCCCCTAACCAAAAAATTATATCACCTCCCAACACTAAAAGGTAACTCATAGATCTCCCCATATCTCTAATAAGCTCAACAAAGATCGAATCAACACATCCCTCAACAATGCAATTCGGAGCCAACCAAACCGACTCAAGTTAAAACATGCATCCACATTGGCCAGCCAACAAACTCCTTATCAAGGAAAGCTGAAGATGCTCCTTTAACTCTGTCGGCGCCATACGATACGGTGCCCGGTATCAAATCGATATCGAAATTAAAAACCTTGCATGGTGACATGCCGACAATTAGAAACACATCCGAAAAGTTCCTCACCACTGGAATTGAATCAATATAAGGAGCCTCAACACTGTCATCCATCACGAGAACCCAAATAAATAAGACAATCCTTCCCAACCGTCTTTGAACATATAACCACTATACTAGAACATAATTCGTCGAACCATGCCACTCAATCCATGGCATTCCCGGCATAGCCAACAGCAATGCTTTAGCGCAATAGTCTAGAATGACAACACATGGAGACAAGCAGTCTAAACCCAAAATCACATCCAAAATATAACATACCAAGCACAAAAGATCTGCTTGAGTCTCCAAACCCCGATAGTCACTAAACAGTGCCGATAAACGCGACCCACAACCACAATATAGCCTGAATATAAGAACTCCCAGTCTCCAACTCCATGTAGCACATAAAATTACCATACCTAATCCTAATTCCGCTGCTCGAATGCATATCACACCTAAAATACCCAATCATTCCACTAAAGATATTCTAAAATTCCCTTGTGCCATCAAGCAATCTCGAATATCAGCAGTCGATCTGACAAGAAGTGCTGCAATACTACCGAGGTACCATCAACTTAATCACACTGCCTCTTTCTGAAACATATACCCTCGTCAATCACCTCAATTATTATTACCATTTCTTTAATCATCTGAAGATCATTTATCAAATCATCTGAAGCTCGTTTCTCTAATTATCTAAAGTTGTCCTTGCTGCCTAAGAATTCAAGACCTTCCCTTATAATCTGAAATGTTACATTACATATGCCAATCTCGATCCTACACAACATGCCGCATAAACTGTACGACTCTAGGATAACCGCGAGGACTTTACATCCCTTCCGTGATACAAACATCTACATACTCAACTAGACTAGAAACTTCCATTGGTTCAATCTAGAAGATATGGATCCCCCAATCTGAGGAAAACCCATCAAGGACTCTCCGAGATCCCTTTGCACAAATCGGACCTGCCAGGATTGAATCCTTCTAACTCGACCAAGTTAAGCAAGTCATCAAACCTAATAGCACTGCCACAAGATACCTGCAGAGACTCATTACCCCGTAAGCATCCAAAGAGCTAATCATATCCTTTCCATATTGATCCGGTCAACTACCAAGCTACCCCATCTATCGAAATTTCCTGTTGATTCATCTTCAACTTGATATTCTCTCTAGCTCTAGCACCATAATTCCTCAACCCTGGCTTACCACACGAGACCAAAAATAAAACTGCACCGTCTAAGGCTCATAAGTCACTGAATACTTTTTCAGATATTCCTAGGAGCACCAAGCTCAAAAATGCATTACTCTTAAGAGATTTCCTGCAGGTCTAAATCTGTTGCCTTTACCTTCCTGATACTGATACATAGAACCCCATAATTAACATAGAATTCTCCACGAGTCTTGACATCTTCTAATGAAAACTCAGTTTCTAACCACATATATAATGTTAAATTACCCAATTATTTCATTTAGAATAGAATGATTCTTGAGAGTCATTCAGTCTTCTTTAAATTGCAATTAACCTAATCAAACGAACAGAACCACCCATGCCTCATTGGCACTCCTACACCGCAGAATGTAACCTCATCCTAATACAACCAAGAAACTTCCTACTCTATTTATCGAGTATTGTTTACCAACAACAACTTAAGACATCCCCTGATTCTCACACACCTACAAAGCATAATATAAACTTTGTCAAAAAATTTCCTTCACTCGAGAAAAGCAGTGTTGTGGACGCCAGCAGCTACCTTAATAAAATCCGATGGCTCTACCTCTAATCAAGCAATACCCGCTACCGTGTTCAGAAATACCTGAACCTGCACACAAGATGTAGGGAGTAAAGTGAGTACTCCAACTTAGTGAGTACTAAAGGTAAATAACAATTGATCAGTAAGAATTCACGTAAAGCATATCAACATGTTGTATAGAAGCAGTATAAAATAATTTAAGAAAGCAATGAAGCTGTGAAATCTCTTTAAATTATCTTAGCTCGGTTTAAACTTCTTTGAAAAATGACCTTTTCCACAGTTACGCCAATGAATGCAAAATAGTTAGTGTAGAGAAGTACATAAATCTGCCCCTCGGGCACAAATACCATAGTTTAACAAGTAAAATGACATGTAAATATAAAATATAAATACATAAAGGTTCGCCCCTCGAGCATAATGTCAACAACTCCGCCCCTTGGGCAATATCTCAGAACAATACTAGCCCTTCGAGAAATCGTATAGAATGGTACCAACCCTCGGGCTATCACATAGAATAATACCAGCCCTTCAAGCTATCATATAGTACGACATAAGCCCCTCCATCCATATCTCACATCACGATGGGTAACCGCACTCACTGGGGGTGTGCAGACTCGAGGAGGGGCCCCTTATTGCTTAAGCGCAATATCAAGTCATCTCATGGCATCAAATCTTGGCCCTCGTCCTTATATCAGTCAAGCAACCTCGTAGCATATATAATATACGTCATCTATCATATCATTTTACTATAATAGTAAAAAAATATATAAACAAATAAAATTATTATCGAAAGGTTCGACCGTATATGTTTAGTAGGAAAAGAAGCCTTGGAGTAATGATAAAGTTATATATGTGACCTAAAGATCACGAGTTTGAACCGTGAAAATATCCATTAATACTTGTATTAAGGTAGGCTTTCTTTATCACACCCTTTTAGGTGTGACCCTTCTTCGAATCATGCGTAAATGCAAAGTGTCTCGTGCATTGAGTTACCCTTTTTTGTAACACTCAAAAGTCTCTTTCTAGTTGAAGTTCCAATGCAGTGACAACGTACAAAATATTTGCATAATCAAGTAACTTGTAAAGTAAAGAGTTTAAGTTCTATATATCAACCGATTGTAATATTTATGTAATTAGGTACTTTAAGCAAGTCCATGTAAATTTCTTGAAATTTGTAACTTATCTGCTATTACAGGTTAAAATTTACCTATAATATTAAAAAATGTTTAAAGTGTCAGCATATCTCCAAGATAAGCCTTAATCGGAAACGATAACTAACTTACCATCATATATAATCTATACTGATAATGTAAAATAAATTTATATTGTTAGTGTATATAACTTCAATTAAAATAGTATATAACGACAGATCATAAGCGGAGAATCTTACAATTTTTAGCTGGTCAGTTGATCAAACTTAGGTTCATCTTTTCCAATGATTTGAAGAACTTCATTCCTGGCTTTTTCTTGCCAATCTCGATGCATAGTCAAAACAATTGCAGTCCATGTTAATAAAGTTGCAATAGTCTCTTGACCCGCAAAATAGAAAGAGTTGCACTCTTCTATTACATCTTCTGTATTCCCTTGTTTGAGTTCTTATTCCCTTGTTGTTCTTCTTGATTAGATTTCATTAAAAACCCCAAAAGATCTTCATTGTGTGATTTTTCTGATTGTACCTCTTTCTCTCGCTTCTCTATTATCCTTTTAGCAAACTTCGGACTGTGTTATAGATGTACAATCTTCTTCTATTAGTTTTTGTTGGCACAAACCTATTACATAAACAAGAATCTCAATGCAGATAGTGTAAAGAATACTAGCAAGTCACCGTTAGTATATCTTATTTTCAAGATTATAGATTTCATTTAGACGTACCTTAACCAAGGGAAGACATTAATAGCAAGTTTTGCAGTGAAAACAAGTTCGCATTGTTCCCTCAGAAGCGAAACTATTAACTTCCCTTCTTCAAAATTACTACCAAAGGCTGATTTTGGTAGTATATCTCCTGTTAAACTATGAAATTCTTTGGAAATATCCAATTCACAACAACCCTTTGATTCAGTTAACGTGTCCCATCTGCTTATCATTTTTTGTGTACACTCTGTGAATGCTCCCAACATAAGTTGCATGCATTTGCAAGGCCAAAATGAAAATAAACCTCTGAATAAAAAATGACGTAAAAGTAAGGTAACTACTTAATTGAAAAATACCTTTAATTTTTCCAAGTGGAAAGCTGGATTAAGAATTTTTCTGTGTTTAGCCCATTTTTCACCATCGTAAGTCCCCAATCCTGTTCCAAATAGCTTGAGGAAAGCACTGATTTTTGATTTTCTGAACACACCCGATTTATTTGATAGTACTTCCCGTATTAGCTTTGGATCCATTATGGTCACCCGAGGTATCGGTCCCAGCCAAAACAAGAAAAGTTTCTCTGCAAAGGACGGAACATATTACTATTTACAAATTAAAGTTTGAAAACAATCTTAAACTATATTTTTAGTGAAATTCCTGACTTTGCCACTATTTTTTGCTACTAAAGAAACTTATGCAAATTACTAGTAAGAGTAGTTACTGTAAGTGGAGGCGAGCTCATAGAACAAAGGATTTAGCCGAGGGGTGTAGTCGTGATTCAAAGGCATAGGTTTAGACTTAGCTATTTTGTTCATTTCCATCATCTCCTTTAGATTTCCATAAAGAAATCTATATGGACGGCCATATACTCCTTGTATCCTAGCTATCTTTCCACATTTTTGGGCCGCCACCATATCAAATACAGCAATTTCAGGCACCAAAAGGAGAATGAAAGGCATATTGGTAGAGCAATTAAAACTGCAATACCCATGTTTTTTGCCTCTTATGTTTGTAGTATTTCTTAGGTTCTTGTCTACAATATAAAGGAGCAGGGTGTATGTTGTGATGATTTTAAAATCTTTGAGTAATGATTCAACAAAACATACTTTTCAGATAAGGTTATCTAATTGAAATCTTAATAATTGTTAAATGAAAACAAATATAATTTAAATTCATGTTTAAATAATATCAATAGCTAAAATTAAAATTAAATATAACATATTGGAAATAAATTAAAAGTAGTTCCAAATAATTATTTATTATAAGTAAAATGCTAAATAAAAAATCAACTAAAAGTATTGTAGTAAAAAGTGCATATAAGAGGATGACAGGGATTAAAACTAGACCTGCATCTATTGTTCAAAGACCTTGGAATAAAAAGGACACACCCATGAATACTTGAATATATTCAGAAACTAATATAAATGAACTGGATTAATTGAACATAATAGATAATATCTCTAAACCCTAACATACCGCCATTTCCATTCTCTTAATGAACAAATAATTAAATATGATCAATCCTTAAACCTATGAGAAATAAAACTCAAAAAAAGAAGAAAACAAAGAAAGAAAAAAAAATACAAAAACTTAATGACTAAATATACAGTCCAAATTATGATCAAATGGTGAAAATGAAAAGAGGATTACATGGAACAACCTCTTCGACACTGAAATCACTCACTCAGATTGTTGAGCCAAAGGGTGAATTCGAACTACCGTTAATCGTCTATTCTTAACAAGAACAAATTGACTAACGGATATTTTGAGTTCACCCAAAGCCTCTCAAGACCCAAATATGCAAAAGGGGAAACGGGGACTAGGGCTTCATATTTCAGATCCAAAATTTAAAATGTTTGACAATGATTAGAGGGAAATCACATACATATTGGGTATGAGGGGGTCAAGGCGGTTGTATGGTATTAAATTGGGACTGGTTGGGTAAAGTAGTGTTTTGGGGTCCTATTTCGATCTAAAATTCGAAGAGTATTAGGGTGGTTCGGAGAAAATGGGTTGGGGATTCGGACCGGGGAATGTGAGAGGAGTCCATGTTGTAAGTTTGGAAGGGATTGGCCACCGTCCACCGTCGTGAACGATTTCCGGCAGGCGTAGGACGGTGGTGTATGGCTAGTCTCTGAAGAGACGAAGGAGAGGAGTGAGCGGGGGGGGGGGGGGGTAGAGTGTTTCAGACACTTATATGTAAATGAACCCAAGATTCAGGGCCGTTTGATCGAGTAACCTTGACGACTACGATCTAATGGCTACAACAACGTCGTTTGATTGGGCATGAGATGAACCGGGTTGGGGAAACTTGGGTTGGGATTGATCGGTTTTAAGAGGGGAACAGTTTGGGCTGGAAGCTTAATTCAAAGATGGCCCAGTTTTCCTCTTCTTTTTATTATAATCCTCTTTTACCTTCAAAAATCCTATTCTTCTTTTCTTTTTCTATTTTCTCTAAATTAATATAATTTCTAAATTAAATCTTAGGGACCAATTAACTCAAATATGTCATTAGTTACACCTAAATGATAGTTAACTCAATTAATTAGAAACAAATTAAAGGAAAACTACTTCAAAATAAAAGCTAAAATTAAAAGTGCAAATTATACTATATTTTTTATGATTTTCCCTTTTCATAAAACAACTAATTTGGTAATTAATCCTGAAATGTAAAGTTAAATCCTAAATGCAAATACAACATATTTTTGTATTTTATTTTATTAAGATAAATTAAATATGCACAAACAAATGCAAACTATTAGCAGAAAATGCCCCGAAAAATTAAAAAATTGCAAATTAACAAAGGAAAATTAGTTTGTATGATTCATATAGGTCAAAAATCACATGCTCACACTTATAACTCGGGGTGTGCCATTTAGCAATCTTTCAAGGCCTCCCGCAAAGTTAATGACACGTTAGTTGCTTTAGGCGCGCTATTTAATAATTTTACCTTCTAAAACTCGGGTGTGCATTTCATGCGACCCAAATTTAAATCCTAAAATATTGAATAAATATGTTTCAAATTACGGGTGCATTTCATGTGACGCAATCCAAAAACATGGATTAAATGACGTTCAATCTCCTTTAAAATTAATTAAAAGAGGTAAATAATTTAAAATTTGCACCATAGGTTTGGAAATGCATTAAAATCATATAATAGACCAATTATACTAGTTTAAGCGACCATGCTAGAACTACAGAATCCGAGGGTGGCTAACACCTTCCCTCGGGTTAACGGAATTCCTTACTCAGAATTTCTAGTTCGCAGACTTCATAAGGAAAGTCGAATTTTCCTCGATTTGAGATTTTAAATTAAATCAGTGACTTGGGACACCAGAAAATAAACTATTCCAAGTGGCAACTCTGAACTAAATAGTATAAATAATTAATGTCACTTAAATTGGAAAAATTGCCTTATATACAACCTTTTGGGGTAGTATGTAAAAAAAGAGGTATGACATTGACAGAGTAAGACCTAGACAAAATAGTTGGAGTGCAAGTTCAATTAAGTGACTCATTAAGTAGATATGGATGTGAGGATTGATACATAAGTCATCCTTAAGAGAAGAAGTTTCAAGTACTTTGGGTTAGTAATCCAAAGAAATATAGAAATTGACAAGGATATCACACATCATATTAGAGCGTGGTTGATGAAATAGAAGTTTGCATTCGGTGTTCTATGTGATAAGAATATGCTACCAAAACTTAAGGATAAGTTCTAATGCAATTAGACCATTTATGTTATATAGGTAGCATTTTGGCCGGTCAAGAACTCTTATGTCTAGAAGATGAAGGTAGCAGAAATGAGGATGTTTAGATGTTTGCATGAGCATACCAGGATAGATAAGATTAGGAGTGAAGACATTCAGGATAGGGTGGGTGCCACCCCCTGGAGGACAAGATGCAGAAAACGATTCTTAGCTGGTTCGGGTATGAGAAGAGGACAGACAATGATGCCCTAGTAAGTAGGTGTAAGAGGTTGGCATTGATAGATCTGATGAGAGGTAGAGACGAACCAAAGAAGTATTGGGAAGAGGTAATTAGATAGAACATGACACTGCTTTAGTGTATCGAGGACAATGACCCTTGATAGGAGTGTGTGGAGGTCGAAAATTAGGATAGAAGATTAAATAATTAGTAGGTAGTTCGCATATTTTCCTTGTCCACGCTTGCAATATTAGTTTAGTCTTGTACTTTTCTATTTTTAAATTTCTATTACTACAAGTTGTTCTTTCGCTTCCGTTTTCTTGCTATCTTGGAGACATTATTATCTGTTACCACGGTTTTCTTTTTATAATCTTTCCTTGAGCCTAATGTCAATCGAAAATAATATTTTTAAGTTCTTATGGTAGGGTTAGACATATGTATATAATATTCTCCCTAGACCACACATTGGATCTATTGTTGTGATTGCATGCAACACATCATACCATACTTGTTTGATTATTTTATACCACATTATCGTTTAGGGTGATACTTATTTCAGTACCAAATTTCTGACATAAATACGGGCACTTGAGCATTTTTCTAAAATATAGCTATTTTATGCATCTCTTTGGTCCGATTTGCACACTTTGCTAAACAGAAATTAGAAAGAGTTTAGTTTCAGTTAGTGTATAATATATTGTATTATTGAAAAAGTAATTAGTGGTAACTAATACTCCCTCTATTTTAATTTATTCGTCTGACTTTCCTTTTTAATCTATTTAAAAGGAATGACATCTCTTTATTTTTGGTGAGTTTTAATTCAAATATTTTTATTTTATCATTGATGACATATTTAATGTCACATGCAAGATTCAGAAGATACTTTTTGTACATTATATACACCATTAATTTAATATCACTAGATAAAAAAAAGTCTTCTTTATGTTCATAAGCTTGGTGACAAATCAAATTAAGATTCATAAAATGAAACGAGGAAGTAGCAAATAATCCTCTATAGCAGAATAAATTGATCTGATAGTGTAAGAATTTCATTGCAAATCTTTATTTCAACATTTCTTAGGAAACAGATATGTCTTTTATAACTTCATTCATATCAGTGTAACCAAAAACAAAGTTACTGTCTTATAAGTATCATAAAGGAAAAGGCTTTAATTCAAAGAACCCGACCATAAATAGGAGAGGCGGAAAAGAAACTTTAAATTTATGAGTTCAAAATTTTCAAACATGACAACTTAACAGACTCAAGATAGATTATTTATGCATATTAAGTAAATTTAATATAAATTCATAGTCTGCCAAATCGTAATTAATACTCTAGCTCCGTCCCTAAAATTAAAGATAATGTCAAAGCTTTCGCACAATGACAGGTGCACCATACTGAGGTTGAAGAACCAGTGCGGTCATGGTCGGACCATGAGCATAGGAGGGAGAGAGCTCAAACGAGTATTTCTGTAAGATTTTAGCCAAAACAAGTTTGACCTGAATCATAGCGAAATTCATTCCCAGGCAAAGACGAGAACCCCAACCAAAGGGAAAATACATCAAATCTTTGGCTGCTTTTGACACTCCTTCTAAGAATCTTTCTGGATTGAAAATAAGAGAATCTTCTCCCCATTGGTCTGTGTCGCGGTGGATTAATTGCAGAGGCACCAAAAGCTGTGCACCTGATGGAATTATGTAGTCACCAAGTTTTGTCTCTTCATTTGTTTCTCTAACAAGAGAACCTGATGGATATAACCTCAGAACCTCGTGCAAGATCATAGTCACCTACATGTATTGTAGAATTAAGTAAACGGATCAAAGTCAGAATTTTACTCGGAATCGAGTTTTGTGTTATGGTATAATATATGTCATCTATAATATTATTTTACTATAATAGTAAAAAAATATATAAACAAATAATATTATTATTGAAAGGTTCGACCATATATGTTTTAGTAGGAAAAAAAGCCTTGGAGTAATAATAAAGTTATCTGCGTGTGACCTAAAGATCACGAATTTGAACCGTGAAAACATCCATTAATACTTGTATTAAGGTAGACATTCTTTATCACACCCTTTTAGCTGTGACCCTTCTTCGAATCATGCGTCAACGCAAAGCGTCTCGTGCATTGAGTTACCCTTTTCTTTAACACTCAAAAGTCTCTTTCGAGTTGAAGTTCCAATGCATTCACAACGTACAAAATATTTGCATAATCAAGTAACTTGTAAAATAAAAAGTTTAAGTTCTATATATCAATCGATTGTAATATTTATATAATTAGGTAGTTTAAGCAAGTCCATGTAAATTTCTTGAAATTTGTAACTTATTTGCTATTACAGGTTAAAATTTATTTATAATATGAAAAATTCTTTTAAGTGTCAGCATATCTCCAAGATAAGCCTTAATCGGAAACGATAACTAACTTACTATCATATCTAATCTATACTAATAATGTAAAATAAATTTATATCTTTAGTGTATATAACTTAAATTAAAATAGTATATAACGACAGAGAATCTTACAATTTTTAGCTGGTTCAGTTGATCAAACTTAGGTTCATCTTTTCCAATGATTTGAAGAACTTCATTCCTAGCTTTTTGTTGCCAATCTGGATGCATAGTCAAAACAATTGCAGTCCATGTTAATAAAGTTGCAGTAGTCTCTTGACCCGCAAAATAGAAAGAGTTGCACTCTTCTATTACATCTTCTGTACTCATTCCCTTGTTTGAGTTCTTATTCCCTTGTTGTTGTTCTTGATTAGATTTCATTAACAAACCCAAAAGATCTTCATTGTGTGATTTTCCTGATTGTACCTCTTTCTCTCGCTTCTCTATTATCCTTTTTAGCGATCTACGAACTGTGTTATAGATGTACAATCTTCTTCTATTAGTTTTTGTTGGCACAAACCTATTACATAAAAAAGAACCTCAATACAGATATCAGGTAACCGTTAGTATATCTTATTTTCAAGATTATAGATTTCATTTCGACGTACCTTAACCAAGGGAAGACATTAATAGCAAGTTTTGCAGTGAAAACAAGTTCGCATTGTTCCCTCAGAAGCGAAAATATTAACTTCCCTTCTTCGAAATTACTACCAAAGGCTGATTTTGATAGTATATCTCCTGTTAAACTATGAAATTCTTGGGAAATATCCAATTCACAACAACCCTTTGATTCAGTTAACTTGTCCCATCTGCTTAACATTTTTTGTGTACACTCTGTGAATGGTCCCAACATAAGCTGCATGCATTTGCAAGGCCAAAATGAAAATAAACCTCTGATTAAAAAATGACGTAAAAGTAAGGTAATTACTTAATTGACAAATACCTTTAATTTTTCCAAGTGGAAAGCTGGATTAAGAATTTTTCTGTGTTTAGCCCATTTTTCACCATCGTAAGTCCCCAATCCTGTTACAAATAGCTTGAGGAAAGCACTGATTTTTGGTTTTCTGAACACACCCGATTTATTTGATAGTACTTCCCGTATTAGCTTTGGATCCATTATGGTCACTCGAGGTATCGGTCCTAGCCAAAACAAGAAAAGTTTCTCTGCAAAGTTTGAAAACAATCTTAAACTATATTTTTAGTGAAATTCCTCTATTTTATGCTACTAAAGAAAATCATGGAAATTACTAGTAAGAGTAGTTACTGTAAGTGGTGGCGAGCTCATAGAAGAAAGGATTTAGCCGAGGGGTGTAGTCGTGATTCAATGGCATGGGTTTAGACTTGGCTATTTTGTTCATTTCCATCATCTCCTTTAGATTTCCATAAAGAAATGTATATGGACGGCCATATACTCCTTGTTTCCTCAGCTCTCTTTCCACTGTTTTGGGCCGCCACCATATCAAATACAGCAATTTCAGGCCCCAAAAGGAGAATGAAAGGCATATTGGTAGAGCAATTAAAACTGCAATACCCATGTTTAAGTGTGTACTATTTCTTAGGTTCTTGTCTACAATATAAAGGAGCAGGGTGTATGTAGTGATGAATACTCTAACTGATATACATATATTATATATTAATTATGTGCTGTATATATTTGTCTGACTATTCTTTTAGGTTGGCCGCTATTAAAATTAATTTCTCTATAAATTTCCTAACACCAAATAACTTAATATCTTGCACCTAAATGACTGTTGCATTAACTCCAAATTATGGGCAACAGTTAGTGCAAGTTCGATAACACACTCGAAACTTTACATTGCGTGATTTTTAGTGATTAGTTCTGGTCAAACATCGTAAGAATAAAGAAGTAGTTGGAAAAGAAGCAACTGATATTTTTTCACAGATTTAATACTATAATTAATTTTTCAACCTAAACTGTTGAGACAACCAAGTGTAATAAATACAGTAACAAGGAATCTTCAGGCACGTGTTTCCAGACCCAGAAATAATTGTGTAAGCATCATTTATTTTACTTTTAAAATACCGCTTGATATTTGAAAAATGGAGAAAGGTTAAAAATGTCTCTCAACTATTTAAAAAGGTAAAAAATATCTTTTATTTATTTATTGAGTTAAAAATATCAATTTATTTACCTTTTTTTTTTACTTATACCATTTGATCGTTTGGTCAATGCTAAATTTAAAAAATAATTATTTAAATTTCACATGGCAACTTATTATTGATTGAAATTAAAAATCTAATCTATTAGAGAAACCTATTCACATTTACCTATTTTTTGGACTAACCGACTCAAACACTAACCTGATTCGAATAAAAAGTTCAAATAAAAAAAGATCAGGAGCATACGTAAATTTTTTTACAAATAATGTCATAAAGGGACAAATAGTCTAATTACTTATTGTTTATTTTCTCTACAGTAAAAGATAAATTGGGCGTTATTCCACTGATTATAAGAAATTTTTGTTTAAAGGAGGTGAGTTCAAATACTGCTCAACCTACTGTTTTTTTCCCAAACAAAATAAGCTTCAAAAATAGCCAAAAAAAAATATATATACTGAGGAGAATCAATCCCTAGACTTGGAAGAAATAAGGCAGGAGCTAAACCACTAGATCAAGAAGAGTGTGGTGTTAAGTGGTGTCACTCCTGTCTATATATACATGTTTGATTAAATTTTCGTATTATTTGTATGACATTTGGTAAAATATTTTAACGAAGTGGTGTCACGTGACATGACATCGCTTCACTATACATGAATCTGCCCCTAAAAAGGAAGCCTCGGTTTCATTTAATTCATGAATTTACATGTGCTCATTTTCTTGATTAATCTCATGTATAGTTAAACAAACTCTAGTTTTGTACGAATGATGCATTGTAGGCATCTACTTAACAATTATGTTGTACTTGTTTAACCGTTTATAATATAGTTTATCTTTCTGACAAAAAAAAATAGAATATAATGCAATTTATATCTATTATGTAAATTGAATTAGATGTCATAACAAGAAAAAGAATAACATGTAATAAATATGGTCTATATATTCGCTGCAATTTCCATGAAACTTTTGTTTCATGGAGTTTGATAGAAGTGAGGTCTCTTTTTTTGGTTGAACTTTTTGTTCGGGTCGAATTAATATTTGAAGCGGGTTAGTACAAAAAATTGATAGATATGGGTAGATCTTTCTAACGGGTTAGATGTATTAGTTTTGGCCAATAAAAAGTTGCCACGTGAAATTTAAATAGTTATTATTTTTAATTCAATATTGACCTAATGGTAAAAGGGAATAAGTAAACAAAAAAGGTGAATGTAGGGATATTTTAAGCTCAATAAATGAATGATAAGCATTTTAAAATCTTTTTCAATAACTTAGGAACTTTATTAATCCTTTTTCGTTTGAAAAATATGCACATCAACTTTTTGAATATTTTTAACATTCTTTTTTTTTCTTGCTGACTCTACGAGTGTACATAAGGGCGGGAGGTAGAAGGTGTTTGGATTAATAGCTTATTTTGCTAATTTTAAAAATTAGCTTATTTTAAGAAGTATTTTTTTAGAAAATATTTTTTTTGTAATAATTACTCTGTGCTTGGCTAATTAATACTAAAAGCAGTTTTGCGCAGCAATTAATATTTAGCCAAGCCTATAAAAAGTACTGTTACGTGAATTTATCTCAAAATTGCTTTTCAAAAAGAGTGTTTTTGAAGAAAACTTACTTTTTTCTACTTTTCCAAAATTATTTCTGTTTATATTCAAAAATATTTTTTTTCTTCTAAAAGGTTGGCATAACACTTCAACTTTAAAAAAAGAAGTAATTTAGTGGGAAAAAAGTGCTTTTGACTTAGGAAAAGCTTGACCAAACCTCTATAAGTTTGTCCGGTTTGTTATTATTTTTTTCATATTTGAAATTTTATCTTAATAACATAAAAAAAAGAAGAGAAATTTTCATAAACCACTATTATTTAGTGGTTAATAGCTACTTATAACTACCATTTAATGTATTACTTCCTAAAGCTATATTTTTAGTTTTTTTAGAGTGTATTTGATGTATTTAAGCTACTATATTCATGAATATAGTAGCAAAACTCGGCATGAATCAGGGAATTCTAGCTAGACAATTATTGTATTCGACTGTATTCACGATATGTATTTGTGAATACAATAACGTAAATAGCACAAATCGTGGTCTATTCAGCTGTTTTTAAAATGTAAAGTGAATTAATTAGCACAATAGACTCCTAAAATAACCTACTAACTAAATTACATCACCCATAATATGTATTTGATGCGAAATATTATGAAACAGAGTAATTGTCATGTTTCTAATCCTTCCCTTTTCTGTTGATATCATTCGTGCGTGTTTCTATTTAATTTCAACCAATAAAATTTGAGATTCATCTATAGAGAAAAATATATGAATGCATACTGCATGTATATTTGAATACATATGTACATCTAAATATTAAACTATATTGATTAATAAAATATATGAATACATTCCTGGAATAAAACGAGACAATGAATACAATAAAATACGTGGAATACAACGAGATAAATTGAAATACATTAAAAAAAAAGACATTCAATATGTCGCGAACCCAAATTTCCCACCGTTGGGATCGTAATGGCGCTAACATCGTATTGGCGCTTAACATCGTACTCGCTAGGCAAACCAACATTATAGTTATATTCACCTTCTTCCTTTATATTTTATAAGATAAAATATAACAAAACTAAATCAACAGAAATAAAAGCGAAAGTACATAATAAAATGGCAATCTATATACTATTAACAAATACCAAAAACTGTTACTACCTAGAAATTAGTGTCACAACCCACGAATATTCTATGAATAACTACAAGTATGCGTCTGAAAGAAAATACATCTATCTCTGAAGAAAATAAAATAGAAATGTGGAAACATAAGAAGGGACGCCAGTGCCTGCGAACGCATGCAGAACTACCTTGGGTCTCCTAGATGAATGCCTGCAACCGACCTCTCGATCAACCACAACCAGCTCCAAAATCTGCACAGAAAGTGCAGAGTACAGTATCAATACAACCAACCCTATGTTCTGGTAATTGCCGAGCCTAACCTTGACGAGATAGTGACAAGGCTAAGGCGGGGAATTCATAATATAATATGCATACAGTTTATAATAAAGCAACAAGGAATTACGGAACGAAATGGAATAGTAACTTGCAGTAAGTAAATACGGGACAGCAGAGAAAAATACATAAGCAACAAAATGATGCGACGCACATCTCAATCCTACCATATAATTAGTACTAATATGAACATTCACCCTTCTTACTCCTTGTTGCAGCGTGAAACACGATCCTACCAGTCCATCCTTATTACTCCTCAATATATTACCCTTATTCCTTCTGTTGCGGCGTGCAACCCGATCCGACATGTCCACCCTTATTACTCCTTATCACAATGCGCAACCCGACCCCAACAGACAATCACATTTCACCCTTACTCATCCTATTGCGGCGTGCAACCCGATTCTACCATATCAGTACCAATGACACAATAAGAACAAGTATTTTATAATTTAGCTCAAAACCCTCCATTATATTTATGTCTCAAATAAAAGCAAATAGAAATCTATACAATTATGAAACTGCATCAATTAATGCTACATGGTGAGACCAACCAAAATGTACCACGAAGTACCGATAAACCAACTTAAACTAATAATGTGATACAATGAACTACAGAATAATTAATATCTTCAATAAAGAAATCACCATCTAACAAGAAGTAATTTAAAATGGAGGCACAAATAGGCATGTAGCAGTACCGACATGAAAACAATATATTAAGAAGGGGGAATTGAGCATGATAAATAGATAATTTGGCGACGCATAGGACCTTGTCATCTCACCTATACGCCACTGTCATGACCCTAAACCCACACCCGATCGTAATGGTGCCTATCATGAATACAAGGCCAGCCGACACATCTCCAATTCGAAATCATACAGCTAAACAATAATTAAACAGGCTAAAAGATGATTTAATAATTTTAAAAAGCAGATAATATCATAACAATGCGGATGTACAACCCAAACACCGCCAAAACTGGGGTGTCACTAGTCATGAGCATCTACTAAGGTCTAGCTACATCTGGTGAAAACTGGAATGTACTATGTACCGACTAATAGAATAAAAAGGGAGAAAATCAGTGTTGCAGACGCTGGAAGCTACCTTGCTATACTCCGATGATTCTGCCTCTAATCAACCAATAACCACTACTGGATTCAGAAATACTTGAACTTGCACACAAGGTACAGAGAGTAAAGTGAGTACTCCAAATCAGTAAGTAATAAAGGTAAATAACAACTGAGCAGTAAGAAATCACGTAAAGAATATCAACATGCTGTCTAGAAGCAATATAAAACCATTTAAGAAAGCAATGAAGCTGTGAAATCTTTTAAAAATCACTTTGGTCAATTTAAACTTCTTTGAAAATGACTTTTTCAACAGTTACGCAAATGAATGCAAAATAGTTAGGGCATAGAAGAACATAAATCCGAACTCAGGCACAAATACCATAGTTTAACATGTAAAATGACAAATAAATATGAAAGATAATGTCAACAACTTCGCCCCTTAGGCAATATCTCAGAACAATACCAGCCATCGGGCAATCACATAGAATGGTACCAACCCCTCGGGCTATCACATAGAACAATACCAGCCCCTCGGGCTATCACTTAGAATAATATTAGCCCCTCGGGCTATATCTCACATCAAAATGGGTACTCGCGCTCACTGTGGGTATGAATCCGGGAGGGGTCCCGTACGACCTAAGAGCAATATCAAGCCATCTCGTGGCATCACATCTACGCCCTCGGCCTCATATCAATCAAGACACCACGTGGCATCACATCTAGGCCCTCGGCCTCATATCAATCAAGCCACCTCGTGGCATATATATCTCAGGACCTCGGCCTCATAAACAATATCAACAATCCACCTCGTGGCATATATTTGAGGCCCTCCGCCTAAAATTAGTATTAATGTTTTCTTACAACTAGGCCATCGGCCTTACTCAGTCAAAAATCACATAAGTCACTCGGGCAACAATAAAACATGATGCTCAACCCAATATATTATTTGAAATATCATTTCAAGTGTTATAGCAAGTAAACTTGGCTGAGTTTTGAAAATAGTGTAAAATAACATGACTGAGTTCCAGTATAAAGTCAGAACAGTGAGGGAATATCAATAACAAGCCCCGAAGGGTTCACAGAGTTGGCACTAGGCCCAAATATGGCATTATGATGATAGCAAATAGTTTTCAATCAAGCACGTGGTAAAATCATCAATCGGGATGGACTAAGTCACAATCCACAATGGTGCTCTACGTCACACTCGCTATCTAGCGTGTAAGTCACCTCAACATAGCACTACGATTTGCAATCAGGGGTTTCAAACCCTCAAAACATCATTTACAAGTATTACTCACCTCGAACCAGCTAAATATCTAGCTCGCGATGCCTTTGACCCTCGAATCGGCCTCCACGCATGTCGAATCTATTCAAAATCAGAACAATTACATCACAATATGCTAAGGCAACAAAGCCCAAGCGAAAACAATCGAAAAATACAAAAAATTCAGAAATTAGCAAAACTCAAGCTTCGGGCCCACTTCTCGAAACTTAGATTTTTTTACATCAACGAGTTCCTTATCTCCCCATAAGTTAATACATACCAAAAGTTCTCATATCCGACCCCAATTGGTCCTCCAAATTCCCTAATCAAAATCTAAAATTCCAAGCCCCGGTTCTTCCATTTTTGTTCAAGTGTTCATGAATTTCTAGGTGGATTTCATAATTGAATCGAGTTTTAAGTCCAAGAAACTTACCTCAAGTCGTTTCCTCTTGAATCCCTCGGTAATCTCCTTCAAGAAGCTATCAAAATGATTAACTATGGAGGAAAATAGACCCAAAATCGCGGATGAAATGACTTAAAACATTTTGTCCTGGTGTGACCCTTCCTACTTCGTGATCGCAGTCATCACCTGGCAATCGCGCTGCACAAACTCACTTTGACCAAAAAATTGACTTTCCCGTGTGCGACGTTCCAGATATGAACGCGACGCCTATTCCACTTAAACCTACATGAACGCAGAAGCCCTCACGCGAAGGCATTGAATAAATCGCCATGGACCAATATGCCGCCAATCCTTCTCCCCGATCGCGAAAACCCACTCGCGTGCGATGAGATCCTTTCTATAGCCCTAAAGAACGAGTCCTAGTACCTCGCAAATGCGGCCTTGTCCTTTGCGAATGCATAGATCACAGAACTCAGCCCTTTGCGAACGCGAAGGACAAACTACCTATAACTGCTAGGTTTATTTTCTGCAATTTCTCAAACTCAAAAATTGTCCGATTAACCACATGAAACTCACCCGAGGCCCCCGAAACCTCAACCAAAAGCAGAAAAACATCCTAAAACTTATTCAAACTTGTTCCAGTCATCAAAATACCTCAAACAACATCAAACTACTTAAAACACATCAGATTCAAGCCTAAGTTTTTCTAAAATCTTCTGAAATACGCTTTAGATAAAAAACCAATCAAAACACGCTGAATAACCTGAAATTTTGCATGCACATCCCAAATGGCACAACGAAGCTACAACAGCTCTTAAAATTCCATTTTGACTCTCGGATCAAAATCTTACCTATCAACCGGAAATCACCAAAATATCAACTTTCGCCAATTCAAGACTAATTCTATTCTGGACCTCCAAAACCCATTCCGATCACACTCCCAAGTCCTAAATCACCTTCCGAATCTAACCGAACCACCGGAACTCACATCTGATCCCTTTCACATAAGTCAACATTCAGTTGACTTTTCCAACTTAAGCCTTCTTAAAAGAGACTAAGTGTCTCATGTATTAGAAAATCCTCTTTGAACACCAACTAATCAACTCGATCACATAAAACATGGATAATGAAGCATAAAGAAGCACAAAATTGGGGGAAACAAAGTGGTAACCCATGAGACGACTGGCTGGGTCGTCACATCTTTCTCAACTTAAACAAATGTTCGTCCTCGAACGTCCCCGGAGTAGTTACAAAACCCAACCAATCGCTGAATAACCTTACCATTCATATACCCGGGGTTGATCCCAAATCACCCTATCATATATAGGTATGATAACACATTGTAATTGAAATTACACAATCCAATCTAGCTCATAAACCATAGAACTACATTTTCACTTCTGAAACCATCAATACGATCAAAACCTCACACCTATACTTAATTTAGAAGGCTGAAATTGACCATTAGGAAACAAAACAATGGCCAATAAAAAGAATTCTCCTTTGATGTTTATTTTAATGAGCATAAAACTAGGCAAAGAGTCTAATTACTGCTTTTCTGTTGTTTCACTTAAATAGGGTAGGGTCACCGTGCCTATGTGGGTCATAGAAAATAAAATACATAAAGCCTAACAAGAGAGCCATGCTTCCTTGAAATTTGCCAGAACTGTCATCACCTATGGTTGATTAAGAAAAAAAACTGGAAACAAGAGACCTGGTTTTTTTCCAGTTTCTGATTCCAGAATGTCTGCATCTATTGTTCTTGTTATAGATGAATGTTTAGATAAACTACACCTCCTGAATTACATCCATCCTTACATGCATTAATGGGCTCGAATCAGCTGTAATAATCCATGCGTGCAAGCTCAGGTGCAATTATACGATATACCACATAACTCAAACACATGCAGCGATAACTTTCATTCACAACCTCTGCATACAACACCCGAATACTGGTAGAAACCTCCTTATCAACCAAAGTTTAATCCCTAAACTTTTATATATACTGCCAATGATAACTAAAACAAGTAGTAAGCCATAACTATTTCTTAGATCAACCATTCATGAAGCTTCTAATTCTTGGCAATTACCATAGCAAATTTTCGAGTCGAACCTCGATATTATCTTTCCAACATGCTGAAATCGAATATGTTCGTATTCATTAATGATCCTAACGATTTCCTATAATCCAACACACTACTCTGGTGAAGTGACACATCAATATACGTCTAAGCCACAACTTGGATAATACACGCACCAATAAGCAATGGTCCGAACATACTCAAATCATGAAAATGACTCAAATGAAAGAGTTGTACCTCGAGCTCACCAATACTATCACAACACAAGGCTGAGAACCCATCTCTCATCATAGAGATAGAACACATGAATCTAACTCGAAAGTTCATATCTCCATATAGCTTCACCACAATGCGCGATCCTAACCAAGCACTGCTTCACATGAAACACATCAAGTCAGTATGCTCAAAATCGACATCCACACACAATTTAATGTCTGCAATCAAAGACAATTCTTACATCCACGATAAAACAAATAACATATACCACGCATCCCGATAGAACATAACCGATACGCCTTTCACCGAGAAACACCCAATTACTCTTCCCGCTCGACTTCCATATGAGACCCCAAATGAACGCACTGTATGTGCCCCTAACCAACAAATTATATCACCTCCCAACACTAAAAGGTAACTCATACATCTCCCCAGATCTCTAATAAGCTCAACAAAGATCGAATCAACACATCCCTCAACAATGCAATTCGGAGCCAACCAAACCGACTCAAGTTAGAACATGCATCCACATTGGCCAGCCAACAAACTCCTTATCAAGGAAAGCTGAAGATGCTCCTTTAACTCTGTCGGCGCCATACGATACGGTGCCCGGTATCAAATCGATATCGAAATTAACAACCTTGACTGGTGACATGCTGACAATTAGAAACACATCCGAAAAGTTCCTCACCACTGGAATTGAATCAATATAAGGAGCCTCAACACTGACATCCATCACGAGAACCCAAATAAATAAGACAATCCTTCCCAACCGTCTTTGAATATAAAACCACTATACTAGAACATAATTCGTCGAACCATGCCACTCAATCCATGGCATTCCCGGCATAGCCAACAGCAATGCTTTAGTGCAATAGTCTAGAATGACACCACATGGAGACAAGCAGTCTGAACCCAAAATCACATCCAAAAGATAACATACCAAGCACAAAAGATCTGCTTGAGTCTCCAAACCCCGATAGTCACTAAACAGTGCCGATAAACGCGACCCAAAACCACAATATAGCCTGAATATAAGAACTCCCAGTCTCCAACTCCACGTAGCAGATAAAATTACCATACCTAATCCCAATTCCGCTGCTCGAATGCATATCACACCTAAAATACCCAATCATTACACTAAAGATATTCTAAAATTCCCTTGTGCCATCAAGCAATCTCGAATATCAGCAGTCGATCTGACAAGAAGTGCTAAAATACTACCGAGGTACCATCAACTTAATCACACTGCCTCGTTCAGAAACATATACCCTCGTCAATCACCTCAATTAGTATTACCATTTCTTTAATCATCTGAAGATCATTTATCAAATCATCTGAAGCTCGTTTCTCTAATTATCTGAAATTGTCCTTGCTGCCTAAGAATTCAAGACCTTCCCTTATAATCTGAAATGTTACATTACACATGCAAATCTCGATCCTACACAACATCCCGTATAAACTATACGACTCTAGGATAACCGCGAGGACTTTACATCCCTTCCGAGATACAAACATCTACATACTCAACTAGACAAGAAATTTCCATTGGTCCAATCTAGAAGATATGGATCCCCCAATCTGAGGAAAAACCATCAAGGACTCTCCGAGATCCCTTTGCACAAATCAGACCTGCCAGGATTGAATCCTTCTAACTCGACCAAGTTAAGCAAGCCATCAAACCAAAGAGCACTGCCACAAGATACCTGTAGAGACTCATTACCCCGTAAGCATCCAAAGAGCTAATCATATCCTTTCCATACTGATCCGGTCAACTACCAAGCTACCCCATCTATCAAAATTTCATGTTGATTCATCTCAACTTGATATTCTCTCTAGCTCTAGCACCATAATTCCTCAACCCTGGCTTACCACACGATACCAAAAATAAAACTGCACCGTCTAAGGCTCATAAGTCACTGAATACTTTCTCAGATATTCTTAGGAGCACCAAGCTCAAAAATGCATTACTCTTAAGAGATTTCCTGCAGGTCTAAATCTGTTGCCTTTACCTTCCTGATACTGATACATAAAACCCACCATAATTAACATAGAATACTCCACGAGTATTGACATCTTCTAATGAAAACTCAATTTCTAACCACATATATAATGTTAAAATACCCAATTATTTCATTTAGAATAGAATGATTCTTGAGAGTCATTCAGTCTTCTTCAAATTGCAATTAGCCTAATTAAACGAACAGAACCACCCATGCCTCATTGGCACTCCTACACCGCAGAATGTAACCTCATCCTAATACAACCAAGCAACTTCCTGCTCTATTCATCGAGTATTCTTTACTAACAACAACTTAAGACATCCCATGATTCTCACACACCTACAAAGCATAATATAAACTTTGTCAAAAAATTTCCTTCACTCGAGAAAAGCAGTGTTGCGGACGTCGGCAGCTACCTTTCTAAACTCTGATGGCTCTACCTCTAATAAACCAATGCCCGCTACCGGGTTCAGAAATACCTGAACCTGCACACAAGGTGTAGGGAGTAAAGTGAGTACTCCAACTTAGTGAGTAATAAAGGTAAATAACAACTGAGCAGTAAGAATTCACGTAAAGCATATCAACATGTTGTATAGAAGCAGTATAAAACAATTTAAGAAAGCAATGAAGCTGTGAAATCTCTTTAAATTATCTTAGCTCGGTTTAAACTTCTTTGAAAATGACTTTTTCAACAGTTACGCCAATGAATGCAAAATAGTTAGTGTAGAGAAGTACATAAATCCGCCCCTCGGGCACAAATACCATAGTTTAACAAGTAAAATTACAAGTAAATATAAAATATAAATACATAAAGGTTCGCCCCTCGGGCATAATGTCAACAACTCCGCCCCTTCGGCAATATCTCAGAACAATACCAGCCCTTCGGGAAATCATATAGAATGGTACCAATCCCTCGGGATATCACATAGAATAATACCAGCCCTTCAAGCTATCATATAGTACGACATAAGCCCCTCCATCCATATCTCACATCACGATGGTAACCGCACTCGCTGGGGGTGTGCAGACTCGAGGAGGGGCCCCTTATTGCTTAAGCGCAATATCAATTCATCTCATGGCATCAAATCTTGGCCCTCGTCCTTATATCAGTCAAGCAACCTCGTGGCATATATAATATACGTCATCTATCATATCATTTTACTATAATAGTAAAAAAATATATAAACAAATAAAATTATTATCGAAAGGTTCGACAATATATGTTTAGTAGGAAAAGAAGCCTTGGAGTAATTATAAAGTTATATATGTGACCTAAAGATCTCGAGTTTGAACCGTGAAAACATCCATTAATACTTGTATTAAGGTAGGCTTTCTTTATCACACCCTTTTTGGTGTGACCCTTCTTCGAATCATGCGTAAATGCAAAGTGTCTCGTGCATTGAGTTACCCTTTTTTGTAACACTCAAAAGTCTCTTTCTAGTTGAAGTTCCAATGCATTGACAACGTACAAAATATTTGCATAATCAAGTAAGTTGTAAAGTAAAGAGTTTAAGTTCTATATATCAACCGATTGTAATATTTATATAATTAGGTACTTTAAGCAAGTCCATGTAAATTTCTTGAAATTTGTAACTTATCTGCTATTACATGTTAAAATTTACCTATAATATTAAAAAATGATTATAAGTGTCAGCATATCTCCAAGATAAGCCTTAATCGGAAACGATAACTAACTTACCATCATATTTAATCTATACTGATAATGTAAAATAAATTTATATTGTTAGTGTATATTACTTCAATTAAAATAGTATATAACGACAGATCATAAGCGGAGAATCTTACAATTTTTAGCTGGTCAGTTGATCAAACTTAGGTTCATCTTTTCCAATGATTTGAAGAACTTCATTCCTAGCTTTTTCTTGCCAATCTTGATGCATAGTCAAAACAATTGCAGTCCATGTTAATAAAGTTGCAGTAGTCTCTTGACCCGCAAAATAGAAAGAGTTGCACTCTTCTATTACATCTTCCGTACTCATTCCCTTGTTTGAGTTCTTATTCCCTTGTTGTTCTTCTTGATTAGATTTTATTAAAAAACCCAAAAGATCTTCATTGTGTGATTTTTCTGATTGTACCTCTTTCTCTCGCTTCTCTATTATCCTTTTTAGCGAATTGCGGACTGTGTTATTGATGTACAATCTTCTTGAATTAGTTTTTGTTGGCACAAACCTATTACATAGACGAGAATCTCAATACAGACAGTGTAAAGAATACTAGCAAGTCACCGTTAGCATATCTTATTTTCAAGATTATAGGTTTCATTTAGACGTACCTTAACCAAGGGAAGACATTAATAGCAAGTTTTGCAGTGAAAACAAGTTCGCATTGTTCCCTCAGAAGCGAAACTATTAACTTCCCTTCTTCGAAATTACTACCAAAGGCTGATTTTGATAGTATATCTCCTGTTAAACTATGAAATTCTTTGGAAATATCCAATTCACTACAACCCTTTGATTCAGTTAACTTGTCCCATCTGATTATCATTTTTTGTGTACACTCTGTGAATGCTCCCAACATAAGTTGCATGCATTTGCAAGGCCAAAATGAAAATAAACCTCTGAACAAAAAATGACGTAAAAGTAAGGTAACTACTTAATTGAAAAATACCTTTAATTTTTCCAAGTGGAAAGGTGGATTAAGAATTTTTCTGTGTTTAGCCCATTTTTCACCATCGTAAGTCCCCAATCCTGTTATAAATAGCTTGAGGAAAGCACTGATTTTTGGTTTTCTGAACACACCCGATTTATTTGATAGTACTTCCCGTATTAGCTTTGGATCCATTATGGTCACTCGAGGTATCAGTCCTAGCCAAAACATGAAAAGTTTCTCTTCAAAGTTTGAAAACAATATTAAACTATATTTTTAGTGAAATTCCTCTATTTTATGCTACTAAAGAAAATCATGGAAATTACTAGTAAGAGTAGTTACTGTAAGTGGTGGCGAGCTCATAGAAGAAAGGATTTAGCCGAGGGGTGTAGTCGTGATTCAAAGGCATGGGATTAGACTTGGCTATTTTGTTCATTTCCATCATCTCCTTTAGATTTCCATAAAGAAATGTATATGGACGGCCATATACTCCTTGTTTCCTCAGCTCTCTTTCCACTGTTTTGGGCCGCCACCATATCAAATACAGCAATTTCAGGCACCAAAAGGAGAATGAAAGGCATATTGGTAGAGCAATTAAAACTGCAATACCCATGTTTAAATGTGTACTATTTCTTAGGTTCTTGTCTACAATATAAAGGAGCAGGGTGTATGTAGTGATGAATACTCTAGCTCCTACAACATTGTTTGAGTAATATTTGCATTAGCATTGTAGGTTGCATATTAGAATAATCTAGTCCCTCCGTTAATTTTATTTGGTGTTATTTCCTTATTAGTTGGTTTTAAAAAAGAATTATAACCTTCTATATTTTAAAATACTTAATTTTATTTTATCCTTAAAAAACATATTTTTAGCCAACGATCTTGCATTTTAGATAAAAAATTTCTAAAATCTTTGAGTAATGATTCAACAAAACATACTTTACCGATAAGGTTATCTAATTGAAATCTTAATAATTGTTAAATGAAAACAAATATAATTTAAACTCATGTTTAGATAATATCAATAGCTAAAACTAAAACTAAATATAACATATTGGAAACAAATTAAAAGTAGTTCCAAATAATTATTTATTATAAGTAAAATGCTAAATAAAAAATCAACTAAAAGTATTGTAGTAAAAAATGCATATAAGAGGATGACAGGGATTATGTGAGGAATTTATGATTATGAATAATTTGTAAAACAAATAAAGTAAATAATTATATAATGTTAAAAGTTATGGTTAGCTAATTAAAACAATGAATAAAGCTTATATATTGATTGCTTTTATTAGTGTTAACTAATATAACCATTCAAGGTATCAAACATTTAGCATTCTTTCATGTAAGCTTTACAATATTATTTTATAATATGTTAAATATTAAAATTATTTTATAAACCTGTGTATCCATGATTATATATATCAATTGTCCGCACATTGCTCTGAGACCTCGAGTACATATACTAGTTCATAGTTAGAATCGAGTTTATAAAATTCTTGTGTTACATATATATCAAATATGTATCTCACACATTGGTATAATATAGATATACATGTAATACACATTCGATAAAAATATGATACATATATAATACACAAATGATGCACATATCATGTTTTTATGCTCATCTTCTACTTCGAATTTTTAATTCAAACCACCTCAAAACTCTAGTAAATCATTCCGAAACTAAGATTCAATCTCCTTAGGATATGTACTCAATCTATTCTAATAACACTAACTCAAAAGAGAAAGAAAAATTAACTTTGTTTTCCTTACAAATTGCTAATTAGCTAATATTAGTAATATTTTATGAATTGGACAATTTTTATAATAAGCTATTTATTAATATACATGACAGGTATTTCCCTTTGGACTTTTAACGACTGCTCAGCAAAAATTATTTATAATCCCTAACTGATATACATATATTATATATTAATTATGTGTAGTATATATTTGTCTGACTATTCTTTTAGGTTGGCTGCTATTAAAATTAATTTCTCTATAAATTTCCTAACACCAAATAACTTAATATCTTGCACCTAAATGACTGTTGCATTAACTCCAAATTATGGGCAACAGTTAGTGCAAGTTCGATAACACACTCGAAACTTTACATTGCATGATTTTTAGTGATTAGTTCTGGTCAAACATCGTAAGAATAAAGAAGTAGTTGGAAAAGAAGCAACTGATATTTTTTCACAGATTTAATACTATAATTAATTTTTCAACCTAAACTTCTTTTTTTTTTGGTAATTAAACTTTGTATTAATCACCAAAGTGTTAAAACTTACAGATTTATAGCCCAGCTTACTACTCAGCTGGCTATCAAAATGAGACAAAAGACTATCCTATACTGTCTAACAGCTTAGCATTATAGTAGATACTGCTGCAGAAATACTCTTAGCCTAGGAGGAGCTCTAACATTACAAATATAAGCAATATTTCTAAGGAGTTTGTCACTGTTACAATAGGTGTTTCCAAATATTCTTGAATTCCTTTCCAGCCATAAGACATAAAACATCTCTGTCAATGTCATTTTGACAATATGAGCTCGAGGAGATTTGCCTTTTGATTGCTCAGTGAACCACTGGACAAACTGGATCCAGTTTTGGCCAGTAGGTTGCTTAATTCCAATCCATTACAATGTGTGATCTCTCAGTTGGGAAGCATAAGTGCAATCCAGGAATAAGTGTTCTCTGGATTCCGCAGCTTGTTGGCACATGACACAAGTGTCTGTCACATTCAGGTGTCATTTGATCAGCCTATCTTTGGTGGGCAGCCTGTCTTGCAAGAGCAGCCATAGGTTGAAGATTGCTTTAGGTCGAGCAGCATTCTGCATAATTAAGTTCTTCCACCTGACTCTTGGTGCTTCTCCTATCTGCTGTAAGTAGAGCCTTCTTATAGTACAATTAGATTTGTCCAGCAGTTGATGTTGCTGCAATAGTTCAATGCCTTCAATGATCTTCCTGACCATCCAACTAGCATGTTTAGGGACAGTGATGGACTCCAATTGTTTCTGCTTGATATAAACTGTGTGAATCCATTTCACCCATAGAGCATCCTTCTTGTGTGCCAGATCCCAGCTGAGTTTTGCAATAGCAGCCTTGTTACACAGTAATAGATTTGTCAAGTTCAATCCACCAGCAGACTTTGGCATACATATTCTCTCCCAAGCCACATATGCCTTCCTTGTCACAGTCACTGATCCAGACCAGATGTAGGATCTGCAAATTGCTTCAAGCAGTTTTATAATCTTGGAAGGTATTAGGAATAGTTGTGCCCAGTAAGCCTGAATCCCAAAGATAACTGATTGTACAAGTTGTAATCTGCCAGCATATGATAGGTGTCTAGCAGTCCAGGATTTAATCCTGGCAGAAACTTTGTCAACCAGTGGTTGCCATTGAAAAATAGTCAGCTTCTTGGCAGTCAGAGGTACTCCCAAATATTTAAAGGGAAATTCTCCACGTACATAGCCCAGTAGATCAATAATCTGCTGCTGATCCTGAGGTTCCACCCCTCCAAAATAGACAGCACTCTTATGCAAGTTGGCTGTCATACCAGAGGCTGCAGTGAACTGAGAGAAATAAGTAAACATATGACTTACAGAGTGAGGTTCCCTTTTGACAAACAGCAACAAGTCATCAGCAAAACTTAAATGAGTTATTCCTAGTTTTTTACAACCAGGATGAAAAGAAAAGTCTCTAGTTTGTCTCAATTCAACCAGAGACCTACTAAGGTACTCCATCACAATAGAAAAACAGAAAGGGGGATATGGGATCCCCTTGTCTCAGTCCTTTGGCTGCTTGAAAAGGTTCTGTTGTCTCCCCATTAACCACCACTATATAGCTGATAGTTTGGACACACTCCATGATCCATCTTGTAAATCTGGTAGGGAAATCCAGTGCTTCCATAACCTACTGTATATAGCACCACTCTACTGAATCATAAGCCTTCTGCAAGTCAATTTTGATCATACATCTGGGAGATATATGAGACCTAGAGTAATGCTTTATTAGTTCATGGGCTAATATGACATTGTCTGCTATTCTCCTTCCTGGGATAAAGCCTGCCTGTGCATTACAGATAATACTGCTCATGACCTTCTGGAGTCTGTTGGCCAGCAACTTGGAAATGATTTTGTATAGGACTGAACAGCAAGCTATTGGTCGAAACTCTTTGACTATTTAAGGATTAGATACCTTGGGAATTAGGGTGAGTGTAGCACAGTTTATAGGTTTGTGCATTTTACTGGTTGCAAAAAACTTCTTGACAGCTTGGAGGACCTGCTGCCCTATAATAGGCCAAGTGTGTTTAAAGAACATAGCATTATATCCATCTATCCCTGGAGCTTTATCATTACCAATTGCCTTCAAACTGTTTAGAATCTCCATGTCACTGATATCAGCTGATAGTTCCAACCTCTGCTGATGTGAGAGTCTAGGACCATTGTTCATATACAATTTATTGACTGCTGGTAGTGAAGAGGCTGCTGTACCCATGAGTGATTTATAGAAGTCTGTAATCTCCTTTTGTAGGTCAGCTGGATCAGATATCTTCAGTCCTCCTGCTGTGGTCAGTTCAGTAATCCTTTAAAACTGGTTTCTCTCCTTCATTACTGCTGAGAAGTATTTGTTGTTTAAATCTCCAAGCTGGATCCATCTGGCACTAGATTTTTGTTGCAGTGCTGATTCTTCAAGCAAAGACCATTTTTCCAATTGCTGCAACAGGTCCTTTTCTCTCAGCTGTAAGGTGTCTGTATATGACATGGCCATCTGGTGTTGAACAGCTTCCATTTCCTTTCTGCTGTTCTCAATCTTCTGTGTGATGTCCTTAAACTCTCTAGTATTTAGAGACTTTAAGGCTGGCTTGAGGGCTTTGAGGTTATTCCACACCCCTTGCAGGGTACATTGGGCAGTACTTTTCCAGTTAGCTTTGACCAAAGACTGAAAATCCTTACTTTGAGTCCATGCATTGTAGAATCTAAATGGTACCTTCCTGTTATAATTATCTTCAGACAGGGTTAACAGCATGGGATTATGATCAGAGATAAAAGGAGCTCCATATACAGTGTGTACATGGCTCCATTTCATCATCCATTCATAATTACCAAACACCCTATCTAATCTGCTACACACTCTGTCATAACCACTTTGTTTATTGGTCCAGGTAAAGAAATCACCTTTCCATGGCAGTTCAGCCAGGCCAGCTTGCTGTATGCAATTGTTAAATTGCACAGTCTCTCCTTGCTTGACTGGTTGGCATGATTGCCTATCACTACTTGACAATATGGCATTGAAATCACCTGCAATTAACCAAGGATGAGTTATACCTGCAGACAGATTCTGAATATTCTTCCACATTGCCCCCTCTGATCACTGTCACTGAAACCATATATGACTGTGAGGCAGCAGAGCAGTCCACCCTAAAGGTTCCTGACCATGCAATGGATGAGTTGAGCCTCCTCCTGTACTCCAGAGATCAAGATTTTTGTAGGATCCCATATGATCCATATTCGACCATTCACTGCTCCATTGTAGTTAGTTACTATACTCCAGTTAGGCAACAAAAAATTAGCTATTCTTTCTGTTTTTTTGTTTAACCTTTGTCTCTACAAGACCAACAAGGTCAAATTTATTGGTTCTAAAAAGTATTCTTTAGCTTCCTTCTGTTTGTACCTTTTATTTACACCCCTTATATTCCAAAATAACCACTTCGTTGGTCATAGCTGGTTCCCCCTTCATCTAGGGGTGATCTGCCCAACTCACTGTTCCAACTTCAAATCTATTAGACATCACAATAGGGGATAGTGGTGGAAAGTTTGTGATGTTAAAGACTGGGGACATCTGTGTAGCAACACTCTTCTGCTTCAAATGTTCACCTACACCATCCTGGGGACTTGGTTGTTTTGCATTGTCTGGTTGATGTAATTGGTTTTCCTGGCTACTCTGGACCACAGGAGCTGGAGCCTTAACTCTCAATTCCTGTGCCACTTTAGTCTTCAGTGAGGGGTTTGGGGGGGCAGGTTTATCCAAACAGTTGCGTCCCACCATAAGACACTTCTCACAATATTATGGCTTCCAATCATATGATACATCTTGCATAAAACTCTTTCCATTGGGATCCATCAGTTCAATTTCACTTGGCAGTGCCTTTGATACATTCACCTCAATTAGCATACGAGCATATGAGATTCTACTTTGCTTTGATGTGCATTCATCAGCAAAGATGGGTTTCCCCAGTACACTTGCAATTCTACTCAGTGACCTACTGCCCCAGCAGGACATAGGTAAATTGGGGAATTTAATCCACAGGGGGATTTCTGTTGGGAAAGTAGCTTTAAAATCGAAATCAGCCGACCATTATTTCAAAATCATAGGCCTGTTTGCAATCGAATATGGTCCTCCACACAGTATTTCTTTAGCATCATCATGTGACTGAAAGTTGGCTATATAGTAACCCTCATCATGGTAAAATAAATCAGGCTCAGGCACATGAGACCAGTGCATGTTAATAAACCTCTTCATAGCATTGTATCCTGGTCCATTGCCTAGAACAAACACAACTAGGGCACACTTCCATTTTCCTTCTTTCTCTTCTACTTCATCCTTCACCAGCTGACCAACTGGTTTACCATTAATGAGTGTAGGGGGAATATACTCCAGAGACATACCATTTGCAGCAAGGCGATTCCTCTGAAATAGGCTAGCCCACCCTTTGGGTGCTTCAATTTTCTTCTCCTCCTCTACACTAGGCTTTGGTACCTCTGGTTGTGGGGGTTGATGCATGTGGACACTACCCTTGTTTCCTTGTGTCATCGATTCTATCACCAGTACATTTTTAGGATCTGGACTGGTGTCCATGGTATTATCAAGTGTAACAGCCTCACAAGCTTCACCAAGCTTTGAATCTGCAGTTGCATGGGTCAATGGAACAGTGTTATCACTGTCTTGCAATGGAACAGTGCTAAGACTGTTAGGCAATGAAACAGTACTCGTGTGTTGCGCAGCACTTACTGGTTGTGGTTTTTTGGAGATAATTTGGTGCATGAGAGCTATGGGGACTTTCCGTGGGCGGCCTCTCCCTCTCGCCATGGACACTCTCGGCGCACGTCTAACTAACGTGCGCGAGGTGGCGGAGAAGACGAAGCAGAACAGTAAAGGTAGAGAGAAGTTGGAGCTTCTCTCTCTTCCGTTTTAAAACTATTTTTGTAGGGTACAACCAACCTAAACTGTTGAGACAACCAAGTGTAATAAATACAGTAACAAGGAATCTTCAGGCACGTGTTTCCAGACCCAGAAATAATTGTGTAAACATCATTTATTTTACTTTTAAAATACTGCTTGATATTTGAAAAATGGAGAAAAGTTAAAAATGTCTCTCAACTATTGAAAAAGGTAAAAAATATCTTTTATTTATTTATTGAGTTAAAAATATCAATTTATTTACCTTTTTTTTTACTTATACCATTTGATCGTTTGGTCAATGCTAAATTTAAAAAATAATTATTTAAATTTCACATGCCAACTTATTATTGATTGAAATTAAAAATCTAATCTATTAGAGAAACCTATTCACATTTACCTATTTTTTGGACTAACCGACTCAAACACTAACCTGATTCGCATAAAAAGTTCAAATAAAAAAAGATCAGGAGCATACGTAAATTTTTTTACAAATAATGTCACTTTTAATAAAGGGACAAATAGTCTAATTACTTATTATTTATTTTCTCTACAGTAAAAGATAGATTGGGCGTAAATTCCACTGATTATAAGAAATTTTTGTTTAAAGGAGGTGAGTTCAAATACTGCTCAACCTACTTTTTTTTCCCAAACAAAATAAGCTTCAAAAATAGCCAAAAAAAAAAAAGAGTTACTGAGGAGAATCAATCCCTAGACTTGGAAGAAATAAGGCAGGAGCTAAACCACTGGATCAAGAAGAGTGTGGTGTTAAGTGGTGTCACTCCTGTTTATATATACATGTTTGATTAAATTTTCGTATTATTTGTATGACATTTGGTAAAATATTTTAACGAAGTGGTGTCACGTGACATGACATCGCTTCACTATACATGAATCTGCCCCTAAAAAGGATGCCTCGGTTTCATTTAATCTCATTTTCTTGATTAATCTCATGTATAGAATTATCATCGAATAAAGGTTCATAAAAAAATTAAACAAACTCTAGTTTTGTACGAATGATGCATTGTAGGCATCTACTTAACAATTATGTTGTACTTGCTTAACCGTTTATAATATAGTTTATCTTTCTGACAAAAAAAAAATAGAATATAATGCAATTTATATCTATTATGTAAATTGAATTAAATGTCATAACAAGAAAAAGAATAACATGTAATAAATTTGGTCTATATATTCGCTGCAATTTCCATGAAACTTTTGTTTCATGGAGTTTGATAGAAGTGAGGTCTCTTTTTTTGGTTGAACTTTTTGTTCTGGTCGAATTAATATTTGAAGCGGGTTAGTACAAAAAAATTGATAGATATGGGTAGATCTTTCTAATGGGTTAGATGTATTAGTTATGGCCAATAAGAAGTTGCCACGTGAAATTTAAATAGTTATTATTTTTAATTCAATATTGACCTAATGGTAAAAGGGAATAAGTAAACCAAAAAGGTGAATGTAGGGATATTTTAAGCTCAATAAATGAATGATAAGCATTTTAAAATCTTTTTCAATAACTTAGGAACTTTATTAATCCTTTTTCGTTTGAAAAATATGCACATCAATTTTTGGAATATTTTTAACATCCTTTTTCTTCTTGTTGACTCTACGAGTGTACGTAAGGGCGGGAGGTAGAAGGTGTTTGGATTAATAGCTTATTTTGTTAATTTTTAAAAATTAGCTTATTTTAAGAAGTATTTTTTTAGAAAATATTTTTTTTGTAATAATTACTCTGTGCTTGGCTAATTAATACTAAAAGCAGTTTTGAGCAGCAATTAATATTTAGCCAAGCCTATAAAAAGTACTGTTACGTGAATTTATCTCAAAATTGCTTTTCAAAAAGAGTGTTTTTGAAGAAAACTTACTTTTTTCTACTTTTCCAAAATTATTTCTGTTTATACTCAAAAATATTTTTTTTCTTCTAAAAGGTTGGCATAACACTTCAACTTTAAAAAAAGAAGTAATTTAGTGGGAAAAAAGTGCTTTTGACTTTGGAAAAGCTTGACCAAACCTCTATAAGTTTGTCCGGTTTGTTATTATTTTTTTCAGATTTGAAATTTTATCTTAATAACATAAAAAAAGAAGAGAAATTTTCATAAATCATTATTGTTTAGTGGTTATTAGCTACTTATAGCTACCATTTAATGTATTACTTCCTATAGCTATATTTTTAGTTTTTTTAGAGTGTATTTGATGTATTTAAGCTACTATATTCATTAATATAGTAGCAAAACTCAGCATGAATCAGGGAATTCTAGCTAGACAATTATTGTATTCGGCTGTATTCACGATATGTATTTGGACGAGGAGGCCAAGAGGCGCTTTTGGGAAGACTTGGATGATATGGTAAGTAGCTTTCCTCAATCTGAGAAGTTAATTATTGGAGGAGAATTTAATGGCCACATTGGGGCTGATGCTGGTGGCTATGATGAGGTGCACGGAGGCTTCGGCTTTGGGGTCAGGAACGGAGGGGGCACTTCGCTGCTTGATTTCGCTAGGGCTTCAGAGCTTCTGATTGCGAATTCGACTTTTAAGAAGAGGGAGGAGCATTTGGTTACCTTCAAGAGTTCAGTGGCGAGGACGCAGATTGATTACATTCTCATCCGAAGGAGCAATAGGGGCCTCTGCAAGGACTGCAAGGTTATTCCAGGTGAGTCCCTTTCTACTCTCCATAGACTCCTAGTAATGGATGTCGGCCTCTGGGTGAAGAGGAAGAGGAGAGGCGCTCGGGGACAACCGCAGATAAGATGGGGTGCTCTGTCAAAGGAAAAAGCTCAGGAGTTGGAAAGGAGGTTAGTTGAGGGCGGAGCTTGGAGGGGTTCTGGGGAAGCAGACGCTATTTGGACAGCAACGGCGTCATTGATTAGGGGGGTAGCACGGGATGTGCTCAGGGTGTCTAAAGGGTACGCAGGCAGTCATCAGGGCGAATGGTGGTGGAACGATATAGTCAAAGGAAAAGTGGAAGTGAAGAAGGCGTTGTTCGTTAGGATGGCAGAGAGCACAAGCGAGGATGCTCGGCGAGCGAACAGGGAGATCTACAAGGTGGCAAGGAAAGAAGCGAAGATGGCAGTCACGGAAGCTAAAAACGCGGCGTTCGGTCGCATGTACGAAGAGCTAGGGGAGAGAGGCGGGGATAAGAAGTTACTCTGGTTAGCTAGAGCCAGGGAGAGGAAGGCGCGTGACCTAGACCAAGTTAGGTGTATCAAGGGCGAGGATGGTAGAGTTCTGTCGGGGGACTCTCAAATCAAACAGAGGTGGCAGGAGTACTTTCGGGGCTTACTTAACGAGGAGGGGGATCGTATCATAGAGCTGGGGGAACTGGGGTAGTCAGAGCGTCATAGGGACCTTGGGTACTGCAGGCGCATTAGGTTAGAGGAGGTCATGGGGGCTCTGCGTAGGATGAGTAGGGGTAGAGCAACCGGGCCTGACGAGACCCAGGTGGAGTTCTGGAAGTGCATGGGTAAGTCCGGGGGGGAGTGGCTCTCCAGGTTGTTCAATGCGATCTTCAGGTCCAAAAGGATGCCAGAAGAGTGAAGATGGAGTACAGTGGTGCCCTTGTACAAGAACAAAGGGGACATCCAATGCTGCAACAATTATAGGGGTATCAAATTGATTAGTCACACCATGAAGGTTTGGGAGAGGGTGATTGAGGCGAGGGTGAGGGGAGTGACGACTATTTCTGGGAACCAGTTCGGTTTCATGCCGGGCCGCTCCTCTACTGAGGCTATCCACCTCGTCAGGCGGATGGCGGAGCAATACAGGGATAAGAGGAAGGACCTCCACATGGTGCTTATCGACCTGGAGAAGGCGTATGATAACGTCCCGAGGGAGGTGCTGTGGAGGTGTTTGGAGGCGAAGAGCGTGCCGGAAGCATATATCAGAGCAATCAAGGACATATGCAATGGAGCGAAGACTAGGGTTAGGACGGTGGGTGGCGATTCAGGCCATTTTCCAGTGGTTATAGGGCTTCATCAAGGATCGGCGCTGAGCCCCCTCTTGTTTGCCTTAGTGATAGACGCTCTTACCCGTCATATTCAAGGGGATGTGCCTTGGTGTATGTTATTTGCGGATGATATAGTTTTGATAGATGAGTCGAGGGACGGTGTTATCGAGAGGTTAGAGGTATGGAGGCAGACTCTCGAGTCTAAAGGTTTCAAAATAAGCAGATCTAAAACAGAATACCTGGAGTGCAAGTTTAGTGCCGATCCGAGTGAAGTAGGGAGGGACGTGATGATTGGCTCTCAGATCATCACCAAGAAGGACAGAGTCCGTTATCTTGGGTCGGTGATTCAGGGAGATGGAGAGATTGACGGGGACGTCACGCATCGCATAGGAGCAGGGTGGGCTAAGTGGAGGCTTGCATCAGGAGTTCTGTGTTACAGGAAAGTTCCACACAAACTCAAGGGGAAATTCTATAGAGCCGTGGTTAGACCTGCGATGCTATATGGGGCGGAGTGCTGGCCCGTAAAGAATACTCATATTCAGAGGATGAGGGTCGCGGAGATGAGGATGCTTAGGTGGATGTGCGGGCATACCAGGCTAGATAAAATTAGGAATGAAATTATTCGGGAGAAGGTGGGGGTGGCACGGTGGACGAGAAGATGCGTGAAGCGCGGGTGAGGTGGTTTGGGCATGTGCGTAGAAGGAGTCCCGATGCACCGGTGAGGAGCTGCGAACGGCTGGTGATTGCGGGCGGTCGGCGCGGCAGAGGGTGGCCCAAGAAGTATTGGGGAGAGGTGATTAGGCAGGATATGGCTAGAATGCAGGTTTCAGAGGATATGACCCTTGATAGGAAAGCCTGGAGATCTAGTATCAGGGTTGTAGGATAGGGGCACCTAGAGTTTTCCGTTCGCTCCTCCCGGGGTTGGGGGTGGGGTAGCAGGTTATTCATAGATGATATGTGCCTACTGTACGCTACTATTATTTGTTATTGTATTTTGGTATTTTGTTTCCTTTGTTCAGATTATTTATAACGCTATTTATGCTGGAATTTCTATTGCACTAATGCTATACTGTTGCTATTTTGTATTGTTTCTGTTTGTCTTACTACTGTTTTTCACCTAAACCTATTGCGCCGAGGGTCGATTAGAAACAGCCTTCCTGCCCTTCGGGCAGGGGTATGGCTCGTCTACATATTACTCTGCCCAGACCCCACCTGGTGGGAATACACTGGGTAGTTGTTGTTGTTGTTGTCGTTGAATACAATAACGTAAATAGCACAAATCGTGGTCTATTCAGCTGTTTTTAAAATGTAAAGTGAATTAATTAGCACAATAGAATAACTCATTAACTAAATTACATCACCCATAATATGTATTTTATGCGAAATATGATGAAACAGAGTAATTGTCATGTTTCTAATCCTTCCCTTTTCTGTTGATATCATTCGTGCGTGTTTCTGTTTAATTTCAACCAATAAAATTTGAGATTCATCTATAGAGAAAAATATATGAATACATACTGCATGTACATTTGAATACATATGTACATCTAAATATTAAACTATATTGATTAATAAAATATATGAATACATTTCTGGAACAAAAGGAGACAATGAATACAATAAAATACGTGGAATACAACGAGATAAATTGAAATACATTAAAAAAAAGACAATGAATATGTCACGAACCAAAATTTCCCACCGTTGGGATCGTAATGGTGCCTAACATCGTACACGCTAGGCAATCCAACATTATAGTTATATTCACCTTCTTCCTTTATATTTTATAAATTAAAATATAACAAAACTAAATCAACAGAAATAAAAGCGAAAGTACATAAAAAATGGCAATCTATATACTATTAACAAATACCAGAAACTGTTACTACCTAGAAATTAGTGTCACAACCTACGAATATTCTATGAATAACTACAAGTATGCGTCTGAAAGAAAATACATCTATCTCTGAAGAAAATAAAATAGAAATGTGGAAACATAAGAAGGGACATCAGTGCCTGCGAACGCATGCAGGGCTACCTTGGGTCTCCTAGATGAATGGCTGCAACCGACCTCTCGATCAACCACAACCAGCTCCAAAATCTGCACAGAAAGTGCAGAGTACAGTATCAATACAACCAACCCTATGTTCTGGTAATTGCCGAGCCTAACCTTGACGAGATAGTGACAAGGCTAAGGTGGGGAATTCATAATATAATATGCATACAGTTTATAATAAAGCAACAAGGAATTACGGAACGAAATGGAATAGTAACTTGCAGTAAGTAAATACAAGACAACAGAGAAAAATACATAAGCAACAAAATGATGCGACGCGCATCTCAATCCTACCATATAATTAGTACTAATATGAACATTCACCCTTCTTACTCCTTGTTGCAGCGTGAAACCCTATCCTACCAGTCCATCCTTATTACTCCTCAATATATTACCCTTATTCCTTCTGTTGCAGCGTGCAACCCGATCCGACATGTCCACCCTTAATACTCCTTTTCACAATGCGCAACCCGACCCCAACAGACAATCACATTTCACCTTTACTCATCCTATTGCGCGTGCAACCCGATTCCACCATATCAGTACCAATGACACAATAAGAACAAGTATTTTATAATTTAGCTCAAAACCCTCCATAATATTTGTAAAGCAAATAGAAAATTATACAATTATGAAACTGCATCAATTAATGCTACATGGTGAGACCAACCAAAATGTACCACGAAGTACCGATAAACCAACTTAAACTAATAATGTGATACAATGAACTACAGAATAATTAATATCTTCAATAAAGAAATCACCATCTAATAAGAAGTAATTTAGCATGGAGGCACAAATAGGCATGTAGCAGTAACGACATGAAAACAATATATTAAGAACGGGGAATTGAGCATGATAAATAGATAATTTGGCGATGCATAGGACCTTGTCAACTCACCCATACGCCACTGTCATGACCCTAATCCCACACCCGATCGTGATGGTGCCTATCATGAATACAAGGGCAGCCGACACATCTCCAATTCGAAATCATACAGCTAAACAATAATTAAACAGGCTAAATATGATTTAATAATTTTAAAAAGCAGATAATATCATAACAATGCGGAAGTACAACCCAAACACAGCCCAAACTGGGGTGTCACTAGTCATGAGCATCTACTAAGGCCTAGCTACATCTGATGAAAACTGGAATGTACTAATAGAGTAAAAAGGGAGAAAATCAGTGTTGCAGACGTTGGAAGCTACCTTGCTATACTCCGATGACTCTGCCTCTAATAAACCAATACCCACTACTGGATTTAGAAATACTTGAACCTGCACACAAGGTGCAGAGAGTAAAGTGAGTACTCCAAATCAGTAAGTAATAAAGGTAAATAACAACTGAGCAGTAAGAAATCACGTAAAGAATATCAACATGCTGTCTAGAAGCAATATAAAACCATATAAGAAAGCAATGAAGCTGTGAAATCTCTTAAAAATATCTTTGCTCAATTTAAACTTCTTTCAAAATGACTTTTTCAACAGTTACAGAAATGAATGCAAAATAGTTAGGGCATAGAAGAACATAAATCCGAACTCAGGCACAAATACCATAGTTTAACAGGTAAATTGACAAACAAATATGAAAGATAATGCAAACAACTTCGCCCCTTAGGCAATATCTCAGAACAATACCAGCCCATCAGGCAATCACATAGAATGGTACCAGCCCCTCGGGCTATCACATAGAACAATACCAGCCCCTCGGGCTATCACTTAGAATAATATTAGCCCCTCGGGCTATATCTCACATCAAAACGGGTACTCGTGCTCACTGGGGTATAAACCGGGAGGGGCCCCGTACGGCCTCAGAGCAATATCAAGCCATCTCGTGGCATCACATCTACGCCCTCGGCCTCATATCAATCAAGCCACCACCTGGCATCATATCTAGGCCCTCGGCCTCATATCAATTAAGCCACCTCGTAGCATATATATCTCAGGACCTCGGCCTCATAAACAATATCAACAATCCACCTCGTGGCGTATATATTTGAGGCCCTCCGCCTAAAATTAGTATTAATGTTTTCTTACAACTAGGTCATCGGCCTTACTCAGTCAAAAATCACATAAGTCACTCGGACAACAATAAAACATGATACTAAACCCAAAATATTATTTGAAATATCATTTTAAGTGTTAAAGCAAGTAAACTTGGCTGAGTTTTGAAAACAGTGTAAAATAACATGACTGAGTTCCAGAATAAAGTCAGAACAGTGAGGGAATATCAATAACAAGCCCCGAAGGGTTCACATAGTTGGCACTAGGCCCAAATATGGCATTATGATGATAGCAAATAGTTTTCAGTGAAACACGTGGTAAAATCATCAATCGGGATGGACTAAGTCACAATCCACAATGGTGTTCTACCTCACACTCGCTATCTAGCGTGTGAGTCACCTCAACATAGCACTACGATGTGCAATCCGGGGTTTCAAACCCTCAAAACATCATTTACAAGTATTACTCACCTCGAACCAGCTAAATATCTAGCTGGCGATGCCTTTGACCCTTGAATCGGCCTCCACGCATGTCGAATCTATTTAAAATCAGAACAATTACATCACAATATGCTAAGGCAACAAAGCCCAAGCGAAAACAATCGAAAAATACCAAAAATTCAGAAATTAGCAAAACTCAAGCCTCGGGCCCACTTCTCGAAACTTAAAATTTTTTACATCTACGAGTTCCTTATCTCCCCACGAGTTAATACATACCAAAAGTTCTCATATCTGAGCCCAATTGGTCCTCCAAATTCCCTAATCAAAATCTAAAATTCCAAGCCCCAGTTCTTCCATTTTTGTTCAAGGCTTCATGAATTTCTAGGTGGATTTCATAATTGAATCGAGTTTTAAGTCCAAGAAACTTACCTCAAGTCGTTTCCTCTTGAATGCCTCGATAATCTCCTTCAAGAAGCTATCAAAATGATTAACTATGGAGGAAAATAAACCCAAAATCGCGGATGAAATGACTTAAAACATTTTGTCCAGGTGTGACCCTTCCTACTTTGTGATCGCAGTCAGCACTTGGCAATCGCGCTGCACAAACTCGCTTTGACAAAAAAATTGACTTTCCCATATGCGACGTTCCATATATGAACGCGATGCCTATTCCACTTAAACCTACATGAACGCGGAAGCCCTCACGCGAAGGCATTGAATAAATCGCCTTGGAGCAATATGCCTCTAATACTTCTCCTCGATCGCGAAAACCCACTCGCGTGCGATGAGATCCTTTCTATAGCCTTCACGAACGAGTCCTAGTACCTCGCAAATGCGGCCTTGTCCTTTGCGAATGCATAGATCACAGAACTCATCCCTTTGCGAACGCGAAGGCCAAACTACCTATAACTGCTAGGTTGATTTTCTGCAATTTCTCAAACTCAAAAATTGTCCGATTAACCACATGAAACTCACCCGAGGCCCCCGAGACCTCAACCAAAAGTAGAAATACATCCTAAACTTTATTCAAACTTGTTCCAGTCATCAAAATAACTCAAACAACATCAAACTACTTAAAACACATCAGATTCAAGCCTAGGTTTTTCTAAAATCTTCTGAAATATGCTTTAGATAAAAAACTAATCAAAACACGCTGAATAACCTGAAGTTTTGCACGCACATCCCAAATGGCACAACGAAGCAACAACAGCTCTTAAAATTCCATTATGACTCTCGGATCAAAATCTCACCTATCAACCGGAAATCACCAAAATATCAACTTTCGCCAATTCAAGACTAATTCTGTTGCGGACCTCCAAAACCCATTCCGATCACACTCCCAAGTCATAAATCACCTCCCGAAGCTAACCGAGCCACCAGAACTCACATCGGATCCCTTTCACATAAGTTAATATTCAGTTGACTTTTCCAACTTAAGCCTTCTTAAAAGAGACTAAGTGTCTCATGTCTTAGAAAATCCTCTTTGAACACCAACTAATCAACTCGATCACATAAAACATGGATAATGAATCATAAAGAAGCACAAAATGGGGGGAAACGAAGTGGTAACCAATGAGACGACTGGCTGGGTCGTCACATCTTTCTCAACTTAAACAAATGTTTGTCCTTGAACGTCCCCGGAGTAGTTACAAAACCCAACCAATCGCTGAATAACCTTACCATGCATATACCCGGGGTTGATCCCACATCACCCTATCATATATAGGTCTGATAACACATTGTAATTGAAATTGCACAATCCAATCTAGCCCTTAAACCATAGAACTACATTTTCACTTCTGAAACCAACAATACGATCAAAACCTCACACCTATACTTAATTTAGAAGGCTGAAATTGACCATTACGAAACAAAACAATGGCCAATAAAAAGAATTCTCCTTTGATGTTTATTTTAATGAGCATAAAACTAGGCAAAGAGTCTAATTACTGCTTTTCTGTTGTTTCACTTAAATAGGGTAGGGTCACCGTGCCTATGTGGGTCATAGAAAAGAAAATACATAAAGCCTAACAAGAAAGCCATGCTTCCTTGAAATTTGCCAGAACTGTCATCACCTATGGTTGATTAAGAAAAAAAACTGGAAACAAGATACCTGGTTTTTTTTCCAGTTTCTGATTCCAGAATGTCTGCATCTATTGTTCTTGTTATAGATGAATGTTTAGATGAACTACACCTCCTGAATTACATCCCTCCTTGCATGCATTAATGGGCTCGAACCAGCTGTAATAACCCATGCATGCAACCTCAGGTGCAATTATACGATATACCATATAACTCAAACACATGCAGCGATAACTTTCATTCACAACCTCTGCATACAACACCGGAATACCGGTGGAAACCTCCTTATCAACTAAAGTTTAATCCCAACACTTTTATATATACTGCCAATGATAACTAAAACAAGTAGTAAGCCATAAACATTTCTCAGATCAACCATTCATGAAGCTTCTTCTTCATGGAAATTACCATAGCAAATTTTCGAGCCGAACCTCGATATTATCTTTCCAACATGCTAAAATCGAATCTGTTCGTATTCATTAGTGATCCTAACGATTTCCTATAATCCAACACACTACTCTGGTGAAGTGACACATCAATATAGGTCTAGGCCACAACTTGGATAATACGCGCACCAATAAGCAATGGTCCGAACATACTCAAATCATGAAAAGGACTCAAATGAAAGAGTTGTACCTCAAGCTCACCAATACTATCACAACACAAGGCTGAGAACCCATCTCTCATCATAGATATAGAACACATGAATCTAACTCGAAAGTTCATATCTCCATATAGCTTCACCGCAATGCGCGATCCTAACCAAGCACTGCTTCACATGAAACACCTCAAGTCAGTATGCTCAAAATCGACAGCCACACACAATTTAATGTCTGGAATCAACGACAATCATTACACCCACTATAAAACAAATAACATATACCACGCTCAACCTACTTTTTTCCCAAACAAAATAAGCTTTAAAAATAGCCAAAAAAAAGAGTTACTGAGGAGAATCAATCCCTAGACTTGGAAGAAATAAGGCAGGAGCTAAACCACTGGATCAAGAACAGTGTTGTGTTAAGTGGTGTCACTCCTGTCTATATATAGAAGTTTGATTAAATTTTCGTATTATTTGTATGACATTTGGTAAAATATTTTGACGAAGCGATGTCACGTGACATGACATCGCTTCACTATACATGAATCTGCCCCTAAAAAAGACACTTCGGTTTCATCTAAATCCATGGATTAATATGTGTTCATTTTCTTGATTAATCTCATGTATGGAATTATCATCGAATAAAGGTTCATAGAAAAATCAAACAAACAAGGACATAATATGTATGCAGAGGAGCACCGTCTACTTTTTGAGACACCATCACCTTTTACTATGTCTTCTTGTGAACAAGATCAGACTGGCACACTCCACAGAAGGCTGCTTAACAAGGATATTAGGAACTCAGCACAATCTTCTCTAGTTTAAATATTATGTGTAATAGTAACTCTTTACCAATGACTCTACGAGTGTAAGTAAGGGCTGGAGGTAGAAGGTGTTTGGATTAATAGCTTATTTAGCTAATTTTTAAAAATTAGCTTATTTTAAGAAGTATTTTTTTAGAACATATTTTTTTGTAATAATCACTCTGTGCTTGGCTAATTAATACTAAAAGCAGTTTTGAGCAGCAATTAATATTTAGCCAAGCCTATAAAAAGTACTGTTACGTGAATTTATCTCAAAATTTCTTTTCAAAAAGATTGTATTTGAAGAAAACTTACTTTTTTCTACTTTTCCAAAATTATTTCTGTTTATACTAAAAAATATTTTTTTTCTTCTAAAAGGTTGGCCAAACACTTCAACTTTAAAAAAAGAAGTAATTTTGTGGGAAAAAAGTGCTTTTGACTTTGGAAAGGCTTGACCAAACCTCTATAAGTTTGTCCAGTTTGTTATTATTTTTTTCGGATTTGAAATTTTATCTTAATAACATAAAAAAGGAAGAGAAATTTGCATAAACAACTATTGTTTAGTGGTTATTAGCGAGTTATAGCTACCATTTACTGTATTACTTCCTATAGCTATATTTTTAGTTTTTTAGAGTGTATTTGATGTATTTAAGCTACTATATTCATGAATATAGTAGCAAAACTCGGCATGAATCAGTGAATTCTAGCTAGACAATTTTTATATTCGGCTGTATTCACGATATGTATTTGTGAATACAATAACATAAATAGCACAAATCGTGGTCTATTCAGCTGTTTTTAAAATGTAATGTGAATTAATTAGCACAATGGACTCCTAAAATAACTCACTAATTCAATTACATCACCCATAATATGTATTTTATGCGAAATATGATGAAACAAAGTAATTGTCATGTTTCTAATCATTCCCTTTTCTGTTGATATCATTCGTGCGTGTTTCTGTTTAATTTCAACCAATAAAATTTGAGATTCATCTATAGAGAAAAATATATGAACACATACTGCATGTACATTTGAATACATATGTACATCTAAACATTAAACTATAATGATTAATAAAATATATGAATACATTCCTGGAATAAAGCGAGACAAGGAATACAATAAAATACGTGGAATACAACGAGATAAATTGAAATACATTCAAAAAAGACAATGAATATGTCACGAACCCAAATATCCCACCGTTGGGATCGTAATGGCGCCTAAAATCGTCATCGCTAGGCAATCCAGCATTACAGTTATATTCACCTTCTTCCCTTATAATTTATAAGTTAAAATATAACAAAACTAAATCAACAGAAATAAAAGCGAAAATACATAATAAAATGGCCATCTATTTACTATTAACAAATACCAAAACTGTTACTACCTAGAAATTAGTATCACAACCTACGAACATTCTATGAATAACTACAAGTATGCGTCTGAAAGAAAATACATCTATCTCTGAAGAAAATAAAATAGAAATGTGGAAACATAAGAGGAGACGTCAGTGCCTGCGAACGCCTGCAGGACTACCTTGGGTCTCCTAGATGAATGTCTGCAACCGACCTCTCGATCAACCACAACCAGCTCCAAAATCTGCACAGAAAGTGCAGAGTGCAGTATCAATACAACCAACCCTATGTGCTGGTAATTGCCGAAACTAACCTTGACGATATAGTGACAAGGCTAAGGCGGGGAATTCATAATATAATATGCATACAGTTTATAATAAAGCAACAAGGAATTATGGAAAGAAATTGAATAGTAACTTGCAGTAAGTAAATACGGGACCGAGTTATCCTACCAGTACTCAGCTGTAACCAATCCTTATGAGAGTTATAATGCTACAGAAAAGAATCACAGCAGAGAAAAATACATAAGCAACAAAATGATGCCACGCGCATCTCAATCCTACCATATAATTAGTACTCATATGAACATTCACCCTTCTTACTCCTTGTTGCGGCATGAAACCCGATCCTACCAATCCATCCTTATTTCTCCTCAATATATTACCCTTATTCCTTCTGTTGCGGCGTGCAACCCGATCCGACATGTCCACCCTTATTACTCCTTATCACAATGCGCAACCCGATCCCAAAAGACAATCACATTTCACCCTTACTCATCATATTGCGGCGTGCAACCCGATTCCACCATATCAGTACCAATGACAAAGTAAGAACAAGTATTTTATAATTTAGCTCAAAACCCTCCACAATATTTGTGTCTCAAATAAAAGCAAATAGAAATCTATACAATTATGAAACTGCATCAATTAATGCTACATGGTGAGACCAACCAAAATGTACCACGAAGTACCGATAAACCAACTTAAACTAATAATGTAAAACAATGAACTACAGAATAATTAATACCTTCAATAAAGAAATCACCATCTAACAAGAAGTAATTTAACATGGAGGCACAAATAGGCATGTAGTAGTAACGACATGAAAACAATATATTAAGAACTGGGAATTGAGCATGATAAATAGATAATTTGGCGACGCATAGGACCACGTCAGCTCACCTATACGCCACTATCATGACCCTAAGCCCACACCCGATCGTGATAGTGCCTCTCGTGAATACAAGACCAGCCGACACATCTCCAATTCGAAGTCATACAACTAAACAATAATTAAACAGGCTAAAACATGATTTAATAATTTTAAAAAGCAGATAATATCATAACAATGCGGAAGTACAACCCAAACACAGCCCAAACTGGGGTGTCACTAGTCATGAGCATCTACTAAGGTCTAGCTACATCTGATGAAAACAGGAATGTACTATGTACCCACTAATAGAATAAAAAGGGAGAAAACCAGTGTTGCAGACGCTGGCAGCTACCTTGCTATACTCCGATGAATCTGCCTCTAATCAACCAGTACCCACTACTGGATTCAGAAATACTTGAACCTACACACAAGGTGCAGAGAGTAAAGTGAGTACTCCAAATCAGTAAGTAATAAAGGTAAATAACAACTGAGCAGTAAGAAATCACGTAAAGAATACCAACATGCTGTCTAAAAGCAATATAAAACCATTTAAGAAAGCAATGAAGCTATGAAATCTCATAAAAATATCTTTACTCAATTTAAACTTCTTTGAAAATGACTTTTTCAACAGTTACGCAAATGAATGCAAAATAGTTAGGGCATAGAAGAACATAAATCCGAACTCGGGCACAAATACCATAGTTTAACAGGTAAAATGACAAATAAATATGAAAGATAATGTCAACAACTTCGCCCCTTAGGCAATATCTCAGAACAATACCAACCCATCGGGCAATCACATAGAATGGTACCAGCTCCTCGAGCTATCACATTGAACAATACCAGCCCCTCCGGCTATCACATAGAACAATACCAGCCCCTCCGGCTATCACTTAGTATAATATTAGCCCCTCGGGCTATATCGCACATCAAAATGGGTACTCGCGCTCACTGGGGGTATGAATCCGGGAGGGGCCCCGTACGGCCTAAGAGTAATATCAAGCCATCTCGTGGCATCACATCTAGGCCCTCGGCCTCATATCAATCAAGCCACCTCGTGGCATATATATCTCAGGACCTCGACCTCATAAATAATATCAACAATCCACCTCGTGGCATATATATTTGAGGCCCTCCGCCTAAAATTAGTAGTAATGTTTTCTTACAACTAGGCCATCGACCTTACTCAGTCAAAAATCACATGAGTCACTTGGGCAACAATAAAACATGATGCTCAACCCAAAATATTATTTGAAATATCATTTCAAGTGTTAAAGCAAGTAAACTTAGCTGAGTTTTGAAAACAGTGTAAAATAACATGAGTGAGTTCCAGTATAAAGTCATAACAGTGAGGGAATATCAATAACAATCCCCGAAGGGTTCACATAGTTGGCTCTAGGCCGAAATATGGCATTATGATGATAGCAAATAGTTTTCAATCAAACACGTGGTAAAATCATCAATCGGGATGGACTAAGTCACAATACACAATGGTGCTCTACCTCACACTCGCTATCTAGCGTGTAAGTCACCTCAACATAGCACTACGATGTGCAATTCGGGGTTTCAAACCCTCAAAACATCATTTACAAGTATTACTCACCTCAAACAAGCTAAATATCTAGCTCGCGATGCCATTGACCCTCGAATCGACCTCCACGCATGTCGAATCAATTCATAATCAGAACAATTACGTCACAATATGCTAAGGCAACAAAGCCCAAGCGAAAACAATCGAAAAATACCAAAAATTCAGAAATTAGCAAAACTCGAGCCTCGGGCCCACTTCTCGAAACTTAAAATTTTTTACATCAACGAGTTCCTTATCTCCACACGAGTTAATACATACCAAAAGTTCTCATATCCGACCCCAGTTTGTCCTCCAAATTCCCTAATCAAAATCTAAAATTCCAAGCCCCAGTTCTTCCATTTTTGTTCAAGTCTTCATGAATTTCTATGTGGATTTCATAATTGAATCGAGTTTTAAGTCCAAGAAACTTACCTCAAGTCGTTTCCTCTTGAATCCCTCGATAATCTCCTTCAAGAAGCTATCAAAATGATTAACTATGGAGGAAAATAGACCCAAAATCGCGGATGAAATGACTTAAAACATTTTGTCCAGGTGTGACCCTTCCTACTTTGTGATCGCAGTCATCACCTGGCAATCGCGCTGCACAAACTCGCTTTGACCAAGAAATTGACTTCCCCGTATGCGACGTTCCAGATATGAACGCGATGCCTATTCCACTTAAACCTACATGAACGCGGAAGACCTCACGCGAAGGCATTGAATAAATCACCTTGGACCAATCTGCCTCCAATCCTTCTCCCCGATCGCGTAAACCCACTCGCGCGCGATAAGATCCTTTCTATAGCCTTCACGAACGAGTCCTAGTACCTCGCAAGTACGGCCTTTTCCCTTGCGAATGCGTAGATCACAGAACTCATCCCTTCGCGAACGCGAAGGCCAAACTACCTATAACTGCTAGGTTGATTTTCTGCAATTTCTCAAACTCAAATATTGTCCGATTAACAACATGAAACTCACCCGAGGCCCCCAAGACCTCAACCAAAAGAAGAAACACATCCTAAACCTTATTCAAACTTGTTCCAGTCATCAAAATACCTCAAACAACATCAAACTACTTAAAACACATCAAATTCAAGCCTAAGTTTTTCTAAAATCTTCTGAAATACGCATTAGACCAAAAACCAATCAAAACACGCTGAATAACCTGAAATTTTGCACGCACATCCCAAATGGCACAATGAAGCTACAACAGCTCTTAAAATTCCATTCTGACTCTTTGATCAAAATCACACCTATCAACCGGAAATCACCAAAATATCAACTTTCTCCAATTCAAGACTAATTCAATTCCGGACCTCCAAAACCCATTCCGATCACACTTCCAAGTCATAAATCACCTCCCGAAGCTAACCAAACCATCGAAACTCACATCCGATCCCTTTAACACATAAGTCAACATTCAGTTGACTTTTCCAACTTAAGCCTTCTTAAAAGAGACTAAGAGTCTCATGTCTTAGAAAATCCTCTTTGAACACCAACTAATCAACTCGATCACATAAAACATGGATAATGAAGCATAAAGAAGCAGAAAATGGGGGTAAACAAAGTGGTAACCCATGAGACGACTGGCTGGGTCGTCACATCTTTCCCAACTTAAACAAATGTTCGTCCTCGAACGTCCCCGGAGTTGTTACAAAACACAACCAATCTCTTAATAACCTTACCATGCATATACCCGAGGTTGATCCCACATCACCCTATCTTATATAGGTCTGATCACACATTGTAATTGAAATTACACAATCCAATCTAGGCCATAAACCATAGAACTACATTTTCACTTCTGAAACCATCAATACGATCAAAATCTCACACCTATACTTTGAATGGGCTCGAACTAGCTGTAATAACCCATGCATGCAACCTCAGGTGCAATTATACGATATACCACATAACTCAAACACATGCAGTGATAACTTTTATTCACAACCACTGCATGCAACACCCGAATACCGTAGAAATCTCCTTATCAACAAAATTTTAATCCTAACACTTTTATATATACTGCCAATGAAAACTAAAACATGTAGTAAGCCATAACCATTTCTCAGATCAACCATTCATAAAGCTTCTTCTTCTTGGCCATTACCATTGCAAATTTTTGAGCCGAACCTCGATATTATCCTTCCAACATGCTGAAATCGAATCCGTTCATATTCATTAATGATCCTAATGATTTCCTATAATCCAACACACCACTCTGGTGAAGTGACACATCAATATAGGTCTAAGCCACAACTTGGATAATACGCGCACCAACAAGAAATGGTCCGAACATACTCAAATCATGAAAAAGACTCAAATGAAAGAGTTGTACCTCAAGCTCACCAATACTATCACAACACAAGGCTGAGAACCCATCTCTCCATATAGCTTCACCGCAATGCGCAATCCTAACCAAGCACTGCTTCACATGAAACACGTCAAGTCAGTATGCCCAAAATCGACAACCACACACAATTTAATGTCTGGAATCAAAGACAATAATTACACCCACGGTAAAACAAATAACATATACCACGCATCTCGATAGGACATAACCGATACGCCTTTCACCGAGAAACACCCAATTACTCTTCCCGATCGGCTTCAATATGAGACCCCAAATGAACGCACTGTATGTGCCCCTAACCAACATATCATATCACCTCGAAACACTACAAGGTAACTCATAGATCTCCCCAGATCTCTAATAAGCTCAACAAAGGTCGAATCAACACATCCCTCAACAATGCAATTCGGAGCCAACCAAACCGACTCGAGTTAGAACATGCATTCACATTAGGCAGCCAACAAACTCCTTATCAAGGAAAGCTGAAGCTACTCCTTTAACTCCTTTTACTCTGTCGGCGCCACACGATATGGTGCCTGGTATCAATTCGATACGGAAATCAACAACCTCGCTTGGTGACATGCCCGACAATTAGAAACACATCCGAAAAGTTCCTCACCACTGGAATTGAATCAATATAAGGAGCCTCAGCAGTGACATCCATCACGAGATCCCAAATAAAAAAGACAATCCTTCTAATCGTCTGTTAGATCTTTGAATATAAAACCACTATACTAGAACATAATCCGTCGAACCATGCCACTCAATCCATGGCATTCCCGGCATAGCCAACAGCAATGCTTTAGCACAATAGTCTAGAATGACACCACATGGAGACAAGCAGCCTGAACCCAAAATCACATCCAAAATACAACTTACCAAGCACAAATGATCCGCTTGAGTCTCCAAACCTCGATAGTCACTAAACAGTGCTGATAAACGCAACCACAACCACAATATAGCCTGAATATAAGAACTCCCAGTCTCCAACTCCATGTAGCACATAAAATCACCATACCTAATCCCAATTCCACTGCTCGAATGCATATCACACCTAAAATACCCATTCATTCCACTAAATATATTCTAAAATTCCCTTGTTCCATCAAGCAATCTCGAATATCAGCAGTCGATCTGCCAAGAAGTGCTACAATACTACCGAGGTACCATCAACTTAATCACACTGCCTCTTTCTGAAACATATACCCTCGTCAATCACCTCAATTAGTATTACCATTTCTTTAATCATCTGAAGATCATTTATCAAATCATCAGAAGCTCGTTTCTCTAATTATCTGAAATTGTCCTTGCTGCCTAAGAATTCAAGACCTTCCCTTATAATCTGAAATGTTACATTACAAATGCCAATTTCGAGCATAGACAACATGCCGCATAAACTGTACGACTCTAGGATGACCGCGAGGACTTTACATCCCTTCCGAGATACAAACATCTACGTACTCAACTAGTCAAGAAATTTCCATTGGTCCCATCTAGAAGATATGCATCCCCCAATCTGAGGAAAAAACCATCAAGGACTCTCCGAGATCCCTTTTCACAAATTAGACCAGCCACGATTGAATCCTTCTAACTCGACCAAGTTAAGCAAGCCATCAAACCTAAGAGCACTGCCACAAGATACCTGCAGAGACTCATTACCCCGTAAGCATCCAAAGAGCTAATCATATCCATACCATACTGATCCGGTCAACTACCAAGCTACCCCATCTATCGAAATTTCTTGTTGATTCATCTTCAACTTGATATTCTCTCTAGCTCTAGCACTATAATTCCTCAACCCTGGCTTACCACACGAGACCAAAAATAAAACTGCATCGCCTAAGGCTCATAAGTCACTGAATACTTTCTCATATATTCCCAGGAGCACCACGCTTAAAAATGCATTACTCTTATGAGATTTCCTGCAGATCTATATCTGTTGCCTTTACCTTCCTGATACTGATGTATAGAATCCCATAATTAACATAGAATACTACACGAGTCTTGACATCTTCTAATGAGAACTCAGTTTCTAACCACATATATAATGTAAAAATACCCAATTATTCCATTTAGAAAAGAATGATTCTTGAGAGTCATTCAGTCTTCTTCAAATTGCAATTAGCCTAATTAAACGAACAGAACCACCCATGCCTCTTTGGCACTCCGACACTGCATAATGTAACCTCATCCTAGCACAACCAAGCAACTTCCTGCTCTATGCATCGAGTATTCTTTACCAACAACAACTTAAGACATCCCCTGATTCTCACACACCTACAAAGCATAATATAAACTTTGTCAAAAAATCTCCTTCACTCGAGCCATCTTCAAACACAATCTTCATAAGCCATAACTGACTCATCAACATGCTCCAAACTAGAACCAACATAGCACCTAATCGTGCAATTGCCTACCAATAGCAGACTCCCCCATTTGGATCGAAGCTATAGATTAAGATACACCTAATAAATCATAACTCTTATACTCTACTGATTCCATAATACCATAGTGAGATTAAACTCATATCCTTTATAAGCTCATGGAAACAAAAATCATCTAGAATTTTAACTCTTCTGGAAATCTCACATTCACTCTGATAATAGTTAATCCCACTCTCTAAGCGATCCAATTTAGATTTCAACACATATTCTTCACTTGTAAATGAGATCTTATAATAGAAAACATAAGGATCACACTACCTTAGAACACTTCGTAGGAGATAACCCACCTACTTTGCCTCCAACTAACATTTCTGTATACCTTCCACCATCACAATTATTATATAGTCACTTAACATCCCTGAGTCTGAACTCATATCGCAACATAAAATTTACTTCACTCACAACTGGGTACATGAAAAGATTCCTCACATGCCCATAAATCGAGGCTATACCTCAAATCAAGATGGCATTCAAGCACCTAATAATTCTTCTAGCCTCCAATAGACCTTTCTTGTCGCTTCCCAATCATATGGATACATCTCGTAATACCAACATACTCATAATATTGTTATGCACCCGTTACTTCCACTAATAAGGACACCACCGAACATATAAATTCAAAATACTTGCTCACACAATTGACACCTCGATGCTCAATCCATAGGTAGAGATCCGACCTAAAGCCCTCCGGACTGGCCCAACATCAATTCACAGAGATCACATCTCACCCCTAGATTAGGGAATCACAATCCATCGAGACATATATGATACTGAGTGCTCATGCGTTCATGCAAATGCGTGGAAGGAATTTCAAGAGTTACATCTCATGCTGAATCAAAGAACGCACGATAAAAATTCAAGAATATGACGTTTTTCCTAAAGGTTCTGCAGCCTCTCGAGGATAAATACAGACGTCTTCCTACAATCCGCAAGACTCTACTAAATATGCTCATGACTCGTGAGACCTATGCAACCTAGGCTCTGATACCAACTTATCACGACCCTAAACCCACACCGTGATGGCGCCTTTCGTGAAGGCAAGGTCAGCCTACACATCTCCAATTCAATGTCAAACAGCTAAACATCAATAAAACATACTAAAACATGATTTAATAATTTTAAAGAGCAGATAATATCATAACAATGTGAAAATACAACCCAAACAGAGCTCAAATTGGGGTGTCAGTTGTCATGAGCATCTACTAAGGTCTAGCTACATATGACGAAAACTGTAATGTACTAAGTACAGACTAATAAAACAAAGAGGGAGAAAAGCAGTGTTGCGGACATCGGCAGCTACCTTTCTAAACTCCGATGGCTCTACCTCTGATCAACCAATACCCGCTACCGGGTTCAGAAATACCTGAACCTGCACACAAGGTTGTAGGGAGTAAAGTGAATACTCCAACTTAGTGAGTAATAAAGGTAAATAACAACTAAGCAGTAAGAATTCACGTAAAGCATATCAACATGTTGTATAGAAGAAGTATAAAACCATATAAGAAAGCAATAAAGCTGTGAAATCTCTTTAACATATGTTAGCGCAGTTTAAACTTCTTTGACAATGACTTTTTCAACAGTTACGCCAATGAATGCAAAATAGTTAGTGTAGAGAAGCACATAAATCCACCCCTCGGGCACAAATACCATAGTTTAACAAGTAAAATGACAAGTAAATATGAAATAAAAATACATAAAGGTTTGCCCCTCGGGCATAATGTCAACAACTCCGCCCCTTGGGCAATATCTCATAACAATACCAGCCCTTCAGGAAAACACATAGAATGGTACCAACCCCTCGGGCTATCACATAGAATAATACCAGCCCTTCAAGATATCATATAGTATGATATAAGCCCCTGCAGCCATATCTCACATCACGATGAGTAACCGCACTCACTGGGGATGTGCAGACTCGAGGAGGGGCCCCTTACAGTTTAAGCGCAATATCAAGTCATCTCATGGCATGAAATCTTGGCCTTCGTCCTTATATCAGTCATGCAACCTCGTGGCATGTATAATATACGTCATTTATAATATAATTTTACTATAATAGTAAAAAAATATATAAACAAATAAAATTATTATCGCAAGTTTCAACCATATATGTTTAGTAGGAAAAGAAGCCTTGGAGTAATGATAAAGTTATCTCTGTGACCTAAAGATCACGAGTTTGAACCGTGAAAACATCCATTAATACTTGTATTAAGGTAGGCTTTCTTTATCACACCCTTTTAGGTGTGACCCTTCTTCGAATCATGCGTAAACGCAAAGCGTCTTGTGCATTGAGTTACCCTTTTTTTAACACTCAAAAGTCTCTTTCGAGTTGAAATTCCAATGCATTGACAACGTACAAAATATTTGCATAATCAAGTAACTTGCAAAGTAAAGAGTTTAAGTTCTATATATCAACCGATTGTAATATTTATATAATTAGGTACTTTAAGCAAGTCCATGTAAATTTCTTGAAATTTGTAACTTATCTCCTATTACAGGTTAAAATTTACGTATAATATTTGAAAAACTTTAAAGTGTCAGCATATCTCCAAGATAAGCCTTAATCGGAAACGATAACTAACTTACCATCATATATAATCTATACTGATAATGTAAAATAAATTTATATTGTTAGTGTATATAACTTCAATTAAAATAGTATATAACAACAGATTATAAGCGGAGAATCTTACAATTTTTAGCTGGTTCAGTTGATCAAACTTAGGTTCATCTTTTCCAATGATTTGAAGAACTTTATTCCTAGTTTTTTCTTGCCAATCTGGATGCATAGTCAAAACAATTGCAGTCCATGTTAATAAAGTTACAGTAATCTCTTGACCCGCAAAATAGAAAGAGTTGCACTCTTCTATTACATCTTCCGTACTCATTCCCTTATTTGAGTTCTTATTCCCTTGTTGTTCTTCTTGATTAGATTTCATTAACAAACCCAAAAGATCTTCATTGTGTGATTTTCCTATTGTACCTCTTTCTCTCGCTTCTCTATTATCCTTTTTAGCGAACTACGTACTGTGTTATAGATGTACAATCTTCTTCTATTAGTTTTTGTTGGCACAAACCTATTACATAAACAAGAATCTCAATACAGACAGTGTAAAGAATGCTATCATGTCACCGTTAGTATATCTTATTTTTAAGATTATAGATTTAATTTAGATGTACCTTAACCAAGGGAAGACATTAATAGCAAGTTTTGCAGTGAAAACAAGTTCGCGTTGTTCCCTCAGAAGCAAAATTATTAACTTCCCTTCTTCAAAATTACTACCAAATGCTGATTTTGATAGTATATCTCCTATTAAACTATGAAATTCTTGGGAAATATCCAATTCACAACAACCCGTTGATTATGTTAACTTGTCCCATCTGCTTATCATTTTTTGTGTACACTCTGTGAATGCTCCCAACATAAGCTGCATGCATTTCCAAGGCCAAAATGAAAATAAACCTCTGAACAAAAAATGACGTAAAAGTAAGGTAACTACTTAATTGAAGAATACCTTTAATTTTTCCAAGTGGAAAGCTGGATTAAGAATTTTTCTGTGTTTAGCCCATTTTTCACCATCGTAAGTCCCCAATCCTGTTACAAATGCTTGAGGAAAGCACTGATATTTGGTTTTCTGAACACACCAGATTTATTTGATAGTACTTCCCGTATTAGCTTTGGATCCATTATGGTCACTCGAGGTATCGGTCCCAGCCAAAACAAGAAAAGTTTCTCTGCAAAGGACGAAAAATATTACTATTTACAAATTAAAGTTTGAAAACAATCTTAAACTATATTTTTAGTGAAATTCCTGACTTTGCCACTATTTTATGCTACTAAAGAAACTCATGCCAATTACTAGTAAGAGTAGTTACTGTAAGTGGTGGCCAGCTCATAGAACAAAGGATTTAGCCGAGGGGTGTAGTCGTGATTCAAAGGCATGGGTTTAGACTTAGCTATTTTGTTCATTTCCATCATCTCCTTTAGATTTCCATAAAGAAATCTATATGGACGGCCAAATACTCCTTGTTTCCTCAGCTCTCTTTCCACTGTTTTGGGCCACCACCATATCAAATACAGCAATTTCAAACACCAAAAGGAGAATGAAAGGCATATTGGTAGAGCAATTAAAACTGCAATACCCATGTTTAAGTGTGTACTATTTCTTAGGTTCTTGTCTACAATATAAAGGAGCAGGGTGTATGTAGTGATGAATACTCTAACTGATATACATATATTATATATTAATTATGTGTAGTATATTTTTGTCTGACTATTCTTTTAGGTTGGCTGCTATTAAAATTAATTTCTCTATAAATTTCCTAACACCAAATAACTTAATATCTTGCACCTAAATGACTGTTGCATTAACTCCAAATTATGGGCAACAGTTAGTGCAAGTTCGATAACACACTCGGAACTTTGCATTGCATGATTTTTAGTTGACCTAATAGTAAAAGGGAATAAGTAAGCTAAAAAGGTGAATGAAGGGATATTTTAAGCTCAATAAATGAATGATAAGCATTTTAAATTCTTTTTCAATAATTTTGGAACTTTATTAATCCTTTTTTGTTTGAAAAATATGCACATCAATTTTTGGAATATTTTTAACATCTTTTTTTTCTTGCTGACTCTACGAGTGTATGTAAGGGCTGGAGGTAGAAGGTGTTTGGATTAATAGCTTATTTTGCTAATTTTTAAAAATTAGCTTATTTTAAGAAGTATTTTTTTAGAAAATAATTTTTTTGTAATAATCACTTTGTGCTTGGCTAACTAATACTAAAAGCAATTTTGAACAACAATTAATATTTAGCCAAGCCTTTAAAAAGTACTTTTACGTGAATTTATTTCAAAATTGCTTTTCTAAAAGAGTGTTTTTGAAGAAAACTTACTTTTTTCTACTTTTCCAAAACTATTTCTGTTTATACTCAAAAATATTTTTTTACTTCTAAAAGGTTGGCCAAACACTTCAACTTTAAAAAAAGAAGTAATTTTGTGGGAAAAGGTGCTTTTGACTTTGGAAAAACTTGACCAAACCTCTATAAGTTTGTCCAATTTATTATTATTTTTTTCAGATTTGAAATTTTATCTTTAATAACATAAAAATAGAAGTGAAATTTTCATAAACCACTATTGTTTAGTGGTTATTAGCTAGTTATAGCTACCGTTTACTGTATTATTTCCTATAGCTATATTTTTAGTTTTTTAGAGTGTATTTGATGTATTTAAGCTACTATATTCATGAATATAGTAGCAAAACTCGGCATGAATCAGGGAATTCTAGCTAGACAATTATTGTATTCGACTGTATTCACGATATGTATTTGTGAATACAATAACGTAAATAGCACAAATCGTGGTCTATTTAGCTGTTTTTAAAATGAAAAGTGAATTAATTAGCACAATAGACTCCTAAAATAACTCACTAACTCATTTACATCACCAATAATATGTATTTGATGCGAAATATGATGAAACGGAGTAATTGTCATATTTCTAATCCTTCTCATTTCTGTTGATATCATTCGTGGGTGTTTCTATTTAATTTCAACCAATAAATTGAAATACATTAAAAAAAAAGACAATGAATATGTCACGAACCCAAATTTCCCACCGTTGGGATCGTAATGGCGCCTAACATCGTACTAGCTAGGCAATCCAACATTATAGTTATATTCACCTTCTTCTTTTATATTTTATAAGTTAAAATATAACAAAACTAAATCAACAGAAATAAAAGCTAAAGTACATAATAAAATGGCCATCTATATACTATTAAAAAATACCAAAAACTGTTACTACCTAGAAATTAGTGTCACAACCTACGAACATTTTGTGAATAACTACAAGTACGCGTCTGAAAGGAAATACATCTATCTTTGAAGAAATAAAATAGAAATGTGGAAACATAAGAGGGGACGTCAGTGCCTGCGAACGCCTGCAAGACTACCTTGGGCTCCTAGATGAATGCCTGCAACCGGCCTCTCAATCAACCACAACCAGCTCCAAAATCTGCACAGAAAGTGCAGAATGCAGTATCAATACAACCAACCCTATTTACTGGTAATTGCCGAGCCTAACCTTGACGAGATAATGACAAGGCTAAGGCGGGGAATTCATAATATAATATGCATACAGTTTATAATAAAGCAACAAGGAATTACGGAACGAAATGGAATAGTAACTTGCAGTAACTAAATACGGGACCCAGTTATCCTACCAGTACTCAGCTGTAACCAATCCTTATGAGAGTTGTAATGCTACAGAAAAGAATCACAGCAGAGAAAAATACATAAGCAACAAAATGATGCGACGCGCATCTCAATCATACCATATAATTAGTACCAATATGAACATTCACCCTTCTTACTCCTTGTTGCGGCGTGAAACCCGATCCTACTAGTCCATCCTTATTACTCCTCAATATATTATCCTTATTCCTTCTGTTGCGGCGTGCAACCCGATCCGACATGTCCTCTCTTATTACTCCTTATCACAATGCGCAACCCGATCCCAATAGACAATCACATTTCACCCTTACTCATCCTATTGCGGCGTGCAACCCGACTCCACTATATTAGTACCAATGAAACAATAATAACAAGTATTTTATAATTTAGCTCAAAACCCTCCACAATATTTGTGTCTCAAATAAAAGCAAATAGAAATCTATACAATTATGAAACTGCATCAATTAATGCTACATGGTGAGACCAACCAAAATGTACCACGAAGTACCGATAAACCAACTTAAACTAATAATGTGACACAATGAACTACATAATAATTAATACCTTCAATAAAGAAATCACCATCTAGCAAGAAGTAATTTAACATGGAGGCACAAATAGGCATGTAGCAGTAACGACATGAAAAAAATATATTAAGAACCGGGAATTGAGCATGATAAATAGATAATTTGGCGACGCATAGGACCTCGTCAGCTCACCAATACGCCAGTGTCATGACCGTAAACCCAAACCCGATCGTGATGGTGCCTCTCGTGAATACAAGGCCAGCCGACACATCTCCAATTCGAAGTCATACAGCTAAACAATAATCAAACAGGCTAAAACATGATTTAATAATTTTAAAAAGCAGATAATATCATAATAATGCGGAAGAACAACCCAAACACAGCCCAAACTGGGATGTCACAGTCATGTGCATCTACTAAGGTCAAGCTACATCTGATAAAAACTGGAATGTACTATGTGCCGACTAATAGAATAAAAAGGGAGAAAATCAGTGTTGCAGACGCGGGCAGCTACCTTGCTATTCTCCGATGAATCTGCCTCTAATCAACCAATACCCACTACTAAATTCATAAATACTTGAACCGGCACACAAGGTGCGGAGAGTAAAGTGAGTACTCCAAATCAGTAAGTAATAAAGGTAATAACAACTGAGCAGTAAGAAATCACGTAAAGAATATCAACATGCTTTCTAGAAGCAATATAAAACAATTTAAGAAAGCAATGAAGCTGTAAAATCTCTTAAAAATATCTTTGCTCAATTTAAACTTCTTTGAAAATGACTTTTTCAACAGTTACGCAAATGAATGCAAAATAGTTAGGGCATAGAAGAACATAAATCCGAACTCGGGCACAAATACAATAGTTTAACAGGTAAAATGACAAATAAATATGAAAGATAATGTCAACAACTTCGCCCCTTAGGCAATATCTCAGAACAATACCAGCCCATCGGGCAATCAAATAGAATGGTACCAACCCCTCCGGCTATCACATAGAACAGTCCCAGCCACTCGGGCTATCACTTAGTATAATATTAGCCCCTCGGGCTATATCTCACGTCAAAATGGGTACTCGCGCTCACTGGGGGTATGAATCCGAGAGGGGCCCCATACGGCCTAAGAGCAATATCAAGCCATCTCGTGGCATCACATCTAGGCCCTCGGCCTCATATCAATCAAGCCACCTCGTGGCATATATATCTCAGGACCTCGACCTCATAAATAATATCAACAATCCACCTCGTGGCGTATATATTTGAGGCCCTCCGCCTAAAATTAGTATTAATGTTTTCTTACAACTAGGCCTTTGGCCTTACTCAGTCAAAAATCACATAAGTCACTCGGGCAACAATAAAACAAGATGCTCAACCCAAAATATTATTTGAAATATCATTTCAAGTGTTAAAGCAAGTAAACTTGGCTGAGTTTTGAAAACGGTGTAAAATAACATGACTGAGTTCCAGTATAAAGTTAGAACAGTGAGGGAATATAAATAACAAGCCCCGAAGGGTTCACATAGTTGGCACTAGGCCCAAATATGGCATTATGATAATAGTAAATAGTTTTCAATCAAACACGTGGTAAAATCATCAATTGGGATGGACTAAGTCACAATCCACAATGGTGCTCTACCTCACACTCGCTATCTAGCGTGTATGTCACCTCAACATAGCACTACGATGTGCAATCCGGGGTTTCAAACCCTCAAAACATCATTTACAAGTATTACTCACCTCGAACCAGCTAAATATCTAGCTCGCGATGCTTTTGACCCTCGAATCGGCCTCCACGCATGTCGAATCTATTCAAAATTAGAACAATTACGTTACAATATGCTAAGGCAACAAATCCCAAGCGAAAACAATCGAAAAATACCAAAAAATCCAAAATTAGCAAAATTCGAGCCTCGGGCCCACTTCTCGAAACTTAGAAATCTTTACATCAACGAGTTCCTTATATCCCCATGAGTTAATACATACCAAAAGTTCTCAAATCCGACCCCAATTGGTCCTCCAAATTCCCGAATCAAAATCTAAAATTCCAAGCCCCAGTTCTTCCATTTTTGTTCAAGTCTTCATGTATTTCTAGGTGGATTTCATAATTGAATCGAGTTTTAAGTCCAAGAAACTTACCTCAAGTCGTTTCCTCTTGAATCCCTTGATAATCTCCTTCAAGAAGCTATCAAAATGATTAACTATGGAGGAAAATAGACCCAAAATCGCGGATGAAATGACTTAAAACATTTTGTCCAAGTCTGACCCTTCCTTCTTCGTGATCGCGGTCATCACCTGGCAATCGCGCTGCACAAACTCGCTTTGACCAAAAAATTGACTTTCGAGAATGCGACGTTCAATATATGAACGCGATGCCTATTCCACATAAACCTTCATGAACGCAGAAGCCCTCACGCGAAGGTATTGAATAAATCGCCTTGGACCAATCTGCCTCCAATCCTTCTCCCCGATCGCGTAAACCCACTCGCGCGCGATGAGATCCATTCTATAGCATTCACGAACGAGTCCTAGTACCTCGCAAATGCGGCCTTGTCCCTTGCGAATGCGTAGATCACAGAACTCATCCCTTCGCGAACGGGAAGGCCAAACTGCCAATAACTGCTAGGTTGATTTTCTGCAATTTCTCAAACTCAAAAATCGTCGGATTAACCACCTGAAACTCACCCGAGGCCCCCGGGACCTCAACCAAAAGCAGAAACACATCCTAAACCTTATTCAAACTTGTTCCAGTCATGAAAATACCTCAAACAACATCAAACTACATAAAACACATCAGATTCAAGCCTAAGTTTTTCTAAAATCTTCTGAAATACGCTTTAGATAAAAAACCAATCAAAACACGCTGAATAACCTGAAATTTTGCACGCACATCCCAAATGGCACAACGAAGCTACAACAGCTCTTAAAATTCCATTATGACTCTCGGATCAAAATCTCACCTATCAACCGGAAATCACCAAAATATCAAATTTCGCCAATTCAAGACTAATTCTATTCCGGAACTCCAAAACCCATTCCGATCATAATTCCAAGTCATAAATCACCTCCCGAAGCTAACCGAACCATCGAAACTCACATATGATCTCTTTAGCACATAAGTCAACATTCAGTTGACTTTTCCAACTTAAGCCTTCTTAAAAGAGACTAAGTGTCTCATGTCTTAGAAAATCCTCTTTGAACACCAACTAATCAACTCGATCACATAAAACATGGATAATGAAGCATAAAGAAGCAGAAAATGGGGGTAAACAAAGTGGTAACCCATGAGACGACTGGCTGGGTCGTCACATCTTTCCCAACTTAAATAAATATTCGTCCTCGAACGTCCCTGGAGTTGTTACAAAACTCAACCAATCGCTGAATAACCTTGCCATGCATATACCCGGGGTTGATCCCACATCACCCTATCTTATATAGGTCTAATAACATATTGTAATTGAAATTACACAACCCAATCTAGCCCATAAACCATAGAACTACATTTTGACTTCTGAAACCATCAATACGATCAAAACCTCACACCTATACTTTGAATGGGCTCGAACCAGCTATAATAATCCATGCATGCAACCTCTGGTGCAATTATATGATATACCACATAACTCAAAACACATGCAGCAATAACTTTCATTCACAACCTTTGCATACAACACCCGAATACCGATAGAAACCTCCTTATCAACAGAAGTTTAATCCCAACACTTTTATATATACTACCAATGATAACTAAAACATGTAGTAAGCCATAACCATTTCTTAGATCAACCATTCATGAAGCTTCTTCTTCTTGGCAATTACCATAGCAAATTTTCGAGCCGAACCTCGATATTATCCTCCAACATGCTGAAATCGAATCCGTTCGTATTCATTAATGATCCTAACGATTTCCTATAATCCAACACACTACTCCTGTGAAGTGACACATCAATATAGGTCTAAGCCACAACTTGGATAATACGCGCACCAATAAGCAATGGTCCGAACATACTCAAATCATGAAAAGGACTCAAATGAAAAAGTTGTACCTCAAGCTCACCAATACTATCACAACACAAGGATGAGAACCCATCTCTCATCATAGAGATAGAACACTTGAATCTAACCCGAAAGTTCATGTTTCCATATAGCTTCACCGCAATGCGCGATCCTAACAAAGCACTGCTTCACATGAAACACCTCAACTCAGTATGCTTAAAATCGACAGCCACGCACAATTTAATGTCTGGAATCAAAGACAATCATTACACCCACGGTAAAACAAATAACATATACCACGCATCTCGATAGGACATAACTGATACGCCTTTCACCGAGAAACACCCAATTACTCTTCCCGCTCAACTTCCATATGACACCCCAAACGAACGCACTGTATGTGCCCCTAACCAAAAAATTATATCACCTCGCAACACTAAAAGGTAACTCATAGATCTCCCCAGATCTCTAATAAGCTCAACAAAGATCGAATCAACACATCCCTCAACAATGCAATTCGGAGCCAACCAAACCGACTCAAGTTAGAACATGCATCCACATTGGCCAGCCAACAAACTCCTTATCAAGGAAAGCTGAAGCTGCTCCTTTAACTCTGCTGGGGCCATACGATACGGTGCCCGGTATCAAATCGATACTGAAATCAACAACCTTGCCTGGTGACATGCCCGACAATTAGAAACACATCCGAAAAGTTCCTCACCACTTGAATTGAATCAATATAAGGAGCCTCAGAACTGACATCCATCACGAGTACCCAAATAAATAAGACAATCCTTCCCAACTTTCTATTGGATCTTTAAATATAAAACCACTATACTAGAACATAATCCGTCTACCCATGCCACTCAATCCATGGCATTCCCAGCATAGCCAACAGCAATGCTTTAGCGCAATAGTCTAGAATGACACCACATGGAGACAAGCAGTCTGAACCCAAAATCACATCCAAAATATAACATACCAAGAACAAAAGATCCGCTTGATTCTCCAAACCCCGATAGTCACTAAACAGTGCCGATAAACGCGACCCACAACCACAATATAGCCTGAATATAAGAACTCCCAGTCTCCAACTCCATGTAGCACATAAAATCACCATACCTAATCCAAACTCCGCTGCTCGAATGCATATCACACCTAAAATACCTAATAATTCCACTAAAGATATTCTAAAATTCCCTTGTGCCATCAAGCAATCTCAAATATCAACAGTCGATCTGACAAGAAGTGCTGCAATACTACCGACGTATCATCAACTTAATCACACTACCTCTTTCTGAAACATATACCCTCGTCAATCACCTCAATTAGTATTACCATTTCTTTAATCATATGAAGATCATTTATCAAATCATCTGAAGCTCGTTTCTCTAATTATCTGAAATTGTCCTTGCTGCCTAAGAATTCAAGACCTTCCCTTATAATTTGAAATGTTACCTTACACATGCCAATCTCGATCCTACACAACATGCCGCATAAATTGTACGACTCTAGGATAACCGCGAGGACTTTACATCCCTTCCGAGATACAAACATCTACGTACTCAACTAGTCAAGAAATTTAAATTGGTCCCATCTAGAAGATATGCATCCCCCAATCTGAGGAAAAAACCATCAAGGGCTCTCTGAGATCCCTTTGCACTAATCAAACCTGCCAGGATTGAATCCTTCTAACTCGACCAAGTTAAGAAAGCCATCAAACCTAAGAGCACTGCCACAAGATACCTGCAGAGACTCATTACCCCGTAAGTATTCAAAGAGCTAATCATATCCTTACCATACTGATCCGGTCAAATACCAAGCTACCCCAACTATCGAAATTTCCTGTTGATTCATCTTCAACTTGATATTCTCTCTAACTCTAGCACCATAATTCCTCAACCCTGGCTTACCACACGAGACCAAAAATAAAACTGCACCGTCTAAGGCTCATAAGTCACTGAATAATTTCTCAGATATTCCCAGGAGCACCACGCTCAAAAATGCATTACTCTTAAGAGATTTCCTGCAGATCTAAATCTGTTGCCTTTACTTTCCTTATACTGATACATAGAATCCCATAATTAAAATAGAATACTCCACGAGTCTTGACATCTTCTAATGAAAACTCAGTTTCTAGCCACATATATAATGTTAAAATAACCAATTATTCCATTTAGAATAGAATGATTCCTGAGAGTCATTCAGTCTTCTTCAAATTGCAATTAGCCTAATCAAACGAACAGAACCATCCATGCCTCATTGGCACTCTGACACCGTAGAATGTAACCTCATCCTAATACAACCAAGCAACTTCCTGCCCTATGCATTGAGTATTCTTTACCAACAACAACTTAAGACATCCCCTGATTCTCAAACACCTACAAAGCATAATATAAACTTTGTCAAAAACTTTCCTTCACTCGAGCCATCATCAAACTCAATCTTCGTAAGCCATAACTGACTCATCAACATGCACCAATCTGGAACCAACATAGCACCTAATCGTGCAATTGCCTACCAATGGCAGACTCCCCCATTTGGATCGAAGCTATAGATTAAGATACACAAAATAAATTCATAACTCTTATACTCTACTGATTCCATAATACCATAGTGAGATTAATCTCATATCATTTATAAGCTCATGGAAGCACAAATCATCTAGAATTTTAACTCTTCTACAAATCTCGCATTCACTCTGATAATAGTTAAGCCCACTCTCTAAGCGATACAATTTAGATTTCAACACATATTCTTCACTTGTAAATGAGATCTTATAATAGAAAACATAAGGATCACACTACCTTAGAACACTTCGTAGGAGATAACCCACCTACTTTGCCTCCAACTAACATTTCTGTATACCTTCCACCATCACAATTATTATACAGTCACTTAACATCCCTGAGTCTGAACTCATATCGCAACATAAAATTTACTTCACTCACAACTGGGAACATGAAAAGATTCCTCACATGCCCATAAATAGGGGCTATACCTCAAATCAAGATGGCATTCAAGCACCTAATAATTCTTCTAGCCTCCAATAGACCTTTCTTGTCGCTTCCCAATCATATGGATACATCTCGTAATACCAACATACTCATAATATAGTTATGCACCCGTTACTTCCACTAATAAGGACACTACCGAACATATAAATTCAAAAATACTTGCTCACACAATTGACACCTCGTTGCTCAATCCATAAGTAGAGATCCGACCTCAAGCCCTCCGGACTATCCCAACATCAATTCAGAGAGATCACATCTCACCCCTAGATTAGAGAATCACAAGCCATCGAGACACATATGATACTGAGCGCTCATGCGTTCATGCAAATGCGTGGAAGGAATTTCAAGAGTTACATCTCATGTTGAATCAAAGAACGCACGATAAAAATTCAAGAATGTGAAGTTTTTCCCAAAGGTTCTGCAGCCTCTCGAGGATAAATACAGACGTCTTCATACCAATCCGCAAGACTCTACTAAACCTGCTCATGACTCGTGAGACCTATGTAACCTAGGCTCTGATACCAACTTATCACGACCCTAAACCCACACTGTGATGGCGCCTTTCGTGAATGCAAGGTCAGCCGACACATCTCCAATTCAAAGTCAAACGGCTAAACATCAATAAAACATGCTAAAACATGATTTAATAATTTTAAAGAGCAGATAATATCATAACAATGTGGAAGTACAACCCAAACAGAGCTTAAATTGGGGTGTCAGTTGTCATGAGAATCTATTAAGGTCTAGCTAAATATGACGAAAACTGTAATGTACTAAGTACAGACTAATTAACCAAAGAGGGAGAAAAGCAGTGTTGCGGACGCCGGCAACTACCTTTCTAAACTTCGATGGCTCTACCTCTGATCAACCAATACCCGCTACCGGGTTCAGAAATACCTGAACATGCACACAAGGTGTAGGGAGTAAAGTGAGTACTCCAACTTAGTGAGTAATAAAGGTAAATAACAACTGAGCAGTAAGAATTCACGTAAAGCATATCAACATGTTTTATAGAAGCAATATAAAACCATTTAAGAAATCAATGAAGCTGTGAAATCTCTTTAAAATATCTTAGCTCAGTTTAAACTTCTTTGAAAATGACTTTTTCAACAGTTACGCCAGTGAATGCAAAATAGTTAGTGTAGAGAAGCACATAAATCCGCCCCTCGGGCACAAATACCATAGTTTAACAAGTAAAATGACAAGTAAATATGAAATATAAATACATAAAGGTTCGCCCCTCGGGCATAATGTCAACAACTCCGCCCATTGGGCAATATCTCAAAACAATACCAGCCCTTCGGGAAATCACATAGAATGGTACCAACCCTTCGGGCTATCATATAGAATAATACCAGCCTTTCAAGCTATCATATAGTACGACATATGCCCCTCCATCCATATCACACATCACGATGGGTAACCGCACTCACTGGGGGGTGTGCAGACTCGAGGAGGGGCCCCTTACTGCTTATGCGCAATATCAAGTCATCCCATGGCATCAAATCTTGGCCCTCGTCCTTATATCAGTTAAGCAACCTCGTGGCATATATAATATACGTCATCTATAATATCATTATACTATAATAGTAAAAAATATATAAACAAATAAAATTATTATCGAATGCTTCGACCATATATGTTTAGCAGGAAAAGAAGCCTTGGAGTAATGATAAAGTTATTTGTGTGACCTAAAGATCACGAGTTTGAACCGTGAAAACATCCATTAATACTTGTATTAAGGTAGACTTTCTGTATCACACCCTTTTAGGCGTGACCCTTCTTTGAATCATGCGTAAATGCAAAGAGTCTCGTGCATTGAGTTACCCTTCTTTTAACACTCAAAAGTCTCTTTCGAGTTGAAGTTCCAATGCATTGACAACGTACAAAATATATGCATAATCAAGTAACTTGTAAAGTAAAGAGTTTAAGTTCTATATATCAACCGATTGTAATATTTATATAATTAGGTACTTTAAGCAAGTCCGTGTAAATTTCTTGAAAGTTGTAACTTATCTGCTATTACAGGTTAAAATTTACCTATAATATTAAAAAATCTTTAAAGTGTGAGCATATCTCCAAGATAAGCCTTAATCGGAAACGATAACTAACTTACCATCATATATAATCTATGCTGATAATGTAAAATAAATTTATATTGTTAGTGTATATAACTTCAATTAAAATAGTATATAACGACAGATAATAATTAGAGAATCTTACAATTTTCAGCTGGTTCAGTTGATCAAACTTAGGTTCATCTTTTCCAATGATTTGAAGAACTTCATTCCTAGCTTTTTCTTGCCAATCTGGATGCATAGTCAAAACAATAGCAGTCCATGTTAATAAAGTTGCAGTAGTCTCTTGACCCGCAAAATAGAAAGAGTTGCACTCTTCTATTACATCTTCTGTACTCATTCCCTTGTTTGAGTTCTTATTACCTTGTTGTTCTTCTTGATAAGATTTCATTAACAAACCCATAAGATCTTCATTGTCTGATTTTCCTGATTGTACCTCTTTCTCTCGCTTCTCTATTATCCTTTTTAGCGAACTACGGACTGTGTTATAGATGTACAATCTTCTTCTATTAGTTTTTGCTGGCACAAACCTATTACATATACAAGAATCTCAATACAGACAATGTAAAGAATACTATCAGGTTACCGTTAGTATATCTTATTTTCAAGATTATAGATTTCATTTAGACGTACCTTAACCAAGGGAAGACATTAATAGCAAGTTTTGCAGTGAAAACAAGTTCGCACTGTTCCCTCAGAAGCGAAAATATTAACTTCCCTTCTTAGAAATTACTACCAAAGGCTTATTTTGATAGTATATCTCCTGTTAAACTATGAAATTCTTGGGAAATATCCAATTCACAACAACCCTTTGATTCAGTTAACTTGTCCCATCTGCTTATTATTTTTTGTGTACACTCTGTGAATACTCCCAACATAAGATGCATTCATTTGCAAGGCCAAAATGAAAATAAACCTCTGATGAAAAAATGACGTAAAAGTAAGGTAACTACTTAATTGAAAAATACCTTTAATTTTTCCAAGTGGAGAAAGCTCGATTAAGAATTTTTCTGTGTTTAGCCCATTTTTCACCATCGTAAGTCCTTAATCCTATTACAAATAGCATGAGGAAAGCACTGATTTTTGGTTTTCTGAACACACCCGATTTATTTGATAGTACTTCCCGTATTAGCTTTGGATCCATTATGGTCACTCGAGGTATCGGTCCCAGCCAAAACAAGAAAAGTTTCTCTGCAAAAGGACGGAAAATATTACTATTCACAAATTAAAGTTTGAAAACAATCTTAAACTATATTTTTAGTAAAATTCCTGACTTTGCCACTATTTTATGCTACTAAAGAAACTCATGCAAATTACTAGCAAGAGTAGTTACTGTAAGTGGTGGCGAGCTCATAGAACAAAGGATTTAGCCGAGGGGTGTAGTCGTGATTCAAAGGCATGGGTTTAGACTTAGCTATTTTGTTCAATTCCATCATCTCCTTTAGATTTCCATAAAGAAATCTATATGGACAGCCATATACTCCTTGTTTCCTCAGCTCTCTTACCACTGTTTTGGGCCGCCACCATATCAAATACAGCAATTTCAGGCACCAAAAGGAGAATGAAAGGCATATTGGTAGAGCAATTAAAACTGCAATACCCATGTTTTTTGCCTCTTAAGTTTGTCGTATTTCTTAGGTTCTTGTCTACAATATAAAGGAGCAGGGTGTATGTTGTGATGATTTTAAAATTTTTGAGTAATGATTTAACAAAACATACTTTACGGATAAGGTTATCTAATTGAAATCTTAATAATTGTTAAATGAAAACAAATATAATTTAAATTCATGTTTAGATAATATTAATAGCTAAAACTAATATTAAATATAACTTATTGGAAACAAATTAAAAGTAGTTCCAAATAAGTATTTATTATAAGTAAAATGCTTAATAAAAAATCAACTAATAGTTTTGTAGTAAAAAATGCATATAAGAGGATGACAGGGATTATGTGAGGAATTTATGATTATGAATAATTTGTAAAACAAATAAAGTAAATAATTATATAGTGTTAAAAGTTATGGTTAGCTAATTTAAACAATGAATAAAGCTTATATATTGATTGTTTTTATTAGTGTTAACTAATATAACCATTCGAGGTGTCAAACATGTTAGCATTCTTTCATGTAAGCTTTACAATATTATTTTATAATATGTTAAATCTTAAAATTATTTAATAAACCTATGTATTCATGATTATATATATCAATTGTTCGCTCATTGCTCGAGTACGTATACTAGTTTATAGTTAAAATCGAGTTTAAAAAATTCTTGTGTGACATATATATCAAATATGTATCTCACACATATGTATATATGGATATACATATGATATACATTCGATATAAATATGATACATATGTAATACACAAATGATACACATATCATGTTTTTACGCTCATCTACTACTTCGAATTTTTAATTCAAACCACCTGAAAACTCCAGTAAATCATTCCAAAACTAAGATTCAATCTCCTTAGGATATGTACTCAATCTATTCTAATAACACTAACTCAAAAGAGAAAGAAAAATTGACTTTGTTTTCCTTACAAATTGCTAATTAACTAACATTAGTAATATTTTATGAATTGGTCAATTTTTATAATAAGCTATTTATAAATAAACATGACAGGTATTTCCCTTTGGACTTTTAACGACTGCTCAGCAAAAATTATTTATAATTCCTAACTGATATACATATATTATATATTAATTATGTGTAGTATATGTTTGTCTGACTATTCTTTTAGGTTGGCTGCTATTAAAATTAATTTCTCTATAAATTTCCTAACACCAAATAACTTAATATCTTGCACCTAAATGACTGTTGCATTAACTCCAAATTATGGGCAACAGTTAGTGCAAGTTCGATAACACACTCGAAACTTTACATTGCGTGATTTTAAATAGTTATTATTTTTAATTTAATATTGACCTAATGATTAAAGGGAATAAGTAAATCAAAGAGGTGAATGTAGGGATATTTTAAGCTCAATAAATGAATGATAAGCATTTTAAAATCCTTTTTTAAAATATGCACATCAATTTTTGGAATAATAGCTTAATTTGCTAATTTTTAAAAATTAGCTTATTTGAAGAAGTATTTTTTTAGAAAATAATCTTTTTGTAATAATCACTCTGTGCTTGGCTAACTAATACAAAAAGCAATTTTGAGAAGCAATTAATATTTACCCAAGCTTTTAAAAACTACTTATACTTGAATTTATCTCAAAATTGCTTTTCAAAAAGAGTGTTTTTGAAGAAAACTTACTTTTTTCTACTTTTCCAAAATTATTTCTGTTTATACTCAAAAATATTTTTTTCTTCTAAAAGGTTGGCCAAACACTTCAACTTTAAAAAAAGAAGTAATTTTGTAGGAAAAAAAGTGCTTATGACTTTGGAAAAGCTTGACCAAACCCCTATAAGTTTGTCCAGTTTGTTATTATTTTTTTCAGATTTGAAATTTTATCTTAATAACATAAAAAAAGAAGAGAAATTTTCATAAACCACTATTGTTTAGTGGTTATTAGCTAGTACTGTATTACTTCCTATAGCTATATCTTTAGTTTTTTAGAGTGTATTTGATGTATTTAAGCTACTATATTCATTAATATAGTAGCAAAACTCAGCATGAATCAGGGAATTCTAGCTAGATAATTATTGTATTCGACTGTATTCACGATATGTATTTGTGAATACAATAACATAAATAGCACAAATCGTGGTCTATTCAGTTGTTTTTAAAATGTTAAGTGAATTAATTAGCACAATAGACTCCTAAAATAACTCACTAACTCAATTACATCACCCATAATATGTATTTGATGCGTAACATGATGAAACAGAGTAATTGTCATGTTTCTAATCCTTCCCTTTTCGGTTGATATCATTCGTGGGTGTTTCTGTTTAATTTCAACCAATAAAAGTTGAGATTCATCTATAGAGAAAAATATATGAATACATACTGCATGTACATTTGAATACATATGTACATCTAAATATTAAACTATATTGATTAATAAAATATATGAATACACTCCTGGAATAAAACGTGACAATGAATACAATATAATACGTGGAATACAACGAGATAAATTTAAATACATTAAAAAAAAGACAATGAATATGTCACGAACCCAAATTTCCCACCGTTGGGATCGTAATGGCGCCTAACATCGTACTCGCAAGGTAATCCAACATTATAGTTATATTCACCTTCTTCCTTTATATTTTATAAGTTAAAATATAACAAAACTAAATTAACAGAAATAAAAGCGAAAGTACATAGTAAAATGGCCATCTATATACTATTAACAAATACCAAAAAATGTTACTACCTAGAAATTAGTGTCACAACCTACGAACATTCTATGAATAACTGCAAGTATGCGTTTAAAAGAAAATACATATATCTCTGAAGAAAATAAAATAGAAATGTGGAAACATAAGAGGGGACGTCAGTGCCTGCGAACGCCTGCAGGACTACCTTGGGTCTCCTAGATAAATGCTTGCAACCGACCTCTCGATCAACCACAACCACTTCCAAAATCTGCACAGAAAGTGCAGAGTGCAGTATCAATACGACCAACTCTATGTACTTGTAATTGTCGAGCTTAACCTTGACGAGATAGTGACAAGGCTAAGGCGGGGAATTCATAATATAATATGCATACAGTTTATAATAAAGCAACAAGGAATTACGGAACGAAATGGAATAGTAACTAGCAGTAAGTAAATACGGGACCCAGTTATCCTACCAGTACTCAGCTGTAACCAATCCTTATGAGAGTTATAATGCTACAGAAAAGAATCACAGTAGAGAAAAATACATAAGCAACAAAATGATGCGACGCGCATCTCAATCCTACCATATAATTAGTACTAATATAAACATTCACCCTTCTTACTCCTTGTTGCAGCGTGAAACCCGATCCTACCAATCCATCCTTATTACTCCTCAATATATTATCCTTATTTCTTCTGTTGCGGCGTGCAACCCGATCCGACATGTCCACCCTTATTACTCCTTATCACAATGTGCAACCCGATCCCAACAAACAATCACATTTCACCCTTACTCATCTTATTGCGGCGTGCAACCCGATTCCACCATATCAATACCAATGACACAATAAGAACAAGTATTTTATAAATTAGCTCAAAACCCTCCACAATATTTGTGTCTCAAATAAAAGCAAATAGAAATCTATACAATTATGAAACTGCATCAATTAACGCTACATGGTGAGACCAACCAAATGTACCACGAAGTACCGATAAACCAACTTAAACTAATAATGTGATACAATGAACTACAGAATAATCAATACCTTCAATAAATAAATCACCATCTAACAAGAAGTAATTTAACATGGAGGCACAAATAGGCATGTAGCAGTAACGAAATGAAAACGATATATTAAGAACGGGGAATTGAGCATGATAAATAGATAATTTGGCGACGCATAGGACCTTGTCAGCTCACCTATATGCCACTGTCATGACCCTAAACCCACATCCGATCGTGATGGCGCCTCTCGTGAATACAAGGCTAGCCGACACATCTCAAATTCGAAGTCATACAGCTAAACAATAATTAAACAGGCCAAAACATGATTTAATAATTTTAAAAAGCAGATAATATCATAACAATGCGGAAGTACAACCCAAGTATAGCCCAAACTGGGGTGTCACTAGTCATGAGCATCTACTAAGGTCTAGCTACATCTGATGAAAACTGGAATGTACTATGTACCGACTAATAGAATAAAAAGGGAGAAAATTAGTGTTGCAGACGCTGGCAGATACCTTGCTATACTCTGATGACTCTGCCTCTAATCAACCAATACCCACTACTAGATTCAGAAATACTTGAACCTGCACACAAGGTGCAGAGAATAAAGTGAGTACTCTAAATCAGTAAGTAATAAATGTAAATAACAACTGAGCAGTAAGAAATCACATAAAGAATATCAACATGCTGTCTAGAAGCAATATTAAACCATCTAAGAAAGCAATGAAGCTGTGAAATCTCTTAAAAATATCTTTGCTCAATTTAAACTTCTTTGAAAATGACTTTTTCAACAGTTACGCAAATGAATGTAAAATAGTTAGGGCATAGAAGAACATAAATCCAAACTCGGGCACAAATACCATAGTTTAACAAGTAAAATGACAAATAAATATGAAAGAGTAATGTCAACAACTTCACCCCTTAGGCAATATCTCAGAACAATACCAGCCCCTCGGGCTATCACTTAGTATAATATTAGCCCCTCGGGCTATATCTCACATCAAAATGGGTACTCGCGCTCACTGGGGGTATGAATCCGGGAGGGGCCCCGTACGGCCTAAGAGCAATATCAAGCCATCTTGTGGCATCACATCTAGGCCCTCGGACTCATATCAATCAAGCCACCTCGTGGCATCACATCTAGGCCCTCGGCCTCATATCAATCAAGCCACCTCGTGGCATATATATCTCAGGACCTCGGCCTCATAAACAATATCAACTATCCACCTCGTGGCGTATATATTTGAGGCCCTTCGACTAAAATTATTAATGTTTTCTTACAACTAAGCCATCGACCTTACTCATTCAAAAATCACATAAGTCACTCGGGAAACAATAAATCATGATGCTCAACCCAAAATATTATTTGAAATATCATTTCAAGTGTTAAAGCAAGTAAACTTGGCTGGGTTTTGAAAACAGTGTAAAATAACGTGACTGAGTTCCAGTATAAAGTCAGAACAGTGAGGGAATATTTAAACAAGCCCCGAAGGGTTCACATAGTTGGCACTAGGCCCAAATATGGCATTATGATGATAGCAAATAGTTTTCAGTCAAACACGTGGTAAAATCATCAATCGGGATGGACTAAGTCACAATATGGTGCTCTACCTCACACTCGCTATCTAGCGTGTAAGTCACCTCAACATAGCACTGCAATGTGTAATCTGGGGTTTCAAACAGTCAAAAAATTATTTACAAGTATTACTCACCTCGAACCAGCTAAATATCTAGCTCGCGATGCCTTTGACCCTCGAATCGGCCTCCACGCATGTCGAATCTATTCAAAATCAGAACAATTACGTCACAAATATGCTAAGGCAACAAAGCCCAAGCGAAAACAGTCGAAAAATACCAAAAATTCCAAAATTAGCAAAACTCGAGCCTCGGGCCCACTTCTCGAAACTTAGAAATTTTTACATCAACGAGTTCCTTATCTCCCCACGAGTTAATACATACCAAAAGTTCTCAAATCCGACCCCAATTGGTCCTCCAAATTCCGTAATCAAAATCTAAAATTCCAAGCCCCAGTTCTTCCATTTTTGTTCAAGTCTTTATGAATTTCTAGGTGGATTTCATAATAGAATCGAATTTTAAGTCCAATAAACTTACCTCAAGTCGTTTCCTTTTGAATCCCTCGATATTCTCCTTCAAGAAGCTATCAAAATGATTAACTTGGAGGAAAATAGACCCAAAATCGCGGATGAAATAACTTAAAACATTTTGTCCAGGTGTGACCCTTCCTACTTCGTGATAGCAGTCATCACCTGGCAATCGCGCTGCACAAACTCGCTTTGACAAAAAAAATTAACTTTCCCGTATGCGACATTCCAGATATGAACGCGATGCCTATTCCACTTAAACCTACATGAACGCGGAAGCCCTCACGTGAAGGCATTGAATAAATCGCCTTGGACCAATATGCCTCCAATCCTTCTCCCTGATCGCGTAAACCCACTCGCGTGCGATGAGATCCTTTCTATAGCCTTCACGAACGAGTCCTAGTACCTCGCAAATGCGGCCTTGCCCTTGCGAATGGGTTGATCACAGAACTCAGCCCTTCACGAACAGGAAGGCCAAACTACCTATAACTGCTAGGTTGATTTTCTGTAATTTCTCAAACTGAAAAATTATCAGATTAACCACCTTAAACTCACCCGAGGCCCCCGGGACCTCAACCAAAAGAAGAAACACATCCTAAACCTTATTCAAACTTGTTCCAGTCATCAAAATACCTCAAACAACATCAAACTACTTATAACACATCAGATTCAAGCCTAAGTTTTTCTAAAATCTTCTGAAATACGCCTTAGATCAAAAACCACTCAAAACACGCTGAATAACCTGAAACTTTGCACGCACATCCCAAATGGCACAATGAAGCTACAACAGCTCTTAAAATTCCATTCTGACTCTCGGATCAAAATCTCACCTATCAAGCGGAAATCACCAAAATATCAACTTTCGCCAATTCAAGACTAATTCTATTCCGCACCTCCAAAACCCATTCCGATCACATTCCCAAGTCATAAATCACCTCCCGAAGCTAACCGAACCATCGAAACTCACATCTGATCCCTTTAGCATATAAGTCAACATTCAGTTGACTTTTCCAACTTAAGCCTTCTTAAAAGAGACTAAGAGTCTCATGTCTTAGAAAATCCTCTTTGAACACCTACTAATCAACTCGATCACATAAAGCATGGATAATGAAGCATAAAGAAGCGGAAAATGGGGGGAAACAAAGTGGTAACCCATGAGACGACTGGCTGGGTCGTCACATCTTTCCCAACTTAAACAAATGTTCATCTTCGAACGTCCCCGGAGAACTTCATTTTCAGTTCTGAAACCATCAATACGATCAGAACCTCACACCTATTCTTTGAATGGGCTCGAATCAGCTGTAATAACCCATGCATGCAACCTCAGGTGCAATTATACGATATACCATATAACTCAAACACATGCAGCGATAACTTTCATTCACAACTTCTGCATACAACACCCGAATACCGGTAGAAACCTCCTTATCAACCAAAGTTTCATCCCAACACTTTTATATCTACTGCTAATGATAACTAAAACATGTAGTAAGCCATAACCATTTCTAAGATCAACCATTCATGAAGCTTCTTCTTCTTGGAAATTACCATAGCAAATTTTCGAGCCGAACCTCGATATTATCCTTCCAACATGCTGAAATCGAATCTGTTTGTATTCATTAATGATCCTAAAGATTTCCTATAATCCAACACACTACTTTGGTGAAGTGACACATCAATATAGGTCTAAGCCACAACTTGGATAATACGCGCACCAATAAGCAATGGTCCGAACATACTCAAATCATGAAAATGACTCAAATGAAAGAGTTGTACCTCAAGCTCACCAATACTATCACAACACAAGGCTGAGAACCCATCTCTCATCATAGAGATAGAACACATGAATCTAACCAGAAAGTTCATATCTCCATATAGCTTCACCGCAATGCGCGATCCTAACCAAGCATTGCTTCACACGAAACACCTCAAGTCGGTATGCTCTAAATCGACAGCCACACACAATTTAATGTCTGCAATCAAAGACAATCATTACACCCACCGTAAAGTAAATAACATATACCACGCATCCCGATAGGACATAACCGATACGCCTTTCACCGAGAAACACCCAATTACTCTTCCCGCTCGATTTCCATATGAGACCCCAAATGAACGCACTGTATGTGCCCCTAACCAACAAATTATATCACCTCGCAACATTAAAAGGTAACTCATAGATCACCCCAAATCTCTAATAAGCTCAAAAAGGATAGAATCAACACATCCCTCAACAATGCAATTAGGAGCCAACCAAATCGACTCAAGTTAGAGCATGCATCCACATTGGCCAGCCAACAAACTCCTTATGAAGGAAAGCTAAAGCTGCTCCTTTAACTCTGTTGGCGCCATACGATACGGTGCCCGGTATAAAATCGATACCGAAATCAACAACATTGCCTGGTGACATGCCCGACAATTAGAAACACATCCGAAAAGTTCCTCACCACTGGAACTGAATCAATATTAGGAGCCTCATCACTGACATCCATCACGAGAACCCAAATAAATAAGACAATCCTTCCCAACCGTCTTTGAATATATAACCACTATACTAGAACATAATCCGTCGAACCATGCCACTCAATCCATGGCATTCCCGGCATAGCCAACAACAATGCTTTAGCACAATTGTCTAGAATGACACACATGGAGACAAGCAGTCTGAACCCAAAATCACATCCAAAATATAACATACAAAGCACAAAAGATCCGCTTGAGTCTCGAAACCCCGATAGTGACTAAACAGTGCCGATAAACGCGACCCACAACCACAATATAGCCTGAATATAAGAACTCCCAGTCTCCAACTCCATGTAGCACATAAAATCACCATACCTAATCCCAATTCCGCTGCTCGAATGCATATCACACCTAAAATACCCAATCATTCCACTCAAGATATTCTAAAATTCCCTTGTGCCATCAAGCAATCTCGAATATCAGCAGTCGATCTGACAAGAAATGCTGCAATACTACCGAGGTACCATCAACTTAATCACAGTGCCTCTTTCTGAAACATATACCCTCGTCAATCACCTCAATTAGTATTACCATTTCTTTAATCATCTGAAGATCATTTATCAAATCATCTGAAGCTCGTTTCTCTAATTATCTGAAGTTGTCCTTGCTGCCTAAGAATTCAAGACCTTCCCTTAAAATTTGAAATGTTACCTTACACATGCCAATATCGATCCTACACAACATGCCGCATAAACTGTACGACTCTAGGATAACCGCGAGAACTTTACATCCCTTCTGAGATACAAACATCTACGTACTCAACTAGTCAAGAAATTTCCATTGGTCCCATCTAGAAGATATGCATCCCCCAATCTTAGGAAAAAACCATCAAGGACTCTCCGAGATCCCTTTGCACAAATCAGACCTGCCAGGATTGAATCCTTCTAACTCGACCAAGTCAAGCAAGCCATCAAACCTAAGAGCACTGCCACAAGATACCTGCAGAGACTCATTACCCCGTAAGCATCCAAAGAGCTAATCATATCCTTACCATACTGATCCGGTCAACTACCAAGCTACCCCATCTATCAAAATTTCCTGTTGATTCATCTTCAACTTGTTATTCTCTCTAGCTCTACCACCATAATTCCTCAACCCTGGCTTACCACACGAGAACAAAAATAAAACTGCACCGTCTAAGGCTCATAAGTCACTGAATACTTTCTCAGATATTCCAGGAGCACCACGCTCAAAAATGCATTACTCTGAAAAGATTTCCTACAGATCTAAATCTGTTGCCTTTACCTTCCTGATACTGATACATAGAACCCCATAATTAACATAAAATACTCCACAGTCTTGACATGTTCTAATGAAAACTTAGTTTCTAACCACATATATAATGTTAAAATACCCAATTATTCCATTTAGAATAGAATGATTCTTGAGAGTCATTCAGTCTTCTTCATATTGCAATTAGCCTAATCAAACGAACAGAACCACCCATGCCTCATTGGCACTCCGACACCGCAGAATGTAACCTCATCCTAATACAACCAAGCAACTTCCTGCTCTATGCATCGAGTATTCTTTACCAATAACCACTTAAGACATCCCCTGATTCTCACACACCTATAAAGCATAATATAAACTTTGTCAAAAAATTTCCTTCACTCGAGCAATCTTCAAACTCAATCTTCGTAAGCCATAACTGACTCATCAACATGCCCCAAACTGGAACCAACATAGCACCTAATCGTGCAATCACCTACCAATAGCAGACTTCCCCACTTGGATCAAAGCAATAGATTAAGATACGCCTAATAAATCATAACTCTTATACTTTACTGATTCCATAGTACCATAGTGAGATTAAACTCATATCCTTTATAAGCTCATGGAAGCACAAATCATCTAGAATTTTAACTTTTCTGCAAATCACGCGTTCACTCTTATAATTTAAGCCCACTCTTTAAGCGATGCAATTTAGATTTCAACACATATTCTTCACTTGTAAAATAGATCTTATAATAGAAAACATAAGGATCACACTACCTTAGAACACTTCGTAGGAGATAACCCGCCTACTTTGCCTCCAACTAACATTTCTGTATACCTTCCACCATCACAATTATTATGCAGTCACTTAGCATCCCTGAGTCTGAACTCATATCGCAACATAAAATTTACTTCACTCACAACTGGGAACATGAAAAGATTCCTCACATGCCCATAAATCAGGGCTATACCTCAAATCAAGATGGCATTCAAGCACCTAATAATTCTTCTAGCCACCAATAGACCTTTCTTGTCGCTTCCCAATCATATGGATACATCTCGTAATACCAACATACTCATAATATAGTTACGCACCTGTTACCTCCACTAATAAGGACACTACCGAACATATAAATTCAAAAATACTTGCTCACATAATTGACACCTCGATGCTCAATCCATAGGAAGAGGTTCGACCTCAAGCCCTCCGGACTGGCCCAACATCAATTCACAGAGATCACATCTCACCCCTAGATTAGGGAATCACAAGCCATCGAGACACATATGATACTGAGCGCTCATGCGTTCATGCAAATGCGTGGAAGGAATTTCAAGAGTTACATCTCATGCTGAATCAAAGAACGCATGATAATAATTCAAGAATGTGAAGTTTTTCCTAAAGGTTCTGCAGCCTCTCGAGGATAAATACAGACGTCTTCATACCAATCCGCAAGACTCTACTAAACCTGCTTGTGACTCGTGAGACCTATGTAACCTAGGCTCTGATACCAACTTACACGGCCCTAAACCCACACCGTGATGACGCCATTCGTGAAGGCAAGGTCAGCCGACACATCTCCAATTCAAAGTCAAATAGCTAAACATCAATAAAACATGCTAAAACATGATTTAATAATTTCAAAGAGCAGATAATATCATAACAATGTGGAAGTACAACCCAAAAAGAGCTCAAATTGGGGTGTCAGTTGTCATGAGCATCTACTAAGGTCTAGCTACATATAACGAAAAATGTAATGTACTAAGTACAGACTAATAAAATAAAGAGGGAGAAAAGCAGTATTGCGGACGCCGGCAGCTACCTTTCTAAACTCCGATGGCTCTACCTCTGATCAACCAATACACGCTACCGGGTTCAGAAATACCTGAACCTGCACACAAGGTGTAGGGAGTAAAGTGAGTACTCCAACTTAGTGAGTAATAAAGGTAAATAACAACTGAGCAGTAAGAATTCACGTAAAGCATATCAAAATGTTGTGTAGATGCATTATAAAACCATTTAAGAAAGCAATGAAGCTGTGAAATCTCTTTATATCTTAGCTCAGTGTAAACTTCTTTGAAAATGACTTTTTCAACAGTCACGCCATTGAATGCAAAATAGTTAGTGTAGAGAAGCACATAAATCCGCCCCTCGGGCACAAATACCATAGTTTAACATGTAAAATGACAAGTAAATATGAAATATAAATACATAAAGGTTCGCCCCTCGGGCATAATGCCAACAACTCCGCCCCTTGGGCAATATCTCAAAACAATACCAGCCCTTCGGGAAATCACATAGAATGGTACCAACCCCTCTAGCTATCACATAGAATAATACCAGCCCTTCAAGCTATCATATAGTACGATATAAGCCCCTCCATCCATATCTTACATCACGATGGGTAACCACACTCACTGGGGGTGTGCAGACTCGAGGAGGGGCCCCTTACTGCTTAAGCGCAATATCAAGTCATCTCATGGCATCAAATCTTGGCCCTCGTCCTTATATCAGTCAAGCAACCTCGTGGCATATATATCATAGACCCTCGGCCTCATAAAAAATATCGACAAGCCACCTCGTGGCGTACATATCTCATGCCCTCGGCCTGAAATTAGTATCAGTGATTCCTCAAAGCTAGGCCCTCGGCCTTGCTGATTCAAAAATCACATAAGCCACTCGGGCAACAGTAAACCATAATGCTCATCCCAAAATATTTTTTGAAATATCATTCAAGTGTTAAAGCAGGTAAACTTGGCTGAGTTTTAAAAGCAATGGAAAATAACATGACTGAGTTCAAGTATAGAGTCAGAACAGTGGGGGAATATCAATAACAAGCCCTGAAGGGTTCATATAGTTGGAACTAGGATAAAATATGGCATTCGGCCCAAAAAATGAAGATATTAAATAGTTTTCAATCAAACACGTAGTAAAATCATCAATTGGGATGGACTAAGTCACAATCTCTAGATGTGTTGTACCCCACGCTCGCTATCCAACGTGTAAGTCACCTCAACATAGCACTACGATATGCAATCCGGGATTTCAAACCATTAGAACATCATTTATTTACTCACCTCGAATTGGCTAAATATCTAGCTTGCGACGCCTTTTCTCCTCGAATCGGCCTCCATGCCCTGTCTGCCAAAATAACTAGACCGTATGTCTTTAGTAATTTGGTCATAACTTCTTTTAGAAATGTCCAAATGATGAGCAGTTTGATGAGTTGGAAACTACACTCAAAAAGCTTTAATTTGATAGGTTGTGCATCACACAACTCATAATATAAAGGTAGATATGATCATCGTAAGTGAGATCTTGTGCGTACTCATTTGGTATTTTTAGTCTATCATGTAATTCCCAACTTGGCTTAGACTTAGTCCTCTCCTTGGCACCCAAATCACTTATGATTTGTCTCATACACTTATGAATTCCAAATGAGTACGTACAGCACCTCACTTAGGACGAGCATATCTACTTGTATATTAAGAGTTGTGTGATGCACAACCTATCAAATTAAAGCTCTTTGAGTGTAGTTACTAACGCATCAAATCTCTTGTCATTTGGACATTCCTACAAGAAGTTATGACAAAATTACTAAAGACATACCAACCAGTTATTTTGGCGGACAGCGAAGCGAACTCGCTTCGCCAAACTAGACGCGGATTTTTGTCTTCCCTTAAATGCAATGGACAGCAAAGCGCAGACACTTCACTAGAGTAGACGCGCCCGAGTCCCAGCTCTTTTAAGTCAATTTCAGGGTTCATTTTTCCCATATTTCTTTTGGACGAATTTTATGGTCTTCTTCCACTCTATCAAGACCCCCAACCCCTCCCATCTTCAAGGTAAAAAATCTCCATTAACTTGGTGTGAAATTCTACCATTCTTACACTAGTATTGATGAATTCTACTGATAAAACACATATATCTTGAAGAAATTCCTTCAAGAACTCAAAGGAGGATTTTGCAAGATTTCTTCCAAAAAGGTAATTCTACACCCTTAGACTTACATATATGGATTTTTTAAGGGAATATGAGTATGAATAAGTATTGGAACTCTTGGTATGTGTGATTGGAAACCATAAGTTCCCAATTTAATTACACAACTATTATAGAGATTGAAAGATGTCTATTTAATGGAACTTTATTGGTTAAGGGTGTTGTTTGCCTTATGGGTGATAAAGAATAATATTGATTATAACCATTTGAGACTTTAGAATTTGTCCAAGAGCAAGAGAATCAATTATTGGGTGTAGAAACACCATTGATAGGGATTATGAAGCTTTATACTCACCAAGTGTTTGATAAAATGCCTTACTGACCAAAATATGGATATTGTTGCTAATTTGGAATCCCTTTGGATTGTATTGATATTGATTAAAGTTAAAAGGTTTGACAAATGTTGTATTATGCTCAAGAGAAGGAAGTTAAGGTATGTGAGGCTAACTCTCTATGTTTGGGAATGTTAATGTTCTGAACGTTTTGAGCTATGTTCGTATTCGATATAGACTTGGGTTTGATGTCCCTGAGTCTCAGTATAGCTTACTAAGCATTCTATAAATAGTTGAAGTTTCAGTGTTCATAATCAGTTCAAGAATACATTTATTAGTTCAGTCCTATTCACTATTCCAATATCATGTAACTTAATATGATTCAGCATTTCACTATCATGTTTTTTATCCTTAGTTCCATAATGTTGAGCACTTGTATTTGGGCCTGAGGCCACAGTTTATGCTCTATGCATCTTTGGGCCTGAGGCTGCAGTTTATGCTTTATGCATTTTTAGGCCTGAGGCCGCAATTTATGCTTTATGTATTTTGGACCTGAGGTCGCAGTTATGTATACGTATACTAGGGCCTGAGGCCGCATTTTAATATTCAAATAAGCAGGTTGTTCATCAATCATAAAAGGGAGTATTCATATCCTTACTTCCTTTATTCAGTTTAGTTATAAGTTACCAGTTATCAGTTATCTTTTCAGTTATCAGTTGCCAATTATCTTTTCAGTTATCAGTTATCATTTAGTTATCAATTATTAGTTATCTTTTCAGTTATCAGTTCAGTTACCAGTTCTCATTTCAGTTCCAGTTTCAATAGTTATCATTTCATTTATCAGCTTATTTTCAGTTTCAGCATTTATAATTCTTTCTTTTAGTTGCTTTACATACTAGTACAATTCAAATGTACTGATGTCCCTTTTTTCCCAAGGCCTGCATCTTACAATGCAGGTAATGATTTACAGATTGACGATCCAGAGCACTAGGATTCTCGTACCAGCTATTTGGTGATCTCCAATTCATTCGAGACATTATTAATACTTTACAGCCTTTCAGTATCTACAGATAGTTAGTGTTTTCAGTACTTTGATTGAGGCTTCATAGACTAGAGTAACAGTTAGACAGAGTCTCATACTTTTCATGTTAGTCCATGTTGGCTGCAAATATGTTTCAGACTTGTATTAGTATTTCTGCACTTTGATTTATATCATCCAGACTTTCAGTATATCAACATGTGTTTCTTTATCATCCGTATTCAATATGTTATGATATCACATGTTGATTCAACCAGCCAGTTAGATCGCTCCGTCACATGTAGTCAGGCACCGTGTGTCGTGTTACGTCCATACCCAGATTCGAGGTGTGACAAAAAATCCTTTCCGAACACCAACTAATCAACTCGATCACATAAAACACAGATAACGAAGCATAAAGAAGCACAAATGGTGGAAACAGAGTGGTAACCCATGACACGACCGGCCGGATCGTTAGATCCTCCCCCAACTTAAACAAACGTTCTCCCTCAAACATGCCCGGAGTTGTTACAAAACCCATCCAATCGTTGAATAACCTTACCATGCATATACCCAGGTTTGATTCCACATCACTTTATATCATATAGGTCTGATAACACATTATAATTGAAATATACACAATGCAATCTAGCCCATAAAACATAGAACTACATTTTCACTTCTGAAACCATCAATACGATCAAAACCTCACACCTTTACTTTGAATGGGCCCGAACCAGCTTTAATAACCTACGCCTGCAACCTTAGGTGCAATTATACAATATACCACATAACTCAAACACATGTAGTGATAACTTCCATTCACAGCATCTGCACACAGCACCCGAATACCGGTAGAAACCCCCTTATAAACCAAAGTTTCCTCCCAACACTTTTATATATACTGCCAATGATAGCTAAAACATGCAATAAGCCATAACCATGTCTTAGATCAACCATTCATGAAGCCACTTCTTTTGGCAATTACCATAGCAAATTTATGAGCCGAACCTCGATATTATCCTTCCAACACGCTGAAATCGAATCCGTTCGTACTCATGAATGATCCCAACGATATAATCTAATCCAACACACCACTCTGGTGACGTGATACATCAACGTAGGTCTAAGCCACAACTTGGATAGTACGCGCACCAATAAGCAACGGTCCGAACATACTCAAATCATGAAAATGACTCAAATGAAAGATTTGTACCTCAAGCTCACTAGTACCATCACAACCCAAGACTGAGAACCCACCTCACATCATCCAGATAGAACACATCAATCTAACTCGAAAGGTCATATCTCCACATAGATTCACTACAATGCGCGATCCTAACCAAACACTACTTCACATGAAACACCTCAAGTCACTATGCTCGAAATTGACAGCCACGCACAATTTAACATCTGGAACCAAAACCAATAACTACACCCACAGTGAAACAAATAATATATACCATGCAACAGGATATGACATAATCGATATGCTATTCACCAAGAAACACCCAATTACTCTTCCCGCTCGACTTCCACTCTAAGACCCCAAATGAACCGCATCATATGTTCCCCTAACCAACAAATCCTAACGCCTCTCAACACGGAAAGGTAACTCATAGATCTCCCCCGATCACTAATAAGCTCAACAACGGTCGAATCAACACATATCTTAACAATGCAATTCGGAGCCAACCAAGCCGACTCAAGTTAGAACATGCATCCACATTGGCCTGCCAACTAACTCCTTATCAAGGAAACCTGAAGTTGCTCATTCAACTCCTTTATCTCTGTCGGTGCCATACGATACGATGCCCGGCATCAAATCGATTCCCAAATAAATAACCTTGCCTGGAAACATGCCCGACCACAAGAAACACATCTGAAAAGTTCCTAACCACTAGAATTGAATCAATATGAGGATCCTCAACACTGACATCCATCACGAGATCTCAAATAAGAAAGGCAATCCTTACCATCCGACCGGTGGATCTTTGAATATAAAACCACTCTACTAGAACATAATCTGTCGAACCACGCCACCCAATCCATGGCATTCCTGGCATAGCCAATAGCGCCGTTTTAGCACAATAGTCTAGAATGACACCACATGGAGAAAACCAGTCTGAACCCAACATCACATCCAAAATCTAACATACCAAGCACAAAAGATCCGCTCGGGTCTCCAAACCCCGATAGTCACTAGACAGTACCGATATACGCAACCCACAACCACAATATAGCTTGAGCATGAAAATTCCCCGTCTCCAACTCCATGTAGCACACAAACCACCATACCTGATCCCAATTGTGCCGCCCGAATGCACATCACACCTAATACCCAATCATTCCACTAAAGATATTCTAATATTCCATTGTTATCAAGTAATCTCAAATATCAACAGTCGATCTGACAAGAAGTGCTGCAATTCTACCAGGGTACCATCAACTTAATCACACTGCCTCTTTCTAAAACATATACCCTTGTTAATCACCTCAATTAGCATTACCCTTTCCTTAATCATCTTAAGATCATTTCTCAAATTATCTGAAGCTCATTTCACTAATTATCTGAAACTGTCGGTGATACCTAAGAATTCAAGTCCTTCCCTTATAATCAGAACTGTGACCTTACACATGCCAATCTCGATCCTACACGACATGGCGCATAAATCGTACCACTCTAGGATAACCGCTAGGACTTCATATCCCTTCCGAGCCACAAACATCTACATACTCAACTAATCAAGAACTTTTCATTGGTCCCATCTAGAAGAAAATCACCATATATCCCATTCTCCGCATTTCCATAGAAAATATGCATCCCCCAATCCACGAAAAAAACCATCAAGTACTCTCCGAGTTCCCTTTTCACAAATCAAACTTGCCAGGACACTGAATCCTTCTAAGTCGACCAAGTTAAGCAAGCCAACAAACCTAAGAGCATTGCCGAAAGATACCTAGAGAGACTCATTACCCCGTACGCATCCAAACAACTAATCATATCCTTACCATACCGATCCGGTATACTACCAAGCTACCCCATATATCTACATTTCCTTCTAATTCATCTTTAACTTGATATTCTCTCTTACTGTAGCACCACAATTCCTCAACCGTGGCTTACCACACGAGACCAAGCAAAAAAACACACCGTCTAAGGATCATAAGTCACTGAATACTTTCTCAAATATTAACGCAAGCACCACGCTAAAAATGCTTTACTCTAAAGAGTTTTCCTGTAGATATAAATCTGTTATCTCTACCTTCTTGATACTGATATAGAGAATCCCATAATTAATATAGAGAACACCACCACTCTTGACATCTTCCAATGAAAACTCAGTTCTTAACCACATATACATTAAAATTCCCAATTGTTCCATGTAGAATCTTGAACACATTAGAACTATTCTTGAGAGTCATTCACTCTTATTCAAACTGCAATTAGCCTAATCAAACGAATAGAACCAGTCGTGCCTCATTGGCACTCCGACATCGTAGAATGTAACCTTATCCTAATAAAACCAAGCAAATTCCTGCTCTACATATCGAGCATTCTTTGCCAATAACAACTTAAGACATCTCGTTATTCTCACACACCTACGAAGCATAATATAAACTTTTGTCAAAAACTTTCCTTCATTAGAGCCATCCTCGACCTCAATCTCCGTAAGCAATAACTGACTCACCAACACGCCCCAAACTAGAACCAACATAGCACCTAACCGTGTTATCGCCTAACCAATAGCAGACTCCCCCACTTGGCTCGAAGCCATAGATCAAGATACACCCAATAACTCATAACTCTTAAACTCTATTGATGCCATTATACCATAGTAAGATTAAACTCAAATCCTTTATAAGCTCGTGGAAACACAAATCATCTAGAATTTTAACTCTTGTGCAAATCTCACATTCACTCTCATAAAAGTTAAGCCCATTCTCTTAGCGACCCAATTTAGATTTCAACACATATTCTTCACTTGTAAATGAGATCTTCTAATAGAAAACATAAGGATCACACAACCTTAGAGTACTCCGCAGGAGATAACCCACCTACTTTGCCTCCAACTAACATTTCTGTATACCTTCCACCATCACAATTATTATGCAGTCACTTAGCATCCCTGAGTCTGAACTCATATCGCAACATAAAATTTACTTCACTCACAACTGGGAACATGAAAAGATCCCTCACATGCCCATAAATCAGGGCTATACCTCAAATCAAGATGGCATTCAAGCACCTAATAATTCTTCTAGCCACCAATAGACCTTTCTTGTCGCTTCCCAATCATATGGATACATCTCGTAATACCAACATACTCATAATATAGTTATACAGCCGTTAGTTCCCAAGAATGTGAAGTTTTTCCGACATCTCCGTACTGATCTGCGAGACTCTACCAAACCTGCTCATGACTCGTGAGACCTATGTAGCCTAGGGTATGATACCAATTTGTCAAGACCCTAAACCCACACCCGATCGTGATGGTGCATCTCACGAAGACAAAGCCAGTCGGCATATGTCCAATTCGAAGTCATACAGCTAAATAACAATAAAACAGGCTAAAACATTATTTAATAATTTTAAAGAGCAGATAATACCATAACAATGCGGAAGTACAACCCAAACACAGCCCAATTGGGGCACTAGTCATGAGCATCTACTAAGGTCTAGCTACAACTGACGAAAACTTGAATGTACTAAGTACAGACTTATAGAATAAAGAGGGAGAAAAGCAATGATGTGGACGACGACAGCTACCTTGCTAAACTCCAATGACTCTACCTCTGATCAACCAATACTCGCTACCGGGTTCAGAAATACTTGAACCTGCACACAAGGTTCATGGATTAAAGTGAGTACTCCAGCTTAGTGAGTAATAAATGTAAATAACAACAGAGTAATAGGAAATTACGTAAAGCATATCAACATATTGTATAGAAGCAGTATAAAACCATTTAATAAAGTAATGAAGCTATGAAATCTCTTTAAAATATCATAGCTCAGTTTAAACATCTTTGAAAATGACTTTTTCAACAGCTACACAAATGAATGCAAAATAGATAGTGTAGAGAAGCACAGAAATTCGCCCCTCGGGCACAAATACCATAGTTTAACAGGTAAAATGACAAGTAAATATGAAAGATAAATACATAAAGGTTCGCCCCTCGGGCGCAATGTCAACAACTCCGCCCTTTGGGCAATATCTCAGAACAATACCAACCCCTCAGACAATCACATAGAACGCTACCAGCCCCTCGGGCTATCACATAGAACAATACCAGTCCTTCGGGCTATTACAGTATAAGCCCCTCGGGCTATATCTCACATCCCAATGGGTACTCACGCTCACTGGGGGTGTGTAGACTCCGTGATGGGCCCCATACGGCCTAAGCGTAATATTAAGCCATCTCGTGGCATACAATCTAGGCCCTCGACCTCATATCAGTCAAGCCAACTCGTGGCATATATATATATATATATATATATATATATATATATATATATATATATATATATATATATATATATATATATATATATATATATATATATATATATATCAGGCCCTCTCCTCATAAACAATATCAACAAGCCACATCGTAGCGTACATATCTCACGACCTCGGCCTCAAATCACTATCAGTGTTTTCTCAGAACTAGGCCCTAGACCTTACTCAGTCAAAAATCATATAAGCTATTCGGGCAACAGTAAAATATGATGCTCAGCCCAAAATATTATTTGAAATATCATTTCAAGTGTTAAAGCAGGTAAACTTGGCTGAGTTTTGAAAACAATGGAAAATAACATGACTGAGTTCAAGTATAAAGTCAGAATAGTGAGGGAATATCAATAACAAGCCCCGAAGGGTTCACATAGTTGGCACTAGGACCAAATATGGCATTCAACGTAAACAATGATGATAGAAAATAATTTTCAATCAAGCACGTGGTAAAATCATCAATCGGGATGGACTAAGTCACAATCCCCAACATCGCTCTACCCCACACTTGCTATCCAACGTGTAAGTCACCTCAACATAGCACTATGGTGTGCAAAGGGTTTCAAACCCTCAGAACATCATTTACAATCATTACTCGCCTTGAATCGACTAAATATCTTGCTCACGATGCCTTTATCCCTCTAATCGTCCTCCACACATGTCGAATCTATTCAAAATTAGAACGATTACGTCACAATATGCAAAGGGAACAAAGTCCAAGCAAAAACAATCGAAAAATACCAAAAATTCCGACATTAGCAAAACCCGAGCACCGAGACCACTTCTCGAAAGTCAAAATTTTTTATATCAACGGGTTCCTTATCTCCCAACGAGTTCTACATACCAAAATTTCTCAAATTCGACCCCAATTGGTCCTCCAAATCCCTAATCAAAATCCAAAATTTCAAACCCTAGTTCTTCAATTTTTGTTCAAGTTTTCATGAATTTCTAGGTGGATTTCATAGTAGAATCTAGTTTAGAGTCAAGTCATTCCCCCTTAAGTCCCACGATAATCTCCTTGGATAAGCTCTCAAAATAATTAACTATAGAGGAAAATAGACCCAAATCGCTAATCAAATGACTTAGAACATTCTGCCCAGGTCAGACCCTTCCTTCTTCGCACTCGCGATCAACACCTCACGATTGCGATGCACAAACTCGCTTTGACCAAAAAATTTCCTTAAGCGTCCAGACACGAACATGATGCCCATTCCACTTAAACTTACGCGAAGGCGTTGAATAAATCACCTTGGACCAATTTTCCTCCAATCCTTCTCCGCGATCACGTAAACCCACTCATGAATGCGATGATATCCCTTCAATAGCCATCACGAATGCGGCGTAGTCCCTCGCGAACGCGTAGCTCACAGAACTCAACCCTTCGCGAACGCGAACGCCAAATAACCTGCAATTGTCGAGCTGAATTTCTACAATTTCTCAAACTCAAAAATGGTCCGATTGACCACCCAAGACCCCCGAACCTCAACCAAAAGCACCAACACATCCTAAAACCTTATTCAAACTTATTCCAATCATCAAAACACCTCAAACAACATCAAACTACTCAAAACACATTGGATTCAAGCCTAAGTTTTTCTAAAATCTTCCGAAATATGCTTTTGGTCAAAAACCCAACCAAAACACGTCTAAATGACATGAAATTTTGCACACACATCCCAAATAGCACAATGATATAGCTACTCTCAGAATTCCATTCCGACTCCTGGATCAATATCTCACCGATCAACCAAAAATCGCCAAAATATCAACTTTTGCCAACTCAAGCCTAATTATACTTCGGACCTCCAAAACCTATTCCGATCACACTCCCAAGTGATAAATCACCTAAATCACCTGCCGAAGATAATCGAACTACTCGAACTCACATATGAGCCCTCTAACACATAATTCAATATTCGGTTGACTTTTCCAACTTAAGCCTTCTTACAAGAGACTAAGTGTCTCATGTCTTAGCAATTCCTCTCCGAACACTAACTAATCAACTCGATCACATAAAACACAGATAACGAAGCATGAAAAAGCAGAAATGGGGGAAACAAAGCGGTAACTCATGAGACGACTGGACAGGTTGTCATAGCCACACACATGGAATTTTACATAGCAAATAGGCCAGGGATCCCTAATCCCTCAAGTCAAAGTTAGATATAATACTTACCTCAATCCAACGCACAATTCAAAGCTCAATTATCGCTTTGCCTCTCGATACCACCTTCAATCTATTTTTATCTAATCATAATTAACTTAATAACATCAATTATCGCTAAAGAAATTAATTCTAATGCATAATTATAAGTTTCAGAATATTTTCCCCAAAAACACAAAAATCGATCTTGGGCCGCTTGGTCAAAACCCGATATTCGGACCAATCCGATTACCCATTCACCTACGAGCCCGGATATACAATTGATTTTGAAATTCGACCTCAATTTGAGGTCTAAATCTCAAATTTTCGAAATCCCTAAGTTTTACCAAAAAATTCCCAATTTCCACCATGAAAAACCCTAAATTCTAGAATGAATCTTGTGAAAAGAAGTAAAAGATTGAAAGAAATGAGTTAAGGATCATTTACCTATGGTTTGGGGAAGAACAAACCTTTGGAAAATCGTCTCTTGAGGTTTAGGTTTTGAAAAAAATTGGAGAACGAATGAAAATTTTCATCTAAGTCCAAATATATCAGCGGCAGATATGTGAACTCCTCGCATTTCTACTGCCTTCGCAAATTCAAAGTCCTAGTCGTAAATGCGAACAATGGACTTCCGAAAATACGTCCTTTTCCTTCATATTGCGAAGTACCAGTCCCCTTCCATGCTCGCAAATGCAAAAAATCTTTGTAAATACGAGGATTGCATTTGAGAGCCAGGCCTTGCAATTGCGAAGTCTGCAGACCTGAAGTACACCAGTAATTTTCTTAAGTCCAAAGCACTCTGTAGCCTATCCGAAGCTCACCTAGGCTCTCAGATCTCCAAACCAAACATGGAAACAAGTCTTAAAAGATCATACAAACATATTCGCGTGATCAATTCACCAAAATAACATCCAAAACTAAATTTAACAACATAACACATGCAATTTTCAAGACAGTTTCAAAACTTCTATTTTCTCAACCAAAGGTCCAAATCACGTCAAATAAATTTCGTATTTCATCAAATTTGACAGACATGACTTAAATATAATATTAAACCTGTACTAGGCTCAAGAACTAAAATACGGGTCCGAGAACAATTAGATCACAAATTAATCAATTTCTCAAAGCCATTAAAATTCTAATTTAACAATTATCATCAAAAATTTATTTCTCGGGTTAGGGACCTCGGAATTTGATTCCGGGCCTATGCTCAAGTCCTATATTTTACTACGGAACCAAGAGGATCATCAGAATATAGGTCCAGATACGTTTACCCAAAATATTGATCAAAGTCAACAAAAATTAACTGTTTAGGCCAAAATTTGTTATTTCATAGATTTTCCAAATAAAGGCTTTCTGGAATAATGTTCGGACTAGGCATGCAAATCTAAAAGAGATAAAATAAGGTTTCTAAGGCCTTGAAACACATAGTCGGATTCTAAAACAGAAGATGACATTTTTGGTCATCACAGAATACAATGAAATATATGGAAATACAACAAGATACATTGAAATAAAATTAATCCTAAAAATCTTTTTAGAGACTCCATCTAAGGAGCAAGCATTTGGGGCCTATTTGGCTATTCAAATTTGATGTCATTAGCCTATGCAGCCCCTTTTTATTCTCTCTTCTCTTTCACCATCTCTGTTGTGGTCTCCTCATAACCACGTTCATCTATGACTCAACCTAACAACAACACTCCTCAATTTTCTAACTCATCCCACGACATCTTAATGAACTATTCTTACTGTTATTATCTTCCGGCGCTCTAAATGTCAAAGACCCTTAAACCCAAGCGTTTTTCTCATATGTGCCATTTTCAATTTTATTCGATACAAGAATTTTTTGCTTCACTAGGCAGGAATTTCTGGAACCAACTTGCTATTGAATTTCCTTCACGGAGTAAGAAAGAAGTCGTTAGCTATTATACAAAGTGTTGAGAGTGAGAGGGTGGAGAAAAATATGAAAGAATGAGAGAGAAAAATAATACACAACGTATTTTATGGCTTAAGGGTAGGAGGCGATCATAAAAAAATATTTGATTATGAAAATTAAAAGGTAGCTATAGAATATAATTTATTAAAAAATTATTTATTTAAAATAAATAAGGTATCAACTTTTGCTATAGGAGATAAAATTTTCAAAAAAGAATCTTTATTTCGAAAAATGTTTTGGGCTTGAAACCCTGATCGTGACCCATTAAGTCAGGGAGATTTCTGTTAAGCACAAAAATGTAAATCCAATTGTTTCTCAAATGATTTCAAAAGGAGTTTTTTTTGCATATATGCTAAATTATAAAGTTATTTACCTGAAATATCTGAAATTTACTAGTTTCTAATTGACTCATGTCAATTTTCGAATCTGAAAAAAGTTTCCAAGAATCAATCTTGTGATGACATGCCAAATATTTGTTGATAGATTCTGGAGCAAACGAATTGCTTCTTTTTGCTGCACGATATTAGTAACTTCTACAAACCGAAAAGAAAAACGAAGGTATGATATATAACTTCTTTTTAACTTTTATACAAATTTAATACAAAATTGAATATATCTATAATTAATAACATACATCTCAAAAATAAATTCCATTCCCTCTTTGCTCTGGCTTCTCTCTAGGCAAAGGTTAGTCTAACGTGCGCCTTGGAGTCCCATGGGAAAGGGGCGAAAGAGGAAGACCCAAGAATACAAATTGCTTTTGGGTGTGATGTGCACGATCAATCCAAAGTAAATGCCTTAACATCCAAACGAACAACTACTATAAACCCAATGGAACATATTACTTCCAGCTATTAATGAAGGCAAACATATAAAACAAGAAGTTGATTCGCAAATTCAAGAAGTAACTCCAAATGGAATAGTGAGGAATGCCTCTAAAGGCAAGGAGCAAAATGCCAAGTTTGAAATTGAATTTAATTAATTTCCCACAGTTGAGTACTACTATGGATAACAAAACTAAGACTTTGAAGATTATGACTTTACAAAGAGAGGTTCAGAGAACCAGACAAGCAAAACCTCCTGACTTAGGAGCTAAAATAACTTTTCAATGACTTGGCTTATATAGAACATTACAGGTGTAAATAGAGTGTATAAACAGAGAGAGTTAAAGAAGTATATAAGATAAAAAAAATATCAAATTAATGAGGCTTCTGGAAATCAGAGTTAATCAACATAGATATCCTAATTGGGGTATCCTTAATAACTACTCATTTGCTGTTAATGGAAGAATCTAGCTGACGTGGGATCAAGGGACTTAGAATGCAACAATGCTAAAAATGGAAACTCAATTAGTAAATTATGAAGTTGGAGATTTCTTCTCTAACTTTAAATGTGTCTTGACGGGTTTCTATGGATTCAATACTGTGGAGGAAGGAGAACTCTATGGGACACTCTTCAAAATATGTCATATATTACTAACAGCCCATGGTAGTATGTGAGGACTTTAATGTAATATTGCCGACTAATAATAGAATGAGTTGCCACCTTGAATAAAGTGAAATATTACGCATATTGTATTACTGCCACTCTGCAATGTGAATTACGATGGAAAGGTGAATTCTTCACATGATCAACAAGCAACAAGGATTTGATAAGGTTTGTACTAAAATTGATAGAGTATTTAGTAACTGTGATTGGATGATGATGTGGGGCCATATTGTCTTAGACTATTGACTTCCCTAACATTTTAGATCATGCCCCAATGCTATTGACATTGAAGACTGTGAACTTTAACATCAGAGTTCCATTCAGATTCTTCAACATATGGAGTGATTATGCATAATTCTTGGAGTTATAGGATACAAACTGGAACAAACAAATTTCTAGAGATCCTATGCAGAATGTGTGGAACAAACTAAAGGCTCTGAGACTAGTATTCAGACAACTGAATCAAAGAGAATTTCAAGCAACATCATTGGAAATTGAGAAGGCAAGAGAAGAATTACATTGTATCCAAGTTACACTAGTAGCTAGATATAATGATAGTCTAGTGATTACGAATAAATAAACCTTGATGAATCTTGAAAAGTGGAACCTACTTGAGGAGAATATATTGGAGGAAAAGTCTATATCCCAATGGATACAGTTCGGGGACTCAAATTCTAAGTATTTTGCTGAAGTCATAAAGGAAAGGAGCCAAAGGAAGCGAAGCATGTAGCTCCATTCCCTTTCAGGTGCCAAGCTAACTGATTTTAAGGAGCTCAGAGATGAGATTGTATAATTCTACAAGGGGCTAATGGGTACTTCTAGTCCCTCACTAAAGGCGGTCAACAAGGTTACAATGAGAAAGGGACCCAAGCTAAGTCATGATCAGCAAATCTCTTTGTCTACTCCAGTTACTCACCAAGAAATAGTTGATGGACTTCGCTCAATTGGAAATGATAAATCTCCGGGGGTGGATGGGTATAATGCTTATTTTTAAAGAGGGCATGGACTATAGTGGTGCCATATATTATCAGTATTGCAAGAAGATTCTTTGAGAGTGGCAACATGAATAGAGCTATTAACTGTACTTCTCTCACCTTGATCCATAAAATTGATCATCCTGCTAATGTGAAAGAGTACAGACCAATTGCTTGTTGTACTGTTCTATACAAAATAATTTTCAAGTACTTGTCTTAGGACTCCAAAAAGTTATTGCATCAGAAGAATATGAAGCACATGTTGGATTCATTCCAGACATGAAGATATCAAATAACATATTCCTTTCTCAAGACCTGGTTAAGTCCTAAAAAAGGAAGAATATTTCCCCTAGATGCACGATAAAACTGGACCTTCAAAAGGCCTATGATTCAATGGAATGGATATTTCTGGAGCAGGTCCTAGATGAACTTGGTTTTCCTAGACAATTCACTATGTGGATCTTAGAATGTGCGAAGATAGTCAACTATACTATATTGATTAATGGTGAATCTACAACCCCATTTGATGCAACTAAAGGACTAAGACAGGAAGATCTAATATCTTCATTTCTCTTTTCCTTAGCCATGGAATATTTACGCAGGAATCTTAATGAGTTGAAAGGAAATAAAAAGTTCAACTATCATCCAAAGTGCTCTAAACTAGCAGTGACTTATTTATCATTTGCAGATGATCTACTATTATTCTCTAGGGGAGATATTGAATAGGTGTTTCTTCGACTTCTCTTCTGCTTCTAGACTTCAAGCTAACAAAGAGAAGAGTTCCATTTATTTTGTAGGTGTCACTCATATAATTCAAGATCAAATCATACATTAGTTAGGATTTCCAAAAGAAGAGCTCCCATTCAAATATCTGGGAATCACCCTATCTACAAAAAAGATCTCATTATTACAGTGTCAACCTTTGATTAACAAAATGATATCCAGAATCTCATGTTAGACTGCAAAGAAACTCTCTTATGCAACGAGATCTCAATTAATCCAAGCAGTCCTCTTTGGTATTCAAGCATATTGGTCTCAACTGTTTGCTATTCCTTCAAAAGTACCAAGTACAATTGAGGCTTATTGTAGAAGCTACTTATGATCCGGTGAAATACAATCACAAGAAAGCTCTAATTGCTTGGGATAAGGTTTTCACTCCAAAATCAGTTGGTGGTCTAGGCTTGCTTAATATACGAATATGGAATAAAGCTGTAATAGCTAAGGAAAGTTGGGATATTGAGCATAAGCCAGATATGTTGTGGATCGGGTGGTTACATGCCTATTACATCAAGAACCAACAATTTAATCAAATACCTATTTCTCAACAGGCAGAATTAATGGTGAGGAAAATATTTGAAGCAAGAGACATAGTGGCACTGATTCAAGACACCAAATTAGGCAGAATGATAAAAAAGATTTACCTTATGCTTATTAATAATAGTGAGAGAATAACTTGGAAGACTTTGAGATTTGGAAATGATGTTAGATAAAAATGAAGCTCATATCACAGTGTGGCTACAGATGCATGGGAAGACAAATATTGTTGATAAAATTGCTTCCTGGGGGAGGGGGGGAGGTAAATGTAGACTCTATTTGCAATCTATGCAAAAATCACAATAAAAGAAGAAACCACCCATTTATGGAGTGTCCTTTCTCCATCAAGTATGGGAAGGAGTGTTAAAACGGATGGAGGATCCTCTATTCAGGACATCACAATGGGAGTTGCTGGAGAAATGGATCTTCAAAGGGCAAGTACAAAGAGCTCAAATCTTCTATTGGCTTATATTGGGTGCATACTATGTGGATTGAGAGAAATCAGAGAATGGTTGAAAAAATAGTAAAGAGTCACAGTCGATGAGGGAGATAGCATATGTTTGTAACATTCAGGCGTCTACTAGAATTAAATCTCTGATCCGGCAGTTTAATATTTAGATTAGCTCTAGTAGTTATGTAGTTTTTTGTGTTTTTCGTTAGTGGTAGTGCATGATTACATAGCAGACTGTGATGTAGTGTAGCCACGGATCTTCACTGTAATCATTCTGATAATTAATGAAATTTATGTTACCCAAAAAAAATCATACAACTAATTATGTCATGTATAACTTATTTGCAATTTATTCATGTCACGACCCGGATTTTCCGCCATCGTGGATCGTAATGGCGCCTACTAATAGGAGCTAGGCAAGACAAACTTGATTACTTTTTATTAAATACAAGTCCCTTTTAGTAATTTAACAGCATTAAAAATAGAATCAACGGAATTAAAATCATAAGCGGAAGTCTTAAATTTAATTAGCCGAATACAAATACAGAATTTCCAATATAAATCTCTGAGAGCTGGAGTCACATGCTTACGAACATCTAAGAAAACTAAATACAAAGTCTGAAAGAAACATAAATTTGTTTATCTCGAATATAAGTAGATGACAGTCTAAAATAAGGATAGAGAAGACGACAGGCCTGCTGACGCCTGCAAGACTACCTCGAGTCTTCACTAAGCTGAAAGTCTGCTCCCACGCTACTGTTTCTGCTCCTGCTAGAAACCTGAATCTATGGAAAAATATCAGCACAACCGACCCCATATACTAGTAAGTGTCTAGCCTAACCTCGACGAAGAAGTGATGAGGCTAGATTGTACTGCCACATAAACCTGTACAATCATAAATATACAGAGGAATAGAAATACAAGCCAAGCAAACAGTACGACGGGGGAGCATGCCATAGGGAGATAACAGTTTCAAGTAAGAATGGACTATTATGAAGGAAATCATAACTCATACAACAATAAGGAAGAAAGATCAACAAGTGCACAGCATCACCCTTCATGCTTTTACTCTTGTCCATACCAAATCAATCGTATCGGTAGATCATGTTCACGGCATCACCCTTAGTGCTTCTACTCTCTCTCCTCACAATATATAATCAATGAATATCAGTACAGAATGGTACATCGTATGGTATGGCATCACCTTTCGTGTTTTACCCTCTTTCCTCACAATGTCAAACAATGCACGACATCACCCTTCGTGCTTTAACACTCTTCCTTAACCAATCAACAATCACCAAACAAGGGCAAGAGAAGAAGTAAATAATAATGGAAGTCCCAGCAAGTGAACACAAACAAGCAATTTTAAATCCCGGCAAGGGTACAACATCCATAATCTCAACGTCCCGGCAAGGGAAAATATTCAATAATCAACAATGCCCCGGCAAGGGGAAATATCATTAACTCTTTATCTTACTTCCACTTTTGTCTCATAGTTCACATTATTACTTGAGCCAATGCTCCAAAGATTTGCTTATCTCGTATACCTTCACAATTCGTATTTCACTCGAGCCAATGCTCCACGAAGTTTAAAGATCACAACCCTTTTTCACGAGCTCTTTAAAACATATAGAAATTATCAATTAATCATGGAAGGTATAACAAAATCCAAACTATTCGCATAATAAGGACGCACGGTCATGCGAGACGCCAATGTATAGATACTCGTCACCATGCCTATACATCATACTTGGCAATTAGCAAGTAACATATAAGACTCAACTCCTATTACCTCAAGCTAGGGTTAAACCAAACACTTACCTCAACTTCCACGGCCCAACCAATCCACGACAACCCCTTTCCCTTTTGAATTAGGCTCCAACTCAGTCAAATCTATACAATAAGGACTTTATAATATCAATATATGCTAAACAGTTCAAACCCCAATGCCTAAATATAGATTTCCAAGATTTTATCCAGAAATTCAAAAATCGACCCCGGGCTTGCTTGGTCACAAACCGAGGTTCGAACCAAATTCATATCATCCATTCCCCCAGGATCCCGAATATATAATTTGTTTTCAAATTCGACCCCAAAACGAGGTCTAAATCAAGAAAAAGTAAAAAGCCTAGTTATACCCTTTTCCCCCAATTTCTACCTAAATTACATGATTTAAGCTTAGGAATTCAATAAACATTTAATGGAAAGCGAAGAAAATGAGTTAAGATTTACTAAGCAAGAAGTCTTGGTGAAAAGGAGATTCAATGGACGCCTAAGTGCTTGGAGAAGAAATGATTTTGTGTATTTTTTGTGAAAATCCCGTAGCTACTATTCTGGAACATATAATATAAGTGGGCAAAAAATTCTCTATGTGATCGCAAAGGAGCTCATGCGATCGCATAAGGATAGGAATGTTGGCCACTGCGATTGCGGAAGGCCTATTGCGAACACGTAGAAGAAAGCAGGCTCATTCCGATAATTGGCTTTTACTCATTACTATCGTGGAAAGGTAACGCGATCGCATTTCACAAAGAGTGGCTACTCTACGCGATTGTAGGAGAATATATGTGACCGCACTGAACAAACAGGGCACCTTGAATTTAACTCTATTTGATCGTATAAAGGCCTATGTGATCGCATAGCACTGGATATCAGAACACCAAAACTGAAACTTCTGCAACTTTTTCTAAGGCCAAAATCACTCCAAAACACCTCTGAAACATTCCCGAGCCCTCAGGGCTCTTAACCAAATCCACACACTAACTCAACAACACCTTACGAACTTAACCGTGCTATCAAAATGCCAAAATAACATAAAAACAAGGAATCATACCTCAAAATCACTAGTTTTTCTTCAAACTTCATAAACTTTCAAATATAGGATTTTAGGTCCGAAGCATGTCAAATGACGTTCGATTTCAACCAAACTTCACAGAAATATCTTAAAACACATATAACACATGTACCGGGCGCCGAAACCAAAATACGAGCCCGATACTAACACGTTCTAATCAATTTTCATTTCAAATTTTCCTTAATAATTTTAGAAAAATAATTTCTTTTAAATATTCATTTCTCGGGCTCGGGACCTCGGATTTCGATTTCGGGCCTACGCCTGAGTCCCATATTTTCCTATGGACCCTCCGGGACCGTCAAATCACGGGTCTGGGTCCGTTTACCCAAAATAATGACCAATGTCAATTTTATTCAATTTAATATCAAATTCTAGATATTTTCTCACTAAATTCATATTTAAGCTTTGCGGCTAAGCGCCTGGAATGTGCACGCAAATTGATGCAAATAAAATTGAGGTTTTCAAGGCCTCGGAAGCACAGAATGAGAAAGAAAATAGGTGATGACCTCTGTGGCTTGTCATATTCTCCACCTCTAAAACAACCGTTCGTCCTCGAATGGACAAAAAGAAAGAAGTGCCTGAGTCGGGAAATAGATGAGGATAATGCCTCAACATATCAGACTCGGATTCCCAGGTCGATGCCTCAGGGGGCTGAGCTCTCCAATGAATAAGAACAGAAGGAAATCTCTTGGATCTCAACTGACGAACCTGTCGGTCTAGAATGGCAACCAGCTCCTCCTCATAAGACAAATCCTTGTCAAAATGGACAGTGTTGAAGTCTAATACGTGGGATGGATCTCCATGATACTCCCGAAGCATGGATACATAAAAAACCGGATGCACATCGAATAAGCTAGGCGGCAATGCAAGTATATAAGCTTCCTCTCCCACTCGATCAAGAATCTCAAACGGACCAATGAATCTAGGGCTAAGCTTGCCCTTCTTCCCAAATGTCATCACGCCCTTCATAGGTGACACTCGGAGCAATACCCGCTCACCCACCATGAATTCCATATCGCGAACCTTGCGATCTGTATAACTCTTTTGCCTAGACTGACCAGAACGAAGTCTATCCTGAATAATCTTGACCTTGTCCAAGGCCTCCTGAGTCAAATCTGTACCCAACAACCAAGCCTCTCCCAGCTCAAACCATCCAACCGGAGATCGACACCACCTACCATATAAGGCCTCATAAGGAGCTATCTGAATGCTCGACTGGCAACTGTTGTTGTAGGCAAACTCTGCTAAGGGGAAAAACTGATCCCACGAGCCTCCAAAATCAATGACGCAGGCTCGGAGCATATCCTCTAAAGTCTGAATAGTCCTCTCAGGCTGACCGTCCGTTAGGGATGAATGGCTATGCTCAACTCCACCTAAGTGCCCAACTCTCACTGAACTGTCTTCCAGATATGCGAGGTGAACTGCGTACCCCTGTCCGAAATGATAGATACCAGCACACCGTGAAGGGGAACAATCTCCCGGATATAGATCTCAGCTAACCATTTGGATGAATAGGAGACTGCCATATGAATAAAATGTGCTGACTTGGTCAGCTTATCAACAATGACCCAAACTGCGTTAAACCTCTTCCGGGTCAACGGAAGTCCAGTAACGAAATCCATAGTAATCCTCTCCCACTTCCACTCAGGAAGCTAAATCCTCTAGGCCTCTGATACTCATACTTAACCTGTTGACAGTTCAAACATAGAGCCACCTACGCAATAATATCTTTCTTCATTCAATGCCACCAATAATGTTGTCGCAAATCCTGATACATTTTTTCTAGAATAACAGGAACTATGGGCCTTCACTAAGATCAACTCTCGAATCCCATCAACATTAGGCACGCAAACTCGCCCCTGCAATCTCAAAATACCATCATCACCTAGGGTCACCTGCTTGGCACCTCCATGATGCACCGTGTCTCTAAGGACACATAAATGGGGTCATCAACTGCCGATCATGGATACGCTCCAATAATGAAGAACGAGCGACCGTGCAAGCTAACACTCGGCTAGGCTCAAAACTATCCAACCTCACAAGTCGATTGGCCAAGGATGGAACGTCCAACGCAAGCGGTCTCTCGCTGACCGGAATATAAGCAAGACTACCCATACTGGCCAACTGCCTACTCAAACGCTCCGCCACCGCATTAGCCTTTCCCCGGTGGTGCAAGATAGTAACACCATAATCCTTCAACAACTCCAACCACCTCCTCTGCCTCAAATTCAATTCTTTTTGCTTGAACAAGTACTGAAGGCTCTTTTTATCAGTGAACACCTCATATGCCACGCCATACATGTAATGCCTTTAAATCTTCAGCGTGTGAACAATAGCTGCCAACTCTAAGTCATGCACTGGATAGTTCTTCTCATGAATTTTTAACTGCCTTGAAGCATAGGCAATAACCTTGCCATCCTGCATCAACACTGCACCAAGCCCCATATGGGAAGTATCACAATAGACTGTGTAAGGTCCTGATCCTTTGGGCAAAACCAACACTGGTGTCGTAGTCAGAGCTGTCTTGAGCTTCCGAAAGCTCGCCTCTCACTCGTCCGACCACCTAAACTGGGCACCCTTCTGGTTCAACTTGGTCATCAGGTCAGCAATAGATGAAAATCCCTCCATGAACCGTCGATAGTAGCCTGCCAACCCCAAGAAACTCCAAATCTCTGTATCTGATGCTGGTCTAGACCAGTTCTTGACTGCCTCTACCTTCTTCGGGTCCACCTAAATACCCTCTGCTGATACAACGTGACCTAGAATGCTACTAAACTCAGCCAGAACTCACACTTAGAGAACTTTGTATGTAACTCATTATCCCTCAAAGTCTGAAGAACCGCTCTAAGGTGCTACTCGTGTTCCTCCTAGTTGCGAGAGTATACCAAAATATAATCAATAAAGACTATCATGAACATGTCCAAATGAGACCTGAACACTCAATTCATCAACTCCGTGAATGCTGCTGGGGAATTGGTCAACCCAAATGATTTGACCAGGAACTCATAATGCCCACACCGAGTATGGAAAGTTATCTTAGGGACATCGGATGCCCTAATCCTCAACTGATAGTAGCCAGATTGCAAGTCAATCTTGGAAAATAACCTGGAACTCTGCAGGTGATCGAACAAATCATCAATCCTCGGTAGTGGATACTTATTCTTGATCGTTACCTTGTTTAATTGCCTGTAATCAATACACATTCTCATTGACCCATCCTTCTTCTTGACGAACAACACAGGCGCACCCCAAGGCGATACATTGGGCCTAATGAAGCCCTTCTCTAATAAGTCCTGCAACTTATCTTTTAACTCTTTCAACTCAAGCGGGGCCATACGATATGGCGAGATAGAATTGGGCTAAGTGCCCAGTGCCACATCAATGCAAAAGTCAATATCCATGTCGGGCAGCATATCCGGTAGGTCTGAAAGGAAGACGTCAGGGAACTCTCGAACAATGAGAACAGAATCAATAGAGGGGGCCACAACGCTGGAACCACGGACATAAACCAAACACCCCTTCTCGACCATACGTTGAGCCTTCACATACGAAATAACACTGCGAGTGGAATGAACAAGGGTCCCTCTCCACTCTAAACGGGGCAAATTTTGTAAGGCTAATGTCACGGTCTTGGCATGACAATCTAATATAGCATGATACGGAGACAACCAATCCATCCCCAATATGACATCGAAGTTGACCATGTCTAAGAGCAAAAAAATCGACACGGGTCTCAAGACCTCCAATCAATACAACACAGGAACGATGAACTCGGTCGACCACGATAGATTCACCGACCGGTGTAGACACATAAACAATAATACTCAGTGTATCACTAGGCATGACCAGGTAGAGTGCAAAATAAGATGAAACATACGAATACGTAGATCCTAGATCAAATAGCACTGAAGAATCTCTATCACCAACCAGAATAGTACATGTAATGACTGCATCTGAAGACTCAACCTCTGGCTTGGCTGGAAAAGCATAACATTGGGGCTGGGCCCCACCTCCTTAAGCTACATCTATAGGACAGGCGGCTATTGGTTGGCCTCCACCCCTGGCGGCATGAGCTCCACCTCTTTGACCTCTGCCTCCACGTCCACCTCCACCTCTCGTTGGTGGAACACCTGGTGCATGTACCATGGTGCGAGAACCCTGCTGCTGCGAACCACCTGGTGCTCGAGGGAAAAATCTGGCAATGTGACTAGGATCACCACATGTGTATCAAGACCTCAGTTGTTGAGGGAATTAAGACTAACCCTATCGACCCGAATGACCACCAAGGAAGCTTTTAAGTAGCGGTGTGCTGATGAGAGCTGGCGGTGCACTGCATGGCTGTTGATCAGAATAGTGCGTGTGAGAACTACAACTACCTGTGGCACCCTAAGAAACCTAGAGGGCTGACTAGAAAGGCCGAGAAGGCTAGCCCCTATCATATGAATCTCGGCCTCGAGATGAGGCACCATTGAATCGTCCTGAATATAGGGGTCTCTTGTCTGCTCTATGACCACCCCCTGTGGGAATACAATCTCGATCCTCCAGGCCATATTGGCCGCCTCCTTAAAAGTGATATTACTCCCCCACTCTCTGGCCATCTGGAGACGAATAGGCTGGATGAATCCATCAATAAACCATCTCACTATCTCCACCTCAGTGGGAAGTATGAAAATATCATGGCAAGCCAACTCGATAAACCTGGTCTCGTACTGGGAGACTGACATGGATCCGCGATGGAGACGCTCGAACTACCTCTGATAGGCCTCACGTTGTGTAATAGGGAGAAACTTCTCCTGAAATATGTGCGTGAACTACTCCCAGGTCAAGGCTGGAGCCCCTGTTGGTCTAGCTAAACAGAAATCCTTCCACAAAGTCTTGAAGGACACATATAGGCGAATCACATCGAAATCAACTCCATTGGACTCAACAATACCTATGTTTCAAAGAACCTCGTGGCAGCTATTCAAATAATCCTGAGGGTCCTAGGTTGGTGCACTGTTGAAGGTAGTTGTGAAGAGCTTGGTGAATCTGTCCAGCCTCCACAAAGCATCTGCGGACATAGCCGCTCCATCACCGATCTGAGCAACTACCCCCGGTTGACTGCCACCGCTGGCTGAACTACTAGAACCTGAACCTGGGAGGCTACTTGCTCCGAATTACGCGTGGAAGGAGTCTGAGCCCCTCCTCCAGCCTGAGAGACGGTTGGTGCTACAGGAAGCAACCCTACTCGGGTGACACTCTCCATGAGACCCACCAACCGGACCAAAGCGTCTTGAAGAACTAGGGTAGCAATAAACCTCTCTGGGACCTGAGCTGGGCCCACCGGAACTGCTGGGGCAGGAACCTCCTCCTCAAAATCAACCTGAGGCTCCACCGCTGGTGCTACTTCTCGGGGCTAAGGTCCTCCCCTTACCTCAGCCTCTGTCACGGCCTAGTCATTTACCATAGTAGGAGCTGCCTGGGGCTCGGACTGTTGATCAGAAGATGAGGAAGCGCGTGTTCTTGCCATCTGCGAAGAATAGAGTAGAAAGACAATAAATATTTGAGAAACAGAACCGCATGACAGGATAGAACAAATGTGAAATTTTCCTAACTCTGTAGCCTCTAGGGGGTAAATACAAACGTCTCCATACCGATCTCTCAGACTCTACCAAGTTTGTCAGTGAGTTGTGAGACCGACGCAACCTAGTGCTTTGATACCAACTTGTCACGATCCGGATTTCCCACCCTCGGGGATCGTGATGGCGCCTACTAATAGGAGCAAGGCAAGCCAAACTTGATTACTTTTCATTAAACACAAGTTCCTTTTAGTAATTTAACAGCATTTAAAATAGAATCGGTGGAATTAAAATCATAAGCGGGAGTCTTAAATTTAATTAGCCGAATAAAACTATGAAATTTCCAATATAAATCTCTACCTAAGAATTGGAGTCACATTCTCACGAATATCTAAGAATACTAAATACAAATTCTGAAAGGAACATAAATCTGTTTATCTCGAATACATGGAGATGACAGTCTAAAATAAGGATAGAGAAGACGTCGGGCCTGTCGACGCCTGCAAGGCTACCTCGGGTCTTCACTAGGTTGAAAGTCTGCTCTCACGCTACTGTTATTGCTCTTGCTCGAAACCTGGATCTGTGCAAAGTAGCATAGAGTGTAGTATCAGCACAACCAACCCTATATGCTAGTAAGTGTCTAGCCTAACCACGGTAAAGTAGTGACGAGGCTAGACTGGACTACCACATAAACTTGTACAATCATAAATATACAACGGAATCGATATACCAGCCAAGTAAACAATACTGGGGAGGGGAGGAAGCATGCCATAGGAAGATAACAGTTTCAAGTAAGAATGGACTATTATGAAGGAAAAAATAACTCATACAACAATAAGGAAGAAAGATCAACCAGTGCACGGCATCACCCTTGGGGTTTTTACTCTCGTCCTTACCAAATCAATCGTATCGGTAGATCACGTGCACGTCATCACCCTTCGTGCTTTTACTCTCTCTCCTTATAATATATAATCAATGAATATCAGTACGGAATTGTACATCGTACGGCATGGCATCACCCTTCGTGCTTTACCCTCATTCTTCACAATGTCAAACAATGCACGACATCACCCTTCGTGCTTTAACACTCTTCATCACCCAATCAACAATCACAAACAAGGGCAAGGGAAGAAGTAAAAAATAATGAAAGTCCCTGCAAGGGAACATAATCAAGCAATATAAAAGTCCGGCAAGGGTACAACATCCATAATCTCAACATCCCGTCAAGGGAAAATATTCAATAACCAACAATGCCCCCGGCAAGGGGAAATATCATTAACTCTTTCTCTTACTTCCACTTTCGTCTCATAGTTCACATTATTACTTGAGCCAATACTCCAAAGATTTACTTATCTCATATACCTTCACAATTTGTATTTCACTCGAGCCAACGCTCCACGAAGTTCAAAGATCACAACCCTTTTTCACAAGCTCTTTAAAACATATAGCAATTGTCAATCAAGCATGGAAGGTATAACAAAATCCCAACTATTCGCATAATAAGGACTCATGGTCATACTAGACACCAATGTATAATACTCGTCACCATGCCTATACATTGTACTCAGTAATTAGCAAGTAACATATAAGACTCAACTCTTATTCCCTCAAGCTATGGTTAAACCAAACACTTACCTCAACTTCCACGACCAAATAAATCCACGACAACCGCTTTCCCTTTCGAATTTGGCTCCAACTTAGTCAAATCTATATAATAAGGACTTTATAATATCAATATGTACCAAAAAGTTCAAACCCTAATGCCTAAATATAGATTTCCAAGCTTTCTTCCCAAAATTCCAAAATCGTCCCCGGGCCCGCTTGGTCACAACATGAGGTTCAGACCAAATTTAACTCTATGCGATCGCGCAAAGGCCTATGCGATCGCATAGCACTGGATATCAAAACACCATAACTGATACTTCTGCAACTTTTTCTAAAGCCGAAATCACTCCGAAATACCTCCGAAACATTCCCGAGCCCTCGGGTCTCCTAACCAAACCCGTACACTAACTCAAGAACACCTTACGAACTTAACCGTGCGATCAAATTGCCAAAATAACATCAAAAATAAGGAATCAAACCACACCAGTTTTTCTTCAAACTTCATAAACTTGGCTCAGCTTATTAGTATTCTCCCCGAACTATGCCATGTCTTAATTCCTCCTCCTCCCCCCCCCCCCCCCAACTTGGATTTTTGAGGGCTATTACCCCACCTAGACGATGATGTGGCAAAAAGTGCGAGTGCACTCGCCTGCCACGTGAATTTTTCTGTCTATGTGGTATTTTTTTGAAAAATAAAATATTTGTTTACCTTTTTTGGAATATTACTTTTTTAGATAATTTTTTTGAATAAAATTTATAATAAAACTTGGATAGAATTACATTATTCAGGCTAAATATTTTTTTGGCCAAAAATAATAAAGTTTTAGTTAATCTTTTTTTTGAATTTGACCTGAAAATAAAGATTTATATATTTAAAATAAATAGTCAATTCATCTGAAAAGTTATAAAAAATACATAGTTAAAATAAATAGTCATAGAATCAAAAGAAGAAATAAAAAGAGTGTACAATTGCACTTGTAATTTCTTGCAATTGTACACTCGTTTATTTCTTCTTTTGATGTTATAACTACTTATTTTAATTGTGTACTTTTAATTTTTAGGTAAAATATGTAAAACAAAAAAAAAAATTTAGAGCACAGTAATTTAGAGCTATATAAAAAATTGTTGCCAAAATAATTAATTTTCAAACTATGTATTTTTTATAACTTTTTAGACTTTGTGACTATTTATTTCAATTGTATAAATCTTTATTTTTAGGTCAAATTTAAAAAAAAGATTAACTAAAAGTTTATTATTTTTTGCCAAATAAAAATATTTAACCTAAATAATGTAGTTCTATCCAAGCTTTATTATAAAATGTATTCGAAAAAAATTATCTAAAAAGTAATATTCTTAAAAAGGTAAAATCATATTTATTTTTTAAGAAAATGACACATAGACAGGAAAAATCCACGTGGCAGGTGAGTACACCCATATTTTTTGCCATATCAGCGTCTACGGAAGTAATAACTCTTAAAAGGCCAAGTTAAGTGGATAATTAAGACCGAATGTATTTCTAAAATAATACTGATAATATGAGCCAACTTTATAGATAGTTTAAGATATTTTACCTATATATTTATGATATAGCATAATGTTTTCTAAATTTTTTTGGATTTGTACCTGCGTGATATATATGTTCTTCTTTTCACTGCTCAAATTGTGTCTTCATTGCCTGAAATCTGGCCCCATTGACAACACCATAAGATTCCAGAAATGAATACCCCAAATTCCAAGTATCACTGCTCTGAAGAAATCAGACGACCTGGTTCCACTCGAATTTCAATGCCTATTTATTCAATTTACAGGATGCCCCACATTTGATTTTTCAAGGACTAGAAAATGTTGGAAGTTTGTTTTTATTCTCCCCCTTCACTTTTAATTATTCACTTTTAACTTTACATTTTCTTTAAGAAAAAATAAATAAAATATGTATTTGTAATTTTATTCATAATAATGATAGCTTTTTTAAAAATCTTAAAAAATAATTTGAGAAATAAGTAGTTAATAATAAGGGTAAAACATAAAAAAAAAAGATTATCTTTCGCTTAATTTAGTATAATGGACACATAATCATAAAAATATTTTTTTTAATATATTGAATAAGTACAAGCGAATACACCTGAGGTGGGGACGATTTGGGTATTACTCCCTCGGGTCCACTTGTTGATACACTTTCTGAAAATAATAGAGCAAGAAGAATAATTAGTTATGTAAAAAAAAAAAAAATTGGGAGATTTTAGATTATATAACAAATAAATAGATAATTTCCAAAATATTTGTTGATAGTAGAGATAAAGTTGGCTGGATAGTATAATAATGAGGGTAAATTTACCGGATAATATAATAGAGATTAAATACAAACAATATATGACAAGAGGGGTTGCTCTGATGGTAAGCAACCCCCACTTGCAATCGAGAGGTTGTGAGTTCGAGTCTCCCCAAGAGCAAGATGAGAAGTTCTTGGAGGAAGGATGCCGGGTTTCTATTTGGAAACAGCCTCTCTACCCAAGCGTAGAGGTAAGTTCTGCATACATAATACTCTCCCAGACCTCACTAAATAAAATTATACTAGTTGTTATTGTAATTATAAACAATATCCAAAGAAAGGGGTATATATGACCCTTTTTCCCTAAAAAGAATAATGTTACATGAACTAAAACAGAAGGAATACGACGTGTAGAAAGGGCAGTAATGAAGCTGACGATAATTCAACAATGTAGGACTAGTTTCCTTTTCAGTACTATTAAATAGAGCCTCGTTTAGTACTCTTTGAAAGAGCACCTTCTTTCCTGTGATTTCTTGTCCTAGTTTGATTAATCTTCGAAGTTAAATTGGATTAAAACAACTCAATATTAAAACTAAATTTTGTGTATTCAAAAGCAATACTTTATATGTTCTAATTTATGTAAATTTATTTGATTGAGTACAGAATTTAAGAAAAAATAGAATTTTCTGAATTTGTAATTTTAAACAAGTCAAAAAGGGTTCAAAATATTTGTGGGATTATAAAAATTTCTCTTTAAGGGCAGAATAATAAATCTAAACTAAATTATTTCCAAATTTAAAAAGAGATTGAAGGAATCAAAAAAGAAATAGATTCACATAAATTGGAACGGAGAGACTAATATGCCGAACGTGAAAGTTCATAAAATTTGTATCTCGAGAAACAGAAGTCACTTTTTGCCTTTCAGGGTGTTTGGCTAAGCTTATAAGCTGGTCAAACTAGCTTATAAACGCTTTTCGGCTTATTTACGCATTTGGCTAGTTAACAGTGTTTATAAGCCAGGTGCTTATATGTCAAAAATAAGCCAAAAACCATAAGATGGTCTCCCACAGCTTATGAATTTTTAGCTTATGAGTACTTTAAGTTTTTAACCAAGATTTTTACCATTTTATTCTTAAAATATTCCTTTTTAGAACAAAGCTCCTACATCGATACTCACTGCCTCAAGTATTTTTTCAACCTAACCCCCCTACCCCCGGGCCTCTTCAAGTTTTTCTCATTGACTATTTAATATAGCAAATTCTCAATTTCTTTGTATATTTGTATCTATGTGATGTTTTATTAATCTTTGAACTGTATGTAATACACGGGGACATACCAAAATTTTGGTGTATTATTTTCTAGGTGTTGTGTTAATGAAGATAGTGTATGTTTCTTTTCAAATATTTTGTCCTATTTAGGTTTATTTTTTATTGAGAAATTTTTGTCAATTTATTTATTATAACTTATGATTATGTGTTTATCATAAAATAATTTACATTTATCATAAATATTATTTTATCTAAGCTCGGTTGAATGTAAAATAAAATGACAAATATAATTTTTTGTATTTAAATCGAACTGGAATCTAAAATTTTGAAGAAATTACGCTCTTATAGGTGTAAAATGTTCTAAGGTTATTTAAGTTATTTTAATAAAAAAAGAGCTCAGCTTATTATCAATTTCAGCACTTGTATCCAAACATGTAACTGCTTATCAATTGCATGCATTAGCTTTGTGTACTAATAATACATTGTTTGGCAGATATTTTGAACCCATGCATTAGTTATGCAAATATTAGTTATACATCATTTTGGTATCATCCTATGCGGAACTAATTCATAGAAAACTATGGTATTAGTAATGCAATGGGTTTTAATGCAGGCATTAGCTTAGTTAAAGACAAAATTGTCCTTCAAAATTTATGCTTAATTAAAATATGCTAGTTAGTATATTAATGCAAGTTAAAAATAATCTAAATAGTGAGAAATAAAATTATATTCCTAGTAAATAAATAAATTCTTAGCATATTTTTTTATAAATAAATATTTAATTTTATTTTGCAATAATAGACAAATAAAATATTTTTTTAAAACCCCTAAATGAATTAGCATGCTATTTACAAATTATATGAGATTACCAATTTGTGTTGATCAATAGATTTACCTGTAATTACCTATGATGATCATTGATCACTATAGATGACGATGATCTTCCAAGAGGTGTTGAGATTGTATCCAGCACTGCTGCTTTATCGGAGCATGTCAAAGAGCTGCAAGTTGGGAGACATGACAATTCCAGCAGGAGTACAAGTATTTGTGCCTACACATCTGGTTCATCGCGATCGCCAAGTGTGGAGAGATACTGCATTGCTATTCAATCCAGAGAGGTTCTCAGAAGGGGTTTCAAAAGCAGCAGGAAAAGAGCATCAGTTATATATTCCTTTTGGTTGGGGTGCTCGGATGTGCATCGGATTGAATTTTGGCATTTTAGAAGCCAAGCTCGCTTTATCTCGAATTCTGCAGCTCTTTTGGTTTGAACTTTCTCCTTCCTACACTCATGCTCCTCACTGTACTCTCATTCTTAAACCTCAGTTTGGTGCTCACATAATCTTGCACAAACTTTGACCCTTCGATCACGCGGGGTTGTTATTGTCATTTCGAATAAGGTTGATCAGAAATCTAGCTTTTGCTATTTATGCATTTCAGAGCACTATCAGTTGGATGTCATGAATGCTTGTTGTTGGAATAAACGCTTTTTTTTTTGTAGTAAACAAGTATTTGAAATAGATTGTACTCATCAAGAGTGAACCATTATTTATGGAAAAGAGATAGTATTCCTAATAGATAGAAACAGGAAGAGCTAATATTCTAAAATCCCCCTAAACCATCATATTTTTGTCAGTTTTCAACTTAAACTATTCAGTGTCTTCGAAACTCCCATGAACTATGTTGCCCTAGACACTAAAACCTATAGTTGCATTCTTTCAGGTGTGTCTAGTAATCACTCATAATTTTCTAAAAAACGCACTATGTGGCACTATATATAGCTAGTTAACTTAGTCTAGAACCCCCATAAACAATAACTTCTTTGTCAATTACCTATTTGATGTTTTACACTTTAATATCACATAAGAGGTTGCGGAATAATAATTGGAGAAAGTATAGAACACAAGTATTTTAAGTAGAAAATATCTGATTCAAATGGTGAAAAAATCACGACCTACTATTCAGTATGATTTTCCCAACTCTTCACTATCACTGAGTCAAAAATATCGTTTACAAAACTCTTGTAAACCTAATTACTTCTAACTCCTTGTGGCAACCAACCTCAAGTTGGTTCCACAATTTCAAGTTAACTCTAATTTAAATGCTACAAGTCAAAGTACCTAGTACAAATGCTTTTAGATAAAGCTGAAAGGTTCAACTCAAAAGCCCTATTACAATTGAACTAGAATAAAAGATAGACACTTGAAACTTGTTCTTCTATCTAGTTTATATAACTTTAGGTTCATACACTTCTATATATATAAATTTAGTAGAATAAACAATTTAGCCTAAAGCCACACTTATTTTAGACCACACTTGAAAAGAATTATAAAAAATGTCTGTGGGAACGCTTCTGTAAGGATGACCTTTAGTAATAGCTTTTGGCCACAGTTCTTAAGCAACGCTTGTAAAATTTTACCTTTAACTGTAAAGAACACGCTTTGTAAGCGATGGCACATCATAATATATTTGTTAAAGCTAGTTAATGATTAAAGCTAGCTAAGTTGGTGTGAATGAGAAATGGAGGGAAGAAGACAATAGAAGGAAAATGAAGTTTCAAAGCAAAGTTCCTTTGAAAAGGAGCTTTGTACCACATTGGTGGTAGAAAGGGAAAGTTATGTGCTTATATTAGAAAGCACTTCTTCTAGCTCTTAAAGGGTTAAGAAGAGGGACTCCCCTCGCGCCGTCGTCGTCGCTCGGCTCGGCTCGGCTTCGGCTTTGGATTTGGATTTGGTCAAATGATTTGATTGATAATCTTTTTGGACCAAATTTATTTAAAATTCAATCTTCATTTTCTGAAATTATTTTTAATTCCCGCGGGAAAAAAAAATATTAATTTGTTAACTGTAAACTTCCCAACGTTCTTATTTTTCAGGAAAAGGCATGGCCTTTCCCGAACAGGCACCAAGCCTTTCCGAACAGTCACAATTCGAGGCTATATAAACTGAGGCAATGCCTCATTTTCGAATACTGGAAGCATTAAAAATTCTGCATTCTTTTCTGCAAACTGAAACATATCGAGTCATAGTGTGATTTCGTTCCCGAATTTGAGTTCGTCGAAGTCGTAGGCGTTTGAGGTACCGCCACTCCTACGACAGGTATATCCGTTATATCCTGGGAGGAAATAATCCACAACCTCGGGTACAGTGAGGGGGTTAAATTCCTTAAGGACACACAGTGAATTCTGTGGTCTCGGATTTCTTCATTTCTGTGATTTTTTTTTTTGTCTCTTCTTCTTACTGGTTTCCAGTTTCTCGTTGCTTTGAACACGGACAATCGATAACAAGCTTAAGGAATTTAATTTTATTTCCGTGTTCATCTGTTGTTAACGAACTTGTATGTTGTTTGGAGACTAAATCTTCGGATTTTCTACTCCGGTTGAGATTAAAGTTTTCAGAACTTTCTACTCATTTGGGTACTTGATTTGAAGATATAAAAACTTCATCAAGTATACTACATACAGTATATTACATTCTATTTGAAGTTTGTTTTAATTCTGTTTGTGTAAATTTGATTCGGTTTGAAGAAATAAAAACTTCACCGATTATTAAAGTGTTCTGTTATTTCCTACGACAGAAATGGGAGACCAAACTCCAAATTTGAATGCTACTGCTACTGTTACTGCCACACCAGCCCCCGTGGTTGGTTCTACGAGCAATGCTGCGTCCTCCAGTCGTACTGCACCAGCACCGGCTCCGGCAGAGAAGCCCGGAAAATTTACCGGGATTGATTTCAAACGATGGCAACAAAAGATGTTCTTCTATCTAACTACTTTAAGCCTTCAAAAGTTTATTAAGGAGGATATTCCGGTTCCGCCGGAATCAACACCTGAAAATGAACGATTTGTTGTAATTGAGGCGTGGAAGCACTCAGATTTTTTGTGCAAGAATTACATTCTTAGCGGACTGGAGGATGATCTTTACAACGTCTATAGTAATGTGGGAACATCAAAAGAACTATGGGATGCGTTGGAAAAGAAATATAAAACAGAAGATGCTGGCTTAAAGAAGTTTATCGCTGCCAAGTTTTTGGACTACAAAATGATAGATGGCAAGTCTGTTGTCACTCAAGTTCAAGAGTTGCAGGTTATCATCCATGATCTCCTCGCTGAAGGTATAAATTTAATTAATTCCTTTGTCAAAAGTATTCAGTGCCCCGTCACTTACATGTTGTTTGTTGTAGGTTTGGTGATTAGTGGGGCGTTTCAAGTTGCGCCAGTGATAGAGAAGTTGCCTCCTTCATGGAAGGACTTCAAAAATTACTTGAAACATAAGCGAAAGGAGATGACATTGGAAGATCTCATCGTCCGGTTGAGAATCGAGGAAGATAACAAGGCAGCGGAGAAAAAGGCAAATGGGAGATCAACCATAGGGGGAGCACATATAGTTGAAACTGCCTCAACTAATATGAAAAAGAGGAAAAAGGCATCGGGACCAAGGAACTATCCCAACAAGAAGAAATTCAAGGGAAACTGCCATAATTGTGGAAAAATCGGACACAAAGCTGCAGACTGTCGTGCTCCGAAAAAGGAAAAGAAGAAGGGTCAGGCTAATATGGTTGAAACAAACGAGGAGGTTGATGACTTGTGCGCTATGTTGTCCGAGTGCAACCTAGTGGGAAGTCCGAAAGAGTGGTGGATTGACTCTGGCGCCACTCGCCACATTTGTGCTGTTAGAGAAGCCTTTGCTTCATATGCTCCCGCCGGGCCCGACGAAACAATATATATGGGAAATTCTGCAACGGCCAAGATTGAAGGTTATGGAAAGATACTGCTGAAGATGACCTCTGGCAAGGTGGTGACTCTCAACAACGTCTGTCATGTTCCTGAAATTAGGAAAAATCTTGTATCTACCGGACTTCTAGTGAAGAACGGTTTTAAATGTGTTTATGTTTCTGACAAGGTTGTAATAAGTAAGAACGAAATGTACATAGGAAAAGGCTACCTCACAGAGGGCCTTTTCAAACTGAATGTAATGGTTGTTGCTAATAATAATAAAGTTTCTGCTTCGTCTTACTTGCTTGAGTCAAATGATTTATGGCATTCACGTTTAGGACATGTCAATTATAGAACCTTGCGAAAAATGATTAGTTTGGAAGTATTGCCTAAGTTTGAATGCAATCAATCAAAATGTCAAATCTGTGTTGAATCTAAGTATGCTAAACATCCTTATAAGTCAGTTGAAAGGAATTCAAGTCCTTTAGACTTAATCCATACAGATATTTGTGACATGAAGTCAATTCCATCTCGCGGTGGAAAGAAGTATTTCATAACTTTTATTGACGATAGTACGCGGTATTGTTACGTTTATTTACTTAATAGTAAAGATGAAGCAATTGAAGCGTTCAGGCAATACAAAACTGAAGTTGAGACTCAACTTAACAAAAAGATTAAAATGATAAGGAGTGATAGGGGCGGTGAATATGAATTTCCTTTTGAACAAATATGTTTGGAATATGGCATTATTCATCAAACAACTGCTCCTTACTCGCCACAATCAAACGGAATTGCGGAAAGAAAAAATAGAACACTGAAAGAAATGATGAATGCCCTGTTAATAAGTTCTGGTTTACCCCAGAACTTGTGGGGGGAAGCCATTCTAACAGCTAGCCGAATACTCAATCGAGTGCCCCATAGCAAAACAAAATCTATTCCATACGAAAAGTGGAAAGGAAGGAAGCCCAATTTGGAATACTTCAAAGTGTGGGGGTGTTTGGCCAAGGTGCAAGTTCCTAAACCCAAAAGGGTAAAAATAGGACCTAAAACCGTTGATTGTGTTTTCATAGGATATGCCACAAATAGTAAGGCATATAGATTTCTGGTTCACAAATCAGAAAATCCCGACATTCAGGTGAATACGGTAATTGAATCAGATAATGCTGACTTCTTTGAAACCATATATCCGTATAAAAAGGAATGTGCGTCGTCTAGCAAAGAATCTAAACGACCTCGGGAAGAAATAAAGGAAAACATTCCTGATGAGGAAAATCCAAGACGTAGCAAACGTCAAAGGACGACTACTTCCTTTGGACCAGAATTTTTAACATTTTTGTTGGAAAATGAGCCTCGAACGTTCAACGAAGCTACGTCTTCATCGGAAGCTCAATTTTGGAAAGAGGCAATCAATAGTGAGATAGAATCCATATTGAACAACCATACTTGGGAATTGGTTGATCTTCCTCCAGGGAATAAACCTTTAGGTTCCAAATGGATTTTCAAGCGGAAAATGAAAGCTGATGGCACTATTGAAAAATATAAGGCAAGACTAGTTGTTAAAGGGTTTAGACAACGAGAAGGTCTTGATTACTTTGATACATACTCGCCGGTAACGAGGATTACATCTATTCGGGTGTTAGTAGCATTAGCCGCCGTGTACGGTCTTGAAATCCATCAAATGGATGTGAAAACAGCCTTCTTAAATGGAGAGTTGGAGGAAGAAATTTACATGGAACAACCCGAAGGGTTTGTAGTTCCAGGGAAAGAGAAGAAGGTATGTAGACTTGTTAAGTCTCTTTATGGACTAAAACAAGCACCAAAACAGTGGCATGCAAAATTTGACCATACGATGCTGTCAAATGGATTCAAGATAAATGAATGTGATAAATGTGTCTACATTAAGAACACTCCGAACCACGTCGTCATTGTTTGTTTATACGTGGATGATATGTTAATAATGAGTAACAACATTGCTAACATAAATGCTACTAAGCGCATGCTTGCTAGTAAGTTTGATATGAAAGACTTAGGAGTTGCCGATTTAATTCTGGGAATTAAAATCCATAAGACTCCTCAAGGTCTAGCATTGTCTCAATCTCATTATATTGAAAAAGTACTTGAAAAGTTCAAGTATTTGGACTTTAAAGTTGCAAAGACGCCAATTGATATGAACCTTGCTCTTGCAAAGAATAAAGGTGAAAGTCATTCTCAATTGGATTATGCCAGAGTGTTGGGAAGTTTGATGTATATTATGAACTGTACGCGACCTGATATTGCGTGTGCTATAAGTAAACTAAGTCGCTACACGAGTAATCCCGACCAAAATCATTGGCTGGCAATGAAACGAGTTTTGGGATATTTGAAACATACTCAAAACTTTGTTTTGCATTATAACAGGTATCCTGCAGTTATTGAAGGATACAGTGATGCAAATTGGATCACCGGTTCAACTGAAACTAAATCCACAAGTGGATACGTTTTTACTATAGGTGGAGGAGCAGTGTCTTGGAAGTCATCCAAACAGACATGTATCGCCCGCTCTACAATGGAATCTGAGTTCATAGCTCTAGACAAAGCCGGTGAAGAAGCTGAATGGCTCCGGAATTTCTTAGAAGATATTCCATTTTGGCCCAAACCGTTGGCTCCTATATGCATACATTGCGATAGCCAAGCGGCAATAGGAAGAGCCGGGAGCGTTATGTACAACGGAAAGTCTCGTCACATACGACGAAGACATAATACCGTTAGACAACTACTCTCTAGTGGAATTATCACAATTGACTATGTTAAGTCAAGAGATAATGTGTCGGATCCACTAACTAAAGGCCTAACTAGAGAAGTGGTTGAAAGATCATCGAGGGGAATGGGACTATGGCCGAGGACAAGTCATCGTGGCGGTAACTCTACCTAGAATACATGAGATCCCAAGATCTAGGTTCAAAGAGATCAAACAAAGTCATTGATGACGGTTCAACATTGTCACAATAACTTTTTGGTCCATTCTCGTGATGAGACAATGTTCAGTACCAGGATAAAGCATTAAGGCTTTTTAATGGTTTCTAAGTTTGATACGGGGTATATCAAATAGTGTATCTACGGGATGACACATTTAGGAATCACCTATGTAAGTGTGAAGTGTAAGCCGCTTCAAGGAGAACTCTGTAAGGCCAGCTCTCTACGCACTTATGAACCAGGAAGTGTTCATGGCTGAAACGAACAAAACAATGAGAACCAAAAACGGTTAAAGGGTTAATTGTGTGACATGTGGTTGTCTAGGTATACACCAAAGCTCGACGGTTCAAAGATATCAAATCTACCGATTGATCGAGTATATCCGACATATGCTCACTACGAAAAGTTCAAAGAGAAATCTACTTATCCAGATGCAATTAATCCTTGCTTACGAATCACACAGTTTTTTTTCATGCATGTTTTTCATCATATAGCCATTCCCCATTCATGTGGGGGATTGTTAAAGCTAGTTAATGATTAAAGCTAGCTAAGTTGGTGTGAATGAGAAATGGAGGGAAGAAGACAATAGAAGGAAAATGAAGTTTCAAAGCAAAGTTCCTTTGAAAAGGAGCTTTGTACCACATTGGTGGTAGAAAGGGAAAGTTATGTGCTTATATTAGAAAGCACTTCTTCTAGCTCTTAAAGGGTTAAGAAGAGGGACTCCCCTCGCGCCGTCGTCGTCGCTCGGCTCGGCTTCGGCTTTGGCTTTGGCTTTGGATTTGGATTTGGATTTGGATTTGGTCAAATGATCTGATTGATTGATAATCTTTTTGGACCAAATTTATTTAAAATTCAATCTTCATTTTCTGAAATTATTTTTAATTCCCGCGGGAAAAAAAAATATTAATTTGTTAACTGTAAACTTCCCAACGTTCTTATTTTTCAGGAAAAGGCATGGCCTTTCCTGAACAGGCACCAAGCCTTTCCGAACAGTCACAATTCGAGGCTATATAAACTGAGGCAATGCCTCATTTTCGAATACTGGAAGCATTAAAAATTCTGCATTCTTTTCTGCAAACTGAAACATATCGAGTCATAGTGTGATTTCGTTCCCGAATTTGAGTTCGTCGAAGTCGTAGGCGTTTGAGGTACCGCCACTCCTACGACAGGTATATCCGTTATATCCTGGGAGGAAATAATCCACAACCTCGGGTACAGTGAGGGGGTTAAATTCCTTAAGGACACACAGTGAATTCTGTGGTCTCGGATTTCTTCATTTCTGTGATTTTTTTTTTTTGTCTCTTCTTCTTACTGGTTTCCAGTTTCTCGTTGCTTTGAACACGGACAATCGATAACAATATTTGGCAACACTTATTAAAATATTAGGCAACACTTTGACATGTGTTTTTTATATTGCCTCTATTTCATATAAATGAGCTACTTTCCTTTTTAGTTTGTTTCAAAATAAATGATATATTTTAAATTTAGAAATAATTCAACTTTAAAATCTTCATTTTACTCTTTTTGTCCTTAATGAGAAACTTTTATAGCCATATAAATGGCATGACCTCACAAACCTTTTACCCATTAAGCTTTTAAGATTATAACTTTAAAAAAAATTTTTTTTTTCTTAAAATTCGTGCCGAGTCAAACTAGCTCAAATAACATGAAATCGGAGGAAGAGTAATATTTTCTAAAACAACACAATTTAAGCGTGCCTTAAACTTTTTCCTAGAAGTTCCCGCTAGATTTTCCCCCAAAAATATTTCCACCAAAAATTTTAAAAACAATTTACCTCGCTAAAATCTAGGAGCGAATTTTTGGGGGGAAAGATAATAGGAGGCAAATATCCCAGCTTCTCTTCTTCTTTCCTCTTGTTATTCAGAAAATAATGTCGTTCTAATTCCATCGGCGAGAAATCGATTCAATCAGAAAGTCAATCTAGGTTGTCTATTCTTTAGATGCTCTCTGGTCGTATGCGTATTGTTCTATTATGTCATTCTCTGTTGTTATGTCTTCGTTGGCTTGTGTTCTAAGACCATATATTTCATCAGCAAGTTAACAAGTCGACTCCATCTGCAAGCTTTGAGATGGATTTCATCAGCATGCTAGTTTGGAGATTTCGATGTGGTTTAGGGTTGATCTCGTCTCCCAAAAACTAGTGGGTAAGATTTCTTTAAAAATTATCTTTTTGTTTAATAGGTTGCAATTTGGATTCTCTGGAATTCCTTTTCGTCTTAAGGGAATGCGCTTTTTATTCTAGTTATATTTTTCATTTGTTTGTCAATTTGACATTTGTGTGTAATGTTTATTACAAGAACTGAAAGTTCTATATCGTATATACTATGGAGTTTTAATGGAACATACCTTACCCCTACCCTTGGGTAGAGAGTATGTTTTCAAATAGACTCCCGGCATCCTTCCCTCCACGAACTTTCCACTTTGCTCTTAGGGAGATTCGAACTCACAACCACTCGATTGGAAGTGAGAGTTGCTTACCATTAGAGCAACCCCTCTTATCTCAACTTCCCACCTAGAAATTTGATGGTTTCAGCCTCGATAAAGGATTTCTTGAAAATTCTTGATTGATCATAAGCGAATTTTTGTTCAACAAGCTATTTGGTGTAATAAATGGTAGAAGATTGGAAATACATAGCCATTTGAACTTAATAATATGGAACAAAACTTAGATAATTAAGCTACCCCCAGATTGTCTTTGCAATTGTGGAACGAACCTAAATAGTTGAGGACATCTTACTCCTATGGAAAAAACTTAGATGTATATATCTATTTCTTGTGTGGAACTTGAAATTTTTGTAGGATAGTAGTTGATAGCAGTGTTAAAAATAGCGTGAAGCAAAGAAAAACAACGACCCCATTTCACGAAAAGCGAGAAGCGAGAAGTGAAGCGTCCGCTTTTTTGAAGTGAACCAGAATTTAAAAAAAATTAAAATAAATACCGCATAGACAACACATGCAATGTAAGCGTTAGCGCGGTTTTTTGATTGCAGCTAACGCGCATCAAAAGAAAAGGAATTAGTCTGACAGCAAGAGAGGAATTCCTCTAAGCAATATCTCAGGGCTTACAAGGCCGGAAAGAGATGGAGAGAACTCTAAGTCACTCAAAACATCTATTCGTTTTTGGGGCCTCCTACCAGACAGTTCAAGGAGTGACATAAGGTAATATAATTATTAATTTACAATCTAATTACTACTAAACCACTTTTACATAGTTAAATATCAACTAAAAGTCTATTCAATCACTAAAATTACTTAAAGATATCACTAATGCATTTCTACTTAGTGTAGTTATTACTTTATAAACTAATCAATGAGTAATATTTCTTAAGAGTACTGCTAATACACTTTTACTTAGTAGAATTAATATGCTTTTACTTAGTTTAATTATCAATATGTAAATTAATTACAGCTAATAAACTACTATTTAGTGTAATTGTTAATTTATTGACTAATCAATCATTAATATTACTTAAGAATACCATTAATACGCAATTACTTTTTGTAATTATCAATCTATAAGTTGATCAATAGCTAACATCTCTTAGTGATATTACTCATACGTTTCTATTTAGTGTTATTCTCAACGCATAAGCTAATCAATCATTAATTATTCTTAATAATACTATTAATACGCTTTTACTTAGTGTAATTATTAATACATAGGCTAATCAATCATTAATATTACTTAAGAATATGTGAATACATAATTATTTTTTATAATTATCAATTTATAAGCTAATTAATCGTTAATATTTCTTACTGACATTGTTAATACACTTCTGATTAGTGTGATTCTAAATATATAAGCTAATTATTGGTGTAGTTCTTAAGACTACTACTAATATACTTTTACTTAATCAGTGTAATTACTAATAGATAGGCGGATCAATCATTAATATTACTTAAGCATACCACTATTATGCATCTACTTTATGTGATTATCAATTTAACTCTAGGCTAATCAATCACTAACATTTCATACTGATATTACTAATACACTTCTACTTAGTATAATTCTCAAATGCGTAAGTTAATCAATCAGTAATAGTTCTTAAGACTATACTAATACACTACTACTTAATCAGTATAATTATCAAAGTATAGGCTAATGAATCACTACATTACTTAAGGATACCACAAATATTACTTAACGATACCACTATAAACCTCTACTTACTTTAATTATCAAACTAAAAATAAATAATCACAAATATTTCTCACAAATAGCATTAATACACTTCCATTTAGTGTATAATTATCAATGTATAGGCTAATCAATTACTAATATTACTTATATAAGGATGCCACAAATTCACTAATACTTAGTGCTATTATCAATGTATATAGGCTAATCAATCACCAATATTACTTACAGAGATATATTATTAATATACTTATACTTCCTGTAATTATCAATATACAAGCTAAATATAATGAATACACGTTTTCTTAGTATATTATCAATGTGTATGATATTCATTAGTTAATATTACTTAAGGACACCATTAATATACATCTACTCACAGTAATTATTAATTTATAAGATAAACCATCACTGATATTTCGTATGAAAACGACTAACATATTCTTTTTAGAGTGTAATTGTTATTGCATAAATTAATCAATGTAGTTAAGTACACTAAAAATTCACTTTTATTTTGCGTAATTATAAATTTCTACTAAGCTCGTTATCACTAATATATTTTTAAGTAGTGTAATTACTTCCACATAGTGTAAATTTGAACAAAAAGGCTAATCAACCGCTAAGATAATTAAGTCAATATGTCGCGATCTAGATTTTCCACCCTCTGGGGTCGTGATGGGGCCTACTAATGTGAGCTAGGCAAGCTGAATATTTAAAAAATTACCTTTTTACTCATTTTATACTCTTTAACAATTAAAAGCAACAACGTGAAAACAACGAAAAATTTATAATAAGCAGAAGGAAAAGCAATCGGATATCTGAACATGTATCCAAAACAACTATTTGAGCATCAAATACCCAGAACTGGTGTCACATTTTCACAAACGATCAATGAATACTACATACAAAGTCCGGAAAATAAACGATACACTATTTCTGAATTAAGGAAATAAAACATGAATAGAGGGATAGAGGGAGACGCCAGGGTCTGCGGACGCCTGTAGGTCGACCTTGGATCTTCACATGGACGGAAGGTAGCCAACCAATATGCGGTCCAAAAGTTGCTTCGGGATCTACACATAGTGTAGAGTGTAGTATCAGCACAACCAATTTCATGTGTTGGTAAGTGTCTAGCCTAATCCCTGCGAAATAGTGATGATGCTAGGACCAGACTAACAAATAATTCTGTGCAATTCAACTATATACAGCGGAAAGAAGAACAATGATAAATAGTTAAGCATGGGAGGGGTGACATGTTGCGGCATAGCAGACAACAGGAGAATGAAAGAAACCACATATCTTAAATATCAACAAGGAACCAGAAATCAATAAGTGCACGGCATCACCCTTCGTGCTTTTACTCTCGTCCTCACCAAGCAATCAAGTAATGGAAATGTGCACAGCATCACCCTTCATGCTTTTACTATCATCTTCACCATATAATCAATATAATCGACACGGACTGGTACATCGTGCGGCATGGAATCACCCTTTGTGCTTTACACTTTTCCTCACAAATCATACACGGCATCACATTTTATGCTTTAACACTCTCTTTCCAAAATAATATAAGTCATCACCCTTCGTGCTTTAACTCTCTTCCTCACTCCAAACAACAATTACAAATAATAAGGCAAGGAAATGGATGAAGTTACAATAAGAATCTGTCGCGACCCAAATTTCCCAACCTTCGGGGATCGTGATGGAACCTACTGATGGGAGCTAGGCAAGCCAAAAATTAATTACAACTCCTTAACCACATAATCCTTTTTAATATTTATCAACAATAAGATAAAAGCAATTGATTTAACTAAACATGCGAAAGACTTAATATTAATGAAAACGAATAACAATACGGAAGTTCAACATAACCTCTACCCAAAATCTGGTGTCACATAATTCACGAACTACTAAAATTCACTAATTACAACGTTTGAAAGAAAGTGTAAGATGTTTTTCTCGAAATACATGGGATACAAAATGAAAATAAAGATAGAGGAGACCTCGATACCTCCAGACTCCTGCAAGGATTCCTTAGTGTCTCGCTGGACTGAAGGCTTGCTCTCAGGCTACTGCTAGTGCTCAAAAGTTGCTCCAGTATCTGCACATAAGTACATAGTGTAGCATCAGCACAACCGACCCCATATGCTGGTAAGTGTCTAGTCTAGCTAAATAGAAGTCCCTCCACCAAGTCTTGGCGGATCTAGATAGGCGAAATACAGCAAAATCAACTCTATTAGACTCAACAATACCCATGTTCCGAAGAACCTCGTGGTAGCTGTCCAAATAATCCTGAAGGTCCTAGGTGGATGCAACATTAAAGGTAGTAGTGAAGAGCTTGATGAACCTATCGAACCTCCACAAAGCATCTGCGGATATAGCCACTCCACCGCCAGTCTGAACCACCACTCCCGGCTTAACTGCCATAGCTGGCTGAACCACTGGAATCTGACCTGGGGAGTCACCTGCTCCGGAGCACCAGATTACATAGGTCTCGCAACTTACGGACAAACTTAGTAGAGTCTGAGGGATCGGTATGGAGACATCTACTTATCCCCCAGAGGCTACATAGTTAGGAAATATTCACATTTGTTCTTTCTTGTCGTACGGTTCTATTCTCAAATACTGATTGTCTTTCTACTCTGTTCTTTCGCAGATTGCGAGAACACACGCTTCCTCATCTTTCTCACCTTCATGCTTTAACTCTTTTCCTCACCCCAAACAACAATCATAAATAATACGGCAAGGAAATGAATAAAATTACCATAAGAATCCCTGCAAGGGAACAATATCTCAATAACAAGTCCTAGCAAGGGACAACATGGAAAAGATAACAACATCCTGGCAGGGGAAGTAACATAGTGATTCTTTTCTCTTTTTTACCTTCACTTCACTATTCATTTTACAATTTGAGCCAACTCTCAGAAAAGTTTCAATTTACCTCTTACTCTTTGACATTTCATTATACTACTTGAGTCACACTCTTCAATATTCAAATACCACAATTTCTTCCACAAGCCTTTCTCAACAATAGAATCATCGCCAAAGCATGAACGATACAACGAAGGCATAATAATCAAAATATAAGACTCACGGGCATGCTTGACACCAACATATAGATACTCGTTACCATACCTATACGTCGTACCCAACAATTACCGCATAGCAAATAGGCCCCGACTCATAATCCCTCAAGATACGGTTAGACTAAACACTTACCCCGATGCCACGAACACGATTCACATCTAAACTATTGCTTTACCCCTTGATTCCACCTCCAATTTGCTCGTATGTACCCACAAGTTATTTAATTATATCAATAACTGATAAATTGATCAATTCCAATGCATGAAAATAATTTTTTTCAAGTTTTACCCAAAAAATTCAAAAATCGCCCCTAGACCCACATGGTAAAAACCCGAGGTTCGACCCAAAATCCGATTACCCATTCACTCACGAACTCAAATATATAATTTATTTTGAAATCAGACCTCAAATCGAGGTCTAAATCTCCAAAATTTAAACGAAAAATGCCTAAAATTGCTACTCAACTTTCACAAGTGATTTATTCATGCCATCAATTAAAAATTATTATTTTCATGCAACTTGTTAGAAAATACGCTTAATGCTAGAGGGGGGGGGGTGAATAGCGGTATAATAAAAAATAGCGTAAACTTGCGGAATTTAAAATTGCAGGAATGAAATAAGTGCGATAAGTAAATAAGAACGAACGCACCGTTATATCCTGGTTCACCACAACCCGTGGCTAGTCCAGTCCCCGAGAGACTCTCTCGAGATTTCCACTAGCACTGTTAAGCTTACGGGTGCTCAACAAACCTTTACAAACTGAGAACACAAATCTCAACAACCTTTGCTCGGAGATACAACACTCCAAGACTTCAACCAAAGGAATAACAAGTTCCTTCTTACAGTACAAAGGACTAACACTTCCCTTCAAGTGTATAAAAACACTTTGCACTCAAACAAGATTCTCCTTAAGAGTAGATATGAGTAAAATAAATACGCTTAAGAACGCAACAACTTTTGTCAACAATTTGGCTCTCAAAAACTTATTTAATGAATATAAAATGATGAACAATAGAGTATGCAAGCTTTAGCAATGATATGATCAGTTGTTGTACTTAGAAGACTGATTTGAAGCTGTATTTATAGTTGCAAAAACATGTATAACCGTTGCCTAATTGCCAATTAAGAATTGCTGATTTTACTCTGTGACAATCGATTGTCAAATTGATACAATCGATTGTTTGCCAATCGTTCCAAAAATCAATCCCAGATTTTACGCATAACAATCGATTGTCCAAGACTTACAATCGATTACTGGCAACGTTCAAAAAATTATTTTCAGATTTTACTTAAAACAATCGATTGTCAGAAATCTACAATCGATTACTTGACGGTGTTTGAAAATATTTTGGCAACGGTCAGTTACACAATCGATTATGCTATGAGAACAATTGATTATATATAAGTCTTGAAAATCAATTTAGACACTGCCTCTTAACAATCGATTGTCATAAGTTCACAATCGATTATTTTACCACTTTGAAAAAGTCTGATAGACACTGCCTCAACACAATCGATTGTCATAAGTTCACAATCGATTATTTTGTGGCTTTGAAAAACTTTGATGGACACTGCCTCAACACAATCGATTGTCATTAGGTTCACAATCGATTGTCATGCAGATTTGAAAAATCTGATGCACACTGCCTTAACACAATCGATTGTCATAAGTTCACAATCGATTGTCAAGCAGCTGACTTAACATAATCGATTATCTTAGTCCAGATTTTAGAGGCATGTTTAAAATCATTTTGACTAAAATAAATATGCATGATTTAAAATCATTTTGCTTTAAATTAAATATGCATGATTTGATAAAAATATTTTTACGAGAGAAGCCAAGTCTTGAGTTAAGTTATCGGATCAAGATCACAAATAAAGAACGACTCATGTATACTTTATTTCCTTGCTTAATCTCGATCTTTATCTTGTGCTTGAATCTCGTTGTATATAGATTTCGCGCTTGTGCTTGGACCTCGTCATATGTCAATTGCGCCTCGTTTGTCATTTATCAAAACCTACAAATATGAACACACGTTTAGTTTAGTGCCTTGAGAACGTGTTTCCAACAATTTTCCCTTTTTGATAATGGCAAACCTTAAGCGGGATATGCATATTAGAGATTCATAATGACGATCCAAGACAAGTAAAGATATGCAATTTGTTCCCCCTCAACATATGAATTCCCCCTCAATTTATGCCAATAAATGTTAAGTGCATAGCCCTTATTCTTCCCCCTTTTGCCATTAGCAAAAAAAAAATAGAATAATTAAAAACTTATTTATTGAATAACCAATATTGCAATTATATAAAGGGACAAGAGAACACATAATGTCAATATAATCGATTATTGATACTTGATAATCGATTAATCTTCACCAATGCATTATAATTCCCCCTTCTTTTAGGGCGACACCTGCAAAAAATACGTTAGACGTCTCCGACGCTCAAGTTAGTAATCATGTGAAAGGGAAAAATGCAATGCATGACTTAGATCAACGTGGAGTCAAGAATCCCGAGTTCACTACGAATTCGGAAGAAGGACTCTTTCTATAAAGGTTTTGTAAGGATGTCGGCCAATTGATCTTTGGTTTCAACAAATTCAATTTTGACATCACCCTTGAGAACGTGATCTCTTATAAAATGATGTCTAATTTCTATGTGTTTTGTTCTTGAATGAAGAACGGGGTTCTTCGTCAAACATATGGCACTAGTATTATCACATCTAAGCGGGATATGATCAAGACTTAGGCCATAGTCCAAGAGTTGTTGTTTCATCCTAAGGATTTGAGCGCAACAACTCCCGCGGCTACATATTCAGCCTTGGTTGTGGACAATGCAACACTTACTTGTTTCTTGCTAAACCAAGAAACGAGAGAGCTACCGAGCAAATGGCAAGTGCCACTAGTTCTCTTGCGGTCCAATTTGCATCCAGCAAAATCGGAATCGGAATAGCCAACAAGTTAGCATGAAGAACCTTTGGGGTACCATAGACCCATATTTACAGTACCAACAAGATACTTCAATATCCGTTTCACCGCAGTAAGGTGAGACTCTTTCGGACACGATTGATAACGAGCGCATAAGCACACGCTAAACATGATGTCCGGTCTACTAGCAGAAAGATAAAGGAGAGATCCAATCATACTTGATACTTTTTGGTGTCGACTTCCTTACCTTTCTCATCTTTGTCTAGATGGTCGGATGTGCTCATGGGGGTTGCCATTGCTTTTGCGTTGGTCATTTCAAGTCGTTTCAGCAATTCTTTGCAATATTTAGCTTGATAAATGAAAGTTCCTTCTTTCATTTGCTTTACTTGCAGCCCCAAGAAGAATGTTAGTTCACCCATCATAGACATCTCGAATTCGCTTGTCATTAAACCAGAAAATTCCTTGCACAAAGCATTGTTAGTAGCACCAAAAATGATATCATCCACATAGATTTGAACTAATAAGATGTCATTGTTTTTATGCTTAACAAAAAGAATGGTGTCAACTTTTCCCCTAATGAAATCATTTTCCAAAAGAAATCTACTCAATCTTTCATACCAAGCTCGGGGAGCTTGTTTACGACCATAAAGAGCCTTTTTAAGTTTGAAAACATGATTTGGAGATTTAAAATCTTCAAAACCCGGGGGTTGTTCAACATAAACTTCTTCTTGAATAACACCATTTAGAAAGGCACTTTTTACATCCATTTGATACAAATTGAAATTCATAGAAGATGCAAAGGCAAGTAATAAACGAATAGCTTCTAACCTTGCTACGGGAGCATATGTTTCTTCATAGTCAATACCCTCTTCTTGATTGTAGCCTTTTGCTACAAGCCTAGCTTTGTTTCTAGTGATTACACCATTTTCATCTAGTTTATTTCGAAAAACCCATTTCGTACCAATTATGGTATGATTTTCGGGTCTTGGCACCAAATCCCAAACGTCATTCCGTTTGAATTGGTTAAGCTCCTCTTGCATTGCCAAGGTCCAAAATTCATCCCCAATTGCTTCGGAGATGGTTGTGGGTTTAATTTGAGAAACAAAAGCAGTATGTTCTAAGGTGTTCTTAAGAGAGTTTCGGGTACTTACCTTTTCTCCGACGTCGCCAATTACCTGTTCGAGAGGGTGATCTTTGATTGTCCTCCACTCGTTAGGCATTTTCGTTTCTTTCTCCAATTGTGGCGCTTCCTCCGTTAATTGTTCCAAGATTTCATCTTGAATTTCCTTAGGCGTTTCCTCTTGTACTTTGTCTTGAGGACTTAGTGAGTTTAAAATACCTGCAAGATCAAAACCAGAATCCTTTCTCGCCAAGCGAGCATTATTTTCTGAAAACATAATATGAGGGGATTCCTCCACAGTTTCGGTTCTTTTATTGAATACTCTATATGCTTTGCTACGTGAAGAATAACCAATAAAAATACCTTCATCGGATTTGGCATCAAATTTTCCCAATTGATCTTTTCCATTGTTATGAATAAAACATTTGCAACCGAATACTCTAAAATGGGAGATATTTGGTTTTCTTCCCTTATTGAGTTCATAGGGGGTTTTCATGAGTATTGGCCTTATGACTACTCTATTTAAAACGTAGCATGCGCTATTCACGGCATCCGCCCAAAAATGTTTGGGAATCTTAGCCTCATCGAGCATGGTTCTAGCCATCTCTTCGAGACACCTATTTTTCCTTTCCACCACCCCATTTTGTTGTGGTGTTCGTGGAGCGGAGAAGGTGTGCTCAATACCGAGTTCTTCACAAAAGTCCGCAAAGAGATTGTGATCAAACTCTCCCCCATGATCACTTCTTATCGAAGTGGCGGTTGTGTTCCTTTCGTTTTGAACACGTTTAAGAAAATATTTAAAAATATGAAAAGCTTTACTTTTATGAGCAAGAAATAAAGTCCATGTAAATCTGGAATAATCATCAACAATAACAAAAGCATAACGATTTCTACCAAGACTTTCAGTACGAGATGGTCCAAAAAGGTCCATATGAAGTAGTTGCAAAGGTCTAGTAGTTGAAACAATATTTTTTTATTTAAAAGATGCTTTTGTTTGCTTCCCTTTTTGACAAGAATCAGAAATAGAGTCTTTTTCAAAATTCAAATTTGGAAGACCAATAACTAAATTTGTGAAACCAATTTGTTCAAAAGATGCATGTTGATGTGAGCTACTCGGGATTTCCCTTGTCACATAATTAAGTTATGCTCAAGAGATTATGTTTTAAACCTTTAACTAGCAAAATATGCTTAATGGAAGAATGTTCATCCTTACCGACCGATCCGATGCCGATAATTTTTCCTTTGTTGTTATCACCAAAAATAACTCTTCCTCCTTCCTTGTGTTCTAGTTGAAGGAACTTGGATTCGTCTCCAGTCATGTGCTTGGAGCATCCACTATCAAGGTACCAAAGTACACTTGATCCCTTCAAACACACCTACAAGACAAATTAATGAGTCTTTGGTACCCAAGCTGTTTTGGGTCCTTGAGAGTTAGTTGTAACATACTGTTGTGTGTGACATGCATTTAAGTGTCTATGTCTAGTGAAACAAGCAGGAGCAATATGTCCAATTCGATTGCAATAATGACAAACAACACTAGGATTATGCATTCGTCTAGGTTGATAGTAATTGGACGGACGAAATTCATTTACTCTATTCTTGACAATATGACTATTGCGCAATTCATGAAAATCGTTTCTCCTACTATTTGTTCTAGGATATGCAGCATTTCTAGAATAGTTATTTCTAGGTTGAAAGCCATTTCTAGGTGTTCTAAACGATTCAAGAATCCTTCTAGAGTTTGCATTATTTCTAGAATGATTATTTCTAGGTTGCGATTGTTGAAAGCCATTTCTAGGTTTGTTATATCTAGGATGAGCGTTTGTTTTATTAATCCTAGGTTGAGCCTTAGGTTGTTGGGGGTTGGCTTCAACCTTTTCTTTAGGCGCATTTTTAAAACCTATGCCATGCTTGGTCGACTTCAAATTAACAAGAACTTCATTCAAATTTTTATGAGAAGAATTAAACTTATCTAGGGTGCCCTTAAGTCTTTTAACCTCATTTTTTAGATGCATGCAAGAGGTACAGCTTTTACTAGAACTCTCTGGTTTGTCGGCGCTTCTCTTGCCGAAAAATTTGTTTTCCTCTTTCAACTTTTCAATTTCCAAAATCAGTTTTTCCAAATCCTTTTCTTTCAAAGAGAGTTGTCTTTCAAAATCTTTTTCTTTTAAAGAGGCATTTTTTTTATACTCTTAACAGTTTTGGAAGCTTTAATAAATTCACTATACAACTCATCAAAAGCATTTTGCATTTCCTCAAGAGAAAAGAAATTTTTGGAAGAAATTTGACATACCTCTTCTTGATTGTCTTCTTGTGCCATAAGACAAAGATTTGCGGCTTCGTCTTCTTCTTCCTCACTCGACTCGTCTCCGGAGTCGCCTCCCCAAGATATGTATGCTTGTTGTTTCTTGAAGGGTTTCTTCTCCTTTTTGATATTTGGGCAATATGATTTAATGTGCCCGATTTCTCCGCATTCATAGCACTTTATTTGATCTCCTTGCTTTTTGCCCTTTCGTTCATACTCTTGTCGCATGAACTTTTGAAATCTCTTAATAACGAGTCCAAACTCGTTGTCTCCGTCCTCATCATTTTGAGGTTGGCTTGTGCTTGCCTTGAGGGCGATTCTTTGTTTCCTTTGATCATCAACAAGAGGGTTAAGTATGGTAGATTCATAAGTTTTAAGATTACCTCTTAATCCGTCGATGGTGACATTTGAAACGCCGATAGACTCTTGAATCGCGTCGGCCTTGGATCGCCATTCCGGATTGAGACTTCGGAGAATTTTTCGGACAAGTTCTTTATCCGTGAAGGTCTTCTTAAGAGCATGTAAATCATTAACGATTTTTGAAAATCGTTCGAACATCTCATCGACCTTTTCGCCTTCCTTCATATGAAGCGATTCATATGCATGGGTTATGAAATCAATTTTAGCTTCTCTTACCTGGTCCGTACCTTCGTACGTAATTTCCAGCTTGTCTCACATTTGCTTCGCCGTTGTGCAACATGATATTTTCCTGTAATCATCAGCATTTACAGCACAATATAATAAATTAATAGCTTTAGCGTTGTTTTGCACCTTTCGGATATCATCCGCATCGTATTCATCTTCGGACTTTGGAACATCTTTATTTTCAACCTTTTTGGTTGGAATTTGTTCTCCCTTCATTATAACCTTCCAAAGATGAAAATTATTTGATTGAACAAATATTCTCATCCTCTCCTTCCAGTACGTATAGTTTGTACCGTCGAATAGTGGTGGTCGGGTGGAGCATTGTCCTTCACCTATTCCTGCAAAAGAATCACGAGTAGAAGCCATGAATTGTTTCTCTCAAACGGTTAAGTCTTCAGAGAGTAGGGCTCTGATACCAATTGTTAGAAAATACGCTTAACGCTAGAGGGGGGGGGGGGGTGAATAGCGTTATAATAAAAAATAGCGTAAACTTGCGAAATTTAAAAATTGCAAGAATGAAATAAGTGCGATAAGTAAATAAGAACGAACGCTCCGATATATCCTGGTTCACCACAACCCGTGGCTAGTCCAGTCCCCGAGATACTCTCTCGAGATTTCCACTAACACTGTTAAGCTTACGGGTGCTCAACAAACCTTTACAAATTGAGAACACAAGTCTCAACAACCTTTGCTCGGAGATACAACACTCCAAGACTTCAACCAAAGGAATCACAAGTTCCTTCTTACAGTACAAGGGACTAACACTTCCCTTCAAGTGTATAAAAACATTTTTCACTCAAACAAGATTTTCCTTAAGAGTAGATATGAGTAAAATAAATACGCTCAAGAACGCAACAACTTTTGTCAACAATTTGGCTCTCATAAACTTATTTAATGAATATAAAATGATGAACAATAGAGTATGCAAGCTTTAGCAATGATATGATCAGTTGTTGTACTTAGAAGACTGATTTGAAGCTGTATTTATAGTTGCAAGAACATGTATAACCGTTGCCTAATTGCCAATTAAGAATTGCTGATTTTACTCTGTGACAATCGATTGTCAAATTGATACAATCGATTGTTTGCCAATCATTCCAAAAATCAATCCCAGATTTTACGCATAACAATCGATTGTCCAAGACTTACAATCGATTACTGGCAACGTTCAAAAAATCATTTCCAGATTTTACTTAAAACAATCGATTGTCAGAAATCTACAATCGATTACTTGACGGTGTTTGAAAATATTTTGGCAACGGTCAGTTACACAATCGATTATGCTATGAGAACAATCGATTATATATGTCTTGAAAAATCAATTTAGACACTGCCTCTTAACAATCGATTGTCATAAGTTCACAATCGATTATTTTACCACTTTGAAAAAGTCTGATAGACACTGCCTCAACACAATCGATTGTCATAAGTTCACAATCGATTATTTTGTGGCTTTGAAAAACTTTGATGGACACTGCCTCAACACAATAGATTGTCATTAGGTTCATAATCGATTGTCATGCAGATTTGAAAAATCTGATGCACACTGCCTTAACACAATCGATTGTCATAAGTTCACAATCGATTGTCAAGCAGCTGACTTAACATAATCGATTATCATAAGTACATAATCGATTATCTTAGTCCAGATTTTAGAGGCATGTTTAAAATCATTTTGACTAAAATAAATATGCATGATTTAAAATCATTTTGCTTTAAATTAAATATGCATGATTTGATAAAAATGTTTTTACTAGAGAAGCCAAGTCTTGAGTTAAGTTATCGGATCAAGATCACAAATAAAGAACGACTCATGTATACTTTATTTCCTTGCTTAATCTCGATCTTTATCTTGTGCTTGAATCTCGTTGTATATCGATTTCGCGCTTGTGCTTGGACCTCGTCATATGTCAATTGCGCCTCGTTTGTCATTTATCAAAACCTACAAATATGAACACACGTTTAGTTTAGTGCCTTGAGAACGTGTTTCCAGCACAACTGACGTTAAAGAAATGGCTCATCCATGCCATTATTGACTAACAACTCAATATTTATTTGGCACGTCCATGCCACTACCGTTAGTCAATAATGGCATGAATGAGCCATTTTTTTAACGGGAGTAGCATGAAATGAGTATTTTTTAACGGATGGCATGGATAGACCATTTCTGAAATTGAGTGGCATTTTTAGGCCTTTTTTCAAAATTTTAAAACCCTAAGTTCTATCCAAAATAATCAATTTCTCCCATAAAAATTATTGATTTTATGTTGGAATCATATTAAAAGGTGTTAAGGATTAATAAAATTATTTTAAATGATTTATAATTGATTTGGAGAAAAAGATGCCTTTAAAAATCCCCCTAGAATGCTTACAACAACAACAACAACAACCCAGTATAATCCCACTTAGTGGGGTCTGGGGAGGGTAGTGTGTACGCAGACTTTACCCCTACTCTTGGGTAGAGAGGCTGTTTCCAAATAGACCCCCGGCATCCTTCCCTCCAAGAACTTCCCACCTTGCTCTTGGGAAGACTCGAACTCACAACCTCTCGGTTGGAAGTGCGGGTTGTTTATCACCAGAGCAACCCTTCTTGTCTCAACTTCCCAACTAGAATGCATATGTTTTGAAAAAAATTATAAAAATGGGTTAAAAAGTCGTCTAAGTGTAGTTTCGTATTTGCAATCAAATTTTTCCTTTTTTTACTCAGGCTGTCATGTCCACTCTTCGCATGTGCGAAGAACCTGCCGCATTGGCGAAAAGGGAACTTTCACAATTCCCACCAATATTTTGCATTTGCGAAAGGGCCCGCCCAGGCTTGGTTCGCATTTGTGAGACATAGATCGCAATTACCAAGCCTAGAACTTCGCAATTGCAAAGCCTGGTCTCACAATTGCGAGACCAGAGGCCTTGGAAAAAATATCAGATACCGGCACTTGATCGTAAGTCCAATTTTCACCCGTGGCCTATCCAAAACTCACCCGAGAGCTCGGGGCTCCAAGCTTAACATGTACACCAACCTAAAAATATTTTACGGACTCGCTCGTACATTCAAATCACATAAAATAACATCAACAACTATGAGTTTAATATCAGAATCATGAAATTTCCGAAGAACTTCAAAATTTTCAATTTTCTCAAATACAATCCCATTCACGCAGTTTCAAGTCTGTTTCTTACCAAATTTCACAAACTTATCTCAAATCACATATAAAACCTGTACCGAGTCCCAGAACCCAATTACAGGCCCGATACCATCAACTTTTAATCACATTTTATTTCCAAAACTGATTAATAATTTTAGAAAATAGTTTTCTTTAAAAATTTATTTCTTGGGCTTGGGACCTCGGAATTCGATTACGGACGTATGTCCAAGTCCCATATTTTTTTACGGATCCTTTAGGACCGTCAAATTATGGGTCCAGGTCCGTTTATCAAAAATATTGACCAAAGTAAAATTAATTTATTTTAAAGTTAAAATTTACTATTTTTCACAGATTTTCACATTTATGCTTTCTGGCTACGCAATCGGACTGCATACGTAAATCGAGATGAGACAGAAAGAAATTTTAAAGGCCTTGAAATGCAGAATTTACTTTTAAAATAAGTGATGACCCAAAAGGTCATCACATAATACTTGCCGACGGATTTGCCTCCATTGCTATTGTGTAATAAAAAATACAAATTAATTATGTAAATATTTGTATAGTTAAATTACCGACGGAGTCCATCAATACTGTAAGAATAAAATTTAAAACATTATGTAAATGCAATAGCAATTGAGTATGTCGATAACTTTATTTTCTTTTTCATTTATTTTTTTGAAAGAACGGAGAGCCACCATCGGAACATAAAAAATAATTCAAAAATAAAAATAGAAAATGTTTCGAGGAAGTCCTTGGGTAAATACTTAGAGTGCATAGGTACAACCAATTAAATTTTAAACCGGTCAAAATATCATTATTTGTTGAGAGTTATCTGTCGGTTATGTTTTAAGAAAATTAAAAATTAAAAAGTTCAAAAATACCGAGGGCCTCCGTCAAAAAACCCCTTAGGATAGTGACTGGAAAAAGTCTGTCGGAGCTATTATATCAGTAAACAGCTATTTTTTAGTAGTGGCATGTATTTAATGTAGATAATGTTGATCTAACTATACTCTGAATGGTAAATGCCACCAACATATATTGCTGATTATGAAAAGTATCAGAAAGCCACGAATTACGAAATCATTTATTCAACCAGGGATTGTTTGGTTCATACTTCGATAATAAAAGAACTAATTAATTTATTCGTACTTTACGTGATTGTTAAAAGAAAATCAAAATATAAATAATAATAATTGTTAGAATTTTTGTTATAAAAAAATTAATCTTTACTAATCAATGAAGCAACAATAATTGTTAACTTCAAAGTCATCCCTAATATTTATCAAAATAGTAACTCCTGTACTTGTGCTTTTTGTTTTATACGAAAAGTTATTAAATTTATGAAATAACAAAGTAAGTATCATGTTTAAAGAAAAAAAGTAAGTCTCATCAAGTCTATTCTATATCTCAACATCATTCAATGAATAATTAAGGAAATAGCAAGATCAACTTTATCTTTTACATATTCTCCAATATAACAATATCAATATTGTTCCATTTTTAAAAAAAAAAATATCGTTTTTTTTATCCAAAGTCACTTAGGTAATAATTGATTAGGCTTCGTACTAGTGTATAAATATATGAAAAGAAGAATTCCCCTCAAATACAAAAGCAATAAGTCAAATTGTACCTGACGCAATAAAAAAGCTTTCATATTTGAATTTGTTTACCCACACGTGTAATAGAATTCAATAAAGCATGAGTCAAGTAGTCAGTCTTGGTCAATTGTGAATATGTAAAGAAACATATTATGATTCAAATTAATTCTCCCCAGATATTTATTAGAATATATTGTGTGTATCTTTTTATTATTGGTAGAATATTCTTTCATTATTCTACAGTCCTATAGTTGGTCAACAAGTTCTACTAGCGGCCGCACCATTTCTACGCAGTCCAAATGACATAACCTGTGCGGCCGGGCAACATTTCCACGCGGTCCGCATGACTCAACCTATGCGGATGCATGTCATTTCTATGTGGTTCGCATCCCCAAGTTCAGAAGCACATATCTGAAGACAATTTGCCCTACGCGGCTGCATGTCATTTCTATACGGTCCGCGCCAGACCCTCAGAGTTATTTTTGTCCGGTTTTTCCAGTGTAGTATAAATAGAGCATTTTACTTTTTAGGTCAAGTTTGGTAATCTGTTTTAGCATATGAGCACGAGACACTTCGTATTAGCCTACTTTAGGAAATTTTCTCTTGTAATTAGTGTAGATTCAAGTAGATTAATCTTTTAGTTAATGATTATGTTAATTTCTTCTAGTATTTCTTCTATTTCTACTTCTTCCATGTCTAGCTAAACCCATTAGCTAGGGTTATGGCTCAACTCTTGTGTGAGTAATTAATGGGTGTTTTTGCTTAATGCTTGGATGATGTTGGGTGTTTGATATTTGGGTTGATTGTATGTTTTCACTTAGATTGTGTGGTTGCAAACAATAAGTCTAGCTTAGTGGGTTTTGGCACTTCTTGAGAAAGAGAGTCTATGACTTCACAATTAACCTAAAAAGGATTTGGGATGGACCCACGAGAATGGTAGTCCCAAATAACGGGTTAAACCTCGAGAGAGTAATTACCCCACTTGAATCTTAAAGTTGCTTGGGCAAATTAGCCTACCCAATTGGTCTCGTGATAGTCAATTTGGGCAACATCACTCTCTCTACCGAGAGGTGTGAGAGTGAGTTCTAAAGTGCAACAGTTATCCATATTCCCCTTAACTATTATCCTTGTGTTAGAATTTTATACCCGTTAATTAACCACCTGGTGAGTTCTCACGACCCTAGTGGTTTTCTCTTATTGCATAAAACTAGCATTTTTACTTAGCATAATTTAGTTTACAATTGTAGTTGATAAATTTAGTTATTAAACAAAAGAAAAACCAAAAATGATAGAAGATCAAATAGAAGCTAAAACGCACTTCTAGGCTTAGCAAATACTCAAGTCCAATATTAAGCTCTCTATGGAAAAATCGACCCCGATACCACTATTGGGTTTTAAGTAGTCGTGCCTACTCTATATTAGGATTGAGGCCACATCGATCAGTGCCACCGGGGTCTGAACCTCAATTCGGTTAGTGTCAATAAGCTCTTGCACAACGGTCTTCAATTTCCAGTAATTCTCAGTATCATGTCCGGGATCCCCCAAACAATATTCAAAACTCGTTGACAGGTCCAGATTTGTAGGAAGGGGATTTGGCACTTTGAGCTTAATTGCGGTCAACAAGGCCCAGCTACCTCAATTTGTGGAAAAGACTGGTATATGACTCCCCCAGCCGAGTGAATGTTATCTACTTCTGCCCTCTCTCATTCTTGAAATATTGATTCCCACGGAAACCGGACCCTAGAGGATTTCTGTAGGCCCTCGGGGGTGGATATCTGTTTTGTGGAGGTGGGTATGTGTATTGGGGAGCCGGTGCATGCCATTGCGCATGAGCCTAAGGCTGGGTATAAGCTTGAGCATGATGAACGGAGAAATGTGGCTCTGGGGGTGAGTAGTAGGGTTGTAGAGGGCCATATGGATGTATGAGTAATTTGGGTGGTGGGGTCTGGGTTGGTAGTAGGGTGAATGGCCTCTAGATCTGGACCTAGCTCCGACTTCGACTGTTGCAACTTTTTCTTTCTTTTTCTTTCTCAGCACCCCCCAGTGCTGGTTTGGATGGCCTAGGTGGTTGCTTTAATCGATGAATAGCTCATAATTTTCTCAGATTTCAATCCTTCCTCGACCATATCTCCCATCTTCACCACTTCGTTAAAGGATTTGCCAATTGCCGTCACGAGGTGACCAAAGTAAGTTGGCTCCAAAGCCTGCAAAAAGTAATTCACCATTTCACTTTCCCTCATTGAAGGATTGACCCTCGCAGCCTACTCTCTCCAACGGAACCCATATTCCCTGAAACTTTCCCCTGGCTTTTTCTCAAGTTTTATCAACGACTGCGATCTGGGATGATCTCAAAATTATATTGGAAATGGCCAGAGAATGCCTGTGCTAGATCATCCCAAGTATACCACCTGTTAGGATCTTCGCGCGTATACTATTTTGGTGCATACCCATTCAAACTCTGCCCGAAGTATGCCATCAACAGTTTATCTTTCCCACCGGCCCCTCTCATCTTAGTACAGAAACCTCACAAGTGTGCCACTGGATCGTCGTGACCATCATACAGATCAAACTTTGGCATTTTGAACCCCGCAGGTAGTTGAACATCAAGGAAAAGACAAAGATCTTTATAGGCCACAATGACCTGATTTCCCAATCCATGCATATTCCTGAAGGACAGCTCCAGGCTTTTCATTTTTCGAAGCACTTCTTCCAGTTCTAGGTTCTTAGATGGATTTTCAGTATTTATCGGGAGCTCAAAGTGAGGGTCGTAGGAGTATGGCTCGGAAACCTTAAAGGTAGGCTCGGGAGAATAGTACTGGCTGTCGTGGGCTTGAAACAGTGGCTTACTAGAAGATCTTTGCAGTGTGGCAGGTGGAGGCGCCACAAATACAGGGGTGATTTGTGGAGAAGGGTTTTGTTTGGGTGGTGGAGCTTGAGGAGGGTATGAGGTGCTGCCATAACTTTATTGGTAGAACGGGAAAGCTGGAGATAAATTCAAAGTATGAGGCTCCTAAGACTGAGCCAAAGGTGGGATGTAGGTTGAATTGGCGGGATAAATTGGCGCCGGCTGACCCCTAGACCAATCCTGATGCATTCAGCCATTTGTTGCCTCAACTTATGCATTTCTTCCCTCGTCGCATTAACATCCACAACCTATACCTCTTTCGTCGGGTCCACAATACTAATATCTGATTCTTGGCCTGTCATTTTCAGCTTGTCTTTTGATCGGGTGTTGTAGGAATGGTTTTCCAGAATGCCAAACAACTAACCATCTGCCTGAATGCAACATCAACGACAGCTTGGTTAATGGTCAGGCCATTAGCCGATTTGATAACCGCACGTTGGGGAATGAATGCACCTAAACAATTTAACGGATTCTGTATGCATTTGCTCAACTGCTTGCGTCATCCTGGCTTTTATTTCTAATGGCAACTTTCTTTCTTTCTTTTATCTTTTTCTTCTTCTATTCATTTCTTCTCTTTTTTCCTCTCTTTTTTATTTGGTTATGGTCGAATTCTATGTTGATTTCCTACATATCATGACACCGCATGAATCAGACAGGGCGTAGTTCGTGAAGATAAAAGGTAAAACACAATAAAACCTATTCTGGAACTTTGAATTTTTCTACAGTAAAACCAACTTTGATTACAATGATTCAAAAACTGACAAACTTAAACAAAACTAACAGACTCTGACAAAAATAAGAAATACAGACTCGAAAATCAAACAACCCATGTATTCTAATCAAAATAAATACTCAAGAACCAACTGACAAATTCTTTCCCCTACATGCCAATTTTAATCCAATGGCTATTTTTGCAAATGTGGCCCCTTTCTCAATTTCACATGTATTTTGAGGCCGGGTAGCATTATTTTATGACACTTGACAAACTTATTCGTTGTTTACGAAAATAGACTTTTGACAACTGAAAAATGCTCTAAGGTTGTCTTAGCAAGAACGTTTTAAGACACTACCAAAGCTGGATCGACTTATTTTAACCAAAATTCAACAGGTACTCACTTGACCACTAAATCTTTTTCTTATTTTTCAAATTAAAATAAAAAACCTGGTTTCACGATCACGGCCTTTTATCACCTCTAGAATGAGAATTTTAAGGCTGCGTTGGATAACCGGCCAGAACCTTGAAAACTGACCAAAAGGTGATTGTTCTTGCAAAAAGAGACTTCTGGTGCCCTTTTAGGGACATTCGGCTATTTCTCACAAGAATGGCTTCACCTGACTTATTCATGCCAAAATTTAAAACTTAGACATTTTTGGCTATATTTGCAAAGGGGAGGTTGGACCCGATGAGGGTTGCCTACGTATCTCACAACCAATGAGAATCAAACCTGCGTAGTTCGGGCAAATAAAATAAATTATTTTTGAAAACAATACTCTTTTCTTTTTATTTTTCATGGCACGACAAACTATTTTTCCTTTCCTATTTTTTTGAAAACAAGACTAAATAACGACTCTCTTTTGCTTTTTCATTTTCAACAACCAATAAACAACCTATTTTTTCCAAACTAAAATAAAGACTCTTTTTTTTTGAACAAACAACTTTTCAAAAATAAAATAATATTTTTCTATTTTGCCTTTGCTTTTTTAGTAAAACAAACTATTAAAAATAAAACATTTTCCTTTTTCTATTTTCTTCAAATTTCGACAGAGTTTCGACAGTATTTGGGCATTGGTTCTTCTAAAACTAAGGAATTAACTCCCTACACTACTATTTCTCTCTTTTTCTCTTTTTCTCAATTTCATAATATTCCGATATTCAAAAGTCGGCCAGCGTGCTAGTCCGAGACAAATAATTGCACGGAAAACAAATAGGATGCCTTAGGATGGTCTTTTTATTTCAGGTTGCTAGTCCTAGATGGACTCAACCCCTGTGTTGAGTCTCCTAAGTCAAATGCAACATGATATAAATAAGCGTTCCAACTAGGGATCCGGCATGAAGCCACGTTATTCTAGGTTCAAAACCTGGGTATGTATTCTAGACCGTATACCCAAGCGGACAACTCGAGTCGAGGAGGGAGCAACTTACCGGAAACCAAAAAGACATCCGGCTTCACAACTTGTCTGGTATCTTTCTTATTTTAGGGTATGACACTAATAGAATAGGGAGTCTCAACCAGTAAGCACATCCCTGGAGATGAGAAGAGAAGGGTGTCGGCATAGTTTATATAGTTCAAATAATATCAAAGCGGTAACATTTAGCACATTCAACACAACATGTAGGAAAATTGATATAACCAAATACAACAATTTATCTAAGCTTGAATTCTGAACCCTGAAAAAAACATTCTTGGTTCTGTCCCCAGCAGAGTCGCCAGAGCTATCACACCTCCTTTTTCACTACACCCGCAAGAGCGTAAAAGAGTTTTTCCAATAAAGGATAATCGAAATGGGATTTAATTGTTAAAGTTCAGAATCACCACTTGGGCGATTAATGGTGTCCCAAGTCACCGGTTGAATCCCGAACCAAGGAAAATATGACTCTATTGACAGTCCAGGTTTCGTGGTTCTAGCACACTCACTCAACTATCGTATTTGGATTTATCTGATTTTAAAATATATTTTAGCTTATGTGCATTTTTAATTCTGAATCGCTTTTATTATTATTATTATTATTATTATTATTATTATTATTATTATTATTATTATTATTATTATTATTATTATTATTATTATTATGAGATTGCAACGTCGTGAAAATGCGTCTCGAACCACGTCACATCATGCACCCGTGGTTGTTGACACATTTCGACTCCGTTGAGATTTTGAATCTGTCGCATAAATGTGCACCCGAGTTTAAGAAGGTAATTTTATTAAAAACGCGCTTAAAGTGACTAACGCATTATTATCTTTGGGGAAGGCCCTGAACTTCGCTAAACGGCCCATCCCAAATTCTAAGACTAGTTAAGCATTTGAACGAGGGCCCCACAATTTTGTATTTTTATTTGGTGAGCCTCGTCTCAGTTTATTTTGAAAAGACAATCCTAAAAGCAACTATGATTTTTTATTTTTTGTTTTTGTCTATACAAATAAAGAGAAATATCCTAATTAATTAATGTCGTTAAGAGTTGCTTTAATTGGTTTATGAACTACAAAATCCTTTCGGGCCTTGAAAATGGCCCAAGGAAAGACCATAGCACAGACGTGCATAAGAAGAAGATCGGTCTGGCCCATGTTCAGGAAACAGCTAGGTTGTGGGCTCAAAATGAGCCCATTTCCAAAGTGAGGAGAAAAAACGCATAGGTCTAATGCCCTTGACATTACCACAAACAGACTCGGTATGTTCAAAATATGAGTTAGTTATAGTAGTCAATTCTCAAAAACATCACACCATATTAATTTACTCACACACCTATTTGAGACCAACAAACTAATTATCACAGCAAGTAACTCAATCATAGACACAAACATTCAAATGAATGAGAATGACTTCATTGAATCCTTGCACAAAACATAAATTTTCATTACATTCAATAATTAAGCCACAATAACACTAACATTACATATCATTTCCCTCTAATGCAGAGAACATAATAAAATATCCCAATATCACACAAAAGAAAATATGTGTCTTCTTCCGACATTTAGCATCACGCAGAGCTGAGTTATAAATCAACCACTTTTTTCATTAGAACATTTCTTTCCAATTCCAAGGATTCTATTCCTCCATGATCAACGAGCATCATAACATTCTCAAGATCGGCAATTTTCTTTTGAAGTACATTTCTTTCATGGATTAGAGCTTCCTTCTCCTTCTTTAAGTTGCATATGAGATTTGAAATTCTAGGAGGAAGCTCCTCCTCATCTTGCCATTCCCAATAAGAACATTTTTATCCTAAAATAAAAAAGAAAAGAAAAATAAATTAAAGTCAAATCGATATAATTAAAAGAACCCATCAACAAATTTACATATTTCATGCTTAGGGCACTTGAAAAATCTTCTCCTGGCATTTAAAGGAGTCAACACTATGAAATAATTAGTAGCAAGACCACAACGATACCTCCTAATCGACTCATTTAAGCTACTTGAACTTTGCAACATTGTCTTAGAGAAATATCCAAAACAAAGTGATAAAGATGAAAAACAATTAAACCTAAACTAGAACCCCACTAGAAATCGACAAAGTGACCCAATTAGTTGGAGAAATCAGACATCAATGAAGGGTCTAAAATAGGTGTGGGAACAAACTGATATTGTGTGAAGTGCTTGAGAATTGACTACAATAACAGACTCGTATATGACCTTGTACAATCCGAAAAGAGTCTAAATGCCCTTACACATTTTAATTAGGATTGGAATTTTTAAATAGGCAAATGTAATTTCACGTGGATTTACGTGTCTTTCGTTAGTGGATAAGGGAATTTTTTAGCCTATTGTTTTACGGCAAGGGCATTTAAGGGGCAAATTTTAACGGAGGGCTTTGATGTCCCATTTCATATAGTAAAGGGGCATTTCAGGCCCTTTTCTGTTGAAACTAAGAACTTAGAAGACAATTTGAATCTGAAGTTTTTTAGTTTCAAATCTGGACTGGGTGAGTGTTTTAGGGGGGTTTTAATGGCTGAAAGACTTCTGGGAATTTTCGAGGAGTCCAACCTCGTGAATGAAGGCATTGGGGTTGCGTTTTATAGGCAAGAAATGGTGTAAAATCTTCTAGATAGCACCCACACTTTTTTCTCCTTTTAGTTTTAGATTTCATCCACTAGACCTTCAATTTTTAGCTTGTCTCTCAAGTTACTGCCCTAAGTTTGCTGAAATCTACACTAAAGTCCTATTCTAGAAGGTCCTAGGGTGTTCTTCTACTTATACAATACCTATACTACCCTTATTTCAGTTCTAGAATTACCAAGGTTTAACAAACTAACCATTTTGGGTGCCCAAAGTACCCCTGGAGACCCCCTAAAATTACTAACATTTAATAAACTCTATCAGCTGTAATCAAACAACTAATCTAAGCCTAATTGCCAAATGAACTTAATGAATGACACTTACTGATTAAACCCACACCGGACTGAATTTAACTAACCAAAAACTAACGAATCACATACTAACAAAAATAAGGATCAAACAATACCTAAACAGAATTAATTAACAAAAACAAACCAAACATATGCTTAGGAGAGATTAATGATCAAATTGACAAGATGAGGAAATCAAATTTCAGAATACCATACATGAAGAAATCTAAATAGAACTTGGAAAACATGTAAGCTAATTATTATTATGTATTAAAAGAGAAGATAATAAGATAACAGAAAAATGCCTATATTCAATTCAAAAAACAACCAAATCCTAAATTGATTAATCGAGAAGAGATATCAAATAAAAAGAAAATAATGGAAAGAAAAACCAAGTAAACATTACCTGAGGAGCCTAGACAAGACACTGGAAACTCGATTCGAGCCCCGGAATAAAATAAGCATTCGTTCTTTGCCAAAACAAATGAAAATGTTATCTCAGGACTCGAATTCAATAATGGACGTAAGAAATTGGCCAAACTCGAACCCAATTGAATTTTAGGGTTTCACTCGTCCTAAGATATGAAATTCGAGTAGATATAAGGAGATTCGAGGAAACCTTGTTGGAGATTAGGGATGAGGGCGTTGAGGCGGCTCAATGGCGTGAATTTGAGGCCGTTTGGACAAAGTAGTGTTTTGGCCGGAATATTTAGAACGGATATTCGACGAGTTCCAGTAAGATTTAAAAGGAAAGGAAAGTGGATTCAGGTAGAGGAGGAGACGGGGAATCTGGGATGTATTTTTTAGGCTGATTGGAGATGGTGGCGTCTGCCGGTGCGACGGAGCCGGCGGAGTTATAGAGAGGAGATACGAGGAAGACATGGGTGTCTCTTAGGGTTTCTGAAGCTTTCGGACAGTTTTATGTGAAGGCTTGGGTTGATGAGGACCGTAGGATTAGGGTGATGGACGGTCCAGATTGAATGATACTAAAACAGTGTCATTTTGTTAATGGGGGATGGACCGGGTTTACAAAAGGTTTGGGCCTGGGTCGGAGATGTGTTGAGTCCGATTTCGACTCGTTTGGGCTCAAATTTCACTCAAATGCAACAACCCAATTTTCTTTTCTTCTTTTTTCTATTTAGTTACTTTTTGCCTCCTTTAACTTAATTATTTTCTTTGTTTTCATTTTGTATTATTTTTTTATTTTTTCTGATTTTATAGAAATTCTAAAATAAAACTAAAGACCTAATATATTTCCAAGTTAAGCTAATTAATTCCTAAAATTGCTTAAATCCTATTTAAAAATAAACTCATGACAAATTCACAATTAACAATTAAAAATTTAAAAATGGACTATTTTCATTATTTTCTTTGTATTTTATTCTAAAAACAACTTCACCGCTAATTAATACTAAGATTTGAGATTAAAACTTAAATGCAAATGTCGAGTATATTTTTGTATTTTTCATATGCACAGATAAAAATGCAACAATTATAAGAAAATAACACAAAATTCACAAAAGTTGTAATGTATTGACAGAAAATCATTTTGTTTGAATTTTGGGTTAATTCATATATATAGAGAAAAAATAATGTACTCACAACTATGTCTCTATAAAATTCCTATATGATCTTGAGTTGAGTGAAACCTACATTAGTGGTGACTCACATAAGGGGCAAGCATATCGTATTTAGAGTCGGACTTGTGACCTTCTCTTGAGAGAGATGAGCATATTCCCATTAACCTCATTCTAAGTGACAATATCCTAAAGGTAAGGTTTGCTTAGGAAGAGTTGAGGATGTGTGGGTGTGGATTCCACAATGATCAAAGTAATAGAAAGAGTTTCTTTGATGTGTTGAGTCAACTACTTATGCTCTTGTGTCGCACTAAATTCATGGTGTTTAGTCCCAATTGATGCTAGATGAGGTCACTTTAGGACAACTGAATTATCTTGGATTTTCTCGTAAGGGGTGAGTCTTATTTTTTTTGCTTGAGGAAAAGCAAAAGCTTAAGTTTGGGGAGTTGATAACTAGGGATTATGATGCATTTTACACTCATTTTTGCTTAAGTTTTGATTTAAAATGTGTACAAAATAGTCCTAAAGGCTCACAAGTTGTCCTTGCTTGCAGGTTTGATCAACAAGGTGACACTGTATCAAAAACCAGCTCAAAAAGGAGTGACACTTGCACAACTACCAAGACGAGATCAAGCTCAATCAAACTGGGCAGTGCGTCCGCACACCAATCCGTGCGGTCCGCAAAGATAAAGTTCAGAGAGGATGCTTTTCAGGCCACAAAAGGCAATGCTTCCGCAAAGGGTATTGTGCGGTCCGCATTGGGTTCATCGCGGCCGCACTCGATTTCATGGGGTCAAAAGAGCCAATTGTTCAGAGAGGTGGCATTTTGGAGGAACAACCCAATGCGGTCCGTGATCTATTTTGTGTGGACCGCAATAGAAGTCATAGTGGCCGCACTCGACTTTGTAAAGTCCGTAAAGCCCAAGTTCAGAGAGTAGATAAATCAATCCTAGAGCCTTAGTGCGGCCGCACTCGATTTTGTGCGGTCCGCACTAGCCCCGCAGGGGTATTTTTATCCAGAATTTTTAGCCTAGTATAAATAGATTCATTTCCCATTTCTAGATCATGAGATAGTTTTGGACATGGAGCTGTGCTCGTGAACTCATTTTTTTTTACCATTTTGAGTAATTTTAACATTGAATCTTCAAGTTTTATTTAGCAAGTAATTATTATGAGTTTTTCTTCATCTATTTCTTTATTTTCATCTATAATTATGAGTAGCTAGACCCATCAGCTATGGTTATGGCTCAATCCTAGTGTGGGTAATTGATGGGTCTTGTGTTTATTGTTTGATTGGCTATGGGTGTTTGATATTTGGGATAATTTAGGATTTTAATGTTTGATTAGTGGTTGCAAGCATTAGTTTATGCCTAGTAGACTTTGGCTCTTCTTGAGAAAGAGAGCCTAAGTCCATGAAATTAGTCCAACAAGGAATTAAGAGCTACTCAAGAGATTGATAGCCCCAATTAAATGGTTTAACCTAGAGATAGTAATACTTGACTTGAACCTTGATGCTTGCACACATTTGCATAAGCAATTGGTCTTGAAAAAATTAGTTCATACAAGATCACTCGAACTACAAAGAGGTATAGAGTGAGTAGAATCATGCAATGGTCATATCATACTCCCCAAATATGACAATCTAGCTTTAGACTCAAGAATCCATCAATTGACCATCTAGGGAAATTCGCTACCCTAGTTCCTTTTATCTATTTGATCAACTTGCAATAGTTTAACCGTAGCTTTACTTGGTCTAATTTAGCATTATAGTATTATAAAAGTAAAATTAAATTCAAAACCAAAAATGTTTAGAAGTGCCATTAGGAACAAATACACAACTCCACTTTAGATAGAAACTCAACTCAAGCTCCCTGTGGAATCGATCCCGACCTTCTCGGGTAAAAGCTGATCGACCTCTCTTGCTACTAAATAGTAGTATAGGGTTGGCCTCGATCACCTACCTTGCAATTCATTTTATCAGTATTTCTGTCATCTAGTTGATTTTTTTATACGTATATTGGGTGAGGATGAGATAAAAACACGAAGGTGTTGTCGTGCATTTGACTTGATATCTGGGTACATACCTCATGCTATGAAAGTTAATAATTAACTATTGTAGTTTATTGGTTTTATTCTAAGGAAAGAATTGGTTAAGGTATTTGAGGATGCCAAATTGGGATCTCTGTTAACACTCAATTATTGTTTTGCGTAACCATTTTCATGTATTCTCATATATTATATTATAGTATAGTTCTATTGCTGATTCGTAATGCAAGTTTTATCAATAAGTGTCTTTTAACTAAAAAGCCTAGTCACTACTTAGATGGGGTTAGGCAAAATACTTACCAGTACATGGGGTCAGTTGTACAGATACTACACTTCTGTACGATGTTTACAGATTTCGGGAGTAGAGTTGCTGGTGATGTCGGGTGCTGATTCTGATGATGTTCATGCATTCCGAATATAGTTGCCTCTTGTTCTTGGTAGCTTAGATTTTGCTATTTTGTATATGTATATTTCAAACAAAATGTGTATTTATTCGTACATGTCGACGCCCCCTTTTTCTGTGGCGAAATTGGGTTTATGACATTTGGGCGGACAACTTTATTCCCTTTCGAGAATTGGATTTTTGAGTTGGAGAGTCTCCACCCAATGATTATAGTGCATTGGGACACTTTAAGAAGATTTTGAGTTAAAGAAAATAGATATTAGGGTAAAGGCTAGAAATTATCGCGACGAAAAGGTGTTAGGCACCCCTCAGGATCCACAAGTGTGGTTTCCGGCCATGTTACAATTATGACTTTACATAAACACATCAGCAATTAAGGCTCAAATAAGGATTTGCATACAATATTACAATAAGTTGAAAACTGGTAAAGATAATTAGAGAGGGCAGACTTTTATGAAAAGAAAGATTTAAAGAGTTTTACAAGAAGAGATGAAAGCAAATAAAGGAAGATGGGTCCTATGTTTCTGATTAATATGGATCACATCAATGCAGTATCTAGCAATCACTCCTCAGAAGAGGGGTCGCACATAATATTAGCGCACCGGTCATCATATCCATATTCTACCATTCCCATCCCATTAAGGTATTAAAGCACAGAATAGTATCATTGCTTATTGCATGCTATTGCCCGTCCCAGTCCTATCAGTACAGGAGGCATTTATGACTACTAATCCTAAAAGGGGGAGGAGTGTTTTGGGCTTTTCAAAGTTTAAAAGGTTAAAAGTCTAAGGGGATAAACAAAACATAGAATATAGTTATGGAAAAACACATAACAATAAAAGAGCTCAAGCAAACCTCCTCAAGTTCAAAAATGCACATAGTTTAGCATGTCATACAAGTACTGATTAGGTCTGAATTAAAATTAAATGTTAGGCGGGCTAATTTATCACATATTTCCCAGATGAGAAGTCCGAATTAGGCCCCCCTTGGTTCTAATTATCGAAGACTGATATAGCTAATTAATTACCTAATAGTTTGCCTAAGTGAAACCTATAGGCATGATATCTAACAATGCTTACTCGGATAGTTTTAAGAAGGCTTATTGATTGTAGAAAAACAAACATAAGTTCTACAGATATTAAACGACATTACTACTGATTTTAGACTTGTAGATAAACAAATCAGATTCGACTGGTTACTCCTATGGCATGATTTCTAAGTGTTGTTGGTTTTTAAAAAGATTATGAAAGAGCACGGGTCCTATAAATATGGTATGTAGAATGCAATTAATTATTATTTAACCTATAACTGTCTGCCTAATGATAGATGTAAAATGCAGAACCTTAAAGACATGGTTTCTATGTATGCATAAATATAGTCAGGATCTCTATATGAAATGCAGAAGCTCAGAATCTTATAGTTAGGATCTCTATATGAAATGTTGAAGTGTTGAATCCTATAGTCAGGATCTTAATATGAAATACAGGAGTGCAGAATCCTATAGCCATTATCTCTATATGAAATGCAGAAGCGAAAATGCAGGTTGTGATTACAGGAATAAATACCTAAGATCATGATGTCTACCCATATGCATACATAAGTGACCCTCCATCTTTCTTTACTAAAACCTCATAAGTTATTACAAATTATTACAGACCAGAGTGAATCAAGAAAAGTAAAATTACATCAGAAATTTAAGCTACAACCAAGGAGCCTAATTCAGACTCAAGGTCTAACAATATGAGATGAACTAACTTTTGGGATCAGGTTTCGTAGCCTTTCTCTTATTTGGGGGTGTGTCAAAGTTCCAAGGAGTTTCAAGAACTCCAGGCAATGCTTACACTCCAAATAGTGTAGTGTGGAAGGGTCAGCCCTCAAATGTCCAAGTTCAGAGGGAGCTCAAGGTCCCAAGGCATGGCTCATAGGAGGGGGTAGAACTTAGAATCTAAGAGTAGGTGTAAGTGCAATAGATGGGAATTTGGGAATGCAAAGGCAATATGGTAGTCATGCCTAGAAATTAGAATGTTGGCACACCCCTGACCAGCCTGATAGCTAAAAAGAATTAGAGAGTTAGCACCTATGAAGGTCAGGTTCAGCCCTGACAAAATTTGGATGCTGCCAGGCTATACATTAACTCAAGTACACATAAGAGAATGGGGTATGGGAAATTGAAAGAGCCTAGGACCCAATGGATCCAGTTTATCCATGGACAATAACTTTGTATATTGTCATGTCTTAAACCATAGCTCAAACACATAAAGGGATATGGGGAATGGGGATTATTTCAGTAACGCATAGCAAGACATAGGCATATTAGCATAAAGGTTGAATTCTACAAAATAGTAAAGTAGGAATGTGCATCAGAGCTGGTAAGTAAACACATTGGAGTCGCTAGAATCAAAACTAGGACATACCAGTTTCAGAAAAATGGAGATGAAAGGAGAAGTCTTCCAAAAGTCAAAGTGCAAACAGGTAGTCAGAATATGAATTTCGAAAAGAATCATGAGAATATGAAGTGTAAAAATATTGAACTGCAAGTGTGTTAAAGTGCAGAAGGGTCGTGCTCTTTATAGTATAAAAAGCAAGTAGAAGTAGGTAAGAAAATAATTTAGAAATCAATTACACAAGTTCCCTTCGATTAAGGGATTCTAATTTCAAACAGGTAAAAGAGAGTTTAAGTAAAGAGTTTGATCAAAATCCTTTCCAAAGTAGCACAAGAAAGGTAAAGACACAGAAGTTTATTTAAGGAAAGGGTTTGACAGTACATGGTTTGTGCAAATAAGCAAATGTAATCAATCAACAGTCAGTGAAAATCAGAAATTGAGTTTTGGTATGAATGAATCCAACCAGAAAAGGTGAAGAACGGTCTAATTAAAGAAAATTAGTAACAATCAATCGATCCTTATTTAAAACAATTCTGAATCAATCACAAATTGGAAAAAGCCTTTTTTCAGAGAAGAACTCATCATATATAAAGTGTACATACATGTGAATAAAGAAAGGTTATCACGCTAATTAGAAAATCCTAGCATAAAAAAGTTCAGAGTCAAAGACATTCGATTTCACTACAAAGACTCAAAACGAGTCTGAGAAACCTAGAGTTCCAAAATAGGACCCTAGTCTCAAACATAAGATCTAAACTTGCCAACCCCCCCCCCCCCCCCAAATCCTAGGGTTTTCGAGTAAGATGCAGAGATGAGGAAGTAAATGATTAAAACAAACTCAGAGATCTCTTTCATATACTCACGAGAAAATGACAGATGTAATATCAAGTTTGAAACAACAAAGTGAGAAAGCTGATTTGAAGCATAAGAACACGTTTTAAGAAAGCGTGGAACTTAAACAAGTTCAGAAGAGAAACGAGATGATATGGCACTTAAGAGAATAGTAGAAGAAACATCTTTAATCAAAGAACTCAAACAAAGTCCAGAAGAAGGCAAATAAAGAATTAAAAGCTCAGTACAAAATACAGTAGAGGAACACATGGGTAAATGAACACATAAGGTAAACATGTGAAAGCATGACATAGAAACCAGTAGAAGAGAGAATGGAACACAATAGAAGAACATGCATAATAAGGCAAACATAAAGATACAGGAAAAGATCTTGGTAAGTAGAAAAGGAGGACATAGTAGAAGCAAGTACACATAAAAGAAAAAGACAGTCAGAAAATACTTGAACATTTTTCGAAAATCCTAGATCGGAAAAGAAGTGTTTTGAAAGTAATTTTCAAAGGAAAATTTAGGTAAGTCGTTTGAAAACTCAAAAACAGCATAGATACACGACGGATCTTAAAGAATCGGAGAAAACCTCGAATATCTTGGGTTTCAGAAGAATCCAAGAAGCGAGGTAGGCTTTGGAAAGTCACCGATCTGAGTCAGAGAGCCTAGATTCAATCTTTAACGACCATGGAACCTTGAATCGATAGAGGTCTAGGTACGAATATCCAAGGTCAGGCCTTGAATCTTCAGAGAACATGTGCATAAGAGCACCAGGGGGTGGGTATAAGACTCCCAAAACTTCGGTGGCCATAGATTATGGTGGATCTCCGGGCAGACATAGTAAAAGGAAGCTAGGGTTGGAGAACCTTCGAGAGAATTTGAGAGAGTGAAGGGTTTCAGAGGCGACGGTTTGTGAGAAGTGAGGTAGGGTAAATGGGTCGTTTGGAATAAAAAAGGAAAGGGATGAGGGGAGTCGTTGATCTAAAAGATCAACGGCTGTGATTAAAAGGGTCAGGTAAGATCGAGTGGTTTATTGTAAATGGGCTATGGATTGTGTGATTTAAGAAATGAATCGGGGGATTTGGGTTGAAGTTCAGGTTTAATTCGGGCTATAACTGAAATAAAGTCTAACTAGCATTTAAATAGCCACTTTTTCCCTTTTTTATTTAAACAAATAGTAAAATAATTTTTGGAAACAAAATTAGAAGTACTGGAATAATTAATAATGTATAAATATTAATCTAAAATACAGAAAATGACTTTATAATTATAAAATGCTTCTTATTGTAATATAGGATATAATTGCAATTATATGCAATTTAGCTTTAAAAATACCAAACAAATGTGTAAAAATATGTAAAAATAATTTAAGTTATATTTTTGCATAAATATAAGAATAAAATAAACTATTCATAAAAATAATAATTTAGGGAACAATTATTGAATTTTATCGTGTTAAAATAGAGAATAAATTGGTTTTAAAAATCTTTAAAATTTTGGAAAAATTTCAAATACTTGGGTATGCTCATATATGCATATATATATAAAAGTACCTAGCAAAAAATTGGGTATCAACAGTACCAACTTTGTAAATTTCATTAGAAGCTCATTAGTCGCTCTACCAGGTCTTGGGTAAATTTGTAAATGTTCAGTTATATGTTCTTTATTTTCTTATAATCTCAGTTGATTTGTATTATTTGTTAGTTGGATTACCTAGCGGGTTGACTTAGGTACCATCACGGCCAGTGATTTTGGGTCGTGACATCTCAACTTACCAACGTCTAGCCATTAGTCATAGACATACCAAAACTAGTCAAGCACATAAAGAAATTGAAAAATAAATAAATAAGGTTCTTTCTTTCAAAGAATCACATGTTAAAATCTCCTTCCATATTTGATTATCACCATTAGATACAAGACGGAAAGGAAATTTTATGAACGAGGTAGCAAATAAGGTGATAAAATACAAACAAAAATTATAATATTCCAAAAATCTATGTTAAAAAATAAACTTTTTCAATGAGTATAGTTGAATTTCATTGAAAACATATAGATAAGTCAACATACACAATTTGAGAAGATTGGAGGTGATTTGGACTCGTTTTGTATTAAAATTCGTAATTAAACAGAGTTCAAAAAATTCTTTTGCGACACATGTATCAGACATGTATCACGCATGTGTCTCACACACAAGTATACATGTATATGTATATATGTATATATATATATATATATATATATATATATATATATGTATATATATATATATATATATATATATATATATATGTATATATATATATATATATATATATATATATATATATATATATATATATATATATATATATATATATATATATATATATATATATATATATATATAAAATGTAATAAACAATTTATACAAAAATGATACACACTGTGATATACATATCTTTTTTTATCATGTTCAGTTTTTACTTCGAATTTTCAATTCAAACCACCTCAAAACTTCACCAAATCATCCCAAAACTGATATTCAAGCTCCTTAAGATGTACCCAATCTATTCTAATAACACCCACTCAAATGAAATCAAACGTTTGACCTTTTTTGCTACAAATAGCTAATTGTCTAATATTAATAATATTTGGGTAATATTAGTAATGATTTCTGAATTAGTCAATTTTCATAATGAGATACTTATAAATGGACATAGCTGATAATATCCCTAAGTGTAGCACCCAAAATTTTTTGAAGTACTTAAGCACTTTTAAGAAAGTTGACGAGTGCTAATTGTACTATTTTGTATGCAGACGAGGATTATTAATATGATGGATATCAATTGGATATGATAATAGGTGTACAAGGTATATTATAAGTGATATAGGCTCTAAGGATAGCCCTACGTCTAAGTCAAATTAGAAATTACATGGTAGGCTAATGTTCCAAATAAGTATGTACAAGACCTAACTTTGGATGGACATATCTATAAATTTATAAATAGTTATGTGATGGACAACCTATAAAATTAAAGGTCATTTAGTCTAGTTTCTTAAAAATTCAAAACGTTCGTCATTTGAGTTTCCCACAAGAAGTTATGACCAAATTACAAAAGACTGGCGTAGGACTGCGCGGATGTGAATCATCCGAGGCAACATCCATAAAGAGGAGCTGGAAGTCAAGTGATGGCATAGCATCCGGGTCAACATCCGAACCCCTGATAGGAGTGAAGTGAGGATGCGAAGCATCCGAGGCAGCATCTAAAATTTGGGCCTTTAAAATACAATTTTGGGATTCATTTTTTTCATTTTATTTGGACGTAACTTGGGTCCTTCTTCACCCAATCAAGAGAACCAACTCCTACCCTCTTCAAGGTAAGCAATATCCATTATCGTGATGTGAAATTCCATCATTCCTGTGCTCGTATTGATAAAATTTTCTCATAAAATACATAGTATTTCAAGAATTTCCTCCAAGAACTCAAAGGAGGGTTTTGCAAGATTTCTTCCAAAAGGTAAATCCTACATCTTAGATGAGTACTAATTAAGTGTTGCAACTCTTGGTATGGATATTGGAAGACATAAGTTCCCCATTTAATTACATAACTATTTTAGAGATTAAAAGGTGATTATTTAATGAAACTTTGTTGGTTGGGTGTGGATGGATGGTACATATGTGATGTTGGAAGTTATAAATTGATTAATCATGATGGTAGGATAAATTATTGATTAATGGTGATATTTGAATGAGCTAATCATATGGTGAAGAGATGTAGAGGTTTATGCCTACAAGGTGTTTGATAATATGCCTAAATGTCTTAAGTTATGGAATTTGTTACTAATATTGGTTCCATTGGATGTTGCTATTGTAGATTGAAGGTTCTTAGTGTTGTGAATCATTGTATAAATCTGCTTGTTGCTGATGTTGAGATTGTTAACCAACATCGAAATGATGGAAGAGGATTGGAATTTTGTGAATGTTAATAAAGCGAAAGCGAGGTAAGTTGATTAAATCTCACTCTTCTTGAGGGACTTTATCTAAAAGCATGCTTCAAGTTAATACTTAAGTTGTTTGCAAACGTGATTTCGTACTTGTGGGGACAAACAAGTACGAATGTCTCCATGAACTAAATTATTATATTGCATATGTAGTGTCATGCCGTTTTTTGAAAATTTTATTTATATCTTGTTGGCTAAATGACACTAAAGGTAAATGTTATAAGTATTTATCAAAACTTATATATTGACAAGAGTACACATGTTGAGTGCTAAAGAAACGTTTTCATGAAAAGTATTTCTTTTGAAAATTGATGTGCAGAACAACCCTTATGATATCTTTTAAAGATTGATGTAAAATTGCTAAAGGCTTTAGCATGTAAAAGGTTATTTATTTAATTTTTGTTCAAATAATCTAGATTTTATATAAATGCTATGATTTGATAAAAATAGTTCATTTGAAGCTACTATGTTATGAATCTATTTTTGAAGTATCAAATATTTTAGGAGTTACTTGTGTTCAGTGAGATTGACTTCAGATATATGGTGTTCATTGTTATGAAACGACACGTGCCGGTGTAGGCGTAGATGGCCACTTTGTGGTATAGACTACGGCAGTATGCTCTCCCTCGAGAGAGTACTATTTTCTACTATTATTAGCATGGCTGAGTCGATTCGTACGGCACTACGATGAGACGACCTGAGCAAGTAGGGTATATGATACTTGCCGCTAGGTACATAACATAGTTGACCTTCTTTTGTCAGTTATGGCATGGTACTCACAGTGAAAGATAAAGATGGTTTTTCTTATGTTTAGGCCTAAGGAGCCGAAAGAGTATATGAAATGATTTTGTACGATTTATCAAAAATCTTGGATTGAACTAAATGATTTAAAAGTTTATATTGTGAGTTATATTCACTTGGTTGTTATTTTAAATAACAAGAGTCTTTAATTGATAAAATTTCGTATCGTTTTATATCAAATATTGGTGCATCATTTTTTTAAAGTTTGTCCCAAGAACTTAAGTAGAGAGAGTCTATGACTCTTATTGAGTACCGTTATGGTGTACTCAGCCATTAGGGCCCCACTCCAGGGCCATGCTTACTTCACATGTTTCAGGATGATGTATGATACGTGGCATGCGGTCAGGCCAAGATGACTCTCTTTCCGAAGTATTATGAAGCACCACTTTTGTTTCATGGTAGCTATCATGGTTTTCCTTATTTTATTTTATTGGAATTACTTCAACCGTTGGTTCTATTCTTTGGTATATAGGCTCCATAGATGGTTGTGAAAGGTTGTACTAACGGGGTTGTATATGACAATCATGAAAGTATACTTATTTTACTTACTCTCGTTGTTATTACTATGAAAAGGGCGTCATGTGTGATTTTAAATTGAAAAATATTTTATTTATTTAACTTGAAAATATATATTGTTTTCGAGGAGCTTCTGCAAACAAATTGGTTTTTATTGCATATGATGTGGGTACATCATATGGTTGGTTCACTTGGGTTGGATAGTGTGCCGGATGCCGGTCATGTAAATTTGGGTCGTGACACTAACTATAATTCAATAGGCCTGCTCAATCCCAAGGCAGAAAAGTAGAATTGCTTTAGGCCACAAGTTACTAATTATATTACTCCCTCGGTTTTAATTTAGATGAGATAGTTTGAAACTTGTGATCTTAAAAGCTTAAGGGGTAAAAGCTTTACTGTACCATGACATTTGTATGGTTATAAAAGTTTCTCAAAATGATAAAATGGGTAAAATGAAGAGTTTAAAGTTAAATTATTTCTAAATTAAAAAATATATCATTTGATTTATTTTGAAACAGATTAAAAAAGAAAGTACTTTATCCAATATGAAATGGAGGAGTATCTTAATATCCATATATATATATTTATGCAATTATCATTTGTAAAAAAGTTTCAATTTTATGTTTTCCTACTCGAGACTATTCAATGTAATTCAGGGTTCATGTCAATCAGCCTCTCTATATATATATATTCTTCCATGTCAAAAGTAGTCAAAGGGGAATTTGCCAAATGTATGACATGATACAAGCTAAAGCTAAAACATTTCCTTTCATTTCCTTGGCTCATCCAATATCTTGGTGTGCATTTGGGAACACAGATAACTATGAGCCGCATAAATTTTTTGGCAAACTAGATCGCCAACAAACTCAACATAGCACCTTCCGCACCTGCACGGGAAAATCATACGTATGTTGCTAGCAATTTTGCTTTTCATGATAATTGTAATAACACTAGTATTCAAGCCATCAACTTGCGCGTATCACTACTCTTTCATGAAATTCTGCCATCTTATTATTTTATTTTTTATTTCTTATTTCTAATAGAATTTAAACCTTATCTAGTACTCTTTCTGTCCTATAATGGAGTTCGAATTTCAATAGTCAAATAAATTTTTCTTTGATCATAATTTTTTCATGTCTTTTAACTATTTTAAATTGTTAATTATTGTAGTATATAGTGTTTTTTCACGTAATTTCCAAATATATTAAAAGATTCTATGTCCAAATTCACGATAAAAAAAATAATTGATTCGTAACGTTCAAGCTCCACCATATAAATTGGGACAGAAGGGGTATAATTTTCACCGAACTTCATTAACTAATGAAGCCAAGGATGCATTTCATCCTCATCTTCTTCATTTTCCCTTAGCCTATTTATTTGATCGTTATCAATCAAGAACTTCTATTTGTCTTCATGCCCCCTCGAAACTTCTATATATAAAACCATAAACCATTATTTAAAAACAAAAACAAAACTCACTACATATACTTCACCATGAAGCCTGCATATACTTTACTTTTGGTAACAATTCTGATGTTCTTGCTTTTCCCAATCACTTCGAATGGTGAAACGAGAATTCAGTGCAGCAACGCAGTAGGTGCAGTTAGACCTTGCGTGGTGTTCTTTAGGGGAGGGAGTGGGGTAACTGGGATGCCTCCAGCTGCTTGTTGTGCTGGAATTTCAACTCTTTCAAGGATGGCCGCTAAGAACATTGCTAGTAGGCAAGCTGTTTGCAGATGTGTTCAGTCAGCAATCAAAAATCTCAGAGCTACAGATGCTACAATTAAAGCACTTCCTCGCAGATGTGGAGTCACTTTGCCCTTCACTTTCTCTCCAAACGTTGAGTGTCCCGCTACGTACGTAGTATATCACCTGGTTTAATTTGGCTCTACCACTTTTACGAGATTAACTTCTATGAGCTGATGGCGTAAATAAGTTTTACACTAGCTATCAACAACAACAACAACAACAACAACGATCCAGTATAATCCCACTTAGTGAGGTCTGGGGAGGGTAGTGTGTACGCAGACCTTATCCCTACTCTAGGGTAAAGAGGCTGTTTTCAAAGACCCCCGGCATCCTTCCCTCCAAGAACTTCCCACCTTGCTCTTGGGGAGGCTCGAACTCACAACATCTCGGTTGGAAGTGGGGGTTGCTTACCATGAGAGCACCCCCTCTTGTCTAAAGAAATGAAGTCACTTAAATATATATATATATATATATATATATATATATATATATATATATATATATATATATATATATATATATATATTTATATATATATATATATAGCTTGACCACGTAACAAGACAAAGTTGGATCATTTTTTTCTTTTTTCTTCTACTTGGAACAAATATAACAACTAGACAAGAAATTAAAGCATTTAACTTTTAATGAGTTCTAATTGAATTGATTTTTACTTATTACTAAACTGTTTGCTAAGATTTCGTGTTATGTTTGTTCTTTTTACAGGATAAAATGAGCTTAATTTGGACTAGTCTGGAGGATGTAAATCACAAAGATGAAGCGATGGACTGACTATAAATATTCCATATATTGTGTGCTTTTTTCTTTTCATTTTACTTTTGTACGTATTTTGTTTTACTTGTCCTGTTTCTTCATGTTATTTTCTGAATTTTCTGTCCCTAGTCTTGTGTGAGTTTTTTTTTTTTTGTAGTTGTGCATAGCAATCTGAAATGGCCTCCTTTCTTCTTTCTCGTCACTTCCATGAAATATCAAAATTTCTCGGTTTAGAGTAAATTTTAGAAGTGGTCATACAACTTTTTTTATTTTATTTACGAAAGTCATATATTTATATTTTCTTACACAAAACCATAAAACTATATCGTACAAAAAACATAATAACCGGGAAACACAACTTTAGTAGTATTTTCTTATTCCATATTTTTTTAATTATTTAGTTTCAGTCTAATAAATAAAAACACAATTAAAATAGAAAAATATATATTTTTATTAAGTTCTAAAAATAATAGCTGGCAAAATATGTATTGTCAATAATTTATATATACATGTATATATATATATATATATATATATATATATATATAGACACACATATGTTCCTTTTTTCTTCTTCCTTCATCATTTGCATGAAGATGTTTCATGCAAAATTTCTTAGTTTTGACCCATTGAAAAATGGGATTGATGGTGTTTGCTAAATATGGGGGAGAGAGGAAAGCTTTTTTGACTATTTACCTTCATCAAAGCTGAAAACAAAGGGTAAAAACTCAAAAACTAGTAAATAAAGGATGCTTATTGTGGTTTTGAGTGGAGTTCAATGCCTAACAAAAACGGCCAAAAGAAAAAAAACAGGAAGCATGGTTTAGGGGAGGAGAGAAAGAACGCATGCATGGAGATTCTGTCTGTTAGGTGTTCGAGAATCTATGAAGGGACAAATTTTCTTTAGTTCCTTTATGACTATAATATAAATAATCGGGGTAGGGAGTGCTAACGAGCAAGAAAACGGATGCGCTAAGACGCAGCTTCGCGCAGGTGCTATGAGCCGCTTTCTTAATAATTCAAATAGATAGTTTTGCTCACATCAAGGGAAGTTCTTCATTAACCGAGAAGCTCTACAGAATGAATTCGTCAATTTGATGCAATAGAGGACCGGATAGGTTATCCAATTTGTCACTCAGTTGGTAGAGGTCAGAAAGGGTGGAGGCATTATCAAGTAAGTCAGTAATAAGTGGTCATGTTCTCGCTATCAGAAGCTTGGCATCGATAAAATGCAGTTCCACCCCTAATTGGATTGCGCCTTTGAGGTTTTGAAAGGAATGAAAATCCGAGTCTAGGGACGAAGTGGCTTTATGCAAATTGCTGGCGAATGCATAGCTAGAGATCTTAAGACTTGCGTAGTGTAGTAGTTAACTATGTTCCGTCAGGAGGAACAAAAACGTTAAAGATGGATATCTACTGTGTTTGATACGAAGGGTGTTTGGCTAAGCTTATAAGTTGGTCAAACTGACTTATAAGTATTTTTGGCTTATCTACGCGTTTGGTAAAATTAAAAGTGCTTATAAGCCAAAAGCCATAAGTTGGTCTTCCCAACTTATCAAATTTTAGCTTATAAGCACTTTAGGTTTAAACAAAATATTTACTATTCTATCCCTAAAATAATTTTTTTTAAATGAAACTCTTCATATACCGAGTTCTTCAGCTGCTTATTATTAATTTGAACACTTTTATCCAAATGTGTAACATCTTATTTTTTAAATCAGCTGTAACGATCTGATCGTTCGTCCTGAGAGTTATAGCCTCATTTCCTCCTCTATGCTTATTTGTGTGTTTTTTAGCTGTGTTGAGTTGTATCGAGTTGGCAGTTTTGGGTTCGGAGAAGTTTTGGAGTGAAATAATCACTTAATCTCTTAGTTAGAATGCTAAGTTAGAAAAGTCAATCGGAAGTTAACTATGAGTAAACGAATTCGAATTTGAATTTTTATGATTCAATTAGCTTCGTTGGGTGGTTTTAGACTTAAGAGTGAGTCCGAAATGTAATTTGGAGGTCCGTGGTAGAATTAGGCTTGAATTGACAAAAGTTGAAAGTTTAGAAGTTCTTAGGCTTGAATTCGAGGTTCATTTCGTATTTTTGTGTTATTTTGGGTGTTCAAGAGGTCCGAATAAGCTGGGATAGTGATATATAATTTTTTGGAATTATTAGTTGAGGTCTCGAGGGCCTCGGGGCGAGTTTTGGATAGATTTGGGTTGTGTTGCGCTCGTTTTTCTTATGTTTCGACGTTGTTTCTTCAACCATAAATGATATCATATTGAACAAATGAGCTTCGATTTCTTTTTTTGATTGAAGCATTAGATCCATATTATAATTATGGACCTGTAGTAAAAAGAATCATCGAATTTGGACATTATATGATGATTTTAGGGATATTTTATTAAGAATTAGGCTGTCAGGTTTTTCATATTAATTACGAAATTGCCACTAGCAGCGTATTTAAAAATCTGCACTATTTGCAAATACTAAAACCTAAATTAAGTGATTCTAAAGGCTAACTTGACTAGAATTTTACAAGGAATCAATTGGAGGCATAAAATATGAGTTTTGGGATCGTTTGGCATGAGAAACGAGGCAGAATAGCTGGAACAAAAATATATTTATTGGGGAGCTCGGATTTGGATGATTTTGGAGGCGATTTTCACCATATTAATTGGGGTAAGTGTTCTCTACTTTGTGTTGGTTATATTTCATGAATCCATCATCATTTTTTGGATTTAATTGATAATTTCAAAGTAAAATAGAGGGAGTTAGGGTTTCAGTTTTGGAGAGTTTTAATTGAGGATTTGAGGGACCAAACGAAGTCTGATTTTGATAAATTTTATATGGTTAGACTCGGGAGAGAACAAGATTTATGATTATGCCATTTTTGATTGATTCTAAGACGAGGGTTCGGGGACCGGGTTTTGGCTGATTTCGGTTTTTTTTTTTATATATTTTGTGGTTTTTACTCTGGATTCAATTCTTTAGACATTGTTGATAGTAGTAATCTGATTATGGTTAGATTCAGAGCTTTTGGAGACCGAATCTAGAGACGAGGGCATTCTAGAGTAGGATTTTAGGCGGTTGAGGTAAGTAACAGTTTTAACTCTGGCTTTGAGGGTATGAACTCGAAGAATTTGATATCGTGTGACTGTTTGGAGGTGATACCCATGCTAGGTGACGGACGTGTGGGTATATACCTCGAGGGATGGAGACTTGGTCCATCCCGTGAGGCCTCATGGCCATCATCTGTGTTTACGTAGTTACTTATTGTTGAACTTGTCTACCTTCATGTTAGATATCATGCTTAGGCTTTATTCATGATTACATTATTTTTACACAGCCATAGAAATTATTGTATATGTTTACCTCAATTTCTATTATTGGCTAATACGTTATGATACCTGAATGTGTCCCATATTTGTTGATGATGGTGAAGCTAATCAGGTACATAATTGATGAGACCGAGGTCCTGATTGTGATGATATGATGAAACCTTGAAGAGATCTTGAATTAGAAAGATGGAGCGTAGCCAATCCGCCACGACTGGAACTATTTTTTCTTTTTGGTCGAAAAGATTATTACTAATAGAATTGAGCACATATGTATCTTGATTTGTCTAGGACATATGGTTCCTACCGATCATTCGCAGAAGTAGAAATTACATGTGGAAGATCATCATAATATAGATTGAACTCCTTAAAACATGCAATATTTAGCTAGCTAGGACTATATATGTATTCCTTGTCTGGAACTATGTATTCCGATCATTGTGAAATATCCAAAATCCTTCGTGTGTTTAGCTATTTGAAAATTTTATTTTTCAGAATTGCTGCATGCTCTAAGATTACACCATGTAGTAGCTTCTTTCGTTTTCTTCTTCTTTTTTTTACAAATTTTTGGAGGAGGGAAAAGGAGGGTCACCCAGTGAGGGGCTTGACGATTTATGATTCAAACTCTACTTTTTTGTTGTTTTGCTTTCAAGTTTCTAGTACGAAATCTGAATTTCAAACATCAGGCAGCTACTAGCTACTGGAAAAGAAATAGGAAAAATACTTCTTGATTTTCAATATCTTTTATCACCGATAGAATTGGGAAAAGATTTATATGGCAACTGAAAATGTAGAGAGTTTGACCGTTTTTATTTTTATTTTTATTTAATATATTATTAAACTAAGATAAATCTTAAATGGAGCGACTTTGACAACAAGAATTCGTATAACTGACTGATACTCAATGAAATTGTGGCATAGTCGTATTCGCTTCGGTCCACAACAGTGTTTTAAAAGGCATTCCCTGGGTGAGCCCTGGGGTGAGGCGTACCAACAATACCCCGGGGCGATGGTTGGGGGCGAAAGTTCCGTAAGCCGTACGCCTAGAAGTTCGAGGCGTACGCCCAGGAGAGTTTTTTGGTCGAGACGAGTTTTTTAGTTGAGGCGTAAGCCCAAGTGAAGGAATATTTAGGAGAAAAGCTGAAGAAAAGATTTTCTGTGTATTTCATTCCCTATCTTTACATGTATATATACAGAATAAAAGAATCAAAAATTGTTACTCTACTTTACACTTGTCCTATTGCTATTAGTGCACTTATTCGCGTGCTGTGCAAGCACTGAAATTGACAGCTGTATAAAATTAGATGGTGCTAATTATATCAAACATATTCTGATGAATGGTCTTGATCTTTAGATGGACCTTGTGTTTGGACGATTGATATGCAATCTTGTTTTGAAGAGAAAATAAAAGGGACTTTGACCAAAGTCTTCAGTTGCTTCGTTAAGACCAAAGTTGTGTTTTCTTCTTCTTTCTCTATTGCTATGTCAATAATGGCGATTAGTAATACAACTCCAACATCCCCCCCCCCCCCCCCCGGCAAGTTGGAAGGAGATGTAACCACACCCAACTTGGTGAGAACGGAGTTGTGTGCCGGCCCAGCAAGGGGCTTGGTGAAGATGTCGGCGAGTTGAGTTCGAGAAGGAACATAGGAAAGAGAGATGATGCCGGTGAGAAATTGTTGCCAAACAAAGTGGCAATCTAACTCCACATGTTTAGTTCGCTGGTGAAAGATTGCGTTTTTCGCGATGTGAATGGCGGCCTGAGTGTCCGAGAGCAAATCAACAAGAAGAGGAGCAGAAATAGAAAGATCTGAGAGCAAAGGGACTAGCCAGATAACCTCATCTGATGGATCGGCGAGTTTGGGGGCAAGAACCCCAATCAAAGTCACAAAAGCAAGGAGCTGATAATCAGGCCTGGAATCCCTAAACTTGGATCCTTGATGAGATAATGAAGGCAATGAAAAGCAGCATTGAGATGAGGTTTACGAGGGGTCTTTATGAATTGGCTGAGATGCTGCATTGCAAAAGACAAGTCAGGTCGAGTATGGGTTAGGAAATTAATCTTTCCTAACAGTCGACGGTAAAAGGTGGGATCTTGAATGGGAATCCCAACATCTGCCCTAAGTTTCTGAGTAGGATCCAAATGAGAAGGAGCTGCTTTCATGCTCAAACAATGAAATTCAGCCAAAAGATCTAAGTTAAATTTCCTTTTAGTCAAAATGACGCCTTATGTCTCCCTTAGTATTCCAAAACCCCAAAAATAATGTGCATCCCCTAGATCTTTTATTTGAAATTTAGAATGAAGGAAATGTTTGAGGATTTGTTGTTCAAGAAAATCATCCACTGTAATTAAAATATCATCAACATATACTGCAACAATTGTAATCCTGCCTTCTGACCTTTTAAAAAATAAGGAATAATCATTGAGAGAATGAGAATATCCCTTAAAATTAAGTGCTGCCGTGAGTCTGGCATACCATTGCTTTGAGGCTTGCTGCAATCCATAAAGGGACTTTTTTAAGAGACAAACATAATTGGGTAATGGTGGTGTAATCCCAGGAGGGAATTACATAAACACCTCTTCCTGCAAATCCCCATGCAGGAAGGCATTATTCACGTCCAATTGGGATACCTGCCACCCTTTCTTAACTGCAACAGCAAGCAGACATGTAATAGTTTTCATCTTGACAACTGGGGAAAAATTCTCATTGAAATCAATTCCCTCTCTTTGTGTGTCTCCCCGGATAACCAAACGAGCTTTGAATCTTTCCAAAGAGCCATCAGCTTTGTATTTGACCCTGTAAACCCATTTGCAAGGTATAGCTCTTTTTCCTTTAGGTAGTGGTACTACTTCCCAGGTTTTGTTCAGTTCCAAAGCCTTTAACTCTTTTTCCATTGCTTCCTGCCAACCTAGGTGTAAGACTGCCTGAGAATAGGAAGAGGGTTAAGTAAGATGGGAGGTACAATTGAGCGTAGACTGATTGATAGAAGAAAGAGTTGTGAAGGGAAAAATAGTGGGTTGGATAGGTGGAATGAAACAGGAAGGTGTGAGATCTGTGAGAAACACCGAGTTGCACACATAGTCTTTGAGATAGGAGGGAGGGTTATGAGGTCTAGAGGACTTTCTTACTGCAATAGGAGATGTAGGAACAAGTGGCAGGGGAGATGAGGCATATGATGGAGTAGGACTTGTGTCTGGGTTATATGGAATTGATTTGAGCTAGTGGGGTTAGGGAAAGTGGGTACTGACAAAGAGGGTGACAAAGAGGGTAAGTGTGAAATGCATGGGTCAGTAGCAGCATGCTCTGAAAGGTAGTCCTCATTCTGTTCTTGGTGTGTAGTTACAGGAAAAAAAGAAGTGATATGTCTGGTAGTGGAAGCAAAAGGATATTGATTTTCATAGAAACACACATCTCTGGAAAAAACACTTTTCTTGTCTCCAATTCCAGAACTTTGTATCCTTTCTGCCCCAAATGATAACCCAAGAACATACAAGGCTTGGACCTTGGATCTAATTTACCTCTCCTAGCTACTAAAGTAGACACATAACAAAGACAACCAAAGAACTTCTAAGAATCATAAGAGTGTTCCTGTTGGAATAAAATGAAGTAAGGTGTATTTCCTTTGAGAACCCTAGAATCCAATCGATTGATTAGATAGGTAGCACTCACGATACTTTCACCCCAATAAGGAGTATGGAGTTTAGACTGAAACAACAGGGCCCTTGCAATTTCCAATAGATGTCTATGCTTCATCTCAATTACTCCATTATGTTGAGGGGTAGCCACACATAAAGTTTGATGTAATATCCCTTGAGATAATAGGAAAGTTGCCTCCTGGGTGCCTTTCCCAATCTCAAAGGCATTATCAGATTTTATCTTTTGAACCTTTATACCAAACTGTCTTTCCACCATGATAAGAAAATTTTTGCGAAGACCAAAAACATTGCTTTTGGTACTCACAAGAAAAGTCCAGACTCCCCTGCTGTAGTCATCAACAATAGTCAAAAAATAGTTGAAACCATTGTAGGTTGATTCCTTGTAAGGTCCCCAAATATCTATATGAATTAACTCAAATGCCTTTATTGATTTAATTTGACTTAGGGGAAATGAAGATCTGGTTTGCCTAGCTTTAGGACAAATTTCACAGAAACATTCAGAGTGAGAAGGAAAAGAAATAAAACTAAGATTTTTCATTAATGAAAAAGGTAAATGCCCTAGCCTAAAGTGCCAAAGTCTTACATTTGAAACTGAACTTGCTGAAATAGGAAAAGAAACTGACAATTGATTAGAGTTTTTTCTTAAAAATGAAACTGGTTCCCTACTAGTGCTAGACTTATCTTCACTTGGCTCCAAAAGGTATAGACCATCCCTTGCCTTACCAAAAACTTGTGCCCTCTTCACTAAGGGCCCCTACATCATACAGTGACTAAAAGTGAAGAATAGAATAGAATGAAATTATAAGCAAAACCTATTAACAGATAATAGATTGTATCGGAAACTAGGCACATGTAAAATATTTTCCAGAATGAAATTAGGCATAATAGATATTTTTCCTATGTGTGCTACTGTGACTTTGAAAGAATTAGGCAGAATTATGTTTAGGGGAACTAACAGGGCTATCAAAGAATCAAATTAGAGTCAAAACACATGTTCTCAGATGTACCAGAGTCAATAATCCAAGTATTAGTATTAATAATTGAAAGACAAGTTCCAGAATATCTAGATGGTACCAGCAACAACATTTGCATTTATGTCAGTTCCGGTGTTGCTAGAATCTCCTCCCTTAACCTGCTTGATCAATTGTACTAATTGAGTGAGCTGATCATGTGAAAGGTGTTGATTGAGTGCTTCATTTTGACTGGTTCCATCAGGCTCTACTCCTTCAGTTTGAAAACCCCCATTGCTTCTAGCCGGTGTTTGATGTCCTTTTGTGAATTCAAAGTCTTCTGGAAAACCTATAATTCTGTAACAATTACAGTATGTCCTACTTTCTTGCAATGACTGCATGTTCAATTTGGGTTGAATTTTGTTTTCCTTCCCTTAAGAGCTATGGTTCTTTGAATATTTCCCTTTTGATTGCTATTTCCATACTTATGGTTTGCTAATTTTTGGTATTGCATTTGACTTCTTTGCATCTGTCTCATTCCACTTTGTGCAAAGTTATTTTGATTTGTTACCATGAAGGATGAAGAGTCTAAGGAGATTACTGGGTCAGCAAAGGCTTCTTTCTGGCCTTCATCTTGCAAGAGTAGGGAATATGCATGATTGATGTTTGGCAAAGGATTCATGAGCAAGATGGTTCCTCTTGCTTGACCATGGCTGTCATTGAGCCCCATTAAGAACTCAATATGTCTCTCATCCTATATTGATTTCTCCAATTTTCGATTCCCTTGACATGTACATAGGCAGCTGCACTTTATATCACATTTAAGAGAATCTAATTTATCCCACAATCACTTAATCTTTGTGAAGTAGGTTGCTATGTCACTGCTTCTTGTGTCAATCGTGATAACTCTTTCCTTAGATGATAGAGCTTAGCTCCATTTGACTAATCAAACCTATGTTCAAGGATGGTCCATAGGTCTCTAGCAGATTTGGAGTAAATAACACTGTCTCATATGTCTTTGGACATTGAACTAAGCAGGCAGGATATTATCATATCATTACACCTGCTCCAAGCCTGAAACTCTACAGAGGTAAGTGCTGGAGCAGGACAAGCACCATTGATAAATCCTATTTTGTTTTTGGCAGATAAAGCTATGAGTATAGGTCTTCTCCAGCCTTGGAATCCTCTTCCATCGAAAGATGAATTGACAAGAGACATTCCTGGCGTGTCGGAAGAATGAAGAAAATATTCATGGTTTGAATCGATGGTATTGTTTGCAACAATATTTTGTGCTACTATTGCTTGAGTGTTATCATCCATGATCTAGGATTGATGAGGTGATGAATAATGAAGATGAAGATTATTTGAAGGATTGAACATTCACTGCTTTGATACCATGAAGGAATATTTAGGAGAAAAGTTGAAGAAGAAATTTTCTGTATATTTCATTCCCTATATTTACATGTATATATATAGAATAAAAGAAACAAAAAATGTTACTCTACCTTACACTTGTCTTATTGCTATTCGTATATCTATAATTGCCTAGCTAAATATTTACACTTATTCACGTGCTGTGCAAGCACTGAAATGAACAGCTATATAAAATCAGATGGTGCTAATTATATCAAACATATTCTGATGAATGGTCTTGATATTTAGATGGACCTTGTGTTTGGACGGCTGAGATGCAGTCTTGTTTAAAGAGAAAATAAAAGGGCATTTGACCAAAGTCTTCAGCTACTTCTTTAAGACCAAAGTTGTGTCTTCTTCTTCTTTCTCTATTGCTCTGTCAGCCATGGCGTTTAGTAATACAGCTCCAACACCAAGAGACATCTTTTTAAAAGGAACTAAAAATATTAAATTTAAACGTAAACTTTTGAATATTGATAAAAGTCCTAAATTAGAAATCTTTCCCAATTCGTTTCGCTAGTCTGCCTCTAACAAAAACAACGATTTATCACTTTTTTTGCAACATCATTCTTCTCCGTATGTCAAATTCAACAGGTTTGTTCCTTCCTCCATGTACCCCACTTTGTGGGACTATACTTGGTAGTAATTGTTGATGTTGTTGTTGTTCCTTCCTCCATGTAAAATCTTTATTTTTTTGAACTCATTACTTTTCTCTCATTTTATATTTCACTGTTAGTTTGTAAAATATGTATGCAATTAGTTTTAGTTAAGTGCTTCTCTTGCTCTCTTTCAAAAATATAATATAGGATTATATGAATGTGCGCTTTTATATGTATTGATTAGATTAATATGTAATTTCACTTATATATATATATATATATATATATATATATATATATATATATATATATATATATATATAATTATTTGGCATTTATATGTAATGCAAGGTCATGTTTCCACACAGATTTGCTGCAATGCGTGATCTTATCCAAATACTACTCTACATGAAACACCTCAAGTCACCATACTTGAAATCGACAACCATGCTTAATTGATAGCTGGAGCCAGAGCAAATCATTACGTACGGTGAAACAAATAAGGCATACCATGCAAACCTGATAGAACATAATCCAACTCACCTCGCCACTCAACCCGTGGCATTTCTGGCATAGCCCATGGCAGAATAGTTCAAAATTGCCTGACGCTAAGACGACCAGTCTAAATTCTGACATCACATACAAAATCTAACATACCAGCAAGTAAAGATCCACTCTAGCCTCCAAATCTTGATAGTCGCTAAACAGTACCGACGCACATAATCCATAACCACAATATAACCTGTACATGAGAACTCTCAGTCTCCAACTCCATATAGAACATGTATCATCATACCTGACCCCAATACTATTGAAGTGCCATCAACTTAATCACATTGGCCTTCTTCTGAAACATATAACCTATACAAATCTCTATGATTAGAAATAAAATTTCCTTAGTCATCTGAAGATTCTTCACCCTAATCATCTGAAGCTCATTTCTCTAATCACCCAAAGCTGCCCGTACTACCTAAAAATTTTATGAATGTCCATTCAGAACTGAAAGCCTTACACACGCAATTATCAATCCTTCAAAACATATTTCATATACTATATTATCCTAAGGAAACATGAGGACTTCACCTCCCTTCCGAAACATGAACGTTTACGTACTCAACCAGTCAAGAACTTCCATTGATTCCATCTAAAAGAAAAATCACTACACATCCCATGATATGCATGACATACACATGTCTTGTTAAAATTCTTACAATACCGACACGACATATAAGATCTGTATAAATTCATAACACCGCCGAATCAACAATTCAATGGGTCTATTCTTCCGGCAAGAACTATCACCCCATTCTTAACCAAACAATGGTCTTAGCTCCCTTAAATTAATTCATATACTCAGATTGCACTGATCTCGAATTTGATGATCTCCAGAAGGAATTACCAATCCCACGCACTAATGCGGACTTTCCAAAAAAAAAAATAGGAAGCAAAGCATACAAAATAGCATGTAGAAAACTACACTCAGCATCAAACTATTGTGGCGTGTAACCCGATCCCAATAATATACCCGTGGCGGCGTGCCACCCGATCCACACATAGATATCACATAAGGATATGCACAACGAGCCAAATTTGCTCATTACAACAAAATACCGAGTATCGGCCATAATCATGCTAAGTGCACAATATCTATGAGGGACATATAGAGTTATATGCTACAAAACTCAAGCACAACTGAGGTGCGATGTACAATCTGAATTCCAAGAGCCAAGATACCCATATATCGTCATTCTTACACAGATTCTCAACACATAGCAATTTCTCAAGTCGACTCACCACTCATACTACGCAATGCATCACTACGCGAAATATCTGACAATGAAACATCAATTTAACTACTCCTCTATGAGGACCGCATTATTAGATTGCACACATCAGGCCTGATATAAGTCCATTATTCACATTAAATCTATCTATCGACTTCAAGTCGATTCTGATCACACTGAACTAGTCTGATAACCTTTCAAAGGTCCATAATAACTTCCATTCCCTTCATAAAACACAAGAACAATCATCACAACTGGAGTAATCCTCCCCTGTTCACAACCCAATATGCCAAGTGCCCTCCTGACATGAATCTTTAATTTAACTACACCATCACAAACTTCATACTTGTTTACATATTTAATTAATTAAGTGATCACATGCCACACTTATATAATCTTCTCGTGGACACACTCCCACAACATACCACAACAATATCTGGAGCGTACCTCCAAATCACTGATCGCACTAACGCTAAGAGCGATGAAGAATCTTAACCAGGACGCAAAACCCTTTTTACAAAATACCGATCTTAGGTGATGCTGAAAATAATTCCAACTTACCGTAAACATCGAAACTCATCTCCTGCTCATCCGAGCTCATGACATCTTGTCAAAAAATTTCCTTCATCCGTTCCATTCTCGACCCAATTTCCATAACCAGAACTGATTCACCAGCATGCATCAAACTTGAACCAATATAGCATATAATCGTGCAATCGCCCTATTTAATAGCAAATTCCCCAACTTGGTTCAAAGCCATAGATCAAAACGCACTTATACTCTATTGCTGTCGTAATTTCATGGTGAGATTAAACTCCCTCCATCATAAGCTCACGGAAACACGAATCATCGAAAATTTTAACTCTTCTACAATTTTTGCATTCACTCACACAACAGTTAAGCCCACTCTTTTGGCGACAAAATTTTTACCAAGTCCCAAATTTTTTCAAAATTTTCGGCTGAGTTTCCTTTGTAATTGGGCCTATCCACCTTCCAGAGAATTACCAAAACCATCCTAACAACATGTCCACAACTTGACAAGGTATCACAATGCATATCAATTACATAAATTTCAATACTACATGTATTATACTATCAAAATTGATACATGGACATGCTTTGCACCTATTTGAATCATAACACATAGAAAATACCTTTCAACCCTCTATTATTGGGCTATTCAACCAAGTAAGAACATATTCTTTCTTTAAATGTTTTTGACCTTCAAGGTGGTCTCCTTGACCCAATAATTTTGTCATAATACATTTACAGAAGCGATCTCAGCTTCCAAACTTATCTAACTATTATTTATATAGATTCCCCTCATAAGCCAATTACCCACTAGCTTTACCTTTAGTTAATATTTTGTATACCTCCGCTGTCACACACATTACACAATCACTTACTCTTCCCAAGTCTAAACTCATACCGTAATATGAAATTTACTTCACTCCAAACATGAGACATGAAAAGATCTTCACGTACCCATAACTTGGGGCTACACATCCTAATACAATAGAAACCATACACCCAGTAGTCCATCTATAATCCAGTAGACCTTCCTCGACACTTCCAAGTCATATAGACACAGATCACAACCAACATACTCATCACGTAGCTATCTAGCCGCCGTTCCCACAATTAGGGACAATACCGAACATATAAGTTCATAATACTCGTTCGCAAAATAAGAACCTCGGTGCTCAAGACATAGATGAATATTCCGCCTCAAGTCCTCCAGTATTGCAATCACATCTCGCCCCTCGATCAGGAATTACAAGCCATCAAGGCACATATGATACTTAGCGCTCATGTGCGCATACAAACAAGAGGAAGGAATTTCAAGAGTTATACTCCAAGATGAATCAAGTACGCATGATAAGAATTCCAAGAATGTGAAGTTTTAATAAAGGTTCTGCAGCCTCCCGAGGATAAATACAGACGTCTCCGTGCCGATCCGCGAGACTACTAAACCTGCTCATGACTCGTGAGACCTAGTAACCTAGGTCTAATACCAACTTGTCACGACCCATTTCCCGAACCCGGTCGTGATGGCGTTTCTCGTGAAGACAAGGCCCGCCAACTAACTGACAATACCTATTTTAACAATTACTTAACATGAATAAGTCAAAACCATAGTGTACATTGTCATAAATGCAGAAAAAAATGATAAAATAGGGAACCAGCCCAACTCAGCCTGAAATCACGGTGTCACAAGTTATGAGCATCTAACAAATCTGTACATTACTATGAAAATAGTAATATGCATATTGAAAATTTATATCAAAGGAAAATATATACGGTGTCGCGAATGCTGGCGGTATCCTTGCTCAGCTACAATAGAAGTACCTTCAATCAGTTAATATCCCGTTACAGGGTGATCAATACCTGCATCTGCACACATGGTGCAGGGAGTAATGTGAGTACTCCGACCCAGTGAGTAATAAAAATAAATAATTACAGAAAGCATGAAATCTCATAAAGACACAATATAACGCTATCTCAAGCAGTAAAATTAATTGTACAATAATGTCGTGGAGTATCAGATAATTCTCTTTTTAAAACAGTGAATACAATAATTTCATCAAGTAAGGAATAATCAATAGCTTGCCCCTCAGGCTCAATATCAAACATCACAGTATCAGCCCCACGGGCTCACTTACAACTCACTAGCACACAATATCAGCCCCCTCAGGCTCACTCCCAACTCACCCAAAACACAAACAACAGCCTCTCGGGCCTGCTCCCAACTCACCTAGGTACCCTGCGCTCATTGGGGGTGTATACAGACTCCGGAGGGACTGCTACAGACCAAGAGCAATATCAATAGGCTTGAAAGCCTTCACACATCACACACTAGGCCTGAAAGCCTCCTCACATAAGACTCGAGACCTGAAAGCCTCATCATATAACACTTGAGGCCTGAAAGCCTCCGCACATAACACTTAAGGCCTGAAAGCCTCCTCAATAACACTTGAGGCCTGAAAGTACCCTCACATCACTCAACATATCCTCACGTATGGCTCTCAGCCTCAATCAGTACAGAAAATAATCATAAGCCTCTTGGGCACCAGTAAAACAATAGTGCTCAGCTCAATAGCATTATAAATATCATTAAGTCTCGAGTTGAGTATAAATGTAGCTGAGTTCACAATATAATATAATTCAATTGGACTGAGTTCAATTAATATTTCAATTCGTGAGGAAAATAGTGATGTAAATTCACAACAGAATTCAGATATTTGGCATGAATCCCAGATATGGCAATAAGCCCCAATCATATTGAAAAACAATAAATCCTTATAAAATACACGATAACAATATCAATTGGGATGGACTAAGTCACAATCCCCAATAGTAAATGACCTCGCGCTCGTCATACAATGCGTGTCTCATCTTAACATAGCAGTATGTTGTACAATTCGGAGTTTCAAACCCTCAGTGCATCATTTAAAATCATTCCTCACCTCGAACCGGCAAAATCTCTAGCCCGCGATGCACTTGCTCCTCAAATCGGCCTCCACGCACGTCAAATCTATCCAAAATCAGAGCGAATACATCATAATATGCTAAGGGAAATATAACCCAATCGAAAAGACTCAAAAAATATCGACAATCACAAAATTTGCAAAATTCGAGCCCCGGGCCCACGTCTTGAAACTCAAAATTTTTTACGTCATTGGGTTCCTTATCTCGCCACAAGTCTAACCATATGAAAACTATCCAATCCCAACACTATTTGGTCCTTCAGCTCATAATTTTACATTTTTTGAAAAATTCCCCAATTTGCTTCTCAAATTCCATCTCAAATTACTAATTAAATGATGAATTCAATGATAGATTCATGTACTCTAACCAAATCTAAGTTAGAATCACTTACCCCGATAAAATTTTTGAAAAATCTTCGAAATATCGCCAAAATCCGAGCTCTCTAGGTCCAAAAATAAAATAAAAATCAAAACCTCATATTTATAGAGTACCACTCCGATTCCGACAGTGCTGACCGCGGTCCGCGCCAAGGGAGTGTTGACCGCCCAAAAAAGGTCGTGGTCGCGCATCAATTTGACTGCAGTGACAGGCTTCACTATTTTGGCCATAACTTTCTCTACAAATGTTCAAATGCCTTATATAATATGTTTCTGAAAACTAGATTCAAAGCTCTACAACTTTAGTTTTGAATCACCTCATAATTCCTTGTAGATAAAAATATATAAGCTTCAGAAGTAGAACTAGCAGCCTGCAGATCTTCCCGTGCGCGGGTGCTAGCCCAGCGCGAAAAGGAGCGCGGTCCACGCCTCCACTGCTGCCACCTCTATTTTTCTAAGTTTCGGGGTGTCTGTACTCGCTCAAAACTCACCCGAAACACACCCGAGGACCTTGGGACATCAACTAAAGGTACCAACAAGTCGGAAACACATCACGGACTTAGTCGAGGCCTCAAATCACATCACATAAAATCAAAATCACCAATTATGCATGGATTCAAGCCTAATATCTTATTAGATTTCCATATCTCACAACCGATGCCGAAACACGTCAAAACTAGTCCGAATGACCTCAAATTTTGCAAACAAGTCCAAAATGACATAACGAAGATACAGAAATTCTCGGAATTCTATTCTGACTCATGGATTAAAATACCACCGATCAACCAGAAATCGCCAAAATACTAACTTCGCCAAAATAGGCTAACTTCTTCACCGGACCTCCAAAATGACATCCAATTGCACTCCTAAGCCTTAAATCATCCCCTAAAACTAAACAAATCATTGGAATTCAATTCTCAGATCTGACTCATAAGTCAACATCTGGTTGACTTTTCTAAATTAATTATTCCCTAAAGAGACTAGTTGTCTCATTTCTTATCAAAATCACTCCAAATCAATTTTAACGTACCCAAACCGGCAATCAAACATAAGAAAGCCAAAAATGGGAAGAATAGGGTAGTAACTAATAAAACGACGGGTCGGGTCGTCACAGTTAAAGTCTTTCAATGTTGTTGCGAATGTCTGGCAAGGTACCTGCTAAGCTATAGCTTGGGTATGTGATTTTAATGGCTGCCTGTATGTGCCAGATGGTTTGGAACTCCATCTTGCTTTTGTAGATTTTGTTTTGGTCGCCATATTTACATGTCGTCCAGCTTTTCCAAAGTTCCCAACAGATTACCAGAGGTGCTATGTTTAACAGAAGTTTGTGTATAGCATTCTTTGGTTTAGTGTCCCACCATTCCTTGATAATTCTTCTAATTGGCCATTGATGACGAGTGATTCCTAATAGAGCACCAATGATCTCCAGATGTGCTTAGCTGCTTCTCCCTTCACAAAGGTGTGGGTGGATAGAGTCATTGTTAGGCATATTGCAACAGTAACATCTGGATGTTATTTGGTTTCCAAATCTAGCAAGTACTTCATCAAATGAGAGTTTACCTAGACACAAACGCCAAGTTAGAAATGAGAATTTAAAAGTAATAGAATTATTCCATACCTGACTGAAGAAAATAGTTGTATGTCTCTATTTGCGTATGGACTGTCAAGCAGATTTATTCAAGTAATTTCCATCTTCAGTGCTATTCCATATAGCCTCATCTATTTCACTATGTTTCCTAATGCTGATACTGCTAATGATTTCCACCATTTGATCTGTGAAGGTGTTGTTTAGCTTGTTCAAGTCCCAACCACCATTGCTCATAAACACCTTAACTCTGGTTTTGTTATCAATGGAGGTAGTTATATTGTTATTGCCATAAGCCAAAGAACCTGTCATTGTCGAATTATCCCACCAGAAATTGTTGTCCCCAGAGTTAACAAGCCAAAGGATATTGTCTTCTGCTTTATCTCTAGCCAATAGCATATATTTCCAAGCCTGTGAATTGCCTGATATCCATTTCTTTTTAACTGGATGACTCCTTATGCAGTATTTAGCTCTGAGAAAGTCAGCCCATAATGAAGGTTTTGTTTTGAATCTCCACCATCACTTGATAGTTAAGGTAGCAGAAATATCCTCTAGGGTTTTAATACAATTACCACCTTCCTCTTTAGGAAAGCATAGATTTCTCCAGGAACTCCAATGATAGTTATTTTTTCCCTAGTAGTTCCCCAAAGGAACCTAGCCATATGTTTTTCAATGAGATTTAAAGTGCCTTTAGGAGGATTTAGAGCAGGAAGTGTGTATGTGGGTAAATATTGTAAAAGCACTCTTGATGAGTACTACCCTGCCCCTATATGTTAACATTTTACCTTGCCAACTATTAAGCCTTTAATGATTTTCGTAACCATGTTGTCAAAGAAGCAAATCTTTTTCCTTCCAACATATATTGGGCAACAAAGGTAGCTGAAAGGGAAGCTCTTGTCCATAAAACCTGTGCAATTTCTTATCCTGTTGATTCTACACGCACTAGCTTTAGGGCTAGTGAGGAAGAAGCTTTTTCCTTATTATCAAGCTGACCCAAAGCGTTTTCATATTTTCTAATCTCTTTCACCACCACCTTGACAGTTTTTGAGTTACCTCCACAAAAGATAACTATGTCGTCAGCATAAGCAAGATGGTTTAATTTAGGCCCTCTCTTATTCATATAAAATTTAGTGAAGTTTTCCTTATAAATAAGGTTGTTCAGAGATCTTGTTAATACTTCTGCCACAAGAATAAATAGAGAGGGGGATAAAGGGTCACCTTGCTTGAGCCCATGAGAAGAGGAGAAGAAACCATGTCTAGTACAATTAATGATAATCGAGTACCAAACATTCGATACCATTCTCCAAATCATATCTGACCATTATTTACGGAAACCAAATCTATTGAGAACATTAATGAGGAAGTCCCAAGATAACCTGTTGTATGCTTTAGCCATGTCAAGCTTCATAACAATATTTCCCCCTTGTTTGGTTTTAAGATATCATGAAAGATTTCCTGAGCTAGCATTACATTTCCTGTAATTTATCTCCCAGAGACAAAACCACTTTGGTTTTCAGAGATGAGTTTCGAAAGAAGAGGTTGTAGTCTTCTGGAAAGAAGTGTAGAAATGATCTTGCTAGTGTAGTTGCATAAACTGATGGGTCTGAGTTCTTCAAATCTGGACGACGATTCCACCTTAGGGATAAGAGCAATGCAGGTGTGTGAGTAGAATTTAGTGAGGTCCTTTCCTATAAAGAATTCCCTTACAAACTCAATGATGTCCTGCTTGATGATGTCTGAAATTTTTTTCCGATGAAGCCATCAGGTCCACCTGAGCTTTCAATGCTCATACTGAAAACAATGTCTTTGATTTGCTCTTCCGAAGGTATGATAGTCAAGTTTTCATTGTCTTCCTCTGTAATCGGTTTGGGAATGCAATTCATCATATCATTCTCCATACTAATCTGTTGGTTGAGATTGAAGAAAACTCTTAAACTGTGTGATAGTAGCCCTTGCAATATTTTCTTCACCTTGTATCCACCTATCTCTATGATTCTTTATTCTATGTAATTGGAGTCTTCTTCTTCTGTCTCTCAGAATGCTATGAAAATAGCTTGTGTTGCAGTTACCATCCTTGAACCAGTTAATCTTAGCTTTCTGTTTCATCAAGGATTCTTGCATTCCCAACCATCTAGTGTATTCGGCATAACCTCTGTTTAACTCTTCTCTGCCTCGCTCGTTGTTATTCTGCACATTAATTTCTTCTAAAATTTGCACCTTCGCTTCCCAAGAACTTACTTGCTCATTGATGTGCCCTAAGTTATCCCTTGACCATTGGTTAAGATGCCTAGCTAGAAGTTTCAGTTTACTTTGGAGCCTCCACATAGAGTTACCACGAATATTTGTGTTCCAGATCTCCTGCACCATATCTAGAAAGCCAGGTTGAGTGGACCAGAAGTTGAGAAATCTGAAGTATTTAATGTGTTGATGTTGGTATTGTGGCATTTCAAAAGAAGGGGTCTATGATCAGAACCATTCCTTACTAAATGTTACACTGTATTGTTTTGGTAGTGTTGAGCCCATTGATCATTAATCATAATCATGTTCATCCACTTCCAAATTCTCTTGCAAGGTCTTCTATTGTTACACCAAGTGTATCTTGGGCCAGTGAATCCAATGTCCATTAAACCGCAAGACTCCATAGTGCTAATAAAATCTAGACTTTTGGATTCTTGATGAGGATTACCACCTAGTTTTTCAGTCGGATCCATGATAATGTTGAAGTCATCACCAACACACCATGGGCCATTAATAGTGTTGTTCATGTTCTGAATACTATCCCACGGGTCTCTTCTTTCACTAGTAGTACATTTGGCATATACTGCTGTAGATCCATGATAATGTTGAAGTCATCACCAACACACCATGGGCCATTAATAGTGTTGTTCATGTTCTGAATACTATCCCACGGGTCTCTTCTTTCACTAGTAGTACATTTGGCATATACTGCTGTAATGAAGTTTCATGAATCTGCAGCATCTTCTTTCATTTTTGAGAGTGTTGTTCATTATTTACCAGTACCTCAGTGTGATCCAAATAATTCCAGAAGCACCAGATCTCACCATTGACATTAGCCTGACAATGCTGAAATCCTAAAAACCTTTTGTATCAATTAATCTTGCTCATATCAACAAAGGGTTCAAAAATTGCCACAAAAACCACCTTGTTGATGTTGATAAGAAGTTTAAGTCTGTGAGTTGCTTTTTGGACTTCACCCCTCTTATGTTCCAGAAGAATGTACTAATCATTGGGTTGAGGGGGAGGGTTGTTGTTTATTTTCTCTTCTTTACCAGAAGGGGAAGTGTTGTTGTTGATTTGCTTTCCCGCTTTTTTTGTGTCTGCTTCTTAGATGATTCACTTATTTCTATTGAATTTGCAACAATCTTAGTGAGGTTATTTTGTTTGCTTTTCTTTCTGTCATTCTTTCTGTTTCTGCTTCTTCCTCTAGTAAATGTTATTCCATCTTCATATTGATTTTGAGAATTGACCTCCTCTCCATCAGCCATGTTCTTTATTCCATTGTGTTTACTTCCTCCACAATTGGTCTGGCCTTGGTTAAAACATTCAGTTAGTTGGTTGTGATTTATGTTGTGAGCCCAGGTAAGATCAACACATATATTTATGGCCTTTTGGTTTTTAATCTCAGATGGTAAGCTAGTTGACTGTACCTCCCCGGATAAAGCCTTTACCTCTTGCTCTGTATTTTCTGATACGATTTGCTCGGGGGTTTGAAGTTGGTTAGTAGCCATTTTAGGTTCCCCCTAAGCTGCTAGATTTTGAAGAGTGACATTCTCTTTGTGGTTGCCTTCAACACTCTTATGTGCACTGTCGAGTGGAATTGCAAGGTTCTTGACTTGATATTGTTTCCTAGTGTTCCTGCTCCTACTATCAGGTTTGAATTTGACACTGCTCCTCTTTTGTGGCATTTTCTTTGTTTTCTTGTTCTTATTCTTCTTCTTGTTTGTTTCAGCATCAATAGTTGGTGGTAGGATGGGGTTGTCGATTTTTTTGTGTTGTTTCTTGCTCCTCAGTGCCTTTAGTAGTGTTTTCCGTGACTGATCACTCTCTGATGGAACATGATTCTGCAGAGTAACCTTCTCTTTTTTCTGTTCTTCTTCCTTTTCAGAGACCTTGTTTTTTGAATTCTGTTCATTAGTGTTGTCTTGCACTTCCTCAGCCTTAGTAGCAATTGTCTTGTCTAGTGCCCTGCATTCAATTACATCGTGGGCCAGCTTTGTACAATGCTTACAATACTTAGGGATGCTTTTATATTCCAGTTTCTGAGTGTAACCATCTAATGGCGAGTCCTCATATTCCTGGCCTGTGAATACACTTTCGGGCAACGGTTTAAGGAGGTTAACTTCCACTCTTATCTTGGCCATACTTGGCCTAGTTGTTCCATGGGTAGCCGCATCTAGAACCAAAGGAGTTCCAACTAAGCTGAGAATCTATTTAACATAATGCCATGTCTGCATATGGAAAGACAGTCCCGGCAATAATACCCACGCAAGGGCAACAGGGAGGTCTTCCTTAGGTTTGTAATCAGGGGCCCATTTTTGTAGCCACATTTTCCGGCCATCAATTTCAATCACTCTTTTGAACCAGACAGTTTGCCAATCTTCCTCATTGAATAGGTCTATGAAGATATTATAATTATCATAAACACCAATTCTGGCGGATCCTTTCAGTGTTATCAACTCCTTAAACCTTGACCTAATTCTGTCAATTTGCGGTCTAGGTTTGAGAAATCGATCAACAATTGTGTGCTTACACTCTTCTGCCATTATCCATAGTAGTTTTTAGTCTTGAAGATCAATGCTGGCATACCGTTGCGAGTTGTGTGCTTTGCAATAACTTGTTCCCTTTCATGACGGATTGGATTTGAATTGGATGAAGAAGGGCTTGTGATTGTGGTAGCATAAGAAATTTTCTGAATTTCTTCACGGGGATGTTTCGCTCCGTCAATGGAGGAGGTTTGCTTCTCCTTACCCGGCGGAAGTTGGCCTCCCGGCGGCTTCATCTGGTGGAGCATGGAGACATGCGTTTGGGAATAGAGACGTTGAGGTATATTAATAGAGAGAGAAAACTGGCAGTATGTCCAACAGTACTACAATTTGCTACATTGTACCATCAATGTGCAAGATTTTATGCTCGCCCTTCCTTCATGCTTATATACTCCTATCCAGGGCCTCCATAACCCACATAACTATTAAGCCAAAAGGAGAAAGAAAAAAGAGCAGAAAATATAAAAAAAATTGGCACAACAAGAGGTGCATGGGAAGAAGTGCCAATAACTCACCCAAAGCATTCAAGGAAATCTTCTTGTGGATCATAATACAAAACAGGATTTTGCTTAAAATAACTACACTATAGGTCTAGCAACAACAATTCCTTCCTTTAAAATCCAATAAAAAAGTTCACAGGTATCTCATTCATTGTAGCCTAATTAGTGTAGTTCAGAAAATGTAGAGTGATAAATAAATAACTGAGGTTAAGTCTCAGAAGATGTAAATGTGGTTACCTAAAAAAGAAATTTGCATAAGCTTATCAAACAATTTGTAAACAAGAGAATTCACTGACATAGACATGACAAAAAGGTATAACAGTGACAATATGTTAATCATGATTGAAGCAACTTTTAATGCAGCTCCAATAGGAATCTCCTTTATATATATGCTGCCCACTAACCTATAAAGATTCTCACTCTAAAAGCTATTAACCTTTTTCAGAAAAAAATAATATGAAAAGTAAAAAAACTCAAACATATGAATCTCCTACATTATTAATGATCCAGCTCCTTAGACAGGAGCAGACAAACAGCTACAATGTTACACATAAAAGGGGATTATTCCTTTTCAAGAAACTTCACCCCTCCATTTTGTCCCCAACAATATTTTTATTTAGAGACTGGAGGTCTAAAAAGAAAGGTGAAAAACTTTTCACACAAAGACCAACAATGATACACATTTTGTTGCGCACTAACTTAGCCCCTAAAAACAAAAGTTTTACAAAGAGTAAAACAATGACCATACAAAGGACTCAATGTCTACATTACCAGTTTTACTACATTAAAAGAGTGAAAGAATTAAGTAAAAAACATTTAGAATCTTGGTCATGGACAATTAGAATTTCTACCAGGTCCACCATAGTAAAAGTAGTTCCCCCAGTCATTATTCTTTCCTAGTTGAACATCATAGCAATTGTTATCCTCAGTATAAATCCCAAGATCTTGAGGAGCTCTCAAATTATTTGAACCATCAACTACTTGTATATTCCTGAAATAGCTTGATTTCCCAAAACCTTCATCTGGAAAATGGCCACTCCCCATTTGAGTTGTGGTGTGAAGTCCATCTGATTCTGAATTCACCACTTCCCCACCCCATTCAATCATTGAAGCACTGTCTGTTAAATATGAAAATAAAAAGCCTGGCCAATATCCCAATACATAGTCATTCCCAAATTGCATCCACCAGTTTCCCTCTTTTGGATCCTATAAGTTAGGCAAAATCAAACTTTAAAATATTTTCAAAATAAATAAGAAAAGTTAAAGAACAGATATTTATTAAAGGACGGTCCGGTGTACTAAACTTCCGCTAAATGCGGGCTCCAGAAAAGGGTCGAACCACAAGGGTCTATTGTACGCAATCTTACCTTACATTTCTGCAAGAGACTGTTTCAACAGCTTAAACATATGACCTCTTGATCATATAAAAAGAGCTTTACCGATTGAGCAGGGTTCCTCTTTAAAGAACAGATTTTTATGAAAAAAGGAAAAAGAAGAGGATGGACTCAACAGCAAATGTCAGAGATTCTCTCTGTCTTCTCATTAGTTAATTAATCAATTATGCATTCACATGCAAATAATGGACACCTCAATAAAATATGCAGTGGAACATACAGTGGATTTTCCAATACAATATGAGGTATAATTGTATGTTGACAAGAATTAAGTAAACAGAAAAGGGTCAATCCAAAATATGTGAATCCAATACATAAAATTACCTTCCAGACAAGAATGCTTATATCATATTGTGAACCATGATAGCTGGAAAGAGGGGAAATGGTGGCCCCCATTGCTATTTCATTATTGATTTGAATAAATCCTGAACATAGCAGATTGTAGCAGCCTGTGGCTTGATAAGCATCACTCTGTACAAAAAATAATTTTCCAAAATTTTCAATTATCAAACATGAACTTTATATAGCACACACTACTTGATTTTAGATATTTTATGTATGTATGCTAGCTGTATTTAGAAGGGAAAAAATTCACTTACAGTCCAGTAGGTAAAGAGTCTTGTGTTGTTATCTCCATACAAATCTGGGCTAACCTGTTTTTATCCCCAAAAAGGACAAGAAAAGTGAAAAAGAAGAAGTCACAACTTAAGACAACCAAATACAGACATATAATATGACAATAATATCACTCACTAATTGTTCAAACAAGCAAATAATTTGAAAAAAATAAGTAGTAGTACCTGCCATCCAGCTTCAATGCTATTAAGATCTGAATCAAAAGAACCTCCAAGAATCCAAAGCTGAGACAAGCTAAACTCATTGGGTTGCTGAATTTTAGGTTCCCAAACATTTATGGTTGCTTTTGCACCATAATATTTGTCTCCTTCAACATAGGCTATTGCATGCTAAAATAACTCCCACAGATAACAAAACCATTAATTCAATGAAACTTGTGATTTTCCTTGTATACAAATCTGAACAATTTGGTGTACCTGATGACCAGTTTGGCTAACAAGGCCAGGTCTACCAGACTCTGGTTTAGGAATAGTAGAATGTTTTTTCTTCCTACCATAGCTTTTCATGGAACTTGCTCTTAAAATATCATCTTTTTTGGTTCTTCTAATTGGAATTGTTCCTTCTGGACATTTTCCATTCAAATGCCATAGTTGAGTAATCGATTTTGACCCTTTACTCTTGGTTTTTGCTGTAGACAATTTTCCATCACAAAATAGCCCTTCTGGATGATAATTTGGCATCATCTATAACCCCAAAAAGATCAACTTTTCTCCCATTAAGATAACCAAAATAATTAGGAATAATTCAAACAGAAAAAGGGGTATTTTTGCTAACCTGCACTGTGTGATTCTTGAGCAAAGGATGATCAAAAGCTGGTTGGTGAGACATATGAACACAATCAATAATATCACCGTCTGGGCTCTGTTATTTTTTTTCCCAAAAGAAACCATTAACACAAAAAGACACAAAAAATGGAGCATAAAAAGGGTATAAAAGTTTAACCTTTATGGATTTGATTGCAGGTTTGTTTAAGCGATTCAAGTGCTTTTGAACCTCAAACTTTTGGGCAGCAAGAGACATGCCCTGTTTAGCTGCGGCAGCAGCAGCATCACAGCATAGTGACAGCAAAAACAAGCAAAACAACACTTGCATATTCATCTTCATCTTCACATTGTAAAAGCACACCTTAGCCATGAACAGAAGAAAATTGCAAGCTTTTTGATGTTACTTAAGTGAAATGGGGTTGCTTGAATTCTTCAACCATGAATGAATATCAGGAGATAAATTTAAAATTTGTAAAAAGGAAGCAGCTTTTGCTATGTGGGTCAGAAAAAAAACAAGAAAATGTGCTGACGCTCGTGAAGAGGGGAGGGTAAAACGGGGAATATTCCAAGAAGGAGGAGAAGGGAAAAGAACGGAAATGGATGAAATTGGAATGTGGAGAAGTGGAGAAAATGGGGTGGGGGCAATGGTTTAAGAGATGTGGAGTCTGTTTCTTTGCTATACTTTCTGTGACACATAACAGCTGCAATTCTTTGTCCTTTTTGTTGTACTGTTTATGCGTGAGAGTGTGGACCTGTGATGTGATTTTAGTCCTCTTCCCACATTATAAAAGTGGGAAAACAAGACTAGATTATATTGCTTTTCCTTTTTTATTCAAATTTAAAAAATTCAATTAGATACTGGCTAATTAGAAGCATAGTGTCACGACCCTTTTGTCGTGACCGTGTAGTCCAAAAGAAAGAGCGGGCCATCTGAAACTTCGTCGTTGGGTTATGGGGACGACTTTAGCATTAAGGCGTTGTTCTCCCTTAGATGCTTCGATCTGGCCGAGTCAGGCAGGCCGACTCGGTTAAGTTTGGGGTGCTTGTCGCTGGTCATGGACTTGACAATGAAGGGGACCGAAGTAGTCCTAAGGGATCAACTGGTCGGGGGCTAGTGCCGCTCCCCCGATGAGCCCAAGGAAGGGCGAAACCGGTTGGCTTCCGCGTGTGGTAAGGCTTGTCTCGAGGTAGTGGGCGGTCTCGGGACGCCGCACGGGCGCTGTGTGCTGCGCCGGACTCTCAGCCCGTGACAAGTGGTATTAGAGCTAAGGTTTGCACCCACGCAAGTTAGCTAACGAGCAATGGCCAACACTTAGAACATAGCACAAGAGGGTGTTGTTGGTGTGGATGTTCCACCGGAGCCAAGCCGCGGCCGTGACGGAGAACGAGGCCAAGGCAAGACTCGTAGCAAGTCCAAGGCCCCATCTGTGGATGCGTTGGAGCCTCGAGTGAACACTCTCGAAAACATATTCTCCGCCACTCAAGAAAGCCTCGAGGGATTGGAGAAACGAGTGGATGGTCTCGAGGGGGAATATGCCGAGTTCACGGTGGCAACAAAGGCACTCATCCAAGAACAAGCGAACCTTCTCCGAGGGGAGTTTCGTTCATTTCATGATGAGTTGCTAAAGCTTCCTAGTTTTGTCCAGGACGAACTACGTGCTGTCCGTGCGGAAGTGGAGGAAGTCCGCTCGGATTGGGCATGGCACAAGCGCACACTCTCCCCAAGTCCAGCTACAGCCAACTCGAGCGATGCGCGCCGCATTGACGTGCCAAAGCCCGACACCTACGATGGCACACGAAATGCAACCATCGTGGACAACTTCCTATTTGGACTTGATCAATACTTCGATGTCGTTGGTGTATGAGATGAGGCATCGAAAGTGGGCACTGCACCCACTTATCTTAGAGGCGCTGCACAACTATGGTGGCGTTGCAAGCATGGCGAGATGGGCAAGGGAATCTGCACCATCGACACTTGGGCCGACTTCAAGAAAGAACTCCGAAAGCAATTCGCCCCAAACAATGCGGAAAAGGAAGCGCGAGCGCGCTTACGTCGCCTCAAACAATCGGGTAATATGCGGGACTACAGCAATGAGTTTACTACCCTCATGTTGGAGATAAGCGACATGTCCGACAAGGATTCGCTCTTCTACTTCCAAGATGGCCTCAAGGATTGGGCCAAGAACGAGCTTGATAGGCGTGGCGTTCAAACGCTCGACGGTGCCACCGCCATTGCGGAATCGCTCACCGAATACTCTACCCAATGTAAAGACAAAAAGGCCAACCAAGGCAAAGGTGGGGGAGAGAGTCGCAAGGACAAGGGCAACAACCGCAAAGATTGGGGGCAGAAAAAGCCGCCTAGCAACAGGAGTGGGCAAGGTAAATCGGAGGGCAAGAAGGAGGCACCGAAACCGCGAAGCCCATGCTTTATATGCAATGGCCCTCATTGGGTACGCGACTGTCCGGAGAAGAAGTCGCTCAACGCTCTTACCGCCCAACTAAAGAGCAATCCCACATCAACCTCGGAGGAACCCCAACCCTGCATGGGTTCTCTCCAACGCCTTGGCGCACTTAATCGCCAACAGCCCACACCCATCAAAAAAGGGCTCATGTATGTAAGCGGCAAGATAAATGGCCAGTCCGTTCGTGCAATGATAGACACGGGAGCGACAGACAACTTCGTGTCTATAGACGAGGCCAAGCGATTAGGCCCCAAGACCACCAAGGAAGGAGGCATAATGAAGGCGGTAAACTCATCCGCCGAGCCAATTGCGGGGACTGCACAAGGCATGCAGTTAACACTTGGAACGTGGAGTAGAGAGCTCGATTTCTCTATTGTGGCGATGGATGAATTCAAGTTGGTCCTTGGCATGGAATTCTCTGACCAAGCCCATGCCTTCCCGTTGCCTGCTACAAACTCCCTAAACATACTTGACGGGAGCAAGGCATGCATGGTACCCATGGAGAGAGGCAAGCCCGAGGAGAAGACACTCTCCACCATGCAATTCAAGAAGGCTTTCAAGAAGGACCCAAGCTTCTTGGTCTCCAATCAGGAACTAAACGAGGATGGAAATAGCGGAATGTCGCCAAGCCAAGTCCCTCCACGAATTCAAACCATCCTTAATGAGTGCAAGGATGTGATGCCGCCAAAACTTCCGAAGAAGCTCCCACCTCGGCGAGAGGTAGATCATGTGATCGAGTTGGAACAAGGCGCGAAGCCACCAGCCTTGGCGCCCTACCGCATGGCGCCACCTGAACATGAGGAAGCGGACATTACGCGAGCCAACCTCGACAAGGCCGCAGGAAAAATGAAGACATGAGCGGATACAAGGAGACGGCATGTTGAATACAAGGAAGGTGATCAAGTCATGATCAAGCTCCTACCCCAACAACTCAAGACATTACGAAAAGTCCACAAGGGGTTAGTGAGACGCTATGAGGGACCCTTCCAAGTTGTTCGACGTGTGGGAAACGTCTCGTATCAACTCCAGATTCCACCAAGACTCAAGATCCATCCGGTCTTCCATGTGAGTCTTCTCAAGCCATATCACGAGGACATGGGAGACCCAAGTCGCGGGAAATCGATGCGTCCACCAACCGCCGTTGTCACCGCATTCGACAAAGATGTGGACTACATCATTGTTGATCGTGTGGTCTCGAGAAGGGGCGTGCCAGCACTTCTAGAATTTCAAGCACGAGAGTGCGATGAGGACGCCACGAGCTTAGGTGGGGGAAGATGTTGCGGACCGCCCAATTTGATAGCCCAATCGTCCACAACCTTGGGCTAGTGAGCCAACATAAGGCCAAGAGTCCTAGCTTGGCCCAATTCTGGAACATTCTAGGCAACTCTAGATTCCGGAACATTCTAGAGAACTCTAGCACATTTGAGCTCGGAAATACTCTAGAATTCTCCATTGAATTCTAGAACGTGTACCTAGCTAGAAGGTAGTAGAATTCTCTAGACTCTCTAGAATTCTCCATATAATTCTAGGACTTGTACATAGCTAGAAAGCTATAGAACTCTCTAGACTTTCTAGAGCTTGGCAAGCCTCCCCTATAAATATGGGATGGCATTTGGCATTTGTATAACACACAACACACAACAACAAGAAGAAAATACTACTACAAGCAACTCAAGCCTTGTAATTCTCTCTTAGTGCAATACAAGTTCTTTATTTGGCTCCATTGCTTTCTTCTCTAGTTCGAGAAGCTCTAGGCTGGCCCAATTCTGGAACATTCTAAGCAACTCTAGATTCCGGAACGTTCTAGAGAACTCTAGCACATTTGAGCTTGGAAATACTCTAGAATTCTCCATTGAATTCTAGCACGTTTACCTAGCTAGAAGGTAGTAGAATTCTCTAGACTCTCTAGAATTCTCTATAGAATTCTAGCACTAGTACATAGCTAGAAAGCTATAGAACTCTCTAGACTTTCTAGAGCTTGGCAAGCCTCCCCTATAAATATGGGATGGCATTTGGCATTTGTATAACACACAACACACAACAACAACAAGAAAATACTACTACAAGCAACTCAAGCCTTGTAATTCTCTCTTAGTGCAATACAAGTTCCTTATTTGGCTCCATTGCTTTCTTCTCTAGTTCGAGAAGCTCTAGGCTTACTTAGCAACCTTTGGCAAAGTTGTCTAAGTGCCGTACGGATTAGCTGCGCAAAATACTCATCCCGTGACAGGTGGTATCAGAGCGGGACGTACTTGCTGCTGTTGTGCGTTATGGTGGGGTCCTAGAGGAGAGGACTGTGCGGGTACGTTGCCTAGGCGGGGGGCTCGTGCCGATGACTACCCCATCCTGCAAAGGTCTGAGGTAAGACCTGGATGGCCATCAGCGAGGTCCGGTTGCACGAGGTGAGGTGCGACTGACCGAAGGAACGCGGCGTATCAGCAGTATTGTGCGGGATCCTAGGCGAAGTCCTTCTCCCCAACAGCACGAGGACGTGCTGAGTTTTGGGTGGGGGAGAATATCACGACCCGTTTGTCGTGACCGTGTAGTCCAAAAGAAAGAGCGGGCCATCTGGAACTTCGTCGTTGGGTTACGGGGACGGCATTAGCATTAAGGCGTTGTTCTCCCTTAGATGCTTCGATCTGGCCGAGTCAGGTAGGCCGACCCGGTTAAGTTTGGGGTGCTTGTTCATGGACTTGACAATGAAGGGGATCGAAGTAGTCCTAAGGGATCAACTAATCGGGGGCTAGGTGCCGCTCCCCTGATGAGCCCAAGGCAGCGCGAAACCGGTTGGCTTCCGCGTGTGGTAAGGATTGTCTCGAGGTAGTGGGCGGCCTCGGAACGCCGCACGGGCGCTGTATGCTGCGCCGGACTCTCAGCCCGTGACAATAGGCTTTGGCTGATAATTAATACTGTACTACTTTATATTTTTTTCATCCCATTTAATATCATATTTTTGGACTTTACACTAAGTTTAAGCCTTTAAATCAAAGGAAGATTTTTAGTGAAGTGTAATTCTCCTAACTACCAACAACTAAATGAGTATGAGTTGTATATGCAATGCGTTTCAATTTATGTGAGCCTATTTCCTTTTTAGTCTTTTCCAAAAAGAATAATCTCTTTCTAAATTTGATAACAATTTAGTTTAAACTTCAATTATATCCTTAATAAGAAACTTTTATACACATAAAAATACTATGGACTCCTTTTTAGCTTGATTAGGATCACAAATTAAAAAGTCTTTATTTTTTCTTAAATTACGTGTATAATGAAATATGTTCACTTACATTGGAAAGGAGGGAGTTGTAAATTAAAATTTATATCAAGTGGTGCTGTAACAAGTTATGTCTACAAGAGTAAATAAAGAAACGTTAAATTTGAATAGTTTAAATTTTTCTATCCTATTTGGAGGTGTATTTTTTGACACTCTTTCTAGTTTCATATTGATTTTCAGATACACGGTCGCTTCATGTGAATAAGCAGTGAGTTTGATGTAAATAATTGGCCAGTTGTTCTTATGCGTACTCTCTCATAAAAGATGACTTAGTTTGGTTAACATTTTACTATAATTAACAAAAGTTGAAAGGTAAATTTGATTTTTCTTTTTGAAGAATTTCGGCACGTGGAATCCACCCATTTCACCGAGAGCTCTCTGTGTAGGCACAAGACGATTTGCCAATTACAAGGACATGAATAAACCAAAAAATGCCACTGGAAAAAAATTGAACAATTTTGTACAGTATATGGGACAAAATTTAGACCTTTTCCCAAGTTTAATAAATAAGTCGTGATTTATAGATTATTGATTTATTAAGTCGTCCAAGGCATGTAAGTCCTACGACTTCTTTTAGAAAATGAACGAAACAAATAACTGATATAATAACTAAATTGAGGGAGGTGCATATATTCATGAGAATAGCGCTGTTATTAAGGTGTTTTAAAAAGCGAGGCGTAAGGCGAGGCATTTTTGATAAAATGGGAATCACGTAAAGTGTTAGTAGAGGCTAATTAGCAGTTAAGTTTAATAATGAGTAGAGACTCACGTGACTCTCACGTGTGTCAGTTAGTGGGCCATTAGGACATGTGTATACAGTTAGGTGGTTATGTAATGTAACAGTAGTGCTTCTTCTTTATTATTCATTTTCCAATAACAAAACCAGAGCTCAGCTCTTCCTTCTCTCTCCTTGATTTACTCTGTAGAACTCATGGCAGATGTATGATTTGTTCATGGTATTAGAGCACAATCACAATTGCGAGTTGAAATCGAAGATCCTGTTGAATTTGAGAAGAAATTACATCTGAAAATTAGGTTCATCAATGAGGGAAAAACCAGATCCAGATCACAATCATCCTCTGTTTCTTCACCCATCGGACACCACCGGAGCTCCGATCATTTCGATTCAGCTGACCGGTTCAGAGAATTACTCCACCTGGAGTCGAGCGATGGAGATCCAGTTTTTAGGAAAGAACAAGCTAGGTCTGATCGATGGAACTCTAAAGAAAGGAGATTTTTCTACTGGATTAGGTCATCAATGGGACATATGCAACACTATAGTCCTGGGATGGGTTATGAGCTCAGTGTGCAAAGAACTAATAACTGGAATTCTCTATGCACGAGATGCAGAAAGGTGTGGGAGGATTTGAGAGAGCGATTCGACAAAGTAAATACATCACGAGTTTATCAACTGCAGAAGGCCATAGCAACAATAGCTCAAGGAACAAAAAATGTCTCGATGTACTTCTCTAAACTCAAAAGTATGTGGGATGAATTTGATAGTATGGTTCCTCCACCATGTGACTGTGCTAGATCAAAAAGTTTCATCGAGTTTATGGAGAAACAAAAGGTGCTGAAGTTTCTAATGGGTTTGAATGACAACTATGAGCAGGCTCGTAGTCAAATCCTCATGACAAGTCCAACACCTAGCATCAATAAAGCATATGCAATGCTTATTGAGAGGGAGAGTCAAAGGTCGGTGACTAATGGTTCTACTTTGGTTGAGGGAAATGATTTGACTGCATTACTAGCTGGGAAAGGAGGAAGTTATCAGAATCCTCATAGACCAAAGAAGAGCTGGAACATACAGTGTGATTTTTGTCATATGAAGGGGCATACAAAGGAAGGATGCTACAAGATAATTTGCTATCCACAATATTTTAAAGGAAGAAAGAAAGGTGCATATAATGTACAAGTAGAGAATCTTAATCTTAACCTTGCAGGAGTGGATGATGGAGAGGGAAATCAACCAAATGCAATAAAGAAAAGGAACCGGCGCAGGGCTCCTCAACTCACAACTGATCAATATGATCAGATCATAAAGCTGCTCAATAAAGACAAATCCAAGGATGACATGGCAGGTACAACCTATTCTTTATGGCCAAAGCTGCTAGAGGTAACTGGATAGTTGACACAGGAGCAACTAACCACATGGTAGTTGATTTAAGAATGTTAACAAATGTTAAAAATGTTATACCTACTAGAGACAAATGAGTTTACTTACCTAATGGAGAATGCACTATTGTGTCACATGTTGGAAATTGCAAGATCAATAAAACAGGAGAAATGCAGAATGTTTTATATGTTCCAGAATTTGCCTATAACCTTCTTTTATTATCCAAGATAACAAGGGACTTACACTGCTTTGTCTCTTTTTATCCTAACTTTTGCCTATTCCAGGACCTCTCAAATGGGAATGTGAGGGAGATTGGTAAAGAGAAGGATGGGCTCTATATTCTAGTTCCAAGAGCTCATTTAAACACTGATAACAGCATACCAACAGTCAAAGGGTTGAATGTACAGCACACAAATAAGGACATATCTCTATGGCACAAAAGATTAGGACATGCATTTGGAGGATCTCTGAAGGAAATCCTGGGATGTAAAATGGAAGATTACAAAGCTCTAATAGATAGTTGTGACATTTTCCCAATGGCTAATCATGTGAGGCAACCTTTTCCATTAAGTACTACTAGAACTGCTAATACTTTTCAACTATTACACCTTGATGTGTGGGGACCTTGCAATGTTCCTACTTATGATGGTAATAATTTCTTTCTCACAATTGTAGATGACTACTCTCGTGTGACTTGGATTTTTCTTGTGCAGTTTAAAAGTGATGTCATAACTATTTTTTAAGTCTTTCCTTAAGCTGGTAAAAACACAATTCAATGGGAAAGTACAGATAATTAGAACTGATAATGGTGGAGAGTTTGTAAACAGAGCTATGCAGGAGCTATGTACATCTATGGAGATAGTTCATCAGAGAACATGTGTCTATACACCACAACAAAATGGTGTAACAGAGAGAAAGCATAGACATCTGCTTGAAGTTGCAAGGGCACTTAAATTTTAAGGACATATTCCTATGAAGTTCTTGGGACACTGTGTTTTGACAGCAGCCTATGTCATTAAAAGACTTCCATCACATTCACTTGATGGCAAGTCCCCATATGAGGTATTTTTCAATAAGAAGCCGTCGGTTTATCATTTGAAAACATTGGGATGTCTTTGCTTTGTAAGTGTTTTATCTAGAAATGATAAGTTTGCTAGTAGAGCAGTGAGAGCTGTCTTTATGGGATATTCTGCTACCACTAAAGCGTATGTCCTGTATGACTTAGATGAGAATAAATTTTTCATCAACATAGATGTAATATTCAAGGAATGTACATTTCCTTTTCATGAAACAACTGATAATCCCAGACACCTGGTCCAGCCTGCTATCACTAATGCTTTTGATATGCAAGAGACATATGAAGATGAGCCCATCATTGAAGAGTCAAATGTTCATGATGCTCCCACATATGTCATTGTACAGCCTTCAGATAATCTTGGGCTAGACCTGCATGTTCTTGCTGATGATCCTTCATCTGCCTCTCTTGCCCCTGCAGAAATTCCTTCAAAAGCACCATCTACATCTCTCCATCACCATCATGCAGGACAAACACATTCTAACTCCTTGAGAAAATCACAAAGAGAGTCCAAAGAACCAATCTGGTTGATAGACTATGTGACTACAAGGAAGTCCGGAAATTCTATTGTGTATCACATGCATCATTATGTTTCCTATGCTAATCTGTCATCTTCTTATCTGACTTATCTAAATGCATTCTCTTCTATTGTTGAGCCCACTACTTTTCAGGAGGCTTCTAAGGATCCTAGAAGGGTAGAGGCAATGCAAGATGAAATACAAGCTCTTTAAGACAACCACACCTGGGAACTAGTCCAGCTACCTCAAGGCAAAACAACTATAGGTTGTAAATGGGTATACAAAGTCAAGCTTAAGGATAATGGAGATGTAGAGAGATTCAAGACACGGCTAGTAGCTAAAGGATATAATCAAAAAGAAGGCCTTGACTACAATGAGACCTTTTCCCCAGTAGTAAAGATCACCACTGTGAGAACTATCCTTTACTTGGTGGCTATGTATTATTGGACTGTCCAACAATTGGATGTTTACAATGCCTTCTTACAGGGAGACTTACATGATGAAGTATACATGCCATTGCCTCAAGGTTTTACAAGCCAAGGGAGTCTAAACTGGTGTGCATGCTTGTAAAATCTCTTTATGGTTTGAAAGAAGAAAGCCGACAGTGGAATTTTAAGCTCACAGAAGCATTATTACAGGCTGGCTTTAAACAAAGTAATTTAGATCATTCCTTATTCATCAAGAAGAAAGGAACAGATTTAGTGATCATATTGATATATGTGGATGATATACTAGTGAAGGAAACAACTTGAAGCTGATTGAAGACACCAAGATATTTCTGCAACAACCCTTCAAGATAAAAGACTTGGGTGATCTAAAGTTCTTCCTTGGCATGGAGTTCAACAGGCCAACCAAAGGAATTCTAGTTAATTAGAGGAGGTATGCACTGGAGATAATATCAGACTTGGGGCTAAGTGGAGCAAAGCCAGCATGGACTTCTTTAGAGACAGACACTAAACTGACAGTTCCAGAACTAGACAGCCTTATGGGTTCAAATGATGATGAAATGCTAGAAGATATAGGGCAGTATCAAAGGCTGATTGGAAAACTGTTATACCAAACCATGTCTAGGCCAGACATTGCATTTTCTGTGCAAACTCTCAGCCAATTCATGCAATAACCAAAAAGATCTCATTGGGATGCAGCCATAAGAGTGGTAAGGTATGTCAAAAAGGAACCAGGTTTGGGAATTTTATTGAGCAGCAAAAAATCAAGTGAGATAAGCATGTTTTGTGATGTAGACTGGGCCTCATGACCTAACACTAGAAAATTAGTATTAGGGTACATAGTCAAGTTTGGAGAATCTCCAATCTCATGGAAGTCAAAAAACAGACCGCAATCTCTAAGAGCTCTGTAGAAGCTGAATATAGAAGCATGGCATCCGGAGTTTCAGAGGTGGTATGGTTGACTACATTTCTCATGGAATTGGGAGCAGAAGTGAAGCTTCCAGTACTCTTATTCAGTGACAGCAAAGCAGCAATGCAAATAACAGCAAACCCTGTGTTTCACGAAAGGACCAAATATATATAAATCGACTGTCACTTTATTCAACAAAAGATACAAGAGGGGCTGGTTAGAACTCAGTACATTTCTTCCAAAGAGCAGCTGGCAGACATCGTAACTAAAGGATTAGGAAGACAGCAACATGAGCATTTGGTTAGCGATCTAGGAGTTCTTAGCATTTTTTCACCCACCAGCTTTAGGGGGAGTGATGAAATGGGAATCACGTGAAGTGTTAGTAGAGGCTAATTAGCAGTTAAGTTTAATAGTAAGTAGAGACTTACGTGACTCTCACTTGTGTCAGTTAGTGGGTCATTTGGACATGTGTATACAGCTAGGTGGTTATGTAATGTAAGAGTAGTGCTTCTTCTTTATTATTCATTTTCCAATAACAAAACCAAGGCTTAGCTCTTCCTTCTCTCCTTGATTAACTCTGTAGAACTCATGGCAGATGTATGATTTGTTCAGTTTTGTATATGTCTTAGCGGTCCCATGGGTATTTAATTTTTAATATTTTATAAAATAATATAATTATAAAAAATATTATTAAGTAGGTAAAATTGCATAAAATTTTGAAAAAAACATTAAAAAAGATATATATATATATATATATATATATATATATATATATATATATATATATATATATATATATATATATATATATATATGGGCGTAAGTCCCATGTGTATTTAATTTTTAATATTTTATAAAATAATATAATTATAAAAAATATTACAATATGTGACACACACTCGATGCTTCTAGAATTCTTTAAATTTACAAATTAGAGCGCAAGCGGATTAATAAGAAGGAGAGCGATTATAGCATAACATTAATTTTAAGTCGTAAATTTGCTACTCATGTTAAATAGGGATGTCAATGGTTCAGTTGGGCGGGTTATTTTATAAAATTATACCATACCAATGTTTCGGTTATTCTAATATATATAATTAAAATTAGACTTTTAAAAATCGTACCAATCATGTCAGTTTCTCTTCAGTATCGGTATGGTTCGATTAATTTTCGATATCTTTTTATGTCACTTAAAAGTCACTAGTAGAAGCATAATGCAATAACATACCTACTTTTATAAGACTTATAAAAACACTCTACATATTTATACTATTAAAGGACGATGAACTAAGAAAATACAAAAATTATACGGTATAAATCCATTAACTATTCTACAGCAACGTAAAAAAAATAAAGCAAAAATAAAGAAAATATAAATCACACGATGAAAAGATATTAAGCAAGCTCATTATCACGGGATGAGTATTTTGCGCAGCTAACCCGTGCGGAACTTAGACAACTTGCCAAAGGTTGCTAAGTAAGCCTAGAGCTTCTCGAACTAGAGAAGAAAGCAATGAAGCCAAATGAGAACTTGTATTGCACTAAAGATAGATTTACAAGGCTTGAGTTGCTTGTAATTATGTGTTGTGTGTTGTGTGTTCTTAAATGCCAAGTGCCATCCCATATTTATAGGGGAGGCTTGCCAAGCTCTAAAGATTCTAGAGAGTCTAGAGTTTTCTAGCTATATACATGGCTGGAATTATATAGAGAATTCTAGAGTATTTACAAGGTCATATGGAATAGAGTCTTCTAGAATATTCCGGAATTGGGCCAAGCTAGGACTCTTGGCCTTGTGTTGGATCTCTAGCCCAAGATTGTGGGCGATTGGGCTGTCGAATTGGGCTGTCCGCAACATCCTCCCCCACCTAAGCTCGCGGCGTCCTCGTCGCGCTCTCATGTTTGAAATTCTGGATGCGTTTAGCGAATTGCCACAGATCTTCTTCTCGTTCCCATGTGGATTCTCTCTCAGGGAGGTCTTTCCACTTTACCAAGTACTCATTATGTGCTGGCACGCCCCTTCTCGAAACCACGCAATCCGTAATGATGTAGTCCACATCTTTGTAGAATGCGGTGACAACGGCGGTTGGTGCACGCTTCGATTCTCCGCGTCTTGGGTCTCCCATGTCTTCGTGATATGGCTTGAGAAGACTCACACGGAAGACCTGGTGGATCTTGAGTCTTTGTGGAAGTTGGAGTTGATATGAGACGTCGCCCACACGCCGTACAACTTGGAAGGGTCCTTCGTAGCGTCTCACTAACCCCTTGTGGACTTTCCGTAATGTCTTGAATTGTTGGGGTAGGAGCTTGATCATGACTTGATCCTCTTCCTTGTACTCAACATGACATCTCCTTGTATCCGCCCACTTCTTCATTTTTCCTGCAGCTTTTTCGAGGTAGGCTCGCGTGATTTCCGCTTCCTCATGTTCGGGTTGTGCCATGCGGTAGGGCGCCAAGGCTGGTGGCTTCGCGCCTTGTTCCAGCTCGATCGCATAATCTACCTCTCGCTGAGGTGGGAGTTTCTTCGGAAGTTCTGGAGGCATCATATCCTTGTACTCATTAAGGATGGCTTGAATTCATGGAGGGACTTGGCGTGGCGACATTCCGCTATTCCCTTCCTCCTTCAGTTCCCGATTGGAGACCAAGAAGCTTGGGTCCTTCTTGAATTGCATGGCGGAGAGGGTCTTCTCCTCGGGCTTGCCTCTCTCCACGGGTACCATGCATGACTTGCTCCCATCAAGTATGCTTAGAGAGTTTGTGGCGGGCAGCGGGAAGGCATGGGCTTGGTCGAAGAATTCCATGCCAAGGACCATCTTGAAGTCATCCACGGGCACAATAGAGAAATCCAGCTTCCCACTCCACGTTCCAAGTGTTAACTGCACGGCTTGTGCAGTTCCTGCAATTGGCTTGGCGGGTGAGTTTACCACCTTCATTGTGCCTCCTTCCTTGGTGGCCTTGAGGCCTAATCACTTGGCCTCGTCTATGGTCACGAAGTTGTCTGTCGCTCCCGTGTCTAGCATCGCGCGAACGGACTGGCCATTTGTCTTGCCGCTTACATATATGAGCCCCTTTTTGATGGGTGTGGGCTGTTGGCGATTAAGTGCGCCAAGACGTTGGAGAGAACCCATGCTGAGTTGGGGTTCCTCTGAGGACAATGTGGGATTGCTCTTTAGTTGGGCAGCAAGAGCACTGAGCGACTTCTTCTCCAGACAGTCGCGCACCCAATGAGGGCCATTGCATATGAAGCATGGGCTTCGCGGTTTCGGTGCCTCCTTCTTGCGCTCCGATTTACCTTGTCCGCTCCTGTTGCTAGGCGGCTTTTACTGTCCCCAATCTTTGCGGCTGTTGCCTTTGTCCTTGCGACTCTCTCCCCCACATTTGCCTTGGTTGGCCTTTTTGTCTTTAGATTGGGTAGAGTATTCGGTGAGCGATTCCGCAACGGCGATGGCGTCGTCGAGCGTTTGAACGCCACACCTATCAAGCTCGGTCTTGGCCCAATCCTTGAGTCCATCTTGGAAGTAAAAGAGAGAATCCTTGTCGGACATGTCTCTTATCTCCAACATTAGGGTAGTAAACTCGTTGATGTAGTCCCGCATACTACCCGATTGTTTGAGGCGACGTAAGCGTGCTCGTGCTTCCTTTTCCGCATTACCTGGGGCGAATTGCTTTCGGAGTTCTTTCTTGAAGTCGGCCCAAGTGTCGATGGTTCATATTCCCTTGCCCATCTCGCCATGCTTGCGACGCCACCATAGTTGTGCAGCGCCTCTAAGATAAGTGGGTGCAGTGCCCACTTTCAATGCCTCATCTCGTACACCAACGACATCGTAGTATTGATCAAGCCCAAATAGGAAGTTGTCTATGATGGTTGCATTTCGTGTGCCATCATAGGTGTCGGGCTTTGGCACGTCGATGCGGCGCACATCACTCGAGCTGGTGGAAGCTGGACTTGAGGAGAGTGTGCGCTTGTGCCATGCCCAATCTGAGCGGACTTCCACCACTTCCGCACGGACAGCACGTAGTTCGTCCTGGACGAAACTACGAAGTTTTAGCAACTCATCATGAAAGGAATAAAACTCTCCTCGGAGAAGGTACTCTTGTTCGTGGATGAGTGCCTTTGTCGCCACCGTGAACTCGCCATATTCCCCTTCGAGACCATCCACTCGTTCCTCCAGTCCCTCGAGGCTATCTTGAGTGGCGGAGAATATATTTTCGAGAGTGTTCACATGAGGCTCCAACGCATCCACAGATGGGGCCTTGGACTTACTATGAGTCTTGCCTTGGCCTCGTTCTCCGTCACGGCCACGGCTTGGCTCCGGTGGAACATCCACACCAACAACACCCTCTTGTGCTACGTTCGAAGTGTTGGCCATTGCTTGTGAACTAACTTGCGTGGGTGCAAACCTTAGCTCTGATACCACCTGTCACGGGATGAGTATTTTCCGCAGCTAACCCGTGCGGCACTTAGAAAACTTGCCAAAGGTTGCTAAGTAAGCCTTGAGCTTCTCGAACTAGAGAAGAAAGTAATGAAGCCAAATGAGAACTTGTATTGCACTAAAGAGAGATTTACAAGGCTTGAGTTGCTTGTAGTTGTGTGTTGTGTGTTCTCAAATGCCAAATGGCATCCCATATTTATAGGGGAGGCTTGCCAAGCTCTAGAGAATCTAGAGAGTTCTATCACCTTCTAGCTAGTTACATGTGCTTGAATTCTATGGAGAATTCTAGAGAGTCTAGAGTTTTCTAGCTATATACATGGCTGGAATTCTATAGAGAATTCTAGAGTATTTACAAGGTCAAATGGATTAGAGTCTTCTAGAATATTCCGGAATTGGGCCAAGCTAGGACTCTTGGCATTGTGTTGGATCTCTAGCCCAAGATTGTGGGCGATTGGGCTACCGAATTGGGCTGTCCGCAACATCATGCTCAACAATTTCCAAAACAAGACAAAGTTTTTGGTCGTGCAAATTTGTTTTCTTCCCTTTTAGTATTGTTTCCAAATTTATTGTACTGTTTAATTAACTAGCTGTATTTGTCAACTGCATTAATATAAAACAATATATTTCTACTTTGCTACCTATATGTGATTGTCTTATTGTAATATAAACACAAAAACGTATCAAAAGTTGAAGTTAGAAGAAAAAGATTTCTTAACACCATATATATTAAAATTTAGAGTGTTATCACATTTTGTCTTCTTAGTTATCCATTAAATATATCATAGTAATAATTTCTTTGGTTGACCATTTTGACTGAAGATCAAGCGCAAGAAAAATTAACTTCCTTTACATCTTTCTGTATTACATACATGGTCTCACTCATTCCCTTAATTCCTCTCCCTTACAAATTAGTTTCTTAAAATAAAAATAAAATATAAGTTTCTATTTTTACGTGAGAATTGAGTGATAGCTAGATACCATTCATGTATTTTTGTTGGGATTTTAAGTATATTAATACTTAAAAGAGGGTGAATGGGAAATGGAAGAAAAATAAAATATTTGAGTTTCATTTGAGACTCCCTCCTTGATGAAGGAATATTGTCCCGTATTGAAAGACGAAGAGTTTTTTTATGGGTAAATATGCAATTGCTTTTCTTCTAGCTCTTAAAGAGTTGAGAAGAAGGCAAACCTCGTGCCGTCGTCGCTCGCTCGACTTCGGATTTGGTAAATTGATTGATTAATTTTTTGGACTAATTTTTTTTTAAATTATAAAATATTAACAGAAACGCTATTAAATATCAAAATTAGAAACACTAATATTAATATAAATATTAATATTGAATCCAATCCATTTTCAGTTGTGTAGCTGAAAATTAAATTGCCCTCTTCAATTTTTCCTCTTTATTTCTTTATTTTCATAAACAGTCATTCTGAAGAGTTGCACCTCTTCAGATTTCAGCCCAACTTTGGCTATAATACAAGACTGTGCTCAAAATTTCCATACGATTTTCTGAGTTTCTCCTCCTTCTTTTGCATACTTTTAACATCAAACAAAGCAACAATAAGTGTGATTTGCTATCGAACTTTGTGTTCTCTGATACACTGGGGGTTTGAAGTACCATTACACCAGTGTATAATTCGTTTTATACTGGGAGGAAATATTCTATAGCCTTCAGTACTAGGAGGGGATTAAATTACTTAAAGAAACACTATGAATTCAGCGGGCTCGGATTAAAATTTTGTTTCTATTTTTCATTTCTGTTTATGTTCATTTATATTTTTCAGAATTATTTTACGCATACAGTTTAGTAACAATTTTACAGTGTTAATTTTCTCAACCAAATCAGATATTCTTTTGGAGTCCATTCATGTATATCAACCAATTAAACATGATTTATCGAATTTTTGGATTGAGATGCAGTTGGTTACCGAGGTATAGGTTATTAATATTATTGTAGAATTATTAATTGGCAATTTATTTGTTTCTAATTTGAATAGGCACAAAAGAAATTAAGAATCCAAGCTGAAACTTTTGTTGCCTTCTTTCTTCTCTCAAACTTATTTCAAAGCCTAGGGAATAGGACTACCTTAGGTTCGATGTTGTACCACGGGTAGAAGTGACTTTTCTTCAATCAAGATGTATAGTTCAGAAACATTGCATTTGCAGAAAGAGGATTTCATCCACAGATGATGCAAATCATTATGATATTTTACTTTGAATTCGATGGATGTAACAAACCATAACATACACATATAATATATATATATATATATATTGAAACTTTATTCATCTTTGTAATTAATCCAAGAAAGTAAAACACAAAGTTAGAGTTTAGCGAACAAGTTGTGATATTTGAAGACAAGCACATTGAATGCAATTTGTCTTTGAGACCGAGGAAGTGGACAAAAGTAATATATATTTTGATTACTTAAATTAAAATCTTTAGAAATGAACAATATTGATAATACTTGTGACAAGTGATGTGCCCCAAAGGCCCCCTATTTCACTTTATAATACACATGGGTGGTGGCACATTCATACAAATTTTAGTTATTACTCCATCAAATCAGTTACATAAATGAGGTGTTGGGTTAGACCCACATTTAGCCTACCATCCAATTATGTGAAGCAAAATTGCCTATTTCATGGTGGATGCTAGCTAGGGTTTCATGAACTCAGGACCATACCTTTTGAAGATGAGGACATACTTGAATTGAAGATATTTGAACTCTTTCCAAAGATAATTAATTAGGACTTGATCTTGTCTTTTTTGTAATGGAAACAAATTTTTTTGGTGCTATTGTAGAAATAAAAATACAAGAACTTTCAAGAGCTTTTGATCCTTATATATATACGACATTTTAAGTTATTGTCTTTAATGATCTAAGGTTTTTATGGTCCTTTATTTTCTAAAGGAGATAAGAGATCTAGGGTAAAGAAAATGGAGGGGGAAAATTCTGAAAGAAAACATACTCCCTTAAAATATAAGGTAACAGTTCTATAAATTAATTTTGATTTTGACCAACACGTTAACTAATAATTACTCCCCAAGATATCATGTTTTCATTTTGATGATAATAAAGAGAAGACGGAAAGATGCAAATACTTAATCAATTTGTTAATCATTTTTATAATATGACTAACGAGAGACCTTGCACTATGAGAAGAGGACAACCTATCTGCCTAGTGACAGATCATCCTTTTAAAGACTGATTAAAAAGTTGGAACTTATTTGTGAAAATTTTGGTACTCATCCATCTTTTAGAAACAAAGTGGAAGCTCCTTTTCATTTATTTTTACTACCTTTTATGAGCAGTTCTGATTTTGCTATCATAGATATCTTCCTGTTTTTGACAAATGCGCTTTAGTTATGAACATTCTTATATTGGTATTTCCTTAGTTTCTTAATGCGCTTATCGATCACTTTAAAGAAAAAGAATGCAAAATTTAATATTTACTTTTTAATTAGTTAAAACAAAATAAAAACTGTTAATACATATATATGCTAAAATCTGCACTCACGCTGAGCAGACTTGCGATAGCTCTGTACTGTTCTATTGGTAGAAGCTTCTAGAGCACAGAACTAAAGAAGCATGCATTGCAAAAATGATTCTCTGTAAAGATACATGGTATTTGTATACAAGTAATGAGCCTAACTAACTAACTATTAACTTATGAGCTGGACGTGAGCAGTCATTAAGTGTACAGTAGAATTAACCTACTGACTAACACACTAACTACCATAACTAATTAACTTGAGCTCACAATATTCCCCTTTAAGCTGGAGGATGTAATATATTCAGCATATTCAGCACACCAAGCTTGTTGAAAAGATGAACATGCGAAGCTTGAGAGAGGCTCTTGGTGAGTAAATTAGCTTGTTGATCCTTGGAATGGACATAGATAGTCCTGACCAGCCATGCCTTGATCTTGTAATGGATGAAATGACAATCAATCTCAATATGCTTTGTTCATTCGTGAAAAATAGGATTAGCAGCCAATAATATAACAAATTTGTTGTCACATTCCACAAGAACAGGAAGCTTGATAAGAACTCCAATCTCTAGAATTAGACCAAGCAACCAAGTGACTTTTGCTACAGCTGAAGCCATGCTATAATATTCAGCTTCAGCTGAACTTCTGGAAATTATTTGTTGCTTCTTTGACTTCCACGAAATGAGAGAGTCACCAAATTTTACCACATAGCCTGTTACTGGTCTCCTAGTATCGGGGCAAGCTGGCCATTCAGAATCCCACCAACATTGGAACTCTCATGCAGGATCAGACCTCAACCAAATGCCTTGGCCTGGAGCACTCTACTGGTATCTAACCACCCTAAGAGCAGCCTCCCAGCGGGACTTCTTAGGGTGCTACATGAACTGGCTCAATTGCAACACTAATATAATGTCTTGTTATAGTCAATACATCAAATGACCAAGTAATCTCTGATATGCACTAATATCTTCTAAAGGCGAGTCACTTGTAGAACCTATTGGTTGATCATATACAATTGTAGTTAACTTGATATTGGTCTCCAAAAGGGTGATTGCTTGCTTGGAACCATTGTTTCCTATATAAGAAATAAGTTCTCGGACATACTTCCTTTGATTCAATACTACCCAGTTGCTGACCTTAAGATTTCAATACCCAAGAAGTACTTAAGCTCACCTAAGTCTTTTAGCTTGAACTGCTTATGGAGTATCTTCTTTGCCTCAGTAATCAGATGATCAAGCTACATGTGATGAGAAAATCATCCACATACATCAGGATGATTACTATGCCTTGTGGTTTCTTTAATGTGAATAAGGAATAGTCATGATTGCTTTATATGAAACCTGCTGCTACTAGTGCATCAGACAACTTAATGTTCCACTGTCTTAACGCCTACTTGAGTTCATATAAGGACTTAAGCAATTTACAAACTTTCTACTCCCCCTGCCTCCTAAAAACTTCAAGCACATCTATGTTAACCTCTTCATAAAGATCACCTTGCAAAAAAGCATTGTAGACACCTATTTGGTATAGATTCCAACCTCTAGAAATAGCTAAGGCTATGACTGACCTTACTGTTACCCATCTTCACTAGTCGAGGCATGAACCTCTCAATGTCCATATTTGCTTGGTACTTGATCTTGTAAACCCATTTGGATCCTACATTGTGTTTCCATGATGGTAATTCTACAACTTCCCAAGTTTTATTGTCCTTTAAAGCCTTGATTTCTTGTCTCAATACCTTAATCCATCTAGAATCTTTGGAAGCTTGTTTAAAAGATTTGGGCTCAACCAATATAGAGAACTTGGCCAAATAGCTTTGGTAATTTGGAGTGACTTTGTCATAGGACATGTAGTTGGTGATGGGATACTTACTGGTTCCCTTATGTGTTGTAAAATAGAAGGTGTTTGGCTAAGCTTATAGGCTGGTCAAACTGGCTTGTAAGCACTTTTTGGTTTATTTATGTGTTTGGTAAAAATAAACACAGCCCGACATCGGGGTGTCACCAGTCATGAGCATCTAAACAACTGTCTAAAAGTAGGAAGAGTCTATATAGTCTACTACAAAGCCAGTACACATGAAGATAAAGATAGGAAGGAGAAGCACTAGGTTGCAAATGCCTTGCAGCTGCCTAGTAAACTTCGGACAAGCTGCTGGAAGCAATCAACTCTCGCTAGCAAGACCCGAGGCTCCTGAATCTACACACATGGTGCATGGAATAATGTGAGTATGCCAACTCACTGACTAATAAAAGTAAATGTAGCTAAGAGGTAAAAAACACGTAAAACACAACAACATGCTACAAAGAGGTAGTATAAAGCCAATACAATGCAATAAAGCAGTGAAAACTCATAAAAACACCTTAGTTCAGCAAAAACCTCTTTAAAACATCTTTTAATAGTTCAAACGAGTAAATGAAAAAAAGGAGAAAAGATAGAAACACAAATCAGCCATTCGATCAAAATACCAATAAAACCATCCCCTCGGGCAACTACATGGAACAACATCAGCCCCTCGAGCTATATGACATCTCACACTGGGTACCCCCGCTTACTGAGGGTGTACATACTACGGGAGGGGAAACCTTACGGCCTAGCGCAATATCAAGCCATCTCGGGGAATAATCAACAGGCTCTCGGCCTCATATCAAGCCACCTTGTGACGTACAACTCAGGTCCTCGGCCTCATAATCATAAATAAGTTCAATACCACTGCGACTGGCAGTCCGATCCCGTAATAACCTTATAACACAGGCCATTGGCCCTACTCAGTCAGAAATCTCTAAAAGCCACTCGAGCGCAGTAAAATATGATGCTCAGCTCAAAATATCATTTAAGATGTCAAAAAAGAGTAAACATAGTTAAATAGTAGAATATAACATGATTGAGTACAAGTATAAAGTCAAAACAGTGAAGAATAGTAGTAAAAATCCCCTAAGGGTCCAAAATAGTTGGCACGAGGCCCAAGCATGACATTCAGCCCAAAACATGATGATAGCGTAAAGTTTTTAATCAAATACGCAGCTAACCAGTCATACATGATGGACTAAGTCACAATCCTCAACGGTGCACGACCCCACGTTCGTCATCTAGAGTGTGCGTCACCTTAATATAGCAGAATGATATGAAATCCGGGGTTTCATATCCTCAAGAAAACATTTACAATCATTACACACATCTATCCGGTCCAAACTCTAGCCCCCTATTCCTTTTCCTCTCGAATCGGGATCTGGATGCTCCAAATCTAAAAAAATCAGTGTAAACCATCAAAATATGCTAATGGAACAAAGCCCACTCGAAAGTAACCAAATTACAACACAAATCCCAAAATTGGCCAAACCCGACCCTCGGGACCACATCTCGGAACCCGATAAAAATTATATCAATACACTCCTTATTACTCCCCGAGTTCATTCATATCATAATCACCAAAATCCAACCACAAATGATCCCTCAAATCCCTAATTTTAGGTTTCCAATTACAAGCACTAGTTCTTCATATTTAGGCTTAAATTATATAATTCCAAGAGTAATTAGATAGAAAACACATTAGGATTGAGTATTGAGTCCATAAATCTTACCTCCAATTTCCCCTTGATTCTCTCTTCAATCCTCTTCAAAGAGTTCTCAAATTGCCCAAAAATGGTGGAACTTAGGCTAAAAATTGCAGAAATGGTCTTTTAAAATATTCTGCCCAGCACTTAAAAATCCTTCATCGCGAACGCGGTCAACGGCTCACCTTCGCGAAGCACAAATTTGAGTTGATCACTTTTCCTTCATCGCGAACGTGACGCCCTTCATGCGAACGCGAAGACTTAGACTCACAAACCATCACGAACACGTCTGCCCTCTCACGAACGCGAAGCTTACTAACTCCAACCCTTTGCGAACGCGCGACCTCCATCGCGAACACGAAGGCCAAACCTCCAGCCTTTCATTCTAAACCTTCACGAACGTGAGGGCCCACTTTGGAATGCAAAAGCCAAATTCTGCAACACTCACCACAGATTTTCTGCAATCTTTTCTAACTTGAAATGATCTATTTAAACACCTAAAACTCACCCGAGGCCCTTGGGACCTCAACCAAACACGCTAACATATCCCATAACATCATTCAAACTTGTTTTCAACCTTTGGAACGCTCAAAACAACATCAAAACACCAAATTTACATCGGCTTCAAGCCTAAGAATTTCAAAAACTTCGAAATTCCGCTTTCGATCAAAAAGTCTATCAAACCACGTCCGAATGACCTGAAATTTTGCATACACATCCAAATTAACACAACGGACCTACTGAAACTCCCAGAATTCCATTCCGACCCCTATATGAAAATCTCACCTACAAACCGGAAAATATCAAAATTCAAATTTTGCCAATTCAAGCCTAACTCTTCTCCGTACCTCCAAAAAACATTCCGATCACACTCCCATGTCCCAAATCGCACCCCGGCGCTATCCGAATAATCGAAACTCACATACGAGCTATTTTTCACACAAGTCGACATCCGATTGACTTGTTCAAGTTAAGCTTCCTCAATAGGGACTGAGTGTCTGAAACCTTACCAAAACCTCTCCGAACCCTAGCCAACCAATCCGAAACACATAATACAACTCAGAAAGGGAATAAGAAGCAGAAATAGGGGAAACAGAGCGGTAACTCATGAAATGACTGGCCGGGTCGTTACATCATCTCCCTCTTAAACCAACGTTCGCCTTCGAATAGGTCAAGAAACATACTTGAAGCCTCAAACTGGTGAGGATATCTGCTTCGCATCTCCCGATTGGATTCTCAGGTAGCTTCCTCCACGAGTCGACCTCTCCACTGTACTTTCATTGAAGCTATATCCTTTGACCTCAACTTTCGAACCTGACGCTCCAAAATGGCTACTGGCTCCATATCAAAAGTGAAATCATCAGCTGGCTGAACCATGCTAATATCTAAAACATGAGACGGATTGCCAATATACTTTCGGAGCATAGAAACATGAAATACCGGATGCACACTTGATAAGCTGGTTGGAAAAGCAAGCTCATAAGCAACCTCCCCAATCCTTCAAAGTAGCTCAAAAGGCCCAATGAACTGAGGACTCAATTTACCCTTCTTCCCAAATCTCATAACACCCTTCATGGGTGAAACTTTTAACAGAACCTTCTCACCAACCGTGTAAGATACATCTCGAACCTTCTTTCCGGCATAACCTATTTGTCTCGATTGTGCTGTACGATGACTGTCCTGAATCATCTTCACCTTGTCCAAAGATTCATGCTTCAAGTTTATACCCAATAGCCTGACCTCACCCAGTTCAAACCAACCGAGTGGAAATCTACACTGCCTCTCATACAAAGCCTCATATAGAGACATATGAGTACTCTAATGGTAGATATTGTTGTAAGAAAACTCTACGAGCGGTAGAAAATGATCCCATGACCCTCTGAAATAAATGACACAAGCGCGCACATGTCCTCCAATATCTAAATAGTGCGCTCGGACTGCCCGTCTGTTTGAGGGTGAAAAGTTGTGTTCACTCAACCTGAGTACCAACTCTCGCTGTATCGACCTCCAAAACTATGAAGTAAACTGAGTGCCCTAATTTAAATAATAGAAACAGGGACACCATGTAAACGAACAATCTGCCGGAAATAGATCTTTTCCAACCGCTATAAGGAATAGGTAGTGCACACATGAATGAAGTGCGCAAACTTGGTCAGCCAATCCACAATCACCCAAATAGCATCAAACTTCTTCAAAGTCCATGGGAGCCCAACTACAAAGTCCACGATGATCCCCTCCCACTTCCACTCTGGAATATCCATCTACTAAAGCAAGCTACCCGGTCTCTGATGCTCATATTTCACCTGCTGACAATTGAGAGACCAAGCTAAAAATCCCACAATGGACTTCTTCATTCTCCTCCACCAACAATGCTCTCTCAAATCCTGCTACATTTTTGCGGCACCCGGATGAATGGAATACCTCAAGCTATGGGCCTCCTCTAGAATCAACTCCCGAAACCCATGTACATTGGCACACATATCCGGCCCTTTATCCTCAACACCCCATCATCACCAATAGTGACATCTCTGGCATCATCGTGCGGAAATCTGTCCTTAATGACAAGAAAATGAAGATCATCATACTGGCGCTCTCTGATGCGATCATATAAGGAACACCTTTAAATCACACAAGCCAATACCCGACTGGGTTCCGAAATATCCAACCTCACGAACCGATTGGCCAAGGCTTGAACATCAACTGCAAGAGGTCTCTCCCCAAATGGAAAACATGCCAAACTCCCCATACTCACCCTCTTCCTACTCAAGGAATCGGTCACCTCATTGGCCGTCCATGGATGGTACAAGATAGTAATATCATAATCCTTATGCAACTCTAACCATATCTGTTGCCTCAAATTAAAATCCTTCTGCTTGAACATGCTGGAGGCTATAATGATCAGTAAATACCTCATAAGACACACCATACAAATAATGCCTCCAAATCTTCAATGCGTAAACAACGTCAACGAACTCCAAATAATGAATGGGATAGTTCCTCTCATGGGGCTTCGACTGACAAGAAACACAAACAATAACTCTACCCTCATACATCAATACATCACGATACACTATATATGAAGCATCATAATACACAATATATGAACCTGAAGCTGATGGAAAAACTAAAACTGAAGTTGTGGTCAAGGCAGTCTTGAGCTTCTGAAAGCTCTCCTCACACCTATCCGACCACATGAAAGGAGTACCCTTTTGAGTCAACTTGGTCAAGGGCGATGCAATAGATAATAATCCCTGAACAAACCGGCGGTAATAACCAGCCAAACCAAGAAATCTGCGAATCTCTATGGCTGAGGATGGTCTGGGCTAACTCTGAACTGCCTTTATCTTCTTTGGATCAACCTGAATACCTTCTTCGGACACCACATGCCCCAAGAAAGCCACTGAACTGAGCCAAAACTCACACTTGGAGATCTTTGCATAAAGCTTTTCCTCTCTCAACCTCTGCAATACAACTCTCAATTGCTCCACGTGCTTCTCTTGACTACGTGAATACACCAGAATATAATCAATGAAAACTATGAGAAACGAGCCGAGATAAGGCCGAAACATGCTACTCATCAAATGCATGAATACTACTAGGGCATTGGTCAGCCCAAAAGACATCACCAAGAACTCATAATGACTATATCGGGTCTTGAAAGCCGTCTTATGAATATTTGAGTCCCTAATCTTAACTGGTAATAACCTGAATGTAGATTAATCTTGGAGAATACTCTTGCTCCCTAAAGCTGATCAAACAAATATCGATACAAGGCAAAGCATATTTGCTCTTCATTGTTACTTTGTTCAACTACCTGTAATCAATGCACATTCTCATCGTGTCATCCTTCTTCTTCAAAAATAGAAAAAGTGTACCCCAACGCGGCATAATAGGCCGAATAAACCCCTTGTTGAGGAGTTCTTGAACTTGCTCCTTTAACTCTTTAAACTACGTTGGTGCCATACGATGCCGTGGGATAGAAATGGGCTAAGTGCCCGACACCATATCAATATAAAAATTAATATCCCTGTCCGGTGGCATGCCCAGTAGGTCTGCAGGAAATACATTAGAAAAATCCCTTAAAATAGGAACATAATCAATACTACGATTCTCTGCACTAATATCCCTCACAAAGGCTAAGTATGAAATACAACCCTTTCCAACCATTCGTTGGGTCTTCAAGAATGAAATTACCCTACTGGAGCATAATCAGTAGAACCTCGCCACTTAATCTATGGCACACCCGGCATAGCCAATATTACTGTCCTAACATGACAGTCCAAAATAGCACGTCACAGAGATAGTTAATCCATTCTTAATATAACATCAAAGTCTACTATACATAACAACAAAAGATCCACTCGAGTATCCACCCATAATATTACCCACATATGATCAGTACACATGGTCTACAATAACAGTATCGGCCACTCGACTTGATACACGAACAAAAAATACAAGAGACTCACGGGGCGTATCCAAATAACGAGCAAAGTATGATGACACATAAGAATAAGTGGAACTGGGATCAAAAAATACAAAGGCATATCTATGGTAGACTGAGACAATATATCACGACATCTGAATCAATAGCATCGGGTATAGCTGGGTGTGCATAGAAACGGGCATGACCACCACCTGATCGACCTCTTTCTCTAGGGTGGCCCCTAGATGACTAACCTCCACCCCTAGCTAGCTGGGTGGATTGTGGTGAAGTAACTAGCGCTAAGGCAGATGGCCGACTCCTCTGCTAAGATGAACCCCCAAGACGATGAGGACGCTATCTCCACATATGACCCAACTCTCCCTACTCATAGCAACTCCTATGTGCTAGAGACGGAGACTGAAGGCAATTCCTAGCACCAGAATGACTAGCAGATGCACCTGGCATAGAAGATCCCTGAACTGACAAAGCACGGGGTGAACTTTGATTTGGAAGGCCACTAAGTGATGACTGACCTTGATGAGAACTGTGAGAACCGTGACCCGATGGTGCCCTATGATAACATGGGCGAGCTGGCTGAGCATGCCTGAATGGACAGCTGATAACAGTGAATTATACATGATTTATGCCCCTTCTTACCTTAGATTTGTGCATAATTTGGCCTTGATTAGTACTGAATTGCTTACAAGTTGCGCTTGATTGCAGGTTTTAGCGACAAATGATTAAAATCACAAATCGGCTCAAGAAGTAGTGAAATCGGCCAAGTGACAAGAAGATTACAATAAGTGGGAATTAAGGAACCTGCGCGGACCACACTATTTTGGTGTGCGGCCGCGTAGGAATTATGAGAGACTTATCAACCCATCATGCCTCCTGTGCAGTCAGCCTGTTTTTGGATGAGGCCACATGGAAAGAGTTCAGAGACATGGCATTTTGAGGGAAAACCCACGCGGGTCGCATCTATTTCTATGCGGTCCGTGTTGATGCAGATTCAGAGGCTAGGATATTCAAGGCACAATACCCACGTGGCCGCGCGAGAAAAGCAGGCGGCCCGTGTGGGCATAAGTCCAGAGAAGCAACCTTTTTCCAATTCCTCTTGTGCGGCCGCACATCACTTTCGTGCGGTCCGCCTGATCCAACCTACGCGGCTGCAATGTATTTCCATGTGGTCCACTTTCCAATACCTACGCGGCCGCGATGCATTTTGATACGAACCGCATCTCTTGTCCAGAGGCAACTGAAGTGAAGACACCTTGCCCTATGCAGCCGCACTCCATTTCTATGCGGTCCACACCAGACCCTCAAGGGTATTTTTGTCCAGTTTTTTTGAGTAGTATAAATAGAACACTTTACTATTTTAGGTTATGTTTTATGTTCTGAACAACAGCTGCGCTCGTGAGATTTTATATTAGCCTATTTTAGGCAACTTCCAATTGTAATTAAAGTGGATTCGAGTAGATTTAGCATATAGTTAATGATTATATTCATCTCTTTCATTATTTTTGCCTTTTCTATTTCTTCCATATCTAGCTAAATCCATTAGCTAGGGTTGTGACTCAACCCTAGTGTGGGTAATTAATCGGTGTTTTTACCTAATACTTGGATGTTGTTGGGTGTTCGCTATTTGGTTTGTGTGTATGTTTTCACTTTGATTTGCTGGTTGCAAACACTAAGTCAAGCTTAGTGGGTCTTGACTCTTCTTGAGAAAGAGAGTCTATTACCTCACATTCAACCCAACAAGGATTTGGGATGGACCCATGAGAATGGTAGTCCCTAGTATTGGGTTAAATCTCGAGAGAGTAATTACCCTAGTTGAACCTTCTGTTGCTTGGTAAAATTGGCCTACCCAATTGGTCTCGAGAGAGTCAATTGGGAAAAATCGTTCTCTCTACCGAGAGGTGTGAGAGCAAGTGCTAAAAGTGCAACAACGGTTATCCATGTTCCCCATAATTAGCAACGTTGTGTTAAAATTCTATACTCATTGATTATCCGCCTAGGTGAGTTTCACGACCCTAGTGCTTCTCTCTTATTTCTTAAATCTAGCATCAATCATTTTAGCTTAATTTTAGTTCATAATAGTAGTTGATAATTGCAGTAGATAACTATATCAAAAACCCAAAAATGAAATAAGACCAATTTTAAGCTAGAATGCATCTCTAAGCCATACAATTACTCATCTCCAACTTCAATCTCCCTGAGGAATCTCGACCCAGATATATTATTGGGTTATTACTGTCACGCCCACTCTTTCTTCTGACTGAGTTTGACCCGATCACTTTTTGGCGCCATTGCCGGGGAGCTTTACGGTGTTTGATTATTTGTTGGCTAGTTGTGTGTTTTTGCTTCTCTTTCCTTCTTGTTACTTATTTTGTTTGTTTATTTCACTCAGACACCAATGGATTTAAATGAAAATGAGCCTCTTAATGTTGGAGTGGAGGAGGTGGAAGATGTGGAACAAGATGAGATTTTATCCCAAGCTCAAAGGAGGGGTAGAAATGCTAATGCGAATGTTAATGACAGTATACCAGAGCCTCCTCCACCTCCACCAAGGGTTGATCCACGGATATTACTCAACCAGGGTTATGCAAGTGCAATAGTCCATCCCCGAATCCGGGAGGGGAACTTCCAAATTACCAATGTCATGCTTACCTTGCTTGAACAACGAGGCTACTTCACAAGCGTCTCGGACCAAAACGCTTACAAGCAGCTTAAAGGGTTTGTGGATACTTGTTGGGGGAGCAAGCAAACAAATGTTTCTGAAGATGCATTGAGGTTGAGACTTTTCCCTTTCTCACTTAGGGGGAAGGCGCTCGATTGGTTAGAGAGACTCCCCAACCATTCCATCAGCACTTGGGATGAGTTGGCGGATAAATTTATGCCAAGTTCTTTTCGCCTAGTCACTTGGCAGCTTTTAGAGACGAGATCCTAGCATTCAAGCAAGAGCCCACGGAGCCTTTACATGAAATCTGGGAGAGGTTTCAGACTATGGTGAAGGAGTTCCCCAACAATGATATGAATGATGTTATGATCCAGCAAACTTTTTATCGGGGTATCAATGCAACCAATCAGTGCATAGTCAATTAGTTGGCAGGTGGTAATTTCATGAAACTTCCATATGACGAGGCTTGTGATGTTCTTGACAAAATGTCTGACACTTCATCAGCATGGCAAAATCGTGCTAATGTTCCTCAGGGTGATCCCAATGTCATACACTTGCACAAGGAGTTACATGATCGCGGGGAAGCCATAGTCAAACTTACAACAACAATGAACCAGTTGGCCAAGGCACAATTTCAATAAGTTCAAAACCTGAGACAAGTAAATGCCATGGAAGGGGTGAATTTGATGAGGAGAAGGAATAGAGGGCAGCAATAACCTCAAGAGAACTTTGATAATTTTGATGATGGAAATGGTGGTTATTCAAACGATGGTTATGAGGATCAAGAAGAAGTGCAATATGTGAATGACTACCAAGGGAATAGAGCTAATCAAGGGAACCAACAATGGCGTACAAAATAGTGGGAATTGAAACAACAATAATCATGGCAACAATTGGAACAATCGAGGAAATCAAGGCACTTGGGGCAGAAACAACAACAATTGGAACAACAATGGCGGGTGGAATAATAATCAAGGAGGAAACCTAGGAAATCGGGGGCAAGGCTTTCAAAGGCCCCCAATGTACCAACAACCGAACAACCCACCCGCATTCCAATCTCAAGGGTCGAGTTCTTCAAGCAATGATATGGGAAGAATTGATATTATGTTTAAGCAAATGATGAAGAAGAACCAAGACTCTGATTCCAAACTACCCTCCCATAATACTTCGATCTGCAACTTAGAAGTGCAACTTGGACAAATATCACAATCTCTTAATACTCGCCCGAAGGGTGCTCTACCGAGTGATATGCTAGTGAACCCAAAGGGTGGGTACAATAAACATGTGATGGCAGTGACAACACGTAGCAGACGAGGTGGTGATGTGCAAACCTCTAGGGGTAATCAAGTTGTGATCGATGAGGAGGAAGTGCAATAAGATAATAAGCCATTTGTGATTGATGATATTATTAGTCCTAGTGTGAGGAATGAGGCGAGAATTGTTATTGACGAGGGTGAGGAGGAGACCCAAGAGGCCGTGAACACGTCTAGGGAACACATTATTGACATGCCGAAACCTTCGGTGCCAAAGACCAAGGAACCTTTACCTAGACCTCCTCAGCCATATCCTCAAAGATTGGCCAAGCAAAAGCATGACAATCAGTTTAAAAAGGTTATTGAGATGATGAAGAGTTTGACTATCAATGTGCCTTTGGTGGAGCCACTTGAACAAATGCCGGGATATGAAAAGTTCATGAAGGACTTGGCTACCAAGAAGAGATCAATGGAGTGTGAAACTATCAAGATGAAATACGAAGTGAGCTCCATTGTTCATTCTATGACACAAAAGTTAGAGGATCCCGACTCCTTTACAATTCCATGTACAATTAGGAGCACCGATTTTGCTAAAACCCTTTGTTATTTGGGGGAAAGTATCAATCTCATGGCATATTCGGTGTTCAAAACATTGGGTATCGGACAACCTTGTCCAACTTCTATGAGGCATCAAATGGCGGACCGATCTATAAAGAAACCTTTGGGTATTATTGATGATGTCCTTGTTCGGGTCAATAAGTTCATCTTGCCGGCCGATTTTGTAATTCTAGATTGTGAAGTGGATTTTGAGGTATCCATTATTCTTGGAATTCCTTTCCTTGCTACGGGGAAGGCCTTGGTTGATGTTGAGGTGGGAGAATTGACTTTCCGCGTTGGTGATGAAAAGGTGGTTTTCCATGTATATAAGTCGATGTGCCAACCAAATAGCACCGAGGTGTGTTCGTTTATTGACATTGTCCCGGCAGTGATAGTGGATGACACAGGCGCCATGGCGAATGTTGAGGACCCACTCAAGGCGGTGATCTTATATGTGGATGTTGATGATACTCCTGAAAGGGTGGAGTGTGTGAATGCACTTCATGGCATGGGCTCATATTCCTATGAGCCGAGGAAGCTTTCTCTTGATCTGAAAATCGCAAGAGTCTACCCACCAAACCATTCATTGAAGAGCCACCGGTGTTGGAGTTGAAACCACTTCCTCCTCACCTCATGTATGAGTTTCTTGGTCCTAATTTCACTTTATCGGTTATTCTTTCTGCTTGCTTGTCTAACGTGCAGGTGGACGCCACTTTGGAGGTTCTTCAAAAGCGCAAGCGGGCGATTGGATATTCGGGGTATTAGCCCCGCATTTTGCATGCACAACATAATATTGGAGAAGGATGCTACGCCATCTATTGAACATCAAAGGAGACTCAATAAGGACATGCAAGAGGTGGCAAAAAAGGAAATCATCAAGTGGCTTGACGCCGGTGTGGCATATCTAATTTCTGATAGCTCGTGGACCTCTCGAGTTCAGTGTGTGCCAAAGAAGGGAGGAATAACGGTAGTGACTAATGATAATAATGACCTGATTCCGACTCGTACTGTGACGGGTTGGATGGTATTCATGGACTACCGAAAACTGAACAAGGTTACAAGAAAACACCATTTCCCATTGCCATTCTTGGATCAAATGCTTGACCGTCTTGCGGCCGGGCATTCTATTTATTTCTTGATGGGTATTCAGGCTATAATCAAATCCTTATTGCGCATGAAGATCAAGAAAAGACAACCTTTACATGTCCGTATGGTACCTTTGCATTCTCTCAGATGCCATTTGAGTTGTGTAATGCACCGGAGACCTTCCAAAGATATATGATGGCAATCTTCACCGACATGGTGGAGGACATATTGGAGGTCTTCATGGATGACTTTAGTGTAGTCGGGGATTCATTTGGTGAATTTTTGCAAAACCTTGATCGAGTGTTGGCCCGATGTGAAGATACAAATTTGGTGCTCAATTGGGAGAAATGCCACTTTATCGTGGAAGACGGAATTGTGTTAGGTCATAAAATTTCGAAAAAGGGAATTGAGGTTGACAAAGCTAAAATCGAGGTGATCTCAAGGCTTCCTCCCCCTAACTCTATTAAAGGGGTGAGGGGTTTTCTTGGACACGCGAGTTTCTACCGAAGATTCATCAAAGACTTTTCTAAGGTAGTGAACCCGTTGTGTAAATTGTTGGAAAAGGATGCAAAGTATGTGTTTGATGAGAAATGCATGAAGGCATTTGAGCTTCTAAAGCAAAAGTTGACGACTACCCCCATCATTACCGCACCCAATTGGAGCTTACCCTTTGAGCTCATGTGCGATGCTATTGATGTTGCGGTGGGGGCGGTCTTAGGCCAGAAAATCAACAAGTTGTTCCATCCGGTGTACTATGCTAGAAAGACAATGAATGAGGCGCAAAGAAATTATACGGTCACCGAGACAGAATTGCTTGCAATTGTATTAGCTATAGAGAAGTTTCGCCCGTACCTAATGGGGCCAAAGTGATTATTCATACCGATGACGCCGCCCTAAGGTACTTGATGACTAAGAAGGATTCAAAAGCAAGGTTGATGAGATGGGTGCTTCTTCTACCAGAGTTTGACTTGGAGATAGTGGATAGAAAGGGTAGTGAAAACCAAGTGGCGGACCACTTGTCTCGTTTGGAGGAGGAAGGGAGACCTTTGGATGGGCTTGAGATAAATGATTCTTTTCCGGATGAGCAACTCCTCTTGGTTTATATGCTTGACATTTCGTGGTTTGCTGACATTGCAAATTATTTGGTAACCAGTGTGGTCCCATGTGATCTCTCTTCTAACCAAAGGAAGAAGCTCAAGCGGGATGCTTTCGACTTCTATTGGGATGAGACTTACCTCTTCAAAATTTGCACCGATGGTATAATTCGCCGGTGTGTTCCCGAGGAAGAACAACTAAGCATTGTGGAAGCTTGTCATTCTTTGCCCTACGGTGGCCATCATGGCGGGGCGAGGACGACGTCCAAAGTGTTGAGTTGTGGTTTCTATTGGCTTTCATTGTTCAAGGATGCCGCTGAATTTGTGAATAGATGTGATGAGTGTCAATGTGCGGGAGGATTTTCATAGAAAGATGAGATGCCCCTTAACAGGATTCTTGAGGTCAACATTTTTTATGTTTGGGGGATAGACTTCATGGGCCCTTTTGTGAGTTCTTGTGGCAACACCTATATTCTGGTAGCGGTAGATTATGTGTCGAAATGGGTTAAGGTCGTTGATTTGCCTAACAATGAAGCTCGTAGTGTGGTGGCTTTCTTGAAGAAGAGCATCTTTACTAGGTTTGGACTACCCCGTGCCATAATTAGTGATGGTGGCTCTCATTTTTGCAATCTGGCTTTCGATTCTTTGCCCACCAAGTATGGGGTAAACCACAAAGTGACCACTCCTTATCATCTTCAAGTGAGTGGCCAAGTTAAGGTTTTGAACCGGGAAATCAAAAGTATTCTTTCCAAGAGCGTCAATGCAAACAAGACCGATTGGTCAAAGAAATTGGATGATGCTCTTTGGGCTTATCGTACTGCTTTCAAGACTCCGATTGGTGTGTCACCATATCGGTTGGTTTTTGGTAAGGCATGTCATCTTCCGGTGGAGTTGGAACATAAAGCAAAGTGGACTTTGAGAAAGTTGAATTTAGAGCGGGATGTCACAGCCAATCTCCGGGTTGAACAATTGAATGAGCTTGATGAGTTCCGGTTTCATGCATATTCTAGCTCATCTTTGCACAAAGATAAAATGAAGTATCTCCATGACAAGTACGCCCGGGGAAAAGAGTTCAAAGTTGGTGATATGGTTCTTCTCTTTAATTCTCGGTAAAGGTTATTTCCGGGAAAGTTGAAATCCAAGTGGAGCGGTCCTTTTGAAGTGGTTGGTGTTACGCCTTTTCGTGCTATTGACCTCAAAAACAGGAATAGTGAAGTGTTTCGAGTAAATGGGCATAGGGTGAAGCACTATTTGGGCAAAATTGATAATAGCCATGTGGTGGCGCTTCTTCACTTGAAATGATCATGATGGTAACACGAGTCATGCCGCAACGTTAAATCAGGCACTTCTTTGGAGGCAACCTATGTTTTTTCATTTTCTTTGTTTTTTTTCTTTTGTAGAGTAGGATTTTTGAGCTGATAGTTTGTGGAGTGTTGCAGGGATATGATTAAATCAGTGCAAGGAACAAATGGAAAATGCACAGTCTCTGTCTAGTGCCCATGTGGCAGCACCACAAAATGGTGCGGTCCGCATGGGCTTGATTGTTTGAAGGAATAAAGTTAAGGAAGTACCACATGGTTGCATGGCACTTTTGTGCGGTCCACGATGGACGAGGTGAAAAATGGCCACTCTTTGATAAAATTTTCACGCGGCCGCGGACAAAACCAGGCGGACCGCGTGACAATGGCTAGAAAAAGTCAAGTCTCTGAAGTTTACTCACGCGGCCGCAGACAAAACCAGGCGGAGCGCGTGAGAAGTGGCCATTAAGTGCAAGGAGGAAACCCTGCGCTTTCCGCATGCCACTTTTGTGCGGCCGCGCAAGTAGGTGAGTACTGGGCCCTATGGTGGTCTATAAATAGATGTCTAAGACATCCTTCTACCCTTTTAGCAAAATTTCATCCTGAAGCTATCTATCTACTGTTCATCCACGCACTTGTGCATTTCATCTTATCCTTATTATTTCTTGGTAACATTCCATGATTCTTGTTGATTATTAGTGAATTTCTTAACTATTGTCATTACATTTTGTTAGTTTAACTTCTTAATTTCTATTCTTCCTTTTAGAAATTGATTAGGTTAATTTCTTTAGTTTCTATTGTTTCTCTTGTTCAAGCATGGGCATAAACTGATAATTCTCAACTGAGTTGGGACAAAACATAGGATTTTTCATGTTAAAGTGTGGACTTAAATGTAAAAATTGTTCTACCCAGTCCGTCTGCCCTACGCGGCTGCACGACCTTTTTGTGCGGTCCACGTGCGTTTACCTAACTCCTAAGGCACCCTCTATTGCACCCGCGTGGTCACTTTCGTGCGATCTGCGTGGTGCCTTGTGCGGCCGCGATCCAAAACCAGGCGGACCGCATGGCTGGTTTATCAGAGGCATTTAATTTTTTGGATTTGTCTTGTGCGGCCGCGTTCCATAACCAGGCAGACCGCGTGGCCTGTTATCAGAGATTTGGAATTTTTGGTGCTGGCCTATGCGGACTACGAGCCCTAATGATGCGGTCCGCATGACCTGATCTGAGCATTGAATGCTGAGGCTACTTTTCCTGTGCGGACCGCATGACCTTTTTGTACGGTCCGCCTCAGCCCTTTCTGCAACATAAGGTGTTCAATTGTTTGATCTTTCAACTGTTTATTTCTTCTGTGCTTTCACTAACAATGTTAGATGTGACTTTTTTTGCAGACAATGCCTCCAAAGGGTAAACAAATACAACGTGGGGGTAAAGACAAACAACCGGCGAGGGGTGGGGCCCCTAAAGTAAAGACATTGCGAAGAGTACTCAAACTCTCTGCCAAGGAAATGGAGGACATCAGGAAAACTAGAAAGATTATACGGGAGGCACACAAGGCTGCCTCTCATTCTTCTGGCAGTGACTATACCCCCTTCCGTAGTTTGACTCCAGATTCCATACCCTCACGGAAGTCCAAAGAGGTACCAGTGCCACTGTCATCATCTCCTGATCATGAGCAGGACAATGTGGCCACTTCCAAGAGGCAAGTAAACAGGGTAGTCTCGGATTCGTCTGATGAGTCCGAGGCTGAAAAAGCAGCGGATGAAGAATATTCCACCTCCCCTAACATATCATCATCAGGGGAGGGTAAAGGTGGTGAGCCATAGATTGGGGGGCTTGAGAGAACCATATAAAAAGGAAGTGCGGTAAGACAGATTTGTGAATAAGGTCACCTTCCACATGTACAGAACATGGTGGCCCAAAAGGAAGCTGATGGTAGAGAGGAGATTCATTGTGGCTGATTTGTTCCCTCACAACCCTCACGTACATGCTCAGTTCCATACGGGATAAGGTTGGGGATTCTTTACAGAGAGAGTGGATATGGCCAACGAGCACATGGTGAAGGAATTGTATAGCAACGTCCACCATATGGTAAAGGGTGCAACAGCTACAAAGGTGAGGGACAAAGTGATTGTTTTTTATGGGAAGACTTTGAATAAATTTCTGAGGTTTGCTGAAGAGGACGAGTCTCAGTATCTAGAGAAACTGGCACTTAAAGAGGAGGTTCTCCCATGGTTAGCCGGGATTATTGCAACTCTGGGTACAGTTCCTGAATGGATAAAGGCACCGGCAAGAATTTTTAGAAACACCCTAAAAATTGAAGCAAAAGGGTGGTTATCATTTGTGTGCAATAGACTCGACCCCTCCACTCATGAAAACTCTGTGCCAATTGAGCGTGATATCCTCATTTCCTCCATTATGGCAGGTTTCCCATTAAATATGAGTAACATCATGTAGAGGGTAATTTCCAAGATGGGGCACGACACTCAGAAAAACTACCCATTCCCCAACACCTTAACCATGTACTTCAGTGATATGAAAGTGAAGAAGAACAATTATGATATCGAGGTGCCTCTGGTGGGTTCCTACTCGTGGTATGATCAAAAGGGCCCGGACAACCCCAAGAGAACCAAGAAGGGTCAAGCCTCGACCTCTACTATAGCTGACCAGTTTGAAGAGCCAGATGCAACTGAGCTTCCATCAGAGCCCACCACTGAGGCATTGGAGACGGGCTCATCTTCAGCCCCTCCTTCTACTTCTGCGGAGCGATGATCCCGATGTCCAAGACTCATAGATTCACCGCTCATCAGCTGTCTCATTCTCTTGTTAGTTTGAACAACTAGGTGTCGGCATTGACATCCAAGTTGTCAATATTGACTACGGCTGTTGAGGCTTAGAGGGCACCGGTGACGGTTGAGGTCCTTGCTTCGATCGAGGAGACTTTGAAGAAAATCCTGGAAACTAGGTAGCTATGATGAGGAAGTAGGATCAGCTGGAGAAAGCAGTAGAGGAGCACAACGAGGCACCGAAATAATTGTCCAAGGAGCACCGAAAGATCAGAAAAGATAGGGCCTCAAAGGAGTGAGTGAAAGAGCTGCGGAAAGATGTTGACAGACTCCATGCTGATTAGATGCCCCTGGATTTGCTATTTGGGGATCCTAGTGCTGAGGCAGTAGTAGCATAGCCACAGGTGGAGGAGAGAAGACCTCGAAAGAAGAGAAAGCTCCCGAGCACATAGGGAGTGGTGATTGAGATTGCACCAGCTCCGGAGGGCCCAAACGGTATTGCAGAGATTGATTCTCCAGAAGCACTAGTAGGAGATGAGCCGCCCAGGAGCGGATACTTGATGTCCCAGCACCACAACAACAACAGGATGGGGACCGGTCTGAGGTCCCCGCCAGTACGAAGGACAAAGGATCCATTGATCAGCAGAGAGCTTTTGATGAGGCTTGAGGGGCCATTTCTATATCATTTCCCCTATTTTATGCTTTATTTTATAGTTAGCATTGGGGACAATGCTAGCTTTTATTTGTGGGGGTGTGGCCCTACTTTTTGATTTGGATGATTGTGTATACTACTTACTATTTACTTTCAGCACATTCATAGTTTAGATGGTTTGTATATAATTTTGGATTCTGAAACCCTTTAGTTATATATTCTACTTTCCCATATATATATATTCATTTGGTGCTCATTTGAGCTTTCTTGTTATTTTTCGTTATTTTCGTAAAAAAAAATTGTTTTAGAGCAAAGTTAGGCTCGTAGCCTTCTTTTTGGTTTTGGTTGATGTTGTGATAAGCCCTTGGTTTTCTGAATGCTACGATTCTTTCCAAGGGCAGAATATTGTATGAACCGGGTGACTCTTCTCAATGATAGATAGAATGACAACTTTCTTAAGGGTTGAGTCAGCTTTTTTTGTTTTGTGTCTTTTTGATTTACAAACTTTTTGGTAGTTAAGAGTACCTCAAGCAAAGTCTCACTTGGGCCTAGCACATTTGCCTTCGATATTATGGTCAAAGACATCAATTTGTGTTTAGGAGGGTGAAAGTCGTGGCCTTGAGACTCTTGTGTTGACCAAACAATCATCATATGGTCGTGTGGGGCCATTGTGTGTTTATATTATATCAAAGGTTGTTGTGGGCCCTCGACTCCATCTTTGGCAATACTTGCGTGTATGTGTGGTGAGAACTCGATCTATGAGCCCAAGTGCCGAGATGATGGTCTAGAACTTGCTCCAAATGTTTGTTGAGGCGAAATCGTGGGTGGAACTTAATTTGAGATATGATTTTAGGCTATCCTTGATCCCAAAATGTTATCTAGATTAATTTCATGACCTACCAATAGAATGATCCCTAGTTCACCCTTTTCAGCCTAAATCCTTATTCTTTCATAAACCAAGCTACAAACCTATACCCGTTCTCAATTAGACCTTCTCTTGGCACCCAAAATCTTCCCTTGGTTATTGGCAATTGCATAAGTTTAGGTGGATAGACAACAAAGAAAACAAAGTGGTATAAGGTACAAAAGGAAAAGAACAGAAAGACAATGAAAAAGAGAAAAAGACTAAAAAAGGAAGTCAAAAAGAGAATAAGAATCAAAAAAGGAATCAAAGTACAACAAAAAGGTGAAAAAGGTAGAAAAGTAGAAAAAAGGAGAAAAAGGCTTGTTTTGTAAAAAGAAAAGATTGACAATGTGTCTCTCTACCCCCTTTGAAGAGGTGAATTGCATGTTTGAGTCAAGAAATTGTGTCAGAACGAAACAAAAGAAGCGCTTAAGGGAAGAGTAAACTCATGTGAACAATTGCATATCCTACCTGTACCCAAAAGCCTTCAAAATGACTCCTCAAAAGCCCTACATGATCTTGAATTAAGGAAAAACTTGCATTAGTGGATACTTACATGAAGGGCAAGCATATGGTACTTAGAGCCGGACTTAGTGTCTCTTCTTTGTGAGTGTTGAGTGAGAGAGATTTCCACCTCTATTTGTGAGTATATATTTAAAAAGCTGAGTTTCACATAGGAAGAATCGAGGATGTACGAGTTTGGGTTCCACAATGACCAAAGTACTTGAGAAAAAGCTCCATGATGATATATGTCAACTCTTGAGCCTCTTGTGTCACACTTTATCCTCAAGCTTGCAAAGTTAAAATTTGTTAATGATGCATTTGCATTGAAGACAATTGTTAGTCCCAAGTGAGGGTTGTTGAGGTTACTTTAGGGCAACCAGGAACTACTGGGTTGTTTTTTATTGAGGGGTGTGTCTCATTTTAGTTGCTTGAGGACAAGAAAGGGTTTATGTTTGGGGGAGTTGATAACTGTGAATTCTACATGATTAATGCCCCTTCTTACCTTAGCTTTGTGCATAATTTGCCCTTGATTAGTCCTGAATTACGTACAAGTAGCACTTGATTGCAGGTTTGATCGACAAGATGATGAAAATCACAAATTGGCTCAAGAAGGAGTGAAATCTGCCAAGTGACAAGAAGATTACAAAAAGTGGGAATAAAGGAACCTGCGCGGACCGCACTGTTTTGGTGTGCGGCCGCATAGGAATGATCAGAGACTTATCAACCTACCATGCCTCCTGTGCGGTCTGCTTATTTTTGGATGTGGCCGCATGGAAAGAGTTCAGAGACATGGCAATTTGAAGGAAAACCCACGCAGGCCGTATCCATTTCTATGCGGTCTGCGTTGATGAAGATTCAGAGGCTAGGATATTCAAGGCACAAGACACACGCAGCCGCGCGCCAAAAGTAGGCGGCCCGCGTGGGCACAACTTTAGAGAAGCAACCTTTTGCCAATTCCTCTTGTGAGGACGCACATCACTTTTGCGTGGTCCGCCTGATCCAACCTACGCGGCCGCAATGTATTTCCATGCCGTCCGCTTGACAAGACTTACGCGGTCGCGATGCATTTTGATGCGGACCGCATCTCTTATCTAGAGGTGACTGAAGTGAAGACACCTTGCCCTATGCGGCCGCATGCCATTTCTGTGCGGTCCGCACCAGACCCTCAGGGGTATTTTTGTCCAGTTTTTCTGAGTAGTATAAATAGAACACTTTACTTTTTTAGGTTGAGTTTTATGTTCTGAACAGCAGATGCGCTCGTGAGCTTTTATAATAGCCAATTTTAGGCAACTTCCTATTGTAATTAAAGTGGATTTGAGTAGATTTTGCATATAGTTAATGATAATGTTTATCTCTTTCATTATTTCTGCCTTTTCTATTTCTTCCATGTCTAGCTAAACCCATTAGCTAGGGTTCTGATTCAACCCTAGTGTGGGTAATTAATGGGTGTGTTCGCATAATACTTGGATGTTGTTGGGTGTTTGTTATTTGGATTGTGTGTGTGTTTTTACTTTGATTTGGTTGTTGCAAACACTAAGTCAAGCTTAGTGGGTTTTGACTCTTCTTGAGAAAGAGAGTCTACGACCTCACATTCAACCCAACAAGGATTTGAGATGGACCCATGAGAATGGTAGTCCCAAGTAACGGGTTAAACCTCGAGAGAGTAATTACCCTACTTGAACCTTGTGTTAGTTGGGGAAATTGGCCTACCCAATTGGTCTCGAGAGAGTCAATTGGGCAATATCGTTCTCTCTACCGAGAGGTGTGAGAGCGAGTGCTAAAAGTGCAACGGCTATCCATATTCCCCATAATTAGCATCCTTGTGTTAGAATTCTATACTCATTTATTATCCGCCTAGGCGAGTGTCAAGACCCTAGTGCTTCTCTCTAATTGCTTAAATCTAGCATCAATCATTTTAGCTTAATTTTAGTTCATAATAGTAGTTGATAATTGTAGTAGATAACTATATTAAAAACCCAAAAATGAAAGAAGACCAACTTGAAGCTAGAACACATCTCTAAGCCATAAAATTACTCATCTCCAACTTGAAGCTCCCTGAGGATTTTCGACCCTGATATATTATTGGGTTATTAGTGTCATGCCCACTCTTTCTTTGGACAGAGTTCGACCTGATCAAAGGCCTTTACCGTGCTAAAATTGAGCCCTCGAAGGAGCACCACCATAACTACTAGATCCCCGAGGCCTCTTGGCCTCCCTCTCAAATCGCTTCTGGCGACGAACTGACCCAATCTCACAATCAATGTCTATAACCTCCTTAAAAGTAGCACTATACACCCTCTCCCTAGTCATGAGAATACGAAGCTGATACGTGAGGCCATCAACGAACCTCCTAATCCTCTTTATCTCTCCATAGGAACCAACCAAACACTATGACGAGCTAACTCCGAGAACCTCATCTTATACTGCGTCACAATCATCTCTCCCTGATACAACCACTCGAACTGCCTATGCAACTCCTCTCCGCGAGACTGTTGTACATACTTCTCCAAAAAGAGAACGGAGAACTGCTTCCAGGTAAGGGGTGTCACACCTTCTTTTGGCCAACTTCTGCAGGGACACAGAGGGGAGTTTTTCCAATTAAAGGACAATCGAAACGGGATTTAATATTAAAATTCAGAGTCGCCACTTGGGAGATTTTTTGTGTCCGAAGTCATCGGTTGAATCCTGAATCGAGGAAAAGATAAATTATATATTACATTCGGTGCACCAGAAATCCGGATAAGGAATTCTGTTAACCCGGGCGAAGGTGTTAGGCATTCCCGAGTTCTATGGTTCTAGCACGGTCGCTAAACTTTCATATCTGGCTTAATTATCTAATTTTTTACAAATAAGAATTTATGTGCAAATTTTAACTTTTAGGCGATTTTTTTTTATTATTTTAAAAGAGAATTGCAACGTCGTGAAAACCCGTCACGAATCACGTCACATAAATGCACCCGTGGTAGTTGACACATTTCAACTTCATTGGGATTTCGATTTGGGTCACATAAATGTGTACCCTAGTTTAGTGTCATGACCCCAAACCCGATCCTGATGGCGCTCGGCCGCGAGGTTGGGTAAGCCCGACCAAACCACAATCAAGAAAGGCACTCTAGCCAAAAAGAAACAATTCAAGATAAAACGACGAATTTAATATCAAACTCCCACGTCAGGGATAGACAATAACAATGAAAACACAACTGAGCAAGACAATAATCCTCCCGAAATCGAGGAGTCACGAGTACAGAGCCTCTAATAAAACAAGATACAAGTCTAAACGGAAGATTACAAAAGTCTGAAAAATAACAAAAAGAACATACTGATATAGACATAGTAGGTGGTCCTGCGGATGCTGGGCAGCTACCTCAATACTCTGAATAGCTATGGAAATAAAAAGCAGCAGCACTAGGTCTCTGGAGCACCTAGATCTGCACACAAGGTGCATGGAGTATGGGGTAAGTCTACCAACTCAGCGAGTAATAAGCATGTATAAAAACCCGAAGATAAGAAATTACGAAATAACACAATATGAAGCTATCAAGCAGTTCTATACAGTACAAGCCTCAAAAATGTGCATATAAAGCAACATTAAATAGATGCATGAGATGCAATGCAATGCATGACCATTGCGGCACGTGCAACCCGCTCCATTTGGGTACCCGCGCTCACTATGGGGGTTCAGACTCCGGAGGGGCTCCTACAGCCCAAGCGCAATATCTTAGTAACATACGTTGCGGCGCGCAGCCCGATCCACTATAAGTCCATCTATATGCATGCAAGCCTCACAGGAACAAATATCTTACCATTTTTAGTTTCGTTTATTAGAAATTATAGAATTAGGTGTCAAACCTCAATATTTTCCAAATCATGTTTAAACAATGCTCTAGTGCAAGACTGATATCATGAAAACATGGTATAATTCATAGAAATAATGATGACGATCCTCACGGGATCCAAATAACCGGCAATCTGCCCAAATATGTTCATAACCATCCAAGTAGGAGGTTTACCGGCTCATTTATAGCCAACAATCACAGTACAATACCACTCGGTCGGACTTAGCCATAGTTCCCAATCATAATCGACCATGTACTCACAGTACAGTACGTGTTTCGCCTCAATACAGCGTCACAATGTCATATACCGGGATTTCAAACCCTCGGGTCATCATCTACACTCATTACTCACCTCAAGTCGACCGCAAACTTGCTCGCAATGCCTTTCCCTTGAGAATCAACCTCCATGGATGCCAAATCTGATCAAAACCAATAGGAATACGTCAAAATAGGCTAATGGAACATAACCCAATCGAAAAAACTCGAAATAAACCAAAAAACACGAAGTTGGAAAAACCCAAGCGCCGGGTCCACTTCTCAAAAAATTACAAAATTCACATTTTCAGAATCCTCGTCTCGCCACGAGTCCATACATATAAAATTCATCAAAATCGGAATCCAATTGCTCCTCCAAATCCCCAATTTTCATTTGAAATTTCTAGCCCTAGTTCATCAACTTTTATGCCCTATTTAAGAGAATTAATGGATGATTCTTCAATGAAATAATGTATTAAGACCACGAGACTTACCTCCAATCACTTCCCGTCGAAATTCCCTTCAAAATCCGTCAACAAGCTCTCAAGGTCATGCAAAAATGGAGGAATTATGAAATAGCTCGCGGATGAAATGTTTATAAAAACCTTAACTGCCCAGCGATTTCCTTATACTCGATCGCAGCCCCAGGCTTGCGATTGCAGAGAACAAAACTGAAGCTCCTGAACTTACCCATACGCGATCGCACCCAGCCCCACGCGATCGCACCCAGCCCCACGCGATCACACTACTCTGCCTCTTAACCTTATGCGAACGCGGTCCTTCCTACGCGATCGCAGAGAACAATGACTTCCACCTACGCGATCCCATCTCCAACTACGCGATCACAGAGAAGAAATTACCGGGCTCCTGACTACCCTTCTATGCGATTGCAATGCCATACCTGCGATCGCACAGGGCAATCTTGCCTCCAACTATTGTGCTAAATTCTGCAACTTTTTCAAACCAAATATCCTTCCGTTAGCCATCTGAAATCACCCCGAGGACCATGGGACCTCAACCAAAAGCACTAACACGATTTATAATGTAACATTAACATCAAAAATCATCAAATTCCTCAAATTCAAGCCTAAGTCAAACTATAACTTTTCCAAATTCGCATTTGATCCAAAACCCGACCTAAACACTTCCGAATGATCTGAAAATTTGCAGGCATATCAAAAATCACCTAATAATGCTACTGCAACTCCCAGAATTCCATTCCGAACCCCAGATCAAAATCTTACATATCAACCGGAATTTGCCAAAATTCGAACTTGGCCAATTCAAGCCTAATTCTACACTGGACTCCAAATTAAATTCCGATTTCGCTCCCAAGACACAAATCACCATCCGAAACTAATAGAATCATCGGAAATCCATTCCGAGCCCTCTAAGTTACAAGTCAACGTCCGGTTGACTTTTCCAACTGAAGCTTTCCTTCAAGAGACTATTGGTCTCATTTCTAACCAAATTCAATCCAACACATCTCAAACTCACCAAATGCATATATCAACACAAGGGGAAGTATATTACGGGGATAACGGGACTGAAATACAAAATACGATATGTCGGGTCGTCACATCCTCCCTAACTAAAACAAACGCTCGTCCTCGAGCGGGTCAAAAAATATATTTGGAGCCTCAAACAAACGAGGATATTTGCTCTGCATCTCCTGCTCGGTCTCCCAAGTGGCCTCCTCCACGGGCCGACCTATCCATTGCACCTTCACCGAAGCTATGTCTTTTGATCTCAACTTCCGAACCTGTCGACTTAAAATAGCCACTTGCTCCACATCATAGGTCAAATCCTCATCCAGCTGGATCGTGCTGAAGTCCAATACATGAGACGAGTCTCCAACATACTTCCTAAACATAGACACATGAAACATCGGGTGAACCCTCGACAACCTGGGTGGCAAAGCAAGCATATAGGCCACCTCCCCAATCCTCCAGAGTATCTCAAAAGGTCCAATAAACCGCGGACTCAGCTTCCCTTTCTTTCAAAAACTCATCACTCCTTTCATAGGCGAGACCTTCAACAGAACCTTCTCACCCACCATATAAGATACATCCCAAACCTTCTGGTCCGCATAACTCTTATGACGCGACTGAGCCGTACGAAGTCTCTCCTGGGTAACTTTCACTCTCTATGGAATCCTGAACTAACTCTGTCCCCAGTAGTCTAGCCTCGTTGGGCTCAAACCAACCAACTAGAGATCTACACCGTCTCCCATATAAAGCCTCATACGGTGCCAATAATTGATTTTTCAAAAATAATTTGGATTTGGTAGACACAACATTCATAGGGGCAGTCCGATAAATTTTGTGGTCTTAAGCCAAACTTTATGAGAGGTCTTAATTTTTTTTAAAAATAATAATTTTTTTATTTAAAGTCTATTTCTTTTTACCTTTTTTTATATGCAAAGTTATTACAATTTTCTTATAATCAATTGCTCCTAGTAAATCTTTTTTAATTGACAAATAACAATATAATTAATCCATTTAACTTCTCATGAGATATTATTGATCTTAGGTAAGATTTTATCAATTTTAATTTAGAAAAACTTATTTCTGATGAACCAATTAATGGTAACATGGGTTATTAACATTATTCTATAAGCAATATAGACATATAAAAAAGAATCAAATCTTCTTATTTGATTGAATATATCAAGTAAACTGTTATCTTCTAAAAATACGATTTTCCTTAACACGATTAATTCGGAAATAAATCTAAACCATTAATATTGGATTGATTATTATGCTTTAAGAAACATTCTAGATTGTGGCAATTTTTTTTTTTAAAATTTTCATCATTCGAATTGTTCAATTGTACTATGATGTGAAAAATTGGCTTTGTCTATTATGTATTAAAGTAATCATGAACTCTAAAAGATTATTCGAGGGATCTTGAGCTTTTATTTTTCAACATTTTTATTAAATTATTTTTTTCTATATATCAAATATTTCTTACGAAATTCGGGATATATATTTCTTTCAAATGTAATTTCCTTGGCATAAATCATAGGAAAGGGTCACCCCTGTATATTATTATTCGAAGAACGAGTTGCTCGAAAACATATCAACGCGTGAAAAACTTATTAGCAAATAAATTCGCCTCCTCAAGCTAGGATATTTGTAGTGAGGTGAGCTAAATTATATATGTTTTTTGCCAGTGTAAAAGCAGACAATATTAAGGAATATAGAGAGTTAGACATGCAAGAAAGTATGAAATTCACTCAAATATGTCTTTGACATTTCAAATGTTTCGAATTGACAACTTTTAAGTGTAAATAAAGAATGAATAGAAGAATGACCATGTATATTCAATCATTTTTTTCGTTGAAAGTTCAAACGCAAACATGGTATTTTTCCTATAAGAAATAGCTTCTATCTTGTAGGTCATCAATATGTATCGTGGATTATAATAAGCAGGGGAAGCAATCCCAATATTAAAATCACATGTAATCGAGATAATTAGCATAAATGAGATTTCACGGGTTACCTCTTGAAGCGTGAATATATCTCTTCTACCACGTGAGCCTTCAGTTCCATAACGTCTCAATGGAATCTCCATCACCCACACAATCGTGATCCTCGAACGTTCCACGGTCTTCTACTGTGTCACCCAAATAATACCGAAAATAACAATTTCGTGTGGGTGAAATTTCAAGGAAAACTTGGCTGAAAATTTCAGCCACCATGTACTATTCCATCTAGAAGGAAAACCTTATGTATTTATAGCACAAGTTTTAAGGGTTAAGACCCTTTTCCAAAATCGGTTGGGCTTTCTCTTCCTCCAGAAAAAGGATTCCTTTATTTTTTATTATATAGGCACAGTAGGAACCACAGAATTTAATTAACAAAGCTCCAATTATGGAATTAATTTCTAATTTTTGAAATTAGTATATACCATAATTAATTACGAATTATTCCACTAAAAAACCGTAATTGCACTCCTTATCCAATTTCAAAATTCATCCATTAAATCTTATTTAACTCCCCATGTTAAGACTCAAATACTAATCAAATTACTGACAATTTAATTTATTGATTATTTCCTTTAGACTTTCGCTTAACTTATTTCATGTGTTGCATACAAAATCCACCGGCCGAATCATCAATCTCAAAACCGAGACATGGATTCCATCAACTAACTATTACTTCGCTAATGTACATTATTTATTACGGTTAAGGGTCTGATTTGCCCTTCTACTATTAAAAATAGGCCTTATTTATCCTCCGTTTGAGTTTCTTATCAAAAATATCCCTACTGTTTTACTTTTTGGTCATATTTATCCTTTATCCATTAAATATGGTTAAATATACTCTACCGAGTTTTAATGGACACGTGGCAGCATGTCATAGGACATGACCCAATGATTAATTTTTTTTAAAGCATTTGTATTAAAAATAGGAAAACAATTGTAAAAATAGAAAAAATGTTTTTAATAAAATATTTTTCTTTTTTAAAAACTGAACAAAAATATTTCGTTTTTGATTTCTTAAATTTTTTTAGTTTTAAAGCATTTCGTTTTATTTTAAAAGTAAAAGTATTGTTTTATTTAAAAAATAAAATGAAGAAAAAAATTTCAAAAAAGTATCTTCTATGTTAGTTTTTTTATGTTAGAAGTAGCTAAAGATACTTTTTTCGAATTGTTTTCTTCATTTTAATATTTTTTCTATGTTAAAGTATCTTTAAATTTCAAAAAAAAATATTTTTTTAAATAAAATTTCAAATTTTAAAGAAAAACAATAGGGAAGTAGGATCGTTTCGGGAAGAAAAAATTAGAGAATTTGAATGGGTGAAGTTAAGAGAAAGATAAAAGTTTTTTTCAAAAAAATTTCCATTTTTCTTTTTATTTTTTTAAAAAATATTTTTTTCGAAATTTATAGATACTTGTAACATAAAAAAATGTTAAAATTTTGAAATTATTTTTGAAAAAAGTATCTTTAGCTACTTCTAACATAGAAGAAATTTTTTTCGAAATTTTTTTCTCCATTTTATTTTTTAAATAAACAAAAATCCTTTAACTTTTAAAATAAAATGAAATGCTTTAAAAACTGGAAAAAAAATTCAAAAACGAAAATATTTTGTTGAAAATATTTTTTCTAGGTTTTAAAAACAAAAGTATTTTTCTATTTACAATTGTTTTTCAATTTTTAATAAAAGTGCTTTAAAAAAGCTTAATCATTGGGCCAGGTCCAGTGAAATGTTGTCGTGTGTCCATTAAAAGCTGGTAGGGTATATTTGACCATGTTTAAATTACGAAGAATAAATTTGACCCAAAAGTATAACAGTAGCCATTTTTTTTATAAGAAACTCAAACAGAGGATAAATAAGGCCTATTTTTAATAGTAGAAGGCCAAATCAGACCCTTAACCGTTATTATTATCCAATTTACCATGCATATTGACCCACGAAAGAATTTCGCCTTTTAATAAATCAAAACAATAATAATATACACAGCTAATAATAATTATATCAAGATTAAGAGTATAAGTACATTTAATGGCTAGAGAGTTTATTTTATATAGTCAGAATAAAATATTTATCTCTACGTAATCCGTTCAATATATATAAAATGTACTAGCACAAGAAGTCTGAATTAGACCATTCTCATAATCAAGATAAATTATATTTATTCTTGTGCTACAATCATTCATGATGGTTTGTCCAATTCCATCATTAGATTGTGAACTCAAACTTTTACTTATAAGAACCGATGATTTAATCTTCCATGTATAAGCTAAACTCTATGCACTAAATCATCTACTATATAAGCAAATGACACAGACTAATATATGATCTATTTAAAACTTTATTAAAACTGAATAAACAGTTATTTCGTAATAAATATTATATCTAAACCAAACTCATGATTAATAGTATATATCCCAGCAATCACAACTCACTAATTAAATGTTACAAGCTCAGCAGCTTTATATTATTCGCCTCCAGATTAAAGGTTTTTTTTTCAGAAAATTATAACTTCATGGTTCAAAAGAATAAAATCAGTAACAGGTAAGATATCACTAAAAACAGTTCGTTAAATTGCCTAAGACTTTTTTATATTGGAGCAATGGTCAAATTAATTTGGTTATGACTTGAATGACTAACTCTATCGCTTAGCTGGACGACACAACTGAGAATTGTTTTCTCAATCAAGAGTGATATTATGACATGCTTAAATATGTCTTCTTTAAGCATTTAGTGGGCATCACCTACCAAAGTCCAAAAGTCTAAACAAAAAATTATATGTTCATCATTTTCAATCTTATTGCAAGAGTCAACGTCAAATATTAGGTTAATAATATATCTTAATAAATAAATGAATAAAAAATAAAAAGAGGAGAAATCCTTTTGGAAAAAGGTTGGGATAATGGAATGCTGGCACGCGTAAGAGAGTCAAAAGTATAAGCTATTTAAAAGGCATAAACAACTTTGCCCTTGTGTACTTGATACGCGGATGTTCCCACTATTTGGTTAAGTGATTAGAGTTGCCCCGTTTTAGCAGCATGATTGAAAGTATTAAGTGCTACAAATTATTCTTTAAGTAAAAAATTTGTTAAATAAAAAGTTACATGTTTGAATAAAATACTGTTATTGTGGCTAAAATTTAATTAATTTAATGTGATAAAAAGAGTTTTGGTAATTTTTGTAAAAATTATGGTTGAATATAATCTCAACCTCAAACCTAGAATGAAGGAAAGATAGAAATGAAGAAGAGGAAGAAAAAGCAGCTTCAATATATCTCCGATGAAGAAGCGGAGAAAAAATGAATTAGTTATTATTGTATCTAACTAACTAATACAATATACAACTAATTTTAACTAATACCCCACATAACTATTGTTATTTACAAAAGAGCCACATTACTTATCAACTAACTCCTATTTCCACACTCCCCCTCAAGCTGGCGGGTACAAAAAACATTGAGTACTCCCAGCTTGCCACTTAATGGTTCATGTTGTATCGTGGTGAGTCCTTTTGTCAATATATCTGCCAAATGATCAGCCCCATTTGCATCTTTTCTCAGATGAAATGGAAATCAATTTCAGTATATTTAGTCCTTTTATGATAAACTGGATTGGCAGTTATTTGCAAAGCTGCCTTATTATCACAGTACAATTCTGATGGTAGTACCGCATCTGCTCCCAATTCCTTTAACAATCCAATCAACAAAACAACTTCAGATACAGCACTAGCCATGCACCTGTACTCAGCTTCTGCTGAGCTTTTTGACATTATGTTTTGTTTCTTTGACTTCCAAGAAACCAATGATTCACCATACTTGATCAAGAAACCTGACACTGATCTCCTTGTGTTAGGACATGATACCCAATCTGCATCACAAAACACAAAGATCTTATGTGATTTCTCACTATTGAACAATACTCCTAGACCTGGTTCCCTCTTTACGTATCTAGCAACTCTCATGGCTGCATTCTAATGAGATATTTTTGGTTGTTGAAGAAGTTGGCTGAGTGTTTGGACTGTATATGTTATATCTGGTTTGGCTAGTGTCAAATATAGTAACTTTCCTATCGGTCGTTGTTACTGCCCCTTGTCTTCAAGTAGATTATCATCTTTGTTACATGTCAACTTGTCATGCTCTGATACAGTAAGTTTCACATTGACTTCAAGAGGTGTCCAAGCTGGTTTAGCATCTCCAAGCCCCAACACTGATTTGATCTCCAAGGCATATTTCCTTTTATTAACCCGGATACCTTTGCTTGACCTGCTGAATTCCATTCCCAAGAAAAACTTTAGTTCTCCTAGGTCTTTTGTTGTTTGTATCAACTACTGATTATTTCCAGCAATCAACATATCATCAACATAGACAAGAATAACTACTATATCATCCTTATGTTGCTTAATAAACAAAGAATGATCAAGGCTGCTTTTTTTTTTTTAAATCTGACTTCAATAGAACTTCTGTTAATTTCAAATTCCATTGTCTGCTGGCTTGTTTCAATCCATACAGGGATTTAACAAGTCTGCAAACTAACTGAGGTTTGCCAACTGTCTCCCCTTGACTTGAAAATCCCTGTGGCAATTCCATATAGACTTCATCAGTTAAGTCTCCCTACAAGAAGGCGTTGTATACATCCATCTGTTGAATATGCCAATTATGCATAACAGCTAGTGATAACACAGTTCTGACAGTAGCAATCTTGACTACAGGTAGAATGTTTCATTATAGTCAAGTCCCTCCTTTTGATTATAGTCTTTGGTAATTAGTCGAGCTTTAAACCTTTCAATTGTTCCATCTGCTTGAAGTTTAACTTTGTATGCCCATCGACACCCTATGGGAGTTTTCCCTGGTAGCAAAGGGACCAACTCCTAGGTATTGTTAGCTTGTAGTGCTTCCAATTCTATCTGCATTACCTCTACCCATCTAGTATATTTGCATGCCTCATAAAAGGATGTGGGATCAGATATTGCTGAAAAGTCCCCTAAATATGCTTTGTGAGAGGAGGATACATGATCATAGCTGAGATAGTTGTCCATAAAGTGAGGTTTTTTAGATGGCAGAGGTGCTACATAGTCTGTCAACCATAATGGCTATTTAGTTACTCTCCCAGATCTCCTTAGAGGTGTTGAAACATCTGACGAATATAAGGACGGTTCTTCAACAACTTCATCCTTATTGACTTGAGTGGAAGGACCAGGTAAACTATTATATGAGGAGTGGTTGTGTGGTATATGATTGTTCATAGAGGAACCACAAGATGGACTTGTATCAATGGTAGGAGATGAGATAGTGTGTTGTCTCCTTGTACACCAGCATCTACAGAAGCTTAAGAATGCAATGTCTCTATTATAGGGATATGAATGTTAGAATTAATATCTGCAAAAAAAAAAAAAGAAGGATTGTTAGAGAAATCACCTTCCTGACAGGAAGTTGGCAACACAGGCCCCTCAATGTCCTTGAAAGGGAACACTCCTTTTTTGAAAACAACATCCCTATTAATAAAAAATTTCCTTTTTCTCCAAATTGTATAAAAGGTATCCTTTGGTGACATTAGAATACCCCATATTACTGCTCTAACTGCCATTGGACAAAATTTATCTTGTCTAGGCAGAACACTAGCAAAACATAAGCACCCCATAGTTCTCAAGTGTAGCATACTTGGCTTCTTCTCATGGAACAGTTCATAGGGTGATATACCCCGTAGAACAACTGAAGGTAGCCTATTAATAATATACACAGCTGCCAAATCACAGTGTCCCCAAAATCTCAAGGGAATGTGTCCCTGAAATCAAATAGATCTTGCCACTTCAAGAATGTGTCTATGCTTCCTTTCAGTTGCTCCATTTTGCTGAGGAGTATAGACACATGTTCTTTGGTGAACTATACCTAGTTCTCTTAACAAACTAATGAAGTTATGATTCACAAATTCAGTCCCATTGTCTGGTCTTACTGTTTTAACCGTAATATTGAATTGAGTGTGTACCATTTTAAAGAAGCCTTTTAATACAATGAACACATCACTCTTGAACTTCAGTAACAAAAATCCAAGTCACACGAGAGTAATCATCCATTATTGATAGAAAGTACTTATTCCCATCAACAATAGAAGTGCTATAAGATCCCCAAATATCTAAATGCAGTAATTGAAAATTTTCAGTGCTCTTGTTGTCAGTAGAATGAAAATGCAACCTTGTGTGTTTAGCTAAAGGAAAAACATCACATTTATCTATTACATCTCTACAATTTTCAATAGGTTACCCAAGGATCTCTCTCATAACTCCTCCAGAAGCATGTGCTAGTCTTATGTGCCACAAGGAGACATCAAATTCCTTATCATGTAGACTTAGCCCTTTACTTATTCGTTCTTGTTTATCAGCAGGTAAGAAGAGATATAATCTATATTTCTCTTTACCAATCCCCTTGATTCTCCCACCTAAGAGGTCCTGGAATAGGAAAAGATGAGGAAAAAATGTGACTGAGGAATATAGGTCTCTAGTTACCTTGGAGACTGACATAAGGTTGTATCGAAAATCGGGTACAAACAGTACATTCTTCACTATTTGTCCCTTAAAGATTATACACTCACCTATGTGTAATACCGTATTCACTTGGCCATTAGGCATGTACACCTTCCTACAACTCTAGGAATCAAGCTGTTTTAATGTTCTGTAACGTACTTAAATCTGATATCATATGGTTAATTGCTCCAGTGCCTATTATCCATTCCTTTCTATATGTGTTGACCATAAAAGATTGCATCATACCTGCCATGTAAGCCATTGTGTTTTGTGGAACATCTTTGTTCAGCATCATCATAATCTGGCTGTACTAATCAGCTGTAAATTGTGGTGGCTTAGGAAGCTTAGTCATGTATACTTTGTCTGTTGCTTCAACTCTTCCTCCACTTGATCCTGCATTAATAGGATTACAATTCTCAGCATTTACATTGTAAGCAATATTAGCACTTGCAACATTGGCCCCAAGTCCTCTTTTCTTGTACTTAAAATCAGCAGGATATCCCACTATTTTGTAACATCTCTTTCGTGTGCCCTTTTATTTTGCAAAAATCACATTGCAAATTCCAATTCTTCCGAGGAGTATGACTTTGTCCGTGATAGTTTCCTTGAAAGCTTCCTCCTTTTGTAGCCATGAATGCTGTGGCTTCTGAATTCTCGCTCATCATAGACACTTTGATACTGCCATTTAACTCTCTCTCTTAACAATCATAGCATATGCCTTGCTAATATTAGGTGTAGGGTTTGTCATAAGAATTTTAACTTCGCGCTTGTTCATAGTTCTCATAGCCCCATTAGAAACTGCATCAGCTTTTGTGTGCGAAGATGTTCAACAAATTTTCTATCACGACCAGCTGGAATCATACTCTCATATTCATCCCAAATTTCTTTGAGATTAGTAAAATATGTCGACACACTATTAGTTCATTAACATAAAGTTGCAATCTCTTTGTGAAATTGATAAATCCTAGATGAATTGATCTTATCAAAACGTTCCTTTAGATCTTCCCAGACTCTACATGCATCTTTGGCATATACAATTCCCGTTACTAACTCCTTCGACACAGAACTCATAATCCAACCCAAAACTATTGCATTACATCTGTCCCATTGATGACCTAGATTCTCTGCGACATCTTCTCATTTCAATGTGTCGTCGATTAACCCTAACTTGTTCTTACCTAACAGCTGGATTCTCATCGCCCGGCTCCAAATCGAGTAATTGTTCGATCCGGTCAATTGAATTGATACAATCGGAGCTCCTGTTGTATCTGAGGGGTGCAGATACAATGCATGGTTGTGATCAAGTGTGTTCGCCATTAATGAAGGGAAAAAACAGAGAAAATGAAATTCGTCTTCAATTGATAGATTTACTTACTGAGCTTGCAATTTTATCTCACAATCGTTGCTTGATTACTCTGATACCATGTAGAAATTATGGTTGAATATAATCTCATCCTCAAACAGAGAATGAAGAAAATATAGAGAAGAAGAAGAAGAAGAAGAAGAAGAAATAGAGAGGAGAAGAAAAAATGAATTAGGTTATTATTGTATCTGTTATAAAATAATATAAGAACAAGAACAATAATACAAGAACAAGAACAATAATACAAGAACAAGAACAATAGAGATAAAAGTAGAGAGAGGAGTATTCTTATTGATACTTTGGGATGATTTACAATGGTAGAAGACCCCTTTATTTATAGGGAGGAGTAAACCCTAGAATCTCTCTAATTATGGACATTCACCTAAAATAGGAGATTTTATAACACTCCCCCTTGAATGTCTATTCAATAATGTGCCTCGTTAAAACCTTAACTAAAACAAAACCCAATGGGATAAAATTTAAAGAAAAGGAAAAAGAGTACACATGTTTGAATATGCGCCTATTGGTTGCCTCGTTAAAAACCTCGCAAGGAAAACCCGGTGGGACAAAACCTTGTAAGGGAAAAAGAGTGCAACGCGCATTAACTCCCCCTGATAAGAACATCAATTTATATCCTTAAGTCTTCGCATTCCGATCTTGTGAACTAGCTTCTTGAAGGTTGACGTTGGTAGAGATTTTGTGAACAAGTCAGCCATATTATCGCTTGAACGAATCTGCTGTACATTGATATCACCATTCTTTTGAAGATCATGTGTGAAGAATAACTTTGGTGAAATATGCTTTGTTCTATCTCCTTTTATGAATCCTCCCTTCAATTGAGCTATACATGCTGCATTGTCTTCATACAAAGTCGTGGGTAGTTTATTACACTTCAAACCACATTTGTCTTGAATATGATGTATTATAGACCTCAACCACACACATTCCCGACTTGCTTCATGAATAGCAATTATCTCGGCATGATTAGATGAAGTAGCCACAATTGATTGCTTAGTCGATCGCCAAGATATGGCGGTGCCTTCACAGGTAAACACATAACCCGTTTGAGATCGAACCTTGTGTGGGTCGGATAAATATCCAGCATCAGCATAACCAACAAGATCAGGACTGCAATTCTTGCCATAAAATAAGCACATATCGGTAGTCCCCTTTAGGTACCGCAATATATGTTTGATCCCATTCCAATGTCTCCTTGTAGGAGCCGAGCTAAATCTTGCTAAGACATTAACTGAAAAGGATATGTCAGGCCTTGTAGTATTTGCAAGATACATCAGTGCGCCAATTGCGCTAAGATATGGTACTTCAGGACCAAGTAGCTCTTCATTCCTTTCTTGTGGTAGGAATGGATCTTTATTCACACCAAGTGATCGAACAACCATCGGTGTACTTAAAGGATGTGCTCCATCCATGTAAAACCGTTTCAGTACCTTTCTATATAGGTAGATTGATGGACAAAAATTCCGTTTGCCAAATATTCAATTTGCAAACCAAGACATAATTTTGTCTTTCCGAGATCTTTCATCTCGAATTCATTCTCTAGATAATCAATTGCCTTTTGGAGTTCTATGGGGGTTCCAATAAGGTTTATCAACAAATTCCGATGTTGTTTTCTTTATAAAAACACACGGGCAAATGGCGTCATTTATATAGCCTTCTTTTAACAAATACTCACTAAGACGATTATACCACATTCGTCCTGATTGCTTTAGACCATACAAAGATCTTTGCAATTTAATTGAAAACATTTCTCGAGACTTTGAATTATGAGCGTTTGGCACTTTGAGTCCATCGGGAATTTTCATGTATATCTCATTATCAAGTGAGCCATAAAGATAGGCAGTAACCACATCCATTAAATTCATGTCAAGCTTTTCAAGGATAGCAAAACTGATGAAATAATGAAAGGTTATCGCATCCATTACAGGCGAATATGTCTCTTCATAATCGACACCAGGCCTTTGAGAAAAACCTTGTGCAACAAGGCGTGCCTTATATCTTTGTACCTCGTTTTTCTCATTTCTCTTGCGTACAAAGACACATTTATAGCCAACAGGCTTAACACCATTAGGTGTTTCAACTACAGGGCCAAAAACTTCACGTTTTTCCAGCGAATTCAATTCTGATTGAATTGCTTCTTGCCATTTTGGCCAATCATGTCTTTTTCGACATTCTTCAACAGATTGAGGTTCGAGATCCTCACATTCTTGCATAATTCTAGATGCGGCATTATAAGCAAAGACATTATCCACCACTATATCCACTCGATTAATATTTGCCTCAATATCAATTGGATTTATGGATAGTTCCGTATTTTCCAGAGTCTCGGGCTCAATGGATTCTTCATGAATCTCAGAATTTGTTAAATCATGAATTTTCTCATGAGATTCTTTCGTAGTGTCATTTTTATCATTTGCTTTCCTCTTTCTAGGATTTCGATCTTTAGAACCTAATGGCCTGCCGCGCTTCAGGCGTGCATTCGACTCATTGGTTATGACACTAGATGATTGTCCAACAGGGACATCAATACGGATTGGAACATTTTCCGCGGGGATGTGTGATTTCGTTATCCTTTTCAAGTTCGTAAATGCGTCAGGCATTTGATTTGCTATTTTTTGCAAATGGATAATCTTTTGTACCTCACTTTCACAAATAGAGGTATGTGGATCAAGATGAGATAATGATGCATTTTTCCACAAAATTTCCCGTTTGGTTTCACCAACTTCTCCCCCTAATTTTGGGAAAAGTGTCTCATCAAATCGACAGTCTGCAAATCGTGCAGTAAACAAATCCCCTGTCAATGTTTCGAGGTAGCGAATGATGGAGGGCGATTCAAACCCAACATATATTCCCAACCTTCTTTGCGGACCCATTTCGGTGCGGGATGGCGGTGCTATAGGCACATATACTGCACATCCAAAGATTCTTAAATGGGATATATTGGGTTCATGACCCAAAACCAATTGCAACGGGGAATATTTGTGATAATTCGTCGGTCTGAGACGAATTAGCATTGCTGCATGCAAAATGGCGTGACCCCATACCGAAGTGGGCAGCCTCGTTTTCATGAGTAATGGCCTTGCAATCAACTGCAGGAGTTTAATTAACGATTCTGCAAGACCGTTTTGAGTGTGAACTGAACATGAGCTACAGAATGTTCCACTTTTATCCCAATTGATAAGCAATAATCATTAAATGCTTGGGATGAAAACTCAGCAGCATTATCCAGTCTAATAGACTTGATTGGATTATCAGGAAATTGTGCTCGTAGTCGAATTATTTGTGCCATTAATTTTGCAAACGCAAGGTTGCGTGATGACAACAGGCACACATGAGACCATCTACAGGATGCGTCTATCAAGACCATAAAGTACCTAAAGGACCCACTGGGTGGGTGAATAGGTCCACAAATGTCCCCTTGTATACGTTCCAAAAACGTGGGTGACTCAGTCCCAACCTTGTTGGTGATGGTCTGATAATCAACTTGCCTTGATAACAGGAAGTGCAAGGATATTCATTATTTGAAAGAATTTTGAAATTCTTTAACGGATGCCCATATGAGCTTTCTATAATCCGTCTCATCATGATCGATCCAGGGTGTCCCAATCGATCATGCCAAAGTACAAAAGTATTGGAATCAGTAACCCTTCGGTTTACTGTGGAGGGTGCCTCAATTGCACTAATTCTTGTCCAATACAGGCCACAAGATGAAGATGGGAATTTCTCAATAACCCTCTTTTGGTCGGAGACATTCTTTGTAATGATGAGATATTCAAGATTATCTTCATCTATTGTCTCAATATGATAGCCATTCCGGCGTATATCTTTAAAACTCAACAAGTTTCTCTTAGACTTGGAGGAGAACATTGCATTCTCTATGATAAACATCGTGCCTTTGGGCAGAGTTACAGTTGCTCTTCCGGAGCCTTCAATCAATTTACTACTACCAGAGATTGTAGTAACATTTGCCTTACACATATTTAGTTGAGAGAAATATTTCTTTTCTTTAAGTATCGTATGTGTAGTACATGAATCAACTAAACAAATATTTTTACAGTTGGACGTTGATCCAAGCTTGCTTTGTGAGATATCCATATTTGCTTTCCCATGGTTTGACATACAAAAGAAATACATGAACATGAGAATAAACAACTTCAATTCGTTTGTTTCACATTTAGACAATATTTTGGGAAGCAGTCATTTAGGATAGTCGACTAACTGAATCAGATAGTCGACTATCATGCCTTGCGGAAAAGTCCAGTTTTAATGCGAAAATATTAGATAGTCGACTAACCAAGTTGATATTCGACTATCTCAGAAAACAGTTATCAGGATAGTCGACTATCTAAATCAGATAGTCGACTATCTTAGCTTGCGGAAAGATTTAGTTTTATTGCGAAATATTGGATAATCGACTAACTGTTAGGTTAGTCGATTACCTCTACTGGAAAATAAAAATATTATTGAAATTTGAGCATATTGAAACATTCTAACGAACTAATACTAACATTATATCATAAACTAACTAATACGAGCTGATACTAATGACTATTAGTTTATTCACTAGCTATTACAAATAAGTGAAATAAAATCAAACAACTCCATATTCTTTCATCATGGATCCATCACCGATTAGGTGGTCTATTTTCCCATCAGGTTGCTCAAAGAAGTCTGCCACATCCAAGTGGGTGATGTCAAAGTTGTCGTCAGAGATAAAATTTGTTTCAGGGCCTTTACTCTTTCGAGATGCTTGATAAAGGTCAACCAAATGTCTTGGTATACGGCAAGCTTTTGACCAGTGCCCTTTTCCACCGCAACGATAACATATAGTTTCTGAACTATTTGCCTTAGGATCCTCATAATCCCGTTTCTGCTTTCGGCGGTTATCTCTCCTCGGGGGGTGACAGACACCATGGAGATTTCTTCCTTGTCTACGTCCACGGCTATGACCCCGATTACAACCACAACCATGATTAGATCCATGGCCCTTTTCATGATTGGCATAATGAGAATACACCTTATCTGCTTCAGGCAGTGGTGTAGACCCAGTGGGTCGATTTTCGTGATTTCTCATGAGCAGGTCATTATTTCGCTCAGCCACAAGTAGAAGAGAAATCAGTTCAGAGTACTTTGTGAAGCCTTTCTCTCTGTACTGTTGTTGCAGTACCATATTGGAGGCATGAAACATTGTAAACGTTTTCTCAAGCATATCATAATCGGAGATTTTATCTCCATATAGCTTCAATTTAGAAGTAATTCTGAACATCGCAGAATTATATTCAGAAACAGACTTAAAGTCTTGGAGCCTCAGACGAGCCCAATCATATCGTGCTTGTGGCAGAGTGACCAACTTCAGGTTGTCATATCTCTCCTTTAAGCCTTTCCACAAGATGAGTGGATCCTTGACGGTGAGATATTCAATCTTCAAACCTTCATCAAGGTGATGGCGCGAGAAAATCAAGGCCTTAGCACAGTCTTGGGTGGATGCTTTATCTCTGTCTTTAATGGCGTCTCCAAGACCCATAGCATCTAAGTGGATTTCAGCATCCAACACCCATGTCATATAGTCCTTGCCCGAAATTTCAAGGGCAACGAACTTTCTTTTCATTATATCAGACATAATTAAAACCAAATTCGGAAAGAGGGAAATACCTTAATTTTCTCAAGAGGATTCTTGAGATGGTAGAGTCTCGTGCTGATAACGTGTTGTAAAATAATATAAGAACAAGAACAATAATACAAGAACAAGAACAATAGAGAGAAAAGTAGAGAGAGGAGTATTCTTATTGATACTTTGGGATGATTTACAATGGTAGAAGACCCCTTTATTTATAGGGAGGAGTAAACCCTAGAATCTATCAAATTATGAACATTCACCTAAAATAGGAGATTTTATAGCAGTATCTAACTAACTAATACATATATACAACTAATTTTAACTAATACCCCACTTAACTACTTTTATTTACAAAAGATCCCCATTACTTATCAACTAACTCCTATTTCCACAATTTTACTATTATAATAAGTAAAATTTAGTGACAATATGTGAAAGTAACTCACTTTATAACCCTTTGAAGTACAATAATTAAGTGGTAATCTGATTATAATATATTTTGCAGCTTAAAGGTGTGAAATTCGATTAACCATGGCACTTCCCTTTTCTTTACCCTATTCTGGGCTTCTTCATTACGAAAGATATCAAAGTACTCCAAATTACTTTCATTTTGAGCTACTATATGTTAACATTTTGTCCAAATAGGATTACACCTTGAAATTGAAACTGGACCAGCTAGTCATGAAGATAGCACAGACTAGCCAGTTTTCAAGCTAGTAGTTGAGAAATAGTCAACATTTGCAAAGGTGATTATGCGGAAAATTCCAGCATAATATACTAGAGATTGAAGAACATATGTATGAACTTCCAGCATATTATGTTAAAAGTCAATTATATTATATTGGACCTCCAGTATATTATGTTGGAATATTTTTCGGATTTTAAACAGTGTTTTTGTTCAGATATATCTTTACATGAAAAGTGGCTAATTTCGATTACTTTTGAAACTATAGTTATTTTTCAATTACCGCTTGTAAATCTGACTATTTTTGAGTTTCACCTCAGCTAGCCCTTTTCTATATTTGATCGTCCGAATTTTTTGTCCAAGTTTAATGATTTCTTGAATCAACTTGAAATTTTACTAGCCCTTTTCTTTATTTCGTTTGGACAACTGACTGAGGTTCAATTTCAGTAGAAATGATACCGGGTAGCTACTTTAAAGAGCTGTTATTTAAGAATTAATCGGTGCGTTATGAATTTCAGTTTTTCTATTTAAATTTTCGAGACAAAAACATCTTAAGTTATTCTGAAATTAAGGCTTTTATTTTAAGATTTAAGGATAAAATAAATAATAACTAATCTTTAAATAGCATTTTCTACTATATGTGTCACTTGTTCTGGGATCTAATTTTCCATGACCCAAGAAAAGGAACTAAAACTTGGACTACTCATGCAAGAGTGGGTACAAGCTTGCATATTTAGCCCTTAATTGCCACTTGCATATTTTCTGAATAATTTTTTTGTCAATAAAGCAATAAGTGCTAGTATATGTCGCGTATAAGTTTCTATAAAAACAAAATTAACTATAAAGCGTGGGTCAAATGATTTTATGGTCTTTACAAATTTGCTTTAGTTTTATGACTCTATCTTTTTTTACACATGAATAATTTATTTTTACACATAAGAGATCTATCTTTTAAGTATAAGAAATTTAAAAAGCCCATTTTCTTAATTTCAAAAGGGATTTTCACCTATATATACCATATAGCAAACCTTATTACCAAAAATTTTCATAATATTGTATTTACCCGCCTAGTTCATAGTTTTGTTACAAAATCTGTACCAAACCAAAATAGATAGATTCTACCCTAAAAAAGCGTTTGGAGGAATTAGATTTAATTGTGAATCTATCACCATTAATTTCGAAATTTAAAACGGAAGAGAATCCATTGCAGCGTAATTCTCTCCTTCTCCATATATTTTCCACCATTGATAGCCATTAAAAAGCTTGAAAGCTTTGAATTCAAATTTAGATTTTCAAAAATCATTATTTGTTTGGATTGGGTGTTGTTGTAAATAATTCAAAATATGTTTAGGAGTTTATATCTCAATTTTGAGGGTTTTTAGTGAAGATTAGATTAGGTTTTGACTGAATTTCAGATTGAAACTCGTCGAAGAAGAAGAAGACATATTTTTCCAGAAATTGTAGTTAAATTGTAGAATTGTAGATAAAATATAGATAAATTGTAGATAAATTGTAAATAATTTGTTGATAAATTGTAGACTGGGAAGACTAAACCTTCTACAAGTCTTCTACAATTATGTCGAAAGTGTCAATTATGCTACAATTGAAATGAGAATTGGAATATTAAAATTCAATGTATTCAGTTTGTAGATACAATTTCTACAAATAAACTACAAATCAGTTTAAGTATTATATAAAGTTGTATTGTTACATATATACTATAATTAAACTACAATTCGAAATATGTTTAGGAGTTTATATCTCAATTTTGAGGGTTTTTGGTGAAGATTAGACTTGGTTTTGACTGAATTACGATTGAAACTCGTCGAAGAAGAAGAAGACATATTTTTCCAGAAATTGTAGTTAAATTGTAGAATTGTAGATAAAATATAGATAAATTGTAGATAATTTGCATATAAATAGTAGATTGGGAAGACTAAAACTTCTAAAAATCTTCTACAATTATGTCGAAAATGGCAATTATGCTACAATTGGAATGAGAATTGGAATATTAAAATTCAATGTATTCAGTTTGTAGATACAATTTCTATTTGTTTTTTTTGTAAAAAACTGTTTTTGCAAAAGAATAATTTTTTTTTTTGAAGAAATCTTCTTCAAATATTTAAAGATATTTGTGTTCCTTTTCTTATGTGACTCGATAGAAGAAACTCTTTAAACTCATTTGTACACTAAAGAATAAATGATATCCTAAAGAATAAATAACGACTAAATTTCATAGGTTTCCTTAACATAATTTTTTCTGTTCATTCGAAATAAAATAAAAAAATTTGCAGGTAGAAACAATTTGTTTGGAAAGATTTGATTTTGTTTTAGAAGGCCGATTTTTTATGCCATTTCTTATTTTTGATAAGAGAGATTGTCGCCCTTCCCTAAGCTATTTTGGCTTAGAAGAGAAGAGGAGGAAAAAAAAAAGGGAAAAGGAATATATGCTCCTAAAATCATGCCTAGAATAAATGAAGCAATAATTATACTCTTAATTTGAATTATGGTACATAAATTGAAATTTGGTATGCTTAAATGTAATAAACACAAACCTTAAACATGGGAGGTAATAGGTTTGGTATATCGTATAGATAGGTAAAAATTCCATTTCAAAATTGTGCCGATGAAGGCCCATTTCCCCTAGAAAGTAGGCGGGTGAAAATAGCACGTGCTAGCCAATTTTTGGACTGATAACTAAAAAATAGCATGCATTTGCAAAGTGATTAAAAAATAACTATTATTCTACTGCAACACGAAAAACTCTAGCATAATATACTAGAGATTATTAGTGCACTTATGTAAGAACTTCCAGTATATTATGCTGGAACTCCAGTATATTATGCTGGAAGTTCACATGTAAAAAATTCGACTCCAGTATATTATGCGTGAATATTTTTAGGTTTTTGAGCAGTATTTTCGTTCAAATTTATTTTTATATGAAAAATGGATACTTTTGAAACTATCGCTATTTTTCAGTTACGACTTATAAATTTGGTTATTTTTTAATTTCGTCCCGTAGGCGGTGCTTCATAAGACGGCACAACTATCTTCAATATTTGAAACCTTTTTGTCGGCCTTTTGAAGCGGCATAAGCCCAAATAGCATGTCAGGAAATAATAAAAGAAAATGATATTGTATAGTCGCACTAAAAATAATAGCAAAGTTATATATATTTTATATAACTTGTAAATTATGTATATAAATTATATAAATTTTATGTACTTTTTTAATTACTAAATATATATATTTTATAACACAAGCTATAAGTGATAAACATCCTAATTAATAATTATTCCTATACTTTGGTATCGGAAATTATTTCCAAGGAAGAACGACTTTCATACTATCAAGAAAGGTGATAAATTAGTTTCAACATAACAAGCACAACAAAGTAGTATTCATTTGTTTCAAGATAATAAACACAAAGGCTAAACACCATGTGTTACACCCCTTTATTGTCACGATCCAAAATCGTCGTGCTGATGTCTATCATGAAGCTAGGTCAGCCTCTACTTAACAATTTAATATTGTGAAAAATTTTAAAACAAAAACAGAAGCAGTTAATATTAAAAAAAAAGCCTTTTGAAATCAGGAAATAATCTGAATACGATACAATTCATCCCAAAATCGAGGTGTCACTGATTACATGAGCGTCGAAACCACAATACTGTCCACTACATTATTAGAGAATAAAAACTGAAATACAAATAGAGATAAAGAAGGAGAATCAAGACCTACGAACGTCATGTAGCTACCTCGATAGTCTCTGAAATCTGATGCCTCAATCAGCAGCCGCCGCCATGAGGGGTGTCAATGGATATTTAAAAACTGACTGAACTATACCGTACTGAACCGATTTTTAGGTTTCTTCTAATTAAACTATAGGTTTCTATATAAATCTATAATCACCGATAATTAGTGTAGATTTTTTATTTTATGAAAATAAACGAAAAAATACCGAACCGCACCGAATAAATTTACAACATATATTTATTTATAACGTTTTTAAAAATATTAAATTTATTCTTGGGCTTTGAAATTATGAAAACATTGCAAGACAACTAGTAATTAAACTCAAAATCTTAATTCCCAAACCTATTATGCTATTTCTATCGAAACTAAATTATTTTCAGCATATTAACTAGAAGGACACGAGGTGTAGTCGCGATTATGTGTAGTAAACTACAATGTATTGAATATATTTCTTTCATATGATTTAGATTTTTTTTTGAATATTTAATCTTCTATAAACTTTACTCTTGAATCTCAACTTAATTTAATATATTTCACTCGTGAGATTTGTCACACCTCCTTTTTCCGCTATACACCCCGCGGAAGGGGCGTAAAGGAGTTATTTCAATTAAAGGACAATCAGAACGGGATTTGTTTATTATTTATTCAGCGTCGCTACTTGGGAAATTAATGGTGGCCCAATCCATGGCTTAGCATTTTAGACTTAATGGCTGTCATGTGATCGATTCCCATAGCCCAAATGAGCCATAAAAACTTACATTGCAATGAAACTCTCGAAAGAGGGCTTGACAGCGGGAGCTCAAAACAGGACCAATGAGTTTAATTAGAAGCATTGGGGGCAGAGGAGGGTCAGGGGTTCGATTCCCTGAGAGTGCAATGGAATGAACCTCAAATAAGACCCAACACGAGGCCTAAACTGGGCAATCACGTCTCCGCAGGCTAGCTTCAGCAGAGAACTTCAAAGACGGGCCAGTGGCCACGATGTTGAGCCCAGCAAAAAAAATTGCAACATTGGGCTTGATTATCCCATACATAGCAAGAATCAATAAACTAATTGGTAACAATTAGCCAAACTATTTTAAATTATCATGCTTACCTAATAATGCTAACTATATTTTAGGGAAGAAAACGAATTCATCAATACTCAAAGACCTGTCGAGTTATGTTTCAAAATGAAAGAACTACTGCAATTTGAGACCTAACTAATCATTAAGCTATCTTTCACACACAGTTATGAACACGACCTGTTGAAACCACTTGAAGCTTAATCTGAATTATTAACGTGCATTTGCCCATATTTAACACTAATAATTCAAAAAAACAGTTCAGGATCAGAAGGTTTAACAGTCCACTCATTACAAAATTAATACAAATCCAAATAGCCTAGATCACACACAATTCAAAATTAACACAAGTCCATTTATCCTGCTTCAAATAAACTGTAAAAAAATTGGTAAGTGCAGTTAATTAATTGGACAATGAATGCTTCATGGAGAGTCAAACAGCAACGACACTTTCATTTCATAAAGGAGTTACATGAAGTTGATTTCGAATATGTACCTGGATTATAATAGAATAAAGGAGTAGAGGAAGGTCAGCAACAGTTAGAATTACCAAACCACAGCAATAAGAAACAGAACAGCCTTCAGATGCGAGATTTAACCTGTAAAGTTTTGAAAATCTGTAGATAACCCAAAAAATACCCAAGCAATAGCTATAACTCAGCAGAAACAACTCCAAACTAGTTCAAAACAAATCTCAGACCAGATTATAAACAGAACACCAAATTAAAAACCCAGAAGCTGCTCAAAATCAATGAAACAGTGAATATTTTTTATTTCCTATTTTTAGTATGTATTTAATTTTTTTGTATTTTTGTGTATCTAGATGCTGAAACTAATCTGAAACTGAAAATGAAAGGAAAATCAGATTTCTTGTGAATTTTTACCTGAAAACGTTCCCACCCTTTTCACAAGGCATTAGATGCCTTTTTATAGGCAAGAGTGAGGGCAACCCTCAGATTTTTGATTTTCTTCTTAGTCCCTGCTTATTTTCACTTTAAACCTTTATTTTCTAACTTGTTTCTCAAGTTACTGCCCTAAGTTTACTGAAATCTACACTAAATTCCTATTCTAGAAGGCCCTAGGATGCTCTTCTACCCATAAAATACCTATACTACCTCCACCCCTACTTTGAAATTACTATTATTCTTAAAACAGCCATTTCTCATGCCGAAACTACCCTTCTAATAGTCTGAAATTTACAAACTAAATCAAGTGAACCCAACCCCTCACCCCAGTTAATATTTAACCAAGGTTATCTTATAAAGGAATTAACCAGCTATATCCAAACTTTGAACCTAACTAGACTCTGAACTAACCAATACCAAATTGCATTATCAACTAACAAATAAAATCAAACACTGAATTCAAGCAAGCTAACATCGATTGGCACAGATTAAAGAAATGTGACCTTTATATCAATGAACTGAAAACATATACCAACCGTATGCCACTCAATTAATTACTGAAATCCTTCCAAATCCCAAATCAATATATGAACAACAGAGGGAAAATCCAATTAACTAACGACTAATTAACCAATTAACACTGAGCATTCACACTTAACAAAAAGAAACAAACTAAGATTAGAGTTCGAACGAAGATGCGAAGATTATCGTAAAATTAACTAAAATATTTACAAACATTACGACGACTAAGTTGTGAATTAAGAAACAAGCATGAACGAAAAGATCTAACACAGAATCGAAAAGGAAAAGAAAAAAATTAAAGAAAATACAGAGCAACAATACTTACTGAATTTGACCTTCATGCAAACTTTCGAAACTGACTTCAAGTTAGTATGATACGTCCATTATAACTCGGAATATACCTATAATACTAACTTGAGTTAGTTTGACCTTGAAAAATCAACAGAATGACTAGGCACAGTGAACCCTAGATTTGGAATTGGGGGTGGCTTGTTGCGATTTGAAGCAATATGACCATGGATTTGAGGTGAGAGAGGTTAATAGATTATCTGGTATAAAATTTGGGCTATTTGGCAATCTTGTGGCTTGGCCGGGAAATTTCAATTTAAAATTCGAGGACCTTGGAGATGATTCTAGGGAAAGTGTCCAGGGATTCGAGATGAGGGTAGTGAGGAGACTCCATGGTGTATTTTTGGTTAGATTTGGTGGTTGGCGCCGCCAATGGCAGCTTAGGGATTTTAGGGCGGCGATCTCTAGGGTTTGAAGGAAAGGGGTGTGAGAGAGACGACGAGATGGGGCGAGGGTCGTTCGGACAACTTTATACAAAGGTTGGTCAGTTTCTGGCCGTTAGATGAACTAACCTAGACGGCCAGGATTGAAGATGAAGAGGACGGCGTCGTTTAGGGGGGTGCTGGATTGGACGAGGTCTGGGGGTTGTTTGGGCTGGATTGGGGATTCTGATTTGGGCTGAAATTTTACGATTCAAATGGCCCAATTGGGCAGCCCTCCCCTTTTAATTTCTTTTTCTGTTTTTTTTTTAAAAAAAAAATTCTTTTATCCCTCTCTTCTTTTATATTTTAAAATTATATTAATTTCATTTTTTCTGATTTTATAAAATTGCAACTACACCAAACTCCTAATATATTTAAAGTAAGCTAAATAGTTCATAACATTATGGTAACATCTATTTCATGACAAATTCCAAATAAAAGATTAAAACGTAACAAAATAAACTAATTTTTGTGATTTTTCATATTTATGATAAAATAAATTAACCTCTAATTAATGCTAATATATGATAATAATTCCTAAATGCAAATGCATATTTTTTTTTCATATGAATTAACATGCACAAATAAAATACAAATAATTTACACAAAATGACACAAAAATTCCCAAAAATTGTAAAAAATAAAGAAAAAGTTATTTTGTTTGAATTTTATGGGAATGATTAATATATAGGGCAAAAATCACGTGGTCACAGCTACCCCTCTTTGCTCAGAAACATGAAAGGTTTTCGGGCAAAGATAAGTGAGCAAATACGAGCGATTTTTGCCCGTTCAAATATTCCGTTGTAAAGCATTTTGAAAAGTTTTGACCACACCCTGCTTCAGAGGTTGCCTACATATCCTGGCTTAAACAGGAATCAGGTCAGCATAATTCGGGAGTTTCTGGTAGCCGGGACTACCTGGAGCTGTGATTTCACTGCCATTCCTGCTGCTACTGCTTGATGACCTTCCTTATTGCACCATCAAAATAAAAGAAGCTAGTCTAGGATATGAACTATGAATTACAAAAGTCCTATCTAAAAATCTTCAAACTTGCATATTATACTTCCTTGTTGTCTTGTGGTCTTTAAACTGCTAATTGCGATGTTGTTCATTCTCTTCAAATTGCTGAACTTGGATAAAGGTGAACTTGAATGTATTCCTCTGTTATCCAGGTGGGCTCCTGATTGCTGAACTTAAACTTGACTGTATTCCTCTGTTATTCAGGCGGGCTCCTGAATTCATAAAAATAGACAAAACAAAGAAAACTTTCTGCCCCAGTTTGGAAACTGGGTACCGTTACCGGATATTAATAAATATTTTTGACTAATACTTGACTCGAAATACCTTTGTTATACAGGCGGGCTCCTGATTTCGAAGTTTGAATTGTATACCTCCGTTGTTCAGGCGGGCTCCTGACTTCGACTACAACTTAAAATTTAACACCTCCATTTTCCAGGCAGGCTCCCGATTTTAACTACTTAAAGATTTAGCACCTCCATTATCCTGGCGGGCTCCTGATTTCGACCGCTTAAAAATTTAACACCTCCATTCTCCAGGCGGGCTCCTGACTGCTAAAATTTGAATTGTATTTCTCTATTCTCCAAGCGGACTCCTGACTTCAAATTAGACAAATAAATTGGCTGAAAACTACACACTGAATTATATCACCTCTGTTTTTCAAGTGGGCTCCTGATTGCTGAAATTTGGGTTACATGCCTCTGTTCTCCAGGGAAGCTCCTGACCACTGAAATTGAAATATATGTCTCTGTTTTCCAGGAGGACTCCTGACTTCTAAAACTTAAATTGTATGTCTATGTTCTTCAGGCGGACTCCTGACTACCGAAATTTGAGATGAATGTCTCTGTTTTCCAGGCGGACTCCTGACTTCAAAATAAACAAAGAAGCTGATTGAAAACTAAAAATGGATAGTGTCACCTCTATTCTTCAGCGGGCTCCTAACTGCTGAAATTTAAACTGTATGCCTCAGTTCTCCAGGCGGACTCCTGATTACTAAAACTTGAAATATATGTCTCTATTCTCCAGGTGGACTCCTGACTTCAAAAATTTAATCTGTTTGTCTCTGTTCTTTAGGCGGACTCCTGACTCCTGAAATTTGAGATGCATGTCTCTGTTTTCCAGGCGGACTCTTGACTTCAAAATAGACAAAGAAGCTGATTGAAAACTAAAAATGGATAGTGTCACCTCTATTCTTCAGGCGGGCTCCTGACTGCTGAAATTTAAACTGTATTCGTCTGTTCTCCAGGCCGGCTCCTGAATACTGAAATTGAAATATATGTCTCTGTTCTTCAGGCAACTCCTGATTACTAAAACTTGAAATATATGTCTCTGTTCTCCAGGCGGTCTCCTGACTTCAAATATTTAAATTGTATGTTTCTGTTCTTCAGGCATACTCCTGACATCAAAAATTCTGAATGCATGTCTCTATTCTCCATGCGGACTCCTGACTTCTGAAATTTGAAATGCGGACCTCTGTTCTCCAGGCGGGCACCTGACTACCAAAATAAACGAAGGAATTGATTTAAAACTAACGACTTGAATTGTATCACTTCTATTCTTCAGGCGGGCTCCTTATTTTTGAATTGTAAATGCCTGTATTCCTCTGTTATCTAGGCGGGCTCCTTATTGCTGACTGAAATGTATTCCTCTATTTTTTAGGCGGGCTCCTAACTACTAAAACTTGAAATGTATTCCTCTATTCTCTAGGCGGGCTCCTGACTTCTGAACTTTGAAATTGAATGTATTCCTCTATTCTTCAGGCGGGCTCCTAATTTCACAAAATTAGACAAGACAACGAAAACTTTCTGCCCCAGTTTGGGAAAACTGGGGCTTGTTACCACATACTAAAAATGATTGAAACTAAAACTTGAATTGCGATAAAATTGAAGTATAACGGTTAACATTTAAATACTAAAATGTACTCCTCTGTTTTTCAGGCGGGCTCCTGACTTCAACATCGCTTCATGCCACTCCTCATTTTCTTGCATTTTACCCATGTCACACTTGCGATTAAACTTGATTACTTCCTGCTTTTCTTTCACGGAGATTCCTCGTGACAAATAATTTTATACCCCTGTTTCAATCACCGAAAATTTTGTTAGTTTAAAAATGGTGGTTAGTTGATGGCATTCTTACTGCATCATCCTTCCATTGCATTGCTTTGTGTTGCCTGACTTCCTCCGAACTGCCTGGCTTTCTGGCCGACATTCACATTCCCCAATTATGACAACCTGAATGCATTTGTACTTCCCCTGTTGTTTCACATTTCCGACTCTTTTTTCTGGACCTTCACATTTTCCACAACATTTCCCAAATATTCTACTGATGAAACTACCAACGACTTTCCCTATTTCACTTTTCGTCACATTGTTGATGATATGCTCTAGCCACATTATGCTTTACCATTTCCGGAAGCTCATAGCGGGCTTTGAAATCCTTTTCCCCTTTTCATTGAGCAAAACTGGCATTGGAACATTTTAGACAAACAAAACCCCAACAGAGAATGAAATGAAATAATTTTCTAAGTTAAGGATAAGCAAAGTCCAAAACCAGATGACTGTTGAAAAGGAAAGAGAAAAGAAACTTATCTGACATGAACAGCTGGCACCAATGATCAGGACATGCATTTCAGACTAACCGGTCCAACCGATCCAACTAACCAGCTCTCAGTTGTCATACTTCATTGCCCAGAACTTCCATCACTTGTTTACTTTACCCAAACCTTAACCTCATTTAACCTGCGGTGCCACGAAACAGTTTTCACCAATAGACCTTCTCAGCTTGCCATTTCTCATCTCACTTTCGCCTTAAAGTGCCCGTGAGGGTTTTCACCATTAAGACTCTCTCATTTCTTTTTCTCTCAGCTCCCGTCGCCTTACGGTGCCCGTGAGGGTATTCACCAATAAGACTCTCTCATTTTTATTTGTCATGCTTCTTGTTTGCACCAGAATGTTGCCCCTGTGGCGAATTACCTTTTCCTGCATGACTTGGCATTTCTCAAAAATTGATCAAAAGGTCTTTCTTTGGACCGTATTGTAGGATTTTGGATGGTTATAAAGAATGGTATAAAAGGCTCAAAACAATTCCAAAATGGGTTAACACTATAACTTTCGGAATCCAATTTCTCACAACGAACCACAACATCTGTCCCAGTTTTTTACTTGGGGACTTCCGGGTTTTTATTTGGTGTTATTGAACCTCGGAATAAGGCTACCTACGTACCTTTTCGGGATGAAGTCAAACGTAGTTCACTTTATCGTAATTACCTTTGTTATGATTCTTTCTTTTCTTTCTTTTCTTCTCTTCTCTTTTTTTTTCTTTTCTTCTTCTTCTTTCTTCTTTATTTCTTTTCTTTGCTTTTCCTTTTCCTTTCTTTCCTTGCATTTATCCTTATGTTTGGAACCCGCGTTCCTTGATTGTGCAGTTGATTCCGAAAGAGTAGTATGAACAAAAAATAAGTAAGGCTTAAAGGGGATGGCAAGGGATGTAGTGTTTGGATAGTCGAACAAAATGCCTTCGTCATTTCAATCTTTAAAATACTCCAAATACAAACAAGTACATTCAGAATGAAGAAATCATATATAATATCTCTTGACCGCATCTGCATTGATGGACATTTCTACACATTTTCCTTCTACGTCTGTCAAATACAATGCACCATTAGATAACACTCTGGTTACTACAAATGGCCCCAGCCAGTTCGGGGCGAATTTTCCTTTTGCTTCAGTCCAATGAGGAAAAATCCGCCTCAGTACTAACTATCTGACTTTGAATTTTCCCGGGTGCACTCTCTTATTATATGCTCTTGCCATTCTTCGTTGGTACAGTTGACCAAGACACACTGATGCCAACCTCTTCTCGTCAATCAAACTCAATTTCTCAAGGTGGCTTTTCACCCATTCATCATCATCGATCTCAGCCTCCTCAACGATTCGTAAAGATGGGATTTTCACCTCCACAGGTATTACTGCCTCGGTGCCATAAACCAATGAATAAGGAGTCACCCCCACCGAAGTACGAATGGTGGTGCGATATCCCAACAATGCAAAAGGTAACTTCTCATGCCACTGTCTAGACCCTTCAATCATTTTCGCAGTATTTTCTTTATGTTCTTGTTGGCCTCTTCAACCGCACCATTTGCTTTAGGGCGATATGGCGTAGAATGACGGTGAGTAATCTTGAACTGCTCACATGTTTCCTTCGTCAAATGACTGTTGAGATTAGCCCCATTGTCCGTGATAATCACCTTTGGTATACCAAACTGACAAATGATGTTCGCATGCACAAAATCCAACACGGCTTTCTTAGTCACAGACTTGAATGTCTTCGCTTCCACCCACTTGGTAAAATAATCTGTTGCTACTAGAATAAACCTATGCTCATTTGATGCCGCTGGATCTTGGCCCAATAACATCTACGCCCCAAGCAACAAAAGGCCATGGCGCTGACATCGTATGTAATTCTGACGGTGGAGAATGAATCAAATCTCCATGCACTTTGCATTGATGGCATTTACGCACGAAACCAATACAATCCCGCTACATAGTAAGCAAATAATAACCCTCCCGTAGGATCTTCTTTGCCAAAACATATCCGCCTATATGCGGTCCAGAGACTCCAGAATGTACCTCGGCCATGATAGTCGTGGCTTGCCTCGCATCCATGCACCTCAACAGTCCAAGATTTGGTGTGATTTTGTACAGTACTCCGCCACTCAGGAAAAATACGCTTGCCAATCAACGAATAGTCCTTTTCTGATCACTGGTTGCATGTGCGGATATATTCCCATCCTAATATATTCCATGATGTCATGAAACCACGACTCACCATCAAGCTCCTCTTCTATCATATTACAATAAGCATTCTGATCGTAGACCTAAATCTGCAATGGATCCACGTAAGCCTTATCTGGATGGTGCAACATCGACGCCAAAGTAGCCAAAGCATCAGCAACTTCATTATGAACCCTCGGGATATGCCTGAACTCTATCGACTGAAACTGTTGATAGAGCTCGTGCAAACACTATCAGTATGGTATCAATTTCAAATCCCGTGTTTCCTATTCTCATTGAATTTGGTGTACCAGTAGGTCCGAGTCTCCCATGACCAAGACTTCCCGAACACCCATATCTAGAGCCAATCTCAATCCCATAATACATGCTTCATATTCCACCATGTTATTCGTACAATAAAAACGAAGCTGAGATGTAACAGGATAGTGCTGACCTGTTTCAGAAATAAGTACGGCTCCTATTCCCACGCCTTTCATATTTGCCGCTCCATCAAAGAACAGTTTCCATCCTGGTTTCTTTACCTACTCCAACTCATCAATATGTATCACCTCTTCAACAGGGAAATAGGCTTTCAAAGGAGCGTAATCATCATCAACTGGATTCTCATCTAAGGCTTGTGCTTTCATTGCAGTCCGTGTCACATAGATAATATCAAATGCTGTAAGCAAAATCTTCCACTTGGCAAGCCTTCACGTGGGTATAGTACATCTGGAAAATATACTTCAGTGGATCTAACCAAGATATGAGGCAAGTAGTGTAGGACGACAAATAATGTTTCAATTTCTGTGCCACCCCAGTTAGGGCGCAACACGTCCTCTCCAAATGAGTCTACTTAACCTCGTGAGATGTGAACTTATTGCTGAGATAGTAGATCGCCTGCTCCTTCCTGCCAGTAACATCATACTACCCTAGTACGCAACCAATCAAATTATCCAAGACCGTCAGATACAGAATCAAAGGCCTCCCTGGTTCTAGCGGAACCAACACGGGTGGATTTGACAAATATCCCTTTATCTTATCAAAAGCTTTCTGACATTCATCCATCCACTTAACCGCAGCATCTTTCTTTAGCAGTTTGAAAATGGGTTAACAAGTAGTTGTGAGCTGAGAAATGAAACTGCTAATGTAGTTCAATCTTCCCAACAAACTCATCACATCAGTTTTGTTTCTCGTAGGCGGCAATTTCTAAATGGCCTTAATCTTTTATGGATCCAATTCAATACCTCAGCGACTGACTACAAACCCCAGCAACTTTCCAGATGGCACCCTGAAAGCACACTTTGCAGGATTGAGCTTGAGATTATACCTACATAGCCTTTGAAAGAATTTCCTCAAATCCCTGACACGGTCAGACTGCTGCCTTGATTTCACAATCACATCATCTACGTACACCTCAATCTCTTTATCTATCATATCATGGAAGATCATTGTCATAGCCCTCATATTGGTTGCCCAGCATTTTTCAAACCAAATGGCATGACCCGATAGCAATATATTCCCCAGGACATGATGAATGTCGTCTTCTCTGCATCTTCCTCGTCCATGAAGATCTGATGGTAACCCGCATAACAATCCACAAAAGAACCAATCTCATGTTTGGCACAAATGTCGATCAATATGTGGATGTTTGGCAATGGAAAGTTGTCTTTTGGACTCGCCTTGTTGAGATCTCGATAATCAACGCAAACCCTGGTTTTTACATCTTTCTTTGGTACAGACACAACATTAGCTAACCAAGTGGAATACCGTGTAACCCGAATGACCTTTACATCAAACTACTTGGTGATCTCTTCTTTAATCTTCACACTTATGTCTGTTTTGAACTTTCTCAGTTTCTGCTTAACAGGTGGGAGTGATGGATCTATAGGCAATTTGTGGGCCACCAAATCAGTACTCAGTCCTGGCATATCATCATAGGACCAAGCAAAAACGTCATTATATTCCAACAACGCCGCGATTATTTCTTCCTTGAGCTTCGGCTCCAGATGAACACTTATTTTAGTTTCACGGACACTATCTTGGTCCCCTAGGTTAACTAATTCTGTGTCATTTAAGTTTTTTTTGGGTTTTTCCTTAGAATGTTTTAGTTCCTTACTGATTTCTTCATAGACCTCATCATCATCGTATTCCTCTTCATCGCTACATTCAATTTCTTGAATTATTATTTCTGAGTTAGGTTAGCTTACAAAACTGGGCCAAGAAGTCCTCATGTATGTCATGTCATTGATATCAGCATAAAAAGAACTATACATAAAAGAAAAGAAAATGGAAATAAAATTAGGAAAGGAAAAAGGAAAGAAAATTGCATTTCATTAAAACGTAAAGACAACAAGGCTTAGTTCATCCAAATGGACGGAACATAGCCACAAGGAATACAAACCCTGGAATAATCCAGGTGAAAGCAAAAAGGAAAAACAAAGTCCCACTACCGCGACTCCCTCTGAACTGGCAGAGGAGTGGCTTCCTATTTATTGATTCTAACATGTGGCCCAATGTGCTGAATGTCTGCATTACTGGAACCTTCACCGGCCTGAACCATGTTTACTTCAGCAATTACCTTTTCAAACACTTTGTCCAAATTCCCCTCTGCACCAACCAGTGGACCCATCGCCTATGTTGATAACTGATTTTTTGTTGTCGGCCTGACGAAGGACCTGGACAGACGTGGAATAGGTTTAGGAAGAACCAAAGCTTTCTTTTTAAACTTACGAGCCCTTCTGACATCCGCTATTGTTATATTGAATCCCAGCTCGAAGGCGTCCAAATTCTTGGGCAATGAAATGGGTTGAACAATGCCTTGGAGCTCAGCCCCTAGACCTTTCCCTGGCACGAACCCATTACCCATCATTTCTGAAACCACCATGACGGTTGCAGATTCTACCAGGGGAAGTGGAATACTTTTACCCTCTGGTACCTTGTTCACGGTGATCGTGCCAAAAACCTGATAGACCCATGGCCCCTTATCGTCATCAGTTTCTATAAAGGGCACAATAGCATCACCTGCAGCTCTTATGGGGTCTTCTCCATGTAGCACCACCTCTTGACTGTCCCATTCAAATTTGACCATTTGATGCAGTAAGGAGGGCACTGCTTTAGCCTCATGGATCCATGGTCGTCCCAACAAAAGATTGTATGATACCACAACGTCCAACACCTAGAACTCCATAGTAAACTCGACTGGGTAGATGGTCAACTCGAGGATAATGTCCCCCACCATGTATATTCCACCTCCGTCAAACCCTTGAACACATACAGTGTTCCTACGAATCCTGTCATTATCAATCTTTAGCTTGTTTAGTGTAGACATCGGGCAAAATCTGAACTAGACCCATTATCTATCAATGCCCTTGTCACCACTGAATCTTCACATTTGACTGTCAAGTAAAGGGCTTTATTATGCTCTGTTCCTTCCATAGGCAACTCATTATCCGAAAACGTTGTCCTATTTACCTCAAAGATCTTATTAGCAATTCTCTCCAAGTGGTTCACTGAAATCATATAAGGCACATGGGCTTCATTTAATATCTTCATCAATGCTCGGCGATGTTCATCAGAGTGGATCAACAATGACAACAACGATATCTGGGCCGTTGTTTTTCTCAGTTGCTCAATAATGGAATAGTCCTGTACCTTCATCTTTCCTAGAAACTCCTCTGCTTCCTCTTCCGTAACGGCTTTCTTGACCAGTACTGGACTATTTTTAGTAGCCCTAGCCTTTCTCAACTCCTCGAGAGCGAAGCAACGCCCTGACCGAATCAACCCTTACGCCTCATAACTCTGTTCCTCAGTTTTTTTCCCTTGTATGTTACTACCACCTTATCATATTTCCATCGCACAGCTTTACTATTGACCATAAGTAGTTGGATTACCGGTTTTATGATGACCAGTTCTATGTAGGCCCCTTTCACAACAACCACGGGCGCGGGTGATGCCCCTGGTACTACTAACTTGGTTAGCTCTAGCTTCTTTGCAACAACAGATAATAATTTCCACATCACTACCACTGTCTTGTCACTTGTACCATTCAACTTCACCCCCGCATGTCCCCCAGTCGGCTTTTCTTTTGAACTGGTCACAATAGCACGAATCATCATCAAGGTTTTTAAGGGTTACTTCACCTCTCTATCCTTGTGTACCAACTCAATCATGTTAGTCTTGTAATGCACTGGCAGCGGGTTTTAGTTGATATTTGGCACCTCAGGAGCCTGTACCTCGATACGACGATTGTCAATAAGCTCATGTACCGCATTGTTCAACTTCCAACACTTCTCAGAATCATGCCCCTACATCCCCGAGCAATATTCACATCTAACAGAATGGTCCAGGTTTTTGGGAGGGGGATTTGGCACATTGGGTTCGATTGGGGTCACAGCTACTTTAATCTATGAAAGAGAATAGTATACGATTCTCCCAGCGGAGTGAATGTTTTTCTTGTTTTGGACCTTCCCATTTCTAAAAGCCTGATTTGGACGAAATCCAGTTCCTGGTCTATTAGCTCAGGGAGGTGGATAAGTATTTTGTGGGGGTGGATAGGTGTTCTAAGGAGCCGGCACACGCCATTGCAGGTGCGTCGAAGCCTGGGTGTATGTCAGGGCGTGGTGGACAGCAAAATGTGGTTCGGGTGGAGGATAGTAATGTAGTGGTGGGATATATGGGGTATAAGGGTAATTTGGGTGATGAGGTATGGGATGCTTATCGTGAGGCGGAGGGTTGTGAGGCCTGGACCAGGTACTAGCTTCTACCGTGGCAACATCTTCTTTCTTCTTCTTTCCGAGCACACCACCAGTGCCGCTTTGGATGTCCTGCTTAGTTGCTTTCAATGCCAAATAGCTCAAAATTTTATTGGATTTCAATCCTTCTTCGATCATAGCTCCCATTTTTACAACTTCGTTGAATGACGTCCCAACAGACGTCACCGAATGACCAAAATAGGTAGGCTCCAGTGTTTGCAAGAAATAATCTACCATCTCACTCTCCCTCATCGGAGGGTCTACCCTGGCTGCCTGTTCCCTCCAACGGAAACCAAATTCTCTAAAACGTTCTGCAGGCTTCTTTTCCAACTTCAACAACGACAAATGATCTGGGACTATTTCAAGGTTGTACTGGCAATGGCCGATGAATGCTTGTGCCAGATCATCCCATGTGTACCATCGACCAGGGTCCTATCTCGTGTACCATTCAAGCACGGAGCCGCTCAGACTTTGACCAAAATAGGCTATCAACAGTTCATCTTTTCCTCCAGCCCCTCTCATTTTGCTGCAAAAACCTCGAAGGTGAGCCACCGGGTCGCCTTGCCCCTCATACAAATCAAACTTGGGCATTTTAAACCCTGCGGGTAACTTTATATCAGGAAAAGGGCACAAATTCTTGTAAGCAACACTGACTTGGTTGCCCAAGCCGTCCATGTTCCTGAAGGATTGCTCCAGGCTTTTGAACTTTCTAATCACTTCCTCATGTTCCGCATTCTTGACGGGCTTCTCAACTTCTCTCGGGGACTCAAATTTGGGTGTGTAAGGATATGGTTCAGGAGCTTTGAAAGTGGGCTCAGGAGGTAATATTGAGTGTTATGATCTTGGAATAGTGGCTCAATGGAGAATCTATGTAATGTGGGTGGGGGAGGTGCCAAAAAGACTGGGACCATGGGCGGAGGAGGATTTTGTTTGGGGGGTGGAGCTGGAGGAGCATATGATGTGGTACCATAACCTTGGGTGGTATAGGGAAAAGCTGAAGATGCATGGGGAGTGGTAGGCTCCGGAGCCTGAGCTAGGGGTGGAACATAGGCGGGGTTAGCAGGGTATGATTGTGACAGGCGCCCCTGAGACCATGCCCGATGCATTTCCCCCATTTGTGCTTTTAATTTCCTCATTTCCTCTTTCATAGCACCCACGTCTACAATTCGGCTTCATTTGTGGGATCCAAAATACTAACATCTGAATCTTGTCCTGTCATATCCGCTTTATCTTTTGACCGGGTGTTTAATGGATGAGTTGCCAGAATGCCGAATCAGGTAACCACCTGTCTGTACTCACACATTTGGACAACAACTTGATTAGTAATTAGGATTTAACAGATCAGGTAACTGCACATTGGTATGAATGCACCTATACAGTTAACCATTTCTATTGTGCCTTTGCTCGACTTCGTGCATCATCCCGGCTTTTTTTTTTTTTGCTTCTGTTGCAATTTCCTGTTCAATTCCACTTTCTTACTTTATCCTTTATTTTGTTTTTCCACTCCTAATATTTTCGCGCTCTTTCCTTACTCTCATTCCTCTTTTCCCTTGTTTTTCCACTCTTTTCTTTCTTTCTTATTCTATGTTTCTTTTCTTTCGCGATTATGGTCTAATCCTATGGAGATTGCCTACGTATCGTGACCCCGCACGAATCAGACCAAGCGCAGTTCATGAAAGTAAATGCAAGAATAAAGGATGGAAATAATTCTTTTTTGGAATTTTAAATTTTTCATTACTAAAACAAATTATTACAAACAAACACTTATGTGGAACGCACACAAACTAATATGATTACAGATGCAAATACTACACACTTGAAATAAAAAGACACAGGACAATCTAACGACAAACTCTAAAATAGAACATCTATAGGCTCGGACTAAGCATACTCTAAAGCCTCAAACTTAGGTGTCCGCGGGGTATCATTTGGCCTCGACGCGGACCTAGGTTCCAAATCATGTTCAAGCTGCTCTAATTCAAGCAAAGTTCGTTTAACAAAGATCAATACAGCTGGGACAAAGGTAGCAAAATTCATATCTTCACGTGCCCGACATCTTCTCAAAATGGCATGAGCAATGGCTCTGATTCTTTCTTTGGATTGCCTCTTTTCTATGAGCAGACGTCTTATCTGATTACTACATGTTTTTAGGGCCTGAGAATCCTGCAGGTGCTGATCCTGCAACCATTGTACTTCCGCCTCCATTTGGGCCAATAAGTCATAACAATGCCCACTTTCCACTTCAAAGTCTTTGGCCGGATTGACCATTTTCCCCTCGAGGGCGACCACCTTTCTTTTCAAATCGTCCAAAATTTTCTCGTGATCCCGTTTCAATTGGTTCAAATATTTGTGACACTCTTCTGTCTTTGTATCCCATTGTGCCTTGAACTTTTCCATGATGTTCTTAGATCTTTCCAACTTGTCTCGACACCCATTGACCTCATTTTCCAAACCCTTTAAGCGTCTCTCATCCGACCTACTTCTTTGTTGATTATTGGCAATTACCTTCATTTGTTTTATTTGAGCCTTGAGCATATCATTTTCTTGAGCTAGTCTATTCTTTCCACTTTGGTCCGCCGCAGCTTGCACACTGTTCTCGAAAGTCAAACTGGCAATCTGTTGCTTCAATTTGCCAATTTTAGCCCGATAGTTGTCTTCTTTTGCCAACCAGCCCCACTGTTCTTGTGAATTGTCCGTAAATTGTTGTACACGGGCTCTTTTAGCAGGTTCCTGAATCTGGAACCTTTTTCCGGACCAAGCATTGTACTTCGGATCTACTTCTCCCTTAGCTCGTTCTCGAGCCATGGTCTTTGACTTGAGAAATCTACATTCATTCCATAGCTTTCGAACTTTCTTTTCAGGAAATGTGGCTTCTAGACTTAACTCAATGGCATGCTTGCTTAGATCCTCATCGGTGGGGATTTTCTGAAACCTTCCTAATTGGCGCAATACTCGATGAGGAGCATAGGGCTGGATACTGCGAACCCCCATCAAAAGAATATGACATTCCTCGGCCGCCATGTGTATTACCTCGGTATCAGGCAACCATCCGAACACCCAATCAACTTGATTAGCTATCAATGACCACAATCGGGTGAACCATGCTTTGACACCTTCAAGGAATTCAACGGCCGTCACCCACTTCTCGAAGCCACTGATGCAGTTTTTCCCAGTTAGTCTGTGTTTCATTTATCCTACCTGATGATAGAGATGTTCCTGTATCCATAGCTGGAGTAACAGATTGCAACCCTGGAAGAAATCGCCTCCTTATCGAAATACAGTTAAGGCTCGGTAGATTTCAGATAACACCAAAAGGGCCACAGTATTGTTAGGCCTTTTAATCGCAACGTCGACCATCCCTACAAGGCCTATCTCTATTTTCTTATCTTCGTGTGGACAAACCACGACTCCTAGGAAGGCCGTGAAGAAAGCTAAAGAACGTCTTGACTCCCACTTGTTTCTGTCCCCATTATGAGTTAGTCGGCGATTCGGTTCTTCAAAACCCCGAGGAGTATCATACCGTTGATATAAGAATTGAAGAGTACAACAGCCTTTCGACAAATCGTCATCTTGCACCTTCCAATTAATGTGTAGCAATTTCAAAAACCCATGTGGAGACACCGGTCTAGGTGAAAGCAAATATTGCCCCCTCAATTTCCCATTCAAACCTGCATAACGCGCAACCTCCTCTAGTGTAGTTGTAATCTCAAAGTCTGTAAAGTAGAATACAGAGTTGGATCCCAGAACGGTAATAAAGCTTTGATGACGTCTGTCCTTGGCTTGATATCTAACAGACTGACGAGACATCCCAAAATTCTTTCCATTGTCTTTTTACTATTATCCCCCAGGTCATTCCACCACATGTGGAGCAATAGAGGGACCTCTCCAAAGACTGAGAACGGTTCATTTGATTTGTGCTCATCCTACACATTTATTAAGGTGATTAAGCAAAAGAAAAACTTTTATTTAACTCAAAAGAAGATAAAACTATTTATATGCTATTTTGTGTGTTTCAAATTGGCAAATAAAAAACTCGATTTACAAACACGGCCTTTCAATACTCCGAAAACAAATATTTTAAGGTTGTGTAGCCAACCAGTCAAAAATAACAATTCGCCCAAAAACGGCCGTTTATGCAAATTCAGCCTTATGGCGTTCCGCTTGGGAACATTTGGCTATTTTGAAAAATCGGCTTAACTTGACTTATTTGTGACAAAAATTAAAATTTTGACATTTTTGGGCTATTTTTTTTTGTATTGGGGAGTTTGGACCCAATGAGGGTTGCCTACGTATCCAACACCCTGTGAGAATCAAACCGGTGTAGTTCGGGCAAATAAGCTAACTAAAATTTTAGAATAAAACTTTTTTTCAAGCTTTTCCATTTATAAAACCCCCTTTTTCCCTGTTTTTCCAATAACTTTCCAAAACTCTTTTTCTAAAACAAACTATATATAAAAAACATTGTTATTTCATTTTTCAAAATTTCGGAAAATTTTTGACTGGACTTGGACATTGGGTTTACTCTTCAACTTGCTATTTTTCTCTTTTTTTTCATTTTTCTGAACTACCCGAGATTCGAAAGCAAGTCAACATGCAAGTCCGAGCAAATAAATGCACAGAAAACAACTAGGATGCATCAGGATGGTCTCTTCATTTCAGGTTGTTATCCCTAGACGGACCCAATCTCTGTGGTGAGTCCCCTATGTCAAAATGCACATGATGAAAATAAGAGTTCCTACTAGGGATCCGGTATGAGGCTGAGTTATTCTAGGTTTAAAACCTGGGTGTTTGTTCTAGACATAGCTTACCTGAGCAGACAACTCAAGCCGAGGGGGAAGTGGCAATCCGGGAATACAGAAGCTTTGCCGGCTTTGCAACTTATCCAAACCTTGATATAAATTGGGATTTTGATACTACACAGAAAAGAAGTCATACACCGTACGCCCTTCTTCATAATTCAGAAGACTCAGAGAGGAGATGGGTTTCGGCACAATTTATATACAGTTCACGTAATATCAAAGCGGTAAAAAGCAATCAATTAGCACATTGGGCACAGATCATGTAACAGAACCAAATAAATCCATACACAACAATTATTCCAAGACCGAATTGTGAACCCAGAACAAAACGTTCTGGGTTCTTTTCCCCAATAGAGTCGCCAGAGCTGTCACACCTCCTTTTTCTGCTATACACCCCGCGGAAGGGGCGTAAAGGAGTTTTTCCAATTAAAGGAAAATCGGAATGGGATTTGTTTATTATTTAATTAGAGCTGCCACTTGGGAGATTAATGGTGTCCCAAGTCACCGATTGAATCCCGAACCGAGGAAAAATATAAATCTATTCACAGTCTGCGAACCAGAAATCTAGATAAGGAATTCTGTTAACTCGGGAGAAGGTGTTAGGCATTCCCGGGTTCCGTGGTTCTAGCACGCGCTTAACTATTGCATTTAGCTTTTATCTGATTTTATTACATGAAGAGCCTATGTGCCAATTTTATGCTTAACTGCTTGTATTCAATATAATATTTATTTAAGAGAAAGTGAACGTCGTTTAAAGTGTGTTTTCGGATTGCGCTGCATCAAATGAATCCGCAATCCTAGGCATACTTTATTCAACATTTTAGGATTTGGATTTGTGTCGCCTAAAATGCCCAGCCGTATTCAGGAGTGTAATTTATTAAAGTCGTGCCTAAAAGAGTCTAACGCGTTATTATCTTTTGGGAGGATCGTGAAATTCGCTAAACGACCCTTCCCGATTCTCTAGATATTTTTAAACATTTATTAAGGGCCTCATTTTTATTGGGCAAGGCTCGTCTCATTTTATTTTAAAGGATAAGCCTGAATGCAACTATATTTTCTATTTTTTTTGTTTTTGTTTCTAAAAAGAAAAGAAAATCCTAATTGATTATTATTAAAGCTCGGGTTTTGAGTTCAAGTCCGGGTCCAAACAAAAGGATGAACCTTTTAGTTTAAAATCCGCTACCTAACTCAAAACACGAATTTTAAGTATCAATTAAAACCTTAAATTAGACTTCCTTGGAAAAAGGCCCAAATCGTGGGCCCAATCCGTGGCTTATCATTTTAGACTTAATGGCTGTCATGGGATTGATTCCCATAGCCCAAATGAGCCACAAAAATTTCCACTGCAATGAAACTCTAGAAAGAGGGCTTGACAGCGTGGGCTCAAACACAGGCCCAATGAGTTTAATCCGAAGCATTGGGGCAGAGGAGGGTCAGGGGTTTGATTCCCTGAGGGGGCACTGGAATGAACCTCAAATAAGACCCAAAGTGAGGCCCAAACTGGGCAATCACATCTCCTCAGATTAGCTTCAGCAGAAAACTTCAAAGATGGGCTAGTGGCCACGACGTCGAGCCCAGCAACAAGAATTGCAACATTGGGCTTGATAATCCCATACATAGCAAGAATCAATAAACTAAACATTGGTAACAATTAGCCAAACTATTTTAAATTATCATGCTTAACTAATCATGCAAGCTATATTTTAGGGAAAAAAACGAATTCATCAATACTCAAAGAGTTGTCGAGTTATGTTTCAAAATGAAAGAACTACCGCAATTTGAGACCTAACTAATCATTGAGCAATCTTTCACACACAATTATAAACACAACCTGTTGAAACCACTTGAAGCTTAATCTGAATTATTAACGTGCATTTGCCCATATTTGACACTCAGAATTCAAAGAAACAGTTCAGGATCAGAACGTTTAACAATCCACTCATTGCAAAATTAATACAAATCCAAACAGCCTAGATCTCACACAATTCAAAATTAACACAAGTCCATTTATCCTGCTTCAAATAAACTGAAAAAAATTGGTAACTGCAGTTATTCAATGGGACATTGGATGCTTCATGGAGAGTCACACAACAATGACACTTTTATTTCACAAAGGAGTTACATGAAGTCGATTTCTAATGTGTACCTGGATTACAATAGAATAAAGGAGCAGAGGAAGGTCATCAACAGTTAGAATTACCATACCGCAGCAACAAGAAATACAGCAGCCTTCAGATGCGAGATTTCAACCAGAAAGTTTTGAAATTCAGTAGATAAACTAGAAGTACCCAGGCAATAGCTATAATCCAGCAGAAACAACTCCAAACTAGTTAAAAACAAATCCCAGACCAGATTATAAACAGAACACCAAATGAAAAACCCAGAAGCTGCTCACAATCAATGAAACAGTGAATATTTTTGTGTTTACTATTTTTTGTATGTATGTTTTTGTATTTTTGTGTATCTAGATGCTGAATCTAATCTGACAGGAAAATCAGATTTCTTGTGAATTTTTAGCTGAAAAAGTTCCCACCCCGTTCACAAGGCATTGAATGCCTTTTTATAGGCAAAAGTGAGGGCAACCCTCAGATTTTTTATTTTCTTCTTAGTCCCTGCTTATTTTCACTTTAAACCTTTATTTTCTAACTTGTTCCTCAAGTTTCTGCCCTAAGTTTGCTGAAATCTACAATAAAGTCCTATTCTAGAAGGCCCTAGGATGCTCTTCTACCCATAAACTACCTATACTACCCCCACCCCTACTTTGAAATTACTATTCTTCTTAAAACAGTCATTTCTCATGCCCTAACTACCCTTCCAATAGTCTGGAATTTACAAACTAAATCAACTGAACCCAACCCCGCGCCCCAGTTAAAATTAACTAAGGCTATCTAATAAAGGAATTAACCAGCTATATCCAAACTTTGGACCTAATTCGACTCTGAACTAACCAATATCAAATTGCATTATCAACTAACAAATAAAATCAAACACTAAATTCAAGCAACCTAACATCTAGTGGCACAGATTAAAGAAATGTGACCTTTATATCAATGAACTGAAAACATCTACCAAAAGTATGCCACTCAATTAATTACTGAAATACTGGCAAATCCCAAATCAGTATCATATGAATAACAGAAGGAAAATCCAATTAACTAACGGCTAATAAACCAATTAACACTGAGCATTCACACTTAACAAAAAGAAACAAACTAAGATCAGAATTCGAACGAATAGGCGAAGATTACCCTAATATTAACCAAAACATTTACAAACATTATGGCGACTAAGTTGTGAATTAAGAAACAAGCCTGAACGAAAAGACCTAACACGGAATCGAAAAGGAAAAGAAAAACAACAAAAGAAAATACAGAGCAGCAACACTTACTGAATTTGACCTTCATGAAGACTTTCGAAACTAACCTCAAGTTAGTATAATACGTCCATTATAACTCGGAATATACCTATAACACTAACTTGAGTTAGTTTGACCTTGAAAAATCAACAGAATGACTAGGCACAGTGAACCCTAGATTTGGAATTGGGGGTGGCCTGTTGCGATTTGAAGCAAGATGACCATGGATTTGAGGTGACAGAGGTTAATAGATTATCTAGTATCAAATTTGGGCTATTTGGAAAACTTGTGGCTAGGCCTGGAAATTTCGATTTAAAATTCGAGGACATTGGCGATGATTCGAGGGAAAGTGACCAGGGATTCGATATGAGGGTACTGAGGAGACTCCATGGTGTATCTTTGGTCAGGTTTGGTGACCGGCGCCGCAACCGGAAGCTTAGGGATTCTAGGGCGGCGGTCTCTAGGGTTAGAAGGAAAGGGGTGTGAGAGAGACGACGAGATGGGGTGGGAGGTCGTTCGGACAGCTTTATACAAAGGTTGGTCAGTTACTGGCCGTAAGATGAACTAACCTAGACGGCCAGGATTGAAAATGAAGAGGACGACGTCGTTTAGGGGGTTCTAGATTGGACCGGATCTGGGGGTTGTTTGGTATTGGGGATTCCGATTTGGGCTGGAATTTTACGATTCAAATGGCCCAATTGGGCAGCCCTCCCCTTTTAATTGATTTTTTTTAAAAATTATTCTTAATTTTATTTTTTTCTGATTTTGTAAAATTGCAACTACTCCAAAATCCTATTTTATTTAAACTAAGCTAAATAATTCCTAAAATTATGGTAATATCTAATTTATGACAAATTCCAAATAAAAGATTAAAACGTAAAAAAATGAACTAATTTTTGTAATTTTACGAAAAAACAAATTAACCTCTAGTTGACGTTAACATATGATATTAATTCCTAAATGTAAATGCATATTTTTGTATTTTCATATGAATTAACATGCACAAATAAAATGCAAAAACTTCACACAAAATGACACCAAAATTCCCAAAAATTGTAAAAAATAAAGAAAAAGTTATTTTGTTTGAATTTTATGGGAAGGATTCATGTATAGGGCAAATATCACGTGCTCGCAAGATTTTTTTTTGTATTTGCTTAGTTTCTTTTACGCTGTTGTAGAATAGTTGATGGATCTACACTCTATACATATTTCATATTTTCTTAATTCATCACCTTTAAACTGTAAGGGGTCGTTTGGTTGGAAGAAGTTATCCCAGGATTAATTATCTCGGATTTGTCATTATGCATTTCTATGGAGATAAAAAAAATTACTACAATCTGGGGATAACTAATCCCGAAATTAATTATACCGTAATTTTCTCTCAACCAAATATGGGATAGACTCTTCTAAATTTAGTCCCAGAATTAATTATTCTTTATACATCATACCAAACGAGCCCTAAAAATGCATAGAGAGTTTTGCTAAGTCCTCTAGTAGTACGTATGTTATTGCATTCTACACTTACTAGTGATTTTTACATGACATTTAAAAAATTACCGAATATTAATCGAATTGTACCAATATCTAAGAGAAACCGATATGATTGAGATGGTTTTGAAAAGTCAAATTTTGGTTATACATAATAGAATAATAAAAAAATTGGTACGGTACATATTTTATAAAATAGCCGGTCAAACTAAACAATCGACACCCCTAGCCGTGACCCGAAGCGCCTGGATCAGCACAAGAGGTTGTCAAGACCCAAACCCCAGTCGTGATGGCGCCAAACAACTTGTATGGCAAGCCCGACCATTTAAGCATTTCTAGTCGAAAACATTAAGTTAATTATCATTTTGAAGATAAAATCCCCAATTTGATAACAATAAAAATACTGCGGAAAGACATAATCAACAGTAATAAAAACCCCAAAGGTCCGGCGTCTGAGCCTCTAAATACACTGAACAGTATCCAAATCTTAGTAAAGTCTAGATATAGAAGCAAAATAGATAAGAGGAGTCATCAGGTTCTGCGGACGCCAGTAACTATCTTAATAACTCTGGAATTGATCTAGGCCACAGCAAATGAGCACAGCTAAGCCTCCGTGATCCCTGTATCTGCACACAAGGTGCAGGGAGTAGAGTGAGTACTTCCAAATCAGTGAGTAATAGCAATAAATAATAATTGAATGTAAGAAATCTGGTAAAAACACTATACAGTTCTATTTGCAACAGCAAGAACAGTAAATAAGTACCAAATAGAGAGAAGAATCTGATAAAAATACTTTCCTTTCCGTCCGACCAGTTACTAACATTGATGCGGCGTGCAGCCCGATCCAGCACCAAATATATATATATATATATATATATATATATATATATATATATATATATATATATATATATATATATATATATATATATATATATATATATATATATATATACATACACTACTGCGACACGCAGCCCGATCCAATATAATATATATAATGTTGCGGCGCGCAGCCCAATCCAATAGATATAGCCAGCTGCACTCACTGGGGGTGTGTACAGACTCCGGAAAGGCTCCTTCAGCCCAAGCGCTAAGATACTGCGGCGTGCAGTCCGATCCATATAATATACTACTGCGACGTGATGTCCGATCCATATAATATAATACTGCGGTGTGCAGTCCGATCCAATACATGTATATGTATATACTGATGTGAAAAAGGCGTGCAGCCCGACCCGATATATATGTGTATATATCAAATAGCCTCACTACGGAGTCCTTGACCCCTCTTAGCCAATATAGACATGGCCTCTCGGGCCCACTCAGCTAAAACTTGGTATTCAACCCTAGGTATTGCTCATTTAGAGTGCAAGTTACAAAGTCAGTTTATTTCATGATTTACAGTCAAAATCAGGACAGATGGTATGCGTCCAATAGGTAAAGTGAGGTCAATCAGCTGAACATGCTCCCTAGAAGTTCTACATATCGACACAAGGCACCAAACATCGCGACTAGCCCCAAATATATGAGCACAAGCTCAGTCTCAGTAAAGAAGTACAGTAAGTCATCAATCGGGATGGACCAAGTCCGATTCCCCAGCACATATATCACCACGCTCGTCACAAGACGCGTATCTCATCTAAACATAGCACCGCATAGTGCAAATGCGGGGTTTCAAACCCTCAGTATATCAATCATAACCGTTACTCACCTCAGACCGGCTAAAATCCTAGCTCACCTTGCGCTTTCCTCGCGAATCGACCTCCTCAGGTGCAGACTCTCACCAAAACCACAAGGAATATGTCAAAATAGGCAAATGGGACATAACCCAATAGAAAGGACTCGAAAAATACCCAAAAACACGAAGTTGACAGAACCCGAGCCCCGGGCCCACTTCTCAAAAAATAACAAAATTCATCAAATCGGAGTCCAATCGCTCCTTCAAATCCCCAATTTGCATTCAAAATTCCAAGCCCTAGTTCATCTCTTTTTTTATTCGATTCCAGAAATTTAAGGGCTAAAATCATGATTAAAAGATGTTTTGAGTCCATAAAACTTACCTCTACTTAGACCTCTTCGAATCCCTCTTCAATTTGCTTCAAAAGCTCTCCAAGATGTCCAAAAATGGAGGAAATAAGACCTTGCTCGCGGATCAAATGTAATTTAAAACTCTCTGCCCTGCTGACGCCCTCTTCTTCGTGAACGCGAGGTCCTTCCGTGTTTGCGATGCACAAAAAACCCTGGGCCAAAATTGCTTCTTCGCGAACGCGGTGCCCAACCGTGAATGCGTAAGCCAAAATGCCTGCTTCCCAACTTCCTCTTCGCGAACGCGTCCCCTTCACGCGAATGCGAAGTACAAACCTAGGCCCTTACCAAACTACCCCTACGCGAACGCGAAGGCCAATGGACCTAGGCCTACGTGAACGCAAGGCACCCCTACGAACGCGAAGGCCAAACTCTGCCTGCAACAACTGCTACAATTTCTGCAGCACAACTAACATCTAAACTCTCCGCTCAACCATCTGGAACATCCCAAGGCCCTCGGGACCTTAACCAAAAGCACAAATATGTTCTAATACTTAATTCAAATTTTCTTAGGCCATAAAAACACTACCTTAAACATCAAAAATCACAAAATTCCGTGGATTCAAGCCTAAGTTTCAACTATAACTTCCAAAACAAACCTTAGATCAAAACCCGACCAAACGACGTTCGAATGACCTGAAAATTTGCAGACATATCCAAAATCATCTAACGGAGCTACCGCAACTGTTGGAATTGCTTTCCGATGCCCAGATCAAAATCTCATCTATCCACCAGAATTCGCCAAAATTCGAACTTAGCCAATTCAAGACTAATTCTACACCGGACCTCCAAATTATGTTCCGATTTTGCTCCCAAGTCATAAATCACCATAGGAAACTATCGAATCGTCGAAAATCTGGTCCGAACCCTCTATCTCAAAAGTCAACATCCGGTTGACTTTTTCAACTTAAGCTCTCCGTAGAGAGACTATTGGTCTCATTTCTAACCAAATTCAACCAAACACATTTCAAACTCACCAAACACATATATTAACACACGGGGAAGCATAAAACGGGGAAAAACGAGCGGTAACTCACGTGACGATAGGCCGGGTTGTCACATCCTACCCAATTAAAGAAAACGCTCATCCTTGAGCGGGTCAAGAAACATACGTGGAGTCTCAAACAAAGAGGATATCTGCTCCGCATCTGCGGCTCGGTCTCCCAAGTGGCCTCCTCCACGGGCCGACCTATCCATTGCATTTTCATCGAAGCTATGTCTTTTGATCTCAATTTTCGAACATGTCGACCCAAAATAGCCACTGGCTCCACATCATAGGTCAAGTCCTCATCCAACTGGATCGTGCTGAAGTCTAACACATGAGACGGGTCCCAAACATACTTCCTGAGCATAGAAACATGGAACACGGGATGAACCCCCGGCAAGCTGGGTTGCAAAGCAAGCAAATAGGCCACCTCCTCATTCCTCCTGAATATCTCAAAAGGTCCAATGAACTGCAGACTCAACTTCCCTTTCTTTCCAAACCTCATCACGACATTCATAGGTGAAACCTTCAGCAAAACCTTCTCGCCTACCATGTAAGATACATCACGAACCTTCCGCTCTGCATAACTCTTCTGACGCGACTGAGCCGTACGAAGTCTCTCCTGTATAACTTTCACTTTCTCCAAGGCATCCTGAACTAAATCTGTCCCCAATAGCCTAGCCTCGCCGAGCTCAAACCACCAACTGGAGATCTATACCGTCTCCCATATAAAGCCTCATATGGCGCCATCTGAATGTTGGACTGGTAACTGTTGTAATAAGCAAACTCCGCAAGTGGTAAGAACTAAGCCCAAGAACCTCAAAAATCAATAACACAGGCACGCAACATGTCCTCTAATATCTGAATAGTACGCTCGGACTGCCTATCCGTCTGAGGATGAAAAGTCGTGCTCATCTGTATCTGAGTGCCCAACTCCTGATGAAAAGTCCTCCAGAACTGGGAAGAAAATTGAGTACCCCTGTCTTAGATAATAGAAACTGGAACCCCATGCAACCGCACAATCTTACGGATGAAAATCTCCGCTAACCGCTCTGAAGAATAGGTGGTACACACCGGAATGAAGTGTGCAGACTTGGTCAGACTATCCACAATCACCCATATAGAATCAAAATTCCTCGAGGTATTAGGGATGCCACTCACAAAGTCCACAGTAATCCTCTCCCATTTCCATTTTGGAATATCCATCTCCTGAAGTACACCACCGGGTCTCTGATGCTCATACTTGACCTGCTGACAGTTGAGACACCTAGCCACATAACTCACAATGTCCTTTTTCATTCTTCTCCACCAGTAATGCTACCTCAAGTCCTGGTACATCTTCGTGGCACCCGGATGAATAGAATACCGCGAGCTGTGGGCCTCCACTTATATCAACTCTCGGAGCCTATTTACATTGGGCATGTAAATCCGGCCCTGCATCTGCAACACACCATCACTGCCAATAGTCACATCTCTGGCATCATCATGCTGGACCATGTCCTTCAGGACAAGAAAATACGGGTTATCATACTGACGCTCCCTGATGCGATCATGTAGAGAAGACCAGGAAACCACACAAGCCAACACGCGGTTGGGCTCAGAATTATCCAACCTCACCATCCGATTAGCCAAGGCCTGAACATTAACTGCAAGGGGCCTCTCCCCAACTGGAATGTACGCCAAGCTACCCATACTCATCGCCTTCCAGCTCAATGCATCGGCCACTACATTGGCCTTCCCCGGATAATACAATATGGTAATTTCATAGTCCTTGAGTAACTCAAGCCACCTCCGCGGCCTCAAATTGAGGTCCTTCTACTTAAACAAGTGCTGAAGGCTGCGATGATCCGTGAAAACCTCAGAGGACACGCCATATAGATAGTGCCGCCAAAATCTTCAAAGCATGAACTCCAAATCATGAACAGGGTAGTTCTTCTTATGAGGCTTTAGCTGACGCGAGGCATACGCAGTAACTCTATCCTCCTGCATTAAAACACATCCAATCCCAACTCTTGAAGCATTACAATATACTGAATAAAATCCTGAAGCTGATGGCAATACTAGCACTGGAGCTGTAGTCAACACTGACTTGAGCTTTTGAAAGCTCTCCTCGCGCCCATCTGACCACACAAATGGTGCATTCTTCTGCGTCAACTTCGTCAAAGGCAAAGAAATAGATGAGAAAACCTGGACGAACCTGCGTAATAACCCGCCAAACCGAGGAAACTTTGAATCTCAGTAGCTGAGGACGGTATGGGCCAAACTCTACACCGCCTCGATCTTCTTTGGGTCAACATGAATACCATCACTGGACACCACGTGTCCTAGAAAACCCACGAAACTGAGCCAGAACTCACACTTGGACAACTTCACATAGAGCTTCTCCTCTCTCAACCTCTGCAATACCACCCTCAAGTGCTGCGCGTGCTCCTCTTAGCTATGCGAGTACACTAGTATATCATCAATAAACACGATCACAAAAAAATGCAGATATGACTGGAATACACTGTTCATCAGGTGCATGAATGCGGCTGGGACATTAGTCAGCCCAAATAACATAACCAAAAACTCATAATGCCCATATCTCGTCCGGAAAACTGTCTTCATAATATCAAAATCTCTAATCTTCAGCTGGTAATAGCCTGAACGGAGATTAATCTTCAAGAATACATTTGCCCCCTGAAGCTGGTCAAACAAATCCTCAATACGAGGTTGTGGATACTTGTTCTTCACTATCACTTTGTTCAACTGTCTATAATCAATGCATATTCTTATTGTGCCATCCTTCTTCTTTTCAAATAACGTCAGTGCGCCCCATGGGGACACACTGGGGCGAATGAACCCTTTATCTAGGAGTTCTTGCAGTTGCTCATTCAACTCCTTTAGCTCTGCTGGTGCCATACGATAGGGAGGAATAGAAATGGGCTGGGTTCCCGACACCAAATCAATACCGAAGTCAATATCCCTGTCCAGCGGCATGCCCGACGGATCTGCTTGAAACACATAAGGGAATTCCCTCACCACGGGAACTGAATCAAGACTAGGAGCCTCAGCTCCAACATCCCTCACAAGTGCCAGATATGATAAACATCCCTTGCATACCATCCGCTGGGCCATTAAGAAAGAGATTACCCTGCTGGGTACATAATCAGTTGTACCATGCCACACGATCCTCGGGATACCCCGCATAGCCAACATGACTGTCTTGGCGTGACGGTCCAGAATAGTATGGCACGGTGATAACTAATCCATGCCCAGAATAACATCAGAATCTATGATGCTCAATAGCAGCAAGTCAACTCGGGTCTCCAGACCCCCAATAGTAACAAGACAGGATCGATACACGTGGTCCACAATAATAGTATCACCCACCGGGGTAGACACATGCACAGGTAACGCAAGATACCCTCGGGTAGTCCAAATGATAAGAAAAGTAATAAGATACATAAGAATATGTGGATCGAGGATCAAATAAAACTGAGGCATCCCTGTGGCAAACTAAGATAATACCTGTGATAACAGCATCCGAAGCAACACCATCTGACCTTCCCTGAAGAGAATAGAAATGGGTCTGACCACCACCGAATCGGCCTCCCCCTCTGGGGCGACCCCTAACTGCATGTCCCTCACCCATAGCTGACTGGGCGGGTGCTGAAGACACTGGGACGAAAGATGAGGGCTAACCCCTCGGCTGAGGTGAACCGGAAGAACGACGGGGACACTCCCTCCGTATAAGCCCAAAACTCTCCACACTCATAACAACTCCCTGGAGCTGGGGGCTGGGACTGAAGGGAACCCCTCGCACTAGAGTTGCTGGCCGAAGAACTAGACTGAGATAAACCCTGAACAGATGGGGCATAGATGAACCCTGCTGGAAGTGCGCTCAGAGATGGCTGACCATGCTGAGAGCCCTGATAACCCCGACTAGAAGATGAACCACAGTACTCTGACCGCGCTGGATGTGGAGCCCTAAAAGAACGACCCCTGCTCTACTGAAACTGGCTCCTAGAAAAAGCACCACTGGAGCCACCTGATCCTCGAGGCCTCTTGGCCTCCCTCTCCTCTCTCTCATAACGGCGAGCTATCTCAATATCGCGGGCTATATCCACCGCCTCCTTAAAGTTATGACTCAGAACATTCTCTCGAGTCATCAGAATACGAATGGGATAAATGAGCCCATCCACAAATCGTCTGATCCTCTCCTGATCCATCTGAACCATCCACGGATCATAACGAGCTAACTCTGCAAATCTCACCTCATACTGCATCACAGACATATCCCCCTGACGAAGCATCTCAAACTTCCTACGTAACTCCTCTCTCTGCGACTGGGGTACCCACTTCTCAAAAAAGATAGTGTAGAACTCCTACCAAGATAACGGTGCTACACCTGCCTGCCTATGCCGCTCATATGCCTTCCACCAGGTGAAGGCTGCTCCTGAAAACTGAAAAGTGGTAAAAGACACCCCACTAGTCCAAGATCCCTGTTGTCCTGAGCATGCGTCGACAATTTTCGAGAGACCCCTGGGCATCCTCGTCCGAAACACCGCTAACAGTCGGAGGTGAAAGCTTGCTAAACCTCTCCAGACGACGCATCTCGTCATCTGGCATCACTAGTACCCCATCACCTGAACTAGAACAACTGGCTGAACTAGGGCAACTTGCTGAACTCAGGCAACTGGCTTAACTGGGGGTGCCTCTGGGGTCTGCAAACCCTGTGCACCTTGCTCCGGGGGTCTGATGACCCCCCCCCCCCCGGTCTGGGATGTAGCTGCGGTAGTAGCTGAGACTGCCTGGGCCAGGCTGGTGCAAATCGATAAGATCTGAGCCAGGGCCTCCTGAAGACCCGGAATTACAATAGGCGATGCTGGTGCCTAAGCAGGTGCTACTAGAACCTTTACATCTGGATGCTGGTCCTGAATGGGGCAACTGGTATGGCCCCTGCTGCTCTGCCTCGACCACGACCACGGCTGCGTCCCCGGCCTCTAGTGGGTGGAAATGGTGGTCGTCCGCCACGTCTGCTCGCACGCGTTCTCGCCATCTGTGAGAGAATAGAATACAGAAGATTAGTTCTCAAATCAACAAAGTCGCACGACAAAAATTTCAAGAATATGACGTTTTCCTAAAGGTTCTGCAGCCTCCCGAGGATAAGACAGACGTCTCCGTACCGATCTGCGAGACTCTACTGAACCTGCTCATGACTCGCAAAGCCTGGTAAACTAGGCTCTGATACCAACTTGTCACGATCCAAACCCAGTCGTGATGGCGTCAAACACCTTGTAAGGCAAGCCCGACCACTTAAACATTTCCAGCCGAAAACACTAAGTTAATTATCGTTTTTAAGATAAAATCCCCAGTTTGATGACAATAGAAATACTGCGGAAAGACATAATCAACAGTTATAACAGCCCCAAAGGTCCAGCGTCACATCCTCTAAATACACTAAATAGTATCCAAAACATAGAAAAGTCTAGATATAGAAGGCAAATAGATAAGAGGAGTCATCAGGTTCTGCGGACGCCGCCAGCTACCTCGATAACTCCGGAACTGATCTAGGCCACAGCAAATGAGCACAGATAAGCCTCCGGGATCCTTGTATCTGCACACAAGGTGCAGGAAGTAGAGTGAGTAATAGCAATAAATAATAACTGAATGCAAGAAATCCGGTAAAAACACTATACAGTTCTATTTGCAACAGCAAGAACAGTAAATAAGTACCAAATAGAGAGAAGAATTTGATAAAAATACTTTCCTTTTCGTCGAACCAGTTACTAACACTATTGCGGCGCGCAGCCCGATCCAACACCAGGTATATATATATATATATATATATATATATATATATATATATATATATATATATATATATATATATATATATATATAAATGCTGCGGCGCGCAGCCCGATCCAATAGATATAGCCGGCTGCACTCTCTAGAGGTGTGTACAGACTCCGGATAGGCTCCTTCAGCCCAAGCGCTAAGATACTGCGTCGTGCAGTCCGATCCATATATCTCTCCGGCTTGCAGTCCAATCCATATAATATACTACTGTGGCGTGTAGTCCGATCCATATAATATACTATTGCAGCATGCAGTCCGATCCAATACATGTATATGTATATACTGCTGCGGCGTGCAGCCCGACCCGATATATATATATATATATATATATATATATATATATATATATATATATATATATATATATATATATATATATATATATATATATATATATATATATATATATATCAAATAGCCTCACTACGGGGTCCTTGACCCTTCTCAGTCAATATAGACTTGGCTTCTCGGGCCCACTCAGCTAAAACAGGGTATTCAACCCTAGGTATTGCTCATTTAGAGTGCAAGTTACAAAGTCCGGTTTATTTCATGATTTACAGTCAAAATCAGGACAGATGGTATGTGTCCAATAGGTAATGTGAGGTCAATCAGCTCAACATGCTCCCTAGGAGTTCTACAGATCGGGACAAGGCCTCAAACATGGCGACTAGCCCCAAATATACGAGCACAAGCTCAGTCTCAGTCAAGAAGTACAATAAGTCATCAATCGGGATGGACCAAGTCCGAGTCTCCAGCAAATACATCACAACACTCGTCACGAGATGCGTATTTCATCTCAACATAGCACCGCATAGTGCAAATACGGGGTTTCAAACCCTCATTATATCATTCATAACCATTACTCACCTCATACCGGCTAAAATCCTAGCTCGCTTGCACTTTCCTCGCGAATCGACCTCCTCGGGTGCAGAATCTGACCAAAACCACAAGGAATATGTCAAAATAGGCTTATGCGACATAACCCAATAGAAAGGACTCGAAAAACACCAAAAAATACGAAGTTGGAAAAACCCGAGTTCTGGGCCCACTTCTTCAAAAATTACGAAATTCACATTTTCAAAAACCTCGTCTTGCCACGAGTCTGTACATATAAATTTCATCAAAATCGGAGTCCAATTGCTCCTTCAAATTCCCAATTTACATTCAAAATTCTAAGCCCTAGTTCATCTCCTTTTTTATTTGATTCCAGAAAATTTAAGGGCTAAATTCATGTTTAAAAGATGTTTTGAGTCCATAAAACTTACCTCTAATTAGACCTCTTCGAATGCCTATTCAATTTTCTCCAAAAGCTCTCCAAGATGTCCAACAATGGAGGAAATAAGACCTTGCTAGTGGATGAAATGTCATTTAAAACTCTCTGCCCAGCTGACGCCCCTTTCTTCTCGAACGCGAGGTTCTTCCGCATTCGCGATGCACAAAACCCCTGGGCCAAAATTCCTTCTTCGCGAACGCACTGCGCAACCACGAACGCGTAAGCCAAAATGCCTGCTGACCAACTTCCTCTTCGCGAACGCGTCCCCTTCACGCGAACGCGAAGTACAAACACATGCCCTTCCCAAACTACCCCTACGCGAAGGCCAATGGACCCCAGGTCTACGCGAACGCGAGGCACCCCTACGAACGCGAAGGCCAAACTCTGCCTGCAACAGCTGCTAGAATTTCTGTAGCATAACTAACATACAAACTCCCCGCTCAACCATCCGAAACGATCCCGAGGCCCTTGGGACCGCAAACAAAAGAACAAACATGTTCTAATACTTCATTCAAACTTTCTAGGGCCATAAAAATACTACCTTAAACATCAAAAAACACCAAATTACGCGCATTCAAGCCTAAGTTTCAACTATAACTTCCAAAACCAACCTTCTATCAAAACCCTACCAGACGACGTTTGAATGACCTGAAAATTTGCGGACATATCAAAAATCACCTAACGGAGCTACTGCAACTACTCACCTATCAACCGGAATTCACCAAAATTCAAACTTAGCCAATTCAAGCTTAATTCTACACCGGACCTCCAAATTAAGTTCTGATTTCGCTCCAAAGTCATAAATCACCATCCGAAACTATTCGAATCTTAGGAAATCTGTTCCGAACCCTCTAACTCACAAGTTAATGTCCGATTGACTTTTTCAACTTAAGCTCTTCTTAAAGAGACTAGTGGTCTCATTTCTAACCAAATTCAACCAATCACACTTCAAACTCACCAAACACATATATTAACACACGGGGAAGCATAAAATGGGGAAAAACGGGCGGTAACTCATGTGACGACGGGTCGGGTCGTCACAGAGGTGCAGGGAGTAACGTGAGTACATCCAACTCGGTAAGTAGCAAGTCCAACCTTTGGATTGAAAGATAGTGACAAAACCCAATCTGTATAGATAAATGGAGAAAAATGTGCAGAAATGTAAGCATGCTTTCAAATTAATTAGGCAGCTCAAAACAATAAAGTAGAGCAGATCCGAACAATGTAAAGACTATAACTCTTCTATGTCTATACACGAATGCATATGCTATATGTGATACACCATGCTTTTAGCCTCATGTGCACATACTCTCAAATGCTCAACCATTCGGTATTGTATATGGCCCATACGGCCCAGGGAAGATCCATCCTGAAATATATACATCACTTACCATAAGTCACCCAATACCGAGTAAAGCCAATCCATCCCTGTGGAGAAGATCCATCTCCAGGTATCAAGTACTTCGGACAAGATCCATGTCCAGGGAGGATACATCCCTGAATAATATCAACCGCGCTCACATGGGGTATGTATACATTATGGGGGTCTCCTACAGCCCAAACGCTATTACAAATTAGTATAATTGCTGCGGCGTGCAGCCCGATCCCATAACTGTCACTCATAATTAGGTTCTCGACCTCACTCACTCATCAATCTCTCCGTTCTCACTCACATGCTCACAATGTCATGAAAACTAGCGCCAAACAATGATATGATATATCAATAAATAACAACTGATACTGAGATATGATATGAAATATATGAACATGACTAAGTACAAAATATCAATGAAATTAGTGGGATGACAGTAAAAAATGACCACTATGGGTCCCAAAAGTACCGACAATAAGCCTAAACATAATATCTAGCATGATAGACAGTTCAATTATTTTATCACATAATAAAAATACGGATATCAACAAGATAGAGTCACTGTACGGTGCCATGGAATCAACCAGGTCACAATTATCATGGTGCACGCTCGCATGCCCGTCACTTCGCATGTGTGTCACCTCAAAACCAATCACGTAACATATAATTCGGGGTTTCGAACCATCAGAACCAAGTTTGAAAGTGTTACATACATCAATACGCGCAAAACTCTACTCTAACATGTCTTTGCATCTCAAATCGGTTTTCAAACGTCCTAAATCTATCCACAAGTAGTATAGTACAATCAATATAGGCTAAAGTGATCAATTCCACAAGAAAAAGTACTAAATTATAGCCATAATCCGAAATTGGCTCAAACCCAGTCCCCATATCCACTTTTCGAAATCCGATAAAAGTCACAAAACCCAAAAGCTTATTCACTCATGAATCTAACCATACCAAATTTACTTAAATCCGATAGCAAAACATCAAAAATATAACTTAAGAATTCTTCCTCATTCTTAAGTTAGAGCTAATAAAATTCCCTAATTCTTCTTCTATTCAATTTTGCATTCAAGTACATTACAAAAATTCTTATTCGTTCTTGAAATACTAGTCATCACGATGTCCTGATAATTAGAGGTCTCTATGTTCGAACTCTATCTTAGTAGGAAGTACTTCCTCTTTAATAATTCTTAGGGCATCTTCAATTATATTCTATTTTTTTTATCAAATTCAAATTTGGTGTAAGAAATAGAGTAGTGTTGCTCCAATGGTCCTTCATTTCTTGCTCTATTATAGAGCATGAATAATGTTTGCACCAAATTTGGTGCAACACTATTTAGTACTCTATATATGATTTAATAATATTTTATTCATTTGGTGTAAAGTAAATAGAAGATAAGACAGAGAGAAATAGAGTGGTTGGATTAGATGATAATAATATAATATAGAAAAAAGAGAAAATTTGATATTAAAAATAATATAATGGTTGAAGTAGATTTGATGTTGCACTATTTTAAAATAAAAAATGATAAAAAACTAAAGTGATGGTTGGAGATGGCATTATACGTCCAGAAAAACACAAATACTGAAAACTAGTGGAGAGAAAACCCAAAAGGAAAAATTAAGATCAACAGTTGATAGCTGATGAAAAGACTGCAGCGCTGGTGATTGATTATACTTTGGTTGACGGGGCTATGTGCCGAATTCGAAAATTCGTGTTATCTTATGTTGGCTCTGAGGCATTACCAAAACATAACCCCTTCAGACATTAATTAGCCCAATATTAAACTAAATTATCTGTGTTAATTGAAGCAGTGACTGCTAACTGGTTTTACCAAAAAATTTACCTCTTTTGTAAGACGTGGGCTAATCATAGTACTTTTTTACCGGACAACAATATGGTGCGGCGACGTTATTTCTACAGCATCACATAGATAATCATTAATTAATAACAAAACATGAACATATAAAGGAAGATTCACCAGCATGAAAAGAAGAAACGGCTCATAAACAAGGGATTAAAACTCTAAATATCACACGCAGTTGAAGTGCGGCTGAACTTATTAACTCTTGAAAACACAATTGAGTGGATTACGAGTAATTTTCAGTGCAATATACAAGAAAGCTACTATTTTTTAACATAATGAAACTTTACTTAGCAAACAAATACAAGAATATATTAATACCAAATCAAACCTGTGAATTATTTAGCAGATCAGTGTGTTGTTGAAGTTGATTAAAAGGCTGAAATCACATCTGAGTAGTGTGATGGACTCGGTCAATATGTGAATCTATGTGATAGACTCGTCATCAATGTGTGAAGCCATCACACCTCTCAGATATTGTATCAGACAATGAAGATCTTCTTTATCTCTCCTTTCCAAAACTTTTGTAGGGTTGTTTATTATTCAACAACAACAACTACAACAACTACCCAGTATAGTCCCACAAGTTGGGGTCTGGGGAGGGTAATATGTAGACGGGCCTTACCCCTACCCGAAAGGACAGAGAGACTATTTCCAATCGACAAATGTAAGAGCTGGTTTCATGCCAAGAATTTACCTAGAGCCTTGTGGGTTGAAAGCATGAAATGTGCAGCGTACGTGATTAACAGGATACCACTTTCCCCAAACAATATGAAGTCTCCTTATGAATTAATGTTTGGAGAAAATCCTGGCGTGAAACACGTCAGGATTTTTGGCTCTATTTGTTATGTTCATATTCTGGATTCTCAACGGAGCAAGTTGGATGCCAAGGCAAGGAAATACATCTTTGTTGGATGTGATGAAAGGAAAAAGGGATGGAAATGCATGGATCCTAAAATTCATCTCTTTGTATTTTGGAGTTGTGCAAGAAGGGGCAGGTTATAAACCCATGAAACCTGAAGCATCAAATCTGCCTATCACAAGTACTTCTTTAGATAATACAGTTGTTGAGGAGCTAAGAGAAAGGGGGAGCCCGAGAACTCAACAACATGAAACTCAACAAAAAGATGATTCATGTGGTTCGGGAAGACAAAAACGAACTATATATTTTAAAGGTAAACATATATATATATATATATATATATATATATATATATATATATATATATATATATATATATATATATATATATATATATATATATGTATATATGTATACCTTTAAAATATATAACAATTGAATTTATACGCGGTTTTAATGATATGTCGATTGATTCAACATAAATAATCAAAAATTTTAGATAAAAGAGTTAAAGACACAATAAATAATCAAGCCAGTCCTAACGTTATGGTCTAGCTTGAACTTGGATTGGGCGATAGTTTTCGCTCTCGGTTGAGTCTTGGGCTCGAAGCCAGTCAAGAACATAGAACAAAAGTAAGGTAAAAAATTTTCCAATAGAGAAATAATTTTGTATGGCCTTGGTATACATATTGCAATGTGTCCTATTGAAATAAAAGCTTCCTTAGGGTTTTACCCCTAGTACAAGTCTAACAAAACGACACAAATATCACGGTCCTTCATTAGCCGTGTGCAACCATTCATACGCTTCCCGAAGTCTCAGAACCCACCTGGGTCCGGGGTGTATATATATAAATAACATGGAGCTGCACCGCTAATGGTTCAAATACGGTAAATTGTCACTACGAACCCTATTATATGATCAGCGCCTAATCAAAAATGGAAGTTAATATAGAGTTCCATTAATATATATATATATATATATATATATATATATATATATATATATATATATATATATATATATATATATATATATATATATATATATATATATATATATATATATATATATATATATATATATATATATATATATATATATATATATATATATATCGTCGTGAGTCAGAAAATAAGTCAGAAAATTTATGGATAATGATTTTTGATAAAGGATATACTTTGAATTGCAATAATGAATATTGATAATTGATTGTACATCGTCGAACCCTAGAGTAGAGCCCCAGTCAGCTTTGATGTTTTTTTTTTGGTAATTAAATTGTATTAATCACCAAAATGGTTGTGTTACAAAATCATACGCCAGCTTTAACTCAGCTGCCTATCAAACCGGACAAAAGATTACCTATACTACTCGAGCCAAGTCAGCAGTTATAACATGAACTGCTGAATATATGAACTAAGCCTAGGAGGAGCTCGAACATTACATATACAGGCTATACTACTGAGGAGCTTATCACAATTACAGTATGTGTTTTCAAAGATTCTCGCATTTCTTTCTTACCATAAACCATAGAGCATTTCTGTTACTGTCATCTTGATTATGTGAGCTCGAGGAGATTTCCCTTTAGATTGCTCAATGAACCATTGGCAAAAGTGTGACCACTCCTGCCCAGTGAAGTCTTCAACTCCAATCCATTGTAGTGATTGGTATCTCAGCTGGGATGCAAAGGTACATTGCAAGAATAAGTGATCTCTAGTTTCCATATCATGCTGGCACATAACACAGTTGCCTGATACATTCAGATTCCATTGCAGCAGCCTATTCTTGGTAGGAAGTCTATCTTGAAGTAACAGCCACAAACAGAAGATAGCTTTAGGTCGAGCATCATTCTTTATTACCAAATTCTTCCAAGGGACTCTAGTTGTGTCTCCAATCTGTTGCAAGTACAATCTCCTTATGGTACAGTCGGAATTATACAGCAGTTGATGTTGTTGTAGCAGCTTAATACCCTCCACAATCTTCCTGACCATCCAGCTAGCATTTTTTGGGGCAGTTAGGTTCTCCAAATGTTGTTGTTTGATATAGATTGTATGAATCCATTTCACCCACAAAAGATCTTTCTTATGTGCTAAATCCCAACTAAGTTTGGCTATAGCAGCCTTATTCCACAGCAAGATATTGGTTATATTTAGTCCTCCAGCAGATTTTGGCATGCATACCTTATCCCAGGCCACATATGCTTTCTTTGAGATATTAACTGAACCTGACCAAATATATGATCTACATATTGACTCCAGCATTTTAATAACCTTTGAAGGTATGATAAATAATTGAGCCCAGTAAGCTTGAACACCAAATATAACTGATTGAACCAATTGGCTTCTGCCTGCATAGGATAGGTATCTAGCAGTCCAGGAAGTAATTCTAGCAGAAATCCTGTCAACCAGAGGCTGCCATTGTGCAACTGACAACTTTTTGGTAGTCAAAGGCACTCCCAAGTATTTGAAAGGGAGGTCCCCTCGAACATAACCAAGATGGTCAAGAATTTGTTGCTGAATCCCAGGAGTAACCCCTCCAAAATACACAGCACTTTTGTGTAAGTTTGCTTTCAGTCCAGTAGCTGCAAGGAACTGAGAGAAAAATAAGAACATGGTACTTACTGATTGAAGCTCTCCTTTGACAAACAGCAGTAAGTCATCAGCAAAGCTTAAATGAGTAATTCCCAATTTTTTACAACCAGGATGATATATGAAGCTTTTGGTATGATTCAACTCTGCCAAGGATCTGCTAAGATATTCCATCACAATAGCAAATAGAAAGGGAGATATGGGGTCTCCTTGTCTCAATCCTTTGGCAGCTTGAAAAGGCACATTTGTTTCCCCATTAACCACAACAGTATAGCTAACAGTTTGGACACACTCCATGATCCACCTGATAAATCTGCTAGGAAAATCCAGTTCTTCCATAATCTGTTGTAAAGTGCACCATTCAACTGAGTCATAGGCTTTCTGAAGATCAATTTTGATCATACATCTGGGAGATATATGTGATCTAGAGTACTCTTTGATTAACTCATGAGCTAATATGACATTATCTGCTACTCTTCTTCCTGGTATAAAGCCAGCCTATGCATTACAAATGATATTACTCATAACCTTCTGGAGTCTGTTGGCCAATAACTTGGAAATAATTTTATATAAGACTGAACAACAAGCTATAGGTCTGAACTCCTTAACTGTTTGAGGATTGGATACCTTGGGAAGCAAAGTGAGTGTGGCACAATTAGTAGGTCTGTACATCTTGGAGGTTTGAAAGAAATTCTTGACTGCTTGCATAACCTGCTTGCCAATGACATGCCAAGACTGTTTGAAGAACATGGCATTAAATCCATCAATCCATGGGGCTTTATCATTTCCAATAGCCTTCAAACTATCTAGAATCTCTGTGTCACTAATATCAGCAGCTAGCTTCTTCCTTTGATGATGAGAAAGTTTTAGGTCATTCCTCATATACAATTTATTCACAGCTGGTAGGGAATTGGCTGTAGTTCTCATTAGTGATATATAGAAGTCCCTGATCTCCTTCTTCAAATCTGCTAGATCAGTTATCTTCAGTCCTCCTTCTGTGGAGAGTTCAATAATCTTCTTATACTGATTTCTCTCCTTCATGACTGCTGAGAAATACTTGTTATTGGAGTCACCAAGTTTGATCCATTTAGCTCTTGACTTTTGTTGCAAAGCTGACTCTTCAATTAAGGACCACTTTTCAAGCTGTTGAACCAGGACTTTTGCTCTTTGCTGTAGTGAATCTGAATAGGATATTGCCATTTGATGCTGTACAACTTCCAGTTCCTTTCTGCTACATTCAATCTTTTGGGAAACATTCTTAAACTCTCTTACATTAAGAGATTTTAAGGCTGGCTTGAGGGATTTAAGATTGTTCCACACTCCTTGAAGAGTACTTTGCTCCTTGTTTTTCCAGTAAGTTCTTATCATAGCAGGAAATTCCTTATGCTGGATCCAAGCATTGAAGAATCTGAATGGGGTCTTCCTTGCAGAGGTATCTGTTGTCAGGGTTAGTGACATCGGATTGTGATCAGAGATGAGGGGAGGTCCATATACAGTGTGTACATCATTCCACTTCATCTGCCATTCAAAGTTGCCAAATACCCTATCCAGTCTACTACATACTCTATCATTACCACTTTGTTGATTAGACCAGGTAAAGAAATTTCCCTTCCATGGCAGCTCAACCAGGCCTGATTGCTGAATGCAGTTATTAAAATCAACAAGGTCCTTTTGCTTAACTTGTTGGCAGGATTGTCTTTCCTTGCTAGCCAGTATGGCATTAAAATCACCTGAAATGATCTAGGGATCAGTAATACCAGCAGATAAGTTTAGAATAGACTTCCACAACATCCTCCTCTGATCACAGTCATTAAAACCATATACTACTGTAAGCCAGCAGATAGTATCACCAATGATAGTTTGAACCTTGCAATGAATGAGCTGAGCTTCCTCAAGAAATCCAGTGGCCAACACTTTTGTAGGGTCCCATAGGATCCATATTCTACCATTTACTGCTCCACTGTAGTTAGTAATCATGTTCCAGTTAGGCAACAAAAAACTAGATATTCTACCAGCATTGTGTTGTTTAACCTTAGTCTCTACAAGTCCTACAAGGTCAAACTTATTAGTTCTAAAGAAATTTCTAGCTTATTTTTGTTTGAACCTTTTATTTACACCCCTAATATTCCAAAAGATCCACTTCATTGAGTATGGCTAGTTCCCCCTTCATCCAGGGGATGATCAGCCCACCTAACTGTCCCAACTTCAAATCTGTTAGACATCACTATAGGAGATAAGGGAGGGAAATTAGTGATGTTAAAGACTGGGGAGTCTTGTATAGCAACCTGCTTCTGTTTGTTCCCAACTTCAGCTGTAGCTAGAGTACTTGTCTCCTTTGGTAACTCTGGTCGCTGGATTTGAGCTATCTGGTTATTATGATCCACTGTGACTGGTGCTTTCACTCTCCATTCCTGTGTCACCTTGTTTTTCTGTGTAGGTTGATCAGATTTAGCCAAACAGTTGTGTCCAACCTCCAAACATTTCTCACAATACACAGGTTTCTAATCATAAATCACATCCTGCATGAAGCTCTTTCCATTTGGGTCCAGAATCTCTATCTCACTAGGTAGCTTTCTCGACACATTCACCTCAATGAGCATACGAGCTTATGAAATTCTGGATTGCTTAGTAGTACATTCGTCAGCAAAAATAGGTCTACCAAGAACACTAGCAATCCTACTTAAAGATTTGCTACCCCAACAGGACATAGGCAAGTTAGGGAACTTGATCCACAAGGGAATTTCTGAAGGAAAGGCTGCTTTGAAGTCGAAATCAACAGACCACTGCTTCAAAATCATAGGTCTGTTGGCAATAGTATAAGGGCCCCCACGCAGAATTTCTTTAGCATCCTCTAGGGAACTGAATTTAACAATATAGTAGTCCTCATCATGATAAAATAGCTCGGGTTCAGGAACATGAGACCAGTGAAGGTTAATAAACCTTTTCATACCATTATACCCAGGGCTATTACCTAGCACAAATACAACAAGGGCACATTTCCATTTTACTTCTTCCTCCTCCACCTCTTCCTTCACCAGCTGACCAACTGGTTTACCATTAACGAGTGTAGGGGGAATATACTCTAGAGACATACCATTTGCAGCAAGTCGATTCCTCTGGAATAGACTAGCCCACTGTTTGGGTGGATCCATTTTTGCTCCTTCATCACTAGCTGCCTTTGGAACAACAGGTGGTGGTGGTTGTTGCATGTGGTTGTGACCCTTATTCTCAGGCTCCATCGGGAAAATTACTGGAGTAATTTGAGGGTCTGAGTTGTTAGTAACACTCACATTTGTTGTTGGTATCAAGGAAACTCCAGATGGTTGTGGATCTACTGTTGCATGAGGCGATGAAACAGTTTCTTCACCAGATTTCAATGGAACAGTGATAACTTCCTTTGGAACAGTAATACCAGCTTTTGGGAAAACAACATCACTTGCATAAATTGTTACCAATTCTTTCCTTGGGCGACCTCTCCTTTTTGCCATATCTCACTCTGCCAGGTTTACTTACCTACGCAGAAGCAGCAGAAAGAAGAAGATGAATCAGCGAAGAAGATGAGAAAGTTAGAGAGAAGGCAGAGCTTCTCTCTCTCATGTAGTGCTATGCCGCTACAAAAAAATTAAATTCGTAATGAATTGGTTGATAAAGAAAACTATAATAAGCATTAAGACTAGTTTAAATTGGTAGTCTCGTTCAAATATAATTGAATTATATACATTATAAAATTTAAAATAGAACTCAAATTCAAATGGCATTTACTTAAGTATTGAATATAGAATAAAACTTCCATGCAATAAATAACTAATAAAAATAACAAAAAGGGACAAAAGTATCATTATCGTTTGGTGAATGATTTAAAATTATTATTCAAACAAACTCAAATATTTATAAACTAGTCTAATGGTACGCGCTTTGCACGTGTATTTATGTCAATGATTATATAACTTTAAAAAAATCGTATTAATATTATTAAATAACATATTTTCATTAAACATGTAAATTCCTAAAATTAATAAATGTTGATCATATTTAGCTGGCTTAATAAATAAGAAAATATTGATTTATTGTGACTTTTGGTATTCCGCCAATGACTGAAGTTATCTGATTATCTTTTTCCTTTTTCTCTCTCTCCCCTTCCTTCTTACTCTCGATCTCTACTATATATATATATATATATATATATATATATATATATATATATATATATATATATATATATATATATATATATATATTGTCACGATCCGAATTTTTTCCACCATCGAGAATCGTAATGGCGCCTCTGTAGGAGCTAGGCAAGCCAACCCTTTTAAAATATTCCACAAAACTTTAATCTAAAATAATATAATATCTAAGATGATTAATTAAAAATGCGCGGAAGACTTTTAACAAAAATAATAGCAAAGTACGGAGATTATAACATGGCACTAGTGTCACTATTCACGGACTACTAAAAGCGTTCTATCTGAAAGAAAAATGCATAATGTCTGTTTTGATACAATGAAAACAAATGGAATGAAAAATATGAGACTCAGGCCCGCGAACGCCAGCCAACTACCTAGGAGTCTCTGGACTGAAGGCGCGCTCTCGAACTACTGTCGCGGTCCGTAAGCTGTCTCCTGACCTGTGCACAAAAGGGCACAGAAGTGTAGTATCAGCACAACTGACCCCATGTGCTGGTAAGTGCCTGGCCTAACCCCGGCAAGGTAGTAATGAGGCTAGACCGAACCTACCGCAATCAACCTGTACAGATATATGTGCAATAACGGAAAGATAACAAAATTTAAACAGATAATGGGAAGGGGGCATGCTGTGGGCTGTAACAATTCAATTATAAGACCAACGAACAGAAATGGAAACTAAATATTAAACATCAATAAACGAAAGCCAGTAAATCAACAACTGCACGGCACCAACCTTCGTGCTTTTACTCTCAATTCTCACCAAACTGTCAAATATAGTGCACGACATCACCCTTTGTGCTTTCCTCACCAAAACTATCAAATATAGTGCACGACATCACCATTCATTCTTTCCTCACATAACTCTCACATCAAGGCACGTAATGATCATTCGTGCTCAAATAATCAAGAAACATGGCACGGAAAGACCCTTCGTGCACATCTCTTCCTCACCCAATAAACGGTTAAAAGCAATTGGGGAAAGGGTTATACAATAAGATTAATCATCCCGGCAAGGGAGAACAATATAACAATAAGTCCCGGCAAGGGAGAACAATTCAACAATAGGTCCCGGGAAGGGAAAACAATTCAACAACAAGTCACATCAAGGGAAAAGTACCACACTTCCTTCTTTAACTCATTTGCTTCTCAACTATCACTTTATAATTCATTTAACAAATAATTAACTCAATTGTTCACCTCTTTCGAATTTAAAAGAAATTACGACTCACGGTCATGCTTGACTCATGCGCATAGGTAACCGTCACCCTACCTATACACCGACTCCACATAGCACATAGCAAATATTGTCCTAATCATATTCCCTCAAGCCAAAGTTAGATCAAACACTTGCCTCAAAAGCTTCCAAACTCAACTCACGCCTCTAAGATAGCTTTACCCCTCTAATTCCCCTCAAAACCGGTCGAATTTAATCACAATTTACACAAATGTATCAACAAAAATTTGAATGCATAAGAATGAAACTTTCAAAGTTTTTTTCTAAAAATTCCCAAAATGCCCCAGGCCTCACGTGGTCAAAACTCGAGGTTCGAACCAAAAAACGGGTTACCCATTCCCCCACGAGTTCATATATGCAATTGGTTTTGAAATCGGACCCCAAATTGAGGTCCAAATCCCCAATTTTAAGAAAACTTAGGTTCTACCACAAATCCCCATTTTTACCCATTGAAAGCTTTGATTTTAAGATAAAATCATTATAAAAGATGTTAAAGATTGATGAAAATGAGTAAACGTTGACTTACAATTGATTTGGGAAAGAGGGAGTTGAGAGAATCGCCAATGGATGTTTATGTTTTGAAAATATGAAGAATGAGGTTTAAAATCGTCTAAGTATAGAATGCACAATCGCAGATATTGCAATTGAGAAGATTTGTTCGCAATTGCGAACAATGCAGAAGGAATGGCGGATGTCGCAATTGCGAAGAATTGTTCGCAATTGCGAACACGGCAGATTTTGGGCGGAACTGGCATTTGCGAGGGAAAGTTCGCATTTGCGAACTCATGGCTTAAGCTGGGCAATTGCATTTGCGAAGATGTCTTCGCGTTTGCAAAGACTGAGCTGTAAGAAGGGAATCGCATTTGCGAGTTTTTCCTTGCATTTGCGATAGGAGCAGGCCAAGGGGAATCTCGCATTTGCGAGGTTGGCTTCGCAAATGCGAAGCCTGCATATACCAACTGCTCCAACATGCTACAAAATGAACCTAACACCTATCCAAAACTCACCCGAGCCCTCGGGGCTCCAACCCAAACACGTACACAACATCATTTGCATAGAATCAACCCTCCAAACTCATGATTTTCATTTCAAAGTTCAAAACTTCCAAATTTTTCATTTTTAGTCCGAAACACGTCAAATGATCTCCGTTTTCAACCAAATTTTACAGATAGTGCTTAACGCTCATTTAAGTCCTGTACTGGGCGTCGGAACCAAAATACGACACCAATACCCTCACTTTATAACTCATTTTCATTTTAATTTTTCATATAAATTTCAGATAAACAATTTCTTTCAAAAATTTCGTACTCGGGCCTGAGACCTCAGATTTCGATTCCGTGAATATGCCTATATCCCATATTTTTCTATGGACCCTCTGGGACCGTCACATCACGGGTCCGGGTCCATTTACCCTAAATGTTGACCAAAGTCAATTATAGCAATATTATTATCAAATTCATAGTTTTTAACACAAATTTCATATATTTTCACATAAAATTTTTTTGGCTTCGCACATGGACTGCGCACGCAAATCGAGGCAATCAAATAAGAGGTTTTACAAGGCTTCGAAAAGCAAAAGGAAAGGGAGAATGACGGTGATGACCCTTTAGGTCGTCACACACACACACACACATACACAAACACACACACACACACACACACACACACACACACATATATATATATATATATATATATATATATATATATATTTGAGTATTTTCTTAAAATATTATGCTAAACATCAATGAAGAGAAAAATATTATTTGAGGGGATAATTAAAAGAGTCCAAAGATAATATCGAATCAATTATAGTTATGTTATGCCCAAAACAATTATGATCATGTTATATTATTCAAATAGAAAATAATTTGTATAATATTTTTCTTGGTTGCTCCTATAATCCTTAATGTCAAGATCTTCCAACATATATCAAATAAGAAATAATTCAAAAGGTAAACAATCAATGAATATTTCATTATGAATCTTAATCATTTTTGTTTTCACTTGTCAAATAAGGGTTAGGCAAAATTGAAATTCGCTTAAAAGTGAGACACTCGTAAAATACTCTTGAATTATGTGTGGGCTTTTATCCTGTGAATCTTCCGCCTCAAATACCCTAAACATATGTTTGATATGACCCAACACCTCACGCACGAGCTTGTCCAAAATTGATTGAGCAATTATTTCTAATTAGCTTTATATGTTGATTATCAAAAATTTATTAACAATCATTTGACTAGTCAAAAGCTCTATTCATTAATAGTAGTTAAAAAGTTGAGATCAAAAACTAATATCACGAAAGTGAATTTGATAGAACTGAGTTTTTTCATGTTTTAACTTTTGTTAGATTTATTTGATGTTGAGTTAAAAAGTGTAATAAATATGAATATTGGGATAAGTTATATCTAACAATAGTATTTAGTAGGATTTGTATTTGTATATAACCAGAGAAAGAGACATAATTTTTCACAAAAAGTTTTTCTCTATATTTTTCTTTTTTTATTATTCATAAAATAATGAAATTATATGAAATTAATAACTTTTAATTTTATGATCAATCTATAATTGAGAATTAAAAAAATCACAGGTGCGCCAGCTGATACGATAGTATCCAAGATTTAATATTGGAACTTATATAATTCAAAAATGATTTAGTAGATAAACTTTAGTCGATTTAAAACTTTTTGTCTCTCAGTATATATATATTTTAAATTACATAATAAATACATTAAGATATGTTTAAGTTATAATAAATGTTAGTATCAAACATGTAAGTCTTTGAAATTGATAAATATTAATAGCAAGCTTAGATTGTTAAATAAAACACATAAACACAATTAAGCCAAAGAATTTAAAGTAAAACAAAGTAAAAATAAGAGAGATATGAAAATATTGGTTAAAAATTAGAAGGAGTAATAGATGATACATTAATAATGAGTGTATTCCTATTATTTATTACGTTCGTTATCCACAGGAAAGTCTTTTACATAAAATATTTGATCAACTAATTCTTTGTCATAGATTTATGGTAATGATAGTCCAAAAAATAAAAGAAAAAAAATTATATAAACAAGACCAGTGTCAAATTTGATTTGATTCTTTCAATTCCTTATTTACTGTTCGATTCAACACCATAACAAAATTACTAAGTTATCGGAATTTCTATGTTAGGTTTTATATATTACATAATTGCTATGTTTACTTTATAGCTCTATAAGGAAAAACTTTAATTAATATTTTCTTTTTAAATATTAGGATTTCTTACATAGTAGTTCAAATAAGGTAATTATTTAATATGCAAGATTTTTAGTTGATTTTAAAGTCTTAATAAATTTTAAAGGACAGAAAAGGTGAACGATATTTCATTAATGGCTTTTGTGCTTTTAATATAGTAATAGTCTCTATGTACATGCCTCGCAGGTATAACGATAGGCACAACCAGTGACAAAGCCAGAAATATTTTCAAGAGTGTTCAGACTTGAAAGAACTAAAAAGAATTCCCGACAAATGGCGTTCAATATATATTTTATACATCTAAAATTAATAATTTTTCTTATATACATAGCATAATTTTTCGCCAATATTTAGATGAAGATTGGTCAATCGACCACTCTTATATAAAGGTGGCTTCAGACAACTATAATAGTTAAAGTTAAATATGTAAATATACTTGTTACCATAAAAGTGTTAATCTCATTCAACCAATGACATCAAAGACACTGCTTTTAATTAATTTTTTTTCTTATCACTATTATATTTTTAGTTACTTATATTGAGAAATGGACAAGGAAGACGTATGTGCATATAAAAGATTTTGCAAGTTGGACCATAATAACTTGCTTCATGTTATATGTTCTATTATTAATAGATTTATATTACACTTTTATCAACCACATACTTTAATATTTAAGAAAATAATATTTACAAAAAAAAAAAAAAATCAATCCTCTTTCAGTAGCCACGTACATATTGGTTAAAAGAATATAAGAAATAAGTAAAATTATTCCTTGTACCAAAATAAGTAGCAGTAGTCTTCTCCTATAATTCTTAATATTTCTACAACTTCAAGCTGCATCCTTTCAAAGGATATATGTAAGGCATAATATCTAAACAGTAGAAACCTGATTGTGTAGAATTACATTAGGGCCTAGTTTAATTACTATTTAATTCGAGATTAAATTATATTCACAAAAAGTATTTAAAATAAAGGGCATAAAATAGATCAATTGCATTTCATGTCTGAAGTTATGATTCTCGAATAGAAACTCTAAGTGCAATTATCTAATTAATTTCTACAATAGGTGGTTAAAAAAAATATCGCTTTATGATCAACAAATTAACATAGTCATCCTTTCAAAACAATAAAATACAAAATTTTATAAATAATGCATACATCAAGAACGAAAATATATAATATCGAAATATCATAATCTAACAATCGAGAATAGAAAATTTACCGTAATGCTAACTTCGAGCACCCCCAGAACGTGATGATTGTCCGATTACTTACCAACATATAATTTGTGGAATACATCATTTAAAAAAAAATTGGCAAAATAATACAAGAGTCAATGGCTGCAATTGGAAATACTGAGTAGAACATAAACTTAATTTAAATGTAAAGGAGCTATATAATTACCTTTATTCACTGAAATCTAAAACATGAGCCCTTTTATAAAAACTCTGCATTCTTGGTATTTTCTTTTGGTTTGTATATTATATTTCTGTGTTTTCTTTTGATTTGTATATTATAATTCTGTGTTTTGTTTCGGTTTGTATATTTTATTGTTGTAAAATATTGGAGATGGGTCGCAGCTTGTTTCTGTAGGAGGATAAATCCAAATTGATTTGGATAGGAGAATCCCATCTTCTTACGTTTTTTTTTATAGTTTAAATTGTAATAGATTCTAGCATGAGTTGATTTATAATTATATCCTTAAATTATATAAATGTCTAAGGTTATAAAGATCGATCAATATATTGAGGATATTTTAATCGTTTAACATTTAGTTTAAATTATTCGTGTTTTTATAATAATATAAATATAGATATATATATATATATACAGAGAGAGAGACTAGATAGCTGCCCCAATGCCTTTTTCCCAAAGGGATTTTTACCTATATATACCATATAGCAAACCTTATTACCAAAATTGTGTATGGTTTGGTATTTACCCGCCTAAATCTGTAGCTGCGTAAATATCTCCTTCTCCATATATTTTCCACCATTGATAGCCATTAAAAAGCTTGAAAGCTTTGAATTCAAATTTGAATTTTCAAAAATTATTATTTGTTTGTATTGAATGTTGTTGTAAATAATTCAAAATATATTTAAGAGTTCATATCTCAATTTTGAGGGGTTTTGGTGAAGATTGACTTGGTTTTGACTGATTTTCAGATTGAAACTCGTCGAAGAAGAAGAAGACATATTTTTTAAGAAATTGTAGTTAAATTGTAGTTCAGTTGTAGTTAAATTGTAGAATTGTAGATAAATTGTAGATAAAATATAGATAAATTGTAGATAAGTTGTAGATAAATTGTAGATTAGGAAGACTAAAACTTCTACAAGTCTTCTACAATTATGTCGAAAATGCCAATTATGCTACAATTGAAAATCCCTTGGATTGGGGGTTGTTGTAAATAATTCTAAATATGTTTAGGAGTTTATATCTCAATTTTGAGGTTTTGGTGAAGATTAGACTTGGTTTTGACTGAATTTCAGATTGAAACTCGTCGAAGAAGAAGAAGACATATTTTTTCAGAATTTGTAGTTAAAATGTAGTTAATTTGTAGTTAAATTATAGTTAAATGTAGAATTGTAGATAAACTGTAGATAATTTGTATATAAATTGTAAATTGTAGTTAAATTGTATTGTTACATTTATACTACAATTAAACAACAATCTTGTGTCAAAAAAATTTAAGCATACCAAATTTAATCAATTCTTACATACCAAATAATATTTTATTCACCAGCGAATTGCTGGACGTCCGGACCTGTATCCAACTAACAGATTTTGTTTGGCATTTCATCACCATACTTACCAGTATTGATATGAGATTAAAAACATTATAGTTGTAGACCTAACATAAAATATATGCTCCTAAAATCATGCCTAGAATAAATGAAGCTATAATTATACCCTTAATTTGAATTATGGTACATAAATTAAAATTTGGTATGCTTAAATATAATAAACACAAACCTTAAACATGAGAGATAATAAAGTTCGCTATATGGTATATATATATATATATATATATATATATATATATATATATATATATATATATATATATATATATATATATATATATATATATATATATATATATATATATATATCCCTTTCCTTCCCAAATCCTGCCAAGGGGGAAAAAAACATTATGTCTGTGGGGATAGCCCGAAAATGGGAGGATATGATCTTGCCATGCTACTGTATTACTAATATACAATAGGGCTACATCATTTAAACTTACTTTTTTTTAATTCTTGTTGTGCTATAGTTGTTGCCCTATTTCTGACAAAATAATCAAAATTAAGAATTATGTTATATTAGTAACAAATTATGACTATTATATCTTCTGGCTTAAGAAAAATATACCAAATAAGGGGATTGTTTCTCAGTGTTGAAGCAGTGATTTGTTTCAGTCCGCCGGCAAAATGTTACCTGTCTTGTTTATATTATTTAGGGGCCGGCCTAGTTATTTCTCCAGAATCACAGTAGCATAATAATTATAGAAAAAATCAAGCAACATAGGGAATACGAAACAATTCATATACAAGAGACTAAAACTCTAAACATTATAAGCTGTTGAAGTGCGGCTACGAGTAATTTTTTATACAATATAAGTATAACTATATATATTAGTATGGTTGGAGCAGCACCGCCTAAGGATTCACATATGGTAAGTTTTCACTAGGCATATAATGCGATACTAGATATTTAGAAGGGCTACATCAAAAGTTACCGAAATAAAGAAAGAGTCACATTAGGGTTATGCTGTTGACTGCTCAAATAGTCAAAGAGTAATAAATAAATAAAAGGTGTGAAGATAACTGATACGGAAAGAGAGAGGGAGGCCTCAGATACGAGTCTCGTACCAAATAAAGCCATTTAGTGCCAATGGGTAAAATACGCACTGAAGACAAGAATCTGATGACAAAAAGTAATCTAAATTCACTATTAAATACCTGATACGTTAGTGAATCAGTATTTAATAACAATAATTGTGTAAAGTCTTAAATGTCCTTTATTATTTAGATTAAGCCGTTACTCCTTATTAACTATAAAAGGAGGATGTTTCATCATTTGTAAGGACATGAAATATTATCTACATTATATTGAAATATAAGCTTTTTACTGCTTTATTCTTATTCTTTGAAAGTATATTATTCTTTTTTGGTCTCTTGATTATCAGTAACCCGATTTCTTTTCTCGAAGTTCTAGCTTTGACCAAATTATATCTTTCGGTTAAACAAATTGGTTCTGTTACCGGGAATCTGATAATCCATTCTTTCTGAAATAACATTCTACATATTGCCAACATGTCAAACAACAATGACAAAAACAATCAGGAGAATCAGATCCATCAAGTGGATGACGATGAACTCAATAACGTTATCCCTCAAGCTTCTCCACGTAGATCTCGAGAAGGAACTCTTAATAATATGTCTGAACATGCTGACGGAGGAGTTGAAACAAGAGATGTACTTTTACAAAAAATAATTGATGCACGAATTGACAAAGCTTTGGAAGCTTTAGTTAATCGATTGTCTGCTGCGCCAACAACGCCTAATAACAAAACGTCTGAAAACCCCCGTTTTGGTCTAGTTAATTCTGGTAATGGAGCAACCCCTAGTGACTCGCAAGAAGGAGAACCAGGTAATTCAGGTAATTCTCATCTTCAAAATTTAGTACTAACCTTGCAGAAACAGCTCAAGGAGCAAAATGAACGTATCGAGCAAATTCCTGGAGTTCCACCTGTGATAAAAAGAGTGGACGTGAATAAATAATCGCAGCAACCCTGGAAACCAAGTGCCGCTCCCTACCAATTCCAAAAAAATTCAAATGCCTTACATCCCAAAATATGATGGTACAACGGACCCTCGTGACCACGTAACTGCATTTACAACAGGAGTGAAAGGCAACGATTTGACTAAACAAGAAATTGAATCAGTATTGGTCAAATAATTTGGGGAGACACTCACTAAGGGTGCATTAACCTGGTATTCTCTTTTACCTGAAAATTCTATATGAGCTTGCAGATTCTTTTATTATAGCACACTCGGGAGCTCAGAAGGTTGAGAAAAGGATGGAGGATATCTTTAAAATCAAATAAGGGAACTCTGAATTGCTCAAAGATTTCGTTGATAGATTTCAACGTGAAAGAATGACTCTACCTCGTGTACTGGATAATTGGGCAGCGATAGCTTTTGCAAATAATTTGAAGGACAAAAGTTCAAAATCCACGAGAAGTCTTAAAGAAAGCCTTCGTGAGTTTCCTGCAACCGCTTGGAATGATATTTACAACATGTACATTACAAAGCTTAGAATCGAGGAGGATACCGTACCTAAACATCATCGTGAAGAGAGGAGCGGACCCAGAAGATCAGAAGCAGAAAAAGGATCAGGTAAAAACATGTATAATCCATATATGAAACCTGCACGAAAGGATTCACGATCCAGCAGAACAACCAACACTATGACCAAAGATCAAGAGACAGGGGAACCGGGTATTCATCATCCAGGTTCAGGGGCGATCGAAACAACCAAGAGCCATGAGACGATGATAGGAATTTAATGGCACGATTTGCTGGTCATAGTTTCAACGTAACTAATTCTGAGCTCGTAGCTGTTCTAAGGAGTATGGGAAATAAGGTACGGTGGCCAAAGGAGATGCGGTCAAATCCAAACAGACGCAATCCGGACCATTGGTGCGAAATAACCACAGACATAAAACATCAGAATGCAGATTCTTACAAAGTGAAGTAGATCATCTACTAATACAAGGATATCTCACAGAACTGTTTAGTGAGAAGGGAAAGCAAGCTTACATAAAAAATAGGCAAGAGCACTCAAAACCACCCTCACCTAAGAGAACAGTGAATGTCATCAGTGGAGGGGAGGATATTTACGGAGTAACGTACACGGCTTCAATAAAGTTTCCAAAATGACGATCACACATGGCAAGCGAGTACGGCAAACCTTAGAACATGAGATCATAATCTTCGATGATGCAGATACGGAAGGAGTGATTACTTCTCACAATGATGAACTGGTAATATCTTTAATTATACATGACACTGATGTAAAACGAGTTGTGATTGATCTAGGAAGTTCTGTGAATATCATTCTACTAAGAGTGTTGCGGGAAATGCAAGCTAAAGATAAGATGATACCCAATGCGCATACTTGTCAGGCTTCGACAATTCGAGCGTGGTAACAAAATGTGAGGTAACTCAAATGACTTATGTTGCAGGTGTTATTAAAGAAACTAAATTTTAGGTAGTTGATATGGAAATGACCTATAACATAATTATGGGGAGACCATGGATCCATGATATGGATGTTGTTCCATCAACTTTACACCAAGTTATAAAGTTTCCATCACCCTGGGGAATATGTCAAATTCGAGGAGATCAACAAACAGTCAGTAATATCAATGCAGCAACATATGCGAGTATCGCGAGAAAAGAAAAGCAATTACAGGAAACAGTTGGAGGCGTCGGCAATCAAACTTCAACTGAAAAAATGGATTTAGACTCAAGACCTGATGTAATTCAAGAACCCGAAGAAAATGAGAACATTAAAACAACAATAGAGGAACTCGAGGCTGCGGTGCTATTTGAAAAATGGCCTGAAAGAAAAGTTTACGCAGGATCCAATCTGAATCCTGATATGCGAGATATGTTAATTTAAATTTTTAAAAGCTAACATGGACTGTTTTATCTGGTCCCATGCTGATATGACAGGTATTTCACTGGATGTGATGACTCATAAACTCAATGAAAACCCATCATTTATTCCAATCAAGCAAAAGAAAAGAAAGCAAGGGGCTTTCAAAAATCATGTAATCCAAGATGAGGTCCAAAAGTTGTTAAAAATTGGGTCAATCCGCGAGTAAAATAGTTGATTGGTTAGCTAACACGGTGGTCGTACCTAAGAAGAATGGTAAGTGGCGAGTTTGTTTAGATTATACTGATCTAAAAAGCTTGCCCAAAAGATTCTTTTCCTTTACCCCATGTAGATCAATTATTTGATGCGACTGCAAGTCATGAGCTTTTGAGTTTTTTAGATGCATATTCTGGGTACAATGTTAAATGGACCCCAGTGATGAGTAGAACACTTCTTTCATCACTTATCGAGGGACTTACTGTTAAAAAGTAATGCCCTTTGGTCTAAAAAATGATGGAGCAACCTATCAAAGGTTAGTCACCAAAATATTTCAAGAATATTTAGGAAAAACTATGGAGCTTTATATAGACGATAAGCTCGTCAAAACCCAACATTCCCATGATCATATCTCTCATTTAATTGTTACCTTTGAAATTTTGTGAAAATTCAATAAGAAACTCAACCCTGAAAAATGTGCATTTGGAGTTGCTTCAGGTAAATTTTTAGGTTTTCTTGTTTCTAACCGTGGCATTGAGGTATATCCTTCTCAGATTAAATCAATTGAAGAAATAACGGATGTCCTTACGAGTGAAAAAGAGGTTCAAAGATTAACAGGAAGAATAGCGGCCCTAGGGAGATTTATTTCCAAATCTTCAAAGAAGTTCTTCAAAATTTTCTCTGCGTTCAAAAAGCAAGATCATTTCGAGTGGAATGAAGATTGCAAACAAGCCCTTAAAACATTGAAAGCTTACTTGTCAAATCCTCCTCACTGGCAAAACCTAAGGAAGGGGAAAAGCTACTCATTTATTTGTCAGTTTCAGAAGTAGCGGTAAGTGCCGTTTTAATCCGTGAGGACCAAGGTAAGCAATCTCCAATTTATTATGTAAGTAAACTCTACTAATTGCTGAAACAAGGTATCCGCAAGTAGAAAAATTAGCATTAGCTCTCATCATGGCATCTAGAAAATTAAGGCCTTATTTTCAGTGTCATCCTATTATTGTTGTTACTGCTTTTCAATTGCGAAATATTTTGCATAAACACGAACTATCAGGAAGATTAGAAAAATGGGCTATAGAATTAAGCGAATATGAAATAATTTACCAACCTTAAATTGCTATAAATTCCCAAGTACTCGCCGATTTCTTAGCCGATTTTAGTCAAGGAGTGCATCTAGAAGCAGAAAAAGAGTTACATGTTTTTAATGGTGCTAATCCGGGGACTTGGATATTATTTACTGATGGTTCATCTAATGTAAAGGGGGCAGGCTTAAGAATTGTTCTTATACCACCTACGGGTAAAACAATTAGACAATCTATAAAATGTCACCCTATAGCTAATAATGAAGCAGAGTATGAAGCTGTGATTGCAGGTTTAGAGCTAGCATTGGAACTTGGTATCATGCAAATCATAATCAAAAGTGACTCACATCTCGTAGTAAATCAAATGTTGGGGATTTACTTGGCCAAAGAAACTGAAATGCAAGAGTATCTTGAAAAGGTACAAGAACTGATAAGACAGTTCCAAACTTGGAAAGTAATACAAATCCCAAGAGAAGAGAACGTGGAAGCAGATGCTTTAGCCAATCTTGCGTCTGCATTAGATATAGTGAAAGATGAAAATGCATCAATCATACATTTATTCCACTATGTTCTTGACTCTGATAAAAATGAGATAAACTTTAATCACTTAACTTGTGATTGGAGAAACAAAATCGTATCTTTTTTGCAGCATGGAACCGTACCTGAGGATAAAGTAAAGGCTCATGCACTTAGAAAAAAGCTGCTCGTTATTGCCTATATCAAGGGAACCTTTATCAGAAAATTTTTGGTGGACCATTAGCCAGGTGTCTCAGACATTCTCAAACAGAATATTTGATAAGAGAAATACACGAGGGACATTGTGGAATCATGCAGGAGGCAGATCACTTGTAAAGACATTGATTCGAGCAGGATATTATTGGCCTAAAATGGAAGAAGAAGCGAATGACTTCGTATCTAAGTGTGACAAATGTCAGGGGTATGGCAATAACATGCATATACCAGCTGAGCTATTACATCCTGTCATAGCTCTGTGGCCCTTCATGAAATGGAGAATGGATATCGTAGGACCATTACCCTAGGCAAAAGATCAGGTAAAGTTTCTACTCTTGTTTACTGATTATTTCACTAAATGGGTAGAAGCAGGGGCGTTTAAACATGTACGAGAGAAAGAAGTTAAAGATTTCATTTGGAGAAATATAATTTGCCGCTTTGACGTACCAAAAGAGATCGTGTGCGATAAAGGACCATAATTTATAGGAGCACAAGTCACATAACTCTTTTAAAGTTGGAAAATCAAAAGAATTACGTCAACACCATATCATCCGGTGGGTAATGAACAAGCAGAATCTACAAACAAAGTAATCATCAACAACCTAAAGAAAAGGTTACAAGACTCAAAAGGTAATTGGCCTGAAGTATTACCAGTGGTGTTATGGGCATATCAAACAATGGCAAAGACAAGTACGGGAGAAACGACATTCAATGGTTTATAGTGCGGAATCTTTGATACCAGTTGAGATAACCTAGTACACGACGTGTTCAAGCAGAGGAAGACTCAAACAGTGAAGAGACGGGTAAACCTTGACCTACTCGAAGGGAGAAGAGAAGCTGCATTGATAAGGATGACTGCTCAAAAGCAAGTAATTGAGCGATATTACAATAGAAAGGCACACCTCAGGTTCTTTAAAATTGTGGACTTCGTGCTAAAAAAAGTGTTCCAATCTATAAAGACAGCTAATTGCGGGGAAAGGCGCATATGAGTTGGAAACAATGGATGGCAAGGTTTTACCTTCACATTGGAATGTCGTTCATTTAAAGAGATATTACTTCTAAGGAAGTGCCTACGGCCAGGAAAAGGACAAAATTGGGATAAAACACACAAGTGCTCGAGGCTTCATACTTCACAGCTCAAACACTTAGGGGACTGTACTATATACACACTGTTGGAAATAATGCTTTACGCTAGAGGGGGGGGGGGTGAATAGCGTATTAAAATTATTAAGCGTTTTAGTGCGGAATTTAAAAACTTTGCAGAAATTAAAACAAGTGCAGTAAAATAAACGTACACAATGATGTATCCTGGTTGGCCACAAACGTGGTTAGTCCAGTCCCCGAGAGACGCTCTCGAGATTTCCACTAAACTTGTCAAGCTTACGGGTGCTTAACAAACCGTTACAGCTGAGGACACAAGCCTCACCTAGGTGCTCGGGGATCACGATCCCAAAGACTTCAATTGCTCGGGGATACCAATCCCAAAGACTTCAATTGCTCGGGGATAACAATCCCAAAGACTTCAATTGCTCGGGGATACCAATCCCAAAGACTTCAATTGCTCGGGGATAACAATCCCAAAGACTTCAATTGCTCGGGGATAACAATCCCAAAGACTTCAATTGCTCGGGGATAACAATCCCAAAGACTTCAATTGCTCGGGGATAACAATCCCAAAGACTTCAATTGAGGAATCACAAGTTCCTCAACAAACGAGAATCGCAATTCTCTTACAAACACAAAACACACTCACTTTACAAAGTACTCCTCAATGAGTAGATATGAGTAGAAATAGTACGCTCAAGATCACAACAACTTAGCTCAATAGAATGGCTCTTCAAAAAGCTTTATGGATGAATGAAAATGATGATCAATGTAAGAAAGCTTTTAGCAATGAAAATACTTAAATTGTATGTGTTGTTGTTGTGAAAACACTGAGTTAAACCTGTATTTATAGGTGGGAAACTCAGTCTTACCGTTGTCTAATTGCCAATTAAGAATTGCTGAAATTACTCAGTGACAATCGATTGTCAAGACTAAACAATCGATTGTTTGCCTATCAGATCAAAAATTCAATCCCAGATTTTACGTCAACAATCGATTACTTCAAATCAATAATCGATTATTTATAACGTTAAAAAATCCTTTCCAATTTTTGGCATAAAACATCGATTATCAGGAAATCAATAATCGATTATTTTAACAACGTTCAGAAAATCTTTTCCAGATTTTACGCAAAACATCGATTGTTAAATATCAACAATCGATTACCTGAAGGTAATTTGAAAAAGTATGACAACGGACAACTTCAATAATCGATTATCAAATAGAAAAATCGATTATTAATTAATTTCAAAACTTACTGTCTCGTATATAATCGATTATCAAAAGCCACAATCGATTATTAATTAATTTCAAAACTTACTGTCTCATATATAATCGATTATCAAAAGCCACAATCGATTATCATTTTATTTAAAATCACTGGGAGACATTTTTCTCATTCTAATCGATTACCATTAGTTCATAATCGATTTTTATGAGTTTTGAAAACTTTGCCTCAGTTAACAATCGATTATCATAAGTACACAATCGATTGTTATGCAGTTTGCAAAAACCTGATGTTAACTGACTTACTCACAATCGATTATCATTAGTTCACAATCGATTGTCATGCAGTCTTGGCTTATAGATACTCGATTATCATAAGTACATAATCGATTATCTTAGCCCAGATTTTTGAGGCATGTTTGGAAAACATTTTAACAAATGTAAATATGCATAGTTTAAAATCATTTGACACTTAATTTAAATATGCATGATTTTGGAAAAATAATTTTGGTAGAGAAGCCATGTTATGAGCCAAGTTGAGGAATCAAGATCACAATTAATATTGACTCAATTATAACATTTCTAAACTTTGTCTTGAGCTTCTTGTAATGCATCCATTTTGTGCTTGTCCTTGAGCACTGCTATATATCGCTTTTTGCTTTGTTTGACATTCATCAAAACCTACAAAAGAACACACGTTTAGTATATTGCATTTGAAACGTGTTACTAACAATTTCCCCCTTTTTGATAATGGCAAACATAAGCGGGATATATGCAATAATTATTTTGATAATCCAAGACAAAAGTAAAGTATGCAATTTGATGTTCCCCCTCAATTCATGTTCCCCCTTACTTTAAGCATGAATGAAGTTGAGAGTGATATAGCATAATATAGCATACTTCTTGATATCCCGTTTTCTTCCCCCTTTTGCCATTAGCAAAAATTTACACAAGGGAAGAATATGAAAAAAATATGAAATAAACACAAGTTTATTTATTGGAAAATATAACATTACAAGGGCGGAACAAAACATGATTAACCAAAAAAAATAAACCAACAACAATTTCACATTCATCATTCAACAATTTCACATAGATAAAACAGCAATTTCATCATTCATCACCCCCATCCCCTTCATCATCATTTGGAGGCGCTTGATATGGCACCACCTGAGCATAGGCATAATGTACGTGATCAAAGTACCCATGGACCTCACGGGTTAATTGAGTAATTTGGTCAGAAATAGTCCGGAGGGTAGGCTCCTGAGGAGGATGAGCACGACGGGCTTGTCGATTTTGAGGAGGAGCGGGAGCATGATCACCATCATGATGAAAGGAAGACTCCGAAATTTCCCAGATTTTGGTGCTCTTTTTGAGAGGACCATTAGCAATATTGACCCCGGAAGCTTCAAGAAATTTCATTATCAAGAGGGCATAGGGGAGAGGTATGTCATCTCTGGTGGCATTGAACATATGAGATAGAATAAGCTTGCACCAATTTATTTTAACCCCGGTGACAATGGCATGAAGAAATTTGGCATCCTCTTGGGAAATGGTGGTGTGATTGAGTTTACGGGGTTTGAGAACACGAGTGATGAAATAGAGAATGAAACGATAATTCGGGTCCATACCCTTTATGGTGGGACGACGGGAAGAAGACTCATCATAGGCGACTCCGGCTTGGCGGAAGAGATTAGCTTCATCAATCATGACCCCGGCATCATTTATGTACTGGTAGATGTCTTCACCATCATGCGGAATGCCGGCAATGAGGTGGAGGTTATCTTCTGAAATTAGAATGGGAATGCCGTTAACAGTGGTAACAAGTTCACCCTCATTATCTTTGTGAAGGTTGGAGTAAAAAGCTTCAACCAAAGAAATGTTGTAGTAGGGGTGAGTAAGGAGTAGGAAATTGAAAAGTTGGCACTCTCTTAGCATATTCGCGGCTGGAATGAATGGTGCAACAAGAGCGTTTGTTGAAAAGCGAGGAGGGAGAATAAGGCGTTTCTCAAATTTGGTTAAGAACCGGGTGAGCTCTTCATTGGATTCAAAGAATAGAACCGATCCATCTTGATATGGATGGCGAGAAGAAGAAGCACCTTGTTTGGAACGAGCACGTTTGGAGTTGCGGCTTGACATTTTTGAAACGGATGTGCTAGGATTTTTCAAAGAAAACAAGAGAATTTGATGCTTGGGAGGCTTGAGTGAGTATACAAGAGCATATGTGCAGCCTATATATAGAGAAGGAATGAATCTTACATTTATTGGAAAAGATTTGAAGAGATTTGAAGTCTGAAACGGTAAAAATAAATTCACTGACCGTTCAACAATCGATTGTTTGAATAGAATAATCGATTGTCATTAATGATCTGACACATCGATTACACGCCAGAACGGTAAAAAGATTTGAAAAAGATAGTCGATTGTCAAACTTGGTAATCGATTGTTTTTCATATTTATGACCTGACAGGAATCGATTATAGAGCCAAAACGGTAACATAGGTTTAAAACAGATAATCGATTGTCAATATATGGTAATCGATTGTTTCACTCACAGAGAGTTTGAATTTTGGCAAATAATCGATTGGCAGAACAAATAATCGATTGTTTGGAAGGGGGATGCTAAAATGATGAGACTTAATTCTATCAGGCAATGTACACATTTAACAAGATTTCATGGCAAAAAAATGAATCAACAAATAATCGATTATTGATACTGATAATCGATTGTAAGCATAAATAATCGATTATGATCGATAATTCATACTTTCCTCTTACCTTTTGGGGGATGCCTGCAAAATAGAATTAAACATCTCCGACGCTCAAGTCAGTAATCTATAAATGAAATAATAACTTTGAAGCTCTTGTAGTCGGGTAAAAAAAAAATGAGCTCTTAAGACTTTTGTCCTAGGATATTCTTAAGAGGGTTTACGGTACTTACCTTCCCTTCGACTTTGCCAATTACCTGATTTTGAACATCCTCCGTTCATTTTGGTCTTTTGGCTCATTCTTCAATTTACGAAGTTTTTTTTTTTTCACAATTTTGCCTTTTGAATTTTTCGAAAATACATAAGTCGACTTTTCCGTCTCTTCCTCCTTCTTTGTGCTTTAATTGAAGGAATTTTGAATTCGTCTCTCGTCAAGTGTTTGGAGCATCCACTACACTTGATTCCTTCAAGCACACCTGCAAAACAAATCAATGCTCTTTTGGTACCCATGCCATTTTGGGTCCTTGAGGGTTATGCATACTATAATGATATGTTTGAGTAGCATGTCTATGTCTAGTAAAGCATGCGGGAGCAATATGACCAATTCGTCTACAATAATGACATGTCACATTTGGATTATGCATGCGTCTAGGCTCATAGTAGCTGGAATAATGCACATTGTTTACTCTATTTTCATTTCTCCTAATTTGAACACCATAATCATTTTTAGGTTGAACATTTCGGGATCTTCTAGCATGATCACTGTTGTGCCTAAAATATGCATCATGTCTATGGTGACGATTGTAGGCGGAAGGTCATGTCTAGGTCTCCTAATATTTTGTCTAGCATGCATGTTTGTTTTAGGAAAGGCATTTTTGTTATTAATCCTAGGTTGAGCTCTAGGTGGTTGGGTTTTTGCATCAACCTCTTCTTCATTTATGAAGCCTATTCCATGCTTGGTTGATTTCAAGTTATCAAGCACCACATTCAAGTTTTTATGAGAGGAGTTGAATTTATCTAGTGTGCCTTTTAATCTACCTACTTCATTCTTAAGGTCTACACAAGAAGCACAATTTTTTTTAGAACTCTCGGGCTTGTCAGAACTTCTTTTCCCATAAAACTTGTTTTGTTCTAGTAGCTTCTCATTTTCCAAAACCAATTTTTCTAATTCTTTTTCTTTTAATGAAAACTGTTTTTGAAAATCTTGTTCTTTTAGAGAAGCACTTTCTCTTAAACTAGTGACGGTTTTTGTAACTTTGAGAAATTCAGCATACAATTCATCAAAGGCATTTCTCATGTCATCAAGAGTATAAAAATTTTGAGAAGAGATTTGACTTACCTCATTTTCTTCCTGTGCCATGAGGCAGAGATTTGCCGCTTCTTCATTTTCTTCTTCACTGGATTCGTCTCCGGAATCTCCTCCCCAAGATATGTATGCTCGTTGCTTCTTGAAGGGTTTCTTCTCCTTTTTAAGATTTGGGCAGTTTGTTTTGATATGCCCTGTTTCACCACATTCATAACATTTAACTTGCTCACCTTGCTTTTTCCCTTTGCGGTCATATTCTTTTCGCATGAATTTTTGGAACTTTTTGATGATGAGTCCAAATTCGCTATCTCCATCCTCTTCAATTGGTGATTGACTTGTGCTCGCCTTTAGAGCAATCTTTTGCCTTCTTTGTTCATCAACAACAGGGTTAAGAATAGTGGATTCATAAGTCTTAAGATTACCTCTAAGAGCGTCTATGGTGACGTTCGTGATTCCAATTGACTCTTGAATCGCATCGGCCTTTGATCGCCATGCCGGTGTAAGACTCCTAAGGATTTTTCGAACTAGTTCTTTGTCTGTGAACGTCTTCTTGAGCGCGTGGAGATCATTCACTATTGATGAGAACCGCTCAAACATCTCGTCTACCTTTTCGCCTTCCTTCATATGGAACAATTCGTAAGCATGAGTTAAAAAGTCAATTTTAGCTTCTCTTACCTGATCAGTCCCTTCGTAAGTGACCTCAAGCTTGTCCCACATTTCTTTCGCTGTTTTGCAGCAGGAGATTTTCCTGTAATCATTAGCATTAACAGCACAAAGTAATAAATTAATAGCTTTAAAATTATTTTGGACCATTCGATTATCCTCGGCGTTGAATTCCTCTTCTGATTTTGGCACCCATACTCCTTCCACCTGTTTGACAGGAACCTCATTTCCTTTGGTGTACACCTTCCACAAGTAAGGGCTGTTTGATCTGATGAATATCTGCATCCTTTCTTTCCAATATGAATAATTAGTCCCGTTGAACAACGGAGGTCTTGTGGGGCACTGTCCTTCATCAATACCTGCAAAAGAGTCTAGAGTAGAAGCCATGGAAAGATTCTCTCAAACGGTTAAGTCTTTCAGTGAGTATGGCTCTGATACCAATTGTTGGAAATAACGCTTTACGCTAGAGGGGGGGGGGGTGAATAGCGTATTAAAATTATTAAGCGTTTTAGTGCGGAATTTAAAAACTTTGCAGAAATTAAAACAAGTGCAGTAAAATAAACTTACACAATGATGTATCCTGGTTGGCCACAAACGTGGTTAGTCCAGTCCCCGAGAGACTCTCTCGAGATTTCCACTAAACTTGTCAAGCTTACGGGTGCTTAACAAACCGTTACAGCTGAGGACACAAGCCTCACCTAGGTGCTCGGGGATCACGATCCCAAAGACTTCAATTGCTCGGGGATACCAATCCCAAAGACTTCAATTGCTCGGGGATAACAATCCCAAAGACTTCAATTGCTCGGGGATACCAATCCCAAAGACTTCAATTGCTCGGGGATAACAATCCCAAAGACTTCAATTGCTCGGGGATAACAATCCCAAAGACTTCAATTGCTCGGGGATAACAATCCCAAAGACTTCAATTGCTCGGGGATAACAATCCCAAAGACTTCAATTGAGGAATCACAAGTTCCTCAACAAACGAGAATCGCAATTCTCTTACAAACACAAAACACACTCACTTTACAAAGTACTCCTCAATGAGTAGATATGAGTAGAAATAGTACGCTCAAGATCACAACAACTTAGCTCAATAGAATGGCTCTTCAAAAAGCTTTATGGATGAATGAAAATGATGATCAATGTAAGAAAGCTTTTAGCAATGAAAATACTTAAATTGTATGTGTTGTTGTTGTGAAAACACTGAGTTAAACCTGTATTTATAGGTGGGAAACTCAGTCTTACCGTTGTCTAATTGCCAATTAAGAATTGCTGAAATTACTCAGTGACAATCGATTGTCAAGACTAAACAATCGATTGTTTGCCTATCAGATCAAAAATTCAATCCCAGATTTTACGTCAACAATCGATTACTTCAAATCAATAATCGATTATTTATAACGTTAAAAAATCCTTTCCAATTTTTGGCATAAAACATCGATTATCAGGAAATCAATAATCGATTATTTTAACAACGTTCAGAAAATCTTTTCCAGATTTTACGCAAAACATCGATTGTTAAATATCAACAATCGATTACCTGAAGGTAATTTGAAAAAGTATGACAACGGACAACTTCAATAATCGATTATCAAATAGAAAAATCGATTATTAATTAATTTCAACACTTACTGTCTCGTATATAATCGATTATCAAAAGCCACAATCGATTATTAATTAATTTCAAAACTTACTGTCTCATATATAATCGATTATCAAAAGCCACAATCGATTATCATTTTATTTAAAATCACTGGGAGACATTTTTCTCATTCTAATCGATTACCATTAGTTCATAATCGATTTTTATGAGTTTTGAAAACTTTGCCTCAGTTAACAATCGATTATCATAAGTACACAATCGATTGTTATGCAGTTTGCAAAAACCTGATGTTAACTGACTTACTCACAATCGATTATCATTAGTTCACAATCGATTGTCATGCAGTCTTGGCTTATAGATACTCGATTATCATAAGTACATAATCGATTATCTTAGCCCAGATTTTTGAGGCATGTTTGGAAAACATTTTAACAAATGTAAATATGCATAGTTTAAAATCATTTGACACTTAATTTAAATATGCATGATTTTGGAAAAATAATTTTGGTAGAGAAGCCATGTTATGAGCCAAGTTGAGGAATCAAGATCACAATTAATATTGACTCAATTATAACATTTCTAAACTTTGTCTTGAGCTTCTTGTAATGCATCCATTTTGTGCTTGTCCTTGAGCACTGCTATATATCGCTTTTTGCTTTGTTTGACATTCATCAAAACCTACAAAAGAACACACGTTTAGTATATTGCATTTGAAACGTGTTACTAACACACACGAGTATATGCAGAAGAATAAATACGAGTGAGAAAGATTTAAAAATCAAATCCAGCTACGAGAAGTCAAGTATCAATCAAAAACACTTATCATAGTGTTCTTTCCTTTGAGAACAATGGAGTCACCTCTCAGACCCTTCCTAATATGTAAAGATAGGGTCGTGACTATGTATTAAAAACAGGTTATGAAAAACCTCGTTTATTTTTATAAATCTGTTAAAAGAAAACAGTTACGAGAAAGTTGTAGATGTACTTCAATACATGTAGTACTCCAAAAACTTGTCACAGTTCATGAATAAAACTTGTCAAAGGTTATTTCATACGAAACATGTATGTTCCTATTTCTTTCATCGTATTATAGCACCATTATGAAGTTGAGACGTCTTTTTCATTAAGTATCGATAAATAAAAGGGCCCTCTTTTATTTCCACATGAGGATAATCCATGAGAAGAATCATAAAAGTATTTTCTAAAAATATAAAAATGCTAACCTATTCTCTAAGTCCTAAAAAGAAAAATAGGCAAGAATATGGTAAGTAGAGAACTATTCTATAAAGTCTAGAATAAAGTAAATAGACAGGAATAAAATATAAAGAAGTATTATTCAAACTTCTTAACATAAAAGACTAAGGGAAAAACTGAGTCATTATAATACAATTGTCTTGAAAACAAATGCCCCATTATGGGAACTGGGGACTTCACTAAAAAGATCCCTTAAAATTATCAAGGTATTACATCATCAGTCATAAAAAAAAAGGGTAAGGTATGAAAAACTTTTAGCTGGTCACTGAAGGCATTGGAACATCAGAAGTTGTAGCCTCATTAGGCTCGATAACAACTTCTAAGGAAGTAACAACAGGAGCAGTTTCAGCTGAACTTGAAGAATTAACATCCTCGAGGGAAGCAATAGTCACGGGAATTTCCATTCCCACAAACTGTGTTATAGACAATTCTACCTCGGTCACTGGAATCATAACTTCAATTGCTTCAGCAGCTGCTTCAAAGTTCAAAGGCTCTTCAACCCCAGGAATTTCAAGTGTTGGAGAGAAAATATCAATTGGTTGGTCTGGAGAAGGAATGTCAACAAGGTGGTTATTCTTTTCAATCGTATCTAAGACTTTGGCTAACTCAGATTGCAAGTTGAAATTTTCTTGAGAAGCCTCCAGCAAAGCATCATGACGAGACTTCAAAAAAACCCCAATTAACCTCGTAATTAAAATTCTCCGCAAGAGAATTGTAATCCTTCTCCAAGTTTTCATAATCCTTTTCCCACGTAGCAAGGGAGTTTTTCATTATCTCTTGCTCAGCTAGGTGGGAATCAAGGGAAGTCTCAAGATTGGCATGAGAACTCTCCAGAGCATGAACTTTGTCTGAAGAAACCTTTAAATCAGCTCGAGCCTGGTTCAAACTCTGCACTAACTCTTAGCATACTCTTCTATTTTTCTCCATAAGTTCTTTGAGTTCATTAATTTCTTCATTAGCCTCTGACAGTGAGCTCTTCGAAATCTCTTTGTCACTTTTACCAGGCTTGTGGAAGCCTTGGCAATCCCTAGGTCTGTGGATAAAGCACGATTTTGCTGCTCCAATTGAGATTTACAAGATTGCAGTTCTTCTATGCTCCCTAGAGTATTTTCAAAATGTTCCTTCCAATTTTGAGCCTCAAGCTGTGCTCCCTCAGCTATTATTTTAGCATCAGAAACGGCCTTTGCAGACTCACGAGCATTCTTTTCCAGAGTAGAGATCCTTCCCATCAGCTCGGTTCCAATCATGTTGGCCTGCGAACATAAGGCACAGAAATAAGAACTTAAAATCAAGGAAGATCAAACAGTAAAGTTAAAAGAAGTTACCTTCAGTGTCGAATGAACTATGTCATTCATCAAAGTATAGCAGATGTGGCTCTGCATCTTCATCCTCTCCACATCTCAAATGAGAGGCTCGAGCCAAACATCAGCTCCACCAGTCTTCCTCAAAAGACTATGAGTAGGAGGTACTTCAAGTGTAACTTTTCTCATAGCCATACCTCTGTTATTGGGGCCAGACTCTAAATGTACGATAGAGGGAGAAGGAACAGTAGAAGGAGGAGTAGTAGAAGAGGTGAAGATAGCAGGAGCTGCAGAAGTCAAAGCAGGAGCAGAAGAAATAGGCACGAGAGCTAATGAAGGAAAGGAAGTAGGAGCATTCAAAGTAGATGAAGGTGCAAAAGGGGTCGTCACAGAATAAGAAACACTCACGGTTGAAGAAGGAATAAAAGGATTAGGAGATATGGGAATTGAAGTAGACAAAGGAATTTTATTTAAAACAGGGCCGAGTTCCCCATTTCAAAACCACTAACGAAGAGACGATGAACAAATTTACTTGTGTCTCAAGGTGTCGCGTCTTCATCGGAATGGATCAGAACAGGCTCGGTAGTGGAAGTACGAGAAGGAGAGGTACGGGCAGGAGTATCTTCAGCTTCATCTTCATCTTCAATAATGACGCGTCTCCTAACTCTAGGTCTAGATACCAATGAGGTACTTCTTTCTTCCTTATTCTCAGTATCCACTACCATAGCTTTCCTCTTAGCTATCAAAGCTTTAGCCTTGTCCAAATCAAAAGAGGCATTGGTAGAAGCAACATAGCCAAAGCAACGTCAACCGTCATTCCTTTTACACCGAATCCTGATAAAAAGAAGGATTTGAATTCATTATTGGGTTTTATCATACGTATCTAAAAACATATATAAAAAGAGATATATACCATGTGTCTTCACTCTCCAACCATGTAAAGAAGAAATAGATTTCCAAGTTCTATCTTATTTAGGGGCAATTTTCAAAATCAAATCTACTCAACCACGGAAGTTGGGAATAGGCTCCACATCCCCATGGTTGCCACAAAAAAAAACCAAAAAGGGGATGAGATTAGAGAGAAAATCAAAATCTCTGAAAATAGATACGGGAAAGTAAGTAGAAACTTACATGCAAAGTTCCATCTCAGGGAAGGGAATGTTTGATTCACCCAGCAAATCCAATGTACGAACATCAATATAACGAAGATACCACCCATGGTCTTTATCATCTTCGGGGTTTACCAAAACTTTCTTGCTCCTCGCAGTTAATGTAAAAACCCCATGACGTAGTAAGCTGGGGTTGTATAAGTGAATTAGATTGGAAAGCGTAAAATTAATTTTCGCTTTAGTAGACAGATACCTCAAACAAGCTACAACCCTCCATACTAAGGGGCCAATTTGAGCTAAGCAAATGTTGAAGAAATAGAAAAAATCAAGGATAAATGGATCGATGGCAGGTTTAAATCCCAAAGTAAAGGGATAAGTGTAAACAAAAGAATACCCATGTCTATAGGAAGAAATTCTTTGATTTATGGCAGGGACTGATAGACGAACACTCTCTTTCCAAATACAATCTTTTCTAATAGTAGGGATTGTAAGCTCAGTTATAAGAGAAGGGTAAACATCAACCTTTTCTAATTTTGCAATTTGCTTCTAAAGAGACGTTCTGTCACTCACAAAAGACAAATCACTTGGTATGATCTCTTCAACTGAGGGTTCTTGAGAAGGATCATAAATCTTTTTACCTTTCAAAGACGGAGTTTTAGAAGAGGAACCTTTGATGCCTGTACTTAAAGAAGGAGGAGCAGAACCAGTCAAACCTCCACGTGTGGATCCCGAACTCCAAAGTTTTCCTCCTCTGCCTCTTGTGTGTTTAATCGGAGTAGGGGCATTAGGAAATTGATCAATAACTAGAACCTTTCTGGGGTTAGGGTTTGAAGATGCCATTGTTGGATGAGTTTGACGTAAGGAGAAGTAAAAGAAAGTAAGGAAATGCTTGATGAAAATTGATGGAGAAGATGACAAAGGAAGTGAGAATTAAAAGGTTATATGGGAGCAACCGTTAAATTAAGAGGTATAATGATGAAAAGCTTATATTAAAGATAACTATCACTTCGTGAAAAGAGGAAGTTGAATAAGCCTAGAAAAGTGCGCATAGAACTGCATATCCAAGCAGAAGATGACACGTGTGTGGAACATTAAAAGAGAAAGACAGCTGAGACATCAACAGTTTCACACACATTAATTGTGACAAAAATTCTATTTTCTATGAATATCCACATCTCAATTATTTAATTGATAAATAAATAAAAAGTGGGGGGATTATCTGTAATGAGAAAAAACTAAATTTGAATTAATGATGATGTGGCATGACACGTGGACTGGTCAAATAGTCAAAGAGTAATAAATGAGTAAAAGGTACGGAAGACAACAATACGGGAAGAGAAATATAAACAGGCACGAGAGGGAAGTCTCAGATACGAGTCTCGTACCAATTCAAGCCATTTAATGCCAACGGGCAAAAAAGGCACTGAAGACGAGAATCTGATGATAAAAAAGTAGTCTAAATTCATTATTAAATACCTGATACGTTAGTGAATCGGTATTTAATAGCAATGATTGTGTAACAACTCATTAAATGTCCTTTCTTATTTAGATTAAGTCGTTACGCCTTATTAACTATAAAAGGAGGAGGTTTCATCATTTGTAAGGACAAGAAATATCATCTACATCATATTGAAATACAAGTTTTTTACTGCTTTATTTTTATTCTTTGAAAGTATATTATTCTTTTTTGGTCTCTTGATTATCAGTAACCCGATTTTTTTTCTCGAAATTCTAGCTTTGACCAAATTATATTTTTCTGTTAAACAGCTACTAAATAGGTATTTTTGAAAGGAAAGCTAATCCCAGAGAAAGAGAGATAGATTTAATATTTTCAACGTAAGAGCTACGCATAACTCAACAAAAGTAGTCGGTGTCTCTGTTATATATAGCCATATAGCCTAATCCTTGAACAATTAAATCTTGGAGGAAGATGAAGAAACTTTCTTACATTGAAGCTATATCTGAGTGGCATGGCAGATTCTTGACAGATGATCATCTATATTTGAATGTGCCATCCTATTCAGATCTGATTTCAATTTATGATTATTGCCTATTGATCCATTACAGGTATGTTTTTATGTTCTTTCTTCAAGGAATAATTGTTTTCAAAACTATTAGGATGATGCAAATTTTGGCCCCTTTGGAGACATTCGATAAAAGATTATGCGGGCGTTACAAATATAATTTGAGTATTATTGTCCAGAGTCGAACCACAAGGAACTAACTTATCAATCACTACTGTTAGATTTACTAAATTCACGCAATCTGTTTTCCCAAACTTTTTGATTCACAATAGTTGATTTTGCTAACAACTTAAGGCTGAAAGTAACAGCTGAAAATTAACTAAATTAAACTTGATTTGTAAATAGTTGAAAATAAGGTCTAAGGCAATGGTTTTTCCCGTTTATAACTTCCTTGGTTGTATATGTCTTATAACTACGATTTAGTTGCCTCTATCAATCATGAACGCTCAAGCTATCATAATTCTTTCTCAAGTAACTATGATAATCTATTAGACGTACTTTCTCAAGCCACGCTAGCCAATTTCACAATACAGTTCACTTAGATTGCACCTGAAGTTTTGTTATCTCTAATCCAACTTCTAAACCCTAGGTTATGACTCTCGTCTATACTTCGGGAGTGATATATTCATACAATCAGCTAAATATGCACTTTCTTTTAAGTAGATACATAATAAATAGGAACGGATAATTGAGGGCCCTTTCAACTAATCCATAATCAATACATTGATGAACAACTAGAGATTAACAACCAAACCCAATTATATCAATAAACAACCAAGTCATACCCAACGGGTTCCACCAAAACCTTCGATTAAGGTTTTTAGCTACTCATAACAGTGGATAAATAAACTAAGAAAAGATTCATAATCATAAATTGCAAGAAAAATAAAGAAGAATAAGAACAATGATATTTTGGGTAATCTCTCACACTTGTTTTCCTTGCCAAAGTACTCTCTAAGATCTCCATTCCTCCCTTGGGCGAGCTAGAATACATATAGGTTAAGTGGGTTTCTCGAGATTTCCAATTTTATCTCCAAATAACAATTTTCTGGATCGGACACGTACGACTCCGCACGCCCTTCGCGCTCTCTTCGTGCACCTCTCTGCCTCGGCTTGTAACGCACACAAACTATGTGCGACTTCGCGCATCTGGGGCTTGATTTCTTCGATTCTTTCGTATCATCCTTGCACGCATTCAACTCCGAGGGGTTGTTTTTGCTCATAAATTATTCCAATAGCCTCTTGAAAGAATCATATAAGCTCCTCACCCTGCAATGTACACAAATCACAATTAGAGCCTATTTTTTCATCAATTAACCATATTATGCCATTGAAATGTAATTAAGCGGAAGCATAAACAATAGCTAAATCACCTAAATTTCACCTATTATCAATCATGATGTTCATAGTTTAAGATTTCGGAAAATAATTTGTTTAAGATGTTTACTCGCAGCATAACCAATACCGACATCAATTTTTGGTCAAGATCGTAGAAATAAGGGTCATCATAACAAGTTAAAGAATCTAAGTTTCATACTTTTCTTCAATTTAGTTAATAACTGGCATAAAGTAAAGTTAATAACATTCTATATCATCTAAACTGGACAATGAAAAGTTAATAACTTTGAAGAGCTCTCATTGATTAGAGTTCGGAAGGTAGCAGCTATACCGGACCTCTCCTTGGGATCCAGTAAGAACACCAAAATATGATAATTTGGCCATGGCATGAGCAAATTCTGTACAGAAGATAGTCCCGCCATCCAAAGCATAATCAATCACCGCTGCTGCAGTCTTTTCATGAGCCATCAACCGTGGACCAGCAAACAATTGCCCTCTTCCTCTTATTAAAGTCTTATATTAGTGATTATCAAATGAAGCTCCAACAGCCGACTCACTCAGACTCCTAGCTGTAGGTTCATTGAGCATATTGTTGATGGTGCTATTATTCTCTGGACAATCCCGCTCTAACTCTTCAAGGAAGTCAGAAGGAATTGTTGGATCAGGCAAATCTGTCCCCATGAAATTGCTGAGCCTTGGTCGAATGAATTCACATCCAATCTTCCCAATGTTATGTCCCCCTTCAGGTGTAAGGAAAAAAGAACAGAAAATTTCAATAAATGTATATCCCAAAAAATGAAGTGCAGTGCATGAATACTGTTGCGGAAGCCAAATGTATATATTGTGAATGAGTCATAATTACTATACCAAAAAATATGGCAGCCACTAAATAATAAATAAGACAATAAAGCAACAATAAAAGGAACACCATAATTTACGAGGTTCGGTCAATTTTACCTACTTCTCGGACACAACCAATATTTTATTGCTCTCCAAAAATACATGTGAAATAATACTAAAGAGAGAAGATACAAATTCCTTAAATAGATGAGAAGGTAAATAAAAGGTGTGTTTAAATCCTAAACATTAGGCCTCCTTTTGTAGGGAAAAAATTCTCAAACCAAAATGTAACCCATTGATGTGGGACTAAAATGTTTGCCCAACTTCAATAAATCCCACCTTGGCAAAATTCCACATTTTCAATTTTCTCTCAATAAAAAATTTTGGTTGCGTCTTCATCTTCAATCTTCAGTTTTCAACAATGTTGAAACTTAACCGCAGTCACTACCTTTGTCAGCATATTAGTAGGATTTGCTGTAGTATGAATTTTCTTCACCGTGACTCCACCTTCTTCTATGATTTCTCGTACTAAATGATAACGAACATCAATGTGCTTCGTCCTTGCATGATAAACTTGGTTCTTCGCTAATTGAATAGCACTTTGACTATCACAAAAATCATGATACTTTTTTGTTCAACACCAAGCTCCTTTAGCAATCCATGAAGACAAATTGCCGCATTCACAGCCTCTGTAATAGCCATGTACTCTGCCTCTGTTGTAGACAAAGCAACTGTTGACTGCAAAGTAGACTTCCAACTAACTAGTGCCTTTACAAAAGTAAATACACAATCAGTACTTGATCTTTGTTTGTCCAACTCACCCGCAAAATCCGAGTCACAATATCCAACTACAGACTGATTTCCTCCCAACTAAAAAATAACCCCACATCTACAGTATTATGAATATACCGTAGAATCCACTTCACAACTTGCCAATGCTCCTTTTCTAGATTATGCATATATCTGCTAATAACTTCAACAACTTGTGAAATGTCAGGCCTTGTACAAACCATTGCATACATCAAGCTACCAACAACATTTGTGTGTGGTACCCTTGACATATACTTTCGTTCATCCTTCATCCTTTGGCGACATAGTAGTACAAAGCTTAAAATGGGGAGCAAGTAGAGTACTAACTGGCTTAGTCTTGTCATCTATGCCAAAATGTTGTAGTACTCTCTTCAAATATTCTTTCTAAGATAAACAGAGTTTCTTTGAATGTGTATCTCTTATTATCTCTGTGAGTTTGGTGGCCATCAGAGAAGATGGAGGTTTCCCGTTGTTCCTCGATTGAAGATTCGAAAACATGGCAAGGTTTCGAGGTAAGCCATGGTGATGGTTGGACAGGGGATGTTGAGAGGAGTTCGTGGTGTAAAAAGGGAGTCAAACAATAAGAGAAAAATAACACGAAATCCAGGAAAATTGCAAACAACACAAAGCTATTTTATTTTGAATTTTTTGGAGTAATTCTCATATAGGGAAAAAATCACGTGCTCATAATCTCCATGCAAAAAATTTTCTTTGCCTCGCCCAGATCCTTCATCTCGAACTCCTTCTTCAGTTGAACCTTCAACTTATCAATTTCTTCCGAATTCTTGGAAGCTATCAACATTTATCAATATATAAGAGAAGATACATAAAGGAACCATATTTAATCTTGCGTAAATATACACAATAATTGTATTTACTTCTCTTGTACCCTTGCTGCAACATAAACTTGTCAAATTTCTTGTACCATTATCTAGAAGATTGTTCAATCCGTACAATGATTTTTCAAGTTTGCACACAATATTTTACTTTCTAGAAAATTTGAATCCTTCTGGCTGAGTCATGTAGATTTTCTTCTTCAAGTTTCCATGTAAAAACGCAGGTTTTACATCCATCTGAACTAGTTCCAAATCCAACTATGATACCAAAGCCAACATAACTCGAATGGAGGAACGTTTTACAACTGGAGAAAATACTTCATCGTAATCAATTTCCTCCTTTTGAGCATATCCTTTGGCCACCAATCTTTCTTTGTAGCGAACATCTACTTGGTTAGGAAATTCTTCCTTCTTTGCAAATACCCATTTGCACCCAATTGCTTTCTTTCCTTTCGGGAGATTGGCCAATCTCCATGTATGATTCTAATGAAGAGACTGTATTTCATCATTTATTGTAGTCCTCCACTTATCTTCATCTGCACTTTGGACTGCTTCTTTATAAATGGTAGGAAAATCATCAGCTACAATTGCAGTTGCACAAGCAACTGTCTCTATGAGATGAACATATTTCGTTATTATCGTTTTTGGCCTGCTGGTTGCTATTGATTCAAGCTGTTGTTGAGGTTCCTGAGTTGGAATCTCTTATACTAGCTCACCTTCTAAAGGATAATCTTTATTTGTTTCCTTCTCTACTTCAAGTGTAGGAAAAATAAATTTTCCCTCATACTCCACCTGCTTAGAAGCACCATCATCTTGTTTGGTATTTTTACTTGTTACCTTATTTACCATAGCAGATTCATCAAATGTAACATCCTAGCTGAATATTACTTTCTTTGTCATAGTACACCATAAGCGATATCTTTTGACTCCAAAAGTAATTCCCTTAAAAATAGCCTTCTTTGCCCTTCGATCCAATTTTGACTCTGTCATATGATAATATGTAGTTGAGCCAAACACGTGCAAAGAATCATAATCTTTAGTAGGCTTTCATTACCATTTTTCAAATAATGTCTTGCCATCAATAGCAACAGATGGTAGACGATTAATAAAGAGGCATGCATATGTAATTGCCTCAGCCCAAAATTCTTTGCCCAAGCCAGCATTGAACAACATACACCGTACCTTCTCCAGCAAGGTCCGATTCATGCGTTCTACCACTCCATTCTGTTGTGGTGTATGTCTGATAGTGAAGTGTTGGACGATGCCATCATTTTAGAGACCTTGTTGAAATGATCATTTTTTTATTCACCTCCATTGTCTGTGCGAATACACTTGATCCTAGATCCTCCTTTTTTGATTCTCCACCATCATCTGCCATTTGAGAAAAATTTCTAGCACTTCATCTTTGCTCTTCATTGTATACACCCATACTCTTCGAGAAAAATCATCAACGAAGGTTACAAAATAATGCTTCCCACCCAATGAAGGTGTTTTGGAAGGACCCCAAACATCAGAGTGTACATAATCCAAAATTCCTTTAGTATTATGGATTGTTGTACCAAATTTAACCGTTGTCTGTTTTCCTTTGACACAATGCTCTCAAACTCCAAATTGCAAGCCTTTATTCCCTTTAACAATCCTTGATCTGATAGAGTCTTCAAGAATTTTCCTCCAGCATGTCCCAAGCGCATGTGCCATAGCCTGATTGCTCCTGCCTCTTTGTATTCACTGGATGTCACTATCTCTGTCCCAATAATTGTACTACCATGATAGCGGTACATGTTATTATTCTTCCGATTAACCTTCATTAACACTAGTGCACCAGCGCATACTCTCATCACTCAATTTTCTGCAACGATTTTGAACCCTTTTGATTCTAGGGTTCCCACAGAGATGTGATTCTTCTTCAAATCCGGTACATATTGAACATCTGTTAATGTTCTGATCATTCCACCATGGTTCCTTAATTGTATTGAACCAATGTCATATGAGGCAAGAGGGATGTTGTCTGATGTGTGGATGACTCCATATTCTCATTCTTGAAATTCCATGAGCCAGTCCCAGTTGGGACACATATGATAGCTACAAGCCGAGTCCATCAACCATATATCTGTTGATGTTGATGACTCTGTTATAACTAATGAGAAGTCTGAATCATCACAATCAGCTACATTTGAATCCATAATGGCCTTTCTATTATTATGTTTGGCCTTATTCTTCAACCTCGGACAATTTTTCTTCCAGTGCCCATTTTCTCGACAAAAGGCACATTCATCTTTGCTGGGTTTAGATCTTGACTTAGATCTTCCTTTCTTTGTCCTCGTTTGATTTTGAGGATGATCACTCACAAATAGTGGTTCTCCTTCTCCGCCCTTATGTTTTTCTCGCTTTCTTTATTCATAGCTGTACAAAGTCGAACAAACTTCTCTGAGAGAAACTTCGTCATTTCCATGGAGTAGAGTAGTTTCAAGGTGCTCGAACTCATCAGGAAGTGACGCTAACAACATCGATGCCAAGTCACCATCATCATAAGTTGTGTCCATATTTTGCAAATCTGTGACCAACTTATTGAAACTGGTGATATGTTGATTCATCGTGGTACTGGAAACATAGGTGAAGTGAAACAGTCTCTTTTTCATGTACAATTTATTTTGACTGCTTTTCTTCAAAAATTTATCCTCCAGTGCTTTCCATAATCTACTTGCAGAAGTTTCCTTTGTATATGGATATTTATGCTCAATAGCAAGGTAGGATCAAAAGGTACCGTAAGCAACACAGTGAGAATCTTTCAGTCTTCATCTCCAATAACATCTTATTTCTTTTCTTCAATGGCCAGATCTAGCCTTTGTTGAAAAATGACATCTAGAACCTCGCCTTGCCACATCCCAAAATGTCCAGACCCATCAAAAATTTCTACCGCAAATTTCGCATTTGACATAATTCTTGTCATAAACGAAGATGCCAATGATGACGTATTGCTGACATTTGATATAGATTCTTCTTGTTTATTGTCTCCCATTTTGACACAAATATTATTTAATAGCTGACGACACAAATCAAGATTATTTCCTTTCTGATGTAAAAGATCAGACTAAGCTGCAACCACAGAGCATACTCAGACAGAATCTTGACTCAGTTCCTAGATAAATCTTTTCTGATGTGAAAGAGCAGACTATGCTGCAATTCATAGAGCATACTTAGACAGTACCTTGAATCTGATACCAATTATTACGGAAGCCAAATGTATATATAGTGTGAATGAGTCGCAACTACTATAGAAAAAAATATGGCAACCACTAAATAATAAATAAGATAATAAAGCAACAATAAAAGGAACACAAGTTACGAGGTTTGGTCAATTTTGCCTACTCCTCGGACATAACTAATATTTTATTCCACTCCAAAAATACAAGTAAAATAATAGTAAAGAGAGAAGATACAAATATCTTAAATAGATAAGAAGAAAAATGAGGGGTGTGTTAAAATCCTAAACATTAGACCTCCTTCTATAAGAAAAAATTCCCAAACCAAAATGTAACCCACCGATGTGGGACTAAAACTTTTGCCAAACTTCAACAAAGACTAATGTAATGGGGTCAAAAAGATTACTAAGGAGTGCCACTGTTTCCCTCACATCAAATCCTTGAAGGGAAAATAGCCTAAGAGTTTCGCTGATATTCCCATTTGGTCGTGGAATTTCAGCCACGGCCTCATCAAAGAATGACTCCTTACTATCCTTTCTGCTCGTTAAAACAGGATAATATCGTCCACCAGCCTAAGATGTAGAAAATTAACACATAATTAGGAAAGATTGCAGAATGTTCAAATTTAAAATTTAAAAAATGGAAGATCAATGATCCTAATTTCAGTTGTCTATCAAACTCAAGCTTGAAAACATTAAAATCAAATTGCTATCTTGCAAGAGAATTTGATGAGCCTTTTTGTCTTAAATGTTTGATACCTTGATGATATTTTTCAATCTTTGGTTTCTGCTGTATACTTGAATGCATTTTCTGATGTTCAACTTGTACAAAATAACTGTCAGTTTCTAGCATGGACTTTCTTCTAACGACTCATCCCTCACTATTTCAATAAAATCCTAAATGGATTTTCTTCCAACAAAAATGGCTCCACTAAGAATTTCTTTTTTCCCCTTTTCACCCACACTATCACTGCAATCATCTGAATTACCATAAAAGTCACAACACCCATATTTCCTAGAAAAATAAAAAGAGCCATAGACTAAAAGGTGAAGGAAAAAAAATCAATAATGAGAGAACAATTACTAAAAAACAATATCACTAACGAGGAGACAAGCCAACACAATTGTCAATAGTGTCGTTTGGATAATATTCTGGAACAACAAAAAGTAAAAATAAAAATTAAAGAAGTACTTTAAAAGCAAATTTTGTTTAAAACAAAAATATTTTTGTATAGTTGTAACTGTAAGATATATGGACTTATATCTACATACATATAAACAATATATGGATAAATTATATGTTATGTGCTATCTTTTGGTTTGGCCTAATTTTGTGGTCTTATGGACATTATGTTAAGGGGGCCAATGTGTTGTCATATAAAGTGTAGGACTAATGTGTAGATACCCAAAAGGGTAACCTTAGTTAATGATGGGCTAACTAAGGTTACATATATGTAACCATGGTTACATGCTTGTGACTCTTGAGTTATGTAACTCTTGTGACTCTTGGGTTATGTAACTCTTTGTTATAAAGTGGGGGTTATGGTTCCCACATTATTGCAAGATATAATCTCTTCTTCCTCCCATTGAATCAAGAGAAACTCCATTGTTGTCTTGCAAATTCTTGTGGAAAACCATACACCAACTTTGGTTATTGTCATATAATTATTATTGTGAAACCATTCACATATGCAAGTCTTGTAAGGAATTCTTGTGGAGACATAAACTTCAAGACAATCTTGAAGGAAGGATCAAGGAGCAATCTTCATAAGAACCTTTGTGCAATCATCAAAGGAGGTTCAACGATTTCCACTCATGGATTCAAGTTAGCTTCCGCTCATGTAGTTGTAATTCCGTATTGTTCAATATGAAGGTTATTGTATTTTAGTAGGAATCATATTTCAAACAATTGGTATCAGAGCCACCTTCGTATTTGGATAATTTGGATGTTCATAAGATTCATGTTATGTTAGGTTCATGTTCAAGTAAAGTAAGATTTTTATTTATGAAATTCAAGTACCATGAAATAGCATATTTTTTTATAATGTTATGTTTTGATGAAATTTGATGTTTTTAGTATCATGTTATCTTTACCTGATTTAAAACATTGAATTTTGCATGATTTGGTTGTTGTAAACAACATGTTTTCTTGTTTAAGATTCTTGTTGAAAATCATATTGAGTTGTTGGACACTGCCTAAAGATAATCGATTATTCATTTTAGATAATCGATTATCTCTCAGTTTTCAGAAATTTTGGCAATTCTAGAATACCAGAATAATCGATTATCTGTTTTGAGATAATCGATTATTCTGGTCCAGTAAGTTTGAAACGTTTTCTAATGCCAGAATAATCGATTATCTGTTTTGAGATAATCGATTATTCTGGTCCAGTAAGTTTGAAATTTTTTTTAATACCAGAATAATTGATTATCTGTTTAAAGATAATCGATTATTCTGATCCAGTAAGTTTTAATTTTTTTTAAATACCAGAATAATCGATTATCTGTTTAAGATAATCGATTATCCTGGACCAGTAAGGTTGAAACGTTTCAAGTTTTTTAAGTTTCAGTTTTTAATTGCATATTAATAATATGTCAATTAATATCAAGTTTTTTATTTATTAATGTATTGTACATTAATATTTAAGTTTTGAATATTAATGGTTTTAGTCCATCAATTTTCATATTCTGGAATTGTCCTCTCAAGTCTATAACAATTAATATTCAGATGTTGCATGTCAAAAACATATAACATATTAAGTTAAGATTCATAATATGGCTTAAGGAACTAAAATTTTTAGCATCTAATATTTTAAATTAGTCAATTGAAGCATTATGTTGCCAAAGTAACCTCTATTGTGTAGATTGATTAATCTTGAAATATAAGATGACTGTGGATGTTAGTCTTCCATGCGTTTAACACCGGCCCAAAGGAAGGTTGTTATTTGGCAGGAATTCGAACATGCTTGTGGTGATAAATATGAGACAATTATTTGGTTTTCCATGTGAATATTAAGTCGGCCCAAAGAAAGGCTTGATATTTGACATGAGTTTATTGTCTATATTTGATCACTACACCAAGAGTACTTTACAAGTTGTTTTTCTGTCCAAAGACTAAAATCAATGTTGTACTAGGTATCTTGTAATGGGATATGCCTATTTTGAATCTATAAAGCATTTTTTAAAGTTCAAGTAATTGTAAGCATGTGTTAAGTAATCCTTTTGTTCTATTTTCAGTTAATTCTTCTGCTGCTTCTATATCTGCCAACATCAATAGCATCCTTGTGCTTAACGGCACAAACTTTAAGGAATGGAAAGAGAACATCATGATAGTTCTCGGTTGCATGGATCTTGACCTTGCACTTCGGAATGAGCAACCTGCTTCTCTTGAGGATACATCCTCTCCGGATGAAAGGAGAGAGATGGAGAAGTGGGAACGCTCGAATCGCATGAGTCTAATGATCATGAAGCGTGCAATTCCAGAATCATTGAGGGGCACTATGAATGATGAAGCTAATGCCAAAGTTTTCCTTGAAAACCTTGAAAAGCGTTTTATGCAAAACGAAAAGGCGGAAACAAGTACACTATTGAGTAAACTTGTTTCCATGAGGTATAAGGGCAAGGGAAACATTAGAGAGTACATTTTGGAAATGTCTCATCTTGCTTCGAAACTTAAGTCACTCAAGCTAGTATTACCTGAGGAACTGCTTGTGTACTTTGTTTTGATATCTCTTCCTGCACACTTTAATCAGTTTAAGGTCAGTTATAACTGCCTGAAGGAGAAATGGACTCTAAATGAGCTCATTTCACATTGTGTGCAAGAAGAGGAAAGGATAAAGCAGGATAAGACTGAAAGTGCTCATTTGGCATCCTCTTCTAAGGAAACTAAGAAGAGGAAAGGTAAGGAAGTTGCGGTTGCAAGGCCCAAGATTAAGCAACATAAGGAACCTAAGGTTGAAATTACTGAATTAGGTTGCTTTTTCTGTAAGGGGACTAATCATGTGAAGAAAGATTGTACCAAGTACCATGCCTGGCGTGCGAAAAAAGGTACATTTCTTTCTCTTGTTTGTTCTGAAGTTAATTTAATTTCGGTACCTAAGGATACTTGGTGGGTAGATTCTGCTGCTACTACTCACATAAGTATATCTATGCAGGGTTGCCTGAACTGCCGAAAACCAAATGATGGTGAAAGATACATCTATGGGGGTGACGGCAAGAAGGTGCCAGTTGAGGCTATTGGCAAATTTAGGCTGTTGTTTAAGACCGGTTTTCATTTAGATTTGGATGAGACTTTTGTTGTACCGTCTTTTAGACAGAATTTAATTTCTGTTCCCAAATTGGACATATCCGGTTATACATGTTCTTTTGGTGATAATAAAATTAGTCTCTTTCAGAATTCAAATCTTATTGGTACTGGTCTTTTATCAACATTTGATAGCCTATATTTGGTTGATACAATAACCTCAAAGAATGAAACCTTGCATACAAGTTTAAGTGGTACCAAAAGAAAATTAACTAATGAGAATTCTATATCACTCTGGCATAAACATTTGGGTCATATATCCATTCAAAGAACTCAGAAACTCGTGTTAGATGGAATTCTTGATTCTCTTGATTCCTCAAATTCGGATATTTGTGTTGAGTGTATCAAGGGAAAACAAACAAACAAGACGAGATTAGGTGCTAAGAGAGCTTCGGACGTCTTAGAATTGATACATACGGATATTTGTGGGCCATTTCCTACTCCTTGTAGGAATGGTCAACAATACTTTATCACATTCATAGACGATTACTCTCGTTATGGGTACCTATATCTTATTCATGAAAAGTCCTAATCCATAGACGTGTTCAAATCATTTAAGGCTGAAGTTGAAATTCAACAAAGCAAAAGAATTAAATCCGTTAGATCTGACCGTGGTGGTGAATACTATGGTCGATATGATGGTTCAGGTGAACAACGTCCAGGGCATTTGCTAAATTCCTAGATAAGTGTGGGATCGTCCCTCAGTATACTATGCCAGGAAGTCCTACAATGAATGGTGTAGCTGAGAGATGAAATCGGACCCTTAAGGATATGGTAAGAAGTATGATTTGTCGTACTACTTTGCCAGACTCACTCTGGGGTGAAGCATTAAAAACCGCAGCTTATATTCTTAATAGAGTTCCAACTAAAGCTACAATCAAAACCCCATATGAACTTTGGACTGGGCATAAACCCAGTATTAAGCACTTACACATTTGGGGTTGTCCAGCTGAGGCAAGGCCTTATAGGCCGAATGAAAAGAAACTGGATGCTAAGACGGTTAGTAGCTATTTTGTTGGATACTCTGAAAGATCCAGGGGTTTTAAGTTTTATGATCCCACTTCTAGAACTATTTTTGAGACGGGTAATGCTAGGTTCTTTGAGGATATTGAGTTTGGGGGGTGGGGAGATAAAGTTGTTAGAGATTTTGTCTTTAAGGAAGAACATGTGTCTTTCCCTCAAGTTGTTGATCTTGGTCAGGGAGTTCTCATTCCTGACACGGCTCATACAACTCCAGTTCAAGACAACTCGAAAATCTCCCCAATCAGGATCCTGTAATTACTAATGAAAATCAAACTCAACAACCTCAAGAAACTGAAGTGCCATTAAGGAGATCCACTAGAGAGAGGAGAAATGCAATTCCGGATGATTATGTTGTATTTCTCCAAGAACAAGAAAGTGATATTGGATTTGAGGAAGATGATCCAATCAACTTCCGTCAAGTCATTAAGGGTTCTAACTCTCAAAAGTGGATTGATGCCATGAATGATGAGATGAAGTCTATGAGCGATAATGACGTTTGGGAGCTTGTTACATTGCCCGAAGGTATATTGGTTGTAAATGGATTTTTAAAACCAAAAGGGATTCAGAGGGCAATGTTATTAAGTACAAAGCTCGTTTTGTCGCAAAAGGCTACACTCAGAAGGAAAGCATTAATTATAAAAAGACTTTCTCTCCAGTTTCATCGAAAGACTCTTTCAGGATTATAATGGCATTAGTAGCAAATTTTGATCTTGAGCTTCATCAGATGGATGTTAAGACAACATTTCTCAATGGTGACATTGAGGAAACAATTTATATGGTGCAACCTAAAAACTTTGTTTCTGATGAATCAGAGAAAAAGGTTTGCAAATTAAAGAAATCTATATATGGGCTCAAGCAAGCTTCTCGTTAATGGTATTATAAGTTTCATGCAGTCATTACATCTTTTGATTTTGAAGCGAATATTGCTGATGACTGTATATACCATAAGTTCAGTGGGAGTAAGTATTTTTTTCTGGTTTTATATGTCGATGACATACTGCTTGCCTGTAATGATATAGCATTATTGCATGAAACTAAGAAATTTATTTCAAAGAAATTTGAAATGAACGATCTTGGTGAAGCTTCTTTTGTATTAGGAATTCAGATACAACGAGATCGCTCCAAATGTGTTCTCGGTCTGTCACAAAAGGGCTATATCGATAAGGTTCTTAAAAGATTTGGCATGCAAGATTGTAAATCAGGCAACGCCCCCGTTGCTAAGGGAGACAAGCTTAGTCTCAAACAGTGCCCAAATAATAATTATGAAATTTCGGAAATGCAGAAGACGCCTTATGCTTCGGCTGTAGGTAGTCTGATGTATGCTCAGGTATGTACACGACCTGATATAGCATACATTGTTGGGATGTTAGGCAGATATCTAAGCAATCCGGGAATGGACCATTGGAAGGCAGCCAAACGGGTCATGAGGTACTTACAGAGAACAAAGGAGTACATGCTTACATACCGGAAATCGGACCAGCTTGAGATCATTGGGTATACCGATTCTGATTTTGCTGGATGTCAGGATAGTTTGAAGTCCACTTCAGGCTATATTTACATGCTTGCGGGCGGTGCTATCTCTTGGAGAAGCATCAAGCAAACTCTTACAGCCACTTCCACCATGGAAGCGGAGTTTATGGCATGTTATGAAGCATCCAATGAGGCATTATGGCTGCGGAATTTTGTTGGTGGACTGCGAATTGTTGATAGCATCAAAAGGCCACTTAGGCTATTATGCGATAACAGATCGGCAGTCCTTTATGCTAATAACAACAGTAGTTTGACGAAAGCAAAACATATGGACGTCAAATTTCGGGTTGTTAAAGAAAGAGTACAAAATGGACAATTGTGCATTGAGTACATTAGTACAAACTCCATGCTTGCGGATCCGCTCACTAAGGGATTGACACCAAAAGTATTTCATGAGCATATTGCTTGTATGGGTGTCAAATCAGATAAGGATTATGTATTTTAGTGGGAGTTTGCATTGTACATTCATGTATTGTCCATTATATTCAGAAATTCAGTAATTCAGTTATATCTGCGCAGATATTCAGTTTTAAAGTTTTTTTTGTACTCTTGCAGTTTATGATTGATCTCAATAAAGAGAACCAGTTGGAAATAGACATTCTATTGACCACACTTTATGTTATTTCCATGCTACATAACTACACTTGATCCATGTCGTTGGTTATATTGATATACGTGATCTATGTTGGTTCTAGTTATGAATGAGTAACGAAGAGCACTTAGTTCCTATGTTGGTATGATTGATGGACCGGATTGTTCATGACAATTTTATTGTGATAGCAATTTTGAGCTCCTAAGGTTATTTTGTAACATATAATGCTAAGGTTTGTACATATGTATGTGTATCTCGTCCAAGTGGGAGATTGTAAGATATATGGACTTATATCTACATACATATAAACAATATATGGCTAAATTATATGTTATGTGTTATCTTTTGGTTTGGCCTAATTTTGTGGTCTTATGGACATTATGTTAAGGGGGGCCAATGTGTTGTCATATAAAGTGTAGGACTAATGTGTAGATACCCAAAAGGGTAACCTTAGTTAATGATGGGCTAACTAAGGTTACATATATGTAACCATGGTTACATGCTTGTGACTCTTGAGTTATGTAACTCTTGTGACTCTTGGGTTATATAACTCTTTTGTTATAAAGTGGGGGTTATGGTTCCCACATTATTGCAAGACATAATCTCTTCTTCCTCCCATTGAATCAAGAGAAACTCCATTGTTGTCTTGCAAATTCTTGTGGAAAACCATACACCAACTTTGGTTATTGTCATATTTTTATTATTGTGAAACCATTCACATATTCAAGTCTTGTAAGGAATTCTTGTGGAGACATAAACTTCAAGACAATCTTGAAGGAAGGATCAAGGAGCAATCTTCATAAGGACCTTTGGGCAATCATCAAAGGAGGTTCAACGATTTCCACTCATGGATTCAGGTTAGCTTCCGCTCATGTAATTGTAATTCCTTGTTCAATATGAAGATTATTGTATTTTAGTAGGAATCATATTTCGAACAGTAACTTGATAAGACTTATATTAAAAAGAACAAAGGCACAAAGGAGAAGAAATAGTTTCTTGGGATGAAATATGAGGGTTGCTTTGGCTGTATCTCCAATCTTATTTACTTTATGAGGGTTGTAACTGCAGCTTCAATTTTTACTACATGCACCATACATTTCTCAATGGTCAATTAGGAAGAAGTAGCTGCACTTATAATATTTTATTAAAATTATATAGCTTAACGAAACTGCTATAAGCTTCTGGGAATTTTTGTTCGTAACGAGTTCCTGAATGAAGGTAAGGATTGAATTAACCTGCCAATGGCTAGTGTAGGTATGCATATGAAAACAAAAAAAATGATAAGATGATTGATATAGTGTTCATGGCAGTTTTACAGGAAATAGATTCGTTTGAGTGAGAAGAGCATTTTCGACATATTTCTCTTAGTGGAAGTGGGAGTATTGAAGGTGGCAGGCAATAAATGGTAGGTCCAATGGAGCTTATGAAGACATTGATAATACCAATTTTGCTCCAAAAGCTAGAAGAAACTTCCCGTGATGAATAGTTTCAAATAATTACATATTATTAAAATTGCACTATTGACAAATGATAAAGTATCTGTTATGTACTAGGAACATCTGAACATGAACAAGCACAACAAGATCATTTAACGAAATTAATATGAGGAAACTAGCATACATGCCAGTGAATCAATTACACTTACAAATCAGTATAAGAACAAGAATCTTTTTTAAAAGAAACTTTAGGTTGTTACTATAAGAAACAAAGAACAAGACCATACTCATACCAGAACGATGCCATCTCTCGTTGAAATGACAAGGATATCTGTCACGATCCCAAACCCGATTACGATGGCGCCCAGCACATTACTAGACAAGCCTGACCAATCATACTCACGTTCTGAGCTACAAGCTCACATACTTAATTCACAAATCATTAATAACGGAGAGAAAATCCAAAAATTTAGCAGTTATATATATAAAACATCACAATAACCAGTACATAACAACCTCCCACAGATCTGGGGGTCATGAGTCAAGAGCCTCTACCAGAATAGCATAATAATACTAAAGTATATCATAATCTAAGTACGCGAAAATATCAAAAATACAGAAATAATGGAGGAGTCGGGTCCTGCGGACGCCAGGCAGCTACCTCGACAAGCTCCGGAGAATACTCTGAAAACAGCTGAAAGGTCAACTCTGCCCTGAGGTACCTGGATCTACACACATGGTGCAGGGAGTAAAGTGGGTACTTCCAACTATGTGGTAATAGATATGTATAATGATATTGAAGACAAGAAATCCCAAAATACAACACAGTAAAGCTACAAAAATACAGAAATAATGGAGGAGTCCGATCCTGCGGACTCAAGGTAGCTACCTCAACAAGCTCCGGAGAATACTCTGAAAACAGCTGAAAGGTCAACTTTGCCCTAAGGTACCTATATCTGCACACGTGGTTCAAGGAGTAAAGTGAGTACTTCCAACTCAGTGGTAATAGACATGTATAATGATATTGAAGGCAAGAAATCTCAAAATATCACACAGTAAAGCTACAACAGTGTTTCTATCATTTTTTACAGTGTAAATCTTAATAAGCAGTAATAGGTAAAGCAGATAAATATAAATGCATGGATCCAATGCAAAATGCACATGAACGCTACGTCGCGTAGCCCGACTCACTGTGGGGGTTCAAACCCCGGATGGGCTCCTACACCCCAAGTGCAATATCATAGTAACATACGTTGCGGCACGCAGCCCGATCCACTATCATTCCATCAACATGCATGCAAGCCTCACATGCATAAATAATTTACCGTTTTTAGTTCCATTTATCAGTAATTATAGAATTAGGTGTTCAAAAAACTCAGAATTTACCCATCATCTTTAAATAGTGTTCTAGCTTGGGACTGATGTCATGAAAACATGCTATAAATCATAAAAATAGTGATAACAATCCTTATGGGATCTAAATATTCGACACATAGCCCAAATATATCCATAACCATCCAAGTAGGAGGTTTACCGGCTCATTTATAGCCAACAACACAGTACAATGCCAATCGGTCGGACTAAGCCATAGTCCCCAATCACAATCGATCCCGCACTCACTGTAGAGTAGGTGTCTCGCCTCAATATAGCGTCACAATGTGATATACCGGGGTTTCAAACCGTCAGGTAATCATCCACATTTATTACTCACCCTGAACCGGCTCCGAGACTAGTATGCTATGCCTTTCCCTATAGAATTAACCTCCGTGGGTGCAAAATCTGATCAAAACTAATAGGAATACATCACAATAGGCCAATGGAACATAACACAATCGAAATAACTCGAAATGCACCCAAAAATACGAAGTTGGCAAAACCCGAGCCCCAGGCCCACTTTTCAAAAAATTACAAAATTCATATTTTCGGAATCCTCGTATCGTCACGAGTCTATACATATGAAGCTTATCAAAATCGGAGTCCAATAGCCCCTTGAAATTCTAAATTTTTAATACAAAAAACCAAGCCCTAAATTCTCCAATTTCCACCCAATTTTTAGAGATTTAGAGGATGATTCTTCAATAAATCACGTAATTAGGTCATAAAACTTACCTCAAGTCGAAACCTAGGTGATCCTCTTACTCCCTCGTCCAATGGCTCCAAAATGCGCCCAACAATGGTTGGAAAATGATATTTGCTCGCGGATGAAAAGTGATAATTTAACCCTACTGGGACCGCTTTTGCGGTCCTTCTACCGCTTACGCGGTCAACGCCTACGCGGTCTTCAATCCGGTTTTGCGATCCACCCATTGTTGGACAACCCTTCTGCAAAAGCGGAAATACCAGAAGTCACTTCTTGTTTTTATGCAACAAACTCCAAAACCTCCGATCAACCATCCGGAAATACCCCGAGGCCCCCGGGACCCAAACCAAAACCACCAACCTATTCCAAAACATCATACGAACATGTTCCAATCATGAAAACACGACCTTAAACACAAAAAGCATCAAATCATGACAGATTCAAGCCTAAGTTTCAACTATAACTTCTGAAGCTAACATTCGATCAAATACACAACCAAACGACGTCCCATTGACCTGAAAATTTGCAGACATATCCAAAATCACCTAGCCAAGCTACAGCATTTCTCGGAATTCCATTCCAATCTTCGGATCAAAATCTCACCTATCAAGCGGGTCCTCGAGTGGGTCAAGAAACATACCTGGAGTCTCAAACAAACGAGGATATCTGCTCCGCATCTCCTTCTCGGTCTCCCAAGTGGCCTCCTCCACGGGCCAATCTCTCCACTGCACCTTCACCAAAGCTATGTCATTTGATCTCAACTTCGAAACCCCACGACCCAAGATAGCCATTGGCTCCACATCAGAGGTCAAGTCCTCATCTAATTGGATCGTGCTGAAGGCTAATACATGAGAAGGGTCCCCAACATACTTCCTGAGCATAGAAACATGGAACACCGGGTGAACCTCCGACAAGCTGGGTGGAAAAGAAAGCATATAGGCCACATTTCCAGTCCCCCTGAGTATCTCAAAAGGTCCAATGAACCGCGGACTCAACTTCCCTTTCTTTCCAAACCTCATCACGCCTTTCATAGGCGAAACCTTCAACAAAACCTTCTCGCCCACCATATAAGATACATCCCGAACCTTCCTGTCCGCATAACGATTCTACGTGACTGAGCCGTACGAAGTCTCTCCTTAATAACTTTCACTTTCTCTAAGGCATCTTGAACTAACTCAGTTCCCAATAGTCTAGCCTCGCCGGGCTCAAACCAGCCAACTGGAGGTCTACACCGTCTCCCATACAAAGCCTCATACGGTGCCATCTGAATTTTGGACTGATAAATATTGTTATAAGCACATTCCGCAAGTGGCAAGAACTCTGCCTAAGAACCTCCAAAATCGATAACACAGGCACGTAACATGTCCTCAAATATCTGAATAGTACGCTCGGACTGTCTGTCTGTCTGAGGATGAAAAGTTGTGCTCATCTGAATATGAGTGCCCAACTCCCGATGAAAAGGTCCTCCAAAACTGGGAAGAAAACCGAGTACCCCTGTCCGAGACAATAGAAACTGGAACCCCATGCAACCGCACAAACTCACGGATAGAAATCTCTACCAACCGTTCCAAAGAATAGGTGGTACACACCGGAATGAAATGCACAGACTTGGTCAGCCTATCCACAATCACCCAAATAAAATCAAAGTTCCTCGAGGTACAAGGGAGATCACTCACAAAGTCTATAGTAATCCTCTCCCATTTCCACTCGGGAATATCCATCTGCTGAAGTACACCACCGGGTCTCTGATGTTCATATTTGACCTCCTGACAATTGAGACATCTAGCCACATAACTCACAATGTCCTTTTTCATTCTCCTCCCCCAGTAATGCTGCCTCAAGTCCTGGTACATCTTCGCGGCACCCAGATGAATAAAATACCACGAGTTGTGAGCCTCCTCTAATATCAACTCTTGGAGAGCATCTAGATTGGGCACGCAAATGCGGGTCATCATACTGGTGCTCCCGGCGAGCTATCATACAAAGATGACCGGGAAACCATACAAGCCAACGCCCGACCGGGCTCAGAAATATCCAACCTCACCATCCGATTAGCCAAAGCCTGAACATCAACTGCAAGGGGCCTCTTCCCAACTAGAATGTACGCCAAGCTACCCAAACTCACCGCCTTCCTGCTCAATGCATTGGACATTACATTGGCCTTCCCCGGATAATACAATATGGTAATATCATAATCCTTGAGTAACTCAAGCCACCTCCACTACCTCAAATTGAGGTCCTTCTACTTAAACAAGTGCTGAAGACTGCGATGATCCGTGAACACCTCACAGGACACGCCATATAGATAGTGCCTCCAAATCTTCAAAGAATGAACTATAACAGCCAAATCCAAGTCATGAACATGGTAGTTCTTCTCATGATGCCTTAGCTGACACGATGCATATGCAATAACTCTACCCTCCTGCATCAATACACATCCGATCCCAACTCTTGAAGCATAACAATATACCGAATAAGAGCCTAAAGTTGATGGAAATACTAGCAGGGGAGTTGTAGTCAACACTGACTTGAGCTTTTGGAAGCTCTCCTCGCACTCATCTGACCACACAAATAGTGCATTCTTTTGCGTCAACTTCGTCAAAGGTGAATCAATAGATGAAAAACCCTAAATGAATCTGCGGTAATAACCTGCCAAATCGAGGAAACTCTGAATCTTAGTAGCTTAGGACGGTCTGGGCCAACTCTGCACCGCCTCGATCTTCTTTGCGTCAACCTGAATACCATTACTGGACACCACGTGTCCCAGAAAAGTCACGGACTGAGCCATAACTCATACTTGTAGAACTTTGCATACAACTTCTCCTATCTCAACCTCTGTAATACCACCCTCAAGTGTTGTGCGTGCTCTTCCTAGCTATGCGTGTACACCAAAATATCATCAATAAACACGATCACAAAAGAATCCAGATGCGGTCGAAATACACTGTTCATCAAATGTATGAATGCGGATGGGGAATTTGTCAGCCCAAATGACATAACCAGAAACTCATAATGCCCATATCTCGTCCTAAAAGTTGTCTTCATGATATCAAATCTCTAATCTTCAGCTGGTGATAGCCTGAACGGAGATCAATCTTAGAGAATACATTTTCCCCCTGAAGTCGGTCAAACAAATCCTTAATATGGGGTAATGGATACTTGTTCTTTACTGTTACTTTGTTCAATTTTCAGTAATCAATGCACATTCTTATTGTGACATCCTTCTTCTTTACAAATAACACCAGTGCGCCCCATGGCGACACGCTCGGGCGAATGAACCCCTTATCTAGGAGTTCCTGCAGCTACTCTTTCAACTCCTTTAGCTCTATTGGTGCCATACAATAGGGAGGAATAGAGATGGGCTGGGTGCCCGACACCAAATCAATATCGAAGTCAATATCCCTGTTTAGCAGCATGCCCGACAGATCTGCTGGAAATACATCAGGGAATTCCCTCACCATGGGGACTGAATCAAGACTAGGAGCCTCAGCCCAAAAATCCTTCACAAATGCTAGATAAGATAAACATCCCTTCCCAACCATCCGCTTTGCCTTTAAGAAATAGATTACTCTACTGGGTACATAATACGTCGTACCATGCCACACGATCCTCGGGATACTAGACATAGCCAATGTGACTGTCTTGGCATGACAGTCCAGAATAGCATGGCACGATGATATCCAATCCATGCCCAAAATAACATCAAAATCAACCATGCTCAATAGAAACAAGTCAGCTCGGGTCTCCAGACCCCCCATAGTAACAAGAAAAGACTGATACACGTGGTCCACAATAATAGTATCACCCACTGGGGTAGATACATGCACACGTAATGCAAGACACCCTCGGGTAGTCCCCAAATGATGAGCAAAGTAAGAAGATACATAAGAATATGTGGATCCGGGATCAAATAAAACTGAGGCATCCCTGTGGCAAACTAAGATAATACATGTGATCATTGCGTCCGAAGCAACAACATCTCTCCTATCTAGAAGTGCATAGAAACGAGCCTGACCACCACTCGACCGCTCAGCACTCCCGGGGAAACTGCTAGATGACTGACCCCCACCCCTACTAGACTGGGATGGTGCTGAAGTAGATGGAGTAGAAGAGCAGGTCTGATCCCTCTGCTGAGACCTACCACTGCGAAGTCGAGGACACTGACTCCTCATGTGGCCAAACTCTCCACACTCATTTTTACTACCCAGGGCTGGAGAGGAGGACTGATAGGAACCCCTCGTCGCAGATAAACCCTGGGATGATGAAGCAGGTGCAGAAACCTGAGCTGGGAGGGCGCTGAGTGAAGACTGGCCTTATAACCCTGACGCCCACGGCCGGAAGAAACTCCGCTGTGCTCTGGGCGGCCTGACTGAGGAGATCTGAAAACACGACCTCTGCCCTGATGAAACTGGCCCATAGATGGAGCGCCACTATAACTGCCCGAACCTCGAGGCCTCTTGGTCTCCCTCTCCTCTCGCTCTCGCTGACGATCTGCCTCAAACTGGCAAGCCTGGTCCACTACCTCCTCTAAGGTCGCTGCTACCACTCTCTCCCTAGTCATCAAGATACGAATAGAGTAGTTGAGGCCACCTATGAACCTCCTGACCCTCTCCCGGTCTGTCGGGATCATCCATGTAGCATGTCTGGCAAAGTGAGTATACCTCAACCCGTACGGAGTCACTGTCATATCCCCCTGAACTAGCCACTCAAACTAGCAGTGCAGCTCCTCTCTGCGGGACTGCGGCACATACTTCTCTAAAAAGAGAGTGGAAAACTGCTGCCAAGTAAGGGGTGCTGCTCCTGCAGGCCTACGTCTCTCAAAATCCTCGCACCATGTGAATGCTGGCCCCAAGAACGGGAAGGTAGTAAAAGCTACCCTACTAGACTCCAAAATCCCTGCCGTACGAAGCATCCTCTGACACTTATCCAGAAATCCCTGGGCATCCTCTCCCTCAGTACCACCGAATGTAGGAGGCTGAAGTCTGCCAAACCTCTCTAACCGATGCTGCTTGTCGTCATGCATCACCGGAACAATATGCCGTAGGGCTGGCGCAGCTGGAAAAGTTGGTGCAACTCTCTGAGCTGGGGCTACCTCTAGGGTCTGAAGTCCTTGCAAAACCTGCTCTAGGGTGCGAGCTATAGGTGTCTGATGACTACTCCGGTCTGAGATGTCGCTGCAACAGTGGTAGCTGAGAATGCCTGAGCCAAACCAGCACAGACAGATAGGATCTGGGCTAATGCCTCCTGAAGGCCAGGAATAACAATAGGCAGCACTGCCTGTGCCTGAGCGGCTGCTGTTGGAACATCAACAACTGGGGGCTGATCCTGAATAGGAGCGACAGGTGGGTCAACAGGTACTGCCCCTGCTGCTCTACCACGTCCACGTCCTCTAGCTGGTGGCAATGGTGGTCGTCCACCTCGTCCGGTAGCACGAGTTCTCGCCATCTGTGAGAGAATAGGATATAGAAGTTTAGTTCTCGGAACAACAAAACCACACGACAAGAGTTCAAGAATATGAAGTGTTTCCTAAAGGGTCTGCAGCCTCTCGAGGATAAATACAGCTCCGTTCCGATCCGTGAGACTCTACTAACCGGCTCAGGACTCATGAAGCCCAGTAACCTAGGCTCTGATACCAACTTGTCACGACCCAAAATCCGATCGTGATGGCGCCCAACACATTGCTAGGCAAGCCCGGCCAATCACACTCACGTTATGAGCTACAAGCTCACATCCTTACTGTACAAATCATTAATAACAAAGAGAAAATTCAAAATTTTAGCAGTTATATATATATAAAACATCCCAACAACCAGTACAAAACAACCTCCCACAAATCTGGGGGTCATGAGTGAAGAGCCTCTACCAGAATATCATAATAATACTAAGGTATATCATAATCTGAGTACACAGAAATATCAAAAATACAGAAATAATGGAGGAGTCCGATCCTGCGGACTCAAGGCAGCTACCTCAACAAGCTCCGGAGAATACTCTGAAAACAGCTGAAAGGTCAACTCTGCCCTGAGGTACCTGGATCTACACACATGGTGCAGGGAGTAAAGTGGGTACTTTCCAACTATGTGGTAATAGATATGTATAATGATATTGAAGACAATAAATCCCAAAATACAACACAGTAAAGCTATAAAAATACAGAAATAATGGAGGAGTCCGATCCTGCGGACTCAAGGTAGCTACCTCAACAAGCTCCGGAGAATACTCTGAAAACAGCTGAAAGGTCAACTTTGCCCTAAGGTACCTATATCTGCACACGTGGTTCAAGGAGTAAAGTGAGTACTTCCAACTCAGCGGTAATAGACATGTATAATGATATTGAAGGCAAGAAATCTCAAAATATTACAGAGTAAACCTACAACAGTGTTTCTATCATTTTTATAGTGTAAATCTTAATAAGCAGTAATAGGTAAAGCAGATAAATATAAATGCATGGATCCAATGCAAAATGCACATGAACGCTACGGCGCGTAGCCCGACTCACTGTGGGGGTTCAAACCCCGGAAGGGCTCCTACACCCCAAGTGCAATATCATAGTAACATACGTTGCGGCACGCAGCCCGATCCACTATCATTCCATCTACATGCATGCAAGCCGCACATGCATAAATCATTTACCGTTTTTAGTTCCGTTTATCAGTAATTATAGAATTAGGTGTTCAGAACCTCAAAATTTACCCATCATATTTAAACAGTGTTCTAGCTCGGGACTGATATCATGAAAACATGCTATAAATCATAGAAATAGTGATAACAATCCTCACTGGAACCAAATAACCGGCACGCAGCCCAAATATATCCATAACCATCCAAGTAGGAGGTTTACCAGCTCATTTATAGCCAACAACACAGTACAATGCTAATCGGTCAGACTAAGCCATAGTCTCCAATCACAATCTACCCCGCACTCACCGTAGAGTACGTGTCTCACCTCAATACAACGTCATAGTTTGATATACCGGGGTTTCAAACCTCAGGTCATCATCCACATCTATTACTCACCTCGAACCGGCTCCGAGACTAGTCTGCTATGCCTTTCCCTCTAGAATCAACCTTCGCGGGTGCCATGTGATCAAAACCAATAGGGATACATCAAAATAGACTAATGGAACATAACCTAATCGAAATAACTCGAAATACATTAAAAAATATGAAGTTGGTAAATCCCGAGCCCGGGGACCACTTCTCAAAAAATTACGAAATTAACATTTTTGGAATCCTCGTCTCTCCACGAGTCCATACATATGAAGTTCATCAAAATCGGAGTCCAATAGCTCCTTCAAATTCAAAATATTCAATATCAAAAATCAAGCCCTAAATTCTCCAATTTCCACATAATTTTCAGAGATTTAGATGATGATTCTTCAAAAAAAAAAAAAGCGTAATTAGCTCATAAAACTTACCTCAAGTCGAAACCTAGGTGAAATCCTCTTACTCCCTCGTCCAATAGCTCCAAAATGCTCCCAACAATGGTGGAAAATGATATTTTCTCGCGGATGAAAAGTGATAATTTAACCCATCTGTCCAGCTCGATTTCCGCTTCAGCTGTCCTTCCTCCGCGTATGCGACTACCGCTTCTGCGACCCCTTGACCGCTTTTGCAGTCCAAATAATTTCTCCTGGGACCGCTTTTGCGGTCCTTCTACCGCTTACGTGGTCAACGCCTACGCGGTCTTCAATCCGCTTGGCGATCCAGCCATCCCTTCATTTTCCGCTTTTGCGGCTCACCAACCGCTTCTGCGGTTGCCACTTTAGCGGCTTCCCTTCTGCAGAAACGGAAATACCATAAGCCACTTCTTGTTTTTATGCAACAAACTCCAAAACCTCCGATCAACCATCCGGAAATACCTCGAGGCCTCGGGACCCCAACCAAAACCACCAACCTATTCCAAAACATCATATGAACATGTTCTAATCATAAAAACACGACCTTTAACACAAAAATCATCAAATTATGACGGATTCAAGCCTAAGTTCAACTATAACTTCCGAAACTAACATTCGATTAAAAACCCGACCAAACGACGTCCGATTGACCTGAACATTTGCAGACATATCCAAAATCACCTAGCGAAGCTACAACAACTCTCATAATTTCATTCCGAGCCCCAGATCAAAATCTCACCTATTAACCGGAATTCGCCAAAATTCAAACTTAGCCAATTCAAGCCTAATTCTACATCGGACCCCCAAATTCAGTTCCGTTTTCACTCCTAAATCATAAATCACCACCTGAAACTAGCCGAATCGTCGGAAATCCATTCCGAGCCTATAACCCATAAGTCAACATCCAGTTGACTTTTCCAAACCAACCTTCTCTTAAAGAGACTAATTATCTCAATTTCAACCAAACTCTGCTCGAATCACTTCAAACTCTACAAACACATATAATGAAACATATAAAAGCATAAAATATAGAAAACAAGACGGTAACTCACCTGACGACAGGCCGGATCGTCACAATATCAGAACAAGAGACAACCCCAGAGCACGCCTCCTCAATTTTATCCTTTATCGTATCGATGAAACTAAACCCTTTAAGTCTCCTATTAGGGATCGCCTCACATTCAACAGTCCCATTTTTACTACTGTTAGCAAGCAGAACAGATGCATCGCAACCCTAGAATGAACAGAACAAGAATTGTCATAAAAATAAGAACTTAGAAAGAAAAGATAAAGATATTATTATCGAATTTTGAATGTTTTCACATGTGATGTTGGCAGTTGTCAGAGTCTTAGAGTGGCTATTGAGATTTAAGCATAAAAACTTCATTGACATTAAATATTTTTAACTTCTCCTATAAAGTAAAGGGAATAGTGAACTCTGTAAGCAAGGCGAGAAAAGTGCTAATGCTAACAAAATATATTGTTAGAATAAGAGTGCACATTTGAAACTCAAAGAGCATCTAACGGTTGAAACCTCCATCCAAATTAAACAACCAAAACGAGGCACAAATATACATGAGAACATACGAAGAATGACAAGCGCATGGCACACAAATAAAGATCAAAAAGCAAATTGAAACGAAAGAAAACATCCACAAATATATTGCAGAAATACAAGCATTAACATCCAATGAATTGGGTACGCGGGCGAAAGTACAGATAAAACTACACGTTAAGCATCTACATGCTAGAACTCATTAAGAGCACTTTCTGAAAATAGGAATGACAGTAACTGAGTCAGTTGGAACAGTTAAGATCCTTCACTTAGAAAAGACTTAACACCAAGGCACGAGAACACATAAGTTTATATGAAGAATTAAAAGGCCATAATGCAACAAATGAAGAATTTCAAGGCTAATTAAAGAAATGTAGGGGAATATGAAAATGAAGTCACAACCATTACATGCAAAGAAAATATTACAGTGAGATAAGGCACGAACAGAATAAGAGTATTATGTACTGGGATCACAATCACTTACAGAGTAGAACCAAGAATACCAGTAAGAAGTGCAAAAACCAGCATTCCTCCCCATCCCCATCTCAATTTCCAAGCCCCAAAAAGAAGGAAAAGTAAACTAGTGCTAGAACCCACAAAACACCTGATTAATTGACTCTAATGTACAATGCACAAAAAGAAAAAGAAAAACACATATCAAGAATCAGGAAATTGCAACAAAGTAACAAAATGTGGAGCAAAAAGAAACTACAGATTAAGAAAACCGAAACAAACTTGGAGAAAATGAGAGAGTAGGATACGGTACCCCAATGAAACAATCATGGAAGAGCAGGCGCAAGAGTTGTGCTGGTGCATTATGTTGCATCGCCACTATTCTGTGCATCGTAGACCACACCATTTCCTCCACATGCCTTTCGCATTGTTCCTCATAATAATTATATCTGAATGGCATGAAAGTAAAAGCGCCACTTTCTGGCATTGTGCCCTGCCTGGGCCATCAAAAGGAACGCAACCAAGAATGGCAGAACCGCCATGGAAACCCTGTTCTTGCTCAACATTTTGAATTTTGAGTGGAAAACTCTTAGACTTTAGAGAGAAAGTAGCAAGAGTTTAGAGCACGCGGTAGTGAGGACTTACACCCGACTTGCCTTCTAATTGTACCTCTATATATATACAGACTATACTAGCTAGCGCCGGTATTTCACATTAACGTATTAAGCAAGCGAAGGGGCGGGGGATAACAAAAGGCTTCTCCTCCTCTTCTTCTTCTTTTTTAGTTGGAGAATAAAAATATTTTAGTATGTGAGAAATTTGTCCAAGTGATAGAGTATTTAAAAATGAAACAATTTTTTGGACCAAAAAAAAAAAGAAATTGACTTATAACACTCTAACATTTAATTAATCTTAACAGAATTAATTGTTCAATGTCAATGTGGTAGCTACTATGGTGAATCAGCTCATTGTTAGTTGTTAGAGTAAATTATATTAATCCATAGTAAGGAGATGTTATGTAACGTGAATGAAGAACAGTAGATATAATACTTAGAAATGGATATTTTTGATCCAACGAAATTATTATAATCTAGTTAAATTGCAATTCTCTATGCAAGGAATATAGAGTTATCCTGAGTGAGTCCCTTGCAACACAAGATAGGCTCTTGATGATGGACGCCGGCATGATAACGAAGAAGAAAAAGTGGGTCATTTGGAGTTGTCCGAGGATTAGGTTTGGAGCTTTGTCGAAGGATAAGCGCAGGTGTTGGAGAGGAAGTTGATGGATATGGGGCCTGGAAGAGTAGTGGGGACACGAGAAGTATGTGGACAATGACGTCGAAATGTATTAGGGAGGCTGCAAATGAGGTGTTAGGAGTCTCAAAGGGTTACATTAGGGGCTGCACAGAGGGGACTGGTGGTAGAATGAAGAGGTTCAAGGAAAACTGGAGGCCAAGAAAGTCACATACTTGAAGTCAGTGGAGAGCTCAGATGAGGAGGAGAAAAGAGTGAACAGAGAAGGGTACCATAAGGCTAGAAAGGAGGTGAAACTAGTGGTCACAAAGGCCAAAATGTAGTGTTGGTCTCTGAAAAATTAGGGGATAAAGTCGGGGACAAGAAGTTATTTCGGCTGGCCATAGAGAGAGAGAGAGAGAGAGAGAGAGAGAGAGAGAGAGAGAGAGAGAGAGAGAGAGAGAGAGAGAGAGAGAGAGAGAGAGAGAGAGAGAGAGAGAGAGAGAGGCACATGATCTGGATCAAGTGAGGTGCATCATGGACGAGGATGGCAGAATTTTAATGGATAAGGCTCAGATTAAGTAGAGATAACAGACTTACTTTCACAAACTTCTGAATGAGAAAGGGGACAAAGACATTATGTTGGGTGGTTTTGGAGCACTCCGAGAGTTACCATGATTTTTGTTATTGTAGGTGTATTAAGGTCAAGGAGGTCGTGGGGGCTATGCGTAAGGTGACCAGGGTCCGAACGACTGGGCCAGATGAAATTCCGGTTGAGTTTTGAAGGTATCTAGCTAGAGAGGACGTAGAGTGGTTGACATGATTGTTTAACGTTATTTATAGGATGAAAAAGATTCCTGAGGAATGGATATGGAATAGGATGATTATGTTGTACAAGAACAATGGTAATATCCAGAATTGCAACAACTATAGTGGTATTAAGTTTCTTAGTCATACTATGGAAGTCCGGGAGAGGGAGGTGGAAGCGAGGGTGAGGAGGTCAGTGTGTATATCAGAGAATCAATTCGGGTACATGCCTGGACGTTCGACTATGGAAGCTATATCCATCTCATCAGGAGGTCGGTGGAACAATACATGTATAGGAAGAAGGATTTACCCATGGTGTTTAATGACCTAGAGAAAGGGTACGACAAGGTCCCGAGAGAGATTTTTTGGAGGTGTTTGGAAGCTAAAGGTGTTCCGATAGCATATATTGGGGTGATTAAAGACATGTATGATTGAGCTAAGACTCGGGTTAGGACAGTGGGAGGTAACTCGGAGAATTTTTCGGTATCTAAGGGATTGCACCAAGGATCAGTGCTCAGTCCTTTTCTATTTGGCCTAGCAATGGACGCGTTAACGCGCCATATTCAGGGAAAGGTTCCATGTTGTATGTTATTTACTGATGATATAGTCCTGATTGATGAGACGTGAGGCAGTGTTGGTAAGAGACTGGAGGTTTGGAGACAAAGCCTAGAGTCTAAACGTTTCAAGTTAAGTGGGACTATGACAAAATACTTGGAGTGCAAGTTTAGTGACATTATGGGGGAAGCGGACAGTGAAGTGAGACTTAATTCACAAGTCATCCCCAATAAAGGGATCTTTAAATATATTGGGTATATTATCCAGGGAAACGGGGAGATTGATAAGGATGTCACACACCATAGGCGGGATGGATAAAATGGAGCTTAGCATCTGACATTTTGTGTGACAAAAATGTTTCACCAGAACTTAAAGGCAAGTTTTATAGAGCGGGGATCAGCTATGTTGTACGGGGCAAAATATTGTTTAGTCAAGAACTCTCATATCCAAAAGATAAAAGCAGCAGAAATGAGGATGTTGAGTTGGATATGCAGGCACACTAGATTGGATAAGATTAGGAATGGGGATATTCTAGCTAAGGTAGGGTTGGCGCACATGTATGGCAATATACGGGAAGTGAGGCTTAGATGGTTCGGACACGTGTATAGGAGAAGCCTTGACGACCCAGTTAGGAGGTGCGAGCGGTTGGATTTGTTAGGTGTGAGAAGAGGCAGAGGGCAGCCTAAGAAATATTAGGGAGATGTGATCAGGCAGGACATAGTGCGACTTCAGCTCACCGAGGACATGACCTTAGATAGGAAGGCTTGGAGGGCGAGCATTAGAGTCGTAGGTTGGTAAGTAGTTGAGCATTTTTCTTCCATGTTGAGGGTGTTAGGCTAGTTTGTAGTGTCTTGCTTTAGATCGTTAGTGGTACCTTTTGTGTTTGTATTGTTTTCTGCTCCGATTGCCTAGTACCTTTCCATTATTCTGATTATTGATGTTTCTTTTTATTTTTTTAATTATTAGGTTTTTGGTATTGTCCTCTTGACATATATGGTTGTTATTGTTCCATTGCCTCTTTTTCGTCTCCTTTTTCCGGATTATTTCAAATTCGTTTAATCTTCCCGTAATATTTTCAACAGCTATGGTTGTTCTGAAACAGTGTCAAATCTGTTCCGATAGCTATGGTTGTTCTAAAAGGTTGCAAACCTTTTAAGAAATAATACCAAATTGGATATAAATATTCCTTCAAATTCGAGAATATTTATTATTTCTAACTTACCTTCTTCTTCTTGTGCACAAAAATTCCAATGTGTTTTATAGCCTTCGAGTGGTTCGTTGTTCATTTACATTTTTGGTACCGATACGCTGGTGAATCACATCGTTCTATCCTGGGAGGATATATTCCAAAACATCGGGTATTTGTGGGGAATAATTTTCTTAAGGACACACTGTGTATTCGGATAGCTCGATTTGTTCCTATACTATTTTTTAGGATTTATTTTGAAATTTCTATACTGTTTTCAAAGTTTATTTTTACTATCTTTCTATTTCTGTTTTTCCAGAAAGTCTATTGTTTTATTAATTTTACAGCAATATATATTTTAATAACATTTATTGGCTTTATGCTTTTATGGAATAAGCTAGACTTTCTTTATGTCTTGGAGGTGTAATCTTTATGGATGGTCAAAACATTGTGATCTTGATTTTTTGAGCTTTTTTTCCTCTCAAGATAGTGTATATTCTCATCCACTAGCTTCAGCATTATGCTGTATAGTTGATATTCATGTCTATGCAGAAATATCATTGCTTGGATCTTCATTTGCTATTCACTACTATAAGACTTCAATGAGAAAAGTCTGGTGTTCCCTGTTCAAGCAACAACGTGTTTTCTTTGCTCGGATCCTCGAAAAATATTGTCATAGTTGTATCGAATCCTTCAAAAATACATAACTTTTGGAGGATAAAGATCATATTTTTAAAGAGATGAAGATATCATAATACCGCAGTCAAAGAGAATAGAGTCTGGCCACGAAAGCTTTGAAGCGAATTTGCTTTAAGCAAAAGCCTATGTGATTGTTTAGGACAGATTTTGCTCATGCAATGGCTAAAATGTCAAATTTTTATTTTACTTTGAATAAAACCCCACAAAATTTTATAATGAAATATGCTACCCTTCAAATTATTCAAAAAAAAAGTTAGGTACAAAGACTTTACTCATATCGTGGATGATAAAATCTACTCCTATTTAGATTTCAACGTTGTGTGTGCAGAGGAGAGATCTAAAATCAGATCATACCGGTCTATTTCTATAGCTTATTTGGAGCTTTTTCCCTTCTTTTTAAGAGGCCATTGCTAACAACTAACAAGGAACAACTTGTCATCATTCTACCACGATGGTAGAGTATTGATACAAGTTTCTCAAGTTAAGAGGAGATGGCAGACTTACTCTTAAAAATTTCTAAATGAAGTGGGGGATCGGGATATTGTGTTCAGTGAGTTGGAGCATTCTGAAAGTCACAGTGACTCTAGGTACTGCAGGTGTACCAAGGTTGAGGAGGTCGTGGGGGCGATGCGTAAGATGAGTAGGGCAAGCGACACGACCTGACGAGATTCTGGTAGAATTTTGGAAGTGTCTGGGGAAAGTAGTTTTGTAGTGGTTGACTAGGTTGTTGAATATAATTTTAAGGAGAAGAGGATACCGGATGAGTGGAGGTGGAGTATGGTGGTCCCACTGTATAAGAAGAGTGATATCCAGAGTTGTAACAATTATAGGGGTATCAAATTACTGAGTCATACTATAAAAGCATGGGAGAGGGTGGTTGAAGCAAGGTTGAGGATGACAGTGTTCGCTCCTAACAACCAGTTTGGTTTCATGTCGGGTCGTTCTACTACAGAAGCTATAGACCTTGTGAAGAGGTTGTTTGAACAGTATAGAGATAAGAAGAAAGACCTGCACATGGTGTTTATTGGCATAGAAAAAGCGTATGACAAGGTTCCTAGAGAAGTTCTCCGGAGAAGCTTGAAGGCAACAGGCGTGTCGGTTTCCTACATTATGGTGATTAAGGACATGTATGATGGGGCAAAGACTCGGATTGGGACAATAGAGGCGACTCTGAGGATTTTTCGATTGTTATGGGGTTACACCAAGGTTCTGCACTCAGTCCGTTCCTATTCGCTCTGGTGATGGACAGTTTAACACATCACATTCAAAGGAATATGTCCTGGTGCATGTTATTCCGATGACATAGTTCTGATTGATGAGTCCGAACCGGTGTTAACGAGAGACTGGAGATTTGGAGACAAGCTCTTGAATCTAAGGGTCTCAAGCTTAGGAGGACAAATACGGAATACCCGGAGTGTAAATTCAGCGTTGAGCAAAGGGAAGTGGGTTGAGCAAAGGGAAGTGGATGTGGATGCGAGGCTTGAATCACAGGTCATTCCGAGTAGAGACAACTTCAAGTACTTTGGGTCTGTTATCCACGTGAGAGGGGAGATCGACATGGATGATACACACTGTATCGAGGTAGGATGGATGAAGTGGATGTTAGCATCTGGAGTATTGTGTGACAAGAGAATGTCACTAGTACTCAAAGTGAGTTTTATGAAGCGATGGTTAGGCCGACCATGATATATGGGGCTGAGTGTTGGCCGGTTAAGAAATCATATATCAAGAAGATGAAGGTAGCAGAAATGAGGATGCTGAGGTGGGTATGCAGACATATTAGGATGGATAAAATGAATGATGATATCCGGGAGTAGGTGTGTGTGACTCCCACTGATGACAAGATGCGGGAAGCAAGACTCAGGTGGTTCGGGCATATTCAGAGGAAAAGCCTAGATGCTCCAGTAAGGATGTTTCGAAAACAACCTCTCTACTCTTCCGGGGTAGGGGTAAAGTGTGCGTACATACTACCCTTTCCAGATCTCACTAGTGAGATTTTACTGGGTTATTGCTATTGTTGTTGTAATTCGGTACCATAAAGAGAAGTGGAATTTTGATATTGTTATGCTAACTTACACTATAGCACCGAAAGTAATTTGCACCTTGTATTTGCGCCAAATTAAACATTTTAACTTCAAAAGTTACAAATTAAAATAAAATGCATATTACTTAACCATGGTTAAATGAAAACGTTTGTAAAGAGATGTATACGTTTTCTATTCATTCGTTTGGTCATTGGTGTAACATTGGGTGGACATAATCTTTTGTATAGACTAACTTAAAAGTTGTCATATATATAGCAGGATGATTCTCTGCGCGGTGCTCCAAAATCCCATCATTTCTCCAAAATCTAAGAGCTAACTTAGACTTCCCAGTCAACAAACCCACTCAGATCTTTAAAATTTATCAGAGATTACCAACACGATTATCACCAGTAATCACCACAAGAACATTGGCAACCACTAAAATGGTGAAACCGATAAGGATCCCTCAATATGATTTCCCTCCTAATAATGCTGCTTACGAACTTGAAAACAGAATGGCAATCACCACAGACTCTAAGGTTCTTAAATATTCGAAGAGTTGCACCTTCAGGGGTACTAATCAAACCAAATGCCAGTGCAAGTCTTTCACTATGCATCCATAAATTGTGCTCTTTCTGTTCTGCATCCGTGTCATGCAATGCAAAGCTTGTATCAGCAATATAACCAGCCTCCTGTATCTTTTTTCTTAGCTCTGTCAACTTCCAATATATTTGCTCTGAGTCCGGATGAGACAAGTCTCCGATCCTAAAGGTGCAAATTTGGTTCTTTAACTTGACCCAACTGCAAGCAAGCTGCTTTTTTACTTTATGTGTTTCCATTTCAGCTCTCACATTCTGAACGTCCTGCCATCTCCCCGAAGTTGCACACATATTTGAATAAAGAACATAAGCCGAGTCATCCGATGGGTTAGAATTCAGAAGATTTTCGGCTGCTACCTTTCCCAGTTCTGTATTTCCATGCATCCTGCATGCGGCCAACAAGCTTCTCCAAACGAAGTCGTTTGGTGGCACTGTCATTTCTTTAATAAAATCAATGGCTTCAGGGAACCTTCCAGATCTTCCAAGAAGGTCTACTATGCAAACACAGTGCTCTATGCCAACCGGGACTCCAAATTCAGAAGTCATAGAAGCAAAATATCTAAGACCTTCATCTACTAGACCACCGTGACTACAGGCTGATAGAAGAGAGACAAAAGTGACATGGTCTGGCTTTGAACCTTGCTTTACCATATCGTGAAAAGTATCCCTAGCTTTCAGGAAAAATCCATGTCTGGCAAAAACAGATATTAAAACATTCCACGACAATCTTGGACGCATATTTGGTTCGGGGAATATTTTCAGAACATCATTCATTTCACCACATTTCCCATACATATCCATTGTAGCATTTCCAACAAAAGAATTTGAGTCAAACCCAAGTTTAGTAGCTAAACAGTGAATCTGTTGACCCTCTTCCAAGGATGCCAAATTTGCTGCAACTGAAAGTGCAGCAGAGAGGCTGAATTGGTCAAACTCCAGTTTTTCCCTTTGCATCTGCAGAAGAAGTTTCAACGCTTCCTCCCAGAGACCAAAACGAGCATTGGCAGCAAGCATAGCATTCCAGGTCACTGATGTCTTATTTAGTAGTGCATCAAAGATAAGATTACTTGAATCGAGATCGCCACTGTCCGCATACATAGTGATGAGAGAGTTCCTGACGTATTCATTTGTCTCAAAACCAGTCAGAATTATATGTCCATGCAACGGCATACCATACTTCAGCAGATCAGTTTTGGTTGAGCAAGAAGCAAGAACATTAATCCAAGTGATATAATTTGGAGAATTCTCTTCCTCTCTCATTGATTTAAAATTTCTCACTGCCTCAAGTGTGTCCTTATTATCTGCATAGCTACCAATCAATGCATTCCAAGTGACTAATTCCTTGTCAGGCATTTTGTGAAATACATTTTTAGCCTCCAACATCATACCACACTTTCCATACATGGTGACTAATGCATTGCCAACTATTAAATTATCATGGAGCCCATGAACAATTACAAGAGCATGAACAGTTTTTCCTTCATCAAGCAACTAACCATCTGAACACGCAGCCAAAGCACTAGCGAACGTCACATAGTTAACTGTTCTTTGCAAGTGAAGCAGTTCAGTGAACACTTCCAAAGCCTTGAAGTACTTACCTGTTAAAACATAACCAGCCATCATGGAGTTCCACGAAATCACATCCTTTGCTGGCATGGCAAAGAATAAACTTTCCGCATCTGTGGACCTCGAAGCCTCCAAATACATAGAGATAAGAGTATTACAGACACAAATATTAGAATCCCATCCCGATTTCAACGACAAACTATGAACACCTCTACCTAAGTTTAGACAATCAATAGTTCCACAAACAGACAACAATGCAGAAAGTGTCGTTGAATTGACATCATCATGAACATGACGCATTTCAGAAAAGGAGCTGAATGCTTTCTCGTACAATTGGTTATACGCTAGTGCTGAAATAATCGAATTCCATGATATAGTGTCACGGTCAATCATGGCCTCAAAGATATAAGAGGCATCTTCAATGCAACCAAAACTACCAAACATCGAAATAAGAGAATTTGATACAGAAACATTGCCTTGGAATCCAGACTTTACAACCTGACCTAGCATTTGATGACCCAAAAAATCATCATCAAGAGCTATGCAACAACTAATAACAGCAGTACATGTGTTTTCATTACCAGACAGCTCTTCATGTCTCATTCTTTTGTACAGATCTATTACCACCTCTGGGTAACCATTATCTGAATATGCAACCATCAAGGAAGTCCAAGTAACAACATTCCTTTCAGGCATTTCTTCAAAGAGTGTTTTAGCACTACAAGGTAGTCCATATACACCATAAAAATGGAGAAAAGAAGTTCCCACAAAAACATCATTCAACAAACCATATTTCATAACCAATCCATGAATTTGAAATCCTTCCAAAACCATATTTTCCAATCTACTGAATGCAGTCAACAAGCTAGCTATAAAATACCCATTTTGTTGAATTCCAAAACCCCACATTTCAACAAAAAGAATTACAGCATCCAAGTAAAGACCCATCCTAACATACCCAGATATCATATTATTCCAAGACGCCCCATTTCTCTCGGGCATTAAATCGAACACGTGACGAGCAGCTTCAGTGTTCCCAAATTTCGAATACATACCGATCAAAGTGTTGTAATGGAAAATGCTCAAATGGGATTCTTCCTTTAGACAAACTGCATGTACTGCCTTTCCAACAATTTGTTGGGTAATTTTGGAGAAGCCCTTTTGAAACCCAGAGATTTCTGGTTCTTGGTGGTGCTGTAGGCATTGAAAAGGGCGATTTATGGGCTGCTGTTGTCTGCATAGGACTGAGATTGTGCTGAAGTAAATGTTGGAAGCGCAGAGCTTGTTGTGAAGGCAAGTGTGTCTGATTCTAATATGATAGAGCAATATAGCACTCATAAAATCAGCCGGGGAAACAAAGCTGCAATATTATTTCAAACTTTGGGTTGCAACTTCAGTTGCCAAAATAGTACTCTACATGAAAGTTCGAAATCAGAAGTGATTGATGCCGCCAGATTTTTCCTTTGTCTGTGTAAAACACATTTGAAGCAAAGCAAATAAGGTTTTTAACAGAAATAAAACATGGGATAAACGTGTAAATATTACTTTATCTTGTTTCAATTTATGTGAACATATTTAACTGGGCATAAAGTTTAGGAAAAAATAAAAACTTTTGAAATTTAAAGTCCTAAACAAGTCCAAATAGGGTTCAAAGTAATTTGTGTGGTTATAAAAGCTTCTCAATAAGGATACAGTTGTAAGTTTAAGCTAAATTATTACCAAATTTAGAAAATGTTCATTCTTTTTGAAACAGACCAAAAAGAAAATAGGCTTACCTAATCTGGAATAAAGGAAGTACTATACTACAGCTCTTTCTGTTTGAGTTAGTTTTTTTTAAAAAAAAATTTTGAAACTTATAATTTTATACGGTTATAATCGGGCTCACCCGATTTTATATTTATCAAGACCGGTGTGAAGGATCGATCCGTAATAGATCAGATCGAGGCACGAGGACAAGGTACTGAGTTCAAAGATTCGAGGTACATGTCAAGATCGATACCGGTAGTGATAGAGGCCGACTGAGACAGACATCGAGCAAAAGCGAAGGTAGCATAATAACACAAAGACTAGATATACATGACCGGTCAAAGATCATGACAGAGATCTCGGAACGGATCAAATCAAGGAAAGTTAATTAGCTAATATGAAATTTCCTTCTGTAATTAGAGTTATACCATAATTAGAATTCCTCTACTACATAAAGAGGAGTTCCAATCATTTGTAAGGCACTTGGATTCACACATATCAAAGCAATATAACACTTTCTCTTTAGCTCATATTCTTGTTCATCAGCTTGTTATACTTTTGAATGTTCTTGCACCATTCTGTTTAAGGATATTCAAGCTAGAGGCTGAATTCCATTTAAATACTGGTGTGATTTATGAGCGCGCTAGTTTTTGTTCATGCACCCTTGCAGTAAGCAGTTCACGCGGACTGCACAAACATGTAACGCGGTCGCGTTGGTCCAGCGCGGACCGCACTAGCTTGATTGCGGCCGCGGTGAAGAACTTGAGAGAGTCCCCTTCTTAGCTCATGCAGTGCGGATCACACAAAGTGCACCGCAGTCACGCTGCAACTTCAAAGACTGTGCAATTTTTATACTATGTTTTGCACTGCTTCAACTCAATCCCCGCAACATCTCACAAACAATTATCTCAAAAATCTTAAGCTACAAAGAAAATCAAAGAAAAATAAGAAGAGATGGGTAGCCTCCCAAGAAGCGTCTGATTTAACATCGTGGCACGATACATGTTACCATCACATCATCAAATGAATGAGTGCCACCACTTGGTTGTCATCGAGCTCCCCCAAATAATGCTTGACAGGATGCCCATCCACCACGAAAACTTCACCATTCTTGTTCTTGAGATCAAGAGCACCAAACGAAATTACACATACAACTTCAAGTGGCCCACTCTACTTTGACTTGAGCTTTTCCAGAAATAACCTCAACCGAGAGTTGAAAAGAAGAACCATCTCACCAACCTTGAATTCCTTCCCATGAGAATATTTGTTGTGAATATACTTCATCTTGTCCTTATACAAGGACGAGCCGGAGTAGGAATGAAATTTAAACTCATCGAGCTCATTAATTTGCTCAACACGGAGATTAGTTGCAACATCCCATTCCAAGTTCAATTTCCTCAAGGACCACATAGTCGTGTGCTCCAATTCCACCGGAAGATGGCAAGCCTTCCCAACCACCAATCAGTACGGAGACATACCAATTGTGGTCTTGTAAGCTGTCTGATAGGCCCAAAGAGCATCATCCAATTTTTCGACCAATCGGTCCGATTAGCATTGATAGTTTTAGACAAGATGCTCTTAATTTCTCGGTTGGAGACTTCCACTTGACGGCTAGATTGAGGATGATAGGGGGTGGCCACTTTGTGATTAGCTCCATATTTGGCAAGCAATGAATCAAAATACTTGTTGCAAAAGTGAGATTCTCATCACTAATGATGGCACGAGTAGTGCCAAACCTCTTGAAGATACTCTTTTTAAGAAATTCCACAACACTCCGGGCTTCATTATTGGGTAAAGCAACGTCTTCAACCCACTTTGAGACATAGCCCACCGCTAAGAGTATGTAAGTGTTTCAGCAAGAGCTAACAAATGGAACCATGAACTTGACGCCCCAAACATCATAGATATCCACTTTGAGAATTGTCTTTAGAGGCATCTCATCCCTTTTAGAAATCCCGCCGGCTCTTTGGCATTCATCACATTTCTTGACAAAATCACCGGCATCTTGAAACAAGGTGTTCCAATAAAATCCGCAACTAAACACCTTAGAAGTCGTCCTCTCCCCGCCATGATAGTCACCATAGGGTAAGGAATGGCAAGCCTCCAAAATACCCAATTGCTCCTCCTCCGGGACACATCGTCGAGTATTACCATCGGTGCAAATCTTAATCAAATAGGGTTCGTCCCAATAAAAGTCCATGATATCCCCCTTGAACTTCTTCCTTTGGTTAGAAGAGAGCTTACATGGGATGATTCCGGTAATAAGATAATTTGCAACATTGGCGAACCACGACATTCCACTCATTGACACCGCAAGGAGTTGCTCGTCGAAAAATATATCATTGATTTTAAGGCCGCCACAAGGCCTCCCCTCCTCCTTCAAATGGGATAAGTGGTCTTCCACTTGATTCTGACTCCCTTTCCGGTCCACAGTTTCTAGGTCAAACTCTTGAAGAAGAAGAACCCATCTCATCAATCTTGCCTTTGAATCTTTCTTGGTCATCAAATACCTAATGGAAGCATGGTCAGTATGCATAATAAGTTTGTCCCCCATAAGATAAGGACGGAACTTTTTCATAGCAAAAGCAATAGCCAATAACTCCTTCTCGGTGACTGTGTAGTTCCTTTAAGCCTCATTCATGGTCTTGCTTGATTTGTACATCGGATGGAACATATTTTTGATCCTTTGGCCTAAAATCTCCCCTACCGCAACAACACTAGCATCGCACATGAGCTTGAATGGTAAGCTCCAATTTGGTGCGGTGATGATGGGGGTAGTTGTCAACTTTTATTCAAGGAGCTCAAAAGCCTCCATGCACTTCTCATAAAAAAAACATGGCATATTTTTCTAGTATCTTGCACAACGGGTTAACTACCTTAGGAAAATCTTCGGTAGAAACCCGCGTGCCCAAGAAAACTCCTCTATTTTGAGCAGTTTAGTTACCTCGTCCTTGATGAATGCGTAATGACCCGACCCGCCATCTCAGGTATCTCCACCCCATTTTCCCCATTTTATGCTTTTATATGTTTCATTTTATGTGTTTGGTGAATTCGGAGCAATGCGGACAGAGTTCGGTTAGGAATAGGACAATTAGTCTCTTTAAGAGAAGGTTGGTTTGGAAAAAGTCAACCGGATGTTGACTTAGGAGTTACAAGGCTCGGAATGGATTTTTGATTATTCGACTAGTTTCAGGTGATGATTTTTAACTTAGGAGCACAATCAGAATTAAATTTGGAGGTCCGGTGTAGAATTAGGCTTGAATTGGCTAAGTTTGAATTTTGGCGAAATCCGGTTGATAGGCGAGATTTTGATCCGGGGGTCGGAATGGAATTCCGACAGTTGTGGTAGCTCCGTTAGGTAATTTTGGAGCAAAGTTTCAGGTCATTCGGAGTTGTTTAGGTTGGGTTTTTGATCAAATGCATGTTTCGGAAGTTTTTGTTTGACTTAGGCTTGAATCTGTGGTAATTTCATGATTTTGATGTTTATGATAGTGTTTTTATGCTACAAGCAAGTTTGAATGAAGTAAGAGATCATATATGTGCATTTGGTTGAGGTCCCGAGGGCCTCGGAGTGATCTCGGATGGCTAATGGGGATTTTTGAAGTTGAAAATGCAGTAGAAAAATTACAGGGTAAATTTGTTCTTCGTGATCGCGAGCCTGTGGCTGCGATCGCATATAAGGAAATGGGAGGCCATAAATTTGTACATCGCGATCGCTGTAATGAGTTCGCGATCGCATAGAGTTGAGGGGCGTAGCAATGCGATCGCATTAGTCTAGTCGCGATCGCATTGCCAAATTAGAGGCATTGGCAGTTTGTTCTCCGTGATCGCATGGCTTTGAACGCGGTCGCATATGGTTAAATTAAAGGGCTGGAATCTTGTTCTCCGTGATCGCATAACTTGCAACGTGATCGCGTAGAAGGAGCTACAGTAGTGAGACAGAATGTTTAAAAACCTTTTGGTCCGCGACCCACACAATTTTTGCTCCGTCAGGAGAGCTTTTTGACCCATTTGAAGAGGGTTTAGATGGGTATTGATTGGAGGTAAGTCTCTTGACTTAGAAACACCTTTTTATAGAAGAATCAACACTCAAATTTATGAAAATAGGTTGAAATTGTGAAGAACTTGGGTTTGATTTTTGAAAATGAATTTTGGGGATTTGAAAGGCCATTTGAACTCCGTTTTTGGCAAACTTTATATGTACAGACTCTTGGCGAGACGAGGAATCTGATGATATAATTTTTAGAATTTTTTGAGAAGTGGGCCCGGGGCTCGGGTTTTACCAACTTCGTGAATTTTAGTACTTTTAGAGTATTTTTGATTGGGTTATGTTTCTTTGAACCATATTCATGTATTCGTTATGATTTTGACTATATTTGACGTGCGTAGAGGAAGATTCAAAAGGAAAGGGCATTGCGGACCAGTCTACGGACGGTTAGAGGTGAGTAATCTGTATAGATGATGGCCTGAGGGTTTGAAACCCCGGTTTATCATATTGTGACGCTATATTAGGGCGTGACTTGCTCCCCATGGCAGGTGCGGGAGTTATTATGACTGGGGATTGTGACTTGGTCCATCCAGAATAAGTGCTATACTATATTGGCGACTGATACACACCTTGTATTGATTATATCTGGGATTATTGCCATATTTGGGGCCTTGTGCCAATTTGTAGTATCCGTGTAGGATGAATATCATTGTGATAGAATGATTTGTATAATCATTGACCTCAGTCATGTGCACTGTTAGAAAATGCTAAGTCACTTCCTGAAGTTAAATAACCAAGTTATTTTTCCTTTGTATTGGAAATTGATTATTTAATTGAATCTGTTATGTGACTCAATTGCATACTGTGGACTGAGTATGGATCGGGCTACACGCCGTAGCGACTATCATATATTGATATTGAGGCCGAGAGCCTGTTCTATGCTAATACCTGGCCGATATTGAGCTTGAGATGTAGAAGCCCCTCCGAAGTCTGTACACACCCACAGTAAGCGGCGTCAACGTTAAATGGATCGGGTTGTATGCCACAGCGGGATCATGTGAATTGCATTGAATTCTTGCATTATACTTGACTGATATACTTGATGTTTCTTTGCTATTAGTTCGTAGTTAAGTTGTTGGACTTTTAGTTTTAGCTTTACTTTGTGGCATTTTTTGGATTTCTTATCTTCAGACATTATATATGCTTATTACTCACTGAGTCGGTAGTACTCACCCCCTACTCCCCGCACCTTGTGTGCAGATTCAGGTGCACCAGAGGCTTAGCTGAGCACTCGTTGTCTCCAGAGCTTATCAGAGTTGTTGAGGTAGCTGCTTGACGTTCGCAGGACCTAACTACTATTCCTATTTCAGTTTTATTGATATATACATTTCCAGACTTGTGTATTTTCATTCAGACTTTGTTATCCAGTTTGTTTTAGAGGCTCTAGACTCGTGACCCCAAATCTTGTGGGAGTGTCTTATCCGATTTTGCAGTTCACCATATTATTTTACTATAAATATTGGATTATTATTCTAAAACTACTACATTTTTCTTAAATTGGCAATTTTCAAACTTATTGTCGAATTGAGAGCGATCGTTGGTCAGGCTTGCCTAGCTTTAGGGTTGGGCGCTATCACGATCGGGTTTGGGTCATGAAAAGTTGGTATCAGAACCTAGGTTACTAGGCCTCACGAGTCTTGAGCCGTTTTAGTAGAGTCTCGCGGATCGGTACGTAGATGTCCGTATCTATCCTTGGAGGCTACAGAACCTTTAGGAAATACTTCACTTTCTTGAAGTCTTATCGTGCATAGTTGATCCAGCTTGGCACATAACTCTTGAAATTCCTTCCTTACGTCTGTCTGCACGTATGCGCGCTCAATTCTATATGTGCTTCGCTGGATTGCGATTCCCCGATCGAGGGACGAGACGTAATCTTTGTGAGGTTGATTGGGCCAGTCTAGAGGACTTGAGGCCGGATCTTGCCTAGGGGTTGAGCACTGAGGTACTGATCATGTGAGCAAGTGTTTTAAACTTATACATCAATATTTTCACTATTAGCCGGAATGGCAATTTGGTATTCGTGTGATGAGTATGTTAGTACTGCGAGATGCAATTATATGACTTGGTAGTGACGAAGAAGTCTGACGGATAATAGATGAACTATTAGGTGATTTGTTTCCTATTGTGGTTCGATGTGTAGCCCGAATATGGGCGCGTGAAGAATCCTTTGAAGTCTCCTAGTGGGAGTGAAGTAAATTGCATGATACGATATGAGTTCAGACTCAGGAAGGCTAAGTAGCGGTGAATGTGTATGATGGTGGAAGGTATACAGAAGTGTATATTGACGCGAAGCAGGTGGTTTATCTCCTATGGAGTGTCCTGAAGTGATACGATTCTTATGTATATTGTGCGAATATCTCATGTGTAATTAAAAGGCATTTTCTATGTGTTATGATTCAATAGGTGCAACGCATGACCATGTATCAATTTTGATAATAGAATACATGTAGTATTGAGATTAATGTTGTTGATATACATTTTGATGCTTCTTCAAGTTGTGGAAGTGTTGTTAGGATGATTTTGGTGATTCTCTGGCAGGTGGATATGCTCAATTACAAAGGAAACTCTACCGAAAGTTTGAAAAAATTTGGGACTTAGTAAAAATTTTGTCGCCTACAGAGTGAGCTTAACTGTTGTGTGAATGAATGCAAGAATTGCAGAACAGTTAAAAAATTTCTGATGATTCGTATTTCCACAAGCTTATGAAAGAGTAACTTTAATCTCACCATGTTAGTACGACAACAATAGAGTAGATGCGTTGTGATATGTATGGCTTCGAGCTGAGTTGGGGAGGTTGCTGTTGATTAGCTTATTATACGATTATGTAATATGTTAGTTTTGATTTGATGCATGCAGGTGAATCAGTTTTGGTTACAGAAATTGAGCCGAGGGTGGCACGAGTGAAGAAAAATTTTGACAAAGGCTATATGGTGCTTATTAGATGTGAGTAAAATAATAGGATGTTTTGAGTTGTGAATAAAGGATGCTTAGTGTAAAGGGAAGGAAGTTGTTTGGTTGTATCGGAATGAGATCATGTCCTGCGATGTCAGAGTGGTGATAAGGCACGAGTGGTTCGATTCGTTAAGTCGAGTAATTTGCTGTATGTATAAGAGTGGATGACTATTGAAAATGGCTTTGATGTATTCAAGATTCTATGTATCAGTATCTGGGAAGTAAAGGTAGTGGACTTAGATCGCAGGAAGTTCTTCAAAGTAGGGTATTTTAGAAGGTGGTATTTTTGGGAACCTTTGAGAGAGCATATAGTGGCCTATTGGTCTTAGACAATGTTTGTGGTAAGCCTGGATTGAGGCATTGTGGTGCTACAGCAAAAGAGTATATCAAGTTGAAAATGAATCAGAAGGAAATCTAGACAAATGAAGTAGTTTGTTAGCGGACCGAATCGGTATGGTAAAGATATGACCAATTCCTTATTTATGTTCGATGTAATGAGCCCTTACGAGTATTGGACGGCAGAGCTTTTGAGTTCGGACAGCTTGCTTAGACTAGTGTGGATAGAAGGATTTAGTACTGGCAGTTTAGCTTGTGGTTAGGAAAATGAGATGGAGTACTTAGATTATCCTAGTATGGTATGGTATGTGTGTTCTGTTGTGAAGGGTTGGGATTTGTGTGTGTAAGGTACAGTTCAGTTCCAAATGGGAATTCATTAAATTCTTAAGGTGCACGGGCAGCTGCATGTGATTTAAGAATCGACCCTCAGATGAGGAAAAGTGTATTACTATTCTAGTAATTTGACGGGAGTATACGCTCAGCAAGAGGGGAAGGTGATATAAACTGATAACACTTCGGTGGGATTGCGGCAGTTTCCTCTTGGACTGACTGCTGACATTTGAGTTTGCTAATGGCACAGGGAAATTTTCGATATCTTTCGTGGAATTGATGGGTTCTTGATGTGTAATATGTATTCTTATGGCGGAATGTGGGACCGGGTATAGTGATTTGTGTGTTGTATGGAGTTGGAGACTGGGAGTTCTCCGATATAGTCTATGTCATGATTGTGGATCGTGATTATTCGGTACCATTTGGTGGCGATTAGGATTTGGAGGCTAGAGTGGATCTTTATTTGTTGATACGATAGATTTTGGATGTGATATTGGGTGTAGAGTGGTTGCCTCAGTGTTGGGTTAATCTAGACTATTGTGTTATGGGCTATGCCAGAAGATGTCACAGGTTGTGTAGCGAAGTGCATTGAGTGATGTTATAGCAAGAGTCGGTTGCATTCCAAAGACCAACGGACGGCTGAGGAGGATTGCTTGTCTTGTTGGGCCTTCGTGGCAAATGTCAGTGCAGAGCTTTTTTTTTTACCATTGATTCAGTTTCGATATTAAAGGAATTTTCGGATGCGATCCTTGTGGTCGGGCATGTCACCAGGTGAGATTGTGAATTTAGTATTTATTTGGTGACGGGCTCCGAATCATACGACACTGGCATGAGTAATAGTAGTGGAAGCCCGCAGCTTCAGGCTTCTTGGTAATGAGCTTGCTGGTAAGCTGGTTGGATACGTGTTTAGCTTGGGTTGGCCTGGGTAGTCCCGTGTTGTATTAATAAAGGATGGGTCGATTCGATCGTTATTGGATCTGCTAGTGATCAGGGAAGATCTATGAGTTGTCTTCTGTGTTGCGAAACGTTATGATTTGCGGACTATGAGCATATATGGTGCAGTGCTATCGATATTCATAGTAGAAATTGAGGTGGAAACCTCAGTTGTGCTTGAGTTTGGTAGCTTATAACGCTAGATGTAGATATTGTATGCACTTAGTATGCTTATGACCGTACTCGGTATTTTGTTGTAGTGAGCAAATTTGGCTCGATATGTACCTACTTATGTGATATATATATATATATATATATATATATATATATATATATATATATATATATATATGGATTGGATGGCATGCCGCCATGGGTATATATGGATAGGATGGCATGCCGCCATGAGTATGTGTGGGTCGGATGGCACGCCGCCCTGAGTATGTGTGGACCAGGCGGCACGCCGCCATGGGTATGTTATTTGGATCGGGTTGTGTGCTGCAACAGTGTGATGTTGAGGATAGTTTTTGTATGTTACATTGTACGCATTGCTTCCTTGTTTCTTAGGAAAGTCCGTATTGGGAGTTGCTCAGCGAATAGCGCGTCAGTTGTGTTTCAGGATTGAGTCTGTATATAACTTTCTTCACCGTGGGTGTGATGGATTACTTGGTTTCAAACACCAATCATTTCGTGGTTGTCAAGTTCGAGTATAGCGACTTGAGGTGCTTCATGTGAAATAGTGTTTGGATGAGATCGCACATTATACTGAGGCTACGTGGAGATTAGACCCTTCGGGAAAGATTCAAGTATTCTATTTCTACGATGTGGGACGGGGTCCTAGCCTTGTGTTGTAATGGTACTGATGAGCTTGAGAAATAGCTCTTTCATTGAGTCAATATTACGATTTGAGTATATTCAAGTCGTTCCTTATTGGTGCGCGTGTTATGCAAGTGTGGCTTAGGCCGATAATAAGCTATCATATCACGAGAATGGTATGTAGGATTCGAGGTGATCATTGGAGTCATTACTGAATACGAACGAATTTGGTTGCAGCTTGTTAGAAGTTTAATACCAAGGTTCGACTAGGAAATCTGTTGTGATAGTAGTCTAAAGGGAAGTGACTCTATGAATGATGTATCCGTGAAGCTGTTGCAAATTTGTCGCATGTTTCATCATCGTTGGCAGTATATGAATGTGTTGGCATAATTCCTTAGCTAATAAGAGCTTCCTATCGATAATTGAGTATGTTGGGCAACTATTGTGAATGGAGACTATCGTTTAGAGTGTTGGATTGTGTGATTGTTGCATGGGTTCACCTGAGGTTGCAGGTATGGGTTATTATAGCTGGTTTGGGATTATTCTGAGTATAAATGTGAGGTTCTGATCTTGTATATGGTTTTCGAAGTGCAATGTGGTTCTACGGTTATGGTCTAGATAGACTGAAATTCTAGCTGTGTTGTATTATCGGGCCTATGTGAGTTGGGGTGACGTGGGATCACCCCGGGTATATGTTTGGTAAGGTCATTCAGGTATTGGTTGGCTCCTAGTACAACTCTGGGCACGCTCGAGGATGAGCGCTTGTTTAAGTTGGGGAGGATGTAATGACCCGACCCGTTGTCTCAGGTATCTCCGCCCCGTTTTCCCCGTTTTATGCTTTTATATGTTTCATTTTATATGCTTGGTGAATTTGGATCAATTCGGACAGAGTTCGGTTAGGAATGGAACAATTAGTCTCTTTAAGAGAAGATTAGTTTGGAAAAAGTCAACCAGATGTTGACTTCGGAGTTAGAGGTCTTGGAATGGATTTCTGATGATTTGACTAGTTTTGGGTGATGAATTATGAGTTAGGAGCGCAATCGGAATTGAATTTGGAGGTCCGGTGTAGAATTAGTCTTGAATTTGCTTAGTTTTAATTTTGGCAAAATCCGGTTGATAGACGAGATTTTGATCCCGGGGTCGGAATGGAATTCTAACAACTTCAGTAGCTCCTTTAGGTGATTTAAGATATGCCTGCAATGTTTCAAGTCGTTCGGAGGTGTATAAGTCGGGTTTTTTATTAAATGCAAGTTTCGGGAGTTTTAGTTTGACTTAGGCTTGAATCCGTGGTAATTTCATGATTTTGATGTTTATGATAGTGTTTTTATGCTATGAACAGTTTGAATGAAGTAAGAGATAGTATTTGGGCGTTTGGTTGAGGCCCCGAGGGCCTCGGGTGGATTTCGGATGGCTAACGGGGATTTTTGAAGTGGAAAATGCAGCAGAAAAATTGCAGAGCAAATTTGTTCTTCGCGATCATGAGCTTGTGGCTGCGATCGCATATATGGAAATGGGAGGCTAGAAATTTGTACATCGCGGTGATGAGTTCGCTATCGCATAGAGTTTAGGGGCGAATCAATGCAATCGCATTAGTCTGATTGCGATCGCATATGCCAAATTTGGAGGCCTTGGCAGTTTGTTCTCCGCGATCGCGTGGCTTCGAACACGGTCGCATAGGGTTAAATTCAAGGGTTGGAATGATGTTCTCTGTGATCGCATGACTTGGGACGCGATCGCATATAAGGAGCGACAGTAGTCAGACAGAATGTTTAAAAACTATTTGGTCCGCGACTCACGCTATTTTTTCACCATTTTTTCTCCGTCGGGAGAGCTTTTTGACCGATTTGAAGAGGTTTTTGACGGGTATTGATTCGAGGTAAGTCTATTGACTTAGAAACACCTCTTTATTGAAGAATCAACACTCAAATTCATGAAAATAGGTTGAAATTGTGAAGAACTAGGGTTTGATTTTTGAAAGTGAATTTTGGGGATTTGAAAGACCATTTGAACTCTGTTTCTTAACAAACTGTATATGTACGGACTCGTGACGAGACGAGGAATCCGATGATATTATTTTTTAAGAATTTTTTGAGAAGTGGGACCGGGGATCGGGTTTTACCAACTTCGTGAATGTTAGTGCTTTTCGAGTATTTTTAATTAGGTTATGTTTCTTTTGCCCATATTCATGTATTCGTTATGATTTTGACTAGATTTGACGTGCGTAGAGGAAGATTCAAAAGGAAAGGGCATTGCGGACCAGTCTACGGCCGGTTAGAGGTGAGTAGACTATATACATGATGGTCTAAGGGTTTGAAACCCTGGTTATCACATCGTGACACTATATTAGGTCGTGACTCGCACCCCATGGTAGGTGCGGGGTTGATTATGACTGGGGATTGTTAATTGGTCCATCCCGAATAAGTGCTATGCTATATTGGCGACTGATACACACCCTGTAATTAATATATCTAGGCTTATTGCCATGTTTGGGGTCTTGTGCTGATTTGCAGCATCCGTCTAGGATGAATATCATTGTGATAGCATAATTTGTAAAATCATTGACCTCAGTCCTGTGATTAATCACTGTTATAAAATCCTAAGTCACATTTCATGAAGTTAAATAACTATGTTATATTTCCTTAGTATTGGAAACTGAGAATTTAGTTGAATCTGTTATGTGACTCATTTGCATACTGTGGAGTGATTATAGATCGGACTACACGCCATAGCGATTATCATATATTGATTTTGAGGTCAAGAGCATATTCTATGCCAATACCTGGCTGATATTGCGCTTGAACTGTAGGAGCCCCTCCGGAGTCTGTACATACCCCCAGTGAGCGCCCTCAACGATAAATAGATCGGGATGTACGCCGCAACGCGATCATGTGCATTGCATTGCATTCTTGCATTATAATTGACTAATATACTTGATGTTGCTTTGCTGTTTGTTCGTTTTATTGATATATACATTTCCAGACTTGTGTATTTTCGTTCACACGTTGTTATCTAGTTTGTTTTAGAGGCTCTAGGCTTGTGACCTCAGATCTTGTGGGAGTGTCTTCTCAGATTTGGCATTTCACCGTATTGTTTTACTATAAATATTGGATTATTATTATTCTAAAACTACTATATTTTTCTTAAATTGGCGGTTTTGAGACTTGTTGTCGAATTGAGAGTGATAGTTTGTCAGGCTTGCCTAGCTTTAGGGTTGGGCGCCATCACGACCAGGTTTGGGTCGTGACAGAATGTATGCTTAACCTCGGACTGGGGCCTTCGCTTTTGCTTTACTGGTCGAAACTTTGGGTCCAAGCTCAATGTATGCGTAGTAATCTCCGGCGGGACCATGGAAAACACTCCTTAATTTTGATAAGAAATTTAATGAGTTTTTCCCTAAGCTCGAGGGTTAACCCCGTACCCAGGTATACCTTCGATAGGGCAGATGTTCGATCAATATGATTTGTTCCAGATCTTCAACCGTTGACTTTGTTGACTCACAACCGTCAGGTATAATGAAGGTTCAAGATATCATATAATCATCATCCTCGAAAATATCATACTCTTCTGATCAGGCCGAGACCGGCGACTGTGATTGCTATTTGACTTCTTGCTTTCCCTTTTACTCCGACCCCTTTGTTAATGAAAGTGCCGATGCTGGTACCACTTCGTCTATTGCAAATTAGCTTTCTCGATGCCTACTTCGGGTACAATCAAATACAAATGAACCTAGAGGATTAGGAAAAATACTTCGTTCATCACTAAATACGACACTTATTGTCATAATGTGATGTCATTTGGTTTAAAAAATGTTGGTTCTACTTATCAACGCCTAGTAAATTGAACGTTCGAAGAATAAATAGGTAAATCAATGGATTTTTATATTGATGATATGTTAGTTAAGTCCATGCGAGCAGAGGACCATTTAATACATTTATAGGAAACATTCGACATACTAAGAAAATACAATATGAAGCTCAACCTGGTCGGTTCAGGCAAGTTCCTCGGCTTTGTCGCATCAAATCGGGGGATTAAAATCAACCCCGATAAAATCAAGGCAATCGAAGAAATCACAGTTGTGTATAATTTCAAGGCTGTACAAAGTTTAACAGGGCACATAGCCCGCCTTAGGTCGATTTATCTCTAGGCCCTCAGATAGGAGACACCATTTTTTCTTACTACTTAAGAAGATGAGCAATTTTGCATCGACCCCGGAATGCCAACAAGTCTTGGAGGAACTCAAACGATACCTATCGAGCCCCCATTGCTTCATACCCTAAAAGTGGATGAGCAACTCCACTTATACTTAACGGTCTCGTAGATAGCTTAGGTGGTGTCTTAGTTCGAGAATAACAAGGTACGCAATTTCCTATTTACTATCTTAGTTGGACCATAGGTGAGGTCGAGACCCGGTACCCACACTAGAAAAATTAGCGCTCGCTTTAATAAGAGCCTCTAGGAAATTAAAACCATATTTCTATGTCATCCAATTTGTGTTGTAACCACCTATACCGTTCACAACATTTTGCACAAGCCCGAATTCTCGGGTCGATTGGCCAAATGGGATATCAAGATCAGTGGGTATAATATCGAGTATCAACCCTGAACATCCATCAAGCTTCAAATCATGTCAGACTTCATGGGTGACTTCATGCCAGCCCTCGTATGTCGAAAAGGAAACATTACTAAAATCAGGTAGATCATCGGGGGTGTGGACCCTCTTCACAACGGCGCTTCGAACGTGAAAGGGTCCGCGCTAGGAATCGTTTTGAAGCCGCCTACAGGTAATACAATTAGACATTCTATCAAAACTTCAAAATTGACTAACAATAAGGCCGAGTATAAGGCCATGATTGCAGGTCTTGATCTAGTTAAGAGCTTGGGAGCGGAGGTTATTGAGGCCAAATGTGATTTCCAACTTGTGGTAAAGTAAGTCAATATAACTTTCGAGGTTCGAGAAAATTGAATACAAAGGTACTTGGACAAATTACAAGTGTCTCTATATCGGTGTAAAGAAGGGACCTTACATTACGTACCTCGAGAACAAAATAGCAAGGTTGGTGCCCTTGCAAATTTGGGATCGTTGATTGAAGATGAGGAACTTAGCTAGAGGACTGTCGTACAACTTTCGAGGTCAGTAATCAAAGAAGGACACGCCAAAATAAACTCCACAAGTCTAACATGTGATTGGAGGAATAAGTACATCTAATACCTAAAGAACTGGAAGCTTCCATCGGATCCTAAGGAATGAAGGGCTCTACGTATGAAGGATGCACGGTTCACATTAGCCGAGGATGGAACACTATACATGAGAATGTTCAATGGACCGTTGGAAAAATCTGTGGGACCAGTTGACACTGACTACATTTTACGGGTAATTAACGAGGGAACTTGAGCAAATCATTCTGGTGCCGAGTCATTGGTTCGTGAAGTCATCAAAGCAGGGGACCATTGGGCCAATATGGAAAAAAATACTAAAGCATTCGTTCAAAAGTGCGACAAATGCCAAAGGTATCCGCCGATGATTCACCAACCCGGAGAGAAACTTCACTTAGTCCTATCCCCATGGCCATTCATGAATTGGTCAATGGATCTCTTCATCCCTATACCATCTACCCCAAGTAAAGCTAAATTTATTTTGTTTATGACTGATTATTTTTCTAAGTGGGCTGAAGCACAGGCTTTCGAGAAAGTCAGAGAAAAAGAACTCATAGACTCTATTTAGGAATACATTATATGCCGATTCGGGATGTTTGCCGAGATCATATGCAACAATAGAAAGCAATTCGTCTGCAACAAAGTGACAAAGTTTCTCGAAGACCACAAGATAAAAAGGATCCTGTCAACACTGTATCATCTTAGTGGGAACGGACTGGACGAATCGACAAAAAAGACCATCATCCAAAATCTAAAAAAAATATGAACGACGCTAAAGGAAATTGGAGAGAAATATTGCCCGAGTTCCTTTAGGCAAGTCGAACAACATTAAAATCCATCACGGGGAATACACCATTCTCTTTAGTCTATGGTGCCAAAGCTCTGATCCCGATCGATGTCGGGGAACCTAGCTTCATGTTTCAGTATGCGAAGGAAGAGTCAAATCACGAGGATATGAATACGAGCCTCGAATTACTAGATGAAAGATGGGAAGCCGCCCTCGATCGAATGGCCGCACAGAAAAAGTGGATCGAAAGGTATTACAATCGTAGATCCAATCTTCGATACTTTAAAAATGGAAACCTAGTTTTAATAAAGGTCCCCTCAATACTCGAGGCACAAATGAAGGAAAACTTGGCCTGAATTGGGAGGGAGCGTATCAGGTCCTCGATATCGTCGAAAAAGTGTCACGCCCTAGTTCGCCCTCCGTGAACTATCGTGATAGAACCTAGCCTCTACGACTAGGTAAGCTCACAAATGTGGAAAAGAAACAATTAGCAAAAAGAAAATAATTAAAAACTAAAACAACAAATGAGACAGTGATTAAGATATTGCCTGGCATATAATAGTACAAGAATCTCAACCTAACACTGCCAAAATCTGGAACCCCATGAATCACAAGCTATGAGTTTACATAAAAAGCACTAACTGCAGAAATATCTATCCAAGAGGAAAAATACAGAAGGCTTATACTAGTACAAAGAATAGAAAGGGACTCTTCGGTCTGCGGACGCAGCAAATATACCTTGAAGTCTTTACGAAAGAGCCTTGCCTCATGTGTGATAAGACTAAGTGGAAGTACCTGGATCTGCACATGAAAAACATGCATATAAAAGGCATGAGTATACCACAACGATACTCAGTAAGTGCTAAGCCTAACCTCGATCGGTCAATGAGGAAGGTCAGGGCCCTACTGAGATTAAATGAAATATAAGATATAAAAGTATAGAATGAGACATCATAACTAAGTGAAACAGTAATAAATACCACATAATAGAAAGAAACAACAACAACTATAATAGAGACAAAATAATCACAGAAAGGAGTACAACTCAACACAGACATAACAACCGGAGATTTCCCAGGATACCGTCATGTAGTCCCCAAATATAAATATCCAGTAGGTCTCTTGGGTGAAATCTCTTAGCCCAATCATAATCCGCGGGGATCTACCGGAAATCCGATCTGTAGTCCCAAACGAAAATATATCCAATATAGGGGGAATCTACCAAGTGTTGTCCCGTAGTTCCAATGTAAATATTCAAAGGGATATACCGGAATACTAATACATAGTCCCAAAGTAAACAAGCAGGGGGATCTCTCGGGATACCGTCCCGTAGTCCCAAAGTAAACACACATCAACAAATCAAAGAATAGGCAATTCAATTCAAATTCCATACCAAGGTGAAACAGGTATTTCTAGCCTAGCATGCTGCACATAATCCAAATAAGGCAGTTTGAGCAATTAAATCAATTAAGTCAATTAGACATGCTTCCCTAACAATATGCACAAACTACAAGTAATATAAACAGGAAAAGAAACACAAATATAATTACTTAAGGAAAACTTAATTTTCCAAACAATTAGCACAAGTACGCACTCGTCACCATACGTATATGGCATTTCAAATATCAATAATACCAAATCCTAAGGGGAGTTTCCCTCACACAATGTTAGGTAAGCCACCTACCTCGAACTGCTCAAAATCAATCTGAGACCACGTTCTTGACACTAGTACTCGACTCCAAACAGCCCAAATCTAAATTGCATAATGTAAATATAACTTCAAGTAGCTGATTCCACAAATAAATTCTTAGTTAATACGCAAAATCAGGTAAAATGAAAAAAATGCCCCCGGGCCCACGCCTCAGAATCGGCTAAAATTTACATTTTCAGAATCGTCATACTCTCACGAGTCTAACCATACCAAATTATGTCAAAATCCCAATCAAAACTCAAAATTTAGGTCTAAGAACTTTCTCAAATTTTCCCCAATTTCATACCCCAAATCCGAAGTTAGATAATGAATTCATGTTTGGATTAATGGGTTATAAGAAAAAAGGAAGTTAAGAATCATTACCTAATCTATATCTCTTAAAATCCCACAAAACCTCACCCAAATCTGAGCTCTCAAGCTCTAGTTTTCACAAAAATGGCTAAATCCTCGACTTTGAAATTGTATATTCTGCCCAGATAAATCCTCCTTCACGATTGCGGAAGGACCCTCACATTTTCAAAGCACAAATCCACTTGGTACAACTTTCCTCCATTGCGAACAGGATTCCCAAGTCGAGAACGTGATCACGAACGCGGGACTACCTTCACGAACGTGTCGGCATTAGATCCCACAACCTCGCGAACGGGGAATACCTTTACGAATGCGTAACATTAAACCTTCATCAGACCCATGTCTTATTTAGGAATGCGAGACCCCACTCGTGAATGCAAAGAATAAAACTAGAACTGACTGCTGCAACTTTTTCTACAATTCTCTAAGTTTCAAAAATGACCCGTTGAGCATTTGAAACACACTCGAGGCCCCCGTGACCTCAACCGAACATGCCAACAAATCCTAAAACATCATTCAAACTTGTTCCAATATTCAAAACGCTCAAAACACCATCAAAACACCAATTTAATATCAGATTCAAGTCTAAGAACTCCAAAAACTCTCAAATTACATTTTCGATCAAAATATCTATCAAACCTCGTCCGAATGACCTAAATTTTTGCAAGAACATTATATTCAACACAACAGGGCTACTCAAACTTCTAGAATTCCATTTCGACCCCGATATCAAAATCTCACTATCGAACCAGAAACTTCAAAAAATTAACCTCTGGCATTCCAAGCCTAAATATGTTTCGGGCCTCAAAAACACAATCTGAACATGACCCTACGTCCGAAATCAACCAACAGAACTAATAGAATCGTCAGAATTTCATTCTGAGGCCGACTTCCCACTGCTCCGACTATGGTCCAAATTCTAAATCTTAAACTCTCATTTAGGGACTAAGTGTCCCAATGCACTCTTAAACTCAAGACCAAACATTTCGGCGAATCAAAATAGCAAACAAAAATAGGGGGAAAGTAGTTAATAGGGAATCAGGGATTTAATTCTTAAAAAGACCGGCTGGGTCGTTACGAAAAGAATCCTACAAACTTGGCACAATGGATTATGAGAAATTACCAAACAATTGGAATGTATTACTCCTCAAACGATATTACTGTTAAGGTATGACCATCTCCATTTTCGTTTATATTTTACACTAACAAATTGCAGGTGTTCAATTGAAGACGTCGAAGGATACTTCGTCATCAATTACTTAGTTCTGAAAGAACGCATTGCATTTTTTATTTCTTAGACCGATTTTTGTCCCAAATAGGCTTTTTTCGGCGAGGTTTTTAGTGAGGCAACCATTGCTCGTGTTAACTTAGAACAATTCAACAGTATCTATGGCTTTTTTACAATCAACCTCGGATACTGGGGGGTAACACCCTCAGATGTCTACTTTGTTACAAGGAAGATACTTCATGCCAAACGGTCAAACAAATCGTGCCCATGTAGATTACTTGATACCAAACATGTACGCGTGTATACTCTATTTAGAGAAGTATTTTTCCTTGCCAAATATTTCATGCCTTAGAGAAATTTTTACTTTACAATTTCATACATTTGGTCTATTGTGGAAACATGCTTAAGGGTCAATCACAAGTGAAGTTTGAACAACTTACACCCCACTCGGGGAATAACACTTCATACAAGTTTGAAGTATAATCGAGAAACAAGCTTAAGAGGAAAATCCCAAGTAGAAGGCTACAACCAAACTGATACGGTTCAGAGACGTCCGAACTTCGTAATAAAACATGCTTTCAAATTTTCTCATAAACCGCTTTAAAAAAGGCTACCCGTGGCAAAATTACAAAGGGTTTAGATCACATTATCCCTCGAAAACCCTAAGGGGTACCGAAATATTCGAACTCTCTAACCATTCTTTGTTTCATACTAAGGCATTACGAAACAAATGGTTTTGATGTCATCAGCCCTTGATTATAGTGGAATATGAATACAGATTTATCTCATTCTAATGCACGATAATTTTTAATTTGATTAACCTTTTAGGCCCAAAGAGCTAGAAAGACTTATGTATATTAAAACAATCATTCTACAAACGCCACATTGGCCTAATACAAAAAGCCAGGGGGAAATCTTTTGCTTTGAGTTTGAGGAATTATCCTCACTCAATAAAAACCTAGGGGTTACCCTGCTTTGTGTTTGATTAAGTACTCACTCGACACTAGTTTGGTTTAAGTTCAAAATTGCCTAGACCTCGAACCTATGAATACAACCTCGTAATGCATCAATAGAATAGAAAGAAAATAAGCGATAGATTCAAAAAGGAAGTGAAAATGTTTATATCAAAGTTTTTTCATACAAGGGCCACACGACCTGATCAAAATTTTTTACAAAGGAAAAAACAACCTTAAAAAGAAACACTACTAATCTTAAAGGCCTGGTCATCTTTGGGAGTAGATTCTTTGCCCAATAAGTCATCTCCATCGGATCCGCACTCATCCTCGGAATCCTTATTGAGAAATGCTAAATTCCTAGCCTTTGCTTTCTCAGCCTTGGCAATCTCAAGTTCAGCGGATACATCGACACTTTGAGCAAGGATCCCTTCGAGAACCTCCCTTAAAGCCTGCCACTTCGAATGATCAACCATGCCCCTGGGCTTCTCGAGGGTGGCTTGAGTGTCAACTTTGTATTGATCCGTAGAAGCCTGACCCTTAATATTGTGGGCAACAAATTTGGATCTGGAAAGCTCGAGCTCCCTAGCCAGGGTGGCTAAACCAGATTCGAGCTCCTCGACCTTCTTTGCCTGGACCAAGGCAGTATCCCTTGCATATCAAAATTGTGACTTGGCATAATCAAGCTCTGCTTGAACGATCTCATTTTGTGTAGCCATAATGTCCATACATCCCTAGAACCGATCGGCTTCACATTGTACTTCATCTATTTACCCTTGAAAGCCTTTGATCTATTCGAACCTCTATCGAGCCTGCAGAATGAGATTGTTAGTCATTATCTCTGGCTCATCCTCACTATCATGCAAAATTCAAAATACCTACTCGTCCATCTTCTCATGCGCGTTTCGAGCTTCCAACTGTTTTACCTAAAGCTTCTCGCTGAGAATCTTTTATGTGTTGCACTTCTCAATAAGTCCCTAGACCTCGACCTTGCATTCCTCTAGGGCTCAAAGAAAAGCCTCGTGGTGCAACACTGAAGCCTGCAAGGAAGGAAGTAATATTAGAGATATCCACAAGTCAAAATTAAAGAAGACAATGATCTTTGAACTTATCTGGTCCAAATCATGTTGGACCCCATTGAACAAGCAGACAATATCCACTACATTCATTTTGGATTGATCCTCCTCAGATACCAAGCATTAAAGGTAACTTGCCACTTGATAACTAGGGATTTTGACGTGTTTCATCCTCCTTCTTGCTTAGCTTTGAATATAAATTCTGGCAAAATAGTCCAAAAGGCTCATAAGTTGCGTTTCATTACACGTTTGATCAATGATATGTCAAAAATTGGCTCAAAAGGAGTGAAACCTGCACAAGTACCAAAGACAAGACAAACTCAGGACAAATAGGCCTAGCACGACCGCACTACACTTTGTGTGGTTCGCATTAGGGAGATTTAGAGACCTGAAATTGAAGGAATCAAAGCAATGTGGCTATAGTACATATTGTGTGGTCCGCACCACCATTTCATGTGGTCCGCAGAAGCAATGTTCAGAGAGATGTCAAGTTCCAGCGTCAAACCTATGCAATCCAAGGTCCATTCTGCGCGGATCACATTGGAAGCTTCCGCGGCTGCGGTCCATTCTGTGCGGTCCGCGGAGACTGGATTCAAAGAATTGGAATTTCAGAGCCAAGAGCCTAGTGCGGCTGTACACCATTTTGTGCAGTCCGCACTGAACCTGCTGGGGCAATTTTGTCCAATTTTTCCAGCTTAGGATAAATAGAACCTTAGGGTATCAGACATTTTTAGAACTTCAGTTGCGCTCATGAGAAGACCTTTTGTAGCCATTTTGGGCATTTTAACTTAGTTTTAATGATAGAATCTTTGTATTTACTTTAGTATTTATCTAGTGTGTCTTTATCTTCATCTATTTACTATTTTTCTCTTCAAGCATTAGTAGTTAAACCCATTAGCTAGGGTTGTGGCTCAACCCTAGTGTGGGTATTTGATGGGTGTTGCAATTTAGGGATATATTGACTATGGATATTTGTTATTTGGATCAATTTTATGGTTTAATTTATGAATTAGTGATTGCAAACACTGGTTTGTGCTAGGTTGACTTGGCTCTTTTTGAGAAATAGAGCCTAAGCCTCCAAAATTGACCCAACAAGGAATTGGGATGGAATCAAGAGAATTGATAGTCCCAATTAAAGGGTTAAACCTCTAAAGAGTAATTACCCGACTTGAACCCTAGTTTCTTGAGAAAATTTGCCTACCCATTTGGTCTTGAGAAAGTCAATTGGAAAAAATTATTCTCTCTACTGAGAGGTGTGAGAGAGGGTAAAATCTTGCAATGGTTATAGCATGTTTCCCGAATCATGTCAATTGTTCCATAGATGCAATAACCCGTCAATTAGCCACCTAGGTGAAAGTCATTACCCTAGTGTATTTTTATCCATTAGATATAACTTGTAGCAATTCTCCTTTAGCATAATCTAGTTGCATTTATAATTAGTAGTTGATAATAGTAGATTATTGAAGAATCAAAAATGATTGGAAGTTATATTTGGAACAATTACACATTTCCACATTATATAGATACTCGAATCCCTTCCTATCTCCATGTGGAAATCAATCCCGACCCACAAGTCGCGTAAAAGCTATTGCGACCCTCTCTTCCTACTTTTTATTATTGCGGAGTAGGCAGCGATCACTTTTTGGCACCTTTGCTAGGGAGCTAATGGTTTTGGCTATCTATTTAGTTAGTTTTGTGTACTGTTCTTCTTTTCTTCTTTGTTACTTACTTGTTTGTGTCATTACTCTAGTACCAACATGGCTTTAAACAGAGCTAATGACCCTCTTGGAAATGTGATATCAGGGAGGGGGTAGAAGGTCTTGAGAAAGATGAGTGCCTCTTGCACCCCAAGGACAACGGAGAGGCCGGAATGTCAATGCCAATCCAAATAATAATATTCCAGACCCTCCCCAGCCACCTCCAAGAGTGGCTCCCAGAGTATTACCGAACCAAGGCTACACAAGTGCTATTGTCCCACACTATATCCGGGCGGGCAGCTTTTAGATAACTAATATGATGTTGACCTGCAGCGCAGGTATTTCACGTGCATTACAGATCAAAATGCCTACAAATATCTTAAGGGGTTTGTAGATACATGCTGGGGGAGAAAGCAGATGAATGTATCCGTGGATGCGCTGAGATTGAGACTTTTCCCGTTCTCACTTCGGGGAAAGGCCCTAGATTGGCTTGAGAGACTCCCCAACCATTCCATCACAACTTGGGATGAGTTGGCGAATAAGTTTACTGCCAAATTCTTCTCATTGAGTCATGTGGCGACATTTCGGGATGAAATATTAGCCTTGAAGCAAGAGCCAATGGAACCTTTGCATGAAATATGGGAGCGGTAAAGGACTATGGTGAAAGAGTTCCCAAATAACGATATGACCAAGGCGATGAATCAACAAACCTTTTATCAGGGCATCAACACCACAAATCAATGCATTGTGAACCAATAGGTCGGGGGCAATTTAATGAAACTTTCTTATGACGAGGCATGTGATGTACTTGATGAGATGGATGACACTTCTTCAGCATGGCATAGTAGAGCAAATGTGCCTCAAGGTGACCCTACGGTTATCCGTCTGCACAAGGAATTACATGACCACGGGAAAGTGATTGTTGAGCTTACTACTACTATGAATAAATTTGCTAAGGTGAAGTTTCAATAAGTTTAGAGTCCTTGCCAAGTGAATGCCATGGAGGGTGTTAGTATTCTTGTCAACAAGAGAAGGCAAAGGAGGCAACAAAATCAAGGAAATTCTGAGCAGTTTGTTGATGAATATGATGGGTGTCAAAATGGTGGTTATGATGACCAAAGTGAAAAGTCACAATATGTCAACAACAATCAAGGCAATAGAGGCAACTCTTCAAACCAATAATGGTGACCCCAAGGAAATTGGGGCAATCAACAACAAGGTGGTGGCAATTGGAACAATAACAAAAAAACAACAATTGGGGTAATCAAAGAAACAATGAAAGAAATTGGAATGGAAATAACAATAATTGGGGCAACAACAACAATCAAGGTGGGTGGAACAACAATGGAAACCAAGGCAACCGAGGGCAAGGCTTTCAAAAGCCCCCAATGTACCAACAACCGAACAATCTACCCCTTTCCTTTCTCAAGGTCCTAGTTCTTCTAGAAGTGATTTGGGTAGAATTGAGATGATATTTGACCAGATGATGAAGTAGAACCAAGATTCCAATGCACAATTGTCTTCTCACAATACCTCTTTCCGGGACTTGGAGGTGCAATTAGGCCAAATATCTCAAGTTTTGAACACTAGCCTTATGGGTGCTCTATCAAGTGATATGGTAGTAAACCCAAAGGGTGGGAACAACAATCATGTGATGGTGGTTACAGCAAGAAGCGGGAGAGGCGGTGATGTAAATTCCTCAAAGCAAAAGCAAGATGATGGCGTACCATTGGTTTTTGTAGATGTGGTTGAAGAGAATGTGAACAATAATGTGAGGATTGACATTGATGAGGTCGAGGTATAAACTTACGATGTCGTGAACCCATCTACGGAAAATGTGATTGACATGCCCGAGCCAATTGTGCCAAAAGCCAAGGCACCCTTGCCTAGGACACATCCCCCTTATCCTCAAAGTATTCGCAAAGCAAAGAAATAATAACCAATTTAAGAAGTTTATTGATATAATGAAGAGCTTGTGCATAAATGTGCCTTTGGTGGAGGCTCTTAAAAAATGTCGGGATATTCCAAGTTTATGAAGGATTTAGTGACAAAGAAGAGGTCTATGGATTTTGAAATTATAAAGATGACTCACCAAGTGAGTGCTATTGTTCATTCCATGGCATCGAAGCTTGAAGGCCCCGGAGCTTTTACTATCCCTTGTACTATTGGGAGTGCGGACTTTGCCAAAGCTTTTTTGTGACTTTGGAGCTAGTATCAATTTGATGCCTTACTCGATATTAAAGACTTTGGGTATCGGGCAACCTAGACCAACTTCAATGAGACTTCAAATGGTGGATCGATCAATGAAGTGACCTTTGGGCATTATTTATGATGTGCTTGTCCGGGTGGACAAATTCATATTGCCGATCGACTTTGTCATTTTTGATTATGAAGTGGAATATGAAGTTCTGATTATCTTGGGTAGACCTTTCCTTGCAACAGGGAATGCATTGGTTGATATTGAAGCATGTGAGCTCACTTTCTGAGTGGGCAATGAAAAGGTCGTCTTCCATGTTTGCAAATCCATGAAGCAACCAAATAGCACCGAGGTGTGCTCATTTGTAGACCTTGTCACAGCTGTGATTGTGGATGATATCAGTGCTATGATCAACGTATAGGATCCTCTTGAGGTCGTGCTATTAAATATGGATATCAATGATGATTCAAGTATAGTAGAGTGTGTTAATTTGCTACACGGGATAGGCTCTTATTTTTATGAGCTGAGAAAATTATCTTTTGATCTTTAAAATTGAAAAACTCCACCAACAAAGCTATAAATTGAGGAGCCACCGGTGTTGGAGTTAAAACGTGTCCTCCACACCCCAGGTACGAATTCTTGGTCTCAAGCTCTACTTTACCAGTTATTCTTTCTTCTTGCCTTACAAACATGCAGGTTGAGGCCACTATGGCGGTGCTTCAAAAGTGGAAAAGGGCAATTGGATGGACTCTAGCAGAAATTCGGGGAATAAGCCCGGCATTCTGCATGCACAAAATATCTTGGAGGATGATGAAAAGCCTTCCTTGGAGCACCAAAGAAGATTGAACGAGGCTATGCAAGAAGTGGTGAAGAAAGAGGTGATCAAATGGTTGGATGTTGGGGTTGTGTACCCCATTTCTGATAGCTCGTGGACTTCTCCGGTTCAATGTGTACCGGAGAAGGGTGGTATGACTGTGGTGACCAATGATAACAATGAACTTATTCCTACACGGATAGTCATAGGCTGGATAGTATGTATGGATTACCATAAGCTAAACAAGGTGGCCCAAAAGGACCATTTTCCATTGCCATTCCTTGACCAACTGTTAGATCGTCTTGCGGGGTGTGCTTTTTATTTCTTTTTGGATGGTTACTCGGGGTATAATCAAATCTTAATTGCCTTTGAGGATCAAGAGAAGACCACTTTTATCTATCTGTATGGTACATTCGCTTTCTCTCGAATGTCGTTCGGACCTTCCAATGATGCATGATGTCTATTTTCACCGACATGGTGGAAGATATTTTGGTGGTTTTATGGGTGATTTCAATGTGGTTGGGGATTCCTTTGAAGAGTGTTTGGGTAACATGGATAAAGTGTTGGCCCGGTGTAAAGACATAAACCTTGTACTCAATTGGGAAAAATGTCATTTCAAGGTTGAAGAGGGTATAGTGTTGGGTCATAAAATTTCAAAGCGAGGGATTGAAGTTGACAAAGCCGAGATAGAGGTGATTTCAAGGCTTCCCCCCTACTTTTGTCAAAGGGGTGAGGAGTTTTCTTTGGCACGGGGATTTTTACTGGAGGTGTATAAAAGACTTTTCAAAAGTAGTAAAACCCTTGTGCAAGTTTCTAGAAAAGGATGCAAAGTTTGTGTTCGATAAGGGATAAATGCTAGAATTCGAACTTCCCAATCTTAATTTGAACACTACCCCTATCATTACCGCACAAATTGGGCTTGCCTTTCGAGCTCATATGTGAAGCAAGTGATATTGCGATTGGGGATTTTTTGGTTCAACAGATTAACAAGTTGTTTCATCCGGAGTACTATGCAAGCAAGACCATGAACGAGGCTCAAAAGAACTATACAATCACTGAGAAAGAGTTGTTGTCTATAGTGCTTGCAATGGAAAATTTTTGACCATATCTTATTGGGCCAAAGTTATAATGCACATCGGTCATGTTGCCCTTAGGTATTTGATGACAAAGAAAGACTCCAATGCAAGATTTATGAGATGGGTGCTACTACTTCTTAGTTTGATCTAGAAACTATGGACCGGAATGGTAGTGAAAATCAAGTGGCAGATCACTTGTCCCGTTTGGAGGAGGAGGGGAGGCCTTGTGATGGCATCAGTGATGCATTTACCGATGAGAAACTCCTGGTGTCAATGAATGATATGACGTAGTTTGCCGATGTTGCCAATTACCTTGTGACCGGAATAATCCTGTATGAGCTCTCTTCTAACCAAAGGAAGAAGCTCAAACGGTATACCTTGGATTTCTATTGGGACGAGCCATATTTGTTGAAGATTTGCACGGATGATGTGATTCATTGATATGTTATGGAGGAAGAACAATTGAGTATCTTGGAGGCTTGTCATTCCTCTCCCTATGGTGGCCATCATAGCGGGGCGAGGACACGATTTTAAAGTTCTTAGTTATGGATTCTATTGGCCAACCTTGTTCCAAAATGCGGGTGATTTTGTGAACAGGTGTGACGAATACAAAAGAGCAGGTGGAATTTCAAAAAGGGTTGAGATACCTCTCAATACAATTCTTGAAGTGGATATCTTTGATGTTTGGGGAATCGATTTCATGGGTCCATTTTTTAGCTCTTATGGGAATACTTACATTCTTGTGGTGGTTGATTATGTCTCAAAGTGGGTTAAATTCATGGCTTTGCCTAACAATGAATCTGGAGTGGTGTTGCATTTCTTAAACAGATTAGTTTCATAAGGTTTGGCACTCCTCGTGCAATTATTAGTGATGGGGGGTCACAGTTTTTCAAAAAATCTTTCAACTCATTGCTTTCCAAGTACGGTGTCAATCATAATGTTTCTACCCCCTATCATACTCAAGCTTGTGGTGAAGTGGAAGTCTCCAACAGGGAAATCAAGAGTATCTTGTCAAAGACGGTCAATGCTAATAGGACGTATTCGTCGAACAAGTTGGATGATGCTCTATGGGCTTATCGGATGGATTAAAAGACTCCGATTGGTATGTCTCCGTATCGGTTAATGTTGAAGGTTTGCCATCTACTGTCGAATTAGAGCATAAGGCAATGTGGGCTTTGAGGAAGTTTAATTTGGAATGGGATATTGCAGCCAATATTCGTGTTGAACAACTCAATTAGCTTGATGAGTTTAGATTCCATTCCTACTCTAGTTCGTCCTTGTTAAGGACAAGATGAAGTACCTTCATGATAAATATGCTCGTGGAAAGGATTTCAAAGCTGGTGAATTCGTTCTCTTGTTCAATTCCCGGGTATTTTTTTCAGGGAAAGCTTAAATCAAAGTGGAGTTGGCCATTTAAAGTTTTGTTTGTGACCTCGTCCGATGATTTTGATCTAAAGAACAAAAATGGTAAAGTTTTCAGAGTTAATGGGCACCAGGTCAATCATGATCTTGGAAAGTTTGATGACAGCCATGTGGTGGCGCTCCTTCATCTCAAGTGATATGGTGGTAACATGCGTCATGCCACGACGTTAAATCAAGCACTTCTTTGGAGGAAACCCATGTCTTTTTCTTCTTGTTTTCATTGATTTTCTTTGTAGTATAGGATTGATTTTTGGGCTAATTGGTTGTGAAATGTTGTGGGGTTATGTTGATGCAGTGTAAGGCATGATGGAAAAATACACTGGTCTCTGAAGTTTCTAATGCAGCCACAATATATTCTGTGTGGACCGCACTGGTATGAGTAAGATAAATCTTCTTTAAAGTTTTCCGTCGCGGCCGCACTACATTTTTGCTGTCCAAGGTGGACCTCTGCGGCCGCAGTCCATTTTGCGCGGCCTGCAGAAGGTTGCCTTATCAAACCTGTGCTCAACAAGGCTATGCAGACCATGGTCCATTTTGTGCGGTCCGCACTGGTAGGTGAGGCTGGGCCCAAGGGCTTCTGCACAAATAGACCATAAGGGTCTCCTGTTACCCTTTTCGAAAATTTGAAACTCAATGCACCTGACTACTGTTCATCTTCTCTCTTAACCGTAACTATTTCTTAGGATCATTAACGTCCATTTCATCTCTTAATCTTGTAATGTTTCACTCAATTTTCTTACTTTAATTTTGTAATTTCATTTTATTTTCATTTCCCTTACCTTGTAGTTTTTCTTCCCGTAGTTAGTTTGAGTGCTAGGTTAGATTAGTTTACATGATAATTCTTATGGACTTAGTAGTTTTAGGTACTGGTAATTAATTAGAGACCCTAATTAGGTGAAAGTTTGAACTTAAAAGCTAAAATTTGGGAACCCTAACTTAGTGCCACTTCTGGGCACCCTGTGTGGACCGCTGTCAATTTTTTGCGGTCCGCAGTGCCCTAGTGCGATCTACACTATCATTTTGTACGGACCGCACTGAGGATCTTGTGTCCAGGTGACCTTTGCCCAGTGGGGCCGCACTACATTTTTTGAGTCTGCACTGGCCTACCGTGGTACTATTTTGTGCGGTCCGCACTGACCAGATTCAGAGGATGGAATTTTGAACCCCACCCCTGTGCGGACCGTGGTTATTTTTGTGCGGTCCGCACTGATCCTATGTGGCCTCATTGCATTTTGTATGGTCCACACTAATCCTTGTGCGGCCGCAGTGCATTTTGTGCGGTCCATATTAGGTTGTTTCTGCAATAGTCTGCATTTATATTGGTTTGTTATGCAACTCATCTTGTAATGTTTTTTTTCACCTGATACATGGACAGTAACAAATACTTTGAATGATATTTGCAGCCAATGGTTAAACAAAGAGGAAAAGGCTCCAAACAACCCGGCAGAGGTGATTCCTCCCGGGGAGGGAAGCAGAAGATGGTAAAACTCGCTCCCCAGGCTCGTCAAAACATAAAGAAGATGAGAAAGCCAATCAAGGCACCTGATAGAGCCTATGATCAGTCGGGGAGTGAGTATGTGCCCTCCTAAGATATCTCTTCAGACTCTGTACCAACACATATCATCCCAGGGTTCATATTGACATATGACACTCCTCCACCATCACCTACTGCCCAATCACCATAGCATGTTCCCACTGAGTCGTCTGAGGACTTAGCAGCCAGCAGTGGTGAGTACACCACCTCCCCCACAACTTCAGTATCTGGGGAGAGTGCAGACAAAGGTGAGGAGGAGATATAAGGGTATGAAGAGGTACTTGAGGGTGGTGAGCCTCAAGTTGTGGGCGTTGCCCGAACTAGAAAGCTTGAGGTTCGGGAGGATAGGTTCATGAGCCAGGTGGCATCCCACAAATTTAGGGAGCGGTGGCCGGTGAGAAAATTAATTCTGGAGAGGAGCTTTTTAAAAAGAGACCTTCTTCCCCACAACCCCAATGTGTAGAGAGAGTTCAGGACTCGAGTGGGTTGGTAGCACTTCTTAGAAGATTGTGTCAATTCCAATGAACACTTGGTCAAAGAGTTCTACTGTAATATAGCCCACATCGTCAAGGGTTCCAAATTGACTACGGTTCGGAATCTCAAGGTGTTGTTTGAGAAAGTCGCTCAGCAGATATCTGGGTTTCAGTGAATAAGATGTGTCTCTTTATATGGCAAAGTTGGAGACGGGCGAGGAGGTCCGTCCATGGTTAACTCTGTACCTCGCATTCCGGGGTACCATTCCCGATTGGTTTACAGTTGGGGTCAAAATACTATAGAGGAGCCTAAATTTTGAGGCAAGGGGATGGGAGAGATTTGTGTGCAGTCGGTTAGATCCTACTTCCCATGACTAGACTCTTCCTCTCCACTGGGCTATCTTAGTCGCTTCCATCAAGGCGGGGTACCCCATCAATGTAGAGAATGTGATGTCCTGCATCATCTCTATAGTGGGTACCAAGCACAACTGGAACTATCCTTTCCCCAACACCCTCACTATGTACTTTCGGGACCTGAAGGTGGACAAGAGACCTTATTGAAAAAAGGTCAAAGCGACAGCCCCGTTCTCTTAATAAAGCTTGAAGGGGAATGACAACCCCAAGGACAAGAACTACAAAGCCCTTACTTCTGCCTCAACTGGACAGTCTGAAGAACCAGTTGTGGTAGAGGCCCTCACTCAGCCTGCCTCCAGTGCTGTTGACATGCCTCCCGGACCCTCCACATCTTCAGCCATTCCTCCTGGCCCTTCCTCATTAGCAGGCCCAGAGATCCCCTCTTCCTGGGACCATCCTATCATTGCCCGCTGACTGAGTCAGACACTTCAGAGTATCAACAACTGGATGTACACTACTTCATCCAAGTTGTCCACCTTGACCACCACTATTGCAGCACAGTCGGAACCTCAGCCAGCACAAGTCCCATAATCTATTGATGATGATTTGAAAGAGATTCTTGAGAACCAGAAAAAAATGCTCACTACCCAGGATGCATTGACAAAAGTAGTTGATTCGCGTAGCAAAGCTCATAAGGAGTTTTATAAGGAGCAAAAGAAGTTGCGTAAGACACAGGCCTCCAAGGACTTCGTGAAGGAGCTGCGGGCAGATGTCGACAAGTTGAAGGCAGACCAGCTGTCTTTAGACCTATTGTATGAGTACCCAATTCCAGCAGCTGAGCCACAGCCGGAGCAATCACAGCAGCCTCTGAAGAGGAATAGGATTATTTCTAATGCCGATGATGTTATCATCCAGTTGGCGGACCCAGCGGAGCCTTCCTCTAATCAGCCACAGAGTGTACCAGATCCAGAGCCTGTCCAGGCCCAGGTCCCAACAGTTGAGCAGCAGGACACCAGGAACCACTCTGAGGTTCTCGAGTACACAGAGGAACCAGTGACAACCCGTGATCCTATGCAGAACGATAGGGCTTATGAGTTTTCGATATCCTTTTTCTCTATCTTTTTTATGCTTATTTAAACTAGTTGGCATTGGGAACAATGCCAACTTTTATTTGAGGGGGTGCGCCCCACAATTTTGGATGACTGTATATATTAATACATTTTATGCTTTCTCCATTTCATCTTTGGTCTGTATATAATTTGATATTTAGTTACTTTTATCGCATTTTATTTATCTTTTTACGGGTCTATTTATAAAGTTACATCATTGTATATATTCATCCCCCGTTGTATATTCAAATTCCCTATTATTTATATTTATTATATTTTGGCAAAATATTTCATTTTTAGCTTCTTATTTATGTTCGTAGCTTTTTGTTTCGTTTTGGACGTTTTCAATAAACCTTTGATTTTCTTAATGCCATGGTTCTTTCCAAAGGTAGAGTGTTATGTGATCCGGGTGGCTCATCCCAATGATGGATTGCACGACAACCTTCTTAAGGGTTTGAGTCCGTTTTTATTTGTGTTTTTAGTATTTTGTAGTTAAGGGTACCTCAAGCAAATCTTCAATTGGGCCTAGCACATTTGCCTTTGATCCCATGGTCAAAGACAAAATGTTGTGTTTAGGATGGTGAAAGTCGTGCCCTTGAGACTCTTGTGTTGACAGATAATCATCAAGTATTTTTTCGAGACCATTGTGTGCTCAAATCGTATCTAAGGTCGTTGTGGGCCCCCGACTGTATGTCTTTAGCGATCCTTTAGCGTGTGTGGTAAGAAATCAAATTGCGAGTCCAAGTCTTGAGCCATTGGTCTAAAACTTTCCCTAAATGTTTGTTGAGCTTAAAATTCTTGGATTTTCCCTTAAGGGGTGGGTCTTATTTTGTTTGCTTAAGGACAATCAAAAGCTTAAGTTTGGGGAGTTGATAACTAGGGATTTTTATGTGTTTCATGCTCCTTCTTGCCTATCCTTTGATTATAAATTCTTACAAAATAGTCCCAAAAGGCTCATAAGGTTTGCCTCATTGCAGGTTTGATCAACAAAGTGACGAGATGTCACAGATCAGCTCAAAAGGAGTGAAACCTACACAAGTACCAAAGACAAGACAAACTCAGGACAAACAGGCTTAGTGTTGTCGCACTACACTTTGTGCTGTCTGCACTAGGGAGATTCAGAGACCTGGAATTGAAGGCATCAAAGTTGTACAGTTGCAGTAAATATTATGCAGTCCGCACTGAAGACACTGCAGACATGCCACCATTTCATGCGGTCTGCGGAAGCAATGTTCAAAAAGATGTCAAGTGCCAAAGTTCAAGCCTATGCGGTCCGCAGTCCATTCTACGCGGACCGTATTGGAAGCCTCTGTGACCGCGGTCCATTTTACGCAGTCCGCGAGACCGGGTTCACATAATTTGAATTTCAGAGTCAATATCCTAGTGCAGCCGCACACCATTTTGTGCGGTCTGCACTGACCCTGCGGAGGCATTTTTGTCTAGTTTTTCCAGCTTAGTATAAATAGAACCTTTTTCCATTTTCCGGGTATCAGACATTTTTATAACTTTAGGTGCGCTCGTAAGAAGACCTTTTATAGGCATTTTGGGCATTTTAACTTAGTTTTAACGATAGAATGTCTGTATTTACTTTAATGTTTAATTAATATGTCTTTATCTTCATCTATTTCTCTGTTTTTCTCTTCAAGCATGAGTAGCTAAATCTATTATTTAGGGTTGTGGCTCAACCCTAGTATGGGTAGTTGATAGGTGTTGCAATTTAGGGCTAGATTGACTACGGGTGTTTATTATTTGGATCAATTTTATGGTTTAATTTATGAATTGGTTGCTGCAAACATTGGTTTGTGCTAGGTTGACTTGGCTCTTCTTGAGAAAGAGAGCCTAAGTCTCCAAAATTTACCCAACAAGGAATTGGGATGGACTCAAGAGAATTGATAGTCCCAATTAAAGGGTTAAACCCCGAGAGAGTAATTACCCGACTTGAACCCTAGTTGCTTGAGCAAATTTTCCTACCTATTTGGTCTTGAGAAAGTCAATTTCACAAAATCACTCTCTCTACCGAGAGGTATGAGAGGGGGTAAAATCATGCAACGGTTATAGCATATTTCCCCAATCATGTCAATCGTGCCTTAGAAGCAATTACCCATCAATTAGCCTCCTAGGTGAAAGTCACTACCCTAGTGCCTTTTTATCTATTAGATACAACTTGTAGCAATTCTCGTTCAACATAATCTAGTTGCATAAATAATTAGTAGTTGATAATAGTAGATTATTAAAGAAAAATCCAAAAATGATTGGAAGTGACATCTGGAACAATTACACATTTCCACACTAGATAGATACTCGACTCCCTTCCTAGCTCCCTGTAAAAAATCGATCCTGACCCACAAATTGGGTAAAAGCTATTGTGACCCTCTATTCCTACTTTTGAATAATGCGGAGAAGGCACTGATAACCACCCCTATGGGGGCATATAAAACTTTTGTATCTTCTGGGATCAAGATGATAAGAGGCTGCATTCGATCGGGATTGACACTAGGAGTCGAGAATTGGTTAGCAACTGTAAAGATCGAGTAAGCCTCATTTGAGCTCTTCCATGGTATGTCCAAATCACCCAAACTGGTGATATCTTCCAAATCGGCAAATAGCCACGGAAAAATCTTCCCCTCTGTAGGCCCCCTCTTCGGCAAGTCTTTAGAGCTTGAGCGTCATATATCATCGAATCAGGAAGTGTAGCGAATAAGGAGGAGTCCCCGATCACTATGGCTCTAAGTGGGTCTATAGAGGCAAAATCTTAGTTTTGAGGAGCCTTGAGCTCGGTTTTGTACTCCAACCTCGACCACCCCCCAAATCTCGAGGTGAGGTATTTTCAACTTTTATTGGCTCGCGCTCATCAAAATGGGGTGAAGCAGCTTTGGCTCCCGCCTATCTGGCGGTTCTTTGAACCTAGATACCAGATCGCACACGAAGAAGCAATCCAGAATAATCTTCTTCATCCTCATCTTCGATCTCATCTGATAGCTCGTGGATGGCCTCTAGAGTTATGTGGATAACGTCCCCCCTTGGCTTGTGGGGCCTCCTAGACAGCATTTTCTTCTCCGGGCTCGAGGAACTCGGAGCCGCTTTCCTTTTCTTCTATTTACCCTGCTTTGAGGCAAACTAGAAAAAGAGTGCCTTCTCTTCGGTAGAGGGGGGCTTATTTGCACGTCTTTCTCGAGTCCTAGAGTATGGAAAATATTAATTACAAATAACAAAGTCTAAATGGAAACCTTGCCCAAGAAAAAAGATTACCATGGTTTTGAGCCTCCCATCGACCCGTTGCCTCGGGTTGGGGATAACTTTTGGTATAACGGCCTTGGCCGAACGGCAATAATGGATACAAAAAAGGCTAAGCAATTCTTACGTTTCATGTTCCACCTTGTATGGAACGGCATACCTTTGGTGGGGATCAGATCCAAAGTCTTTATTCGAAAAAACCTGCCCATCCAACCTCAGTCCTGAGCCTCGTCTATGCTTGAGAATGGGGGTTTGGTGGCTCGACAGTAAGTTTTGATCATGCCTCCAAGATAAAGTTGAGGGCCGTAGAGGCGCATGAGATGATCGAGGGTAAAAGGATACCCCCTCGATCTTACTAACAAAGAATCGGAGGAGGAACATGGTCCTCCAATATGATGGGTGTATTTGGCCCGGAGCGACATCGTACCTCTTTCAAAAGGCAATGATGATAGGGTCCAAGAGACTTCTTGTGAAGGGGTAGGTGTATACGGTCAGATACGCCTTATTGTAAGTAGTGATGGATTCTTGGTCGAGGCACCACGATGTCCTTGACCACCCAGTTACACTCCTCTTTCACCTTCTCGAGGAGGCTCTTGGTAATTGTACACATATACCTCGATATGGGTTCACAGCGTCCTGGTGTTGAGGGTGTGTTTTACACCTTGAAATCAGCATCAATGGCACAGTTCATCGGAACGAAGTCTGCAAGAGGATGTTCCTCCGCAGAGGTGGCGCCGGCACCGACGAACTTTGATGAAGAAATGGTTTCTTTCTGTGGCATAGTTTTGGACATTTTTGCAATTTCGGGTTTGAGATTGAAGAAAAAACAAAAAAAAAGACTTGGTGTTTTTAGAGAAAGTAGACAACAAAACCTGAAGATTATGCATAACGGAAAAATTTAAAAGATGTAAAAAGCTTTGGAGATTACAAAAAAGTGAAAGTAAATTTTGAATCAATGAGAAAAAGTACTATTTATGGGTTTCACTGCGATGGTTCGAAAACACTAGTGACCCACCATCAATTGGCATGCATTAAATTCTTGGGGAACTGCACCTACGGGATATTTCAGTCACATCTCTCGCTTACATTACGGGAATGACGTCACGACATGTCAAGGATCAAAGGCTAAATTTGTTTCTTGTCATTATAGTCCAAAAAAATGAGGCGACTATCTGTATATGGTTAAAATCGGGCTCACCCGATTTTATTGATTTATCGAGATCGGTGTGAAGGATCAAAGATCGATCCCATAATAGATCAGATCGAGGCACGAGGACAAGGTACTGAGTATGAACATTTGAAGTACCTATCAAGATCGAGACCGATAGTGATTGAGACCTGATGAGGCAAACATCAAGCAAGATCGAAGGTAACATAATAATAGAAAGGCAAGATATACGTTATCGGTCAAAGATCATGGTGGAGATCTCGGAATGGATCAAATCAAGTATGATTAATTAGCTAGTTATGGTATTTCCTTCAATAATTAGAGTTATTCCATAACTAGCATTCCTCTACTATATAAAGAGGAATTCCAATCATTTTTGAGGCACTTGGATTCACACATATCAAAGCAATATAATACTTTCTCTTAAGCTCATATTCTTGTTCATCAGCTTGTTATATTTAAAACTATTCTTGCATCAAACAGTTTGAGGATATTCATTCAAACACTAGTTTGCTTTATCTTATTGTCAATTTCCATTATTAATCTTCACATTCATCAATTGGTATTAGGTGAAAATACATATTCTTAAAACTATATCATAAGTTTAATTGTTATCCAATGTTTAGGGTATACAATGGTCTTAGAAGTTTTGTGGGGAATGACATTTGTGTGGTTATAAAAGCTTCTCACTAAGGGTAAAATGAGAATAATAAATAGTTTATATGTAACAACTCGACCGGTCGTTTTAAGCCCTAGCGCGTCGTTCAGCAGTCTGAGGCCATGAGCAGCTTCATTTCATGTATTGTGACTTATTCGCATGGTCGGAATTGAAATTCAGAAAGATCGGAGTTAAATTTAAATGAAAATTCTTATTTCAGAAGCTTAAAGTTGAAAATATGAACTAGGATTGGATTTTTTAGTAAACGACCTAGGAATCGGGATCTGAAGGTTCCAAAAGTTTCGTATGATGATATCGGACTTGGCTGTATGCCTGGTTCGAGTTTTGCATAACCCCGGAGTGTTTTGGAGCCTATTGTGGAAGTTAACATTTTGGAAGAAATTTCTTAAGTATGGCTTGAAGTATATTTCAGCGTTATCGATGTCCATTTGGAATTTCGAGACTGGGAGACGCTCCGTATGGTGATTCTGGAGTTGGGAGCACGATCGGAAGTGAATTCGGAGGTCCGTAGGTTATTTTGAAGCCATTTCGCTAAAGATAAAAATTTGAAGGTTTTCGAGAAGTTTGACCGGAAGTGGACTTTTGATATCGGGGTTGGAATCCGATTCTGATAGTTGGAGTAGGTATGTATTGTCGAATATGACTTGTGTGCAAAATTTGAGGTCAGTCGTACGTGATTTCATAGTCTTAAGCATCAGAAGTGGAAGTTGGAAGTTCTAAAGTTATAAAGCTCGGATTGGAGGTTGATTCTTGATTTTTGCATTATTTGATGTGATTTGAGGCCCCGAGCAAGTCCGTAATGTGTTTTGGGGCAGGTTGGTGAGATTGGTCGGGGTCCCGGAGGCCTCGAGTATATTTTAGGTTGCATCGCACTCTTGTTTGATGCTTTAACGCCATTTATTTGGAAATAAATGGGTACCATATTACGCAAATTAGCTCCAAATTAAGTTTTTATTGAACCATTTGATCCGTGTTGTAGTTTTGGAGCCAAAGCAAAAAAGAATCGTCGAATTTGAAGATCGTATGAGGGATTTATGCTCACTTTTGTGTCGAGAAAGTGTTAGTTGCTGTCATAACCGCAGAAGCGGAAATGTTCTCTAGAAGCGGCAATTTGTTCGCGAAAATGAAAAAAATTTCGCTGAAGCGAAAACTGGTGGAGGCAGAGAGGTTTCTTTAAAAGTCGAAGTTGGCTCATTTTCACTTCATTTTCTTCCATGGGAGCCGATTTTGGAGCAACTTTGGTAAGTAATTTCTACTAGTTTTGAGTATATACAAGGTTTATATATGGATTTAGACTTGGAAAATTGTAGAAAACTTGGGGTTTGAGGGAAGACCTAGAAAACTTATATTCTTGAATTTTGACCACGATTTTGAGTATGGAATTAAGAGAAAATTATATATTTGAGTTTCTAAGGTCATGGATAAAGTTTATCTTCGAGAAATTTCATGTTCCTGGCATGTGGGCCCGAGGAAATTTTTGTCAACTTTTAATTCGTGGTGAGGAATTACTATAAATTGGGTTATAAAGTATAATTGAGCAAATATTAATGGATTTGTATGATCTTTTGCCAGTTTTGGAGCATTTTGTGTTGGTTCACGTCTTCGAAAGAATGTAGAATGCCGGTTATGGATCTTCGGAGCGATGTGAGTCTCTTTTCTAATCTTGTGAGGGGAATTTACCCCATAGGGGAGTTAAACTGGTTAAGTGCTCATATTTTTGAGGGCTACGTACGCACGAGGTGACGAGAGTCCGTGCGTAGCTAGTGTTATGCTATTGTTCGGGTAGTTTAGGACCCAAAAGTATGTTATACTTGGATTATTTGTGAACCCATTGAAGGCTTGAATTGCCTAAATCACATTAAATTAGTAAATGAATTTAAGAGGATTAAGCTTAATTTCGTAAAATTGTTTAAGGAGAATTGGTTTTATTTGAATAAATATTCCCCGATAAGCTCTTATTTGACCGATTGAGCATGTATTCTTATGTGTACATGCGTCGCATGCATGATTTGCGAGCGGGGTATGTGTTTAATTATGGAACAGGCCGAACGCCTTGGCAGATTAAATAGATGTATCTATGGTACAGGCCGCTCGACCCTCGGCAGTGCACAATTTACATTTCTATTGGAGCGGGCCATCGGTCTCGGCATGATTTGCGCATGTTTGTGTTGTTGTCCTGGTCTTATTTAAGTTGTCATAACCTCCCCCTGGCTCGAGATTTATTTGTAAATAATAAAGAGGACTTATGAAAAATTCCTATAAAAGAATTATGTGTTTACTTGTTTCCTCTATTTAGATTAAAATCATGTTTATAAAATAAATCCATTGCTTAATATATTTATTAAGGATGAATAATTATTGAACCACTAGAGAGTGTCAAAGTTGACCATCTCATACTACACTTGATGTGCATTTTGTTGCACTGGTATATGTAACGCCAGTGGCTTACCACGCATAGCAGCACCAATGATTCTGGGACTAGGGGAGCTGCATCATTCGAGATGGCCAAAGCTAGAGTAGTCCCTTCCTTTGTACTGTATTTACTTTCCATCTACTGTATCCCGGGCGGATGTTGTATTTTATTTCTCTTATCTGTAGATGCCCATGCACTTGTGACATCGGGTTCTGGGATGGTTTGGAGTATTGTATTAATTGCTTAACCTTTAAATTTGATTTGAAAATATTCTATAAAATTTCTAAATGATAAATGAAAAAAATCATGTATTTCAAAAGTGCTAAAACGAGACTAACTTAAAGTATTTTAGTTGGTTGGCCTGACAGCGATGTGTAGCGCCACCACGACCCTTAGTGGATTTTGGGTCATGACAACATGGTATCAGAGTATTAGGTTCCCGTCGGTCTCACGAGTCATGAGCAAGTCTAGTAGAGTCTCACGGATTGGTATGGAGACGTATGTACTTATCCTTGGGAGGCTACAGGGCTGTTAGGAGTACTTCCCTTCTTGATTTCCTAATCGTGCAGTTTGATTCCTTTGAGCCTTATGCTATTGATTCCTTCCTACTCAATCTTACGCAACGCGAGCGCTTGCTAGAAATAGAGAATTTGAAGAATTGAAATGGCACTACAAATGTGATGTAGGATTATTTTCCTGGTATAGTTGATTGGACTATTATAGTCGATTTATGGAAGGATATTCTATTGTTCAACTCAGTAACAGGACTTCTAAGAGCCTAGAGGCTAGGCACGGGTTGCCATGATGCTTATGTGCGATGTTTTCACAGAGTTTGTGTGATAGTAGGATGTTTGCCCACGTGTCAGGTTAGTGGATGAATTGAAGGGAGGTTTACTCAGCGTGTACTCAAAGGGTTCAGTATTTTCTTTCCGGTAGGGGAAAAGGCAGTCGGATTAAGAATGGTCAAATATGGGCTAGTGAAAGTAATGATACTTGGCATTTGCAAGCGTGGTGGAGCTTTTCTTCTATAATGGGGTGTCGTGATCCTATTGGAATGTACCAAGTTCGTCGATGTTATAATCTACTATAATTCGCCTTTATGGTAGGATATATTGAAATAGTATTCGAGATACGACTATCAGTTGTCGCATGATGCGGTGGTTCAAGATCGAATCAAAATTTCTAATGTTGACTTTTCGATAAAGATGACCTTTCGAAAGGCTTAAACATTAGCAACTATTGTGGGTTCAAGTGCCACGAAGATAGGTTTTATTTAAGTCAACAATTGAGCAGCAAAGTATGAGGAAAGACATGTGGGAAGTGTCACGCGGTGTTTAAAAATTTCTAGAAGCCAAGTATGATAAGCAAGATCTAGTGACCGATCAAGGAGATGAGTTCCGCCAAAGTGGGAGAGTGGCGGGTGTTGCATATGGGCTTGGTAGTAGGAAGACTACACACCTTAAGGAGAGTTTGGATCGAATTGGGGATTTTAATAATTTGTGATTGAAGCCTGCGGGTATGATGTGAAGTATGGGTTATTATGTGGCAGAAGATTGATATGGCAGAAAAGAGCTGCTTGAAATAGAGGAGGGTGCAACATTACCCTAATTGGAAGGGTGTTATTGCACATTTAATTGATGTTCGCGAGGGGCGCATGGACTTGTGCAGCTGGAATGTGTGCTCACACTCAGGATGGACTATTGGTATCATAGCGAATGTATTCGGCGCAGCGGTGTGGGAAGATATCGGGAGGTGGTTCCCCTAGATGGCTTATTCCCCGTGAGAAGGTTAGTGATCACATGGTTGGCGAAGCTTCTTTAAGGAATTATATTGGTTGTTCAAAAAGGAAATTGGTCATGCGAATGTGGATGATGATTCATAATTTGGAAGATGGGGATTTACAGGAAGATTATGAGAAATTTTGATACTTTATGGCGCGAGGTTATGCCAATAAGGTCATGGATAAAGTTTATCTTCGAGAAATTTCATATTCCTGGCATGTGGGCCCGAAGAAATTTTTGTCAACTTGTCATTCGGGGTTAGAAATTTTTATAAATTGGGTTATAAAGTATAATTGAGCAAATATTAATGAATTTGTATGATCTTTTGCCAGTTTTGGAGAATTTTGCGTTGGTTCAAGTCTTCGAAAGAATGTAGAATGCCGTTTATGGATCTTCGGAGCGAGGTGAGTCTCTTTTCTAATCTTGTGAGGGGAATTTACCCCATAGGGGAGTTAAATTGGTTAAGTGCTCATATTTTTGGGGGCTATGTACGCACGAGGTGACGAGAGTCCGTGCGTAGCTAGTGTTATGCTATTGTTCGGGTAGTTTAGGACCCAAAAGTAGGTTATACTTGGATTATTTGTGAACCCATTGATGGCTTGAATTGCCTAAATCACATTAAATTAGTAAATGAATTTTAAGAGGATTAAGCTTCATTTCGTAAAATTTTTTAAGGAGAATTGGTTTTATTTGAATAAATATTCCCCGATAAGCTCTTATTTGACTGATTGAGCATGTATTCTTATATGTACATGCATCGCATGCATGATTTGCGAGCAGGGTATGTGTTTAATTATGGAACAAGCCGAACACCTTGGCAGATTAAATAGATGCATCTATGGTACAGGCCGCTCGACCCTCGGCAATGCACAATTTACATTTCTATTGGAGAGGGCCATCGGTCTCGGCATGATTTGCGCATGTTTGTGTTGTTGTCCTGAACTTATTTAAGTTGTCACAACCTCCCCCTGGCTCGAGATTTATTTGTTAATAATAAAGAAGACTTATGAAAAATTTCTATAAAAGAACTATGTGTTTACTTGTTTCCTCTATTTAGATTAAAATCATGTTTATAAAATAAATCCATTATTTAATATATTTATTAAGGATGAAAATTAATGAACTACTAGAGAGTGTCAAAGTTGACCATCTCATACTACACTTGATGTGCCTTTTGTTGCACAGGTATATGTGACGCCAGTGGCTTACCACGCATAGCAGCACGAATGATTCTAGGACTAGGTGAGCTGCATCATTCGAGATGGCCAAAGCTAGAGTAGTCCCTTCCTTTGTACTGTATTTACTTTCCATCTACTGTATCCCGGGCGGATGTTGTATTTTATTTCTCTTATCTGTAGATGCCCATGCACTTGTGACATCGGGTTCTGGGATGATTTGGAGTATTGTATTAATTGCTTAACCTTTAAATTTGATTTGAAAATATTCTTTAAAATTTCTAAATGATAAATGAAAAAAATCATGTATTTCAAAAGTGTTAAAACGAGACTAACATAAAGTATTTGAGTTAGCTGGCCTGACAGCGATGTCTAGCGCCACCACGACCCTTAGTGGATTTTGGGTCATGACAACATGGTATCAGAGTATTAGGTTCCCGTCAGTCTCACGAGTCATGAGCAAGTCTAGTAGAGTCTCACGGATTGGTATGGAGACGTCTGTACTTATCCTTGGGAGGCTACTGAGCTGTTAGGAGTACTTCCCTTCTTGATTTCCTTCTCGTGCGGTTTGGTTCCTTTGAGCCTTATGCTTTTGATTCCTTCCTACGCAATCTTACGCAACGCGAGCGCTTGCTAGAAATAGAGAATTTGAAGAATTGAAATGGCACTACAAATGTGATGTAGGATTATTTTCCTGGTATAGTTGATTGGACTATTATAGTCGATTTATGGAAGGATATTCTATTGTTCAACTCAGTAACAGGACTTCTAAGAGCCTAGAGGCTAGGCACGGGTTGCCATGATGCTTATGTGCGATTTTTTCACAGTGTTGGTGTGATGGTAGGATGTTTGCCCACGTGTCGGGGTAGTGGATGAATTGAAGGGAGGTTTACTCAACGTGTACTCAAAAGGGTTCAGTATTTTCTTTCCGGTAGGGGAAAAGGCAGTCGGATTAAGAATGGTCAAATATGGGCTAGTGAAAGTAATGATACTTGGCATTTGCAAGCGTGGTGGAGCTTTTCTTCTATAATGGGGTGTCGTGATCCTATTGGAATGTACCAGTTCGTCGATGTTATAATCTACTATAATTCGCCTTTATGGCAGGATATATTGAAATAGTATTCGAGATACGACTATCAGTTGTCGCATGATGCGGTGGTTCAAGATCGAATCAAAATTTCTAATGTTGACTTTTCGATAAAAGATGACCTTTCGAAAGGCTTAAACATTAGCAACTATTGTGGGTTCAAGTGCCACGAAGATAGGTTTTATTTAAGTCAACAATTGAGCAGCAAAGTATGAGGAAAGACATGTGGGAAGTGTCACGCGGTGTTTAAAAATTTCTAGAAGCCAAGTATGATAAGCAATATCTAGTGACCGATCAAGGAGATGAGTTCCGCCAAAGTGGGAGAGTGGCGGGTGTTACATATGGGCTTGGTAGTAGGAAGACTACACGCCTTAAGGAGAGTTTGGATCGAATTGGGGATTTTAATAATTTGTGATTGAAGCCTGCGGGTATGATGTGAAGTATGGGTTATTATGTGGCAGAAGATTGATATGGCGGAAAAGAGCTACTTGAAATAGAGGAGGGTGCAACATTACCCTAATTGGAAGGGTGTTATTGCACATTTAATTGATGTTCGCGAGGGGCGAATGGACTTGTGCAGCTGGAATGTGTGCTCAGACTCAGGATGGACTATTGGTATCATAGCGAATGTATTCCTCGCAGTGGCGTGGGAAGATATCGTGAGGTGGTTCCCCTAGATGGGTTATTCCCCGTGAGAAGGTTAGTGATCACATGGATGGCGAAGCTTCGTCCAGGAATTATATTGGTTGTTCAAAAAGAAAATTGGTCATGCGAATGTGGTTGATGATTCATAATATGGAAGATGGGGATTTACAAGAAGATTCTGAGAAATTTTGATAATTTATGGCGCGAGGTTATGCCAATAAGAGGTAAAGAGGCCGGGCAAACTCAGGAATTGTTAAATGATGGCTTCAAGCTAAGTGGGAGAGTCTCACTGGTTATGATTGGGCTGTATGATTAACTACGTGCGTGATTTCTGGTTATTAGCATATTAATGGATTATTTCAGTTTTGAGAAAGACCATAAGTTGTAATTCGAGCAAAGGAATTGTTGGAGGCATGCTACGGTTGGCCTTATTGGCTCATGTTCGGACTTGGAAAAAGATTAGGGATTTATGCCTCATATAGATGAGGGTTTCAGAGGAAGTGATTTCTCCAAGTGCTTCACCGAGAGGGTATTCATGTGTTATATAATCTATGGAGTGAATTATATTCTGGACCAAGTTAGAGCGGGTGGCTCTCAATAATGGTCCTAGTGAATTCGGAAGTTAAAGTGTGGTGCCCAATGATTTTGAGCCTATGAGTACCGTTAAGAATCAAGATTTGTAGCAGCTTATGACAAGGTGCCCAGATTGTTCTAAGATATTTTGACTTGTGGTGTAGCATTTGGGTGATATGAAATAGTTTGTGGGAATTGAGACAGACTGTTCTCGTGATTCAAGGTCACTCGGGGCGAGTGTAGATGAAGTATGTTATGTGTTGAATGGAGTTAGTCTTATTTCTAAGGCAAGCAAGGATTAACTGGAAGAAGGTAAATTGATTACCCAGAGTTGAATTGGCATGTTGGGGCTAGTGATCTGTTCTATCTGCACGATCTAGTTATGTATATGATCTGTGGCAATATGTATGAGGTCTGTTGGCCGTCGTGACTGATGATTTATCAGGGGCATTATTCTGTTATGGCTTGTTAAGTGGAATCAGATTCCGGAAGGGCTATGGTGGCTTGGACCACTACTTGCAGATTTGCATATTCTACGGTTATTGGGATTTGCCTATGTGTTGCTGTGATTCTCCTGAAGTGAGTTAAGTGCAAAAAATCGTGTTCTATCGTATATTGGCACGTTGGGTGCAGTAAGTAGCATGGAAATTCAGAGTGAGGATCAAGGTTGCAGTTTGGTGCTGGTAAGGATGTCACAGGCTCAGATGAGCAAGGAATGGGTTGAATGATTGATGTAAATTGGTGTTGTCTTCAGCGTCACCTGATATCGATGTGTTGTGAAAGAGTCATTGCATCCTGGTTGAGGATTCTCGATCACTTTTCAGCGTCAGTGCATACGGCGGGTTAGATGTGCGGACCCATTATGTATTTCGAAAGGTTGTGGGAGAGTGACACACTGGAATATTGTATAAGTGTGTCATATAGTCACTTGATTTACTAGAGATTTAACCAAGAATGAGGATTGTGGTAATATCATTAGTTTGACAATTTATGCCTAGAGGGCATTTTGTTTATTGGGTTATGAACTGAGGAGGTTGCTCCGGTTATCATATTTGTTCTTACGTGTTATTAGGAAAAAAGGACTTACTATGGACCTTCGAAGGTTATTAGCCAAGTTGGTGCAATCAGAAATCGGCATGAGATCAGTGGATTGATTTATATGTGAATATGGCTTTATATTAGGCCAGTTGTTTTTGTTTAAGCAAGCGTTCCTTATGGAGGAACAGTCGGGGTGTTATTTTTTCATCATCTATTCCAGGTAATGGTGTATTGTGCCGTATGAGTTCTGAAACGGTTTGGTAAATTTTCATATGTTGAGGTTCCGCGTGGCGATGATGTTATGTGAGCAGAATGGCTCTTGAGATTCAGATCTTGTATCGCACCTCAATTGTTCTTGAGTTTTGTAGCCTATGGCGCTATGTGTTTTCTCAAGGATGGTATTATGCACATAGCGTGCTTGCAATCGAAATTCGGTATTTTTATTGTAATGAGCAGATTTAGCTCAAAGTGCAACCTCCTTATGTGAGATTTATGTGTGGATCGGGTGGCACGCCACCACAGGTATGTCATTTGGATCAGTTGCACGCCGCAACAGTGTGATGTCAATTCTGGTTCTTTGTATGTTATTTTTTTTGTGTTTCGCTTCTTATCTTCTAGGGAAAAGTCTGTATTACTACGGGGGTTAGGTAAGTCCTTCCAGAGTTCAATTTCCTGTTTGTGTTGTGTTCCGATTGATGGCTTATTGGCACATTGTGGCGTCATATGATACTTTTGATCGCATTCGGAGTGGCTTATTGCCTGAGCAGTTCGTACTGGGTGAGACGAGATTATGGGATTTAAGATCTGTGCAATCTGGTTATATGAAGTATATTAAGGAGCAAAGACTATTATTTGGTTCAGAATGTGGTAGTGTTACTTGTCAAAAGAATAAACTCAATGATTGGTTGACTCGGCGGTTGATTATGAATTTAGGGAACATCTCATCCGTCGTGGCGATATTGTAAGAGTTAGAGTAAGACTTGCATTTTAGAGTAAGACTTGCGTGTGTCATGAGGCACAATATGAGCATCTAATTCGTTGAATTTTTGTTAAGTTGATCATAAAATATTATTTTGGTCTTGTGGATTAAGTGTTGCAAAGTAAGAATCCCGAAAAAGTTATGCAGTCATGTTTGAGTACAGCGTGTTGAGTGTTATGGTGATCGTATGTTGGAAATAGGCCTGGCATAGAATTCCGGATATTGGAATCGGGCTCTAAGGCTTATTTGTTTGAATAAAAGGAAATATCTTCAGAATTTATCGAACTGAAGTGCTCAGCTAAGTTGTGGTAGCATGGAAAGTTGCATAAGGTGCTAAACAGTGATTTGAGACTACTTTGGTATAGTTCTCAGCACTTTCGAGGATGAGCGTATGTTTAAGTGGGAGAGAATGTAATGACCCAACCGGTCCTTTTGAGCCCTAGCATGTCGTTCAGCAGTCTGAGGCCATGAGCAGCTTCATTTCAAGTATTGTGACTTGTTTTCATGGTCTGAATTGAAATTCAGAAAGATCGGAGTTAAATTTAAATGAAAATTCTCATTTTAGAAGCTTAAAGTCGAAAGAATGAACTAGGATTAGATTTTTAAGTAAACAACCTCGAATTCGGGATCTGAAAGTTCCAGCAGGTTCGTATGATGATATCGGACTTGGGCGTATGCCCGGTTTGAGTATTGGATAACCCGGGAGCGTCTTGGCGCCTATTGTGGAAGTTAGCATTTTGGAAGAAATTTCTTAAGTTTGGCTTGAAGTGCATTTCGGCGTTATCGATGTCTATTTGAAATTCCGAGACTGGGAGTAGCTTCGTCTGGTGATTCTGGAGTTGGGAGCTCAATCGGAAGTTAATTCGAAGATCCGTGGGTTATTTTGAAGTCATTTGGCTAAAGATAGAAATTTGTAGGTTTTTGAGAAGTTTGACCAAAAGTAGACTTTATGATATCGGGGTCGGAGTCCGATTTTGAAAGTTGGAGTAGGTTTGCAATATTGAATACGACTTGGGTAAAAAATTTGAGGTCAGTCGCGTGATTTCATAGGTTTAAGAATCGGAAGTAGAATTTGGAAGTTCTAAAGTTCATAAAGCTTGGGTTGGAGGTTTTTCTTGATTTTAGAGTTGTTTTATGTGATTTGAGGTCTCGAGCAAGTCCATAATGTGTTTTGGGACAGGTTGGTGACCGGGGGTCCTGATACCAACTTGTCACCAGAGCTCTTATACCAACTTGTCACAACCAGAAATTCCTATGCTTGGGAGTCGTGATGGCGCCTACTAATGAGAGCTAGCCGAGCCAACTATTCCGATTAATTTATCCTTTTCATTTTTAATCTCTTAACAATTGCTAATTGACATATTATAAGAAAGGGAAACAAAAATTTGGAAGATCGAAATTTAACAATTTAGCTAACACCAATCCGTAAATAACAACCACCCAACTGGTGTCACAATCTCACTGACTGCCTAAGAAACAAAACAACAAATAGGGTCTGAACATGAAAGTACATGTCTGTCTCAAAAATAGAAAAGAACAAAAAGAAACTAGATAGGAAGGGGACACAAAGGCCTGCGGACGCTTGCAAGATTACTTCGGGTCTCCTGATAGGCTGAAGGCAACAACCCCTAGCTAAGGTCTGTATGCTCCAGTACCGGGATCTGCACAAAAGAGTGCAGAGTATAGTATCAGTACAACCAACCCCACGTACTGAGTAAGTATCGAGCCTAACCTCAGTTAACTAGTGACGAGGCAGGGATAAAACAAATAAATAACCTGCAATTAAACAGTACCTAACATAATAACAATAATAGGAATAATTCAAAAAAATTGGGGAAGGGGTAACATGCTATGGGGGAAATACAAACATAAAGAATCACAGTATTAATGGAATAAGAAAATTAAGGTATTTGAACTGTAAACAGCAAGAAATCATAACAAACACACAGTAAGTGTACTGCACCCTTCATGCTTTTACTTTCAATCCTCACCAATGCAATCAAGTAATGAAAATGTGCACGACATCACCCTTCGTGCTTTATCTCTCTTCCTCACCATATAAATATTAGCAATGTGCACAGCATCACCCTTCGTACTTTATCTCTCTTCCTCACCATATGCATCAATGTCAATGTAAATGTGCACGGTTCCACCCTTCGTGCTTTATCACTCTTTCCTCACCATATGCATAAGTATGAATGCAAATGTGCTTGGCATCATCCTTCGTGCTTTATCTCTCATTCCTCACCCAAATAATGGCAACAACAACATTCTGTCAAGGTAACCGACAACAAGAATACATACATCCCAGCTAGGGAATCAACTATAAGAATTAAATATTTCCCGGCAGGGGAATCAGCTATAACCAAACCTGTACCCACAATTAACTTCACAAATGAACCTCAACTGGAGCGAACGCTCAACAATAAACAAATGCCAAGAAGATAATCATAAGTCTATATCAACATCGAGAATCAACAATTTAGGCATTTACAGTACTTGCTAAGAAACACAATGATCACAATTTAAGACCCACGTGCATGCTTGACACCAACGTATAGATACTCGTCACCACACCAATATGTCATACACTACACTAGCACGTAGCAAATAATGCACAATAAATATTCCCTCAAGCTAGAGTTAGACAAAACACTTATCTCGAACTTCCACGGGCAACTCAAGCCTTAAACACCTTCTTTTAGAATTGCCTCCAATTTACTTGTATCTAGCCCAAATTATTTCACAACATCAATAAATGCCAAAGAATTCATACACAATGCTTAATTATAGGATTTTTATCATTTTTTCCAAAAAGTAAAAAAAATTGACTCCGGGCCCGCTTGGTCAAAACTCGGGGTTCGGACCAAAACCTGATCACTCATTCACCCACAAGCCCAAATATGTAATTAGTTTCGAAATACGATCCCAAAATGAGGTGTAAATTCCAATTATTCATAAAGCCCTAACTCTACCCAAATTCCCAATTTCTACCATGAAATTTTTTTTATTTTTGATTAAAACGTGATGAAAAACGTTGGGTAATTGAAAAAGTAGAGTTTAGAGTTGATTACCAACACTTTGGGGATAAATTAGTATGAAGAAAATCGCCTCTAGGACTTGGTAGTTCAAAAATATTAGGAAAATAGGTTCTGCCTATTTTTGCTACTATTTTAAAAGACTAGGCAGGCCTTCATCGCGTTCTCAATGGGCCTACTGCATTCACGAAGAGCTGCCCGTTGAGGAATTACGCTATTGCGAGTTTCCTACACGTTCGCGAAGAGTAAGCCCCCTGACCTTCGCATTTTCTGACCGGCATACGCGTTCGCGTAGAAGAAATGATAACTTCCCAGCCCACCTCCAATTTACTATATGCGTTCATGAGAATATGGGTCACGTTCGCGTAGAGAAGCCCCGCAGTGCTCCACGTTCGCGTCCATGTCTTTGCGCTCACATCGAACAAATCTCACCCCCAGACCAGTTCTCTTTCGCAATCACGAGAGTCACTATGTGATCGCGATGCTAGTACATCTGACACCAGAAGCAGCAAAACCTGCAACTTTTCTAAGTGAAAACATCCAATGGCCTATCAGAAACTCACCCCATCCCTCATCCAAACCAAACATGCATACTAACCTAGAAATATCGTACAGACTTGCTCATGCGATCAAATCACCATAATAACACCTAAAGCAACAAGATTAGCATCAAAACTAAAGAAAAATCTAAAGAACTCTTAAGTTTCAAATTTCACAACCGAGGGTCCGATTCACGTCATATGAAGTCCATTTCTTACCAAATTTTACAGGCACAACTTAAATACCATATAAGACCTGTATCGAGCTCTGATACTAAAATACGGACCCGATACTATCAAATGCGAACACATTTGAATTTCCAAAAACTGTTATAATTTCAGTTACACAATTTCCTTCAAAACTTCAATTCTCGTGCTTGGGACCTCGGAATTCAATTCCGGACATACGTCCAAGTCCCATATTTTTCTACGAACCCTCCGGGACCGTCAATATTAACCGAAGTCAACTTAAATTTAATTTTAAAGGAAAAATTAGCACTTTTATTAAATTTTCACATAAAAGCATTCTGGATATATGCTCGGATTGCGCATGCAAGTTGAGGTAAGATAACAGGAGGTTTTTAAGGCCTCGGAATACAGAATTGACTTGTAAAATCAAGTGATGACCTTTTGGGTCATCACAAGCAAACTACAATGTGTTATATGTTTCCTTTCGTATGATTTAGATTTATCTTTTTGAATGTTTAATCTTCTATAGACTTTATTCTTGATTCCTAACTTGATTAGTATCTTTCCACTCATGTGATTTATATTTTATTTGTATTAGCTTAGATTATTTTACACTGATGTAGAATAGTTGATAGATACATACTCTAGCTATCTTTCATATTTTCTTAATTCATCACCTATTAAGCTGTAATAATATCTAGAGAGTTTTGTTAAGTCCTATAAAAATACGTATATTATTGTATTCTGCTTCTACTAGTGATTTTTACGTGCCATTTAAAAAAGTTACCGAAAATTAATCGAATCGTACTGAAACCAAAGAGAATCGACATGATTGAAACGATTTCAGAAAGTCTAATTTTTGTAATGCATAATAGAAATAACCGAAAAAATAATATGATACAAATTTTATAAAATTATCGGCCAAACCGAACCATTGACACCACTAACTAGTACTCCTTTTAGCCCATATTACTTGTCTTTTAGGATTCATATATCCCTTAAGGAATACACACACACACAAAATATATATATATACACACAGATGCATGTATATTCTTTGTTAAAAACACGAAGGCCCTTAGCGAAATATCGTTCGTCATTTTTATCAATTTAAACGATATTATATTGGACAAAATTATTTTTTAAGTTACTCTCCTAATATTTAGGATTTTCAAAATTAAATTAAATTTTCACTTATAAAGTTCTTTATTTCCATATTTGATCGAAACTGAATTATTAAGAAAGCGAACTTTTTGTTCTTTTTCCTTTTCAAGTGCATTGTGGGCTTTGCTCGAAATCTTTAGCCGGCAAATAATTATTGCAACTTGTTTGCCATATTTTCGATCGAGTTCAACAAATGTTATCACACCCAATGTAACTCATTTTCTTATTAATTAATTAATTTCTGTTTTTCTTTTATATCCTTATTCTAAAAAAATTAGGAATATAAATAATATATGTTTAGTTTCATTCACAATTACACTTAAATATTTTTAAATAGATGATCCATTATAAGAATATGAAAAAGTAAAGAATTAGTATGTTAGTGTTATCACGACCCAACACCATATCAGGCCATGATGGTGTCCAGCACCATTGCTAGACTAGAGAATAGGGAACAACTTAGTAATTTCCTTTTTCTATTAAGCAATCTAAATATCTAACTTTACCTTAATTTAATGCAATTGATAAATAACGGATACTTAAGGCAAGCAAAACAGAAACAACTAGAAGAAATCATAATTATAGAAATACAACCCAAAAATCAAATCTACTAATATATGCCAAGATCTAGTGTCACGAGTGGGTGGGAAACCAGCAGAATATATAAAAGATGACTATCCTACTGTCTGAAATAGATTAGACAGATACAAGCAAAAGCGAAACTCCAGCATGCTGCTGAACGGCTCGAAAGGGGACAGCTCATCGTGAAGTCTCAGTCCAAGATCGAGCATGCGCACCGGGCGGGTAACTAGATGCACCTGCCTCCGATCCTATATAATTAAGTACATCAGCGTAGTATGGATATATAAATAATATGTACCCAGTAAATATTTAGTATAACATCGAAAAAATAGAGACGCGGGGTCGACTTGACACTTTATATGGCTAACAATAATATAATTAAAGTGCTATGCTAAGCATGGATATCATGAATAATACTGATAGTTCAATAACAGGAAGTAATAAATTCTTCTTTCATAAATATAATTTCAATTTCGGTCACCTCATTTAACAACTTAAACTTCAAGGTATTTAAGCAGTATAAATTACAAAGAGTTCCGAATAATTGACATGCGCAATTATAACAAGGTCGTACGACCCAGTCCAACAAAATATTAAACTGTGCACTGCCAGAGGGTCGAGGCATCAACCATATATACTACCAAGGCGCTCGGCCTAATCAACAAAAAACAATTTATTTTCAAGAGAGCACACACTTTTCATTTTCAGTCAATTATTTTATACAAATCCGCAAGAAAGTGAATATAACCTTCTTTTATTATTTTATCAATTTGCAGCATGATTTAAGTGATTATAATAGCAAGTAAGGACGCAAGCATTTCAAATATAGCATGATATAGGGTCCTAAACTAGCCGGATAATAACATAATAGTAGCTACGTACAGACTCTTGTCACCATGCGTAGCCCCTACAGATAGGTACAAATATTTATTTAATTCACTTTGGGGTTAATTCCCTTTTACAAGGATAGAAAGGAGACTTACCTCGTCTCAAAGCCCACTTTCCAATTGAAGAACGCGCTCAAACCTCTAAATTTGATGCCAAACGACTCGAAACTAGTTAAACATTATATAAACTAATCAGTCTATGCTCAAAAGTTTATAATTCCACTATTTAAGAGATGATCTAACCTAAATTGCAAGATTCACTAAAATTCACTCTCCAGCCCACATGCTCGAATTCTGAAAATTTTAAAAGGAAGTTGTTATCCATAACCTTAGGAACATAAATATATGATTTCTACAAAATTCCATAATAAATTTCGTGGTTAAATCTTGTGTTTATCAAAATACTAGGGTTTTCACCTAAACCCATAATTTTTACTAATTTACATGTTATAATATACCTATAACCTATGTATCACATTGTGTAGAAATTACTTACCTCAAAGTACTAAGTTGAAATCCTCTCTTTGAGAGCTCCCCAATCGCCCAAATGTGTAAAGAATGGGAGAAAAATACATAACTCCCGTATAAAATAAAGTGCACTGCCCCAGGGATTTTCGCACCCGCAATGCATAGGCCACACCTGCGAACCAGGTGTCTGCTTCTGCGGAATTAGCTAGATCGGCTGGAGCTGCACCAGCAGATGGGCTCCTGCTTCTGCGTAGGGGAGACCGCATATTCGAAACCTAGCTGGCCATCCTTGGATCGAATCTGCGAGGCTTTGCTCTCACCTAGCAGCTCGCACCTGCAAAAATAGGCTTGCAGGTGCGGTTACACCAGAGCTGGTGCACCAGCAGCCCTGTTAAGTTTCAAACTCAACTCGTGAATTGTCCGAATGGCACCCAGTGCCCCCAAGGCCCCGTCGAGACATACCAATAAGTTTGAAATCACAAAATGAACTAGCTCGAACTCACAAAATGCTCGAACCAACACTAAATCTAAGAATCATACCTCAGTGAACTAAAGTTGTTAACTAAAGTGCACTGCCCCAGTAATTTCTTTCGAATCTTCGGCGCGGCGCGAAGACCATACCTGTGGATCCGGTTCTATGGACCAGGTGTCCGCTTTTTCTTAGGGGGAATCGCATCTGCAAAAACTGGCTGGCCATCCTTGGATCGCATCTGCGGGGCTTGGCTCGCACGTGCGGAAATAGGCTCGTACGTGCGGTTACACCAGAACTGGTGCACCAGCAGCACTATTGAGTTTCAAACTCAACTCGTGCATCTTTCGAATGGTAGTCGAGGCCCCCAGGGCCCAGTCCAAACATACAAACAAGTTTGGAATCATAAAATGAACTTGCTCAAAATCACGAAAACCCCGAAGCAACATTAAAATTAAGAATCACACCTTAAACCGAATTAATCAAACATAAAAACTTCTAAGTTCTTCAATTTACTTCCAATGCGCCGAAACGTACTTATACTACTCGCAATGACACCAAATTTTGGGCTCAAGATTAAATGACACTATGGAAATATTTCTAATCTCAAATTCCTGTTTGGACCTTGATATCACTAAAACCCACTCCAAACCGAATTTAAAGAACTTGTAAAAAAACCTTCAAGAACCATCGTTCACTATCAGGCGCCAAATCATTTCATCCAAAACCGATTCGAACATACGCACAAGTCCAAAATCATCATGTGAACCTGTTGAAACCTTCAAATGTAGATTCCGAGGTTGTTTACTTAAAATATTGACCGAAGTTAAACTTGGCCTTTTAAGCCAACCTTAAGGAACCAAGTGTTCTGATTTTCAACGCAAACTCTTCCAAATACCTAACCAACCGTCCACGCAAGTCATAAATCAGTAAAAGAAAGTATGGGACGTCTTATTTAGTGCATCAGGGTTCTAGAAAGCAGAACGACCGGTCGGATCATTAAATTCTCCACCTCCTAAGTGTAGATATATACTCTGCATGTCCTCTTCGGACTCCCAGGTCACCTACTCGACTGGTTGGCCTTTCCACTGACCTTCACTGTGGAATTCCTCTTCGGTCTTAACTGGCAATTCTGCGTAGCAACAATGGTTACTGCTCCTCCTCATAACCCTATCTCTCATCTAGCCGTATAGTGCTGAAATCTCACACATGTGACAAGATGGTGTGATACTATCGAAGCATAGATACGTGAAAAACCAGATGAACCCCTAATTGGCTTGGAGGTAAAGCAAGCTCATAAGAAACCTCCCCAACTAGCCTTAACACCTCAAATGGACCTATAAACCTTTGAATTAACTTGCTCTTCTTTCCGAATCACATAATCCCCTTCATCAGCGAGACTTCCAAGAGAAATTTCTCACCTCCCATAAATGATATATCACACGCCTCCTAATCCGTATAACTGTTATGTCTGGATTGGTCTGTACTAAGTCTCTCCTGAATCAACTTTACCTTTTCTAAGGCTTTCACCAGATCAGTACCATATAACCTAGCCTCGCCAAGCTCAAAACAACCCGATGGGAGAACGATATCCCCGACCATATAAAGCCTTAAATGGGGCCATCTCGTTGCTGGACTGATAACTGTTGTAAGCAAACTCAGCCAAGGGCGAGAACCGATCCCAAGTCAATCGCACATGCTTTGAGCATGTCCTCCAGGATCTGAACTATCCACTCCGATTGCTAGTCGGTATGTGGATGAAATGTTGTGCTGAGCTCGCAGGTGCCCAACTCACGCGTACCCTAAAACCTAGTGTGTGTGTGTGTATTACTCTTTTTCTTTTTTTCAATATTAAGAAATTGAGCTCAAACTAACACTATGAAACAAGAAAATACACAATAGATGATAAGAAGAAAAGAGAACTTTCTTATTCTTCCATCATTCTCATATCTATCAATTTGATTCTCAATACCTTATTTATAGATTTACATTGAGCAACACTAAAGGGTTTCATAGATATATTATTAATCATTGAGATCATGGAGGAAGATCTTGGGGAAGTTATGAAAGTACGAAAGTTATATCACTACTAGAAATTCGGGTTTTAGCGAAGCGACCAACATTGGTTTGCTTATACAAAATACCGACCAAAACCCATCCAAACAGGCTTAGTCGCTATTTTAGTGGTCGCTTTTGTATAACGATCAAAGTTGATCGCTAATTGCCGACCGAAGCTGGTAGGAAATGTAAAAGGACCAACTGTGCAATTTAAAGCACATACCGACCAACTTTGGTCGATAACATAATTTAATTTTACCGATCGAAGTTGGTCAGTGTATGTTAATAATGTTATATTATTAATTACTAAAATTTAAAAATTAGAGACCAAAGTTGGTTGCTAAATTAAAATATATATTTTTTTCAAAAATTTAAATTTAAAAATTAGCAGCCCAAGTTGGTTTGTAAATGTGAATTTGGGTAATCCTTGTTCATAAACCGACCAACTTTGGTCGGTAATTATTAATTCTTTTCTAAGATAAAGTGACCAAAGTTGGTCGCTAATCAGAAAAATTTTGGTTTTAAAATTAAATATCAACCAACTTTGGTCGGTTTTATGAGTTTTAATTTTTGCATAAAATGCCTGTTTTGGCAGCTACATCATCTGCCAGTATACTAAAATTCCTAAACATGCATTTTATGCCAACAACAACAAGAACAACAATAAACAATAACAATAACACAACACAATAACACAACAATAACAACAACAACAACAACTATGACAACACAATTCAATAAATACATTAAAACTAACAAATTAAAGTTCAATAGAACTAAAAAATCCGAAAACAATTTAATAGTTATTACAACTAGTTCAGAACCGGTTTTATTTGTCTAGTTCAAAGTATATACAACTCAAGGAGTATTTTATACAAATTCATCATCACCGTCTGATGAACTTTCATCTAAAAGACGGTGTCGAGAAAGGTCTTGTGGAGGATGTGAAGAATGACTATGGGGAGGATGGGAGGAACGATCATGGGGAGGACAGGACCAATGCTCCGTTCAAGTCGAGCCTCTGGCGATGACTCACGAGAACGAGGAAACGGAAAAGCTCTAGTAGATAGGAGAGTTTTGATCTGAGCTTGCATGCCAAGGAATTGAGCATCTCTAACCCTTTCTCTTTCCTTGGCCGCTTCTATCTCGGATGTGAGCTTTGTCACAGTCTTTCGCATAGCAGAGAGGCTCTCCTTATTAAGTTGCTCGCCTTGTGAGGAAGTCCTTGTTCCTTGAATTCCACACTTATAGCGACGGAGCATTTTAGTAGAAAGACCGTGTACCCTCCCCCATTTTGGACCGTCAATAGACTCCATCCATATTTTTTCAGCATCCTCATCTGAAGGTTGGATTGGCTCACCTAATTCACTAGTTGGATAAGTGTGGATAAACTCATCCACGTTAGTTGGTACTGATCCTGTACAAAAATTTAAATTTAATTAGTATTTCAAAATTTATATAAAAGTAAATTATAATACTTAAAAAAAAGTGAAAGCTTACATATACAGTCAAGGCCCGGTCCTCGACCCACCTTTCTTGATCCGTCTCTTTCTTCTTCTTTACAATATGTGTGTCCTTGAGTAGTTCATCATGGTTCATTGGACGCCCCAACTTCTTTTCCTGAAAACAAATTAATTTAGTTAATAAACTGAATAGATATACTTAGAAAATTAAAATAATTTAAGTAATTACATACCAATCTTCTTTTTATTGTCCCTAGGCTGACCGCACCTCCAGTATGCAAGGAGCCTCCCTACTCAGATGTGCGAGCTTTCTTCCTTTTTCGCACTTCTCCAAGAACTTTGCAGTGATCCATTTCCTTTAAAACTTTTCCCATAAATTTTGAAGTAACTAGTCAAGCTTCTTGTTCTTCTTTCTAGCTTCTTAGAAAGTATACGACAATCGCTTGCGAGCTCTGTGATTAAAATTTTGCTGCCACTTCGCGCTATAGCGGTGTTCCCATACACACTTGATCTGTATTTCAAAACTTAAATATTAAACAAGAATATCATAAATATAATGTATTAAAGTTCTTAAAAGAACATTTATACCATAAATTGATTGAAAATTTTCTCCTTCGCCGAGAATGGGAAATCAGACCAAGCCGCATAAGGGCCATCATAAAGCTTTTTGATTGCTTTGGTGATTATTCTCTTAGTCGTGTTACTCGGGATGAACCTCCAATGTAATTAAAAAAATACATGAATATCTTAGTAAAAACATTACAAAATAATAAAAGCGAAAATAACAAATAACTCTTACCCATCACCCTCATGGACTATGATGATCCTACCATATTGATCATAATGTACCTCCTCGACATCATCAGCACCATCGTCTGAACCATGTACATCAGTGGCATGTGTGTACAGTGTAAGGGGATCAGAGCTACTACCTCACAGGCGAAGGCCTGAAATAGATCGAGTCACTGATAAAGATGGCTCTGATCCCTGTGAATGCGACATAGCTGGATGGACATCAAGTGGATGTGATATTGATGATTGTGACCAAAGTGGTTGTGATACATATGGTTGTGACATGGATGGATGCTATCCATGCAATGCAGATGGCTGCGGTCCACGTGCTCGTGAGGTAGTTGGACTGCATGTTGGACGTACTATCCTATGGCCATGTGATGAAAGATCTGGTGTCTGCATGAAGGTGTAAGGCTTGTGATATTGTGGTCGCTCAGCATAGTCATGGGTGGAGGATAAGACATAGGCATCTCTGTATAAGGTGGAAAAGAGGGATTGCCATTAACTACCATCCTCTTTTCCTTCCTAGCCGTTCCTCTACCCCGAGAACCAATAGGGTCATTTTTACCTCGACCATTGCGTGTCATCTGCATAATATAATACATATTTAGATTGAAACATATAAGAAACTAGCTATAAAATAAGAGTTATTTAAAAACATAACTTTTTAAAGCTCATCGACGTAATATTCCTCATCCAATAATTCTCTGTCCTCACTTTTTTGAGCTTCATCAGTTGATTCTTCGTCCTCGTTTTCTATAATTGTTACTTTATTTATATCAACGTCTTCCAATATGTGTTTAGGATGTTTCAAATCATTTTCTGGCTGATCGTCCACTATTTGGTGAACACTGGAGATATCGTTTTGATATGCAATATCTAATACATATTCGACTTCCACCCTACCTACATGCTTAGTTTTTATTAAAACCCATCAATAGGAATTATTTCACCGCAATAGATAAGGAGCATAATACATTTTCCAAATATTATGTGCAATTATGAAAGGATCATAGCGATGATACTCCCTCGTATCATTAACCTCAATTATGTTGTATTGATTGTGTACTCTTGTACCTCTTATTAGATTTGGGTAAAACTACTTGCATTTAAAATAGTATCAATTTTTTAAATGGCCAACCTGTATATTCTAGTTCTATTAATTCTTTGAGCACACCATAATAATCAATATCTCAAACTTTGTTGCCATCACCCCTTGAACCCATATCCCATTGTTGTCGCTATTTTTATTTTTAGAGCAATCTTTTATGTAGAACTTATAACCATTCTCTACGTACTTAGACATTGTAGTGACCTCAAGCCCAGATCCAGAGATATATCATTGAAAAATTACTTTACACCATTATTTGGATTATTTAGGTAGATAGTGTCAAAAAAATTGATAAGTTAGCACAACTTACAAATATTATTTACCTACATAGTATTAGAACATTATCAAGATAAACTTACAAATTGTTGAACCACGTATCAAATCTCGTACATACAACATCATGGCCAAATTGACCCACGGAGTGATTGTGACACATCAAATATTTTTAGGGTTGCATCGAGATGTAATCACTGTAAATTTTATATTTTTATAACTAATAAATCAATACTTACTTGAGAAATGGTACAACTTCGAGACAATTTAGCAACACATGAAGTGCAGCAGACTCGTACTCCATATCACTCAAACTTCTCTTTCTAACATCCTTAGAACTTCGACCTGGTCGATGGAATATGGAAATTGGCGGATATAATGGATCATTCACACATTAGAACAGGTGCCTATTGGGCCTATTCCTAGAACATGGCATGTTACTCTCAAAATAATAAGAGCAAAATAAAGCAGTTTCCTTTTGTAAGATAAGCTTCGCATATAGATCATTCAATCCTATTCCTATGCTTAATAAATTGTTTGCATTTGCCAATTGTCCTACATAATATCATGTTAGCTATAGATCCTTCAAATAAAATAGAAAATTACATCAAACTTATAATATTACCTCTCAAAGGGATACATCCATCTGCATTGAACAAGCCCTCGAAGTCGTGCCTCGTGTACAAAGTGGATTGAAAGGTGTTCCATCACATAAAAAACACATGAAAAATATCTTTTCCAACTTAATAGAAGTTACACGAATGTTCTGATCCATCCATAGTATGTTTTCTTCCCTTAATGTGGTAGAACACAAGTCTTTGAAAAACAAACTAATCTCTGTGATGGGTTTCCAGATTCTTTCAGGCAAACTGCAAAATGCAATAGGCACTAAGGCCTCCATGAAAACATGACAGTCATGACTTCTCAAATGGCTCAACTTCCCTACCTACATATCTACTTTTTTCCAAGATTCGACGCATAACTCTCAGGCATCTTCAATTTCGTAACCCAAATCACAAATTTTCTGTCTTTCCTCCACAGTGAATGTATGACTTGATTTGGGCTTGAACACTTTACCATTGTTTGTTGTCTACAAGTATAATTCAGATCGCCTGCAATATTCTTGTAAGTTGATTCTAGCCTTCGGGTTATTCTTTGTCTTTCCTTTAACATTCATCACTGTGTTGAACAAATTATCAAAATAATTTTTCTCAATACGCATGATATCAAGGTTGTGACGGAGATATTATCTTTCCAATAAGGAAACTCCCAAAATATACACTGTTTTGTCCAATTATGAGTAACAGCATATCTGGGGAATTTCAGTAACTTTACTGAAATTTTGGACCCTCTCCCAAATTTCCTCACCTGAAAGTATCTGGGTGGAGAATCATATTCCATTTTTTTTCTTTTTGAATGCATTTTTTATCCTTCTAAACTCATGAAAATGAGGCAAGAATTAACTATGAAAATCAAACCATGATTGGTTTCGGTCATGTTTCAAAGTGAACGCTTTACTATTTTCCATGCAGTAACCACGAGCTAGCTTCCCAGTAGTCATCTACCCTGACAACACACCATACGCAGGAAAATTCTTAATAGTCCATATTAAATTAGCACACAAATTGAAACTCTGCTTGGTATATATGTCATATATTTCAACACCATTATACCACAATTATTTTAGCTCATCAATCAAATGTTGCAAATATACATCAATCAAACTTTTCGGGTTACGTGGAATAGGGATAATAAAATTAAGAATATATATGGACTAGTCATACACAACTCAGGTGGTATATTATAAGGTGTAAGAAAGATAGGCCAACATGAATATGGTATCGCAGATAAGAAAAAGGCGTGAGAAGCCATCCGCACATAGACCTAACCAAATTTTCTTTGGTTCACTAGCAAAATCTGGATATGTCCTATCAAAGTTCTTCCAAGCTTCTCCAACTGAAGGATGACACATAACACAAGGTGGTCTTCTATTTTCAAAGTGCCATCTCATATGAGGAGCAGAACTCATTGACGTATATAACCTCTTTAACCTAGGTATAAGAGGTAAATAATGCATCGCCTTGATAGCGACCATATTCCCGCTGGAAAGCCTCTTGAAACGAGGTTTTTTGCAAAATTTACAACAGTCTAAAGTTGCATCATCTTTATAATATAACATGCAATCATCTTCACAACAATTAATTCTCATTGACGAAAGTCCTAAATTAGAAACTAATCTCTTTGCCTTAGAGAAATCACAAGGTAGTTTGATACTAGGGTCAACCAATTCACTCATAAGGTAAATGAAAGAGTCCACGGCTTCTTGAAAAATATTCCAATCAGATTTGATACTTAGTAATCTAACTGCAACAGACAACTCAGAGTATGGATTTTCTTTACATAGTGGACGAATAGCTTCCTCTAATTGTTCATAAAAATATTTTGCGTCATCATTAGGAGTTTGTTCAACATTTTCATTGGGCTCACCTAAGGCTGTATAGTGGTCCGGGCTTGGCCCGGGACCGGCACAGGACCGCGGTCCTAACAGGCCTAGTGGGCAGGTTCTAGTGGGCCAGGGCTCTGGTGGTGCAAAAGCCCATCGTGGGCCAGTTCAACCAATTAAACCAGTGAGACCGAGATCGGTAGGCGGGCCTGGGCCGGTTCAACTGGGCGTAACGGGCTCTAATGATAATAATTCAAAAATAATTATTTAAAAAATGGCCAACTGTCAGATTTTAAAATCTAATCGTTGGCCTTGTATTTTGATCCGTTGGAAAGTTTTAAAAATAGCCATTTGGCCTTCAAACATTGCTTTAACCCAAAAATTTTATAATTACACTTTTTCCCAATTCTTAACTATAAATACCCCCTCCCCCCATTCTTTCATTTTTACTCACAAATTCATCAATCTCTCTCTAATTTTCTTCTGTATTTGCTTACTTTATTATCGCAATTTCGTGAAATATTATGAAGTTGGTGTATTGAAGTATTCAAGTCTTCAACGATATTCAATTTTCAAGAAGTTGTTCGTCACTTCGGTAAACTCGTTCCAACTCTTAAGTTTTAATATTATAGTTTTGTTAGTTTTTTATTATAATTATAATTAATATGGAATTTTCTTTGGAAAAAAATTTTTGGTGGTAAGGGTAGGGGAAAATCTAAAATTGGTGAATCTAGTAGCCAAACTACTCCTCCTACCCCAGCTCTCCAACCCCGATCCAAACCTGTTACCCGTCCTCCTCCATCTATTATTCTTGATAGTGATCACCCTTGTTTTTAATTTTTCGATAGTCAATTTTGCCATGATGTTGCACAAGGCCAACAATTAAATAAAGAAGTTATGAATGCTCTTTATCCTAATGAAACAATATTTGAAAATGATGAGAAAAATTATGATTTAGATGAAACGATATCGGATTTAGATGATACACCTACTAGTCCTGTTTTTAACCCAACTGATATAATCCAAATGATGCCTTGCCTGACCCTCCTGTAATACCCCCTACTTTTAGTAGACATCCTGCTAAGCATCCCGAAAAATCTATTGTTTTGCACTTTTTTACTCAAACTAAGAGAACAAAATAAGGCTAAATGTAAAACTTATGGGTCTTACTTGGTTCATAAATTTTCTGGAGACCATAGAGGTACGAGTAGTTTAACTAGACACATAAATACACGCCCTAGAGATAAAGCTAAAGTTTTGCAAATGAAACTTGTGCAAGAGGGACTAGTTTAGATACTACGGTTAACCCTAGTACAAGTTTAAATCTAATTCAACCGGGAATTAACACTGTTACCGGGGCATTTTATATTATGATCCAATTAAAGATCGTGAAGAATTGGCAAAAATAGTTACTGTTATGTGCTTACCATATAGTTTTCCTTCTAACCCTCATTTTGTGCATTATATTAAAAGAGTTTTTCATCCAACTTATAAAGGATGGCCTCGTGCAACCGTAAAGAGCGATATTTATAAATATAAACATGAATATGAATAATATTTGCGCTATTTATTTACTCATTTAGATTTTTGCATTGCTATTACTACTGATATTGGTAAAAGTAGTAATGATTGTGATTATCTAACTGTTACAAGTCATTGGATAGATGAGAAGTGGATAATGCAAAAGCGCATTATTGCTTATAGAATAATTAATTCACGCCATATAGGTAAGATTATTGCTAATACAATTGCAGATATTTGTAGATACTTTTTCATTAGAGATAAAATTATGCCAGTTTCAATAGATAATTCTTCTAGTAAGACTAATGCTATAAGCTTGCTTACAGCTACATTAAATCCTGCATTTAGTAATATTTTTCATGTTAGATGTATTTGTCATATTTACCATTTAATCGTTGGGGCTGGTATGAAAGTTTTAAATGTAGAAATTGAAAAGGTTAAAATGGCTCTTAATTGGCTTTTAAATTCAAACTGTAGAAGTAGACTTAGAGACTATTTTAAAAAATGTGATGAATTTGGCCTTAAATAATGGAAGATTTTTAAGGTTTGTCCTACTAGATGGAATTACATGTATGAAAGCTTAGTTATTGCATATGAATATAGGAATCCAATTACCTCAGTATATAAAGCTCGTGTAAGTGAGGGTGATGATGATTATGATGATGATGATGATGATGATGAGCACCTTACAAATCAATATTGGACTAATGTTAAAATACGGATAGATTTATTAGAACAATTTCATGTTTCTACAAATGAATTATCTGGGCAATATTATCCTATTATTTCTAACTATTTAGTTTATATTGTAGTACTTGCAAATTTATTTTCTCAATTTTCAGAGGGTGGGGTAATTTATGAAGAATCTATTAATTCTATGAAAGCTAAGTTTAATAATATTTCTTATTCCCCCAATTTTTGGTGTTGCTGCATTGTTAAATGCTACAACAAAATTATGAGGTCTTCACTTTTGGTATGCAAAAGTTTATAGAGGTTTATCACTTTCAGCTGAGGAATTTGCTACACTTGGAGATGCAAAATACTTAATTAAAATAAATGCTCAAATAATTTATAATGCTTATCAACTTGCCTTAGATCATGCTAGACCAAATGTTCCAACTCCTACTTCGTCTAGTTCGCAAGCATCTAAAAGAACAGCGGGCCTAAAAGCCCTTAGGGCTTCGACGGAGTTCAGGGGTACTCAAGGTGATACTTTTGGTGATAGTTCACAGATAAATGAGCTTTATGTTTATTTGTCGTAGGGACTTGAATAAGAGAATCCCGATGGCTCCTTCGATGTTTTGGAATGGTAGAAGGACAAACAAAAACACTATCCAGTTCTTTCAAGGATGACTCGAGATATTTTAGCAACAGTGGCATCGAAGAGTGCATTCAGTCAAGTGAGACTTCAAATCGGTGATCATAGAGTGTCTATGAGGGAGAGCTTAGAAAAATAAGTACTCTTCAGAGATTGGATCCGGTCGGAAAGAAGGAAGTTTGGACTTGCAGAATCACAGCCGGAGATAGATGAAGCTTATGAAGAAATGCTAGCAGAACTTGCGCAGGATGCTGCTTCGCCCAGAAACGGTGATGAAAAAGCTTCTTTTCCACCACCAGCAACGGAAATTCCTCCAGACCTAGAAGGATTTATGAGATATGTTAGAGATAATACATAGACTTACATGTAACTTGCATTTTAGCACATCTTCCTTAGTTTTTTTTCCTTTTAATGGTGGTATTAGTACCTTGTTGTACTCATTCCATTGGGGGAGGAAGACTAAGAAAGATATTGCCATTCTTTATTAATATCATAATAATAGAATATATAACACATTCCATTGCATATTTCTTTGCAATTTATTTTGTGTTTAAATTTGAAATAGTATATATAGTATACCTCTAATACATATAAATTATATCTATATATACATACTTATATATATATATATATATATATATATATATATATATATATATATATATATATATATATAAGGAATTATATCTATCTCTAATAAATATAAACTATATATATATATATATGTATATATATATGTGTGTATATATGTATATATATATATGTATGTATATATATGTATGTATATATATATATGTATATATATGTATGTATATATATATATATGTATATATGTGTATATATATACATACATACATACATACATACATACCTGAACACAATCTACATCTGCTCCACTGTCAAATAAGGCAATGAATTCCTTTCTAAAATTGTAATCAATTTGTAAAGTAATTTTAGTATAAAACTTTTGAGATGTAATAATACTCATTTTTTGTAAAAATTCATTTCTATCTTCACTGAAGATATTTGTCAAAAAAGAATCTTTTGTATGATCTTGGCTAATTTTCTCAGTATTACTATTTTTAGAAATCTCAGTCTCAGAAATCTCAGTTTCATTTGCTTTAGAATTCTCAACCTTGTTTGCTTGTAAATGTAAATCAAAAGTCCTATTATCTTCTAGGCTAGAAATTCTTCTATCATGAATTTTTGACTGATTTTTTAAATAAATAATTTCTTCTTTTAAAATAACAAGCTCTTGTTTTAAATCAGAAATAGTAGTTTCTTTTTCTGGAAAATTTCTTTGGACCAAAATCCTTTTTAACTCGGCAGTTGAATAATAGTCAGGTTGCTTCAAGATAGGAGTATTAGACGATATATTGTTTTGGTTGTCAATATCAAAATCATCATTTAAAATTGTATCCAGAATTTTATTTCTTAAATCTTTATCATCTATTTTCTTTAAAATCTTCATAATTTTTTCATCATTAATCATATTCACATTCAAATCCTGAAAATAGAAATTAAATCATATAGACTATCATCTTTCTTGCAAGCACAAATATCTTCTGAAGAAGATCTATCAGAATCAGAATATAATTCTTCATTATGAAGAATTCTTAAATCATCCGAACTATAATCTGTAGAAGAATAATCAGATATTTCAGAATTAGAATCAGAATCAGAATTTAATAAAATCTTACACAAAGAATCTTTTATTTTTTCATCCAGATCCAAACTCTTAATCTTTTCCTGAGTTTTGCACTCATTCGCATAATGCCCAAATTTACCACATTTATGACATCTAATCCTTCTTTTATAATCTTTCTTACCCTTCTTTTTGTAAACTTTCTTTTCTTTCTTATCCCAAGAGGACTTATCACGAGAAGTAAACTTTTTCTTATACTTTCTTTTCTTGTCATCTTTAGAAAATTTAGAAAACTTCTTTTTCTTTTTTGAAGAAACAGGAATATCAAAAGCAAATTGATCACAAAATTCTCCTAATTGCTTCCTTTCATTCAATCTATTCTTTTTGATATGATAATTCATCTTTATATCATTACAAACAGCTAAGCCTTCTTGAGTACAAACACTAATAATTTTCCCATAAGTCAAGGAATCATAAGGAATTTTATTATGCGGACCACGTAAATGTTTTCTCACTCTTTCCGCAAAAATCGAAGGTAAACCATCAATAAATTTAGACTTCCAATGCTCATGACTACAATCATGCAATTCCATAACACGACTTAAGAATACATCTTTATACCATCTAAAATCAGATAGTTGTCTACAACGTAAATTTTGTAATGTTGTTCTAATAGTTTCTGCTTCATCAGTCCATCTACCACAAAAATGTTCAACCATAGTAGTAATCAAAGTATAAACAGCATTTTGTTGTACTTGAGAAGTACTTGTTTGATCAGTAGTCTGATAGGCTAATTGCCCTTCAATTTTAATAACACTAGTAGTATTCATGATAGTATTCTTTTGTTCTTGATTTAAAAAATTATCCCACCAATCTTTAAGTTGGCCAGTGAAACCAGCAACAATCATAGCAGCAATATCATGATCTTGATTTTTATTAATCTTACAAATAGTACTATACATCAACATTCTATGCACAGTAGTAAAAATTTGTTTATCATTAAAACCATCAATATTCCATTCATAAATTTCCTTGCTACTGTAACTATTATTAAAAATCTGATCTCTTTCTTCATTTAAAACATCCATCGGAGTTGGTCTATTGTAATAAAACATCCTTTGAATAGGCTTATCAGCCCATTTTGTATTGATTTTATTAACAAAATCATTTTCTGAAACATTCTGAGTAATAAAATTTTCTTGTTTTGTAGATAAAACAGGTTGAGGCTGTAAATCAATTCCAGTAATATTGGAATCAAAAACAATATTCTTTAGTTTCTCTTTTAAAAGCTGTTCAATTTCTTCAGTAGAATCAGTTTTGAAACTTTTTATTTCCGGAGGAGGTTGTAAAGTATTTTTGACAATTTTTAATTCTTGTTTTGGTTTATGAAAAGCTTTTATTTTTTCTTGTAAAATCTGTGTTTGTTTTAAATAATTGTCTAAATTCTTATGCAATGCCATGACATGCTCTCCTAATACATTCAAATAATAATTAGCATAATTCTGCTGTTTAAGAATCAAATTGACATGTTCACAAGTAGTTACAGCAACTTTATTTTCAAATAATTTTGCAAAAGCAGTAAAATTAATAGTTTTACCATCTCTATTGATATCAAAAGACTGAGTTGGAGGTAAAGAAGAAATCATTATATCTCCATTAGACAAATGATACTCATGTTCAATGACTGACAAATGATATCCCACATATTTAATTATGAACCATGGGACAAATGGCAATGAAATATTATTTCCTTCTAACTCTTTGTAAAATTCTTTAGAAAAATACTCTGTCTCATCTTTATTAAATGAAGAGAAAAACCAATTCCTAAATTCTTCCCATTTTGGACTATAAAATTCTAAAGAAATCTTTTTTCATGCCAGAGAACCTGGACTAAAATTAATTTTTTTACTATCCATGTAAACCAGTTGGAAAATTCATGTCAGAATCTGTAGGATCACTTAAACGATCTTCACCTTTAGCAATATTATTATTATCTAAAATAATTTTATCAAAATTTGTATCTCTAATTTGAGAAGTTGAAGCCCTTGATGGAATATCTACAATATAATCTACTGGAGAAATATAAGAAGATACAGATCGGGTTAATCTATCCTGGGTTTTAAAACTCAAAGTTACACTACCATCTTTACTTTGTCTGATATCAGAAATCTCCTCACTAGTAATCTCACGAGGTACTGCAGCTTCTTCAATAATCCATTCAGTAGGAAAATTTATTTCTTCCCACTTAATTAATCTACGAGTAATAATTTTTGATTTAGAAAAATTATTTTCAAACAAAACAGTCTCATGATTTTGTTCAGCAATTTTACATCTAGGAGATAAAGTATAAAGAGGTCTACAAACAATTCTAGTACAAATACACATAACTTCTGTTCCGGGTAAATAATCATATCCATTAATCTTAATATTCAAAATTAATGATTGTAATATATTCACATCAGTTAGAGCAATATTTAAATTCGGATAAGCATTAAAATAAATTGCACCATAAGCCAAGGTTGATTGTATAGAACCAATCAAAGAATTTTTCCAATTTAAATTTCTACCATCTCGTAATGCTGCAACAAAACTTTCAGGTAAGCCTTTCAATGTTAATGGCTTAAAAGCAACTTGAACTAAACCAATATGTAAATAATTGAAATCTTTAGATTTGTAATAATCTATGTCATTTTGAGATAATAGATGGAAAACTCCACTATCTTTGTCCATAGTAAAACTTAATTCTGTAGTTTTCACAGTAGTTTTTCCAGCAAATTTTTCAAAAGTTCCCAATTTATAAATAGCCTCTATATTTACTTTAGGAATCACCCAAGTATTTAATAAATCTTGTTGGACAGGAAAATCTACTTGTTCCTTAATCATATTTTTAATAAATTTTGGTTTATTAAACCAAGACATAAGAACTCAAAAAGTTAAGTGTTAAATAATAACTTTCATAACCTGAAAAAGGACCACCATTTAATGAACCAACTTGGAATCTGGGTACTTTTAAAAACTTGAGCACAAATTTTTATAAACCAAGAGTGCTTATGATCATCATTTTCATAAAATAAAGTCTTTGAAAATGCCTCCACATAATCCCAATAATTATAATTAATTGACATCTTTTGAATTGGATGTATATACTGGCAATCTTTTAAAGTACTTAGTCCCCATTCATCTGGTAAAATAATTTTCTTAATAATCATTTTGGAAAAAGAACAATATGATTTATTAGAATTACTAGTATTGTTATGAGAAATTTCTACTGATCCAGTAGATGTTAAAATCATTTCATAGTGCAATCTATTCTTGTAAGTTTGCATTGGAAATAATGCATTGTTTAAATACCTTTTCATAACAATCCAAGGATTGTGTTTCCATTGAAAATCTTTGTTATCAACATAAATTATAATATCTTTTATAGGATTTATATCAAAAATCTCATTGTCAGTTTTCCCAATTATAACTGCATAAGAATCTTCATTAAGGGGTTCAAAATCTTTATGATCCTCAATAGAGGTGGGTTGAATAGTAGCATTGCTACCCCCAGCAGTTCCAGCATTGCTGGCAATAAAATCTAGATATTTCTGATAATCTGCAAAAGAAGGTCTTATATTTGATGATGAAGATGATCCTTCTTCAAGCAATCTTTTCTGGGCTGGAATATGCCCTAGGGTCTGAAATCTATTCTGATTTGCTCCTCTTCCTCTTCCAGAGGAAGGTCTTGGCCAATTTGGCCTCATCCTACAAAACTGAAAATTAATCATTAGTAAGATATTCTCGGGTAAGAAAATCTGGTAAACTGTTATCAATTCCTTTTTTATAAACAATTTCAAAATCAAAAGGAGCCAATAATGCTTGCCATCTAGCAAACATCTGTTTAGAAACATTGTGCTTAAAATCCTTATTAAATAAGAACTTAGCAGCTTGACAATCTGTTTTGATTACAAATTTCTGATTATATAAATCCGTCTGAAATTTTAAAACACTCTTAACGATAGCTAAAATCTGTTTTGTTACTGTTGCATAATTTCTTTGACTATCATTCCATTTTCCTGAATAAAATTGTATAACATAATCTCTTTTTTCAACAGGAGAAAATTGAGTCAAAATTTCTAAACCAAAAATGTGTCTTTCTCAAAGTAACATTAGATTTCTTGGTCATAATATTGGAAAAGGAACAATTACGCCTATTAATAGGACGATTGAATTCGGATCAAAATTTCCTGATATTATTACTAATAAGACTCAATTACAAAGATTTTTGGGTAGTTTAAATTATATTTCTCCGTTCATAAAAGACTTATCAAAAGATACTGCTATTTTATATGAAAGGCTAAAAAAGAACCCTCCTGCTTGGAATGATTCTCACACTGATGCTGTTAAGAAAATAAAATCCAAAATAAAAGAACTCCCTTGTTTAACTTTGGCTAACCCAAATTGGGAAAAAACTGTTGAAACTGATGCTTCAGATATTGGATATGCGGGTAACAATGGTATTTGTTTAAAATCTGCTAATGGTAGTCAAATGAAATTGAATTATAAATTACCAAAAGCATTTTTATGTAACAATGGTATTTGTTTACCTCAAAGTTTTATGATTGTGGAAGATATTTCTTGTCCAATTATTTTAGGGGTCCCATTCATGCATGCGATATTTCCTTTGAAAAGGTGGGATCATACTAAAATAATAGAAACTTATAATGATAAAGATTTTCAATTAGATTTTATCACTAAACCATTTACTAAGTCTATAAATCAAATTGTTGAAAAATTAATTTTAAAAAATCAACAAGTCAATTTTATAAAACAAGAAATTTCTTTATTAGAAATAGATATTTTACTAAAAAATCCAAAATTACAAGGAAAAGTGAATTTATTAAAAAACCAGTTTATTGCTAATATTTGTAATGATCATCCCAGTGCTTTTTGGGATAGAAAAAAGCATGTTGTGACACTACCTTATGAAGATTGTTTTGATGAGAATAATATTCCTACTAAGGCAAGACCTTGTCAAATGAATTCTGCATATTTGGATTTGTGTAAAAAAGAGATTGATAATTTATTGAAAAAGAATTTGATTAGACAATCTAGTTCTGCTTGGTCATGTACTGCTTTTTATGTTAATAAACATGCAGAACAAGAAAGAGGTGTACCTAGATTAGTTATTAATTATAAACCTCTTAATAAAGTTTTGAAATGGATTAGGTATCCTATCCCTAATAAAAAAGATTTATTGAATAGGCTTTTTAGGGCTGTAGGACCTTTTAGGAAGTATGGGGTTTATATAGTTTAATTTGTTTTATGCAAACCACGGAACTATTCGTTATAAACCCGACCGGGAACATCCATAGGCGATTTAATCAGCCATACAGGACTTACCAACGGAATCACAAGGTTTATACCCGATATAATCCCTCACTAACCATGCCGGGAACACCCCTCTTAGGGCTTGGCTTACCAACGCCATGATTTAAGCTTAGTTTGCTATAAAATTATTTAAACTAACACCCATACCACAACCTTTACCCCTTCAAAGCAAGCTATTCATTAAGAGTCATTAACTTTTCCGATCATACTTAAGCTATATCAGTTATTATTTAACACTTATGAATTTAGCCCATCATTGGGCAAATAAATAAATAAAACACAATTATAATATAGAAAATAATATAACTCAAGAAATGGAAAGTACCTGATTATCAGAACTTCTTTTATTTATTCACAATAACTATTACAAGTAGTATTACAAAAGGGAATTTTAGAGAGAAGGGAGAGGAAAATCTTAGAGAGAGAGAGAGGGGTTCCGAAAACCTACCTCCTCTAAATGAAATCTACCTTATTTATAGAAAATATTGTGTACAGTAAAAGTGCACAGTAACCGACATAAAAGTCAATAATCCTACAGTAAACTGAATAAAATTACATAATAGCCCCTTCTAGAAACTTAAGTGGCTTTTTTGATTTTCAAAATCTCTTCTTCAGCTTTCTTGAGTAGATCCGGTAAATCTTCTGAAGTTATACTATTTACACTTTGAGAATCTTCTAAATTATCCCCCATTAAAACATCATCATCAGTAATTTGCTTCTGAATATCTTTTTTAATCTGCTCCATGTAAGCTGCAATTAGCTCTTCTTTAGATAATGTTCCTCCTTTCTTTATTTGAATCTTCTTAGTAATTTTTCTAAAATGACTTTCTTCCATTTCTGCATCATCTGGGATTTCTTTGTCATATTTGGTAATTGTAGTCTTAATAGTATCCAATAGCTCTTGCCCAACCATCCTTCCATCAGATCCTTTTGAGATTAGTTTAGGCCAAAATTTTGTATAATGTCTTCTAAATAAATGTATATATATGTATGTATATATATATATATATGTATATATATATATATATATATATATATATATATATATATATATATATATATATATATATATATGTATATATATGTATATATATACATACATACATACATACATGCATACATACATACATACATACATACATACATACATACATACAAGGCAATATATATTATATAAGGCATAACTAATAATATATACATATAATATACCCATATATATACATAATATATATACTATATACACGACATATATTTATATAGCTATGTATAAGTAATTTATATTAGTATATAAATACATATTTTACAAGAAAGTGTTTTAGATAGAAATAATTAAAACAATAGTCCAAAATTAAAGAAAACCATTAGGCCTGGTTAGGCCCGCGAGCCCGGCCCATTTAGCCCGGGACCATGTGGGCTTAGGACCACCATGGGCCGGTTCCACCCATTGGGACCATGAAGATCGAGACCGTTTGGCCCGGGACTGCCAAGCCCGGCCCGCCTAAAGCTCGGTCCGTTTAGGCCATTTGGCCCGGGCCCATCCCAAAATATAGCCTTAGGCTCACCCCCCAAGTGCATCCAAAACACATTCGTAACCATATTATGAAGTCTAGAATCACGATTTGTATTCTCCACCCACCTACTACTTTCACCAACAACCATGTTATGAAATATCCCACGGTTGCCATCGATCTATCCATGATTAGTTCATACAAAGTAATTCTTTATAAACCCTTTCCTATAAAGATGAAGCTTAACTTCCTCCAGTTTTTCAAACTTCATACACTCGTACCTAACACAAGGGCACCTAATTATTTCTTCACTTTGGTATGGTGGAAGTGACATTGCATGTCTAATAAAGTCATCAACTCCTTCTACAAAATCCTACCGCAATTTCCTCTGATTAGAATAATTCATGTTGTACATCCAAGTACGATTTTCCATCTATACAAATAAAATAAGAACAAATAATTTTTGTTATTTCATATCATAGTCTTTTTTATAAACTAAAATTTCAACTACAAATTCTAAAAGTTCAACTCATATCCCAATATTTTAATTTATAAACTAAAAGTTTAATTCATAAACTAAAATTTCAACTCATATCTAAAAATTTTAATTTATAAACTAAAAATTCAATTTAATATCCAAAAGGTCTGATTCATAAACTAAAAATTCAATTATAAATCCAAAATTTCAATTCATATCCTAAAATTTCAATTTATAAACTAAAAGTTCAATTCATAATCTAAAAGTTCAACTCATATAGAAAAAGAGTTCAATTTATAAACTAAAAAATCAATATAATATCCAAAAGGTCCAATTTATTGCCATGATCCGGATTTTTCACCCTCTGGAGTCGTGATGGCACCTACTCGTGGAAGCTAGGCAAGCCGAATATTGCAAATTTGTATCCCTTTTTATTTAAACATATTAAACAATGTAAAATACTAAGTAGTTAAACAACGGAATAAGATTACGCAATCGAAAATGCGGAAGCAAAAACTTAATATTCCAACCGAACATTGCTACATAATTTGGGTACAATACTACCCAGAACTGGAGTCACAGCTTCACAGATAGTCTAAGAACACTATAAACAATGTTTGAATGAAATCCATAAGTCTATCTATGAATAAGTAAAAACAGAACGAGAAAAAATAGGAGGATACGCCAAGGCCCGCGGATGTCTGCCGGACTACCTCGGGTTGCCTGTGTGGACTGAAGACAGCACCCTTACTACGGTCCAAGCGCTCTGGTATCAGTATTTGCACACAGTGCAGAGTTTAACATCACCACAACTGACCCCATATGCTGGTAAGTGCCGAGCCTAACCTCGGTGAAGTAGTGACGAGGCTAGGACCAGATTACCAAGTAAACTTGTGCAGTTAAACCATATACAGTGGAAATAGAAGCAGGTAATTACAACTAAAGTTGGGAGGGGGAAACATGCTGCGGGGAGTAAGAGGTAACAACCAAATAACAATAGACAAAGATAATGAATGCCATAAATCAATTACCAGCAAAAATAAGGAAATAGAAGAACAGGTACACACGTAATACCATTGCAGGTATGCAACCCGATCCCCTTTCATATGATACCGTTGCAGCCGTGCAACCTGATCCTATTTCTTATATTACCATTACAGGTGTGCAACCCGCTCCCATTTCATATATTACCATTGCAAGCGTGCAACCCGCTCCCATTTCATATATTACTGTTGTAAGCGTACAACCTGCTCCCATTTCATATATTACCATTGCAGACGTGCAATCCGCTCCCATTTCATATATTACCATTGCGGGCGTGCAACCCGCTCCCATTTCACATGTAACCGTTGCAGGCGTGTAAGCCCGCTCCCATTTCTCATATCAACACCAGTCATAAAAGGATCCCGACAAGGGAACAATAATATCAAAAAACAAACATCATGACAAGGGAACATAATATGACAAAAATATCCCGCCAAGGGAACAATAATGATAATAGCATCCCAGTAAGGGAACAATAATGATAATAACATCCTGGTAAGGGAACAATCATAATACTCATATGAAGCACAATAAAGTCATAACAATAACAATACAATACTCACGGGCATGCTTGACACCGACGTACAGATACTAGTCACCATGCCTATACTTCATACTCCACAGTTAACACGTAGAAAATAAGACACGACTCCTAATTCCTCAAGCTAACGTTAGACCAAATACTTACCTCGATGCCACTAATATTAGGAGAATTTAACTATAATTAGGCCCTAAATAACTACCTTCTTGTATAGTTTTGATGATAATAATGATTACAAAATGCTGTGATTAGCGCTTTTCATGATTTGCAGGTTAAATATGACAAGAGAAGGCTATGAAGCACTTTTCGGATCGAATATGGAGAAAAAGAGACCAATCGTAAAATTTCGCCAAGTGAACCACGCGAAGCAACTCATACCAGTCCTGAAGAAGGACTGTCGCGGTTCCACTATAATCGCAGCAGAACTGTGACAGAGTGTATTAGCGAACAACTAAAGAATGAGATAGCATGTTTGACTGTGGTTCTACCGCGACTGCGGCAGAAGACGGTCGCAGACCACTGGAGATTCAGAGAAGCTGTTTGGCCACAGTTTGACTGTGACCGCGGCATAAGCGGAAATATTTAGGGACCTAAGTGATAAACATGAGATTTTTAGCCAAAACCCCGATTTTAAACATTAGACTTCACCCAAAGGAGGCATGTATTGATTTGGAGAGTATTTTGGCAAGGAAACAATTGTGAGAGATCACCCAAAATATCTTTCTTCTTCTTTGATTTTTCTTGCAAGTTTTATGATAAATATGGTTTTAGTTTGTTTACCCATAGTTTTGAGTAGCTAAATCCTTTGTCTAAGGTTTTGATGGAACCTATTAAGCAATGAACTTCTTGTTTATCTGAATACAAATGGCTAGTTTCAATCTATCTTTGTTCAACTATGTGTTTGTTGTAGTTAATTGACAGGATCCTCAATTAGCTGCGCCTATTTAGTGTACATAACTCATGAGAGAGTGCATATTTAGGTTATTGTTGAAAAACACCATTCCCAAAGTATATGAGGGATCAATAATTGCGGGTTTAAAGGCGGGATTAGGGATAATAAAGCCTTGAGTGTAATCTAAAGTGAATTGTGTTAAATAAAGCAAGCTAGTGTATCTCAGGAGAGTGCAACTAGTAAATTACAATGATTACTCGGGAGAGATTTATGATAAGAAGAGTGTTCATTATTGATAAAGATATGTTGGTGAATTTATATGAAGCATAAACATAAGGAATTCCATCATTAGGGGAAGTCATTACCTTAGCATTTTCTCATTATTGTTTACAACCTTAGCATCCTTAGTTTACAGCTGTTTATTTACTTACAACCTTAGCAATTAAGGATACCATCAACTGTGATTTGGACGTTTGAGGAAATTGATTCTCAAGAGTTTAGTGGGTCTAAATATAGTGATTGACAGGTTAACTCTCCATAAATTCGACTCTGGGCATAATACTCAGGTTATATTTGCAAAGTCCGCAATGTCCTTTTTATAAGGCATAATTGGGTGTGATCAAATTTTGACACCGTTGCCGGGGATTTAACGGAATTATCAATTACCATTGATAGAAATACAAAAATTCTGAGTGTACTCAGTTTTCTCTATACCCAATGTTTCATTGAAATTTTGACGGTTGTTGATTTGGTTGCACAGGTGTATGCCTAAAAATTCTACGAGGACTGGAGAACTACTGAAGGACTCTCAAACCCCGAGAAAACATTTCAGATATTGAACCGTGCCAACAAAAGACTTCATAGTCCCAACAAACACACAAATTCGAAATTGACACGGGTGGCGCAGACATCGTCAATGGAAACGTCAGAGAAACGGCACCTCCTGTGCCTGAGGCTGCACTATATGACTGGGCACAACCCACAGCTGATAATCTGGCCACTGCCATTGTTGTGCCCGCGATACAAGCTGAATCATTCCAGATCACGAATAATATGCTGGACTTGTTGCAAAACAAGGGACTATTTTCTGGACACCAGCCGAAAATCCTTAGCAGCACTTGAAGAACTTCATGTCGATTTGCAAAACCCAAAGGCAACCTAATGTAACTTCGGAAGCAATCAGGCTGTTATTGTTTCCATTCTCAGTGATAGGAGCTGCTAAGGTCTGGCTTAACTCACTCCCCATGTTATAGAAACATGGGATGAGTTTGTCAAGCAATTTCACATCAAGTTCTACCCGCCCAACAAAATAGCTCAACAAATTGATGAGATCATGAGCTTTAAACAGAAATCAATGGAGAAACCGCCTGAGACATGGAGCTGATTTAAAGGAATATTAGTTATATTTCCACACCATGGTATTCCAGATCAGATGTTAGGACAATGGTTTTACATGGGACTGTCAGATAGCATGAAGAACATTGTTGATGCCTCAGCTGGTGAGGCATTTTTTAGCAAAACTTAGAGATAAGGTAAAAGTCTACTTGACAAAATGGCTCAGAATTCGGGGTGGACAACTAGGAATGCACCTATCACTCCAGTGGTGCACTCAGTGCCTTTTGATCCATCAAATTCCATGGATGAAAATGTGGTGACCTTACTAACACAGATGAGCATACTCACCAAAAAGGTGGAAGAATCAGGACAGAAATAACAAGTACATATTGTAGACACTACCAATGGGGGCTTATGCGCATCTTGCATTAGCTTGCCAATTGATAATCCTTGGAATGCAGAACATGATCATCATCATAAGCACCCTGAAGACATAAAGTATGTGTCAAACTATGGAGGCTAGAGGCAGGGCAATCGGAACTGGGGTCAGCAGACTCAGCAGCCATATAGACCACCTCAACCACGGTACAAAGCTGGAAGCATGGGATGTATAAGACCCCCCAACAATATGGCACCTTATCCAAGGCCACAGGGGTACAACAATTAGCAGCAAGGGTACCACCCACCTCAGCAACAGCATGGTGGAAGATAAGAAGTTGGGTTCACTAGACTTGAAGCAATGATGCAGCATGTTATTGGATCCAATGCAAAAATAAATGAGAGAGTATATGCACATGACGTAACAATCAAATATATTGAAGTGCGATTAGGCCAAATTTCAATGTCTCTGAACAATCGCTGTCATGGGGCATTACCTGTAGACACCCAGATTAATTCAAAAGATCAGGGCCCAAAGCAGCTGATGGCGGTGGGTCTACGTAATGGAATAGACCTGGATGTAGAGCATGAAAGATCTAGAGAAACTAGAAAGGCTGAGACACTCATAGTACCCATTGAGCTGGATGAGTCAACTAAATTGACGGAGGTGACAGTCCAGCCTGCTCAGGAATAAGAGGGCATTCAGCAGGAGACCGAGAAAGCAACTGAGCCGTACAAGAGCCAATAATTGAGATAGTAGCTGGTAAAGAACAGTCCCAAGCGATTGGGAAGAAGAGACCTCCTGCACCTTTTCCGTAGAGGCTGGCCAAGCATCAAAATGATGAGCAGTATAAAAAGTTCTTTGAGATTCTTAAACAAATCCAGGTAAATATTCCATTGATTGAAGCTTTAAAGGAGATGCCTGGATATGCAAAAATGATGAAGGACTTGATGTCCCGTAAGTTTGATTTCCAAGACTTGGCCACGGTGACTCTTACTCATACCAGTGGTGCCGTGGTGACTAGCAGAAAAGTTGTCTGACCCAGGGAGCTTTACAATTCCATGCACTATTGGAAATTTTGCCTTTGCTAAGGCGCTCTGTGATTTAGGGGCCAACATTAATCTTATGCCCCTGGCTATTTATAAAAGGTTGGGCATAGGGAAAGCTAGACCCACCTCTATGTTGTTGCAGCTAGCCGACAGGACATGTGAAGCATCCATTAGGTATCATTGATTATGTGCTTATTTAGGTGGGGAAATTTGTATTCTCTACAGATTTTTTGATCTTGGATTGCAAAGTAGATTCCTATAATCTTTGGAATACCATTCTTGGGCACGGGAGGAGCTCCAATTGACTGCGAGACTGGGAGCTCAAGATGCGACTCAATGATAAGGAAATAACATTTAATGTGCAGAAAACTATGAGGCGACTAAGCGAGTTTGCCAATTGCTCTCTTATTGATGTCGTGGATGTAATGGTAGAGTCTGATGATCAGGTGTTGACATTTTAGGACCCCCTTTCTGCATGTTAGACGAACTTAGATGAAGTGAATTGTGAGGATCTAGCAAAATGGGTGTTGGCATTAGAAGGTAAAGGGTTCTGGGAGAGAAATATAGAGTTTGAGCCCTTAAACTTAGAAAAGAGAGAAACTCCCCCGGCTAAGCCATCAATTAAAGAACCGCGAAAGCTGCAGGTAAAGCCATTGCCAGCCCACCTCAGGTATGAATTTTTGGGACCTGACTCCACATTACCTGTTATTATCTCATCTAGTTTGTTAGATGTGTAGGTTCAACAACTTTTACAAGTACTAAAGTAGTGCAAAACTACCATTGGGTAGACCACGGCAAACATCAAGGGGATCAGCCTCGCCTACTGCATGCATAAGATTCTGCTGGAAGAGGGGCACAAATCTTCCAGGGAACCCCAGAGGAAGATGAACCCCAACATGAAGGAAGTGGTGAAGAAGGAGGTGATAAAGTGGCTAGATGCAGGAATTATTTTCCCAATCTCCGACAGCAGCTGGGTTAGCCCAGTTCAATATGTTCCTAAAAAGGGTGGCATGAAAGTTGTGAAAAGTGGCAACATTGAATTGTTATCAACAAGAATCGTAACAAGATAGAGAATTTGTACGGACTATCGAAAGTTGAATCTAGCCACCCGGAAAGACCACTTCCCACTTCCCTCATTGATCAGATGTTGGACAAATTGGAAGGGAGGCCATACTTATGTTTTCTGGATTGGTACTCAGGGTACAATCAGATCCATTGCACCACAGGACAGAGAAAAAACCTCCTTCACATGCCCGTATGGAATATAAGCCATTAGACAGATGCCATTTGGCCTATGCAATGCACCCACCACATTTCAATGGTGAATGATGGCCATATTCACTGACATGGTTTAGGAAATAATTTAGGTGTTCATGGATGACTTCTCAGTGGTGGGGAATTCATTTGATGATTGCCTGATAAATATGACGCGTCTGCTGAAATGGTGCATTGAGACTAACTTGGTTCTGAACTGGGAGAAGTATCATTTCATGGTACAAGAAGGAATAGTCTTATGGGAACCGGGTGTCGAGCAAGGGAATGGAGGTGGATCGCATGAAAGTTGATGTAATAGCAAAGCTAAATCCCCCAACTTCAGTCAAAGCCATCAGAAGCTTCCTTGGGCATGCCGGTTTTTATCGGAGGTTCATAAAAGACTTCTCCAAAATTTCCAACCCTCTATGTAAGTTGTTAGAAAAAGATCACCCATTTTTATTTTCTGATAATTGCTGGGGAGCATTTGAGGAGTTGAAAAAGAGACCGGTCATAGCAGCCATCATTGTTGCCCCAAACTTGAAGCAACCGTTCAAACTAATGAGCGATGCCAGTGACTATGTAGTGGGGGTAGTGCTGGGCCAGCAAAAAACTGATGCACCCAATCTACTATGCTAGTAGAACGCTGAGTGGAGCCCATTTGAACTACACTGTGACTGAAAAGAAGATGTTGGTTGTGATGTTCGCGTTTGACAAGTTTCGATCCTACCTGATAGGGTCCAAGGTAATTGGTTATATTGACCATGCAGCTCTCAGGTACTTAATCAAAAAGAAAGAGTCTAAGCTACGCCTGATTTGTTGGGTGTTGCTATTGCAAGAGTTCGCTCTGAGATTCGTGACTGTAAGGGCACAGAGAATCAAGTTGTTGATCATCTATCATTACTTGAGGAATCTGAAAATGCAGTTGAGGTTGAGGAAATTTTGGGAACTTTTCAAGATGAGCAGCTGCTCTTCACCACTCATCAGGAAGCACCATGGTATGCAGAATTTGGTAATTACCTGGCCAGTGGTATAGTTCCTAACAACCTTACATCGGTCCAAAGGAAAAGATTTTTTTGTGAAAGCCGCCAGTATTAATGGGATGAGCCTTATCTCTTTAGAATATGCCTTGATAATAGGATCCAGAGATGTGTCTCTAGATAGAACAATTTTTTATTTTGCAGGCTTGCCACGCATCGGCATTTGGTTGACACTTTCGAGGGGTCAGGATAGCGGCAAAGGTACTAGAGGCTGGATTCTTCTGGCTGACAGTGTTTAAAGATGCGCACCTATGGGTGAAAGGCTGCAATGAATGTCAGCGGACTGGGAACCTTTCCCGATGCCACGAGATGCCCATGAACCCAATTCAAGAGGTAGAAGTGTTTGACGTCTGGGGGATTGATTTCATAGGTCCCTTCATCACCTCCTATGGTAATAAGTACATTCTTGTTGCTGTAGACTATGTGTCCAAATGGGTGGAAGCTGCTGAGTTGTCCACCAATGATGCAAAAGTGGTAGTGGGATTTTTAAAAAAAAAAGATATTCACCCGCTTCGGGACACCACGAGTAATTATAAGTGATGGAGGCACTCACTTCTCCAACAGAGCCTTTGAAACGTTGCTTGCTAAGTATGATGTGCACCCTAAGGTGGCCACTCCTTACCACCCACAGACTAGTGTACAGGTTGAAGTGTCCAAAAGAGAAATCAAGAGTGTGTTAACCAAAACTATGTACGCCATAAGAACTAATTGGGCGAGGAAGCTAGATGATGCACTCTATGCTTACAGAACTGCTTTCAAAATACCAATTGGTATGTCACCATACAAATTAGTGTTTGGGAAGGCCTGCCACCTATCAGTGGAACTTGAACATAAAGCATGGTGGGCGTTGAAACAACAAAACTTGGATTTGGAAGCTTCGGGCACAACAAGAATCACTGAACTGCATGAGCTCGAGGAGTTTAGATATCTAGCTTTTGAGAGCACAAGGTTGTACAAGGAGAGAATGAAGAGGTTGCACGACCAGAACATTGTTGAGAGGAATTTCAAACCGGGGGACATGGTATTTCTCTACAACTCAAGACTACATCTGTTCCTAGGTAAACTTAAGTCACGATGGTCTGGACCATTTTGGAGTAGTTGAAGTTTTCCCTTCAGGGGCTGTTGAGATTGCCACAAAGAATGACTCTCGTAAATTTAGAGTCAATGGTCAAAGATTGAAGCCATATGAGGGCATGAGCGAGAAAAAGAAAGTGTCTGAGCTACACCTAACTGAACCACAGAGGTCGAACAAGACTTAAATGTGCTCATCCTACATTGTGCCGCAATATTAAATCAGGCGCTGCGTGGGAGGCAACCCACAAAATTTTTGTAAGTGTAACACAGTATATGAAAAAAAGATGTATCGAAATACTTCCCAGACCGCGGTTCAACCGTAACCGCGATGAAACCGCGGTCAGATACCCTCTTTGAAGTTCTATCACCGTGTTTCCACCGTAAACATGGTCAAACCGCGGTAGAATACCCCCTCTGAACTTCTTCTACCGTGGTTCTATCGCAACTGCGGCAGACCCCATCGAGCCCAGGTACGCGACAATTTTTTTTAGTTTTTTATTTTTTTCTTTATTTTTTTAATCTCCCCCCCCCCCCCTTCTTTCTATTTCACCTACCCCTAAAGACTTCCCATTCCCATCTGCTCCCAAAATCCTCTCAACTCCTCTTCCCTTTTTCTTTTTTTTCTCTCAAATCTCTTCTTTCTCTCTCAAAAATACCATTGTAATCTTCCCCAACCTCCTCTCACCACTACTCACCCCTTCTAACCTTCATCAAGTAAGTGTTCTATTCTTCTTTTTCTGTTTCTTCCTTTTAATTAGTGTAATGTAGCATAAATTAAATTAACTAACCCTAGGTAGGAATATTGTTAATTATCTTTAAATTTTTGCTTCTTTTTCTGGTTTTATTGTTATAATTGCTTCTTGTGGACTTGTGCGATGCTTAAATGGGTGGGTCTTCACTGCGCTTCACTTGTGGGGGATGTTTAGATGATTTGGAGGCCTAGAGATAAGTTTCGTGTTGTAGTTTGGTAGAGGGGCCAATTTGGCGAAAAATTGGAGGTTTGTTCTGATATTTTAGAGCACTTGTACGGAGACATCTGTACTTATCCTCTGGAGGCTACAGGGCTATTAGGAGTACATCCCTTCTTGATTTCCTTGTCATGCGGCTCGATTTCTTTAAGGATTATGACTTTGATTTATTCCTACTCAATATCACGCGACGCGAACACTTGTTAAAAATCGAGAATTTGAAGAATCGAATGTCACTACAAATGTGGTGGGGGATGATTCTCTCGGTATAGTTGATTGGACTATAATAGTTGCCTTATGGAAGGGTATTCTATTATTTCAGCTCAGTAAAAGAACTTCTAAGAGCCTTGAGGCTAGGCACAGGTTCCCCTCCCCCCTTCAGGTTGTGTTGGTATTGTATTTGGCGTGAATCACTTGAGGGAGTAAGTGTGGGTGTTGTATGTCGAAAATTGTGAGTCAGTACTGTTGTGAGGGCCATTGTGTAGGTTGTAACCTTCAACACCCTGCTAGTTGGGATAGTTTGGAAGGAAGAAATGAATGGGGTTTGATGTTGGTGCCATCGGGTGGCGAAGTTTGACTACCAATCCGACTGGCACTAGTTAGGATGCATTTGATGGTTCTTCTAAATTCTTTGCACGTCAGATGGCTTGTAAAAAGCAAAAGAGATTGGCAGTCACGTCCCAAGAGCCTACATATGATGCCTCCAGATTCAAATTCGAAGTGGAAAAGGACAACTCTCATGACAAGGCCTCCAAGAGCTTCATCCTTGAGATTCTGATAGACAGGGTAGCCCTCCGTGCGGAAAAGGAAGAGATGTATGATGAAATCCGATGGAGGGAAATGGAATTCTTATTTAATGAACCTGAGATGGTGAACGGGATGCTAGTAAGGGAGTTCTACGCAAACTGCCCAGCACACATGTTGCGGGACATGATTGAGAGGGGAAAGGTGGTCGATGCCGCAGTTGAAAAGATTCACCAGCTGTTGCGGCTGGCCTGGTTCACTAGTGACATTGATAGTTACCAGGATGCACAAGAAGTTACTTGGGAGACAATGACTGGGATACTCTGCGTAAGGGTCGACCAACCTGGTTACGTGACAATATCACCCTGAACTCACATTCATTCACCCATTTGGCTAAGTGTTGGTTCACCGTCATTTGCAGCAAATTTTTGCCCACAGGTAATACGACTGATGTGAACTACCAAAGAGCTCTATTGACTTGGTGCTTCATCACTAAGAAAGATTTTGATGCGGAAAGACAAATTGGTGATGAAATGGCCCTACGATCTCTGCTGCTATCGAAGGGATTCTACTTCCCCTCACTGGTGACTACATTGTGCCTGATGAAAAATGTCCCCACCAATCCTACTGATGGATCCTTACCCGCTAAAGCAGCATTCAAAGCTTAGAGCATCAGAGTGGGAAGGGGTGAATGCACAACCATTAAGATCGATGATGAGGATGATGACCCGGTTCCCATGGCACCATCCAGGAGATCCTATGACAAAGTCGGACCTGTTTGGCAACACTATACTAGGGCAGGCTTCTCTAGATCACAGTCCATCTGGCCAATGTTGCGTTCTATGGAGGAAGAGGTTGCAGATCTTTGCACCTCGGTGGATGGCCTACACAGGCGTATGGATGCGATGTCTCAACGACAGGCCTGGTCTGAGAGCCTGATGATGTCCTGGTTCCGTGCTTAGGGAGAGATTTTCATGTGGACCCCAGCACTGTCTCCGACTCTAATTGAGGCTCAGGGAAATCTTTTACCCTTCTGCTCTCTATTTTTCATATGACATGGGGACATGCCATAATATTAAATGTGGGGTGGGAAACTTGCTCTAGTAGTGTATTGTAGTGTATATTGACATTTCGTATATTGTAGTATTCGATTGGCGTTGTTGTGTATAATTGACTGGACTCACATTAGAAGTCACTAACTTGGCCTAATGACAGACACTTGTCGATAGGTCTATTGAGGGTCAAAGTCGGAGTTAAAAAAATATACGAAAAAAATGGAAAAAAAATGTAAAGGACTCTTCCTGAGGATAGACCACTTGGACTGTACTCCTGAGGGAAGTAATCCATGTATATTTTTTCATTTTTTTTTTAGGTAGTGTAGTAATTCTCCATTGGTTTTTCTTTTGACCATGGTTCTTTTCCAAGGGCTTTTCTTGAACCGGGTTAGGTAGATTTTTCTTTTATAGTTTTAGGACCAAGATGGGTGAAGGCTAGAATGCAACCCTTGATGTACACACCTGAGAATAACAAAAATAAACTTGAGGGTGCGACGTCTAGGCTCGTTTGTAGACTAATAAATCTATGCCTTATTTTTGCACATCTTGTCTTGCTTGAACGCTCGTATGAGTGTGTTGATAAACTGATTCGGAATGAGTTACATGCCAAGTGTGTGTGTGAGTTATTACTTGTATTCTGTGCTTGCTTGTGATACCTAGAACTTGTCATGTGTGTTTGCAAAGCGAAATAGAAGTTGTTTGGTTTTAGAGATGATTGAGGCATTTCTTTATATAGCCCGTATAATTGTGAATCTACATGTACATATTGCAATAGTTAATCCCTTTGAGCCTGAAGCCTGTTCTTTGATAACCCAATAATAACCTATATCCCTGTGTTTTAATAGTTTGACTGTTTGAACCTGTACCTCCTAGAAGCACTTGAATTATTAAAGAACATACAAAAGTCTAAGTGTGGGGTAGTAGGGGAGTAGAAAAAGGGGAATCAGAAAAGAAATACTTGAATGGTGCAATGGATGTTAAAAAAAAGAGAAAACAAAAAAAGGTAAAAAAAAAGGGCCAGTTGCAGCGAAAGAAAAGTGGGGGTCACCTATGAAACAAAATGTGGAAGAACGATTGGGCTGAACATGGAATTTGAAATAAAAGGAAGTTTGTATTAAAAGTGCTTAGGGAGATTAGCCACTATAGCTAAATATATCCTACCCGTCCCTTAGCCTACATTACAACCAAATGAGGTCCTCATGATCTTTGACTGAACAGCTCGATTAGTATAGTATTACACTAGAGGCAGACTTATGGTGTTCTGTGTGGTATGTGAATGTTCTTTGCTGAGAGTGAGTGAATTTTATCTATCTATGATTCCTTGTGATTGAATTTTATGTGTGTAGAACTTCTCTTAGAATTGTGATGTGAGGGAATGTGACTCAGGAAGAAAAAGTGAGCTTTCACCTCTGTTAGAGAAATTAGAGTAAGCACGAGTGTGTCATGGCGTTAGAGTCTACATCTGAGGTATGACTGTTGCACTACTTAGGTTATTCCTTCATAATGTTGGGTGTGATATAAATTGGGGTAATGCATCCACGGTTAAGCCTAGAAGTGTGGTTTAACTTGCTCGAGGATGAGCAAAAGTTTAAGTGTGGGGTGTTGACAATAGATGAATTTAACTAATATTAGACCCTAAATAACCACCTTCTTGAATAGTTTTGATGATAAAAATAATAACAAAATGCTCCGATTAGCACTTTTTATTTTTTGCAGGTTATATATGACAAGAGAAGTTATGGAGCACTTTTGGGATCAAATATGGAGAAAAAAGAGCCAATTGTAAAATTCCGCTAATTGAACCACGCGAAGCAGCTCGCGCCAAGCCTCAAGAAGGACTTTTGCAGTTCCACCGTAACCGTGGCAGAGTGTACTCGCGGACAACTAGAGAATCAAAGAGAATGTTTGACCGCGGTTCTAACGCGACCGCGGCAGAACCGCGATAGAAGACTGTCGCAGACCACTGGAGATTCAGAGAAGCTGTTTGGATGCGGATTAACCGCTACCGCGGCAGAAGCAGAAAAGTATAGGGACCTAAGTGCAAAACACGGAATTTTGAGCCAAAACCCCTATTTTGAACATTAGACTTCGCCCAAATGAGGCATGTATTGATTGCAGAGTATTTTAGCAAGGAAAACAATTGTGCGAGATCACCCAAAATATCTTTCTTCTTCTTGTTTGATTTTTCTTGCAAGTTTTATGATGAATATTGTTTTAGTTTATTTACCCATTGTTATGAGTAGATAAATCATTTGTCTAAGATTTTGATGGAACCTATTGTGGGATGAACTTCTTGTTTATGTGAATACAAATTGCTAGTTTCAATCTCTATTTGTTCATCTATGCATTTGTTGTAGTTAATTGACAGGATCCTCAATTAGTTGTGCCTATTTAGTATGCATAACTCGGGAGAGAGTGCATATTTAGGTTATTTTTTAACAACACCACTCCTAAAGTATATTAGGGATCAATAAATGTGGGTTTAAAGGTGGGATTAGGGATAACGAAGCCTTAGGTGTAAAGCAAGCTAGTATATCTCGGGAGAGTGAAACTAGTAAATTATTGTGATTACTCGGGAGAGATTTACGGTAATAAGGGCGTTCATGATTGATAGAGATGTGTTGGTAAACTTGTATGAAGCATAAACAGAAGGAATTCCATCATTAGGGGAAATCATTACCTTAGCGTTTTCACATTATTGTTTATAACCTTAGCATCCTTAGTTTACTACTATTTATTTACTTGCAATCTTAGTTATTAAAGACACCATCAACTGTGATTCGAAAGTTTGAGGAAGGTTCTCAAGAGTTTAGTGGGTCTAAAGACAGTGATTGATGGGTTAACTCTCTGTGGATTCGACTCTGGCCATAATACTCAGGTTATGTTTGCAACGTCCATAGTGTCCTTTTTATAAGGCATAGTTGGGCATGATCAGCCACGAAAACAATTCAAATCTTAACTATCGGTTTACCTCTTGATTCCACCACCAACTCGCTCGCATCTAGTCACAAATTACTTAATTATGTCAATAAATGATAAATGAATAAATTTTAATGCATGAAAATCAATTTTCCAAAGTTTTACCCAAAAAAGTCAAAAATCACCCCCGAGCCCACATGGTCAAAACCCAAGGTTCGAACTAAAATCCGATTACCCCTTCCCCCACGAATCCAAATATAAAATTTGTTTTTGAAATCGGACCTCAAATCTAGGTTAAAATCCCCAAAATTTGAAACCTAGGTTCTACCTGAAACACCTAATTTCTCCCATGAAAACTATTAATTTGGAGTTGAAATCATGTGAAAAGATGCTAAGGGTTGAAGAAAACTAGTTAGAAATCACTTACAATTGATTTGGAGAAGAAGTTGCCTTGATAAATCGCCCTAGTGTGTTTTGGTTTTGAAAGAGTGTGAAAAAAGATTGAAATGCGTATAAGTTATGAATTTACAGGTTGTAGGTACCGCAATCACAACTAGGGTTCGCAATTGCGAACCCAGACTCTGCTAACATCGCATTTGCGAATGACCCTCGCATTTGCGAGGTTGCTTTTGCGATAAAACAGTCACATTAGCGACGACTGGGCTACAACTGGAGGGTCACATTTGTGAGGAAAGGCTGGCCTGCGCTCTTTCACATTTGCGAGCCAGGCTTCGCAAATGCGAAGCTTGAAGGCCTGCACTATACTAGCTGAAAACCTGTAATTTTTCCAAGTCTAATTCTTCTCCGTGACCTATCCAAAACTCACCCAAGCCCTCGGTACTCCAAACCAAACATACATACTAACCTAAAATATCATGCGGACTTGCTCGTACATTCAGATTATCAAAATAATATCAACAATTATGAATTTAGCATCAAAATCATGAAATTTCGTAAGAACTTCAAATTTTCTAATTTTCTCAAACACAGTCGATTCATGTCATTTCAAGTCTGTTTCTTACCAAATTTCACATAATCATCATATATCACATATAAGATTTGTACCAGGCTCCGAAATCAAAATACGGGCGCGATACCATCAATATTAAAACATATTTCATTCCCAAAAACTCATAAATATTCCGGAAAATAATTTTCCTAAAAATTTATTTCTCGGGCTTGGGACCTCGGAATTCTATTCCGGGCATACGCCCAAGTCTCATATTTTTACATGGACCCTCCAAGAGTGTCAAATCACGGATCCGGATTCGCTTATCCAAAATATTAACCAAAGTTAATTTAAATCTATTTTAGAGGCAAAATTAATTTTTTATAGACTTATGAAGATCCTAATGAGTATATATAATTTATCGTCAGATATATCTGTTTGTAAATTGATTCATCTACTTATAGTTTACTCAGATGCATCGTTGAATATTAAAAATTATATATATATATATATGTTGTATGTATGTATGTATGTATGTATGTATGTATGTATGTATGAGACGCTTCGTTGTACTACATTAACTACATATATAGCATGTTATAGTATATGTTAGTGTATTCATCTCTCTTATATTACAAAAGTGTTAACGGGTTATTTTTATATTATTTAGATAGTAAATATAAAAGTCATTTAAATTTTGACCGATGTTGACCACATAACCGACAAAAATTGTTCAGTTACTTTCCATATTTTAGAAAAAAAAGAGCGACCAAAGTTGGTCGATAAATGCTTTCCCTGTATTAACCGACCAACTTTAGTCAGTATTTTAAAAATGATTTTTTATATTTTATAAAATATTTTAAATAATAATATAACTATTAAAAATTTTTAACTTGATCTCACATTACCGACCAAAGTTGGTCAGTAATGTGAAAGTTTATTTTACTACACAATGCTGACCAAGTTGACCACTTTACTGACCAACTTTGATCGGTAATTTATATAAAATAAATATAAAATATATTTCTCCTTTACCGACTAACATTTGTCGCTAATTTGGACAGATCAAGTTTGGTTGAAAAGTTTCGGTAGCTAATTCCGGATTTCTAATAGTGTTACAACCATAATGATAGAGAAGTAATGAGAGACTAACTACTAAATGAAAAAGAACAGTAGGAGTAACTTCTTTACGAGTTACAGACATCCATTGCTAATATTGTATTGAAATAATGCATAAATACCCATTCAACTTGTCCTGAAAAATTATTTACACACCTTAACTTTACGGGTGTCCTAACACCCACAATTGTTTAACGTAATGTATTTAGTTACTCCCTCCCAAGACTTGGAAAGTCATTTCAATGTTGTAGTACAACAGTTCATCAACTACATTAGTCCCCAATTTCTTCATGTCATCTAGATTTTTCTTTAATTCTCACTCATAGGTAGACTTTGCACACCTCCGGAAGTAGTTCCTTCTCTCTATGCCCCTTCATTTCTTAGACCAGTTAGCTAGGATGTGCCTTGCACACATCCTATGCTCAGAATTTGGAAGTAGGTCTGCTATAGCATTTTCAAGCCCCTAAAAATTAACAATGGCAGAAAAAAAGTTATCTATAAAATTAACAATGGCAGAAAAATTGACAGTAGTAGCAAAAATAGTAGGAGAAAAATAGTAGGATTACCTTTTGCATGTCTATTATTATGATCAGATTTTTACCATCTCCAAGCTGAAGATCACTCTTTAAAATGCTAACAAATCACCTTCAAATGTGCATATTTTTAATCTCAACAACAGCCCAAGTAAATGGAAGCATCTAATTATCTTCATCTTTGCAAAATGCTACAAGTAGTTGGCCTCTATACATCTCTTTTAAAAAACACCCATCCAGTCCAATGCATGGCCCACAACCAGCTAGGTATGACTTCTTCATTGCATCAAAATAAATGTAGAACCCAACAAATATTTTCTTCCCACCTTCAAATGTTTCCTCACTAAGTTTCACCACACATGTACTACCAGGATTAGATCTAAGCAACTCATCCCTATAATCTAAAATCCTCCCATACACCAATGTATGATCACCCACTATCTCTTTCAACACAATATTTTTTGCCCTCCTACAAACTGTCTTCCCAACATATAATCCTAATTTCTTTCTAATCAGCTCTTGAAACTTAACTATTCTAATGTTAGGTTATTCTTTTATCCTCTCATTGAACCTTTAGCCAAGAACTTTGAATTACAAAACTTGTTTCTGTTAGTAGGGTCACATTTTTGAACTGGATTGTAGTTCTTGACTACAAAATCCTTAGTCCTTGAATCATAACTAGCACATAGAAGCCATTGACAGGATGCCTTCTTTCACTTAATCCTCACCCTTGTAGGTTCATTTACATACTTTTCTATAGAAACCTTTTGTTGAACCGCATATTTAGTTACAACTTTTCTTAATTCTTTCACACTTGCAAATGCAAGTCCAGTTTCCCAGACTATCTTCTTGCAAGTCTTGTCAAATATTACTCTTCTAGTAGTCTTTCTTCTTCTTGCTTTAACTTTCTGTTGCACCTCCCCTTCATCTTCATCATCAGCATCATCTGGATCTGTTTCAAAACTAGCAGCTTCATCTGAGGGATAATAAGGCTCATCACCACCTATCTTACCTTCTAAAGTCTTCTTCTTCCTAGATGCATATTCATCATACCCCACATATGGCCCTCTCTTACCTAGTTTAACATGTTCTTGTTCAGGAGCACTTTCTTTCCTCTTCCTCCTCTCTACAGTCCTTCTTTCTGCCCTAAATGCCCTGTATTCCTCATGTATATCACTGCGATAATCAGCTTCCCCTTCTTCAGACAACTCCTCATGGTCTGAATCTGAGCTATTATCAATGCTACTAGAGTTTGAGGAGTTTGATTCAGATGAGGAGTTTGAGCTATCATCTGTAGTAACAGTTGTGGGCACACTATTATTGGCACTATTTTCAGCAGTATTGGATGCCTTTTCACTAGTTCCCAGACCCTCACAGCCCTCCACATCCTGACCAGATTCCTTCTCAAAAGTAACATTAGTATCATTCACAACTTGGCTGACATATTCTAAGGGGGAGGGGGTCCACTATAGGTTCTTCAAACATGTGCTCTACATAAACCTCCACAAATATCCCCATTTTTTAAATCTTCACAAATACCCATAAGGTCACTATCAACTTTAATTACTACCAAATCAGGAAAATTAGGTGGTCTATCATAAATAACAACAGAAGTAACCAAACTCTTTTACATAACCTAAAAACTTAAAATAAGAGAACCTATCAACATCTTCATCAAAACAATCAGTCATCACCCCACCAATATAATCCTCAATTGAAAAGGAATTCAACTTATCCATGCAGATTTTCCACCATGGAAAAACCTTAGAGTAATAAGTACAAAGGACATTGCAATACCTGAATATAGTAGAAAATAGAGATAGTTAATGACTAATATTTACTATTGGAACCCTACAGAAGAGGTCAGAATACATACAACAAACTAAAACAGAGATAACATTTAGGGTTGATGATAGAAAAGGCTAGGGTTGATGTGTTTACCTCCAAACTAAAATAAAGAGAACGTTTGCACTTGATTCTTCAGAGACCTTCAAGTTCGAATGGGCCTTAAACCAAATTGTCAACGGAAACAAATACGAACGGAAGTAAAGAAGCAAGAACAAGGAAATCGTATGGATTTTGCAACATGTCCCTTCGATTTTGGCCAGGCAAATGGATTTTGGAGATGCTAATCGAATCGTGGAGGGTGGGGTAAAAGGTTAGGATTCTTGATTTTTAGAATTTTTGACTGAGGGGTTAAACGACTTAGGTTATATCTATTTTAGGTGTTTTTATTTATTTACGGGAGGTTTTAATTACGCGGCTTCATAATACAAGTGCGTGTAAACCACTTAACTTATTATAGTTGGGCCAGATCTTATGAGGGAGTAACTAAATACATTACGTTAAAAAATCGTGGGGTGTTAGGACACCTATAAAGTTAAGGTATATAAATGACTTTTCAGGACAAATTGAATGGGTATTTATGCATTATCTCTATTATATTACATAACACTTTTACGTTTGTCATTGTTTTAAGAAGGGACATTTACATATATATACCATATTCCATAATATATTACATCATATGTAGATATTAACTACATTACATCAAATGTCCATAAAAAATTTTCAATAATGTTAACATTTGGGCCCACCCGCTTTGCTTACCAAAAAGAAGGAATATTTGTTGCTTTTGTATTTTTAAAAGTGAAAACATGGGGTAGTTGGTGTAGCTTTTGTGTGGGTTAAAGTGGAAACATGGTATAGTGGGTATGATTTACTTATGAAAAAGTAAAAGTGGGTATTGATTACTACAATTCAAGAAAGAAATTATAGTAACCAATGTGGAATTGTACGATATTGCTCTTTAATTATGTTTTAATTGGTTGTTAAATTGTAGTTTAGTAGTCTTAGTTTTGTAAATTAATTATAGTTGATATTATCTACAATTTATACATGTAGTTATTTGTAGTCGTGTATTTGTAGTCATGTATTTGTAATCACGTCGATTTGTTGTCTTAATTGTGTAGATTAATTGTAGTTGTGATTTTCTGCATTTTTTCAAATGTTGTTATTTTGTAGTCATTCTGTAGTTCTTACTGTTTCTTATTTATTTTTTTAAGAATTATATAGGTATTATATAGATTAATGCTTAATTTTTATGCTAATGTAAAATAATTTTTGTTTAGTACAGAATTGATATTATTTTGCACCACATAAAAAGTGTGGGAGTGAAAAGAGAGGGTCAAACATGGGGATGGGGAAATTATTGATAAAATGTAAGAGTATTTTATTTGTGTGGGTGGTGTGAAGTCATAATTATGTCCAAACCATAGGCCCATTAGTGGAAAAGAGTAAATATATATTGGTATTTAATTTGTGGGTTGGGTTAGTTAATAATTATGTCTAATTTGTAAGACCAATTAATAGTATAAGAAATTTGAATTATGGTAGATATGTAATTAATTGAATATTTATGTAAATAAATCAAATGTTGAACATATTATGTAATATAGTATGTAATATGGTATATATATATATGTAAAAAATCCTTTTAAGAAAATGCGTATAAGACCATCCCCATTTAGCTGGCCAACCTAAGGCTAAAATCTAAATTGACGTTTTGGGTCAAAAAAATTGGCCTGGCGTTTTGGGCCCAAATTGTTTTGCTTATTTAAGCGATTTTGAGTCGAAAAATGGGTTATAATTCCTCTCATTTATGTAATACATTCAATATTAAATGCTTATTTATTTGTAGTATTTGCTGAAAGAATTTTTAGGCTTTTAACTTAAAACCGAGGGGATAGATGGAATAAGTTTAAGGAGAGGTCGTCCTACGGTGAATTATTGCTCAGGTATGTATTATGGAATGATAATAATGATTAAAATAACTCCTTTTTATAGCTTAACGATAGTAGGAGTATTATTCTTTGACTTACAAGTGTATCATCTTTCCTGTCCATTTCTGTTTTTGTTTCTGCCTTCAAAACCAAAGGAATTTGGGTCCCTTTAACACAAACCACCATGCATCACAAGCATGCACAAATAGTCGTTTTTAGCACAGCTATTTAAAATACAACCAAAATTTTAAAAAGTACTTGACGTTAACCGTCTTCAATCAAACATCACACTTCTGGCCTGAAGTTTGAATTGTAAAACCTAACATTTTGGAGTGAAAATAGTAGGGATAGCCAGTTTTTCGACTGGTAATTAAAAAATAATCAGCATTTGTAAAGTTATTAAAAAACAGTCACTATTTGCTATAACACAAAAAGTTTCAACATAATATATTAATTGGTGCACCTGTATATGAACTTCCAGCATATTATGATGGAACTCCGTTATATTATGCTGGAAGTACAGTATATTATGCTGGAAGTTCACATGTAAAACTCCAGTATATTATGCTGGAATATTTTTCGGATTTTGAACAGTATTTTCGTTCAGATTTATTTTTACATGAAAAGTGGGTAGACTTCTATTACTTTTAAAATTATTGCTAATTTTTAATTACCACTTATAAATTTGGCTATTTTTTAATTTCACCATATTTTACCTTCTTGTTTTTTTTTGGTAAACTGGCCGATATCCAAATATATAAGTTAGCTGAAGGGAGCCACCCACACACTGTCAGTGCCAAAGTCTTAAAATTTTACAATCATCAAGTTAGGATTCTTAAAATTTAAAGATAATTAAACTTGAACTGCCAAAGTCTAAAATGTTAAGAATCATTTTCTTAACATTCTTAAAATTAGAATCGACGGCCATCTAAGTATCACACGTTTGGCAATACAATTTTGAAATTCAATAAATTTGAATTGTGCTAAGTTTCTGTACCAAAATTATTTTTATGTGGAACCATATGACTGGATTGTGGTGTTTTCATTTTGCAATATGGTCATGTTTCGTGTCTGAAAAATATTTTTTATTTCCTTTTTTCATAAAGCCTCCTAATAAGCTCCTAATGTATGGTGAATAAAAATTTTATAGAGTAAATATTAATTTAAGTTAAAATTAGATAAAGACAACTTCTGAAAGTACACGAGTGAGAGGAAAAGAACTAAACATTAAACTTATTTAAGTAGTATACATTTTTTTAAACTTATTTTAACAATCCGACACGAAGCACATCATGTGCTTATTCAAAATTAAGGAATATTTTTGTCAAACTGAAATATCAAGTTTCGCCTTCTCCAAATAATAATAGTGATCTCACCACTTTCAGCTTTTATATTTCTTAAAGTTCGTTGCTGGGGAGTGGGGAGAGTCAATGACTCATGGTTACGACACTTTTCTATTTCAAAGAAATATTATTACTACCACTTCTAATTAGCCGTTTGAGGACATCCAATTAAAGAAAAAAATGGAAGAAATGCTTGCACTTTTAAACTAGCTTTTGAAAAGTTTAATATAAATTTATATCAATTCCATTTTCCTATAGACTTATTTAAATTCCGTCTGTCAAGATATTACGTAGATATTGTTTTCAAAGATCCTATTTAAAGAAATATCAGTGCCGACACTAAACACATACACAATCGATGTCCCACACTCCCACATGATTTCGCACCGTCATTTAGAAATTATTATTAGTATAGTAGTTTTAAATATATCAAATTTGGAACTAATTTTACTCCAACGCCTATTATCATATAAGCTATATAGTACAACACACAAAAATTTTAAATTTTCTTAATAATTATTTACTGAACTTTCTATTTTTGTTAGTTATATGAAAAAAAAAGAAGTGTAAAAAGATATGGGACGGAGGGGTGGAGTAGAGGACCGAACTCTACCAAATAAAACTTGTGCCAACTGCCAATAATCATAACAAAGAAGAGAAAACTGAAAAGCCTACGAATTAAGAACCGTCCACAGGGCGGCAAAGATTCCATAAGCATTCTAGTTTTCACACTATTTTAAAATCCAGATCACACCCTATTAATCTACTTTAATAGTCATTATTAGTCAATTTTGTACACAAAAAAAAATAGTTTATGAATAAGAAAAGTACTAATTTCAATTCTTTAACAAAATGTTGCACTTTCACCACTAATAAAGAAAGAGAGAAGGAAGAAAGCTTGGCTGGAAAGGCTAAAAAGGGGACCCACCATGCCAACCTTTTATTCCCATGAATTGGACACTTGAGAAAAGTTTCAACTCCAAAAGGGTTCACAAATCCCCATCCCCACCGCCCTAAATGAAAGGAAATAGATTTCTCATTCATATTCTTTAGCCTCCCCCATATGACTAGTCAGTCCAAAAGATTGGTGGGATTGTGAGCAACTTGAACAAGGCAAAATGTAAGGGACCCCTCACCCATTTGAATTTTTTTTTTTAGATTGTCGTCGGGTCATGTAAAAGATAACTACGATTAATTATTCATAACAAGTGAAATTAGTAGCCTAAAGCAAGATAAGTGTTGCAACATGTTAAAAAAAATTTAGAATGTCAAATTATGTAAGTTAAATCCAGTTAGTTTCCAGGTGTTCCACTGGCAGCTAGCTATTTTTCTAACTTCTGTACATCTCTTTTCTACAATTACAATCCCCATGCTGGTCCTTTTTGCCTTTCAGTATGACCCATGACTGGCATTTCAAGAATTCCCCATTTTAACTCCTTTCCTATTCTAAAAGCCAAAATCACTGCAAAAATTCTGGAAGCCAGTGATGTAAAGCTGAAACTTTTAGAAAATCTTGAAATCAATAGTAGATCAAAATGGGAGAAGAAAATCAGAGTGTGGCCAGTTTTGAGGAAATGCAAATACAATGCCATGTAACATTGTCAAGAATGTGTAACTCTGTGAAAGTCCGCAATTTGAGCACAACATAAATTCTTAAAATATTATCAAGAATTCTGGGAGAATCTTAAAAGTTTTTAACATAGTAATACCTGCCTGCATCCTGGTGCTGAATTTGATAGAAACCCCAGGTGGTGAAAAAGTTAACCTGAAAAAAGGGAGAGAAGAGAACAGGTGAAAGTAGCTCAGTAAAGATGGGGGCAGCAAAGGCAGTAAGTGGGGTATTTCTGTAGCGAATTTAGATCTAATCATCTTTAACCCCCATTGATTTAAGAGAAAGTAAAGCCAACAATTATGCAAAAAGACACCACCTTCACTCACATATTAACTATACATTAATCAGACCTGGTCCAACCCACAACTCTTTGGTAATGCACAGCATCATGACAAACACCCTGGCTTTTCAGTGCATAGCACAAGTTATAGATAGAGAATAAAATCTTTAAATAAAAACTATGATCTATTTTATTAAGGTATCAATTTGAAAATGACTTTGCCTGTAAATTTAAGCAATGTATTTGTACAAATAGCCAACCCAAAAGTAGCACAAGTTTCTGTATCTCAAAGCTGTACAGGTGCCAAGTCAGCATCCTATGTGGACTCGGTAGAATAAAAGGTGACATGATGTGGGGAAGGGGTGGTGGTGAGGGGTGACTGCTCTGCCTTTTGCTTTTTGAGTTACCACCATCTTCATTACCTCTGCTTTTTAGCCTGCCTTTGAAACATTCTTTTTCAACATTCTTTTTTTTTACTTTTCTGTTTCTACATTCATCCATTCATCATTTCCTTAAGAACACCACATTCTCTCTCAAATTCATTTCTCTTCCCTTCGTCCTTTTCCCCTCAATATATCAATTCATCAGTCTCTTATAACAATTCTCTTTTGAGTTCCATGATCAGATAGTCTAAAGTACAGCCATGGTGAGACTTCTCTATGATCAATATCTTATGTTCTTCTGTTTCAATTGATGAAGGAAATATTGAATTTTATCTTTTGTGATTCAGGGAACTCCTGTAAACATCATAGTTGGATCCCAAGTGTGGATTGAGGATCCTGATGATGCTTGGATTGATGGAGAAGTTACAGAAATTAAGGGCTCAAATGCTACAGTAGTTACAACTAATGGGAGGAAGGTAAGCAGTCTTACTCTAATCAATAAGTTCAGAACCTCACAGAAACCTGATATTGGTAGCATCTTTCAGAGAATATATTATGATTGCAAAAGATGCTGTCTGAACAATATTACAGTGTCAAATCAAAGTCGTAATGCATATAATATGAAAATTAGGAGCTTATTAGCTTTTATAAGCTTATTGAAACACATAGTCTAGGACAGAATTTCCCAATCAAATGGGATCGGTCATGGAACAAACACGACGATAATAGTTTAATATAATCAATCAGATATAAAACATCAATATACCTGTAGGACAGTTTGTGCAGCTTTTCCTTTTGCCTTACATTGAACTATTATTGATTTTCATGATAGGTATCCTCTACCATGAACATTTACGAATGTGCTTTGTTGATATTTTTAGGATGCTTAAACATAATTTCTACAAACTAATGTTCTTAACATGTGAACAGCCAACATTTTTTTATATTAAGCCATAACACTACTTCCTGCTCCAGACAGTTGCTCCTATTTCTAGCATATACCCAAAGGACACCGAAGCACCACCAGCAGGGGTTGATGACATGACCAAGTTAGCCTACCTACATGAGCCTGGGGTTCTAAATAACCTTGCTTGTCGGTATGCTCTAAATGAGATATATGTAAGTCATACTTTTTCAGTCAATCCTGAACTTCACAGGAGCAGCTGCAGAAAGCAAGTTTTATCGATGTAAAAAAATATCCCAAAATTTGCAGACTTACACAGGGAATATCCTAATTGCGGTGAATCCATTTCGGAGACTTCCACATCTGTATGATATCCATATGATGCAGCAGTACAAGGGAGCCCCATTTGGAGAGCTAAGTCCGCATCTTTTTGCAGTGGCAGATGCCTGTTATAGGTATATCAGAAGTTCAACTGAAATTATTAGGTTATACCACACATTAAATGAATAACTAGCCAAATTTAACAAGTTTAAACTGCACATATCAGGGCATTGATAAATGAACATGGAAGCCAATCTATCTTGGTCAGTGGAGAGAGTGGAGCTGGCAAAACTGAGACAACGAAAATGTTAATGAGGTATCTCGCATTCATGGGTGGGCGGTCTGGAACTGAAGGAAGAACAGTCGAGCAACAAGTTTTGGAGGTGGGCACTAATTATATTTGCTACTTATTATACTTGAATGGTCTACTACTAGAGTTCAATGCAAATTCATAATCTGCTTTTCCAGTCCAACCCAGTTTTAGAAGCATTTGGAAATGCAAAGACCGTGAAGAACAACAATTCCAGGTAAACCAAAAAATGACATCAAAGGTTCATCACTATTATTTTTTGGTTTTCTTTTCATATTTTCCCCTTACAAGAAATTGACATGACTGAGTCGTCGTACCAGTCGTTTTGGTAAATTTGTTGAGATTCAATTCGATAAGCATGGAAAGATCTCTGGGGCAGCAGTTAGGACATATCTTCTTGAACGGTCACGTGTTTGCCAAGTCTCAGACCCAGAGAGAAACTACCATTGTTTTTACATGCTTTGTGCTGCACCACCAGAGGTGAGTTCCATGGGACAGCCCATTTGCAAATTCTTCACAAATGATATTGAGCTGCCACCTAGATGATCTAGAAAATCTTTTGCAGGATGTAAAAAGATACAAACTTGGAGATCCAAGATCATTTCATTATCTAAACCAAACTAACTGTTACGAAGTTGCAAATGTTGACGATGCAAGAGAGTATCTTGAAACGAGAAATGCTATGGATGTTGTTGGAATAGGTCCGGAGGAACAGGTGTGTGCCTAGAACACAGAAGCAATTGGAAAAATCATATTATGCACCTAGAATATATTTTAAAAAATCACTCATCATTTCTGTAGGAAGCTATATTCCGTGTTGTAGCTGCAATACTTCATCTTGGAAACATAAACTTTGTGAAAGGAAAGGAGTTTGATTCCTCCAAACTGAAAGATGACAAGTCACTTTTTCATCTGAAGACAGCTGCAGAGCTGTTCATGTAAGAACTAGGAGGAATATACATAAGATTTACCTCAACTCAGAACTCAAGGCACTTATACTTTCAATTATATAAATGTGCACAGGTGTGACGAGAAGGCACTAGAAGACTCACTATGTAAGCGTGTCATTGTAACTCCTGATGGAAACATCACAAAACTATTGGATCCAGCAGCTGCAACCACAAGCAGGGATGCCCTGGCAAAGACTGTATACTCCAGATTGTTCGACTGGTAAGCAAATATATAGAATGTGGATCCCAGATTAAGCCTCTCCCTGGCTGCAAAACAGTCTCGTGAGAGGGGAATCTTAATACTTACAAAGCAAAAGATTATTTTCTCGACTGAAAATTATTGGAGACTTACAGCATTAACAGCTAGGAAGAGCAACATTGCATTGCGAAAAGAAAAAAAAAAAGAATTACCGGTAATCTTATAGACAGTATCATTTGCTGCACTGGACTGTGACTTCATATATGTTGCAACTTCTTCTTAATGAAGCTCTGATCATAGGATGCCACAAAAGATACATAATTATACCAAAATACTCAAATTCTAAATTCTTGTCACTAGAATTCTGATTATAAACTGGAGTAATAAATAACTGGGGCTTCTCATAAAGAACAGAAGAGATTCAAAGAGTAGAAGAGTGATCAAAGAGGACTTAAAGATCATGGAGAATTTTCTAGCTGAAATTTTTTATTGAGATTGAAGATGTTATACTATATGTTTCAAGCCTGGTTTCCGATTTTAGTTTCACATTTTGAAACCAACCAAATGTAGTGCTTTGTATCCTGTTGACATGCAGATATTCAATCTCTAGACAAATGATGGCTGCTTGCTACGGAGAGTCAGTATCATATTAGTCAAAAAAGGACATATTCGAGTTGATTAGCATTATCCAGCATAAGACTAGATTCAACTACACAAAAAATAACATTCAAAATAAAATCCTTTTGACAACTTCTATGTGGCAGGCTTGTGGACAAGATAAACAGTTCGATTGGACAAGATCCTGATGCAAAAAGCATAATTGGCGTCCTTGATATATATGGCTTTGAGAGCTTCAAAATCAACAGGTTTGGATAATTGTTTTTGCAAATTTTGAGTATATAAAACCTTTACCTCAAAATCAACAGCTCGTTACATGCTTTACCTCAGTTTTGAGCAATTCTGCATCAACCTAACAAATGAGAAGTTGCAGCAGCACTTTAACCAGGTAAAGCATGAGAACCTTTATTCACTCTTCAGTGCCTTAATTTTTCAGTCCCACTCAGAAAAGTGGAATATTAAATAGAAACACTGTTTTTACAGCACGTATTCAAGATGGAACAAGATGATTATACGACAGAAGAAATCAACTGGAGTTATGTGGAGTTTGTAGATAACCAAGATGTTTTAGATCTTATTGAGAAGGTACCCTCATTCTGACAACATACATTTTTGTCACTTTATTTTAATTCAACAAGCAAAACTTTCGATGATTTTGCATCATATGTGCAGAAACCTGGAGGCATTATCGCTCTTCTTGATGAAGCTTGGTAAGCAAACTTCCTCTTTTCAACACTATAACTACCTGTGGAAGTATAATTTGCTAGAAACAGTAATTAAATTCTCAAAACACAGTGTATAACGTCTTTTCCTGAATTATGAACAATGACTAAAGGAGAAGATATAACTCAATTTATTTCTTGCACAGTATGTTCCCAAAATCAACTCATGAGACATTTGCCCAAAAGATGTACCAGACATACAAAGCCCATAAACGGTTTAGCAAGCCAAAACTTGCTCGTACTGCATTTACAATCAATCATTACGCTGGTGATGTATGTAAAACTTGATACTTCGTCATTCAATTGCCAGTCAAAGAATCTTGGTCATCTTAATTCTTGGATCAAACAGGTTACTTACCAAGCAGATCACTTCCTTGACAAAAACAAGGACTATGTGATAGCAGAATTTCAAGCTCTTCTGATGGACTCTAAGTGCTCTTTCGTTGCAAACCTCTTCCCTCCATTGCCTGAAGAATCGTCCAAGCAGTCCAAGTTCTCTTCCATTGGCACGCGGTTTAAGGTAAGCCTATCAACAGGACAGAAATAAGTATATTTATTTAAGAAAATCCTATCAACCTGATTTATTTTCAAACCAAACTTCAATGAACAGCAACAATTGCAATCTTTAATGGAGACCTTGAGCACTACAGAGCCACACTACATCAGATGTGTAAAGCCCAATACAGTTCTAAAGCCAGGAATATTTGAGAACATGAATGTATTAAACCAATTAAGATGTGGGGTAAGTTAAACTCTTCCATATCCTGTTTGGTGCTTTCATTTTCTACTCTTAATCAGAAAATATGTGATTCTTCATAGTTCTCTCCCTCCCTCCCTCCCTCCCTCTCTCTCTCTCTTTCTCACAAACCTTTTGTGAAACTTTTGCAGGGTGTTTTAGAAGCGATCAGGATAAGTTGTGCAGGATATCCAACAAAAAGAACATTCGATGAGTTCCTTGACCGCTTTGGAATGTTAGCTCCAGATGTTCTTGACGGGTATATATCACAATATGTTGCAACATATATTCACATCTTAAATCCTTTTCAGGAAGAAAGCAATACTGAAAGTTGAGGCAGGGAGCAGTGATGAGCACAATGCAAAATGAGCTAACGTTTCATGGGAAATATATTATACACTAGTAGTAGCCAATACCATATTTGCATCAAACATACTTCTTTAGACTCATAAAACTTTATTGTATGGCCATGAATAGCATCGACATACTGATAAATCACAAGCTAATCCCTTTTTTTTGAAGCAGATGTGATGAGAAGTCAGCATGCATTGCAATATGTGATAGGATGGGCTTAAAGGGTTATCAGGTACTAAATCTAGACTATTGCCATACTTCTTATCCAGAGAGAGAGAGAACTAGACTATTGCCGCGCAACTGGACATAAAATTGCATCTTTCCATGGATTTTGTTCATGACGGAGAATCATCTTTGTATTTTATTCAGATTGGGAAAACCAAAGTTTTTCTCAGAGCCGGGCAGATGGCTGAATTAGATGCCAGAAGAACTGAAGTTCTAGCTCATGCTGCAAAGCGCATTCAGAGGCAAATTCGAACACATCTTACGCGGAAGGAGTTCATAGCCCTAAGGAGAGCTACAATTCATTTCCAGAAACTTTGGAGAGGTAACTTGTAACCCATTGATACAACAATGACTGCAGATTTATGGTACAAATTAATTGATTCAGTATAATATGTGAACATCAAGATTGGCAATGTTTAGCTTTTGCATACATGCTGATTTGACATATTCTAGTTTTGGCCATACTGAATTTTTCCTAAAGTAGGTTTCCAACTACTTTTCTTAACATTGATCTTACAAACATGTTAATATACACAATGCTACATTAGTTTTCCCTTTTTTTATATGGTGTTCTGGTTGGGACTTTGAGAAAATTTATCTGTTCTATCTACTCAGCAAAACTTGCCAGAGTGCTGTATGAACAAATGAAAAGGGAAGCTGCTTCAATCCGCATACAGAAACACGTGCGTTCTCATTCAGCAAGAAAATCTTACAAGGAATTACAGGCAGCAGCTTTAGTCATTCAAACAGGGATGAGAGCAATGGCAGCACGAAATGAATATAGGCAGAGGAGGAGAAATAAAGCAGCTAAAATAGTTCAGGTAATTTGTTTGCACCACAAAAGTGAACTTGGATTCTAAGTTCAGTCAGCTGACAAAACTTTATTTCAAGTTCAAGGTAAACAGAATAAGAAAAACCACATTTAAAGAGGGTCTAAGTCTATTTTGTACTGTCAGTATTTGCTTCCTAAAATTAACCTTCTACAAAAAAAAAATGTGCGCATGATATGACGAAAATCAGAAGTTAAGACCAACCTTATAACCTCGGATTCGACAGTAAGACTGATTATGAACAGACAATATCACCTTATTTTCTTACTTTTGTCCTTTTTGCAGACTCAATGGAGAGGATTCCATGCCTTTTCAACTTATAAACAGAAGAAGAAAGCAAGTCTTTCACTTCAGTGTCTCTGGAGAGGTAGGTTAGCGAGGAAGGAGCTTCGGAAATTGAGGATGGTGAGTGTTTCTTGTTTAGTGAAAGGATTGGCATTACCTTATTCAAATCCATTTAAGTGTCAGTAGCTCTGCTATTCGTTAACTGGCATTGAAAACCTTGTCCACATGCAGGCTGCAAGAGATACAGGAGCACTTAAAGAAGCGAAGGACAAACTGGAAAAGCGTGTTGAGGAGTTAACATGGCGATTAGACTTTGAAAAACACTTGAGGGTATGTACATTCAATTTGCTTTGCTCTAAAAGGAAACAGCATAACAGCCTAAAGTACTCCAAGTGGAGTTCTTTTTTTTTTTTTTGACAAGGTAAACTTTTATTAAAAAGGGCAGAAGAGCCCGTATACAAGAGGTACACCCAAAATGTAGAAAGACTTACAATAAGGCATGGTTTTCTACAAATGACACTCAATCTTCCGTACAAATAGGAACATCATGGGTGCACCAAAAATAAATAAGGGAAAAGAGGCTACTCCTCAAGAGGACAAGATCTTTTTCTACACCGTCAAAAGCTCTCCTATTCCTCTCCGTCCACACAACCCACATGAGTGCCAATGGAGCAACATTCCATCCCTTGCATTTTCTCCTCCATCTTCTGAAGGCCCAACTAAACATGGTGTCTTTTACCGTGGCCGACACCACCCATGGAGTACCAAACCATCTAAAAAATTCCCCCCACAAATAGGAACCAAGTGGAGTTCTTTAGAGCAACATAATTAAGGCTCAAGAAAGCATCATTATTGTTTCAGTCAGCCAGAATATCGTACAGAAATCCCTAAAATGAACATTTTGACTTGCACTAACACTTAGGAATGTGAGAGAATTTTCACTTGTGAAGAAATGTAGATTTATGGCAATTAAATTTTTCTTATGCTATCGGTAAACAGTGAATTCTTTTACATCATAATAATGGTAAGAATGAAAACATTGTGTTTCACCAGATTGATCTCGAAGAAGCAAAGGGGCAAGAAATTTCAAAATTGCAAAAAGCCTTACAAGAAATGCAAATGCAACTAGACGAAGCCCATGATGCAATCATTCATGAGAAAGAAGCAGCAAAGATAGCCATTGAACAAGCTCCTCCAGTTATCAAGGAAGTACCAGAGATGGACAACACCAAAGTGGAGAAGCTGACAGAGGAAAACAACAAACTCGAGGTAAAATGGTGCATTTTAAGTAATTGATACAGCATTGGGCCTTCAGTGTTTCAAAAATCTTTGGAGTTTGTCTACGAAATAAGATTTCAAGTGCGATAATAAAACATGTAGAAATTTAGTGAATAACCACCTCCCCATAGAAAGGGGGTTTGTTGCCAAGAAAAGTTCCATTATGATATTTCAGATAATTGAACATAAAAGGAAAATCCTGAAATCAATGTAGTCAATAAAAAGAGAAGGGATAAATAAATTTGTTTGAGGTATGAAGATTATCTAGACATAAAAAAGTAACACCAAAGTTTCATTATTAAGACAGGAAATATACTCACAGCAATGTCTGCAGCAGAATACATGACACATCACAAACTAGCATGTTCCTAACATCATCACATGTGATGCAATTTACCTGTTATATATTCAGGAAGAAATCAGAGAGCTCAAGAAGAGAGTAGAGGACTTCGAACAGAGCTACAATGAAGTTGAAAAAGAATGTCAGGCCAGACGTAGAGAGGCAGAAGAAACCCAACTAAGAGTTTCAGAGCTCCAAGAGTCCATTGATAGGTATATCCTCTATTTTCTTTGTGTAGAATATTAAAGTGGCTGAAGCTTGAAATTCAATACAAGTAGCATCAGTATGAAACTCATTGTCTTACTTTGTCTTCTTAATGTTTATTTTCAGATTACAACTGAACTTATCCAACCTTGAATCTGAGAATCAGGTTCTCCGCCAGCAGGCTTTAGTAGCATCAACAAATGAAGCCCTCTCTGAGGAAATGGACATGTAAGGATGCATACCATGAATAGACTAAGCAAGCTAAAAAGTCGCCAACTGGCATCAAGTAAAGCTAGCGAAGATAGTTTCTGTCCTTATGGTTTAAAAACAGTTTTGTAAGCTCACATTTACATTAATAGCTCAATGAAACAGGTACAAATTACATGATCAAAACTTCAATTTAAGCATAAATATATGGATATAAATCCGGAGCCGACCAACTTATGTAGTTTCTGTGAGTTTTAAAAGAAATAATTGCTCCGAGAATACCTATCTGTACTTATTTTCCACTAGAATGGAACAATATCCTATGAAAGCTTTCGGTTTGTATTAAGCTCGCAGATATAATAACATTTTATTATGTGAAAATCAAATGGAATTGGTTTTTCATCTTAATCAGACTCAAGAACAAGATCAAAAACTTGGAGTCAGAAAATGAGCTTCTCCGCACTCAAAGGATAGCTGTGGAGCAAATAGTAAGTTCTGATCGGGAACCTAAAGGGCTTGAGGTAAGCTAACACTTCCTTCACCTTTTTCATTGTAAGCATCGTTTTTGTAGAACTAATATGCCACTCAGTTACTCACTCCTGACTGAATTATTGCAGACCGTTGATAACACATATACAGCTGATAATGGTCATCAAACAGTGGAAGTGCATGAAGAAATAAAAATGGAACAACAAATACCTAAGGTATATAAGCTTCTCACTAATAATTGCTATGCACTAAGGATCACAACAATTAGCAAATTGCTAAATGATACCTAAGCAACCCCCACTTCCAACCAAGAGGTTTTGAGTTCGAGTCTCCCCAAGAGCAAGGTGGGAAGTTCTTGGAGGGAAGGATGCCGGGGGTCTATTTGGAAACGGCCTCTCTACCCTAGGGTAGGGGTAAGGTCTGCGTACACACTACCCTCCCCAGACCCCACTAAGTGGGATTATACTGGGTTGTTGTTGTTATTGTTGTTGTTGATACCTAAATTCTTTCTGCAGGATTCTTCCCCTCCCATCTCTTTAACTAAGCAAAGATCCTTGACAGATAGGCAGCAGGCAAGTAGTAGAAACTTGAACTTTAGAAGTGGATCTGATAGATAATATTGTGATGGTTTCGTAGTCATTGCTGCTTAATGCTGTTTTTATTCTTCAATAATCAGGAAAACCATGATATACTGATAAAGTGCCTTGCGGAAGACAAGCAATTTGACAAGGGAAGACCAGTAGCTGCATGCACCCTATACAAAGCACTTCTGCAGTGGAGATCCTTTGAAGCAGAAAAAACAAATATATTTGATAGGATTGTTCATACCATTCGATCATCTATAGAGGTGAAATTGCACTATGATCCATTGTTGACTAGGAATGGTCCTAATGAATGATTGAATCTAAAGCTACTTAGACAACCATTTGACAATAGTTTATTGACATTTCATTGTAGGATCAGGATAACACTGGTGATCTAGCCTACTGGCTGTCAACATCTTCAACTCTGTTGTTCCTTTTGCAAACCACAATTAAAGCTGGTAATGTTCCTACTAGGTCCCCATATCGTAATCGCAGCTCACCTACCACATTGTTTGGCAGAATGGCACAGGTAAACATTCATCAAATAAGCTTTCAATCATGTATGAACATGTTTACATTGACATATCAAGAGCAACAGCAGGGTTTTCGCTCAACTTCATTAAGCATGGCAATTTCCAGTGGATACAGCGGAATTGAGGGAAGCCCAAATGTCCGTACAAGGATTGAAGCTAAATACCCAGCCTTATTGTTTAAGCAACACCTAACTGCATGCGTTGAGAAAATTTATGGAATGATCCGTGACAACTTAAAGAAAGAAATAAGTCCATTCCTTAACCAGTGCATACATGTAAGCACCACTTTTCGTGCTGTAATCCCTTGTCTATAATTTTGCAGCAGCTCAAGCTAATTTATAAAATAAATTGACAGGCACCAAGATCTGCAAGGGTAAGACCTTTAAAAGGGACATCTAGAAGTATACACTCAAACATCATGGCGAAACAACAGGCATCCATCATACACTGGCAAAACATTGTGAATAGCCTAGACAGTACATTGACAATACTCTCAGAAAATAATGTAAGTGAAGTAACATCTTGTTATAGGCTTTCCTTAATTTTATGTCTGGAGATATCTCCAGTTTTCATGAGTGGGATCTCTGTTTTCAGGTCCCTTCCACAATTACAAGGAAAATATTCAGTCAAGTGTTCTCATACATAAATGTCCAGCTTTTCAACAGGTATTCATTTCTTATTTCAATTAACAACTGTGTTTCACTTCAGAAGTAACCTAAATGTCCTCAGTCCTAATGTCAGAAATATGAAAACTTTTCAGCTTGTTGCTTCGCCGTGAGTGCTGCTCATTTAGCAATGGGGAATATCTGAAGGCAGGTCTGCAAGAATTGGAAAGTTGGTGTTCCAAAGCAACAGAGCAGGTAAAAATGTTGTTCACAGTGGTAATCTGGAGTTCGAAAACAAGAAATAGTATTTTAATTCGTTCTCATGAAACAGTATGTTGGATCTTCATGGGATGAACTTCAACACATAAGGCAAGCTGTAGGATTTCTGGTATGCTATTGTCCACATCATCATTCTGTAAGCAGACTACCTCATAGCTGAGTACTTATATTATCATGCTTCAACCTCACAGGTGTTGCATCAAAAATCTCAAAAGGCATTGGATGAGATCACGAGTGACCTCTGCCCGGTAACTAAGCTCTGTGCTAAAAACAAACTAATTCCCCCAACGTCCCTCAAAACTGTTTTTTCGTTTGATTTTTCAAAATAGAAAAAGAACTCTATTTTCATTTCAAACTAAGAGGCCGAATGACAATGATGTTAGCAGTTAGTCACAGAGGATTATAGATATCATTTTTGGAATTAACAAATTCTAGCTATGATTAGAACTCAGAACCGAGAACTGAAATTTATATCCTGTTGCTTTTTTTCCTCTTTTCTCTTAGATGTTGAGCATTGCACAAATATATCGGATTGGAACTATGTTCTGGGACGACAAATATGGAACCCATGGTTTATCTCCAGAGGTAAGCACTCTTGTTCAGTGTGTTATTAGAGGTAATCTATTTAGAGTTGGTAAAGTTATTCAAGGTTCTCCCAGTTTGACACTGATGGTCCGCAAATAGCTGGCCATGCAACACAAGCATATATTATCATGTAAAAGTAAAAACTAAGAATTATTGCATGCATTGGGCTTCTTCTCTAATTATATGAAAACAATCTATCAGTAAAGAGCTAAAAGGCAGATGTTCCCAAATATAAAAAGATAGACAAAACAAACACCAAATAAAAACAGCCCACCAATCTTCTTAAAGTGTGTCTAAGCTCTGGTGGAAGAAGTCCTACCTGCTTCAACAGAGAAGCCAAGTGTGCTATGCAGTTTCACACATACACCAGAAAAATCTTTTTACTAAAGCACTTGTGTTATTCTCATGTCAAACAGTGAAACAGCTTACCCTCCTTTATGTTCCAAAACAACTTTAATGTAAAAGAAACACCCAAAGGCCGTGGACAGCACAGGATTCTCTCAATGTTGCAAAAGATTTCCATCATAGCTCCCTGGCGAAAAAATCATGTAGTTAGCTTCTTTATGGATTTACCCTTAAAAACTTGACAATGACAACGAAAGAAACTGATGTCGAAATTAATTTTCTTCTTAACCATTTCTTTTCCTCTTCTAAGAAAATAGTCTTATTGATTCTGTTAACAAAAGATTTTAAAAAACACAGAAAAGCAACTCTGAACCTACACTGAGTAGGCCTTGGATGGATATTTGTGAAAGAACTGTTTCTTTGTTCAGCAGATCTAGTTATGTATAGTTTGAACAATTAGCATAGACACTGCTGACACTTCTGGAATTTCAGGCCATTAGCAGGATGAGAGCACTAACATTGGAAGACTCGGCTAGCATTCCAAATAATACATTCTTGCTTGATGTGGATTCAAGGTAATTAACTTTAAACACACAAAAATAAATTGACTTTCATTCTTCAACTAACTGATCTTCCAAATTACAGCATACCATTCTCTATAGAAGAAATATCACGATCCTTCCACATTATCAACCTATCTGATGTGGAACCACCTCCCCTCCTTCGTCAAAGATCAGATTTTCAGTTCCTGCTGCAAGCAACGGAAAAAGAGTTTTGAACAGTTTCTTTTTGATTTACACAGAAAGAGAAGGATAGTTATAGGATGTGATTGATTGAATTCTTTCTTTTGTTTATTGGTTAGATAGAGAGTGATGAGTGTTCAAAATGTAAATCTTTTTGGTTTCATGTTTCATATTCATTTTCCTCATTCATTCAAGCGATGATTCGACAAAATTATAGCATTGTGAGAGATTTGTTGTATTATATGTTGAAAGAGTGTAATAAACAAAAACACAGATTAAAGGTTCCAATAGAAAGAAAGAGGTTTTTCTTTCTGATTCCTTATTATGTTTACGATCGTTATACACTGTTTAATATCCTACTAACAGCATAACAAACTAAAATCTCATCTTATACAGATTGCCCAGAAATCAATAATTTCAGTTGCGGATTTGAACTAATGGCACAAAACGAACAAAACTATTCTAATTAATCAAACAAGTTGCCCTGTCATGTATGATTTATCGGAATTATTCATCACAGGTATAAATGCATTAATTCATAATAAAAAATTTCCTAGATTCATGTCCACCTAACAGAATCTACCAAGGGTTATTGTAGTTTATTTCTATAACTCATGTAACAATCTGCAATAAAAGGCTAAAAACTATTAAGTTGCTAAAAATGTTCCAGCATGTTGGCAATACTGCAGGTACATGCACATATAGTAGCGCTTAATGCATGAGACGAAGAATTAGATTCCTGCTAGGCGCAACTTGTTGGAGCCATTCCATGGTGTAAGACGGGCTAAAATTAAGTAACCAATAGATATGTCTGTTAGGTTCGGTTCTTCTTAGTTGGGTACTTGGGTTGGGCGGGCTACGCTATGCTTACTAGCCCTACAGTGAAAGGGTTATGGATTACCAACAGTACACGCACAAACACACACAAACACAAAAAATACAATGGAAATGAAGTAAATTTAGGCGTTTGAAACATTTAAATCAGCTTTCGACAAGCTATGCAGAATGCCTTTTATGTATCAGAAGAAAGTTACCGTTAAAACTTGTTGCTGCCAGTAATGAATTCCAGAAGAAACTGGTTTGATAGATGTGCAAATTCCTAATTCCTCCTTTAGGGTACCAATGAAGCTCCATTGTCTTTCTCACTGGATCAAGACATCAAGACCAATCACGTACTGCGCCATGATCTTTACGCTTTGATAAGCTAAGTAGCAGTTCGCCGTGGGTTTGCGGAAAATTATGTTATATTTTGACCCGAGGCAGGTCTAGGATTTTTAATTAATTTTTACATTATGTATCCAGTAGTAAATCCCAACTCTTGAACTTTTGTAATGTACTATTTTATATGCTAAATCAGATTACTTTTATAGTTCTTTAATAATTTATTTTTTAGTTTATGTCTTTTAATCTGAAAATTACACACATGATATCTGAAAAAGACATTTTCTTCTATTTAAATTGTGATAATTGGCTATAGACGATTATTTCACTAAAAGTTTATTTAAAAATGCTAATTAACCCTAATTTAATTCCTTGTTGAAGCATATAATCAGGGTAAGAGAAGGTTAATGATTTTAAAGCAAACTCTTCATTCATTAAAAATAGAAGATTACCAAGTTTTTTACGATTTGCTATCAAATTTATTCCAACTCCAAAGAGGTAGGATCGAATCCGTATTGATATATTAATTCTATCCGAGTTCTTATCTGCAAGTTAACGTAGATAAATATTATTCAAAGTTTCAAGTTTATACATATCTATATATTTGTGTATATTTAACCTTATATTTTTTTTGGTGCATGCAAGGCAACACATGTATGACTATGAGGTTCAACCCAAAGCACCTAACTTCTATTGAATGCAACCCTTATACATGAATGGGGCCAAAATTTAAATAAATAAATAAACCCCACTGTACTCCTAGTGTTAGGGTTCTAGCAGCTTATTATTTAATATTGAAATGCTTCATGAAAAAGAGACAAGAGGGGTTGCTCTGATGGTAAGCAACATCCACTTTCAACCGAGAGGTTGTGAGTTCGAGTCTTCCGAAGAGCAGGAAGTTCTTGGAGGAAAGAATGCCGGGGATCTATTTGGAAACAGCATCTCTATCCAAGGGTAAGGGTATACTGGATTGTTGTTGTTGTTGAAATGCTTCATAAAAAATAAAAATATAAAAAGAAATACAGAAACCAGGAAAAAACACAAAAGTAGACAGCTACGCGATCAAATACAAACATCAACTATAAAAAGACAAAACATTCGTCATCATCAGCATGCACGAGAAATTAAAATTCTTCAGCTAAAGTAGTATAGCTGAAATTAGGCTGATTTAGCAACTAAAGCAAGCAAGAACTCCTTGTAGCTTCCATTTGCAATTTCTTCAATCTTGTTTTTCAGAGTAGTTCCATTTCTCTTATGAAACTCTTGTGCAATTTGCTTAATATCTTCATCAGCTCTTGTAGCAATGACTCTTGTCACTGAGTCTCTTGCTGGCTCATCCACATCTACTCTCAGTGATGCATCCAAACTCTATAAATAAAATCACCCCAAATCAGAAAATCTAATATGAAAAAAGAAATAAAAATGTGTAGAAAAAGATTATAATTAAGTGCCTCAAGTTAATTTGGAGAATAATCATACTTTGCTGAAGAAAGTTGGAGGTGTACAAAGGCATTCTACTGTCTGTTTTAAGATCAAGCTATCACCAAGTTCCTGAAAGGAGAGGGAAAAAAGGAGAGAAATTGAAACAAAAGTAAGAAAATATATAGTGAAACAAATTAAATAGACCTTCTTTTTCTAAAAGCTCAAGTTATCTCCGTGGGACCTCTGTGTCAGGGGTTCAAACCGTAGAGTCATTAATGCATGCGTCATAGCTGGCTGCCCACGTCCAGGGCCGCTTTTACCTTAGGTCCCCAAATTTTGGAGGCCCCATTTTTTAGAAATAATAGATTTATAGTTATGTAAAAAAAATAAAATTCAGTACTTTTCGTAGAAAAGTAGAGTTTTTCTATAACAGTTGTCTCAAAAAAAAGAAGTTTTTAAAATTATAGTTGATAAAATCTTACCTAAGATTAATAATTTCTCAAGATAGATTAAATCTGTTGGCTATTTTATCAATTGAAAATAAATTATTAATAATCTTTTTTAAAAAAATTTAGGCCTCACATTAAACTTTGGCTTTAGGCCACACATATATTTGAGCCACCATGTCTACATCATTCCCTTGGAGTGCAGCTCTTCCCCAGATCTTGCGTGAATTAATACGGAATGCTTTATGCATTGAGCTGTCTTTTTTCTTTTTCAAAATCTAATTTCAAGCAAACACCATAAATATTTTATTTACCTCATCCAAGTAGTTACCACTAATTTCCTTATAATAGGCATAAAGTGCCTTAAGATGGAGCTTGCTTCTTGTTGATAATATCCTCATAATTTCCTCATCTTCAATAAGCTCCTTCTTCCCACCATCTTTAATGGCCTTCAAAAACTCAGCCTCAGATTTTGCAAGTTCTTCGTTAACTCTTGGTCCTTCATAACGGTATGAACTAACAAGGCTAACTAAAAGCTATATATTTCAAACAAAGAAATTAAAAGCTTAATCAGCACTCAAATTCCAATTTAATTATAATCCAACCAAAGCCCAAGTTTGATGACCCAAAAAAAAAAAGATAAAATTAAAAGATATATTTAACTTATATTCACTGATAACCTCATGAAATTTCTACATTATCGATCGGTGCAAATTAAGCTGATATAGAAGGTTATTTTGCCTTAACTTTCAATCCACTTACTATGGAATTCACAAATAATTTAACTTATCTACACGACAGTATAAAGAATTTTTACACTATCAGGTTACCGAAAAGATATATGTATATAATATTAGGATATAGACACAATATATCCTAATATATAATCCATTATAAAAAATAGGATTCATAATCTTAAAAATATTAAGGCAGCTTACCACGCAACAACAATTAAGATGGCCCTAATAATGTAAAAACTAATTAGGCTGTCGGTGCATACAAGTTAAACTCATAATTACAGTTTAAATGACATATAATAGAGTTTAAAAAAACTTAATTAGTGACCTTTCTTTCAGGAGTGTGGATATGGGAGGCAATGTCTTCCTCAATGGAATGTTCAAAAAGGGAATGGTAAGCTCTTCTTGCTCCCAAAAGTTGTTCAGAAGATCTTGTGGCAGCTGTCTCTATAATAATATGAAGTTGAGGTTGAGCTTCCTTCACTAATGCCTCCTTAATTAGTCTAGCATCTCTCTCCCATGGATGCATTGTGTACACCATCACTGCATCCTACATTATAAATTAATATTACTATGGAAGGTTGTAGCAATTAAAAAAGAATTCGTTGCATAAGGTATCACGCGTTCACCAGTGACAGATCCATCCAGGACTTTGCACAAACGGATTCAGTCAAAGACGAACATGTCTAGTAGTATAAGTGGTGTTGGGTATGACAAGTAGGGTTTGATTAATTTATTAGTATCTTTTTGTTCTTAATACAATCTCAAAATGAAGTCATTTTAAGGTTGGCACTTTATAAGTTTAACTAACCTAAAAAATATTTTATGAAGGCTAAAAAGGATTATCTATCTCTGTTTTAAGAAATATGTCTATTTAGTTTAACAAATTTTACATCAAAAATTTGAAGGGTAAATTTCACAAATGGTCATATAACTATGACATTTTTTCACTAAAGTCATATAATTTTCTTTTCACACAAAAATCATAAAACTTTCACTTCTTTACTCAAAAAGTCTTAGTGACCGGCAAAGACGATTCTCCGGTCATTTTTTGAAAAATATCTTTTTTTATTTTTTTAAAAAATAAAAATATTTTTTCTTTAAAATAAAAACTGAAAAATTAAGATAAAACTAAATGCGTTAAAAAATGGGAAAAAAATATTTTTCAAAAATGAAAAAATTTTGTTGAAAATATTTTTTTCTGCTTTTAAAAAACGAATTTCTAGTTTTTACAAAGCAATGCTTTAAAAAACTGAAAAAAAAAATATTTTTTTGTAAAAATTGAATTATTTTTTTGTAAAAACTGAAAAAAAAAAGAGAAGAAGACTTTACTAAATTAGTGGACTATTAGTGCATTAGTTTAAAAAAATAAAAAATATTTTTCAAAATACCCCTCCATCCACTTTTTTGGTTCACTTACCGTCAATGCTAAATTAAAAATAATTATTACTCTTTTTGTAAAACTTAAAAAAATATTTTACAAAATATTTTCATTTTTGTAAACTACGCACTAATAGTTCACTAATTTAGTAAAGTCTTTTTCTCTTTTTTCAGTTTTCACAAAAATAATTCAATTTTTGCAAAAAAAAAATATTTTTTTCAGTTTTTTAAAATCATGCTTTTGTAAAAACTAGAAAATAATATTTTTAATAAAATATTTTCCTTTTTTAAAAGCTGAAAAAAATATTATCAACAAAATATTTCTAGTTTTGAAAAATATTTTTTTCCAGTTTTTTAAATCATTTAGTTTTATTTTAGTTTTTCAGTTTTTTTTAAATAAAAAATATTTTCATTTATTAAAATAAATGAAAAAATGAAAAAAATATTTTTCAAAAACGACCCTAGAATTGTCTTTGCCGGTCACTAAGACTTTTTGAGTAAAGAAGTGAAAGTTTTATGATTTTTGTGTGAGAAAAGAAAATTATATGACGTTAGTGAAAAAATATCATAATTATATGACCATTTGTGAAATTTACCCTAAAAAAATTAATTAGAAAATGCCCCACACCTTCGCAAATTAATTGGAAAACACCGGTCCAAGTACGGATTAAAAAAATTAATTGGAAAATGCCCCAAATGGGGATAGATCTCAACATCCTTCGCAAATATTGAACCCGCTCAACCACCTCCACAGTGAACAGTTTGTGTTAAAGCAGGTTTAAACTATATTTTACATTGTAATTTTCCTCTTTTAAATGTAATTTATCGATATACACATTATAATTTTTTGATGAAGCGGATTCAATTAACCCCATTGACATCAGATGGGTCCGCCTTTGGAGTTCACGCAGAATCCGGGAATACTGTACACCCCTTAATTAGGAATGATGTAGACAGCGTATCCTAATGTAATATTAGTGATCGCTTGCATGCTCAAACACGAAGACAACTTTAATGTTGCTCGAAGGCTGTGTTTAACAAAAAATAATAAATTAAAAGTAAAAAGACGTAGTACCTTGAGACGTAAAAATTCTTGGCGAATTTGGAGAACATGTGCTTCATCCCATCTCTCAAATTGACGTTCATCTTCTTTGAAGAATTCTTGAGTGTTTTTCCTATAGAATTGCCTTTGCTTTGTGTCCCATTTTCCCAGTATTGTTATGAATGATTTCTCATCAACTCCAAGCCCTAAATAGGAGAAATTGCATGTAAAATTCTACTTTATTTATAATATTCGAACAAGGTATAGTTTGCATGCAAACAAGTATTCATCAAAAGAGTTTAAAAGCACTTCAACATATATAAATTGCAATACAAGACATTAAATAGTAAACATATTCCTGAAATAAAATGAGAGGATAATTTGATACGTAATTTATAATGGAAAGTTAAGTATTTGTGGAAAACCAAGAACCTGAGAAAGCCTTGATGAGAGCGTGAAACTCATTAGAGGAGGTCGCTGTTTGTTGACCGTTTATGTTGTGTCCTGATATTATGAATTAAAATTATAACATAAATTGACTTTTTATATGAATTAAAAAGTGAAAGTGTAATTTGAAAATCTATAATGGGAAGTTATTTATTCAGAAAAAGAACCTGAGAAAGCCTTGGAAAGAGCTTTAAACTCATTATCAGAGGTTGCCATGTCTTGAAAGTTTGTGTTGTGGGTGTGTGTGTTTCTGAGGTAAAGTTAGACTTGCTGTTTTTGGCTGTGAGGATCTCTTTCAATTCAAGCTCTATTTATAGTAGGCTCTTTGGGTATTTTAGTAAATTTACATGGAGTCACCGGCTGGACAGCTTGGTTTTAAATTTGTAAAGACCGAAAGGACCCCAAAATTTTTGAAATGGCATTTATGCCCCAATAAAATGTTCAACACTCACCACTGCCAAACTTAATTTAATCTTTTCTGATAAAAGGTAATGTTTCAATGAAATTAAGAGGGTCCCCATACTTTTGTAAAATATACTTCCATTTTATGACGGTGGACATGTTTTCCTCTTTACTGTATATTCCTTGTATATATTTTTGTAGTATGCATGATTTAGTTTAATTAGAAAATAGTTTTCCTAGTTTGGTTATTATCTTTATAATATTTTTGTGTAGTTTTTAAATATGCGAATTTTATTTTAAACAACTACTGGTTGTTTTGATTCTTCAATTAAATTTCAGAAAATTATACACACCTTAGAACATTAGTGGGAGGACAAAAAATGTCCCAAAACACGATATTAATTTAGGTCAAGGAGAGTATCTTAAAATGAATAGGTAACGGTTTTGTACTGACATAACATAAAGGAAAAAGGTTAAACGTATTAATAATTTCAGTTAGTTAATTTATGAGAGTTTCTTTTATTGTTTATCACCTATTCGTAACGTGCTTTTCTTGCCTCGTTTAAGTGAATGTTGCTGTGTTTACTTAAATCATGTTTAATATAATGTTAGAGTTAATTGGATTACACCAAACGACACTTTAAATTTAATTTACTGTTATATTGTACACCAATAAGTATGTCTAAGTAGTAAGTATATTGCAAAGAAAAAAGAACATCTATAAATTGAAATGAGTTAATGATTGAACTCACTCAAAGTGTAATTAAATTTTGTTGCAACAGTCGAAGCATTCAAAATTGCTCCTTTTGATGTGGCGTGGCACCATATGTTCTTTAATACAAAAAAATTAATTAGCTTGTTATTAAGCACGTTTTGTTGAGTTGATTTCAGTTTTACTAATTGACAATTTAGAGTACGATTGAATTATCTTTACTTGAACTAGATCCTTCTGTTATATACTTGGCAAAGCATGAGTCGTCATCCCAGTAAGTGATGGTGTGTGAACCTTTTGATTATGCTCTATCTTTGCTTTTCTCTCCTTCCATACCATAATTATTCATTTTTCCGGTGAGTCTTGAATTTGTTCTAAGTAATTGGTAAAATATCATGCTATAGCCAGTTTTCACACTGATCAATTAAAAATAGCCAACGTTTATCAAGTCAATAAAACCTAACATGATGTGTACAAGAACTTGTGGGAGGCCGGCGTCGTCCCTGAGGCTACTTTTGAGGAAGCCCGTCAGAGGGCTCGTGAAGCCCCGTATTGATTGTGGCTTTTACTTGGCGACGTCGAGGGTTGATGATGGCACTGGAGGCGTTGATGATGTTGATGGTGATGCAAATGGCGCCGAGTTAAAACAATTTGTTTTGTTGTTCCTTCTTCTCTCTTTTTTCTTTTTATTTACCGGCCTTGGCTCGGTGTAAGCGGGGATGAGCCATTGTAAACTTTTGTAAATATATGCAACTTTATTTTCCTTTATCCTCCATGTGTTTATTTTGCCCTTTTCTTTTTCCCAAGTTATCTTTTGCACGCGTTCATGGTGGGTTTTGCCTCAGAGTTTCTCTAGCAGGCGTGTTAATCCCCCTACGTCTTTGGTCATAATGAAGGCAATGGCCTTGTCCATGATGATATTGATGGCCTTGGCCAATTAGGTGACTTCGACTGTCATCGAGTCGTTTGCTTGCCTTAATCAAAAACTAGGTTGGCTGCTAGCCGCGATGGCCTTTGTCATGATTAAATGCTTTTTGCTTATCATTTTCTTTTACTTGGCGTGAGCGAGTTGTAGCCACTATTTGGCGATAGCGGCTCTTAGCCTTAGTTCCAGTTTGGGCGCGGTCGAACTACTGGTTGTGATGGTAAGAACGCGGCCTTGTAATTCGACCGAGGCCGAAATTTACGTGGCCCGAATCTATGTTCGAGTTAGACATATTTACTTGACTGACGAGAGTGCTTAGCTTGTGTCTTCGTCCATTGAAGAACAGACCTTGCTGTGTTCAATTGGTGAAGGTGTTTGGCCCGAGTCCTGGTTCAAACGCGGTTGAACTCTTTAGATTTGAGGGCGAAGGTGTCTAGCCTTGTTGTTCGATCGAGATTGAGCTCGTGAGGTTTGCTGATGAAGGCATATGGTCTTTGCCTTGATTCGACCGTGGTTGAATTTATAATTTTTGATGGAGAAGGTGCATAGCTCGAGTCTCGGTTCAACTTGTAGTTGAACTTGTAAATTTTGATGGCGAAGGCGCGTGGCCAGAGTTCCAGTTGAACTTGCAAATTTTGATGGCGAAGGCGCATGGCCTGAGTCCAAATTCAACTTGTGGTTGAACTTGTAAATTTTGATGGTGAAGGCGCATGGCCTGAGTCCCTGTTCAACTTGTAGTTGAACTTGTAAATTTTGACGGCAAAGGCGCATGGCCTGAGTCCCAATTCAACTTGTAGTTGAACTTGCAAATTTTGACGGCGAAGGCGCATGGCCTTAGTCCCAGTTCAACTTGTAGTTGAACTTGCAAATTTTGATGGCGAAGGCGCATGGCCTGAGTCCCTCAACTTGTAGTTGAACTTACAAATTTTTGATGGTGAAGGCGCATGGCCTGAGTTCCAGTTCAACTTGTAGTTGAACTTTGCAAATTTGATGGCGAAGGCGCATGGCTTGAGTTCCAGTTCAACTTGTAGTTGAACTTGCAAATTTAGATGGCGAAGGCGCATGGCCTGAGACCCATTTCAACTTGTAGTTGAACTTGAAAATTTTGATGGCGAAGGCGCATGGCCTGAGTCCCAGTTGAACTTGTAGTTGAACTTGCAAATTTTGATGGCGAAGGTGCATGGCCTGAGTCCCAGTTCAACTTGTAGTTGAACTAGCAAATTTTGATGGCGAAGGCGCATTGCCTGAGTTCCAGTTCAACTTGTAGTTTAACTTGCAAATTTTGATGGCGAAGGCGCATGGCCTGAGTTCCAGTTCAACTTGTAGTTGAACTTTGCAAATTTTGATGGCGAAGGTGCATGGCTTGAGTCCCGGTTCAACTTGTAGTTGAACTTGCAAATTTTGATGGCGAAGGCGCATGGCCTGAGTCCCAGTTCAACTTGTAGTTGAACTTGTTGTTGGGTCTACTTACCTTGCACGACCGATTGTCATGGGTATGGGAAGTTAGAGATCGGTTTCGATTCGAGATCTCGCACCATTTATGCGTTTTCTTCTTGATTAGTTTGCGCGGATTGCCCTGTGATGATTCTCGTTTCGAGATGCTTTTGTACCATTTTTTCGACGAGGTCCTGTATTAAGGATGTGGGGATACCTTATACGTGTTTTTTCGGGGGGGGGGGGGGGGGGGGGGGGGCGGAGGGGGGTTCTTACATTTTTCTTCTTCTTCCTCTTTTTCTTCTTGCGATGTTCTTCTCTTTTTTTTTCCTTCGAAAGCGGAGGGATGAGGGGTTCGGATTCTTGTCGAAACTTTCGGGTTCCCTTTACCCCATTTGCCGCTTTGAATCGTTCGAGTTGAGTTATTTTTCTCTTCGGGTGTTTTTTTTCCTTTTGGTCCAAGAATAAACTACGCGATTCTGCTATGAAATCCCCACAGACGGTCTAAATTATTTAGCTCAAAGTTATCATGCACTTTATAAGCATAAAACAATCAGAATAATTCAAGGGCCAATCATAGCAGATCGTAATAAATCAAAAGACCAAATAAAAAAGAACAAGAAGCAAGCTTTAGTATAAGAAGAGATACACGAAGAACTTTTTACTGATGATATTGATTTGGTCTGCCTCTCCTTGGAGAGGTTCAGACCTTACAATGATGTTCCCTTTCTTCTTTAGAAGTAGTGGAGAAGAAGAAGCAGCCCACCTTTTTAGGGTTCTTTCTTTTAGTATTTATAGTTGTGAGATGTGCGAGCTAGCACTGGGTGGCCGTGACCACATTGAGAGGGCGCCTTCTTAATGGCGGATAGGCCGTGGCCTCGCTGGTCAAATCAGATAACCATCAGGTACCATCGTTAATAAATGACCGTGCCATTTATTACTCACAAATAAGCTTAAGAATGAATTAGTTCCGTTAATCATCATGGAGTCAGATTTTGACCCATACAACTTGCATGCAAGTATCAGACATATGGTGAGAAACAAAAATTAATATCGAACGCATGTTCTAATTTTAATTTCATTAGAAATGTAAATTTTAAAATTATAAATCACGATTCTTGAGCAGATTCCACAAAACTAATGAATAAAACATACGAGCTTTATTGGAATGTGAATTTAATGGGCAAGCATCTGTTTGTGATTTCTATATTGATCGGTTATCTCCGACTATTATAAAGAAGCAAATTGAAGAAAACAAATTTCAGGATTTACCAATATATATTTTTAGAGAAAACGTCATATAAATTTGGAAGATGTAGGGGTAATATTCATTCTGACTTTTGTGATTTGGTAGGAAATTTATTATAGACACATAAATAAATTTTTAATAACCCCTAAAATACCTGAAATATTGTGAAGAGTGGCAAAATAAAACAGAATAGATTTATCCCAAATATACATGTGCGATAAATTCTGGTATATTAGAGTATTTCTATACTATGAAGTAATATCTTGTAAATTCACCAAATGTATCAACCCAAATAGAACAAAGTAAAATAAGTAATTAAGCAGAAATAAGAAAATAATTTGAATCGATCATAGATTTAAATATGCTCGGTACTTATTTTAATTGCTGATGGATTAACCTAACATCACTAATTACTCCACTAAATACTGTAAAATAGAGTAATTTTCAAGCTAAAAGCGGTTCGTGATAGTTGTTCTTAAATGTAGTATTTAAGGGCATTAATGTCCAAAGGAAAAATAAAGGGCAAACAGTAGAGTGTAAATTCCCGGTTACCTGTACTACGTAAGAGAATTTAGGTGGAGGGAAATTGGTCAAACAAAAACTGAAACTGAAATTAAAACAGCAAAACTGAAACTCTTATTTATTCACATCCCTTCTTCAGTTCATTTGTGATTTCTTCTAAAGAAGGAATGGGTAGTCTCCTAATACCAGATGTTGTTCCCTCTCCAACTCAAGACGCTGAAACACTCAGGAAATCCTTCAAAGGATCTTTTTTCGGTGCACCCCTTAGTCATAGTGATGAATTTCGTGTCTTCTGTTGTTGTCCTTTTTGCATAATGGGAAATACCTTTTCACACTAAAAAATGGCGGTGAATGTGTCCAACGAAGTTCTGCACGCCAAGAGGTGCGATATAGGCCGTCTACCCTAAAGCAAATATTAGTGGCTGATTTCACATCTCGAACCCGTGACTTATATAGTTATAGGTCATATGGAGACAACTTTATTGTTGCTCTAAGGCTCTCTTTCATCTTTTTATACTATAACAATAAAAACAACGCAGTATAATCCACTTAGTGGGGTCTGGGTAGGGTAGTGTGTACGCAGACCTTTCTCCTACCCTGGGGTAAAGAGGCTGTTTTCCAATAGACCCTCAGCATACTTCCCTCCAATAACTTCCCACATAGACTCGAACTCACAACCTCTCGATTGGAAGTGGGGTTACTTACCATCATAACTTCCCGTGTTTTTATATTATCAGTGTAAATTAATATATGCGTAGATTTGTTGTGACAGTTTGCTTGTTGCATTTACTTGAAATGGTTTATTAGGTGACATAATAGTGTAAAGAAATGTTAGTAGTAGAAATTAAACTCTTCTTTCCCCTCTTTTTACGTCTTTTTTAGGACTGGGGACTGATGAGAAGGCTATAATAAGTGTGTTGGGACATAGAAATGCAAGCGAGAGGAAGATGATCAAACATGCATATCAGCAGCTTTATGACAAATCCCTCATTGATGATCTTCATTCTGAATTATCTGGTGATTTTGAGGTATTATTCTTTTTTCCCTCAACAAATCTATTCCATTATACTAAATAAATCCCAATTTAAAAGGATCAGCTTATGAGCCTAGTAATTCCTCAAGGTACATCTGCAAATTTTGGTCTCTTTACTTTTCATGGATAACCTGAATTAGGGGATTAGAATCTGAAGGAAAATTTGTCACTTGGCAAATTACTATATAGCTCTTGATAAGAAGGTGTGGAGATCGAGCACTGGATTGAAGGTTAGGAGGGAGTGTTTTTCTTCTTTGTACCGGGTGTGGGGCTAGTGTGTTAGGGTTTTGTCTTGGACTGCTAGTGGTTTATGTTGTGTCCGTACTATCTTTCCGTTTTTTCATAGTACTGTGGCATTATTACTGGTTGCTGTTATTGCTTTTCCATCTATTTTTTGTTTCGTATGATGCTAATGTTATTTTTCTGGTTTTGTTGTTGTCACGGATTCTATTGTCTATTTTCCTCTTCTTGAGCTTAGGGTCTCTCGGAAACAGCCTCTCTATCCCTCCGGGTTGGGGGTAAGGTCTGCGTATACTCTACTCTGCCCGAACCCCACTTGTGGGATTTTACTGAGTTTGTGTTGTAAAGCTAGAATCACTTCTTAATCGAAGCATATAATTAACTTGCTACAACAAGTTTGCAGTTTTGAGTTTTGATTCTACAAATATTCAAAGAACTAAACTGTTATATCCATAGAAGAACCTTCAAAAATTATAGGTTCCAATTTTGGGATGTAAAAGTTCTCTCAATTTTCATCAGATACTTTAAAAATGAAAAACAGGAATGAAGAAAGATTTGTTAATGGGATTACCTATGGATAAGGTTGTTAACTGTTCTTTACTGCAGATGAGCAACTCTAGTGTCTGAATTTGAACGCCATAAGTTATACTCAAAAGTCTTGACTTGTCTAGTTTTCATGTTTGATGCATGATAGAAAGCAGTGATCCTCTGGGCGTATGATCCTCCTGAAAGAGACGCGAGGCTTGCAAATGAGGTCTTAAATTCATGGATACGTGACGAAAAAACCCATCTACAAGTGATAGTAGAGATAGCCTGTGCATCAACTCCTGATCATGTAGTTGCTGTAAGACAAGCGTATTGTGCTCTCTTTGGCTGTTCACTTGAAGAGGATATCATAGCACATGTCTCTCTTCCTCTCCAAAAGGTTAATTCATTTCGTTGATTCCAGTCACATACTGTTAATTGAAGATGAATAATGTTCTAGCAAATGTTGTTTAATGTCTGTTTGTTTCTAAATACAGTACTATCTCATTTGTAAACTGGAAAGGGCATTAGCATCGAAATTCTTATTAACAACCTAAAAACACCTTCTTTGTTTAGTATTCCATTTCCTAGCCCGTCATTCATTATTTCTGTTAATTATTAAATGTTGGGCGTGTTTGGTATGAGGGAAAATATTTATTTTCCTGCAAATAGATCAGTTTCTGGTGTTTGTCGCAAGAAAATATTTTCCACCAAAGCCTTCACCATTATCTCAGCTCTTAATTTCATCACTTATTTAACCAACACTAAGACATGTAACCTTCAGTCTCAAAATTTTCGTCAAAATACTATCCAGATTGCTAATACCATTATAAATCTTTAATAAATGTCTTTTTTTCTCTGGAAATTATTTTTCCAGTCTTCAACCAAACACTAGAAAATATTCTTCGGAAAATGACTTCCATCATACCATATGCACCCATTGTTTAAGATATTTTCCTCGCTGAAGTACAGCCTCAACCACTTTTAGGTTATCTTGTTTAGTGTATTTCTTCATCATCAGCTTGCACTGTTAAATTTTCTGAAGTGAGGTTTAACAAGCACCAGTTTGAATTTGCATTGAATCGATGTTGGGCAGGTATTAGTTAGTATAGTCAGTTCCTACAGATATGACAAGGAATTGGTCGACCATAGTACTGCTAATCTAGAGGCTTCGAAGTTTCGTGAAGCCATTAGAACAAAACAATTAGATAGTGATGAACTCATCCTGATACTCAGCAGCAGGAACATTCATCAGCTTAAGGCAACTTTTCGGTGGTATGAGCAAAACTACGGATTCTCCATATATCAGGTCAGCCATCTGTAAGCCACCAGATTAACTTCGTTTCACTACTTCTTGCTCTTTAATTAATCCTATCTTCTTGGACCGACTTACTATCACATGATATTTTGAATTCTGGCGAAGGTCCTTTGGAGTCTATCTTGAAAGTGGTTATTTGGTGCATAGACTCCCCACAGAAGCATTTCGCTGAGGTAACAAAAATAGTCATAAAAAAGATTGCCTTGTTAGACTGCCTTTCTTTTTGTTAATCTTTATTACCCTTTTTTAGCAGAGCTCCTCCTCCCTCCTGCCCCAACAAATTTATCTTGATGTGAGCATAATCTCCTTATATCCACTGGATATCTGGTATTGTTCATCACCTAATGACAGTGACTAAATTATCTTTCTCTCATTTTCTCCTCCGTATCTGGGCATCTCAGGTCGTAAAAAAATCCACTGATGGGCAAGGAACTGATGAGGATTCTCTAACTAGAGCAATTATAGCTAGAGCTGAAATTGATATGATCAAAGTTAAGGACGAATATTTCAAAAAGAAGAATACTACTCTTGAATATGCAGTAGCTGATGACACATCAGGTTACAACAGGGAGTTACTAATGACCCTGCTTGGAGCCAATGAGTAGGTACTTGCAGCCAGACACTAGTTTGTAGTGTTTGTATTCAACTTGGTTTGCTTTGAAGTTGATGTATCAGTATTGGTGAGGTGATTTTTGTTCTTTGTATTAGCAGTAGAAAGACAAGAGGGGTTGCTCTGATGGTAAGCAACCCCCACTTCCAACCGAGAGGTTGTGAGTTCAAGTCTCCCCAAGAGCAAGGTGGGAAGTTTTTGGAGGGAAGGATGCCGGGTTTCTATTTGGAAACAGACTCTCTCTCCCAGGGTAGGGGTAAGGTCTGCGTACATACTACTCTCCCCAGACCCCACTAAATGGGATTATACTGGGTTGTTGTATTAGCAGTAGAAGAAGAATGATTGTGTACCTTAATTGTGGTTTGGCCCTTCGTTTCTGAATAAATGTTGGACTTTCGGTTCTACTGTAGAAACAAAACTAATCAGATTGTTTGAAAGTGTAATATTTTTACACTATTAGTGTTAATTAATATGTTGCAGCAGATTGGCTATCTTATTTTTCAGGTCATGGAGTCAATATAATGTATTTTGGACATTTATTAAAGGTGATCTCACAATGTATAAAGCAACTGTTTTAACCATGCAAGCATCCAAACTGCCCAATTAACATTATTCCTACCATAGTATTCTTCAAACATGCATCGTCACCACCCAACAACTCAGAATTAACTAAATTATGCCACGAGAACATTTCGAAAAAATTATGAAGTGTAACCTTTATCATCATTATCGCACGCACTTAAAGATTTCTTAGACTATTATCGCTACTCCATCTTTCAAATATTTCGGTACTTTTAATATTTTCAATAAGATATTAGTCACAAACACAAATTTTATTTTGAACTTAACACTCTTAATTTTTACTTACGATAATTAGGATGATTTTAATATTCTAAAATAGTGGAAGAAAAATGTAAGTTTGTATCTTTTTGTCCATCAATCGTGACATATCTTAATGATTCAAATATCAACTATTAGCATTAGAAAGTGCATTTAGTTGAAGGAAGAATGGAACTTGGAGAGAAAGAAGTTAACTACCTCGACGAACTTTACATGTACTTGTTTACTTCATAAATTGGATCAATGCAGATTGAGGGAACAAAAGAATAATTTCAAATGGCTCAATTCGTGAGATGAAATTACCATATTTGAAGTTGAAGACTTATATTAGGTTTACTAGATGAGGCACACACGTGCTGAACACGGGCCCAATATCGCTAACGTTTTGTTCTGTTTACTGATAAACATGACGTCCTTTGGTAAAAAAGCTTGATGTAGAGGGGATACAAATAGAAGTAGGGGATTTAAGGAATTTATTATTTGTAGACTTTCATTTTGATTCCGAGAGCTACCAAACACAAACAAACTATATTTAAAGTGTGTGGACCGAAGGTTCTCATTTTTTATACACCTACTTACCGTTTCAAACTATATCAAAATTACACATTGAAATTGTATTACTCACAACTCTACGTTGCTTTTTTACTTTCTCGTTGATCTAAGCTAATAATAACTTTTTTTACAGTATCAGAGGCAGGTGCCACCCTTTGAATTTGAATAATCTTAGAAACATGCACAAACAATGTACAAGTAATGGTACATGTACCAACTGCTCGACGCAGATACATTTACTTCACTGAATGCCTCTCGGCACATGTTGTCTTAAGCATACATTTTCACCAATATATTGGAGGTTTGCTTGAGTTAGTAAGTTCAGTCCACTCCAATGGATTAATGTTGAAGGAGCTTTTCTATTCAGCCTTCAAGTTAAGGTTTCAAATGCACCAATAGTCTCTCTGATAAGAAAAGAAACCATTACAATACTTATAAACCAAACTTGGAGATACAACTTATGTTCTTGTTTATATCCAAGGTTTAGTACTCTTTAAAATATTATTCATCAGATACAAAGAGAATTAGATTAATCGGTATAGTTATTTTTAGTTAGTTCTAGCTACATTACGATTTATATCTCCTAAAACTTAAATGAAGTTAATAATCAAACAACTCCCATAGAATAAAAGATACTCGACACTGAAACCAGAAAACTAAAAGGAAATAATGTGAAGCATCTATATACTCAATATTTAGCTCAAGTAGACAATAAAAGAAGGAATTTATGCCAATTATGGTGCTAAATATAGTGCAACTTGCTGGTAGTTGTTCTTTGATCAGACTAACCTAAAGCAATTAATATTTCCATTGCTAAGATTAAGAAAAAAAGATCAACTGAAAAAATTCTTATTAATAATAACGCAAACCAAGAAAAAAAATGATAGGATAGATAAATAGTTTTGTCTTCCTCAAAATTGTCAAGTATAATATCTAAAATATAGATTGATTCACCAATCCATGCTTATTAAGATAGATCCAGATGCACACAAAAAGTGAAAAGTTCACTAATCTCGGAGTTTTCTATTGAATTTATCAATTTTTTGAAGCTTACACATTCATGCTTAATTTATTATCGAACAAGCTTAAATAGCCTTGTAAGCTATGTATGACTAATTAAGAAACCATAAAAATAAGAGAGTAAAACATGTGAACATATTAAACCCAGTGTGATTTTTTGTTTAGCTCCCTTCCTAAGAATTTTTGTATCAATACACTTTATATTGCCTTAAAATTTATTGTTATGTAAAACGCTACCATAATTGAAAAAGGAAAATGGCCCTAAAAAATTGTCAATAATATTCGAACATATTTTAACTTCTTTATATAACAGAATCGTTGGCTATAGTTGATATATTCTCATAAAAAGAAAGAAAATATCTGAAGTTCTCACAAGTCAAAAAGTTTAACACCATCTTGAGCTGCAATCTTATAGTATCACCACATAAACTAAACATATCACTTATAATTTTAATCATACATCCTACTTATGTTGATAAAAGAAGGATAATCAAAAGTTTAATTCATAACAACATATTCATTGCTAAGAAATAATTATCTTATTCGAAAGAAATAGCATTATACTTGCATGACCATCAAATCTTACAACATAAGCTTTGGAGGTTGACAATAAAAAGGGGACAAAAAGCACAGAGACGAAAAGAAAAGAAAATAGTAATAGTACTTGTATAACTCCAGAGGAGTGCCATGAGTAACTTATGAAGTTTTTGAAGTAAAAAAATATCTAACCTTACATCTCATATCTTGAATATAGTCACTGAAGTCCGTGTTTCAAGGATCCATAAGGGTGAAGCTGAATATGTACATCAGTTATATTCTGAAGCATCTGCAACCTGCATTAGAAGTTTATACTTGACGACTCCATAAATGTGAAAACTATTCGCAACTCCACAACATCGCGAAAAAAGTGTGGAGGGCTTGTCTTTTATATCATGATGGATAAGAATAAGTATAAGGTTTATGCAAATATAAAGATATCATCCTATTCAATACTGTAGTTACCGTTTCAATTTAAACCTATCAATATCTTGCGGTATGCTAAGAAGGGCTGGACCTTAAGTTTGCTTGATTTCATATGAGAAGTCATCTCTATTTCAACTCTATGTCTCAAACAATAAACTTAATAGTTTGTATTTCCCGCATGTATAGAATCAAATTGGTTAGATTTGTACAATCATTATAAATATAAGTTAACTGAAAGCAATAGTCTTTTATTTTATTTTCAAAATTTTCCTATTGCTTTTGTGAGCAAAAGATCATATATGAAGATGCGGCAACAAATTGAATAAGAAGCAAGTAAACCATGTACAATCATAAATTTTAGGTCAAGTGTCTCACAACTCTATTTCTCTTAGATCGTTTGAGGTATCATAAGTATTTCTTATAGGAGAAAGAAATACAAGACTCTAACAGTTCACAAGCAGCTTGCTCTAGTTGATCTTGCCAGTTTACTTTGGTCTTGCCAGCTCGCTTTAATTTGTCTTGCCGTTTAAGTTCCTGACTGCTTGCTCCAAGTACCACAATACACGTATACTGATCTTGAATTAAGTATACACCACATTATTAAGCGATTGAAAATTTTATTTGTAAAATAGGCCAAGGCTGTATGATTGTTTAAAAACTTTTAGCATTACATCTAGTCTTTTTAAAGTAAATGATGCCCTTGGTTGCCAAGACTATCTTCTCCCCAACCATAGACTCGATCCTCTTCCCCTTCTCCACTTCTTTTCATTATTTATATATCTTTTGTATCCCTAAGTCTGCCCACAACCACATATTCAGTTTTAACAATATAGAAGCCATACAAACTGGAGGACACAAATTGAAATTTCCTTTTTTAGCACACACAGAAATAAGTAGTAAGTAGAGTGCTTTACAAAAATCCATACCTGTCATAAAATATCCTAACACAAATTAAATGGATCAGGTAAAAGACAAAGTAATTGAACCCTTAAGAGTAACTCGTGGGGGGCTCAATATCTATTAAGCAAAATAAGAACTATTTTGAGTAATATTCCCATGTAGTAAAAAGTTGGTCAATTATAAATGGATCAGGTAAAAGACAAAGTAATTGAACCCTTAAGAGTAACTCATGGGGGTTTAATATCTATTTAGCAAAATGAGAACTATTTTGAGTAACATTCACCTATACTTGGAGACGTGAACTGTAAAGCAAATCAGAGTAAAATAATATAAATTACAGTCGTTTAACTAAGAAAAAATAGGAAATAAAAGATAACCTTTTGTCACCCCTCTTTATGCTACTATAGAAAGGTATATCTGTATATAACGTAAACGAAACTCTGACATAAAACTGAAACTGTCACCTACCTGAAAATACAATTGAAAAATGAATGTACTACTTTTTTTATTTGCACTGGGTGCCCGAGTCTTTTCGAGCCCTACTAATCCGGGGGTGCACAGGCCCTCGACAAAGAATTTCCAACAAGTGCACAACGGTTAATTCAGGTTTTATCTAGTTTGATGGCCCTCAGAAATTATTTACACCCAGTATATTTCGAACTTGAGACCTTGAAACAGAGCAAACCCCAAGGTTCAAGTCAATTGCCACCAGGCCAACCATGAAGGTTGGAATGAATGTACTAATTTCTGATATCACTATAGCAATAATCAATATCTAATAGTTTATCCAAACAAGAAGTCAATGTTGAGTTGTCCCACATCGGAGGGATTTGAGGTCCTTGGTCTCCTTATATGGCTTGGGCAATCCTCACCTCATAAGCTAGCTTTTAGGGTTGAGTTAGGCCCAAGGTCCATTCTTTTCATGGTATCAGAGCCAGCTCATCCCAATTTGTTATCGATGTTGGGCCCCCATTTATGTTGTCCACGCTCCAGAAATCTGGGCGTGAGGGGGGTTGTTGAGTTGTCCCACATCGGAGGGATTTGAGGTCCTTGGTCTCCTTATATGGCTTGGGCAATCCTCACCTCTGAGTTAGGCCCAAGTTCCATTCCTTTCAGTCAAACACTAAATTCTTTAGGATGATTCAATTTCAGTGAATTGGATTGTTTAACCAACTGTGCAAAATGATATATATTGGAATGATGAGCATATACAGTATCAAACGGTTTAAGAGCATCTACTCAAGAAATATTGGTGAAACAAAATTGTACAATACAATCTTTTTTGAATTCTTTTGTTAATTATATTTGAATGGAAAATGTCACTCGATACAGTTGATGTGGAGTTATTGAATTGCTCAAAAAGATAAAGCAAACAAAATTGAAGCCCTACTCCTTTGATTTATCAATAAAAGGACCTATAGGAAGTTAGCTTCATTGTCATAACCACAAATTGAAAAAAGATCCCATGGTAAAATAATCAATTTATAACCATGTACCTTTCCTCCTACCCAATTTGGAAACTCTCAAATTGTCACGAAATGATCTCACTGTTTCTTTCCCCAAGTTTAACTGGAGCAGTAGCCACCAACTTGGCTAGAAATACACATCTTTGAACTTCAGTAATCTATAACTATAAGTAAATAGCAGAGAGATAATCATTACCTCTCTAAAAGAAGACGACGAAGAAGAAAGCTAGATGGGGCTATCAGGGACTCTGAACTTAGAATACTCTAGATGAAGAATGTAAAAATGAATTTGAGAGATACAAAATGCAAAACAGAGAATGAATGAGGGGGTTTTCAATTCTACCTAAGGTTTGAAATGTCAAAATTACCCTTGGTCGACCACTTTAGCTTTACAGTATTTCTATCTTATTTTAGTTGGGCATCTAAATAAATAGCCATCAGCAAATGTAGCATACAGTTCAGTTGAGGCATCTCAGTTATGCTAACTATACCAAATTACATGAATGACAAAGGTACTGGCTAATATTTTCTTCATGTTATTTATTTTATTTTATTTTACTTGCAGTGTCATTGAGCATTTTTTTTAAAGATCTCCATTCTACCTTTGCTTGATCTATTCAAGAGCCGTGATAACTCAGTTCCATTTGTAAATCAGTCTTCAAGATTCAAATATTAGGCTCGCTTCCTGGGGGAGTTTCATATACAAGATCAGAAGGTGGCAGCTATGGGCGCCTTGTCAACAAATAATGAGTAGCATACAAATCTTAAAGGAAGTAGCAACTTCAAGTTCTTTTTTAAAAAAATAACAATGGCGTTCCGATTAGCTTGTGTGTACCTCGACTAATTTTATGGGATACCTGCTACGTCACACGAGCACATTTACTAGATAACTCTATCTAGATGAGAAATCAATGGGCAATGTAGTCCGACAGTACAAACAAAAATCTAAAAGGGGGTTATATCTCAAATTTTTAAATCATCGATTAGTAAATTTCACTTATTTTAAACCTTAAAAAAGTTCTACCTCAAAATTAGCAGAGAGTCGACCATGGACTGACTAATTATGATAAATTAAAAAGGAAAAAATAACATATAAACCCTTCAAAAATAACAACTGAAAGGTTATACCTCAATATTCCCGTCAAGCAGTTCGAAGCTCAAAGAATACTCCATCCTGGTAGACGATTGCTGCTCCAAGAGTTCATTCAGCAAGAAGCAGCAGACAAGTTTATCCCCAATTGTGAATCACAGAGTTGAGTCCAAATTTTGATTAGAGAAAAAAAAAGAGTAAAATTCCTGAAAGAAGATATTAAGGATAAAAGAAGGTTAGCAAGGAAGATCTACTAGTAATGGCAGATAATTGTGGCTAGAACTCATTAGCAAATGGCAGATGATTAGCAAAGTAATAGTGAAAGAGAATTCTAGAAGAAGGAACGGGAGGAAGGACGACACATATGTTTATAAAATTGTAATTTAAGATTAGCTATGTGTAATTACTACTTTATTCTTGGTAGACCATCACGGCTTCTCTATATCATAGAAATGATCAGTAAAATAATTGGAGTTTGAATTTGCACTATTTATTTTGGAGTATTGTCAAGTTATATATTTTTTAAATTGATATGTAACATTTTAAGTTTTAGTCTGACAATATACCTAAATTAAATTTATTTAAAATTTTCATCAAAAAGAATTACGAAAAAAAAGGTTTCCCTAGCCCAAAACCGGTCCCTTAAAGGGTCGCTTGGTATGAGGTATAAATAAAAATAGCACCGGTATAAAAATTTAATACCAGCTTATACCTTATTTGGTTACTAAACTTGATATAAGTTATTCTGGTATTAAAATTAATCACGGGATAACTTATACCTTTTATGAGGTGGAATAATTAATGATGGGAATATTATCACCCAACAAAATAGGAAAATTTACCAAAATAGCCTAGTAATTGATGACTAAACGCGTAAGTTCTTTTTTCCTAAGTCAGACTTCCCATTTTGCAGTACTAAGAGAAGAGAACCTTCAATGTAAATGCAGTACCAAAATTTCTACATGACTTCTCCTATGAAGAAGCTTCCTTAACAAAAACTAAGGACAAACTACGTTTTGGTTAATCACTGTCTAGTGATTACACCATTTGCCTAGGTGACATTGTCATGGTTGGTTGCTACTTGCAAGATTACATTGTTAAAAGGTTAAGAATTTCAGTTTTTCCATTCTTATGTAGATTGCAGAACAAACCAATTGAGCTTAACTATATTTTTTTATGCCTCTTATGTGGAGTTTTTTTTAAAATCACAATACATTCCATGAAAATTGAGAAGACCAAGAAATTAGTAATATAATACATGGCAATTAAACGTGAATTAAATTGGGAAGAAGATTTATAAGAATAAATCAGCATATATATTTCAAACAATTAAAAGCTAGAGCCTCACAAAATTATTTAGTACTTGTTAGAATTGGAAATTGACATAGGTCAATTGAATAAAGGAGTAAGAAGATGGAGGCTAAATAAGATGGTTGGTATTTTTGTAAACAAACAACTTTTTCATAAAAATTATGCAATACATATTATTTTTAATACAACATATCAAATAATAAATAAAAAATAATACCAACATAACTAATACCAATATAAACTTATTGTAGCATAACTTATCCTAAAATTGACGACCCCTAACAGGGCCGCATGGAGCCGGTTTATGGGACACCCTTGTCAAATACAATTGGACGACTTTAGCGGCCGGAGGCGCTAGTTGCTCCACTCTGGCCTCAGCTCAAACCCTTAAACCCTGAATCTCCCTCAACCTGCAATTTGCCATTGGAAAACAGAAACTCATAGATCTAAAGTCTTGTTGCTCAACTTAATGCATCTACAACCAAGAAGAACCATTTTTCTTTTCTAATTTACAACATTTTCATCAACCCATTTCCTAATATTTCCCCCAAATGACAATCCATTCAGTAGTAATCCAAAAGCTCCTTAGCACTAACGCCCAGTTGGGTCGTCGCGTGGCTGCACACCACTTCAAAATCTACTCATGCGGCAGCCGAAACGCAATGACAATCATAGATTCCGACAAGACACTCATCTGCCTCCGCAACGCCTGTTCCTTCATTGGGGAGCTCGTTCGCAACAGAGCCCGCTTCATTTTCGTCAACACCAACACCCTTTTCGAAGAAATTATCGATCAGATGACCAAAACCATTGGATGCAGGAATGATACTTCCTGGCGTCTTGGAGGCTTTTTAACAAACAGTTCGAGTCCGAGAAAGTTTCGAGGTCGGAATAAGAAGCTGAACCTTGCGGCTGTGCAGCCCCCTGATTGTGTGGTGATTTTCGATACGGAGAGGAAGTCTTCTGTGATTCAGGAAGCTTCTAAGTTGCAAATTCCGATTGTGGGTCTTGTTGATTCGAGTATGCCTTGGGATATTTACAAGAAAATTACCTATCCCGTGCCCGCAAATGATTCAGTGCAATTTGTGTATTTGTTTTGTAATTTGATTACAAAGACTTTCCTGTATGAGCAGAGAAGGTTGAATGCTGCTTTGGGAGCTTCTTCAATTGCGAAGCCTGAAATTAGGTATTATCACTTCTTAGTTGTGTTTGAAATTTTCCTTAATCATCTAAACTGTGTGTTGTTGTGCTTGTTTTGGGTGTCAATGAATTGGAACTCATACATGTGTGTGTCTACTAGTGCCTATCTCATCGACTTAACTGGGATATCGTGTTCCCTCTGCCTAGTTATCATGGCACTATAATGGTTTGTTTTTTATACTCAGTGAGGATAATGTATCTAGGGGACTAGCTGTTCTGCTGGAATGAGGGGTTAACTTTACCAATTTGATCACCTTATTATGACGGTTGGATAATGAATGATACACTGTGTATTGAATACTAGGAGAAGAGGAAAATCTAGTATTACAGTGAGACTAGAAGAAAAGAAGAAATTGGGTAGAATTTCCAGGAATAAGTAATAACACCCGAAGGTATACTGTGTAAAGTATCTGCTAAAAAAAAGTATCTCTCTCTATCGTAGCAGCATAAACTTCAGTTTAAATGATTAGAACTAACTAAGAACCACATAATTAACATGAAAAGCCATAGTAGGAAATTTACACTCCAAAATTGAGTGAAACACCTGTGATTTATTCCAACTGCTCATAAAGTTTTGCTGAAAGTTTGGCCTAAAGAGAATGACTGTGTGATCTGATTCTTTGCACATGTGATATTAGAGGTCTTACTTTTGATCCGTATGTATCTTATTTGAAACATTTTCTTGCTTTTGCTGGGCTTGAGAGGTTATATTTTTGATAAGCAGGCTTAAGAGTACAATATATGTGGATATCATGCACGAGCACAATTAAATAAATCTGGAGAACCTAGGTTCGACTTATGTTTGCTATTCCATGTGGATTTCTGGTATAGTCATGCTTTAGGAGTATTTTTGTTTTGATAAGTCAAAAAGTTTCAGTAATAGGCACCAAGTCAGTTTCAAGATATATGTACAAGATGTGCGCCTGACTCTGCTCGAGTCATGCATTCTTCAACCAAGTTTGAGCAGCTATCCATGCAACATGGTTTTTCTCCTTGCACAAAAAATAAGTGAAATAAAAAAGATATATTGATGCTTTCTACATCGTTCTCACTATTATGGGACAATCTCCTTATCCATTCATTCCATATTCTCCCAAAGAGAAGATCCTCTCCTATCTCCAACTTGTTTTGCTACCTCCACTGTCATTGGCAACACCCAAGAAATATTAAACAACGAGAATGCAACTTACCCGTCCATAGTTGTCCAGCCGAGATGCAATGCAACAAGAGATGATTAGTTCCTTGTCAGCTTACTTAATTCAAAAACCACGTATGTATCTTAAAGTTACTGCTTTGATGATTCAATTTCGTCTAACGATGAACTCTTCCTGTTCACTAGCTATAGAACTGCTACAAATGTACAGTTGAAGTATTTGAAACAGTTTTGGTATTTAGATATATTTAGAGAGTTGTAATTTTGTATGTTTGAGTGCATCTAACTTTATTAGTTTCTGGCAGTGTTCAAGTTTTAGTTCACTGTTTTATTGACTCTTCCCCCCCCCCCCCCCCCCCTGAATGCAATCTGGATGCAGAGATGAAGCTGAACAACTCGACAAGATCAAGATGGCTAGCAAGGATAAAATTTACGTTCTACCATATGAAAGATTAGAACCTGCTTCTGAGGGTAAATATGTGATCTAATAATCTTATTGTTTCTTCCTTATAAAAACAATCTTATTGATTCTTTTTCCTTCTTACAAATACTTATGGTTTTTAAGGGATGTAAGCATTAAGTCAACTCAAATTATCTATGTATCTGAATATATCAATCACTTGGTTTCCTATTTCTGCAGATCTTACAGATATTAAGCAGCTACTGGACAAACTTGTCGTGTTAAAGTTCAATAGTAATTTGGGATCAGAAATGGGTTTCAGTGGACCAAAGTAAGCACTCAGTTGAGAGTTGAGATATATTGATTGATTAGTGCATTCAAAAATATTAGTGGCTCTAAAAGACTTTGTATTTACATGATCTGTCCAAATAGAAAATCTTTTATTTCTCTTCTTTGATTAAGAGTGCCTTCTTTAATTCTATGGGCTTTAGGCACACTTGCACCACCTACAGCTTCTGTTTTATTATGTTTACAGCTACTAACTTCCTTTCCAGTCTGGAGGTGCTTCACGCCAGTTAAACGATCATAAATTCTGCAATTAATTTTTTCCTGGTGAGAAAAGGAAGTAAGAACTTAGCCGGTTTATTTTACATTCTCCACCAGAGTTATTTCTACAGGAGAAAGTGAAAAATTTGTACCACGTAGATGGCAAAACTTCCTTCCCATTTTATGTGACTACTTTTGTGCATATAAAATATTCCACTTTATGTAAAAAGGACAGTTAACTTTTATTTTGGTCTCATTTTGTCAATTAACACTTGTGGGATTTCCCTCTCTTACTGTGTTTGATGTTCAGAAGTCTCTTTTCCTCCTTTTATTATTGCTTAGTGATTAAAGCCCATAGGAAAGTGCTTTTATTGTACTAGTAATTAGAGTGAAGAATCTCTTTTACAGTTATAAGATTTTGTCAGCAATTAGCCCTAGTAATAACATTTAAGGCTTTCTTTTTTGCTTCTGAATCTTTTTCCATAGAGTAGTCTAAACTCTAGTGTTCCAGTGTTAGAAATTTTATATGCTAATGCCGTAGCACTTTGTCTAAGGATACGAATTGTGGACTGTGGATTATCTGAAAATTTTGTTATAACCTTACAAATATTGTTTGCTCTTCCTTCATAAGGTTGGGGTGAGGTATGCGTGCACACTATCCTCCCTAAACCCCATTGTGTGGGATTGCATTGGGCTTTTTGTTGTTGTTGTTGCCTTACAAATATTGTTTGCCACAGACACCTTGTTATTCTAACCTTCATTTTATAATATCTCCATAAGTCATGCATTCCTTGTTGACTTTTGAAGTCATTGCATTTGACTATTTGCTCTTTAACTTAGAAGAAAAGAAGAAGATACAAGTTAAGGTGGGTGCACGACCTTCACCTGTTTATCTTCATCCACGGAAAGGTCTTTTAATATTAAGAGAGCTCACTCATGACCTGTACTGATTTGAAGCTTTTACTATATTAGAAAAGACAGACCTTTTCTTCTAGTGAATTCGATGTTCAATCACAAAAATTGTTGTGTTCTAGAAGAATAAATAGAGGACCCATGTAAATGCAGTCAAATTACAAACTAAATTTGCTTTCTTTTGATAAATTATCCTTGTCTTGATTTTATCTTTATTTATTTGCTGTTGCTTTGATATGCAGATCTGCACTTGAAGTATGCCAGGGATTTACTTGTCTGGATTTTGTCGTCAATCATATTGAGGTAGGTCATTTGCTGCCCCTTCTGGAGTATATTTCCCATTTTCTTATACAAATCATTTTTTGGGGTTATCACTAATTTGAAATGAATAATTTTTGGCTAACTGGTTCTATATATGTTTGCAGTCCATCAACTCGAAATATGGTTGCAATATTCCATTGCTTATGATGAATACTCCTAGCACACACGATGGCATCCTGAAGGTGACTGATCTTATATCACCTGTACTTTGAGTTTTTTAATGAGATTTTTCTGGAAACTAATCAGCTGATTGCTTAAATTAGGTGTTGGAGAAGCACCCGAATAAAAATATCCACACTTTGATTCTGGTTTGTTGTTGAAATATTGTGACATGGGATATGTTTTCTGTATTTTCTTTATTCCGTTCTTTTGTTTTTTGTGAAGTAAAAAGCTCTTATCATGAATTTTTAGAGCCAGCATCAACAAGAAAATATTGAAGATATGCCAGGGTCACGGACCCTTGATAAATCAAGCACATGGGACAAACTGTATGTTTCTGTCTGTCTCCTGTGCTCCCTCTTGCTATCTCTATCTGCTTGTACATATTAGCATTTTAAACTATGATGCAAATGTGTTATTCTTACACTAGGAATTCTATGGTGTGATTCAAGGGTAAATATGCTTCTTTTGATAAGTTAGAGTGGTGTTACCCAATGTGACCCCCTCTGATAGAGAAGAAGTTGTAAAAAAGATCAAAGAAAAAAGGAAAAAATACTCTATTATGATGACCTCAGTTTCTTAAGGCATTTCAAGAGTGTTTTCAAATACACATTAGGGTGCACTGGTTTTTCACTACTTGTACTTAATCGGCACTTATTTTCCTTTTTACTGAAGCACTTAATTTCCTTTTTCTGATGACCATTAAACCTTTAATGATTGCTTTGAAGCTCAGCTTGTTTAGAGTTTGAACTATATTGGTTTCATCTAATGTCTTTTTCTAATCTCTTTTTCTCATCTAATGTCTTTTTTGACATGGTAGATATCCTTCCAACCTGCTGGAGGTTTTCCTTTCTCTGAACAGCAGTGGAAAACTTGAACCTCTAATTTCTCAGGTAGAAATGTGTATGGTGTTCAGTTTTATTGCTACCAAAACTAAGACTTTAGCAGGTCTGATAGAAAGTATTACTATTTTATGTTGCTTTTCCTATACACACGCACACATCCTGTGAAAAGAGAAAATTTCTGATTGAATTGAGATGTTATCAACATAAAAGAGCACACTTATATAGGATATTATGGTACATGAAAATAAGGAAAAATCATACTATATGAAATAAAGAGGGGTAATTAAAAAAGCAAAATTACCTACACAGTGAGATACCTAAATACTTAGAATAAATCTCGATAATTTTAACCTCTTGTAACATACCCTATCATACTCAAGTTGGAGGATCAACTTGAGTTTGCCAATTTTGAAAAAAAAGAAATACTGTAAGTCAAGGCATAGAAAACTAGTGACATGAATAGTGTCTCTGAAATAATGAACAATCCGCGAAAAGGAATATGGAGCTGGAATTATTTCCTAGAAAAATCACTGGAAATTGTATAGGAGAGGGGCTTGCTCTGATGGTAAGCAACCCCCACTTCCAACCGAGAGGTTGTGAGTTCGAGTCTCCCCAAGAGCAAAGGTGTGTAGTTCTTGGAGGGAAGGATGCCGGGGGTCTATTTGGAAACAGCCTCTCTACTCCAGGGTAGGGGTAAGGTCTGCGTACATACTACCCTCCCCAGATCCCACTAAGTGGGATTATACTGGATTGTACTTTTAAAGTGCTCTCTATAGCAGACATGGAGAGGAATTTTTTCCTGCGAGTGAGGAGAGGCAGAAAGATGCTAATCTGTACCACATCATCAGCGTAGCTTGAACTGAACAGCTAGAAAGTAACCAAAAAAGTTGTCGGAACCTCAACTAAAACTCAATGTTCAGACAAAGGACATAATACCTCTAATTCTGATACCAAGAAGAAAAAAAAAGAGAAGAAAACTTTTCAAGAAATGTTGCTTGAAAATTTGCCCTGAAGAGTGTTTGGTATATTGGTCGATAGCAATGATGTTTCCAGAATAATCACCACAAAAACATGTTACCACCAGGGAAAGAAGGAAATTTTTGTCCAAGCAGGCGGCTTAAGCTACTTTAGTCTTCACATGGTTGTAGAAATACAGATACCAGACACGGCTTCTTATTGAACTGGGTAACAAACCTAAAAGAGGACTCCTTGTATAGTAGTTTAGCCTACACTGGACTAGGAAAATTCCTATTACATGAAAAATGAGGATTATCACCTAAACTTGAGATTCATAACTATGATAGAATTAGGAATCTAGAACATTCTTTCATGTAATTACATGGATTCTCTTGACTTTCGACGGGCATGTATGCGCAGCAGATATACATATAGTATATTTCTCAATCAGGTAAAGCTTTCTGACTAGGACGCGAGGCTGAACAAGGAACATTCTGCAATGTGTTTTACAGGGTAAGGAGTATTTCCTTCTGCTGCAGTCAGATAACCTTGCTGAAGTTGTTGACCCAAGTATCCTTGTGCTGGTTTTATAACTTCTTTATCATTTTTCTTATGAGGTGATTGGAATCTTTTATCTTCTGAGTGATATTATTTTGGACAGCTCCTTGATTTGTTTATTCAGAAATCCTGAGTCATTTGATTAAGAAAAGCGTAGAACATTGCGTCGAGGTATCACCAAAAAGCTGCTAATTTCAGCTCTTTTTCGTACCTGCTTGCTGCTGCATATAATTTTCAATATTTCAGGTGATGCCTACCACCTCAGGAACAGAAGAGGGGGGTCTTCCGTCTCAGGAAGGGAGGATTCAGGTTGGTCATGGTCTGAATTTTCAGTATGCTGTTTGATAATTTCCCTGTTCTGACAACATTTAATTTCTCCCAAGAGGTCAAGTTATACTTGACCTGAACCAAGTCACCAAGTTAGGTGTTATAAATAACCCCACCACAGTTTCTAAAGCTTTGAGAAAACGCAAGAAGGCAGTATGTGGGGCTCAGCAGTTGCCTTCATCCCTGGACCCAACTGACCCTCTAAATTTGTTTTATTTGTGAACTTTATCAATGCGGTGTAGTAGAGTTGCAAGGATTTGCGTTGTATAACAAATCTTATTTTTGGATTTTTGTCTTTCATTGTTGGTGGCTCAAAGTCAAAGGAGAGTGTCAAATATATCAATACAATGTAAGTGGTTTAGTTTTTGTCTTTCATGGTGGAAAAGATAAAGGAACCAAAAGATTTTGACTCTTTTTTTCTTTTCAGGTGGATGAGTATGAGCTGCGTTGAGAGGTTACTACAGAGAAGCGGTCTCGGTTTTACCAGTTCAAAGGTATGATTATCCAAAAGTCAAAAGGATAAGTTCCTGAAGCAATAACACCTTCAAGTGGAAATACATTGTTATGCATATACATCAAAGCTTTTTGTGTTGCTCTTTCTAATGTTCTCTGTCGCCTTCTCATGCCTTCCAGTTTTTCGATCGAGCATTTGCTATTGATAGTCCATCGTCAAGATATCTTCCAGTTGAAAGAACATCAGATTTGCTCATTTTGCAGGTTGAAGGGATTGTTTTGTTAACAGAACTTTCTACCCACAATATTAGACTCTAGATCTACTAACTTTCACAGCATTATTATATTCTGCAGTCAGATCTTTACACCTCAGCTGAAGGCACTTTGCTGAGAAATGCAACAAGAGCAAATCCCAAGGATCCTTCTATTGAATTAGGACCCGAGTTTGGAAATGTAAATATTTTCCTCTATCTTTACAACAACAACAACAACAACAATCCAGTATAATCCCACTTAGTGGGGTCTGGGGAGGGTAGTGTGTACGCAGACCTTACCCCTACCCTTGGGTAGAGAGGCTGTTTCCAAATAGACCCCCGGCATCCTTCCCTCCAAGAACTTCCCACCTTGCTCTTGGGGAGACTCGAACTCACAACCTCTTGGTTGGAAGTGGGGGTTGCTTACCACCTTCCTCTATCTTTACAACATTCTTTTATCAATTTATTTCATATATTTAACATAAATAAATTGTTGATCAGGTTAATGATTTTCATAGTCGTTTCAAGTCAATTCCAAGCGTTGTAGAACTTGATAGCTTGAAGGTGACTGGGGATGTTTGGTTCGGAACTGGCATAACTCTCAAGGTAAGAATGTGCAAGCATTAATCTAATCAGGATTATACTTGTCCTACTTTTTGTTATTTTTTGTTTTTGTTCTTACTTTTGTTCTTTTTGTGATACCTTTGTCTTATTTATTTTGTAAGCAATATATTCAGGAATCTTTTACTTAAATATATCTCAAAAACTATCAGGCGTCTGTTCTCTTTTAAATGCTTTCTAATACTTCCTGATCCTTTTTATTTTTGAAATTTTAGGGGAAAGTCAGTATTGCTGCAAGACCTGGCATGAAAATAGTTATTCCTGATGGAATGGAGCTCAGAAATAGGGTAAGTGACTGCTAAGCTTACATTCAATAGCTTGTCACTACCATCGTAAATTTTATTTTGAATGAGTCTTCTTTTGTTTTACCAGCTTATTACCAGCCAGGCAGATATCGGAACGAGTTCCTTGTAGATGGGATCTTGGATTTTTTGCAAGATGATGTATACCCTAATAAGGTTGTTTTTCTAGTTTTCCTTGATTCAAAAGTAGAGATAGCGAGGAGCAGAAGAAAGCCTCATAAAATTTTACATCGATTATTAATGGAAACTGATCGAGCATTTTCCAAGTTCGAAAAACTAAATTATGAAAAGCTCACGTTCTTCATTCTGATTTGTCTTACCGTATGAAATAGCAAATCTCCCTTTATTTTTGCTGATTCAACCCTCTAAGTTTACTAAAGGACATGTAAGCCCTCAAGCTTAACTGACTTGCATCTCTTTTTTGTCCTTTTTATTTAATTCAATTGTGCTCAATCTTTTGTAATTAGCTAGGAGGAAGACGTCTCCCCTTGGACATATTTGTCACTTTTGGCAATGGCGCAAGAGACTTAATCATTGGCTGCATGGAACATGAGATCAAGCACAGCCTATGTTTAATATGATGAAAAATATATTGTTGAGGCAGATTATGTGGAGTTGAAGTTTATACATGAATTTCGTTTTCACCTTTTTAGTGAATTTTTTTTCGTCGTAAAAATAATTATCCAGTAACCAAACAATAGAGAATGAGCCCTTTTGGGCGTGTATCATCTTTGTTTTGGCAAACAGTGACATACAACATTTGAACTTTAAGTGAAAGCGCATTTCAAGGGTTCCACATTGGTTTTCACTAACAGAATTTTAATTTTCGCACACTTATTTTTGGTATCAAAATTCATGTCAAGCACAACTCAATCTTCATAAGCTTTTCTTTTTCTACTGTAATATCAAAATATTTTTTTCTGTTTCAACTCAAATTTTTATCTAAACGCCTCCTTATTATACAAAAACTCTCAACAACATGACTTCCCTAACATCATAAGACAAAAACTCAATCTCTCCTCACTCATCTCCTTATCCTTCAACTGGATAAGAGAAGCTATAAAACAAAGCTTCTGTTTTCCATTTCCACTCTTCCTAACTCTCCTTTAACCATGTCTCTCTTCTTTCTTCACAATTCAAACCACCACCCTCGTCCCTCCGCTGCAAATCCCTTACCACCACCACCGTCACAACAACCTCCACTATTCATTCCTCCTCCACCTCCCATTCCCACATCCAACTCTCAGAAAACCTCAAAATCGCTCTCATTAATAATATCCCCTTCCATGGAAGCCGGAATTGGTGTCATGGGAACAAAGCGTATGATGAGTTGCTTAGAACCTTCTGGAACTGTCATACCTGTAATCGTGGTTGCGTTTCGTGAAGGTAACATTGTTTCTCAGGCTGAAGCTGAGGCTAATGTCAACATTTACAACAGGTATACCACATGAGTACTGTTAGCCCGGGTCTGAAAATCCAAATTGAGATTACCAAACTTATTACACTGCTAGTGGCATTATAGATCAGAAATGATACCATCATCTCAAATAGCATGGTGCAGTTTAAGCATGAAGTGAAAAGTTAGTACAGCATATAACTGAATAGTATAGGCACCATTAAAATGGAAGGTTATCAGCCTCAAGCTATCAATTGTAAATAAGTAGTGGCCCAATTCTGTTGAGTACAGCAAAAGGTTGTAAGGTTAAGGTCAACACCAGCACAGGTTTGTCAAACAAATAGTGATAAAGAAAAGGCCAGCCTGGTGCACTAAACTTCCACTATGCGCGAGGTATTCTTCAATTTTATATCTTCAATGAGGGACAGATTCAAATAGCCAAAGCTAAACTCACTGATATAGCTGCCACTTCTGCAACTGATTGCAGTTAAAAATGCCCAAGTCAGTAAGACCATTGGCACAAGAATATTTCAAGATCTCACTTGCCATTGATCCTCTCTATAACAGTAATAAGCCCTTGAATTCCAAGCTTCCCATCTCCATTAGCTACCATAGCAGAAAACAGCTGCTTGGACAATGCAGCACCTGGCAACGCCACAATATTATCACCCTCCTCCACTCCAACATCTAAACCCATTCCCAAGTCCTTGACTATATACTCGGTGAACCCACCGGGCCTAAAATCTCTCAGTCATTCTTTCTCCAAACAACTCCATAATCATAGACCCAGCTGCTCCTCCCTTCACTGCCTCCACAAACTTCCTATTATCCAATCCTGCCTTCTCCACAAACACCAATCCTTCACTCAACCCAAGCAAGCTTCCCCCAGCGACAATCTGATTCGCAATTTTACAGCTTTGCCCCTTTCCTGGCCCACCCACAAAAGTCACCTTTCCCAACACATCAAACAAAGGCTTTAACCACTTCACCACATCCTCATTTCCACCGGAAAAAATTGCCAGTTTCCCTTCTCTCGCCCCAATGTCTGCTCCTGATACCGGAGCATCAACAGTCCAGCAATTCTTCTCACGAGCAGCTTCAAAGATTTGCTTGGCAAGAACTGGGTGGCTGCTGGTGTGATCTATAATGACACTATTGGGGTTGACAGAAGATAGCAACCCCTCTAAGACAATTTGTCGAACATCTGATGGGTGACCCAACATAGTGAAAATGACATCAGTATTACGTGCAACATCAGCTGGGGAATCAGCAAGATGTGCACCTTGGGATTTGAGACAAACAACTTTAGAAGGATTGCGGGCATAGATTGTGACAGAATAACCAGCAGAGAGAAGGCGAGATGCCATGGCACCACCCATTATTCCTGTGCCTATCCATCCTATGCGAGTGTGGGTCGGTTTTATGGGAGCTGGGTAGGAAGTCATCTTCAGGGTTTTGATCTACGGGAAGAAAGAGCTGCAGCCTGCAGAGTGCAGAGACTCAAGTCTATTTGTTCACAGATTGGTTATTAATTTGTCCCTTATATCCGATTGGAAGTGACACGGTTTAAATAGTACCCTAGAACTCAGGGGTGTAGCCTAGTTGTTAATGAAGTGAGTTTAAAACTGTGAGGGTCTTATGTCCAAACCCGATGGAGGTAAAAACACTTGGTGATTTCTTCCCATTTGTTCAAGTCTTGGTGGATAGTGTTACCTAGTACATGTTGCTGGTGTGAGGTAGTAGGTATCCGTTGAATTAATTGAGGTACGTGTAAGCTGGCCCGGACACCACAGTTATAAAAAAATATTTTAAGTAGTTCTATGCTCTTAAGAATAAACTAATGTTATTAGGTGGGGCTACTCTGTTTTGTTTGTGTTTATTTAATTCAGTCTGGATCTAGATCTTTTAGATCTCATCATATTAAGTGCCCCCTGGTTACATGTATAAGGACTTACAATATTATATAAAATCCAACATTACCAATGCAGTGGTTAGTTACTTTTTTATAATTGCACAGAATTCAGCATTACAGAATACACTATTTGTTGTTGTAGAGGATCAAACCCTACAGTTCATCGGATAATGGGAGGTCCAAATTGAGATTACCAAACTTGCCAGACTGTCAGTGAGATTATTTTTTAATGCACAAATGATAGCATCACTGCAAACAGAAAGGTGCGGTATAAGCATGAACTTAAAATTTACAACAACAACAACTACCCAGTGTATTCCCACCAAGTGGGGTCTGGGGAGGTAAAACTTAAAATTTAGTACAGCATAAACATTAACTGACTAGTGTAGGCACCACTAAAATGGAACGTCGTCGCTTATTAGCCTAAACCCATCAATTATCAAGAATAATGACCCGAAATGACTAATCCATATGTTTCTTCTGGTGTGTATAGCAAACAGTTGTACGTAATGCCAATATAAGCACAAATTTGTCAAACAACGTACTCTTAAGGTTACCATCTTCAATAAGGGACAGCGAATCCAAACTCACCAATAAAGCTGCCACTTCAGCAACTGACAGAGGCAAAGATGTCCAAGTCAATAAGAACATTGGCACAAGAATATTTCAAGATCTCACTTGCCATTGATCCTCTCTATAACAGTGATAAGTCCTTGAGTACCAAGCTTCCCATCTCCATTAGCAACCATAGCAGAAAACAGCTGCTTAGACAATGCAGCACCAGGTAACACCACGACATCATCACCCTGCTCCGCTCCAACGTCCAAACCCATTCCCAAGTCCTTGACCATGTAATCTGTAAATCCACCAGGCCTAAAGTCTCTCCCAATCATTCTTTCTCCAAACAACTCCATAACCTTAGACCCAGCTGCTCCTCCCTTAATTGCCTCCACAAACTTCATCTTATCCAACCCTGCCTTGTCCGCAAACACCAATCCTTCACTCAATCCAAGCAAGTTCCCCCCAACGACGATTTGATTCGCAATTTTACAGCTTTGCCCCTTTCCTGGTCCCCCTACAAAAGTCACCTTTCCCAACACATCAAACAAAGGCTTTAACCACTTCACAACATCCTCATTTCCACCAGCAAAAATTGCCAATTTCCCTTCTCTCGCCCCAATATCTCCTCCAGAGACAGGAGCATCAATAGCCCAACAATTCTTCTCACGGGAAGCATCAAAGATTTGCATAGCGAGTACTGGGTGGCTGCTGGTGTGATCAATAATGACGCAATTGGGGTTGACAGAAGAAATCAAACCCTCTAAGACAATTTGTCGAACATCTGATGGGTGACCCAGCATAGTGAAAATAACTTCACTGTTACGCGCAAGATCAGTAGGGGAATCAGCAAGATGGGCACCTTGGGATTGAAGATGAACAACCTTAGAAGGATTACGGGCGTAGATTGTGACGGAATAGCCAGCGGAGAGAAGACGAGACGCCATGGCGCCACCCATTACGCCTGTTCCTATCCATCCTATGCGGGTCTGGGTCGGGTTTATGGGAGCTGGATAGGAAGTCATAGCCGGGGTTTTGGTTATATCGGAAGAAAGAGATGCAGAGACACCTCTGTTTGTTCAATGATTGGTTATTAAGTTATCGCTTCTATTTAAGTGTATGCGATTGTAAAGTGACAGGGTTTAAGCTTAATCACTAAAAATTAGTATTCACTAAGATTTCTATGAAGGTAATCTTTTTTACTACCACCCTCACCCGCCATTATTACACAATTATCATTAGCCACAATTATCACTCCGCTAGCTTTATCAGTGTGTTGTATTAAGCAAACATTTCTACAACATCTTGTAACTTAGTATTTTCTCGAATATTCGTATATACACATCTAACTATTATTTTATTAGAATTTTATAACATCTAATTATTAGAATTTTATATTTATTAAATCTTAGCTAAATATCAGTAATACACATTCAGATACAGAGAACTGTAACAAGCTATCTCAATTATCCGGTACTCAAATTTAGATATAACATATGATATAAGTGTCTGGAGCGTACATTTTGGAATATTGGATAATGTTCCAAGCACTTTGGTAGTAGTACATTTTTACATGTGTCATGGAAATTCAGCGTTTTTGCAGTTTTTTAAAATGTCTAATTAATTCCTTTGGATCCAATTTTGTAACATCGTAGATTTAGAGGCAAATTTAGCTTAAAAATGAGATATCATTTTTTTCATTTTCTTTTATACTATAGGCCGATACCCTTGCCTAAAATTTCCTGAAGGAAAATTTTTGTTCCTATGCCATATAGGAAATTATATTACCAAATATATTCATAGTTTTCAATACCATTCATGTTAATAGTATTTTTATAAAACATAGACAATGCATTAAATAAGGAATCATTGTATCTGTATGCTTTCTTATTTAGGCGCGATAAAATTACCGAATTAAATATTGTTCCAGATCTTCCATAACGCAAATCACGCATATTAATCTTCTTCGTCAGTTTCGTTTCAAATTTAGCGTCTCTACTTTTTTGATACACTGTGTTTCATACTTTTTTCTGATTTCACAAATAAAAAACGACTAAATCTTCTACAATTCTTCTACATCAAACGCGATTATATCCAAATTTCAATAATACAAAGCAAAGAAAAGGAGAGCAACAATTCCACTATTGACAGCCATTAAAAAGCTTTGAAGCTTTGAATTCAAATATGGGTTTTTAAAAATCATTATTTGTTAGATTGAGTATTATTATAAATAATTGAGAAAATGATTTGGAGTTTATATCTCAATTTTGAGGGGTTTTGGTGAAGTTTAGACTTGATTTTGGCTGAATTTCAGAATGAAACTCGAAGAAGAAGAAGAAGAAGACGACGACATGGCATACATTATATTGCATAAATTGTAGAAAAATTATATTTTGTTATTTTTTTATTCATTTAACTATTGTATAAAAGTTGAACAACATTGTATAAAAATTATATTTCAGTGGTATTATATTGTATGTGTATATAACTTAGTAGAAATAATGTACGAAAATTGTAGATAAGTTGTATAATATTGTGACGACCCATAGGGTCATCACCATAATTCTTCCTTTTTTCAAGCTTCCGAGGCCTTGAAAACCTCGAGTTTAGTTGTCTCGATTTGCGTGCATAGTCCGGGTACGTAGCCAGAAAGCTTTTATGTTGAAATATATGAATTTTATGAAAAATTTGAAGAATATAGATATTAATATTGTTAAAGTTAACTTTGGTCAATATTTTGGGTAAACGGACCTAGACCCGTGAAGTGACAATCCCTGGAGAGTTTGTAAAAAAATATCGGACTCAGGCGTATTCCAGGAATTGAAATCCGAGGTTCCGAGCCCGAGTAAAGAATTTTTGAAAGAAATTATTTTCTGAAATCTGATATGAAAATGAACTAGAAAATATAGGTATCGGGCCCTTATTTTGGTTTCGGCGCCCGATACAGGCCTTAAATATGCGTTAAGGGCTTTCTGGGAAATTTGGGCGAAATCGGACGTCGTTTGACGTGATTCAGACCTAAATATCTAAAATTGAAAGTTTTATGAACTTAGGATGAGAAAAGATGATTTGAGGCTTGATTCATTGATTTTGATGTTATTTTAGCGATAGGATCACTCGAGTAAGTTTGTAGGATGTTGTTGAGTTAGTGTGTGTGTTTGGTTAGGAACCTCGAGGGCTCGAGAGTGTTTTCGGGGGTGTTCTGGGTGGTTTGGAGTTAGAAAATATTGCAGAAAATGTGTTGTTGGCACTCAAAGCTTTCCTTCTTCGCGTTTGCGGCCTTCAGTTCACGATCGTGTACCTATGGGCTTCCCCTTCTTCGCGTTTGCGGCTCAATCCCCGCGTTTGCGATGCCCAGGCCTCCCCTTCAACGCGTTCGTGAGTACTCCCTCGCGTTCGCATACAAGCCAGTCCCAGACCCCCAGTCCCTTCTTCTATGCGTTCTCCATGCCTTGACCTGTCCACTCTTCGCGAACGCATCCCTGTTCATGCGAACGTGAAGGGCATTTTTTCCCAGTGAATTTTTATGTTAAAAATAGAACAGTAACTCGGGATTTTAGCCGTTATTACACACGAGCTCTCTCCAACATCCTATAGACGAATTTCAAGCTCCTTTTCCTCCATAGCTAGATAGGTAAGTGTTCTTAACTTCACTCTCTCTTAATTTCTTCATCTAATCACTAATTTCCTAGCCCTAAATCATGAAATTGTGGGTTTTGGTTAAAGTTAGAGCTTTGGGGAATTTGGGTGATTCAACCTCAATTTAGGGTCGAATCTTGAAATAAATTATATATTTGAACTCGTGGGGTTATGGGTGAATGAGTTTTGGTCCGAGCCTCGAGTTTGGACCATGTGGGCCCGGGGTCGGATTTTGATATTTTTGGAAGAATGCTACGGACTTCATTTCTAGGCTATGGGATTTCGTTTTTGCGTCTTTATTGATATTCGTGAATTGTTTGTGCCTAGATATCGTTATTTGGAGTTGGATTGTAGAGGAAAGTCGGTATTAGAGAGTTGATTACTATTCTTGGACAGAGGTAAGTGTGATTTTTGGGGATAACAATAAAGGAAAGATATTTGGCATCGGATCGGTCGGTATTTTAGATAGCTTGAAAGACAAAATATAAGAGGAAACGCCTAAGGAAAATCAAGACGAAATTTTGAAACAACCAACGGAGGAAGCGCCACCATTGGAGAATGAAACGAAAACGCCTAACTAGTGGAGGACAATCAAGGATCACCCTCTCGAACAGGTAATTGGCGACGTCGGAGAAAAGGTAAGTACCCGAAACTCCCTTAAAAACACCTTAGGACATACTGCTTTTGAGTCTCAAATTGAACCAACAACCATCTCCGAAGCAATTGGGGATGAATTTTGGACCTTGGCAATGCAAGAGGAGCTTAACCAATTCAAACGAAATGACGTTTGGGATTTGGTGCCAAGACCCGAAAATCATACCATAATTGGTACGAAATGGGTTTTTCGAAACAAACTAGATGAAAATGGTGTAATCACTAGAAACAAAGCTAGGCTTGTAGCAAAAGGCTATAATCAAGAAGAGGGTATTGACTATGAAGAAACATATGCTCCCGTAGCTAGATTAGAAGCTATTCGTCTATTGCTCGCTTTTGCCTCTTCTATGAATTTCAATTTATATCAAATGGATGTGAAAAGTGCTTTTCTAAATGGTGTTATTCAAGAAGAAGTTTATGTTGAACAACCCCCCGGTTTTGAAGATTTTAAATTTCCCGATCATGTTTTCAAACTCAAAAAGGCTCTCTATGGTTTAAAACAAGCTCCCCGAGCTTGGTATGAAAGATTGAGTAAATTTCTATTGGAAAATGATTTCATTAGGGGGAAAGTTGACACCACCCTTTTTGTTAAGCATAAAAACAATGATATTTTATTAGTTCAAATATATGTGGATGATATCATATTTGGTGCTACTAACAATGTCTTATGCAAGGAATTTTCCAATTTAATGACAAGCGAATTTGAGATGTCTATGATGGGTGAGTTAACATTCTTTTTGGGATTACAAGTAAAGCAAATGAAAGAAGGTACGTTCATTTGCCAAGCCAAATATTGCAAAGAATTGCTGAAACGATTTGAAATGAACAATGCAAAAGCAATAGCGACTCCCATGAGCACATCCGATCATCTAGACAAAGATGAGAAAGGTAAGGAAGTCGACACTAAGAAGTATCAAGGTATGATTGGCTCTTTCTCTATCTTACTGCTAGTCGTCCGGACATCATGTTTAGCGTGTGCTTATGCGCCCGTTATCAATCGTGTCCGAAGGAGTCTCACCTTACTGCGGTAAAACGGATTTTGAAGTACCTTGTTGGTACTACAAATGTGGGTCTATGGTACCCCAAAGGTTCTTCATGCCAACTCGTTGGCTATTCCGACTCCGATTTTGCTGGATGCAAATTGGACCGCAAGAGCACTAGTGGCACTTGCCATTTGCTCGGTAGCTCTCTCGTTTCTTGGTTTAGCAAGAAACAAGTAAGTGTTGAGTTGTCCACAACCGAGGCTGAATATGTAGTCGCGGGGAGTTGTTGCGCTCAAATCCTCTGGATGAAACAACAACTCTTGGACTATGGCCTAAGTCTTGATCATATCCCTCTTAGATGTGATAATACTAGTGCCATATGCTTGACGAAGAACCCTGTTCTTCATTCGCGAACAAAACACATTGAAATTAGACATCATTTTATAAGAGATCACGTTCTCAAGGGCGATGTCGAAATCGAATTTGTTGAAACCAAAGACCAATTGGCCGACATCTTTACTAAGCCCTTAGAGAAAGAGTCCTTCTTCCGAATTCGTAGTGAACTCGGGATTCTTGACTCCACGTTGATCTAAGCCATGCATTGCATCTTTTTATTTTACATGATTTCTAACTTGAGCGTCGGAGACGTCTAACGAATTTTTGCAGGTATCGCCCTAAAGGTAGGGGAATTATAAAGCATGACGCGCAATAATCGAGTCTTCTTCAGAAAAATCGGTTTCTGTCGTCTAATAATCGATTATCTCGTATCAATAATCGATTGTTCTGCTATTACTTGAGTTATTGTACTCTCTTTAAGTAATCACGTTTTCTTTCCAATAAATAAACAAGTTTTATTTACATCTTTGGCATCTTCTTATATTATTTTTGCTAATGGCAAAACGGGGAAGATAACGGGTATGCACTCTCAATATTTATAAGCTTAAATTGAGGGGAATACATATATTGAGGGGGAACAAATGCATGTCTTGAATCGTCATTATAAATTGTTTAAGTTGCATATCCCGCTTAAAGTTTGCCATTATCAAAAAGGGGGAAATTGTTGGAAACACGTTCTCAAGGCTTTATACTAAAACGTGTGTTCTTATGTGTAGGTTTTGATGAATGACAAACAAGCGCAAATTGATATATGACGAAGTTCAAGTACAAGCGCACAATTGGTGGATAACGAGATTCAAGCACAATACAAAGTTTTATAGTTTAAATGAGTCGTTCTTAATTGTGATCTTGATCCGACAACTTGACTCATGACATGGCTTCTCTCGTAAAACTATTTTTACAAAATCATGCATATTTAACTTAATGCTAAATGATTTTAAATCATGCATATTTACTTTAGTCAAAATGATTTTTAAACATGCCTTCTAAAATCTGGACTAAGATAATCGATTATGTACTTATGATAATCGATTATGTTAAGCCAAGACTGCATGACAATCGATTGTGAACTAATGACAATCGATTGTGTTAAGGCAGTGAGCATCTGGTTTTTCAAACCTGCATGACAATCAATTGTGAACCTTATGACAATCGATTGTGATGAGGCAGTGTACATCAAAGTTTTTCAAAACTCAGAATAATCGATTGTGAAGCTAATGACAATCGATTGTGAAGAGACAGTGTCCATCAGATTTTTCAAAGTCACAAAATAATCGAATGTGAACATATGACAATCGATTGTGTTGAGGCAGTGTCTTCCAGACTTTTTCAAAGTTATTAAATAATCGATTGTGAGTATATAACAATCGATTGTCACGAGGCAGTGTCTAAAATGATTTTCAAAGTCTGATAAATAATCGATTGTTAACATTGCACAATCGATTGTGAAGCTGACCGTTGTCGTAAAGTTTTCAAATACCGTCAGGTAATCGATTGTTGATTTTGTACAATCGATTGTTGAAATTAAAATCTGGAAAAGATTTTTTGAACGTTGCTGAATAATCGATTGTTGATTTTGTACAATCGATTGTTGAAATTAAAATCTGGAAAGGATTTTTTGAACGTTGCTAAATAATCGATTATTGATTTTGTATAATCGATTGTTTTACGTAAAATCTGGAAATGATTTTTTGAACGTTACCAATAATCGATTGTTGATCTTGGACAATCGATTGTTAAGCATAAAATCTGGGATTGATTTCTGGAACGATTGGCAAACAATCGATTGTGACTTCTTGACAATCGATTGTCACACAGTAAAATCAGCAACTCTTAATTGGCAATTAGGCAACGGTAATGCCAAGTTTTTCAACTATAAATACAGCTTCATTTCAGTGTTTTAAACACAATAACACACAACAACTGATCATACAATTGCTATAAGCTTGCATACTCTATTGCTAATCATTTTATATTCATTACATAAGTTTTGAGAGTCATATTCTTGTCCAAAGTTGTTGTGATCTTGAGCTTACTTCTTTTACTCATATCTACTCATTAAGGAGTATATTGTTTGAGTGTTTAGTGTTTTGTACACTTGTAAGAGAATTGTGATTCTCTTGTTGTAAGGAACTTGTGTTTCCTTGGTTGAAGTCTTGGAGTGTTGTATCTCCGAGCAAAGGTGTTAAGGCGTGTGTCCTTAAGTTGTAAAGGTTTGTTGAGCACCCGTAAGCTTGACAAGTTAGTGGAAAATCTCGAGAGAGTCTCTCGGGGACTGGACTAGCCACGTGTTGTGGTGAACCAGAATACATAGGTGCGTACTTTATTATTTATCGCACTTATTTACTTCCTGCAATTTTTTAATTCCGCAAGTTTACGCTAATTTTTATTATAACGCTATTCACCCCCCTCTAGCGTTAAGCGTATTATCTAACAATCTAGGCATAAACAATTCACTAATATCAATAAGGCTCAAAAGCGAAATCCCATAGCCTAGAAATGAAGTCCCTAGAATTCTTCCAAAAATACAAAAATTCGACCCCGGGCCCACATGGTCCAAGCTCGAGGCTCGGACCAAAATCCGTTCACCCATAACCCCACGAGTTTAAATATATAATTTATTTTATGATTCGACCCCGAATTGAGGTTTAATCATCCAAAATACCCAAAGCCCTAACTCTAACCAAAACCCACAATTTCATGATTTAGGGCTAGGAAATTAGTAATTAGATGAAGAAATTAAGAGAGAATGAAGTTAAGAACACTTACGTAGCAAGCTATGGAGGAAAAAGAGGTTGAAATTCGTCTATAGGATGTTGGAGCGAAGAGCTCTTGTGAAATAATGGCTAAAATCCCGAGCTACTATTCTGTTTTTAACTTAAACATTCGTTGGGGAAAATTCCCTTCGCGTTCGCGTGAACAGGGATGCGTTCGCAAAGGGTGGACAGGTCAAGGCATCGTGTTCGCGTGGTGCTAATCGCGAACGCGTAGAATAAGGGACTCGGGGGTCTAGGACTGGCTTGTATGCGAACGCAAGGGAGTACTCGCGAACGCGTTGAAGGGGAGGCTTAGGCATCACGAACGCGGGGAGTCCCCGGGCCTGAACCGGGACCGGACCGGGCCCGCGGTCCTGGCAATCCTGGTGGGCCGGTCCTGGAGGTCCCAGGCCTGCCGGTCTTATAAGCCCGTGACGGGTCGGTCCAGAAGTGAAGAACCGCCAGGCCCAGGACCGCCAGACGGGCCTGGGCCGGTCCTGGCGGGCCCAGCGACTCTTTTTTTAAAATTTTTTTTTTAAAAAAAAATCAGTAACGACTCTTTTCAAAAGTAGCTGTTTGGAACTTTGTAAAATAGTCATTTGGCCCCCAAACTTTATATAATTACAATTTTTTTCATATCTCAACTATAAATACCCCCTCATTCTTTCATTTTTATTCACCAATTCATCAATGTCTTTCAATCTCTCTCAATATCTCTTTCAGTATTTCTACTACAATTGCTTAATTTATTTTTTAAAATTCGTGAAAAATTGTGAAGTTGTTGATTTGAAGTTTTCAAGTGTTCAACGATTTTCAATTTTCAAGAAGTTTTTCGGCAATCCGGTAAAATCGTTTCAACTCTTACGTTTTAATAATATATTTTTGTGTTGTTTAGTTTGCATAATTATAATTAGTATGGCATTTTCTTTGAAAAAAATATTTTGTAAAGGAAAAGGTAAAACCGGTGAAAGTAGTGGCCATAATACTACCCTCCCCCCGGCTCCCCGACCTACAAAAGTTAAGCAAGTTGAAAGTAGTCGCCACCCTAGACGTCCTACTCCGCCTCCCGTAATGCTTGATAGTGATCACCCTTATTTTCAATTTACCGATAGTGAATTTCTACATGATGTTGCAGTAGGTGATAGATTAGATGATGAAATTATGAATGCTCCTTATCCTAATGAACCTATCTTAGAGGAAAATGAGGATGATGATGATGATGAAACCCAAGCACCAGATTTAGATGATACACCTACTAGTCCTGTTCATAACTCAAGTAATGCACCGGCACACCCACCTGTAGAAACTCCAACTTTTAGTAGACAACCTGCTAAACGTGCAGAAACATCATTAGTTTGGAATTTTTTTTACTCAAGTAAGAGAAATAAATAAGGCTAAGTGTGAAACTTGTGGGAAATTACTGGTTCATAAATTTACTGGAGACCGTAGCGGTACATAAAAATACACCCTACAGATAGGGCTAGATTTTTTCAAATGCAAGCGCAGCAAGAGGGACAAGTGTAGATTCTGCGGTTAACCCTAGTACAGGTTCAAATCTAGTTCAACCAGCAATTAACATTGTCACCGAAGGTATTTTATATTACGATCCAAATAGAGATCGTGAAGAATTAGCAAATATGATTACTGTTATGTGCTTACCTTATACTTTTGCTTCTAATCCTAATTGGGTTCATTATATTAGAAGAGTTTTTAATCCTACTTATAGAGGTTGGCCTCGCGCAACAGTTAAGGCCGATATTTATAAATTCAAACATGAATAAGAACAATATTTGCGCTATTTATTTACTCATATACCTAATCGGATTTCTATTACTACTGATATTGGTAATGACTGTGATTATCTAACTGTTACAAGTCATTGGATAGATGAGGACTGGACAATGCAAAAACATATAATTGCATATAGAATAATTAATTCACGTCACACGTGTAAGTTTATAGCTAACACTGTTTCAGATATTTGTAGATATTTTTGCTTTAGCGATAACATAATGGCAATTTCTATGGATAATGCTTCTAGTAAGACTAGTGCAATAGGCATGCTTACAAAAACACTAAATCCTCCATTTAGTAATATTTCCATGTTAGATGTATTTGTCATATTTATCATTTAATTGTTGGTGATGGTATGCGAATTTTAAACATAGAAATTGAAAAGGTTCGAATGGCTCTTAATTGGCTTTTTTATTCAAACCGTAGAACTAGACTTAGAGAGTATTTTAAAAAATGTGATGAATATGGCCTTAGAGAAAGAAAGGTTCCTAAACTTTGCCCGACTAGGTGGAATTGTATGTACGAAAGTTTAGTAGTTGCATATGAATATAGAGACCCAATTAATGCAACGTTTAATTCTCGGGTAGATGGTGAGGATGGTGATGAAATGTTTACTACCCAAGATTGGACGAATGTTAAAATTCTTTTAGATTTTTTAGAACATTTTCAAGTTGCTAAAAATGCATTTTCTGGGCAATATTATCCTACTATTTCAAATTGTTTAGTTTATATTGCCGCAGTAGCTGATTTGTTTGTTGAATTTGGCGAGGGTGGGTATATTTATGAACTTGCTATAAATGAAATGAAACAAAAATTTTAAAAATATTTTTTCCCTATCCATCCTATTTTTGGTGTTGCTGCAATGTTAAATCCTACAATGAAATTGGGAGGTCCTCATTTTTGGTATTCTAATATTTATAAGGCTTTAGATCTTTCAAACGAGGAAATTGCTACACTTGCAGATGCAAAGGCATCAATTAAAATTAATGCTCAAACTGTTTATAATGCATATAAAGTTGCGTTAGAGCATGCTAGGCCAAATATTCCAACCCCTACTTCGTCTAGCTCACAATCGTCTAAAAGAGCTGCAGGCTTAACAACTCTTAAATCTTGGACGGAGTTCCGGTGTTCTCAAGGTGATAATTATGATGAAACTTCACATCTAAATGAGCTTCAAGTTTACTTGTCTCAGGGACTTGAAAAGGAGAATCCAGACGGCTCTTTCGATCTTTTGGAATGGTGGAAGTCAAGGGAAAAATATTTCCCTGTCTTGCAAGGATGGATCAGGATGTTTTATCAATTCAAGCTTGAATGGTTGCATCGAAGAGCGCTTTCAGTCAAGCAAGACTACAAATCGGTGATCATAGAGAGGCGATGAGGGATAGCATGGAAAAATCGGTACTTTTTAGAGATTGGATCCGCGCGGAAAGAAGAAACTTTAGAATTGCAGAATCACAACCGGTGATAGATGAAGCTTATGAAGAAATGATATCGGAACTTTCGGAGGATTCGTCTTCGCCCGGAAGTGGTGATAAACAAGCTTCATTTCCACCACCACCAACACAACCTCCTCCCAACCTTGACGGATTTATGAGATTTGTTAGAGATACAATGTAGATTATGATGTAACTTGTACATTGACACATCTTCTTTTAGTTTTTTTCTTTTTAATGGTGGTATTAGTACCTTGTTGTGCCCATTCCATTGGGGGAAGGAAGAATAAGAAAGATATGTCATTTTGGTCAATAAAAATTATAAGACATATCCTTGAATATCTTTTTTCTCAATATTTATTTGTCATATATATATATATATATATATATATATATATATATATATATATATATATATATATATATATATATATATATATATATATATATATATATATATATATAACATACAATATATAACATACAATATATAACATACAATATACTCTACAATAAAATATATACGAGAATATATATACATAACATACAACCTAAACTACAAGAAAATATATATGTAATAACATATATACATAAGATACAATATATATATATAAGAGAATATATATACATTACACATAAGAGATACAATATATATTACAAAAAATATATATACATAATATACAATATATACTACATGAAATTATATAACAGAATATATATATGGATAAAATACAATATATACTACAAGAACATATATAGGGAATATACATATATACAATATATACTAATTAGTACAACACAATATACTAATTACTACAAAAAAATAAATACATAATATACTATATATACTAGTTACTACAACACACTATATACATAATATACAATATATACTAATTACTACAACACAATATATACAATATTTACTAATTACTACAACACAATATACAATGAAATATATATTATATATACTATACTAATAACTTAGCACACCATATAAAATATATTCTACATTATACTAATAACTACTATACAAGATATTGCCTTAAAAAAAACCCCCCGTCAGGCCCGCCAGCCCCCCAGGCCCGCCAGGCTCAGGACCACTGTGGGCTTAGGCCCGTCACAGGCTGGTCTCAACCGTCAGGATTGCCAGGCCCGGGACTGCCAGGCCCGGGACCGCCAGGCCCGGCACACGAAGCCCCAGACTGCGAAGCCCGGCACGTGAGGCCCGTTTAGGCCCGGTCCCGGGCCAGTTTACACCCTTAGCGGGGACTGAGCCGCGAACTCGAAGAAGGGGAAGCCCATAGGTACGCGATCGCAAACTGAAGGTCGCGAATGCGAAGAAGGAAAGCTCTGAGTGCCAACAGCAGATTTTCTGCAATATTTTCTAACTCCAAACAACCCCGAAAACACTCCCAAGCCCTCGGGTCTCCCAACCAAACACATACATTAACAAAACAACATCGTATGAACTTACTCGAGCGATTTCATTGCTAAAATAACATCAAAATCAATGAATCAAGCCTCAAATCATCTTTTTTTCATCCTAAGTTCATAAACTTCCAACTTTTTATGCTTATGTCCAAATCACATCAAACGACATCCGATTTCGACAGAATTTCACAGAAATCTCTTAACGCATATTTAAGACCTGTACTGGGCACCGGAAAAAAAATACGGGCCCGATACCCATATTTTCTAGCTCATTTTCATTTTAAATTTTCATATCAGATTTCAGAAAACAATTTCTTTCAAAAATTCTTTACTCAGGCTCAGGACCTCGAATTTCGATTTAGGAAATACGCCCGAGTCCCATATTTTTCTAAGAACCCTCCGTGGACTGTCATATCACGGGCCTGGGTCCGTTTACCCAAAATATTGACTAAAGTCAACTTTAACAATATTAATATCAAAATTCTTCAAATTTTTCACAAAATTCACATATTTCAACATAAAAGTGATCCAGAGGTCTTTGGTAGACAGGGACATCCTTGCAGCCCCTGTGGCCACTCCATCATCAGGGGGTAAGTCCAGCAGTTCACAGGCTGCAGCACCAGTACCAACTCCAGTTCTAACTGTTGCTCTGGACCAGCCTGAGTGCATCACTTCTTAGACCGAGCTTTCATCGATCCCAGCTTCCACATCCGAGGGTGACCCCTCCAGCATTCATGTGAAGACCCAAAGGGGTCATTACCATAATTTTCCCTTTCTTTGTGCTTCTGAGGCCTTGAAAAACTCTTATTTGGTTTGTCTCAATTTGCGTGCGCAGTCCGGGCATGGAGTCGGAAAATATTTATGTGAAAATAATTGAATTATGTGTTAAAAACTATGAATTTTGATAATAATGTTGATAGTTGACTTTGGCCAACATTTTGGGTAGACGGACCCAAACCCGTTATGTCACGGTCCCGGAGGGTCCGTAAGGAAATTTGGCACCCGAAGGTATTCCCGAAATCGAAATCCGAGGTCCCAGGCCCGAGTACAGAATTTTTCTATGAAATTATTTTCTGAAAATGTTTAAGGAAAAATGAAAATGACAGTTGATCAAAAGTAATGGTATCGGGCTCGTATTTTGGTTCTGACGCCCGGTACAAGTCTTCAATGAGCGTTAAGCACTATCTGTAAAGTTTGGTTGAAAACAGATGTTTGACGTGTTTCGGACTAGAAATAGAAAATTTGAAAATTATGAAATTTGAAATGAAAGTCATGAGTTTTGGAGGTTGATTCTTTGATTTTGATGTTATTTTGGCGATTTGATCGCTCGAGTAAGTCTGTAGGATGTTCCTGAGTTAGTGTGCATTTTTGGTTTTGAGCCCCGAGGTCTGGGTGAGTTTGAGTGAGGTCTGGGAGGTATTAGGCTTAAAGAAAAATAGTTCAGGTGTTGCAGACACCAGCGCGGCCGCGACCATTTCTGTGCGGTCCGCGCTGGAGCTGCGTGTCTGCGATGCATTTCAGTGCGGTCAGGAATTTTGGGATAAGCAGCGCGGCCGCGCATCAAAACTGTGTGGTCTGTGTTGGAAGGGTTCAGAGGGACCCGACTTTTCCCCACTCGGTGCGGCCGCAACACATTTTTGTGTGGTCCGCGCCAGGCCCTCAGAAAGGTACATAAGTTCGAAACTTCAGCCATTTTCCACTTTTCAAAAACTCAAAACCTAAGAGGAGATTTTCCAAACAATTTTCTTCCTTCTAAATGATTGGTCAGCAATTTCTAACTTAAATTCCTTGCTCCTTAACATCTTTTAACATGATTTCAACTTCAATCAAAGGTTTTCATAAATGGGAATTTGGGGTTTTGGTGGAACCTAAGTTTTCGAAAATTTGGGGAGTTAGACCCCAATTGGAGGTCCGATTCCAAAACCAATTACATATATGAACTCGTGGGGGAATGGGTAACCCAGTCTTGGTTTGAACCTCGGGTTTTAACCACGTGGGCCCGGGGGCATTTTGGGATCGTGTGGCATGCCGACCACGAGATATTATGATTGGGATCGTCCGACACGCCGACCACAAGATATTATGATTGGGATCGTGCCATGATATGTTATGATCGAGAGCGAGTGGTACGCCTACCTCGTATTATATGAAAAGGGATCGTGTGGAATAGACCTTTTGTTGTTTCTGATGTTCCATTTATATCTAGCACTTCCCGATAGCATGTCCCCTCCCAGCTTTATTTGTCTGATGTTCCATTTATATCTAGTACTCCCCGATAGCATGTCCCCTCCCAGCTTTATTTGTATTATGTTGTTATTGTTTCTTTCCCGTACTTGTATATCATTTTTGCACAGGTTAATTGTAGTAGGTCCTGTCTAGTCTCATCACTACTTCGCTGGGGTTAGGCCAGGCACATACCAGCACATGGGGTCGGTTGTGCTGATATTACACTTCTGTGCGCACAGGTCAGGATATAGCTTACGGACCGGAGCAGTAGCCAGGGAGCGAGCTTTCAGTCCAGAGACTCCTAGGTAGTTCGCGGGCCCTGAGTCCCCTTTATTTCTTCCGTTTGTTTTTATTATACCAAAACAGACATGTTATGTATTTCTTTCAGACTGTTATTTTTAGTACTCTTTTAGTCGTCCGTGAGTAGTGACACCAGATACTGGGTAGAGGCATATTGTTAGTTTCCGTTTTTTGTCATTACTATTGTTTCTAAAAGTCTTCCGCGTGTTTTAATTAATTATTTCAGTATTTAATTTTTTTTAGATTAAATTTTTTGTGAAAATGATTAAAAGGGCTTGGCTTGTCTAGCTTCGATAGTAGGCGCCATCACGACTCCCGATGGTATGAAAATCCGGGTTGTGATAATTCAGCCAGCTACTGACTCCCATAGCACTTAGTGTGCCTCAGGTAGCTTGCCCTCAAACTCATCTCTCTATTTTTACGCATTGGGGACAATGCATGCTTTAAGTTGGGGGTGGAGAGTAGCATTATAGATGTTTTTGTGTGATATTGGAAGTTAGAATTGGAATCTTTGTATATATGCATATAAGTATTTTAACCATCAAACTCATGTACTTATGTGTATCTTGTGTTCTGTATATATTTGTATGACTTCGGCACATGAGCTGTGTTTATGATGATGATGTTAATGTTAGTGTTTACTTTGTGCTCACAATAGTGTTGTGTATAATAGTGTTGTGTTCGTACTAGTGTTGTTAATATTAGTGTTTACCGTTATCCATATATAAGAAAAACAACAAAAACAAGTAGATAGTGATTAGGAATCCATTCCCTTTGGTTTTTCTTTTCCTGGTTCTTTTCCAAAGGTGTAATAGTAAAACTAGGATCGTAGGATGAATCATTTTGATCGGTTTGGTGTAATTTCCTAATATCAAGCATGTGTATCTGTACATATCATATACCCTTCAAGATATAAAAAATTTGTTTTTGTCGACTTTTCCCGATGATGGATAGACTGACAACTTTCTTAAGGGAATTAGTCTTTGTGATCAACTTTTTAGACTTGAGGCTCGCTCTGTGACTCTATGGAGACCTAGAGTTATACGTGTGTCTATGATGAAAGCCTTGAGTTGCCAAGTGTTTACTCAGAAGCGTCAAATTATGTGAATGAAACAGTTCACGTGCCATTCGTGTGTGAGTTCTCTATGTGTATATAACTCTCGTGTTTACTTCTATCAGCTAGAACTTGATCAGTTGGTCTTTCAAAGCTAATGATAGTATGTTTGGTTGGAGGAATGCTCTTCGGCATTCTTTGTTTGATTTGCTAAACCTCTGTAGCCTTTCAAGCCGACATGTACATAAATAATACCACTAGTACCCAATTTGAGCCTGTAAGCCTTTTCTTTAGCCAACTCATAACAAACCTCTCCCTTTTTGGTTGAATAATCTCCTCTTTTGAACCCGTCCCTCCTTGAAAATTTGAGAATGAGGCTAAAAGCCTAAGTTGTGGGTGGTGTCGCAGTGGAGATTGGGAAGGTGGTACGTTGAGTTAGGACCACATACCTCAAAAGTTTTTGTTTTAGATTATTCAAGCTCCAAAAGAAAAAAAGTATGTATATGTATATAAAGTATGGGGCCTTAAATCAAATTAGAAGAGGTATGTAAAGTGGTTCTATGTTGGGAACTAGTCGCATAATGAGGCCATAAAGGTTTAAAAAGAAGCAAAGTAAAAAAAATGAAGAGGAATTCCAATTGAAAAAGTGTGAATAGTGTTCAAAGAGGGTGAAGTCACTTGTACCCAAATATCTATCCACCCCTACCCGAAACCTACATTACCAGCTTAAAAAGACCTTATGAGACCTCCAACCGATCATTCTTGAATAAGCGGTGAATTAAAATAAGGGCAAGTTTATGGTATGAAATGTTGTAACACTTGAAGTTCTTTCTGAGAGTGAGTGTGTTTGTAAGTGGTCCCTTTTTTTGTCCTTGTAAATATTGTGATTTTGGGACCTTCTTTCTAGTGAGGTTACATAATCTGTGGAGTAAATCGAAAGTTAAGCTTTTGAGTCAAATGCAATTGCACTCAGCTGAGGGTAATATTTTATCGCAATGTCTGAGGCTCAAAGTTCACAAGTTTATTAGTTTTCCTTATATATACTACCAATTCAGGAAGGGTAAAACAATTGTAAATGCATGCTTGAAGTACTAGTAATGAACACCACCCTTAGTCATTATTGTTTCGTGTTTTGTAAATAGAGTCTAGAATAGGCTAAGTATGTTTTAGTTACTTGAGGACAAGCAAGAGTTTAAGTTGAGGGTGTTGATGTGTCAGAGAATTTAGGCACATTTCAATACTAATTGCTTAGATTTTAGCTTCTTTTAATGCAATTATAACCTATACTTATGTAGTTTTGTTGTTTCTACAGTATAATAGGAAGGGGAACACAAGAACATGGAAATGGAAGCAAAAAGAGAAGAAAAGAGCAAAATGTTGCACAAATGCTGATCTGCGGCTCACTTTGCGATCGCAGATCAGACATGCGAGCCGCATAATGGACAACAAATTGCAGACTGAAGCAGAGTCCTGAGCTACATTTCAATTCAAGAATGCGGTTCAATATGTGACCGCAGAATCAACATGCGAGCCGCAGAATGAATCGCAAACTACCCACTAAGATTACTGAGGGTTAAAGATGCAACGAAAATTGCTGCCGCATAACTCAAATGCGGACCGCAGAATGGAATTCGATGAAGACCTGCAAACTAGGGTTTCAATATGCGGTGTGAAGGCTCAAAATGCGGACCGCATACTTATTCTACGACAATAATGCGGCCGCATACCGGACATGAAAGGGTAATTTTGTCCATTTTTTGTCCCAATTTTTGCCCCACATAAATAGTTTTATGAAGCCTTTTGTACGATCATCTTGTCTAGTCTTTACACTACATTCCAAGACATATATATTCTTTCTTTTTGGAAGCTTTTGGTTGAAGATTCCCTACTTTGTAAGCATTCATGGCATTAAATATTAGTTGGTCTTTGTATTGTAGTATGTGTAGCTAACTATAAATACTAAGGTTGTGGACCCTAAATGGGTGTTATGTTAACAGGTGTTTAACATTGAAAATATGTATAATGGTTGGTTGATATTTATTTACTTCTCATTCGTTATTTATTGTTGGTGGTTGCAAACATTAACAAAAACTATTAAATTATTATTTTGTTTGGGAAAGTGGATTAGAATATGGTAGAAGTAAATATCAATGACTCAAGGCTTTAAACCTTGTTTAATAAAATCACTTAGGAATAATTGGGTTTTAGCTGGCATACATTAATTATTCTTCATTACAATTCTTTTACATTTGGAAAAATTATAAAGAGGAACCGGTGTCTAGCATGATTGTGGGTCGTTGTTTGCACTTATTTGATATTTTGGGACTCTTCCATGTTAATTGATGAATTTTACATGATGTAAAAAGTACGAGGATTGGTTATGAAATGCGAATTCTATGGAGCGTTGGCTCGAACGATATAAATACTATTGAATAAAAAGTGAAAGAAAAAGAACGAGACGTGATAGATCCCTTGCCGGCATATGAAGGTTATTATTGTTGCTCCCTTACCGAGAGGTTTTATCGGTATTATAGATTTACCCCCTTGCTGGAAATTTATTGAGTTGATATGTTCCCTTGCTGGGATTTCACTGCTGTTTATTCTTCTCTTATTCTGTAGTTGTGATTAGTGTTTGGATGAGAAAATATGATCTTAGTGGATCGGGTTGCGCGCCGCAACAAGGGTAGATAATATCCATACGGATCGGGTTGCACGCCGCAAAACTTCCATAAGTAAGTGGATCGGGTTGCACGCTGCAACAGTGATGCGCTGTATGGGATAAAGGTGTTATTTTCGGACTTGAGTTTTGTTGGCGGATTTACCTGTATTTAGACTCCTTATTTATATCTGCATCTTCCCCAAGCATGTCCCTTCCCCTTTCTAGTTGATATTCTCTATTGTTATTTCTGCTACCTTCGTATATAAACATATCTGTGCAGGTTGATTTTGGGTAGGTCTTGTCTAACCTCATCACTACTTCGCCGGGGTTAGGCCAGCACTTACCAGCACATGGGGTCGGTTGTGCTGGTGCTACACTTCTGTGCTTTTTGTACAAATTACGGTACCGAAGCAACTTTTGGACCACATCAGTAGCGCATTGATCGGGAGCGGACTTCATTCCAGGGACTTACGAGATAGTCTAGCTGGCGTTCGCAGGCCGGAGTCCCTTTCCATGTTTTAGTTTGTTTTCATTGTACCGAGACCGACACTATGTATTTTCTATTCAGACTTGATTGTAGCACTCTAGTCCGTGAGCTAGTGACACCAGATTTTGGGTAGAGATTTATCTTAAACTTCCGCATTTAAATTTCAGTTTTACAAGCTTAAAGTCTTCTACCTTTATTTAATTGTTTTCGTATAATGATATTGTTGAGAAATTATCAGAGAATTTTTAAATGTCTTGGCTGGCCTAGCTTCGTTAGTAGGCGTCATCACGACTCCTGATGATGGAAAATCCTGGTAGTGACAAATATATAATTAATTGTATAAAAATTATCTTACTATGTATAAATCAGATAAAAAATATAAAAAAGACATATTGTGTAAAATTTCTATGTAAGTTTTATGTTATTATAATTGTATTTCACTGGGTGAAAATAATGTGTGAAAGTTGTAAAAAAATTGTAGACAAGTTGTATGCCTCTATAACGGGAGATCTTGGCATATCAAGTAACTTTAGTGTTCCAGACGAACATGCATGAAAATAAAGATAAATTCTGTAATGAACAGTTTGTAGAAAATTTGTAGATAATTTGTAAAAACATTGAAATTATGTATTTTCATAGTAATTTTTCAAATGGTATGCAGTTTTATTATAGAATAAATGTAGAAAACAAGCCATTGTGAGTCTTATTTGACTCATTCCTCACATTCAACATATTCTACAAATTCACGCCTCTTTTAATATAATACAACTATACTTTCTTGAATTTAAAGGTATAGCAATATATATAACTTAAAAAACATCTTCTCCTCTGCACAAGTTAGCTCCAAAACAGACGAAGTGGAATAACAAGCTCCCATCAAAACTTTTAACATAAAAATACAGAGCTCAAATTTTATGTTATTGTAATTATATTTAACTGGGTGAAAATAATATGTGAAAGTTGTAGAAAATTGTACATAAGTTGTTTTCCTCTACAACGAGAGATGTTGGGATATCAAGTAACTTTAATGTTCTAGACGAACATGCATGAAAAATAAAGATAAATTCTGTTAAGAATAGTTTATAGAAATTTTGTAGAAACATCGAGATTCTGTATTTTCATATTAATTTTTCACAATGATATGTAGTTTTGTTGTAGATTAAATGTAGAAAACAAGCCATTGTGAGTCTTATTTGACTCATTCCTCACATTCAACATATTCTACAAACTCATGCCTTTGTAAATACAATACAACCATACTTTCTTGAATTTAAAGGTATAGCAATATATATATATAGCTTTAAAAACATCTTCCCCTACGCACAAGTTAGCTCCAAAACAGACGAAGTGGAGTAACAAGCTCCCATCAAAACTTTTAACATAAAAACACAAAGCTCAAAATAAATAAACAACAATCTACAATTTATCTACAAATCTTACCATTTATCTACTATTGCTACAATATAATGTATGTCATGTCGTCTTCTTCTTCTTAATAGTAAAAAGCCAGAAGAAAATAAGTAAACAAGCTACTTTTAAGCATAACATTTTTTTGATATATTACTATTGTAAACTAGTCGTCTCAACACAATTTTTGCTAACACAAGTGATATTTATATCATCTTATTGAAAAAGAAGAAAAAATAAAAAGTAAAATTATCCCATCAGATTGTACAAAACGAAGAAGAGGATAACTAAGAGCATAGTCCCTAACCCAAACAAACCACCTCCATCATATGAAACAGAAACAGTACTGCTTTCCCAATAGGTAGCAGATGATATATTTTGTATAGGAATGAATATTGACAGCAAGTATACAACAAGTGTCAAGGAGATAGGAAATAACAATGTTAGAAGAAGAATGGTGGCACCTCCACCTATGCTAGAGATTGTTGGCCAAAAAATGAGCAGACTAAGAAACCCAACAATTATTGAAGGAACCATTGGTGATGGCCCTCTGTTGCTGATATTTTGCTTACTAATAACACTCAGCCTGTTATATAAGTTGACTAGAAAAAACATGCAATTTCCTGACATTGAAACAAGAGAATATAAAGTAGACCTGTTAGCTGCAGTTATCATGGTTACATCACACTTATGCTTTCCTTTGGAGGCTAATGTCTAAGCAGTGTCATTGCATGTTAAACTTCTCCAAATAATTATTCTTAAAGCATAAGTAAGACAATTGTAGGGTCAACTAACTGTTTGCTAGCTTTCACATATATATAACTCTAAACAAGAAATTCTGATAATGACATCCAAAATGATTTTATTCATGACAATTGAAACCAACTACTAAGGAGAAAAGATTTCCCAACATGAACAGAATATTGAACGGCTTAAAACAATCCTTTTATCTTAATTCTTCCTTTTTCCGTTTTCTTTGTACAGTAGCAACTACATGAACTTTGGCTGCTGCATAGCATCCACGGAAACGCCCTTAACCTTTAGAAACATATCCCCCAAAAAAGAAAAACTTTAAGGGGCACCAACATAACAATTTTACAATGTGAAACAATTGTGCAACATGCACTCCAGAATCTAAATGTATAGCTATCAAATGGAACTCACATTGGGTTTTAACACCTATGAGGGGCAGAAGAATGGAACTCACATTGGGTTTTAACACCTATGAGGGGCAGAAGAATATCATCATTTGCACCTCATCATCTCATGTATCTGGTGGATACATCAAGATAGAACTTTGAAGCATAGTCTATCACGAAATCAGTTACACCTAACACAAGTTTCACACAATATATATTTTAGCATGCTATTTACGAACCTTCCTAATAACTGTAATAGGTTAACACCCTACAGCTTGTTACAACAACATTTTATACAGAAAACAGGGCAAGAGATGTAGCTAATTGGCCTATAACTATCTTTCCTTAGTTGCAGCCAACTCATTGAGGGGGATGATATCGCAAATGCTGCTCGTAGTAGTTTATCAACTGCCAAAGAGAAAAACATTTCCAGTAAGAGTCATCTAAGTAAAGCTGAAGGAATGCATTACGTTAACTTCCCTCTAGATTATCAAAATTAAATAAACTCAGCCAATACTTTCTGAAACTAGAGTTAGAAGTAGATTTATACATTTATCAAATAGCAATCATAATAACAAAATAGAACGATGTAATGTTTATTTTTAACTTATTACAATATGCTGAGGTATTTTATCTGAAGTGATAATCCAAAATTATTAGTGAGACTTCAATCAGAAAAATAAGATCTGAGGAAAAGATAAACTTTATATCAAACTAACAAATTAATATTCCCAGGCACTATCAATATCTTATGAAAGAAATGTAGTACTTTTGAACCAACTGAGAAATTTCTGTTAATAGTCCATATGAAAATATAAGATCAGTGCATTTATGGTGATGAAAGAACAAATAAGAGAGAAGAGAAACAGCTACCAGAAGTGGATTATTCAACTTCAGAAACTTGTTATCCACCATCACTTCCTTTCCGTCGGACCTGCAGACAAACATTAAGAAATGCTATAATGTGAACTAAAAACTAATGAAATAATCAGCACAGTATCATCAAACTGAAAAGTTAGGGAGTATTGAATTATCTAGCAAGATGTGTACAAAAATGGGTAAGCAGTAAGCCAACAATTGAACTTGAAACTATCAAGTTCATGCTCCCTCCATTAAGAATTGAAGTAAAAGGGTGTAATCACACTGGTTACATAACATCCTACATGCAGACAATATCTGCTGTTACAGAGCAAACAGGAGACACAACTTCCAAATAAAAAAGTGCCACTTAAAGTATTACAAATCAGTTCAGATGTAAAGGTAACAACAGAATGACTATTCTGAAAATTGATTTGAAAATTTGAGAACTGTTAGCTTATCCTGACGATAACAAAGAGTTTCTTCCTTACATCAATTTTGGTGGACAGGTGAGCGAAACACAGCACAAAGCACAAAGCAAAAGAGAATAAGAGAATATCGCTTATACAAAAGGAGTCAGAAGTCAGATAGGATTTGGTTTATTATATGAAAAAGGGTCTAACTCTCAAGAATGGACCTTCACGATCAATGGGAAAGTGAATAAACTACTGCTTTTCCACTGATATTCCCCCAAATGATTATAGTTCATCTGAAGTTCCTGGGAGCAGCAACAGTTAAGATAGTGATCCTTTATCACCACTGATTTTTCAGTATGTCATGGAGGTCCTTATCAAAATGAGAATACAGAAACAAATTTCGGCAAGGAAAGTTAATCCTCATGAACTAGTCTTGATGTGTGGTGCAGAGTGGCTTATCTTCTACTAAATAATTGAATTTACTTTCAGGATGAAAGTTTAGTGGATTATTTTCCTACCAAATGACTGATTTGCCTTTAGAGTGGAAGTTTAAATACATTAAAATATGGCAACTAACAATCTAGAAAATTGGCAGGAAAACAAGTGGAATGACGATTGCAATATCTGTCAAAAGGAGAAAAACACACTCTCATTAAGTCTTATTTGTTTGTGCCCCACACAATTAGTAAAAATTGATATGGAACGAGCTTACAAGATACATCGGCTTTACCATAGGGAATGAGAATCATGTTCAATTTTGATTGATAGTTTTGTGTGGATATTAAGCTCTGAAAGATCAGTCGTCTTGTTTATTTATGATCACAACGCATCAGGATGCATTTTCAATTTGACATGAAGAGACGGAAATAAAGTATCCTGGAGATAACTTCAGGAGACCTATCCAAGAGACCAAGACCGGGAATGTGATGACGCTGATAATCTTTTGCAAAGCCTTTACAACTATAACAAGTTCGTAAAAGAAGAGGAAGTATTATAAACAGGTCATCAACAAAATATTTGGCGATGCCATACAAAGGCCTTCTAAGAGGTGCTGGTGAGTCAAGAATCATGTTGAGCTCTATATGAAAGACAAATGCTCCTAAGAAAGTGACTTTGTTTCTTTATGTGGTGTACAACTCCAAGCACTCTAGTCACGGTGGAAATATTGAGTAGTAGTAGGAGATAGATAATAGTTAGTTGGTATTCTTTTTAAGGTGAATGATGATGATGGTATGGACCATTTACTACTTCCAACTACCCACAGAAATTTGGTCCCTAATGTCTTTTATATTTGATAAGGCATGGATGCTTCATAGAGCCATGGAAGATACACTAGCGAGTTGGGATTAAGAAAATAGGACTTCAGGTAGGAGTTGCAGAAGGGTGCTCCTCTTTGCATTTTTTGGCTGATTTTGAGGAAAAGAGTAATAGAATCTTTTAATGGGATTGATAAGCTCCCGTGCAGAGTAAGGCTCCTTCTGCGTCCAATGTGTTTGTGTAAATGGATATCTCAAATTGTATATATAGCTGGCAGAATATTTTTTAAAGCTGGATGTGATCCCACGTTTATAGTGACAAATGATTTAGAGTTCAAAGAAATAAATGAAATGTTAAGATATTACACATTCTGAGTATCATAGAAACCCAATGATACACATATGTGACCAAAGTTAGCTGGCAAACATAGAAGATAGGAATGTAAGTTTTAAGTCACAAACCTCTTGGCAAGAAAGGTTATTGAGACATCCTGCATATCATTGGATAAAGATGTTGAATAGCTCATAGGCTTGACTATATGTGTAATTGTATATGCATCTCTGGAATCGTCAGACTTGTTTTTAAAAACAAAGTCACTACCCACAAATTCATGATTGTGACTTCCTTCCTGCACAGAAGTAGCCAACGGACCACCTACTGCAGCATCTTGGATACCATCCATCACAGCTGCGGTAGTATCCTGTTTAAACCTCCGAACAGAACCAGATTTCCTCTTTCTAGCTCCAGTGCAGCGATCAGATTGAAAGGACTCTGCACCATTGACCTTTGCAAATCCATTTGAGTGACCATTAGCAGATCTATCCACAGAGTTTTCATTGGTTGACATTGCTCCTTTTAATTCACTCAGCTTCAAATTCAACTCATTTTGCTCTCTAGATTCCTCTAGAGAGAAACCCAACTCCAAACCATTGCCATTCACCACTTTGTCTACTTTGCTGTTCAATCCACTACCATTACTGTCCACACGACTCGTAGCCTTCAAACCATTCAGAGGAGATGAGGGTGTAGGTTCCTCAATTATCCTAACCTTCACTGCTGGCACATTATATGTGGCATCTGCAGGGGAACATTGCTGCTGCTGCTTTTTCTTGGGATGAGTGTGCGTAACCCCAGATTTTCGTTTACGCTTGCGTGTGGATCGTTGTTTCCCTGACTGCAAGCTTCAAAGTGAAAAGGTAAACAGATCAAGAAAGGTGCCATAGGTTAACAAGTTAGCTAGCCCTTATAACAAAATCACTTTAAGGGACAAAAAATAAGGGATTATAAATAGAACTAACCTCTCTTCAAATGATTCAATAACATCAGAACAGGACATCAGATTCTTCACAGGTTCCCATGTATTTGCCGTCTCTGGCCAGCCTCGCCTGTACAACAACACCTGTAACATCTATCACCTACAACCTTCTTTTCTTTTTTCACATAGTTTACAGGAAGCAGAAAAAACCCAACTGGACAGCAACTACAATGAAGCCACTGAAAATACCAAAATTGTGCACTATGGTTCGAATAACAGCCTCTTAGCCACTGGGCTGTCCCGGGGAACTATCTCCTAGAAACTTCAAAAAATGGGAACTTGGAGCCAAAAACTACAACAAAATCTAAAATTTTCAGTAATTTTATAGAAACACTTACCATTTAATCAAATACTGAACTTGACCCTTTAGTTTCCACAGCATTTCCAAGATTCCCATATCCATAAAAAATCACAGAAATTAATGCCCAAAAATCAGGATAAAAATATCAAAAGATCAATAAAACTATTTCACATAATCAATGCAACTAATAAAAATTTTTTTTTTTTAAAAAAAAACCTTTCGTATTCTTTTTCTCCTAACGGCTTCAATTTCATAAAACCCTTCAGCAAGTTTTGGTTTTTCATTATCAGCTTCACCATCATCCCCATCTCCTTCCATTTCAAACTCCTCTTCATATGTTTTTTCTTGATTCTCTTCTTCTTCTTCTCCGGCCTCCGGTGACGCCACCGGTTCCTCTTCGCCGTCGCCGGCGGCGTCTTCTGGAGCTTCATCTCTCTCTTGCTGCTGCTGCTGCTGAGCTTCTTCTCCTTGAGGTTCCGCCATACCGTACGGCGGCAACTCACGGTTACCGTTGCCGGATTCCGGCGGGGGTTTTAGGGAGTCTGTAGCTGCCGGGATACTGGAGTTTTTTTTCTTCCCTCCTTTCATTCTCTCTCTCTCTCTAAAGGGTTTTCCTTTTCTTTTTATTTTATTGATTTATTGATTTATTGATGATTGATGTGAAATGTTCTTTTCCTAAATATTTTGTCTTGAGAATGAATTTTATACTCTCTCTTTTTTTTACGAAAAAAGGATCTTTTTTTCCTTTCCATTTCACTATAATTCGACCTTTTGTATCGAATTCTCATTTTTCTTTAATTATTTATTACTGTATTATTTATGAAGGAATAAGTGATAAATCTATTCCCATTGTATTTTGCCTTTGTTTTCTTTATTTTTAATTTCTTTTACTTATTTTTTTCTTAAATAATCATACTTTCTAAGTTATGTTATGATGATCGTGTGAACACTAATATTGCTACACATATGTTGTGGACATCTTTAAAACTTTCCTTAATACATTAGATGGTAATCCTATTATGCAAAACCAGCATTTATTAAGTTGTTTGAACTTGAATCTTATTTTTATTGTATTAATTTTGTATTTATCAATGTTATAAGATCTGATATTTAATGCTAAACCAATTTATTATCTAGTTCAAATTCATCCTCTTTATCTACCGCGTTTTTTCTTATATTTCATGGCTGCACTAAAAGTTCAGCGTGCAATAAAGGAAGTAATATTTCGTTTGAAGATTTGTTCTCATAAATATCAACTACTATAAATGAATATTTAAGATGAATATTTACGTTTTTAAGAGATTTTAGGTTTATTATTTGGTGGTTAAATCACTTTTCCCTAGGGTTTTATTCCATTGAAAATGATCCAAAAGCAATAAGAATTCTCTCTCCCTACTTTTCTTTGCAATATTATTCTTATTCTTTTATTATTTCATACACATTATCAGAGACGAGACTCTAACCAATTGAGTAGAAGCTTTTTTGAATTGAGCATAATGATTGTTAATTGTTCCATGAACTTTCTTCGTGATTAAATCTTGGATTTAAGGTAAGTATTTTATTTTATTTTTCTCTTTTAAATTCTTGACATTCTATAATTTGAGTTTAAATACAAGCATATGTGAATATCTCTCAAAGCAAAATTGGATCACAGTTCAATTGTAAAAGTATTTGTTTGATTGACTCATGTACGACAGATACGATATTCAAAGAGAAAATATTTCTCCTATTTAAGTACATATAAGACAGATGTTACTACAATTTCTGGTAGTAGTAATCTAATTGAAGACTTTGGAAGAGCTACTATAATTCTGTCTAAAGGAACAATACTTATCATAGAGAATACAATGTTCTCCCTCAAGTTCAAGAGGAACTTGTAGATTTTTAAAGATATCCGCCGAAATGGATCATGTTGAGACAATCGTTGGGAATATTCTTGAATATCTCATCATTACTAAGAATATCTCTGGACAGAAGAGGGTTATTGAGAAGTTTTCATCTTTTTATTGCGGCCTGTATTGGACAAGAATTAGTGCAATTGATGTACATTCTATTGTAAACCAAAAGGTTACTGTATTGGAAAAAATCGAGTTTACATTTTGGAGATGACGTATCGCGACACGTGGATCAGTCAAATAGTCAAAGAATTAAAGATAGATAAGAGACACGAGCAGTAACAGATGCAAGCAAAGGTAATGGAAGAGGCATGGACAATTACCTAGGAGATGTAGACTGGTAGTCTATTAAAGGCCATATACAATATTTAATGCGTATTACATACTAGAAACATTATAGAATAATTGTTTAATGTAATGATTGTGTAACGTTTTAATTAATGTCATTAAATACTCATAATAGCATTTTTTTTTTTAAGTTTAACATTGGCTTCTATTGATATCAACAAATGTACATAAGAGTGTTCTTAGTGGTAGTATAGACTAACTACCACTTCCTAAACAACTATACTGCTATTACAAATCAAACTAAGAACTAGGGATAGTAATTAAGTTACCGCAGCCCCTTTAACCATTTCTTGCATCTTCTGCCACGTGCATGAATAAGAATTGCAATCTCTCGGCACACAAGATTGTCATCAAATGGTTTCTTCTCAAATCTAATAGCATTCCTGAACCTCCAAATCAATGATACAGTAGTAACAAAAGCAGTGGCTATCACAGCCTTTATAAATTGTTTACTCCTAGCATTGCAGCATATCCATGTCAACTCATTCTTCCAGCAACCAATTCTTTTATTGTAGCCCAGCCAGCAACAAATCCTGGACCAAATCCTACTGGTAACTGGGCAATCAAAATACAAGTGCTCAAACTCTTCAATGTTTTGATTGCAAAATACACAAGCTTCATCAACGCTGATGCCAAATTTGAGTAGTCTGTCAACTGTTGGCAATCTACCATGGGCAGCCATCCACACAGTAAATTTATGTCTAGGCAAGACATTTGTGGTAGCCATTAAGCTCTTCCACTCCATTCTAGGACAAACTGGAAGTAAAGAAAGGTATAAAGAATGGATTTGGAATTTTCCAGACTTACATAAACTTGAAAGTCTAGACAGGAGATCTCCTTGCAGGTTGTTAGCATCCATAACATGAATTCTGCAGTCAATAATCTTCCTAGTTATCCAAGAAGCATTTTTTGGACTAGCCATTGTTTCAATGTCTTCATTCTTTATGTAATAAAAATGAATCCATTTGATCCAAAGGCAATCCTTTTTTCTTGCTAGATCCCAAAGTAACTTAGATACAGCAGCTTTGTTCCAAGTCTGAATGTCAATGATATTTAAACCACCAGCAGTAACAGGTCTACAGATTTTATCCCAAGCTATCAGTGATCTTTTGGATACTGTTCCATTGCCTGTCCATAGGAATGATCTGCAAATGGCTTCAATTGCTTTCACCACCTTCTTTGGCAATATAAAAATCTGGGACCAATATGTTTGAACTCCAAACAATACTGATTTGATAAGTTGACATCTGCCAGCATAGGATAAGAATTTGGCAGACCAACATGTAATTCTATCAGTAATTTTCTCAATCAGAGGCAAATAGTGATGTATACTTAGCTTCTTTGAGTGAAAGGAATGCCCAAGTACTTGAAAGGGAGATGCCCTTCACTGAATCCCAAGTCCTCAAGAATAGCCTCTTTTTCAATCTGAGAAATGCCAGCAAAATATACAGCACTCTTAGACTTGTTGGCTGAAAGTCCAGATGCTGCAGAGAATGATAAGAATGCATCATGCAGTAATTGAATAGATGTTAGATCAGCTCTACAAAATAGCAACAAGTCGTCTGCAAAGCAAATATGAGAACAGTTGAGCTTCCTGCATCTAGGATGAAAGTTAAAACCACCATTCTTATGTAATTGATTAAGGTTCCTATTGAGATACTCCATTGCAATAACAAATAGGTAAGGAGACATAGGGTCTCCTTGCCTAATACCTCTTCTGGCTGAGAATGGTTTAGTGAGACCTCCATTAATCACTATGGAATAAGTAACAGATGAAACACAAGCCATAATCCAATCCACAAATTTTGCAGGAAATCCAAGGTCAACCAACATCTGTTTAAGAAATCTCCATTCAATAGTATCATAAGCCTTCCTTAAATCAACCTTTACTACACACCTAGGTGATATACCTTTCCTGCCATATCCTTTGAACAGTTCATGACTGAGTAGAACATTATCTAAAATACTTCTCCCTTCTATGAATGCTGACTGTCCTTTTCCAATAATGCTGTCAATTACATCTTTCAATCTTCTAGTAATGACTTTAGAAATAATCTTGTAGAGAGTGGTGCAGCAAGCAATGGGCCTGAAATCTTTAACTGTTTTAGGAGTTTTAACCTTTGGAACAAGAGCAATAGCAGTAGTATTCAGCATGTGTGGCATATGACAAGTAGTAAAGAATTCCTTAGTAGCAACAAATATATCCATCTTGACAGTCTCCCAGTTTTTAGTAAAGAATTCCACAGGAAATCCATCAACACCTGGAGCTTTATCATTTGGCATATCTTTTACAGCATCAGTAATCTCTTCCATAGTTACCTCTCTAATAAGAACCCTTTGCTGATCAAGGGTAAGACATACTCCCTCTTTAACAACAGCAGAATTAAGACAAGGTAGTTCAATAGGTCTATCCCCCATCAAGGATTTGAACACTTCAATAAATTCATGTTCAATAGCCAGAGGCTCAGTAAGTTTAACACCTGTTTCTGTATAGATAGAAGTAATATTGCTTTGGCTGGATCTTATCTTCCACTGTGCATGAAAATATTTGGTATTAGCATCACCACAATCAATCCAATTAGCCTTTGATTTCTGTCTCAAGACTTGCTCCTCTACATTACTCCACTTCTCTATGTTAAGAAGTGCTTCCTTCTCTGCATTGAATAAGTGAGTTGAACCAGGGTTCCTCATCATCTGACTTTGAATAATGTCCAGTTGCTCCCTTGCATAAATCAATTTCTGCTGATAAGAAGCCATGTGCCTATTGAGTCCCTTCAGCTGCTGCTTCAACTCTTTAAGTTTATGCCAGATCTGTTGCATTGATGATCCTTGCCCTATTTGGTTCCATACCTGCTGTAGAATATTACCAAATTGAGGATCCTCCATAACAGTGTAATAAAGCCTAAAAGGTTTAGGATGAAGAGGCCTTTGCCTTCCAAACTTAATAAAGATAGGAGTATGATCAGAGATTGAATGATTCAAGAAATCAGCTTCCACATGACTGTATTGCTGTAGCCATTGAAAGTTCCCAATTGCCCAATCTATCTTACTATATACCTGTTTATTTGTCCAAGAATACCTCCAACCTTTTGATTTGATAGGAGTAAGATGAAGGTCATATATCAGCTCTTTGAAATCCTTTACCTCTGCATCTGTTACAGGAGATCCAATTCTGTCCTCAGTTGATAAGACAGCATTGAAATCTCCACTTAATAACCATGCATCCTGGCCAGGGATGGAAAGACCCCTGAGATCACTCCAAAGCTGCTTCCTAAGTGAGATTGTATTATAGGCATATATGACACTCAGTTGGAATTTAATTGCTGAGGCTGTATCTTCAACACTGCAATGAATAAACTGATCAGTGGTACCTAAGATGTGGACCTGTAAATGTGACCTCCAAAGTAACCATATCCTGCCATTAATTGCTTTGGGATAGTTGTGATGAAACTTCCATCCTTTAGCAATTTTATTAAGTATACTATGAGTTTTTGGTTCCTTTACTCTAGTTTCAATGCAACCTAGAATATCAACCTTATTCTTCAGCAGAAAGTTTTTTAATTCTTTCTGCTTATGGGCTTTGTTAATCCCTCTAATATTCCATGTAACAACAATCATGAAATACTAGACAGCCCTAAAGAAGGCCCAGGATCCTGCAATTGGCCTCTCCTACCCTCATCCAGAATTCCATTATTAATCATCTCTTCTAATTTCTCCTGCATTGTGCCATCACTATCCACAAGCTCCAACCTCCCAAGCTCATCCATAGCTCCAATACTAGCAGCCATATCAGTACCAATGGGAATTCTTTGAGAGTTATCCATATTTTGATCAGCACTTACAGTAGTATTAGTGGCAGCATTTCCTTCACTAACCAATGATAATGGATGCATTGGTTGAGTAGGAACTACTGTTGCATTGACGTCATCTTTAGCCAAAGAGGTGGTTGTTTCAATGTTTCCTTTTGGGATCCATTTCTGCCTTGGCCGTTTGTTCCTCACCTTATTTCTAGCCAGATTTGCTTGAACTTCCTGCTCTTGTTTTCCATCAGTATGACTGTTATACCAACAGTCCATTGCATTATGCCCAAACTTCAAGCAATGGTTACAAAATTCTGGTTTCCAGTCATACTCAATGTCTTGGATTTTCAAACCAAATGGAGTCTCAATTTCAATTTCCTCGGGTAAAGGAAATGCTGCATCAACTTCCACCAGTACCCTTGCAAATGATATCTTGTCAAAATGAGCTGTAACTTTATCAGTATACAGAGGTTTACCAATAGTACTAGCTAATTTACTGAGTATTTCAGGGGACCAATATCCCAAAGGTAATCCAGGAAATCTCACCCAAATAGGAATTGTGCTGAGGATGTCATTTTGCATAGAAAAATCAACATCCCAAGGTTTCAGAATCATCGGCTTGTTCCTATATGAATAAGGACCAAATTGAAGCACTTGGTTCATATCCTCAGCAGATTTAAACCTAAACACACAATAGCCATCTCTATGCATTAGAATTTGCGGCTTAGTCACAAAATTCCACACATGCAACACAAAATTCTCCATGGCTTTCTCATTAGGATTATCACTAATGATATAACCAATGAGAGAATTACTCCAATACTCAGTTTGTGGTTTCAATTCATCCATATTGATTTTAACAATCTTCTTTCCATCCTAATCAGTAGGAGGAACAAATGTTAAAACCTTCCCCATATTATGTTTACCTTTAACAATCTCAGCCATAGTAGGAGGTGGTTGCTCAGCAACTGCAATGTCTGAAAATTGAAGCTTGCTCACAGCTTGACTATCTCGATCTGCATCAATCACCTTCAATTGAGTCTCAGAACTCGTAATTTTCTCTGCATGCAAAGGTAATTTGGATTGGCATTTCTCTGGCAAAAAGTTTCCAAACGTCAAAGGTTCAAGCTCCTTCGTTACTCCTGGAGCTGGAGTGACGATCTGAGGTGGAGAAGGAGGGGGTTGTCGCCGGCGACGCGCCATTTCAATGGAGGAAGCGTCGTGCTAATGTGCGCTTTTTAGGCGCACTGTTCCATTCCTCATAATAGCATTATTATTGCAAGGGTAAGGCACATACCTCCAAAATTACTATAAAAAGAAGAATGTTAGACACTTGTAACACACGAAATATCACTGGAATACATTGGATTTACCTGCTTTCCTACTATTTTATTCTCAAAAGTCTTTCTTTATATTCTTTTCTGATTATCAGTAACCCGTGTTCTTACAAAATTTCTAGTTTTGACTAAAAACCTTTTTTAGGTTAAACAAAATTGGTTCCGTTACCGGAAATCTGATAATCTATTTTCGTCTACTATGGCAAACAACAATGATAATACTCTAGGAAACTAGGCAAATCAAAACCAGCAAGACCAGAGAGATTTACAAAACGTTCACATGATCCCTTCTCCACGTGGTTCACCACAGCAATCTCGTGAAGGCACTCCTGAATCTCATACTGGTGCACAAGAGAAATTAGAGAATTTTGAAGGGGTAGATGAGGCCTTACAAAAGCAATTGCTGCACAAGTCAACAAAGCTGTTCAGGCTCTAGTTAGTCAGTTACATGTTGTACCGCCTATACCTACACCTAATTACAACATATTGGAGAACCCTCGTTTTGGTCTTGTTAACTCAGAAAATGGAGGAACTACTAGTGAATCACAGGAAGGAGAACCGGGTAATTCAACTAATTCTCATTTGCAAAATTTAGTACTAACCCTGCAGAGACAGCTCAAGGAACAAAATGACTGCATAGAGCAAATACCCAGAGTTCCACCTATAATCAAAGGAGTAGATATGAATAAATATTCACAACAACCTTGGAAGCCAAGTGTTTCCCCTGCCAATTCTAAAGAAGTTTAAGATGCCTGATGTCCCAAAGTATGATGGAACAACAGCCTACGAGAGACCACATGACGGCGTTCACAAATGGTGTGAAGGGAAATGATTTGACCAAATAGGAGATCGAATCAGTATTGGTAAAAGAAATTGGGAAACACTCACCAAAGGGGCGCTAACTTTGTATTCTCTCTTACCTAAAAATTTATAAACTCTTTTGCTAAGCTTGCAGATTCTTTCATCAAAGCACATTCGGGAGCTCAAGAGGTAGAGAAGATAATGGAGGATATCTTCAAAATCAAGCAAGGAGATTCAAAACTACTTTGTGATTTCGTGGATATATTTCAACGTGAAAGAATGACTTTGCCACGTGTACCTGACAACTGGGAAGCTATGCCCTTCACAAGTAATTTGAATGAAAGAAGCTCAGAGTCCACGAGGAGACTCAATGAAAGCCTTCGAGAGTTCCCTGCTATAACATGGAATAATGTTTACAACAAGTACATCACGAAGTTGCGAATTGAAGAAGATATTGTTCCACGGTTCCAAAAAGAGGAAAAGGTAAGTTCATGACGTGCAGAAAATGAAAGAAGATATGTTAAAAATAGATACGAGCCTTACATGGGACATGCGCGAAAAGACTCACGGTCAAGATCAGATAATCAAAGGTATGATCACAAATCTAGAAACAATGAGTCAGGTTCCTCATCAAGATTTAGGAACGAGCAAACCAAATATGAGTCACGAGATAATGATAGAAGTTTAAAGGCGAGATTCAGTGGTTACAATTTCAAGGTCAGCACCTCCTAGCTCGTGGTTGTTTTGAGAAGTATGTGAGATAAGGTCCCTTGGCCAAAATAGATGAGGTCAAATCCAAACCGGCGTAACCCTGATCATTGATGCGAATTTCATTTCACGGTCACAAAACCTCTAAATGCAGATTTTTGCAAAGTGAATTGATCATTTGTTAAAACAATGGTATCTTATTGAGTTGTTCAGTGAGAAAGGCAAGGAGGCTTGCATGAAAAATAGGCAGGTGCCCCCAAAACCACCATCTCCTAAAAGCACCATCACTATCATAAGCGGGGGAAAAGATATCAACGGTGTAACGTATACAACGTCAAATAAAGTTTCTAAAGTCATTATTACTCGCGAGAAGCAGGTACGACAAGTCTTGGAGGAATAAAGTATTACCTTCGATGATGCAGATGCAGTTGGTGTATTATCTCCACATAATGACGTACTGGTAATATCTCTACTTGTATATGATACTAACGTAAAACGAGTTTTGGTTGATCCAGGAAGTTCTATTAATATTATCCTACTGAGGGTATTACATGAAATGCAAGCTGAAGAAAAAATGATTCCAAAGGCACATACCTTATCTGGATTCGATAATTCCAGCGTAGTAACAAAAGGAGAGGTAATACTAACAACTTTTGAAGAAGGTGTTACTACAGAAACTAAATTTCAAGTGGTAGATATGAAAATGGCTTATAATATGATCCTGGGGAGATCGTGGATCCATGAAATGGATCATGTCCCATAAACTTTACACCATGTTATTAAATTCCCATCATCTTGGGGAATTTTCCAAATTCGTAGAGATCAACATGCAGCTAGGAGTATTAATTATGTGACAGATATAAGCAGGATGAATGAAGAGAAATAGCAATCACAGAGAGCAGTTGAGGATATCACAGTTCAAACTTCAACTGAACAGGAACGAACAAATATATACTCAAGACCTGACACAATTCAAGAGCCAGAGAAAATATTAAAACAGCAATCGAAGAATTGGAAGCTGTAATATTGTTTGAGCAATGGCTCGAGCGTAAAGTTTATATTAGATCAAATCCGAGCTCGGATATGAGAGATATGATAATTAAAATTTTAAAAGCTAACGTGGATTGTTTTGCTTGGTCACATAGTGATATGACAGGTATACACCGGAGGTAATGACTCACAAGTTAAATGAAAACCTATAATTCACACCAATCAAACAAAAGAAGAGAAAGCAAGGAGCTTTCAAAAAATCAGGCGATTCAAGATGAGGTTCAAAAATTATTAAAAATTGGGTCTATCCACGGGGTAAAATATCCGGACTGGTTTTCTAATACCTTGTGGTACCTAAAAAGAATGGTAGGTTGCGAGTTTGTGTAGATTATACAGATCTTAATAAAGCTTGTCCAATAGATTCTTTTCCTTTGCCGCATATAGATCAACTAATTGATGCTATTGTAGGGAATGATCTACTAAGTTTTTTAGATGCATATTCATGTTATAATCAAATCAATATGGATCCTGGCGATGAGGAGAAATCTTTTTTCATAACAGACAGGGGGACTTACTGTTATAAAATAATGCCCTTTGGTCTCAAGAATGCTGGAGCAACTTATCAAAGGCTTGTCACCAAAATGTTCCAAGAACATTTGGAAAAAACAATGGAGGTGTATATAGATGATATGCTGGTAAAAACTCAGCATTCTAAGGATCTTAGATCTCATTTATCTGATACATTTCAAATTCTTCGGAAATTAAATATGAAGTTGAACCCTGAAAAATGCGCGTTTGGAGTTGCATCAGGTAAGTTTTTGGGTTTTCTTGTTTCTAACCGAGGAATTGAAGTAAATCCCGCACAAATTAAAGCAATAGAGGAAATCCCTTACGTGCTGACAAGTAAAAAAAAAGTCCAAAGACTAACGGGAAGAATTGCAGCCTTGGGAAGATTCATTTACAAATCATCAGAGAAGTGTTTCAAATTTTTCTCAGCTCTTAAGAAACAAGATTATTTTGTGTGGAATGAAGAATGCCAACAAGCACTTAGGAATTTGAAAACGTATTTATCAAATCCGCCATTGCTTGCAAAACCAAAGGCAGGGGAAAGGTTGCTTATTTACCTTATTGTTTCAAAAGTTGCGGTAAGTGCTGTTTTAGACCGAGAGGACCAAGGCAAACAATTCCCTATCTATTATGTTTGTAAATCTGTGTTAGATACAGAGATACAGTATCAGTAATTAGAAAAACTATCACTTGCTTTAATCATGGCATTTAACGATTTAAGACCTTATTTTCAATATCATCCCATTGATGTAGTAACTACTTACCCGTTACGTAACATTTTGCATAAGCATGAATTATTAAGGAGGTTAGCAAAATGGGCTATTGAATTAAGTGAGTACGAAATCGCTTATAAACCTAGAACTGCTATAAAATCTCAAGTATTAGCTGATTTTGTGGCTGATTTTACCCAAGGGATGCAATTAGAAACGGAAAAAGAGTTACAAGTTTTCAATGGTGCAAACTCGGGGACTTGAATTTTATTTACTGATGGTTCATCCAATGTAAAAGGTGCAGGTTTAGGAATTGTTCTTGTACCACCTAGGCTCCTACGGGTGACCATTAGACAAGCTATAAAATGTCATTCTATAGCTAACAATGAAGCAAAGTACGAAGCTGTGATTGCAAGTTTGGAATTGGCACGAGAACTCGGCATAACCCAAATTATAAATTAAAGTGATTCATAACTCGTGGTTAATCAAATGCTGGGGACTTATACAACCAGGGAAGCAAGGGTGCAGCAGTACTTGGAAAAAGTTTGAGCATTGATAAAGCAATTCCAAACCTGGAATGTTATGGAAATAGCAAGAGATAAAAACATTGAAGCATATGCTTTAGCCAATCTTGCGTCTGCAGCTGATGTGGCAAATGAAGCAAATGCTTCAGTTATACATTTATTTCATTTTGTTCTCGAACCTGATAAGAATGAGGTAAATTTTAATAATTTTTCTTGCGCTTGGAGAAACGAAATTGTTGCTTTTTTGCAGTATGGTATCATCCCTGAGGATAAAAGAAAAGTACACGCACTTCGAAAAAAGGTTGTTCGAGAAGCAAGTCGAGAATGTGTGTGGTTGAGGTCTATAATACATTTTATTCAAGACAAATGTAGTTTGAAGTGTGACAAATTACCCACGATTTTGTATGAAGACAATGCAACATGCATAGCCCATTGAAGGGAGGATTCATCAAAGGAGATAGGACAAAACATATTTTACCAAAACTATTTTTTACTCATGATCTTCAAAATAATGGTGATATCAATGTGCAACAAATTAATTCAAGTGATAAATGGTTGATTTGTTCACCAAGTCTCTACCAACGTTAACCTTCAAGAAGCTAGTGTACAGGATTGGGACGCGAAAGCTCGAGGATGTGAATTGATGCTCTCATAAGGGGGAGTTAATGTGCGCTGCACTTTTTTTCTGTCAAATGATTTTGTCCCACTGGGTTTTTCTTGTAAGGTTTTTAACGAGGCAACCAAAAAGCATAATGTTAGATATGTGTAATATTTTTTCTTTTATTTTAGTTAAGGTTTTAACGAGGCACATTATCTATTGAATGGACATCAATGGGTAATGTTATAAATAGAATTTTATTTAAGTTGAATGTCTATATTTTAGAGAGATCTTATGGTTTGTTACTTGGTGGCCTAGTCACTTTCCCCCCTATATAGAGAGGTTTTATTCTATTGTAAATGATCCAAAAGCAATAAAAAATCATGTTCTTACTTTTCTTCACAGTACTTTCGTCTTCTTCTATTATTTCATAACATTATTAAAGTTCTATAGTAAACTTAACGATAGCCGATACTCTAACATTTGAATTTTTTTCTCACAAAAATAAAAATATAAAGACAAAGTTACAACAAGTTTTTAGAGCATGAGCAATTTCTTACATTAAAATCATCTAATAGTTAAACAGCTTATACAATTTTTATTGTATACATTACTCCTAAGTTTTAAGGATTTCATTCAATTAACATCAACATCTGTTAAAATTTATTTAATAATCTTGAAGTGGTTTTAACTAAAAAATTTGGACCAAGACATTATTTTTCAAAGGGATTTTTACATTTCTATACATTATCTGAAACTTTATTACTTACCTTATTCAAGTTTCAATTTAATTATATAAGCATATATAATTTACCAATTATATGCACTTTAGGTATTAAATAAGTATCCCTTTACCTTAGGAATTGAATAAAGAATCAATTATTTCCCATCCTTATTCTCTCTCCCTCATGCGCTCTTTTTCTACGTCTCTCCGCGTCTCTCTATCCCTCATTTCAGTAATGTAGAGCAAAGTGAAAGAGAGCAACAATTTCAAACTTATTGAAATTTCAGTAATGTAGAGCTTAAAGTGTTGCACAATTGGTGTTCAAATTGAAATTGTCAATCAATCAATTTTAAAGGTATTTGACTCTCCACCATTGACAGCCAATAAAAAGCTTTGAAGCTTTGAATTCACATTTGAGTTTTCAAAAACTATTATTTGTTTGGATTGGGTGTTTGTTGCAAACAATTGAGAATATTGTTTGGAGTTTATATCTCAATTTTGAGGATGTTTGGTGAAGATTAAACTTGATTTTGGCTAATTTAAAAAAAGAAACTCGACGAAGAAGAAGAAGAAGAAGAAGAAGAAGAAGAAGAAGAAGAAGAAGAAGAAGAAGAAGAAGAAGAAGAAGACATGACATACAATATACTCACGAAATTGTAGTGAAGTTGAAAGTTGAACAATAGTTGTATAACGTATGTATCGTTGTATAAAATTTGTATTTAAGTTATCAATACAGTCTTTTGACATAAAATTATTAATATATATCAAAATTGTATGAAAAAAGTATGTTTTGATTGAAATTTTAGAGAGGAAGAAGCACACACCATAGACAAAATATATACAAAGACATATTATATAAAATTTGTATAAAAATTATATTTAAGTTGTATGATAATAGTTGTATATAACTGGGTAGAAGTAATGTGTAAAAGTTGTACATAAGTTATATAATATATAACTAGTTGTATGAAATTTATTTTTACCATATATAAATTAGATACAAAATATACAAACGACATACTGTATAAAATTTATATAAAAATTGTATTTAAGTTGTATGATATTGTAGTTGTATTTAACTATTTAGAAATAACTAGTATAAAAACTCGCGCGATGCGCGAAAATTGACAAAATACTAATTTTATGAAATTATGATATAATATATTATAATAATTTAATAAATATTAGTGTGCAGAAATATAATACAATCTGTAAAAGAAAATTAAAGGATGCACGTCATATAGTAATCAAATAAATTATTTGTTCCTTTTTATTTTTATTATTGAATTAGCAAGAACTTAGTACTATTGTTACTTTTCTTGAGTATTATTTATTTATATTTTATTTTTTCATTAATTCAAAATGTAAATATCATTATATTATCTCCATCCCCCTCTTTTTGTACATTCCTTTTCTACTGTAATACTTATTTGATTAGTTTTCAAATTTTATATTTTATTTAATATTTAAATAATTTAATATTACATTACTTTTATTTTTATTTAAAATAATTTTATAACTTAAATTTGAAACTATGCCCCAATTTGAATGAATATTCTTAATCATATATTTAATTTTTTTTGTTATAGCCATTTTTTTGTTTTATTTTATTTTAAAATATTTGTAAAAAACCAACTTGAAACTACTTCCCAATTTGAATGGATAGTTTTTTTATTATATTATTATAGCTATTATAAGATATCTTTATTGATAAATTCAAAATAGAGTAACCAATTAATTAAAAATTAGAATTAATTATTTTTAGTAAAAAAGGGAGTCACCAAAACGACACCCCAATTTGAATAGGTAGTTTTTTTTTGTTGATATTTTAATCTTTTACTTTAGCTAATTTAATTTTTCTTATTTTTTCTTTTTTAGTTTTAAAACTCCAACTTGAAACTATTTCCCATTTTGAATGCCACTTAAAAAATATTTTGTCTTAACAATGCCACTTGACTTTTTGTATTTTTAATTTGAATTGAAAGTTTTTTATTTCTTTATTTTTGTTTTTTACTTTAAAGTAATTTTAAAACTCTAACTTGAAACTACTCTCTAATTTGGATAGGTATTTCTTTTATTTAAATATTTTTGTGTCTTATTAGGGCTAACTTTAATTTTTTCATTTGTTTTCTTATTTTAAAATATTTTTAAAGCTCCATTTTGAAATTACTTCCCAATTTGAATGGATAGTGTTTTTTTCCGTTTCATTATAGCTAATTATAAGTTATTTATATTTGTTAATACAAATAGAGTAACCAATTAATTCAAAATTTTAAATTCAAAAGATTTTTTTTACTTAGAAAGGCTGTTGATTTATCTTACAATTCCAACTTGAAATTACTCCCAAATTTGTATTGGCAAATTGTTTTATTTTTTAATTTCGTTTTTTATTTAAAAATAATTTTAAAACGCCAATTTTGTTGGAGATTTGTCCTTAAAAAGTATACTTGGCATCTTATGATTATACCACTTGGCATCATATAATTATTTATTTCTTTTTTTGTGCGTGTGTATATATATATAAAGACCATTATATTAAAAAGAAATTTCCCCTCAATAATGTGTTTTTGCGTCTCCTTTTTATTATATAGAGATGTATGAAAGTTGTAGATTATGTGCTTTTACATTATACTTTTAAGCTCTTTGCCTAGACATGTTAAAACTGTTTAAAACATTACTTAATTCAGATCGACTTCTCCGATCCTAGCAAGTGTAAACCTCTTGATCCTCCTTAGTCGTCCTTAATCGAGTGTTCTAATAATTAAACTTACTGCTTTCAGTTCACACATACAAAGAATCCTTTTGTCTCGCTACCTTACCTTATATGAACAAGTTCTCTAAGGCTTTTTTATATCATTCTCCCTATTTTGATAATTTAATTTGCTTGATCGTCCAACTCCCAAAATATAAAGAGATTATTAGATGATGGAGGGAGGAGAACAAAAGGCTTCAATTATTCAATTGTTTTTGTTACTTCATTAATAAGACCACCCGAATTGCAGTAATCTCTGTATATGCATTTAGTTGATTATCGTATAATAAAGCGGAAGAAAAATAAAGATAGAGAAGAGGAGAAAAAAAAGAAAAATGGTATAACTAAATTTCGTGATTGAAGGCACTAATAATAAATTGGGAGTCTTTTAAGATGGAATGCATATATTTTTTAAATAAAATTTGTTTAGGTCAAATAATTAACTAAACATGGGCATTTTTAGTAATAAAGTTTTAAATAGTGGATTAGAAGAGTTTTTCCCAGAAAAAGTTTAAAACAGAAACAATTGTGACTTTTTCAGTAACAAAGCTCGTTTTCAGAAAACCAAAACCAAAATGTCTTCCAAAAGCCAAAAACAATTCAGATTTCAGAAAATATAACAACAACAACTACTACTATCCAGTATAGTTTCACAAAGTGGGGTCTGGGGAGGGTAATATGTAGACGGGTCTTACCCCTACCGGAAAGGGCAGAGAAGTTGTTTCCAATCGACCCTCGGCTCAGTGAATGAAAGGAAACAAAAATAAAAGAGCATTAGAAACTCCAGCAGAAATAGCGTAAATAATTATCTAAACGTAAGAACCAAAACTAAAATAGCATGCAATAATATCAGACAGTAACTACCATAAATAACTACCATACGGGAGACACAATCCAATACACAAATCATCCATGGATAGCCCTGCCAAGCCTCACCCAACCCCGGGTGAGGAGTACAAAAAACTCTAGGAGCCCCTATCCTACAACCCTGATACTAGACCTCCAGACTTTCCTATCAAGGGCCATGTCCTCGGAAACTCGCATTCTAGCCAAGTCATGTCTAATCACCTCTCCCCAATACCTCTTAGGCCTCCCTCTGTCTCGCCGAACGCCGACCATCGCCAGCCGCTCACAACTCCTTACCGGGGCATCAGGACTTCTCCTCCGCACATGCCCGAACCACCTCAGCCTCGCTTCTCGCATCTTCTCATCCACCGGGGCCACCCCCACCTTCTCTCGAATAACTTCATTCTTAATCTTATCTAACCTGGTGAGCTCGCACATCCACCTGAGCATCTTCATCTCCGCAACCTTCATTCTCTGAACATGAGAGTTCTTCACTGGCCAGCACTCCGCCCCATACAACATGGCAGGTCTAACCACGACTCTATAAAATTTTCCCTTGAGTTTCTGTGGAACTTTCTTGTCACACGGGACTCCTGATGGAAGCCTCCACTTTGACCACCCCGCTCCTATACGGTGAGTGACGTCCCCGTCAATCTCTCCGTCCCCCTGAATCACCGACCCTAGATATCTGACATTGTCCCACTTGGCGATGACCTGAGATCCAATCATCACGTACCTGCCTACTTCGCTCGGCTCAGCACTAAACTTGCACTCCAGGTATTCTGTCTTAGATCTACTTATTTTGAAACCCTTAGAATCGAGAGTCTGTCTCCATATCTCTAACCTCTCAATAACACCGACCCTCGTCTCGTCTATCAAGACTATGTCGTCAGCAAATAGCATACACCAAGGCACATCCCCTTGAATATGTCTGGTTAGAGCATCCATCACTAAGGCAAACAAGAGATAGCTAAGCGTCGATTCTTGATGAAGCCCCATATTCACTGAAAAATGGTCTGGGTCGCCACCCACCGTCCTAACCCTAGTCTTAGCTCCATCGTACATGTCCTTGATTACTCTGATGTAGGCTTCCGGCACGCTCTTCGCCTCCAAGCACCTCCATAGCACCTCCCTTGGGACCTTGTCATACGCCTTCTCCAAGTCGATAAGCACCATGTGCAGGTCCTTCTTCTTATCCCTGAACTGCTCCACCAGCCTCCTGACAAGGTGGATAGCTTCTGTAGTGGAGTGACCAGGCATGAAATCGAACTGGTTCACAGATATAGATGTCATCTCCCTCACCCTCGCTTCGATCACCCGCTCCCAAACATTCATGGTGTGACTTATTAATTTGATACCCCTATAGTTGTTGCAGCACCGGATGTCCCATTTGTTCTTGTAGAAGGCACCACTGTACTCCACCTCCACTCCTCCGGCATCCTTTTGGTCCTGAAGATCGCATTGAACAACCTGGAGAGCCACTCCACTCATGACCTACCCATGCATTTTCAGAACTCCACCAGTATCTCGTCAGGCCCGGTCGCTCGACCCCTACTCATCCTATATAAAGCCCCCATGACCTCCTCCGCCCTAATGCGCCTACAGTATCCAAGGTCTTTATGTTGCTCTGAATGCCTCAACTCCCCTAGTTCTATGTTACGATCCCCTTCCTCGTTAAGTAAGTCTCGAAAGTACGCCTGCCACCTCTGCTTGACTTGAGACTCCCCCATCAGTACTCTACCATCCTCGCCCTTGATGCACCTAACTTGGTCAAGATCACGCGCCTTCCTTTCCCTTGCTTTAGCTAACCGGAATAACTTCATGTCCCCGCATTTCTCCCCTAATTCCTCGTACATGCGACCAAACGCCGTGTTTTTAGCTTCTGTAACCGCCATCTTCGCTTCTTTCCTCGCCACCTTGTAGATCTCCCTGTTCGCTCTCCGTTCTTCCTCGCTCGCACTCCCTGCCAACTTAGCAAACGCCGCCTTCTTCACCTCCAGTTTCCTTCGACTACATCGTTCCACCACCAGTCACCCTGATGTCTGCCTGAATAGCCCTTGGCTACCCTGAGCACATCCCGTGCTACCTCCCTAACCAAGTTCTCCTTCTCTGACCACATAGCGTGCGCTTCCCCAGAACTTCTCCAAGCTCCGCCGTCAGCTAACCTCCTCTCCAACTCCTGTGCTTTCTCCTTAGTCAAAACACCCCATCTAATCCGCGGTTGTCCCCGAGCACCGCTCCTCTTCCTCTTCACCCAGATACCGACATCCATCACTAGGAGTCTATGAAGGGTCGAAAGGGACTCTCCCGGAATAACCTTGCAGTCCTTGCACATACCCCTATCGCTCCTTCTGAAGAGGAGGTAATCAATCTGAGTCCTCGCCGCCGAACTCTTGAAGGTGACCAAGTGCTCCTCCCTCTTCTGAAATGTCGAGTTCGCAATCAGAAGCTCGAAAGCCCTGGTGAAATCAAGCAGTGACGTGCCTCCTCCGTTCCTAACCCCAAAGCCGAAGCCACCATGCACCTCACCATAACCACCAGTGTCTGCCCCAATATGACCATTAAAGTCCCCTCCAATCACTAACTTCTCAGATTGGGGAATACTACTCACCAGATCATCCAAGCCCTCCCAAAAGCGCCTCTTAACCTCATCGTCTAAGCCCACTTGCGACGCGTAACCACTGATGACATTGAGGACGCAACCCCCAATAACCAACTTAATAGACATTAACCTATCATTCACTCGCCTAACCTCGACCATGGACTCCCTTAGAACCCTATCCACCAAGATGCCCACTCCATTCTTACCTCTCACGACCCCAGAATACCACAGCTTAAACCCGTCTGCATTCCTCGCCTTCGACCCTTTTCACCTAGTCTCCTGGACATAGGCTATGTTAACCCTCCTCTTCTGAAGAACATTCGCCAACTCAATGGACTTACCCGTCAGAGTGCCTATGTTCCACGCCCCAATCCTTAATCTATGAGCGTCCGCTACCCTCTTCCCACCCTTACCTCCCGCCCTACCCGCAGGACCACTCCCTACCCCCTACTCACCCCCGCCACCGCCCCCACCCCCCGAGGACATGACCTTACACTATCATCCCCCGCCGCAGCCACTATCCCTCCAACCGACTCTGGAGAATAGTGACGCACACACGCACTATAGCGGAATACGCAAAAAGATGCAAACTCGATAGCAACAGAGTAAACCTCACACAGAATGCTAGCTAGAATACGTAAAAAGGCGTACAAGTAAACAAGAGAGCTGGAGGTACCAACTCCCGATGGAAAAACCTGAAAGTAGGTTTTGATGAGTCCGAGGTCAACTGCTACCAACTCTTGCACGTCCCTGCCAGTGTTGCTTAGCTCCTCACTCCCAAACGCCGCAAACTGGCCTCGCCGCCGCGACTAGTACCGAGTAAGCTGGAGTTTGTCTTGAAAATATTCGACAGTATTGCGTCCACCTAGCTCGTTTGCGCCCAACTCCTGTCGTTGGTTGTTGAAACTCAGGCAGATCCTTCTGCGTCGTGACTGGAAGCTGTTCGAGGGAGTTGCCAGAAAAGATATAACCTGCTGGAAATCTGGAAATATGACCCGATGCGTCCAGTGATGCTCCGTTCTACTCGCCGTATGCCTCAGGCCTGTGTCGACCAACTGGCCTGGCCTGCTACCTGAAACACACAACATACACCACGGGACCAAGAAAAGATGGGGACTGCCACCGGAACAGTCAGAGGCAACAGAGCCGGACCGAGAAAGGTTTGAAGAAAGGGAGGGAATCACAGAGGAGATTGGTCTGGTGGGGACGGGGAAGCTGAAAGAAGATGAAATGGCGTTGGTGGATCGCTGGGCGCCTGCCTAGCTACTGCTAGGGGTTAAGGAAAGAGGAAGAAAGAGAGGTATGCGAGAAGAGAGAAAGGAGAAAGAAACGGAGAGAGAGAGGAGGGGACGCGGGGAGAGAGAGGAGAGAGAAAGAGGACTGGTACTTACCTGGACAGGAGCCGACAGCAGTGGTTTGCCGGTGAGTTGCCAGAGAAGGACTGATTGTTACCGTTGAGAGGGAGCGTTCGAGGAGGAGAGAGAAGAGAGCGTTTAAGAGTTCCAAATTCTATCAAAATTTTATTTCAGAAAATAACATAAGTGTAAAATCATTCTCCAGAAAGTTGTTTGAGAGAAACTTCAGAAAAATATATCTTTCCAAAACTAAACCTAAACCAAATCCAAATGCTAGTATCTGGATTCATAATAAAATTGGTGCTGCTCCAATTACTTACAATATCTGATGATTTGAGCCAAAACTTTGTATTATGCACAAAATATTTGCATAGGTTCTGCAGAATCAGAACAGTTGAAGAGCCAAAGCTTATCTACGCCCCAAATTTTCTACCCAGCAATGACTAGAAGGCCAATTCTACTTTCTTGATATATAATACTATAATAGAGATTTTACGCAGTTATATATTGCTGCAAAAACTTTGTTCTTTTCTTGTTCTTCAACTTCCGGAATGCACAAGACTCTATTTGTCGGATTCTCTCCCGGCTAACGCCCATTAATTCACCAATCTCTTGTAAAGTTTTCATCCTCCCGTCTGCTAGTCCAAATCGCCATTTAACAACCTGCTTCTCCCTTGGATTTAAGGTGTCTAATACCTTCTCCAGGTCCTGTCTCATGAACTGCTTCATCAGCATTTCTTCTGATGTTTCAGCTTCAGGGTCTGCAATCACTTCCTGGAAAACCCAAAAGAAAGGCGTCAATGAACACAACTGTGGAATATTGCATGAGGGGATTAAAAAATGACACCCTAAATTGGTAAAAGGAGAGATGTTTTTAGGACGAACCGAAGGTTTGAGACTTTGATTGAACCCGATTTTCTGGTCAAGTGATCTTGGAGCTTTAGGAGTTAGCATCACAGCAGTGAGCCTCTTCATTGACAACCCTGTTGCTTCAGCTACTTCCTCATCGTTAGGAAGTCTACCATTTTCAGTAAACAATTGCTTTCTTGCTTCCTTAACTCTGTACGTAGCCTCAACCATGTGAAACTGTAAACAAAAGATTCAAAAAAAAAATGGAAGGTCAACGAGCATATATATGGAAATTATCTTTCTTTAAATCAACAATATTCAAATGGCATATTCATAAATAAGAAAAAAATAATGGCATATAAAAAGAAATGTCCTCTTAAAGTTGGATATCACGTACTGGCAACCGAATCGTCCTAGACTGATCAGAAAGGGATTTCCTAACCGCCTGCTTAATCCACCAGTGAGCATAGGTTGAGAACTTAAAACCCTTAGCAGCATCAAATTTTTCAGCACCTCTTACAAGTCCCCGACATCCTTCCTGCATATAAATTTCCAAAACGAGCATAGATCAACAGATGGTATTTCAGATGGCTTTAATCCCTTAGTAGAACTAGTCTTGAGAGAGTATAGAAATGCACTATATATACCTGAACCAGATCTTGAAGATTCATCCCTACTCCTTGATAATTTTTGGCAATAGAAATAACAAGCCTTACATTGCTTTTAATCATTTTATCTTTACAAAGAATGCCATAGTTCAAACGCTTCCTTAGGGTCTTCTGTTCAACTCCGGCTGCAGCAGCCCACTGGGCAATAGTAGGCTGACCTCCGCATCGCTCTGCAAGCTCCTGCTCAAGTCTTTCCAACTTCAGTAGATCCTGTATCATTTTGGTGACTGATAAATGGTCTAAAAATGGAACAGAAAAAAGAAAGAAAACATTTGCAAGGGAAGTAGGAAGCAAACTCCACAGCAAAATATAGTACACATTTGAAGCCGCAAACATTCAATTAGAGTCATAGCAGACTTTTGGTTTCATTCTGAAAGCTTTTACCATTACAAGAAAATAGAATGTCTCAAAAGCCTAGAAAATCCTAAAAAAGGATCAGTACTAGAAAGTTACATATTAATATCTCAAAAGCCAACTCCATGAATGAACAAAACATAGGAAGTCAATAAGAGAGAGAAGATTCACAATGTACTTAAATCACAAAGTTTTCAGGAAAAAGAGATTATGCAAGCCCCCAAGATTTCAGATCCAGGAAGAGCACTGAGCTTTGAGTAAAATAATCAAAGGCAAGGCAAGTGAGATAATAAGAGAGCACATTACACCTGTTTGGTGCTCTTCTACAAACTTTTCACCTATCAAGTTAAAAAACAAAACAAATGAAAAGTTCCTCTTTTCAGCATAAATAATTTGATCAACCGGCACATACTTAGCATTCTATTACTAAGACCCAAACACAGACAGAAGAGGAAGAAGAAAACAGTAGCTCCGGTAATCGTCAAAAGCAAAGCAGATATGAAGAAGAACTTAAGACTTACATGTATTGAAATACATTTAAGCCGGCATTCGTATAATAGGCACATGAAAGAACATTGCTGTGGTAAAGGAAAAAGGAAGAGGCAAAATCTTAAAAGGAAAAACAACAACTGCTATAGGCTAATGTTGTCTTATACTTGGGAAAAGCTAAAGCACACCTGTATTCCTCTTGATAACTCCTGTTCTTCAGATGCAGTCAGTAGCCTAGAACTACCAGTAGTTCCTCTCAAGTAACGCAATGGATCCGAGTAATCAACTTCTTGTACTGAAGTACGCTTCTTTCGACTAGTAGAACCAGACTTCACAGAGACAACATTGGCTGCGGCCCTCTCTGCTGCTCTCCCTCTTCTTGCCTTCCGCTCAGTTTGACGCGTCGATTTCACAGCGATGACATTTGACAGCTGCGACTGAAGAATTTCCAGTTCTTCAGGTGATGGCTCCAAGTCATCAGAATTTGTAAGGGAGTCCTCAAATAAACTACTTTTGCTCCACTTCATCTCACTTCCCTTAAATTCCGCACCAACACCAACTCTCCCTGTCTCACTAGGTTGGGCCAGATGAACACTCTCAAACGGAGTAGTCCTAGCTTCTGATAGCGTACCTCTACCAGCATCATCGGAGTTCTTTGGATTGTTATGGCCGACCAACAATACAGCGTCTTTTGCAAACTTCAATGCAGCCTTTGCTAAAGCAACTGCTTCACCGGCTGCAGCAGCTACAACAGCTTCATCACTTGTAACAAGATTTTCTGTAGCTAAAGCACTTTCAGTGTTCGCCTGCAAGCATGACAAATCAAAATTATACTTGTAACAGCATTTTCATGGCAAAACAAGGTTTAATTCAATTAATGGGAAGTAGAGTACAGTCAAATAAAAATAGGAGACTGAAACCTAGCATGGCACTAAGGTAAGTAATAAGGTTAGGAAGTATTAACCAAGATAACTAAAGCAAAGTAAAACTTTTTCAACAACTGTTAGCTAACAACCTATTGAAGTTAAAACTACCTGCAGAACATATTTCGAAAATGCAAGTACATCTGAAGCTTTACAAAATACCTAGAACTACATCTGAAACATATTTCATACTTCATAATAGATTGATGACCGCGGTCCTTTTCAGTTTCTCCAACTTAAATGTATCCATAACTTTCTAGGCTATTGATTTAAGTTATAACCTCTGTAGGTGGACCAACTGCTCCAGTGTATGTCCATGGCCTATCTGGGGTAACTGAATCTGGGTTAGCCTCAAAAGATAGCAAATTTAGCCTCGATATATCAAGTACTGCTGATGTGGCAGTTGATGGTGGTTTCCATGATCTCTCCGCTGCAACTGAACTTGAAAGGATTTCAATTGATGGTAACTTTAGCTTCTCAATGTCAAGCACTGTAGATGTTGCTGTTGATGTTGCTGCAGATGTAGTAGCTAGGATACATTGTGTCCTCAAATGAATATGATCTCTACCTTTTGCTGCATTCAGCCAAGGACGATAGTAAGAACCACAGAAGTGTACGTCCATAAGATGGATCATTAACAACTTTGACCAATGATTGAAGAAAACCACAAGATTCGACTAAGAAGTTTAACTATTTAGTTTCAAGGATGAATCTAGTAAGACAGTAGTACTAGAGCAAAAGCACCAGATCATAAATTCAAGATTACATATGCATATCAGGAATTTCAAAAGAAATACTGAAGCACAAAGCCGATGTCTTCCTAAAAATACATCTAGCAGAACAGAGTTTTCTACTTAGATGGGCTTTCACTTGGAAAACAATATGAAGTCTGCTCGTTCTAAGTATCATCAGGACAAAAACCATCATGCAATTGATACAGTTTCATTCGACAAAATTTGGTCCAAGCTACCTAGTTAGTGATTTAACTGCCCATTACTGATTCTTTCTCTCTACCACTCAATGCGTGTTTGTCAGTGAGCATGCAGGTATCTCCGTTGCACATAACTTCTCTACTTTTGACTAGTGAATGAATTTCGTATCAGTCTGATAATCTAAGTATCAAGGCAATATAGCCAACCTTGCAAAACAATATCTTTCTGTTCTAAGTAATAGAAACCACAACATAATGAACATAAAACAACAAAATTAGCTACATGAGGACCGCAGTTGCTTTGCAGTAAGCTGCAAAAAAATCCTTATCCATTATGCTGTAACGAACAATCCATTTATATATTAATTGCTAGAAAAATCACAACAATTGAAAGACCTTTTTTCCTATCACTAATATAATCCTGAAAAAGAATTACAAGTTCAAGAAGGAAAATCTTTCACAGATTCAAAGTAACAATTGAATAATGTTTGTTCCAATATAATAATGCTCCTGCTTGATTTCACCAAAAATGGATGCAATGCATACAACTAGAGTCACTTCTTAATCCATTTATTTCAATCATTAACCACTTAAGAATTTGAATTTTCATAAATAAGAAAACTATTAGCCATATCATACACTTCTCTCCCAAAATTTGATCTTGTCTTCAAACCCACTATCTCCAAGACATAGAAGTTACAAAATTAAACATTGATCAACTCCACTTATTAAAATAGCAATTCATGAGAAGATTAAAATACAAAAAAATAATAATGATGGAGAAGCAAATTTAATAAATGTCATTAATCTCATATATAAAAGAGCGTCAAAGAGCTTTTTCTCATAGAATATCATTAAGAAAGAACCAAACTTTATCCAATTCCCATCTCATTTACAACATAATTTTCAAGAGAAAATAGAGTGTGAGACTTACAAAGCTGAATGGTGGAGTTTTGGTTGGTTTTGAAGCAAAGGACAAAAGTATCTGGCAAACTCTTGAATTGTGGCAATAAATAAGACATATTTCTTTCTAATCTAAAATCATATACTGGCATATGGGGGTCATAAGAAGATACTGATAATTTGCACAACATTCACTCATACACCATATTTTCAACGGTTTCTCAGTCAATAACGCTGCTATTTTCCACCGTAAATGAATTTTAATCTTGAAAAATGTGGTTGAACTAAAACACGGATTAGTACTGAAGAGGAGAAGAAGACTGGTAGAGATTGAAGAAGAAGAAAAGGAGGCAGAGGAGAGAAAGAGGAGATAAATAAAAGGATAAGAGAACTTAGCCTCTCCGGATTCTGGAATAAGGACTAGAAAGGGACAACGACCGGATTTTTTAATTTTTTTTTAAGGATTTTTATGTATACCATATAGCAAACCTTATTAACTCTCATGTTTAAGGTTTGTTTTCCAATGCAGCTTTTCATTTTGTCCTATGCGCCGAGGGTCGCTTGGAAGCAGCCTCTCTGCCCTTTTGGGTAGGGGTAAGGCTGTCTACATATTACCTTCCCCAGACCCCACCTGGTGGGAGTATACTGGGTAGTTGTTGTTGTTGTTGTTGTTGTTTAAGGTTTGTATTTATTATATTTAAGAATACCAAATTTTAACTTATATATCATAATTCAAATTAAGGATATAATTATTGATTCATTTATTCTAGGCATGATTTTAGGAGCATATAATCTCCAATTTTAATTTATCTACCTCTCCCTCCTCCCACCCCCATACCCCACATTACCGCGAATTTAGCCAAATCCGATTAGTTTGGGGTTGAAACATAGTTGATTGGTCGATTTCAAGAATACGCCATTCATGTAAACTAATTTTATGGAGAAGTCAGTTTATCCCTTCCTTAATAAATATGTAATGCTCAAAACCAAATTTTCTATCTTGTTAAACTAGCTATCCTTTCGGACCTCAATCCAGTACTATTCCGTTATCAATCCAATTTACCTTCAGTTAATTCCATGGCAATTTAATTTTATGAAAAACCAAGAAAAGAAATGTGTTCAGTTCTCTAAACACAAGATTAAACATTTCTTACTATTAATTTTATTAAAGGTACGTACTATAGTTCTTGTAGTTTGTATGTAGAAATTTTGTAGATGAAGACCAAATTTTGTTGTTAACATTTTTTTATGACACAAGATCGTATTTTAATTGTAGTATAAATGTAGTAATTTTGTAGATACTCTTAAAAATAATACAACTTTATACAATACTTAAACTGATTTGTATTTATTTGCAGAAGTTTTATATACAAGTTATCTACAAACTGAATACATTGAATCTTAATACCCCAGTTCCCATTTCAATTGTAGCATAATTGGCATTTTAGACATAATTATAGAAGACTTGTAGAAGTTTTCGTACTCCTCACCCAGGGTTGGGTGAGGGTCAGTAGGGTTATCCATAGATGATTCGTGTTTTAGCTTATGTCTCCCTTATGGCTGTTAGTTATTGTAGTTACTGTATGATATTATTGCATGTTATTTTATTTATGTTTCTTATGTTTAGATAATTATTTACGCTATTTCTGCTGGAGTTACTAATGCTCTATTGTTTTTGTCTTTGTTTTTGTTTTTGTGTTTATTGTTGTTTCTCCTTTTCTCCATTGAGCCGAGGGTCGATTGGAAACAGCCTCTCTGCCCTTTCAGGTAGGGGTAAGGCTCGTCTACATATTACCATCCCCAGATCCCACCTGGTGGGACTATACTGGGTAGTTGTTGTTGTTGTTGTTTGTTGTAGAAGTTTTAGTCTTCCCAATCTACAATTTATCTACAAATTATCTACAAATTATCTACATTGCATCTACAATTTATCTACAATTCTATAATTTAACTACAATTTAACTACATTTTCTGGAAATATGTCTTCTTCTTCTTCTTCTTATTTGACGAGTTTCAATCTGAAATTCAGTCAAAACCAAGTATAATCTTCACCAAAACCCCACAAAATTGAGATATAAACTCCTAAATATATTCTGAATTATTTACAACAACACCTAATCCAAACAATAATGATTTTTGAAAACCCAAATTTGAATTCAAAGCTTTCAAGCTTTTTAATAGCTATCAATGGTGGAAAATATATGGAAAAGGAGAGATTTACGCAGCTACAGATTTACTTCCGTTTCAAATTTCGAATTAAATGCTGATAGGATCACACGCAGATCCTCCCCTACAATCTCGCGCGTTTTTTTTTGTAAAATCTCGCTATTTATGGGCTTGGTATATATTTTGTAGGGATAATATGGACAACACGGGTAAATACCAATTGGTGAACATTTTTGGTAATAAGGTTTGCTATATGGTATAGATAGGTAAAATTGTCGGCCCTTTACTCTAAAACCATCGACACTATAAGGTGGGGCATTTGCATCTATATTGAATTTTTGGATCACAATTAAATTTAGAAAAATTACCAACTATGTCTATTTAGAAGTAGCTCATTACAAAAATTGGCTAATTAATAAAATATTATTAATATTAGCCAAAATGGCCAATTAGCTATTTGTTGCAAAAAAATTAAATTTTTACTTTTTTTGAGTGGGTGCTATTAGAATAGATTGGGTACATCTTAAGGAGCTTGAATCTCAGTTTTGGGATAATTTGGTGAAGTTTTGAGGTGGTTTGAATTGAAAATTTGAAGTAAAAACTTAATATAAAAAAATGATACGTGTATCACATTGTGTATCACATATATATCATATTTGTATCGATTGTGTATTACATGTATATCCATGTATATCTGTGTGTGATACATGTTTGATACATGTATCGCAGAAGAATTTTTTGACATCGATTTAATTATGAATTTTGATACAAAACCAGTCCAAATGACATCCAATCTTCCTCAAATTTTGTATATTGACTTATCTATATGTTTTCAATGAATTTCGACTATACCCATTAAAAAATTCCTGGTTTGTTTTGATTTTTGGGATACTGGCTAGATGTTGGTAAGTTGAAACTTATATGGGATATTTATGTAAGTTTCCCTTAAATTTATTGTATGGGTCAAAATCTCACCACGTGGGTTATCATTAAAAGAAATGATAAGGGATAGAATAGGACATAGTCATGCTCACGAGGGCGTAATAGCGACGAGTATCTCGGCCACTGTCGATGTCGAGCTATCAGAAGGCTTACACGGCAGAACATATGTTGTAATACTTGGGCGAGTAAGGAAAAGTACAGTCATGAGAGGGTACGCTGGTTAAAGTCCGTTGGATAAAGGAAAAAATTGGTAATATATATATGGGAGAAGAAGGCAAGAATGAGGGTTTTTTTCTTCTTTCCATCCGAGAAAAAAGAGGAACAATGTATCAAAAAAGATGAGAATAGGAGAGGACCTCCAACAACAAAGCAAAAGCCTAGATTTTGGTTACAACCCTTGTAATGATCTTTGTTGAATGAATAAAGATAGATCTCATAGTTATCAATGACTTTCCCTCTTTTCCTTCTTTGCTCTCACAAGCACGGGACAATGTATCAAATATGTAAGCTTTTTATTTGTGTTTGATGTCTCTTAATTATTTTAAGAAATATTATATAAGTTTGGCCTCCTCCGATTCTCATATTCAATTTTCTTTGATCTAGGGTTATTACATTTGTCTAAGATTTATCCTTTATTTTCTTTATTAATTGGTTTAACGTAAAGCTTAGTACTTTTTGGTCAAACAATTTGGCGTCGTCTATAGGGTTTTCTTAGCCAATTTTTTTAGTTTCCTTTAGATCTAGAACCAATCAAGTATCACTACCAGAGTGTCATAGACTCACCATCTCGGTATAGACACTAACTCGAAAGAATAGTAGGTAAGCTTTTGAGATAACCATATTAGTCTAAGTCAGATCTCTACATAAAATAGAAATTGTAACCGATGTCTATGCAAAACCTCCGCCTCACCTGCAGCGATGGGTTTGGCAAGCCATATTCATGTTTAAAGTAGAATCACGATCACTATGCGCTTGGCATGATCACAACCCCATGACGTATTAACCTTATATACCGATCCATACTCTCACCTCTTAGGAAGGGACGCTAGCCTATTGTGTGATCCTTTGAAACAACGGGAATATCTTGCCTTATTTTCGTACCTACACGCATTGGAGGATTTATTAACAAAATATGACATGTTTCTCTTATTTTTATGCACACAACGGGGTCAGATTGGAACTCAGTTTCGACATCCCAACGGGAAAGGTAAGTCCAACCCACGAGAAGACTAAACGTGATTAACGATGGAGCCGAACGCGACCGCCAATTCTAAAATCATTGTTCGAGTACGATCCGAAGCGAGCAACCCAACGGCACCGTTCCTCCTTTCACCGACTTACCAGGCCAAGGTAATAGGCAATTTCGTTTGGGTTTCACTTATCACGATCTCTTGTTGGTTCAGAATAGGAACACGAGTACTCTCACAGGTATGCGAACAAAGAATGGGTGCCACTAAAACACACCAAGAAAAGGTTTCGTACCATACCACCTCGCAAGCAATGACCAAGCAAATCCCTCTAAATTGTACCGTATTTCAAATAACAGAAACGGTTCATCACAAGCCGAATATTAAGAAAATCTCCAGAACTGGGACTCACCCGTGAAATGCATAATAATCTCCAATGAAAGCAAAGTTAAGCTAACTGGGACTCACCCACGAAACGCATAATAATCTCCAATGAAAGAGAAGTTAAGCGTACTAGGACTCACTCAGGAAACGCACAATATTCTTCAGTGAAAGCAAAACCAAGCACGTCAGGACTCACCCCGACGCACCCATAACAATACAGTGACATGTAATGTTCTCCAATAAAAAGAATACAACTGGTTACAATTCGACCTCCCTCGAATTAACACCTTTATGGACACCAGCCATCATTAAACGGGTTACAATTTGACCTCGCTCGAATTAACACCTTTATGAACAACGACCATCAATAAATGGGTTACAATTCGACCTCGCTTGAATTAACACCTTAACAGCCATTGATCATCATTAAATGGGTTATAATTCGACCTCGTTCGAATATATAAGTCAGAAACTGACTTCGCCCAAGATGGTAACCCCGAGTTCGACCTCGCTCGAATGCATATGAAAAATAAACTTCGCCTAAAATTGGTTGATTCCACCTAAGCTGGCAAATCAGAAATCAACTTCACTCGAACTTGCAGATTCAAAGTGACTACATTCGGACTCACACGATAAGATCCTACTCAATTCGGGCAAGGTTGGTTACCAATTAAAAAAATGAGGGACTTATCACAAAGAAGTCGGAAGGTCTATATATATATATATATATATATATATATATAAATGGAAAGAACAAGGAGAAAGAAAATCAAAAGATACATAAACGAAGACGAAGCAACTATTTCATTGAAATGTACACGCGCAACAATCGCGCCTTACAATGGCCCTCACGAGAAAGATGAAAATAAACAACAAAAGAATTAAAAAAAAAAACTAAGTATAAAAGTTGCAGCAAAGTTTCACTCGACATCATCTCCACCATCGTTCTCTCCAACATCATCATCGTCATAAAGGATCTCATCCTCAATGTCAACGCCCTCGCCAGCCACCAGCGTCGTAGGGCCGTAATCGTAGGTTGTACGAGCCTCGTGTGCCTTCGCCCGAGCATCTTCAGAGGTGGCCTATGGAACATTCCCTGCCTCCCACAAACACTTTTAAATATCACGTTGGGCATCGACATGGACCCATAGCTCATACAGGAAGCAAGGAATAGTGGCTGAAGCATACTCTTGAGGGGGAGCTTGAGCCAATAACTGCACCTTGTCGGCTTCAAGATCCACAACTCGATCTCCTATGATCGAAGCGTCCTGATCCAGCTCACCAATTAGCTCCTCGAGCCATGCCTCCCTTAGCATGGTCGTCGCTCTCTCAGAATCCTGCTTAGACTTGAAGACGCAGATAGTACCCTCCAGTGCCAGCGCTCTCCCCAAAGCCGACACTCGAGCATTCTCATCCCTCTCCATCTTGGCCACTTTTCTTTCTACCTCGGCCACATTCTCCATCCATTCTGCACTCGAGGCGTCAACCTTAGCAACATTTTGCTCAAGCTCAGCTCGTAAAGATAGAACCTTCGCCTAAAGGTCCTCACACTCCACGGTAACCCCTTTCCCCACCTCAAGCTCTTCTTCTTTGGTATGAAGCAGCTCCTCAAGCTCACTACATTAGCGGATAGATCGCATCAGCTCCTCATCTCTCTTCTCCAATTGCTTCATGGTAGACTGAGTACTGGCACCCATTCTAAGCTGCTCGTGCATCTCACAACATCTATTGTGATACCGTCAATACTTTTCGGCCATCTCCAGAAAAATCTCGGCCTGTGTCTGCGGCCCTACGAGCACTCTCGACCTCCAGCATGTATGTTTTAAAAAAGAGAAGAGGAAGAAGAGAGGAAATAAATGGGTTAGTAAAGACAAAGGTCACAAAGAAAAGGAAACAAAAAGGAACTAACCCTTAAGCCCATCGTGGCCACACCGCGTGACAACTAGAAGTCGCTAACATCCAGAAGAGCTCCACTTTATGCTGCAGATCATAGAAGATTAAACTGCGGCACACACTCCAAAGTGTCTTGCAGCAGGTTGCGATCAGAGAATTTCGAGTATTCGGGAAGGGCCTCCTGCTTCTACAACAGTTCGGCTAAAGCCCTCCTCAAACATCCTCATGTCCTCAAGGTAAATGTTGGACTCAGATTCATAACCCTCAACCACGACGCCCTTCTCCCTCTCATTGGCCGAAGAGGGGGCGCGGCTGGGCTGAGATGTTGAAGGCCACCCAAAACAGTAACGACAGCCTCGAAACTCTATCTCTCCATCATATTAGCCCCTTAAACGCTCCCAACACGAGTCGTCTCCATGACTGAGTTGGCACCACCTCCGAGTTCGGGTACTGTCAGGGCAAGGACGCCCTTTGAAGAAGTTTCAGATGGAGAAATATCTTCCAACACTACCCTTCGTCTATTCAATGGGGCCTTTCCGCTACCCACGCGGGAAGATTCACCAGCTGAATGGACTACGGGGATCAGACTCTCCAGTTGAGGAGTAGCCTCCAAACGCACGGTTTCAATAGCAGACGCAAGTCGGGAAGTAGTTCTCGATGCACGCCGGGTAGCAGCCCTCAGCGCAGGTCGGGCAGAGGGCGCGGATTGACGGAATGCTAGCGGAGGAGCCCTCATCCTCCTCGCTCCTCTCCGGTCTGTTAATAAAGAGTGATTAAATCACATAACAACAAGGTTTTTTTCCAAAAAAAAAAACTATGAAACAGAGAACAAAGCAAAACTATAATAAGTTGACCCACCAGTAAGAGGCTTGCGCACAAACTTCTCATGGAAAGGCACCCACTCACTATCACAACCTATACGGATGGGCCGCACGAGTGCTTGAGTCCTACATGTCGAACACCCTTAAGCATGAGACTAAGATACAAGCATGAATAATACCGGCTAAATTATAAGAATAACATGCACGAGAAAAACTTGTCCAAAAGACATATATACATATATGTGCAGATTACAGTGGGTGAGCCGAGAAGGCCTCGATAGACAACTATATACCCAAAACTGGACGCCGAAAATGCCCCATACTATCTAACTGTATATAATTGTGTGTTTGCTCGTTTCTTCTGTATAACTTAGATCATACTGAAAAGAAAGAAGGAATAGCCTTGACATACATGGAGTAGGAAAAATCCATATAATATTCCTCGTAGGAGTTTGCATTGTCAATGTTTCTGACGTTTTAATCGTTGAAAGCTTTGAAATGGCTAATGTTCTTTGGATTGTAAAATGCTAATGCCTTTTGCAAAGTTTCTGAGGTTCTGATTGTTGAAAGCTTTGAAATAGCTAACGTTCTTTGTATTCCATAATGCTAATGACTTTTGAATTGTAAAGTTCCTAAGGTTCTGATTGTAAGGATTTGAATAATAATCATAAGAATGATGTGTCTCTTTCTTTACTAACCTAGTTGCCACCTATCAAAATGACTAAGGAGTCATTTGCCTGTAGAGTGGAAATTATTAGTCTTTATCCACTTATTAGGTAATTATGTAATGTCCTGTTACCCGATAATTAATTAATTACCCGCATAATTAAAAATTATCTCAAATAACTTGAGAATACTACTCATTTTTAATATACTTTATACACTATATTGTCACGGCCATATGGTATCTTGTATGGTTTTAGTCCATAAATATCGGATATTATCGCTCGACCCGAATTTTATCCCAAATCGGCAACCTTCAACGAAACTCGATTTCTTTAATTCGCGTACCATTTATTTTTCATGGAACTTACTTATCACTTGTTATAAATAGCATAAATATGTTAACCCCAAGATAATCTCATCCCCCAGACTACGTCAACTAATTGGAGATGAAACTTTTAACATATGAAAATGTGAGATGTAACATCCTTCCCCCCTTAGAAATATTCATACTTGAATGCTTAATTCTATGGGATCTATATAACTTTGGCAGTCACCTTTATAACAACACTACTACTAACTCTCCCGGTAGAAGCTTAATAATTCAACGCCATATAGGACCATTATCATCAATAACGATAATGGCCTCACACGACCAATGACAATAACTAAAATAAGAATTCGCGTGTATCTTAAGGTTATAATATCTCAGTTGGAGCCTTGTCTGGAGGAGGAATAAGTAGGGATATCTAGACTTCATGTCTTCCTCGGACTCCCAAGTCATTTTTTCCACGTTGTTTCTCAAAAGTACTTTCACTGAAGCTACGTCTTTAATTCTCAATCTTCGTACCTGTTTGTCGAGTATAACAATGGGAATTTCTTCATATGATAGCTACTCTATAACCTGAAGGTTGTCAAGTGACACAATTCTAGAAGGATCTCCGATATATTTATGGAGCATAAACACATGAAAGACTGGATGTACAGACTCCAAGTCCGAAGGCAAGTCCAACTCATATGCTACCTGGACTACCTTGCGTATGATCCTATATGGTCCAGTGTACCGAAGGCTAAGTTTTCCTTTTTTCAAATCTCATAACACCTTTCATCGGTGACACCTTTAGGAATACCCAATCCTCAGCCTGAAATTCCAAGTCTCGCTGTCGATTATCCGCATAGGACTTCTGACGGCTTTGAGCTACTAATAGCCTTTCCTGTATAAGATTAATTTTCTTGATTGCCTGTTGTACCAGTTCTGGTCCTACTAACGTAGTTTTTCCAACATCAAACCATCCTATAGGTGACCTACACTTTCGTCTATAAAGAGTTTCGTATGGAGTCATTTGAATACTAGAATAGTAGCTATTATTTTATGCAAATTCAATAAGTGGCAAATGATCATCCCAGCTACCTTTGAAGTCTATCACACAAGCCCGCAACATATCCTCAACTGTCTGAATAGTACGCTCAGGTTGTTCGTCTGTCTGGGGATAAAATGATGTACTAAGACTTACCTGAGTCCCCAATCCTTTTCTGAAGGACCTCCAGAAGTTCGCTGTAAATTGAGCTCCTCTATCCAAGATAATAGATACATGGACACCATGTAGTCGTACTATCTCCTTAATATAACTCCTTGCATAATCCTCTACGGGATATGTAGTTCTAATGGGCAGAAAATGAACTGACTTTGTAAGCCTATCAATAATCACCCATATCGAATCGAACTTATGCTGGGTACGAGGTAAGACTACAATGAAATCCATATTGATTACTTCTCATTTCCAAGTCCAAATCTCCATAGCCTGCAATAATCTACCGGGTTTCTGATGCTCAATCTTAACTTGCTGAAAGTTAGGACACTGAGAAACAAACTCCACTATATCCTTTTTCATTCCATCCCAACTATATATTTCCCTGATATCATGATACATATTTGTCGCTCCTGGATGGATAGAATAACGAGAATAGTGAGTTTCCCCCATAATCTACCGATGCCTCCCTACAACATTAGGGACACATAATCATCCTCGATATCTAAGGACTCCATCTTCTGTAATCTCAAACGACGTCTTCTCCTTCTGAGAGGTGGTATAACTATAATGAACTAACATAGGATCATCGTACTGGCATTCCTTCACTTCAGTTACTAATGAAGATGTTGCTATATCCTAAATAGTAATTCCAATATCACCTAAGTCTAGTAACCAAACTCCAAGACTAGCTAGATGATGAATCTCATGGGCTATTCCCTTTTCTCTGGTTGTAGTCTACGGCTGAGGGCATCGACGACCATGTTCGCTTTCTCCGGATGGTATAAAATATCAATATCACAGTCTTTAAGTAGCTCCAACCATCTTCTTTGACGTAAATTCAATTCCTTTTGCCTAAAGATATACTGTAGGCTCTTATGATCCGTACAGATATCAACATGAATGTTATACAAGTAGTGCCTCCACTTCTTTAGTGCATGAATCATTGCAACTATCTCTAAATCATGGTTCAGGTAATTCTTCTCATGATTTCTTAGTTGTTTAGAAGCATAAGCTATAACCTTACTATGCTGCATCAGTACACAACCCAGTCTAATGCCTGATAATGTAACCATCGGTCCCTTCTGGAAACGTTAGAACCCGTGTTGAAGTTAATCCATCCTTCAATGCCTGGAAACTCCGTTCACAAACGTCAGTTCGTTTAAACTTTGCTCCCTTCTGAGTCAACTTTGTCAATGGTGCTGAATGGGAAGAAAATCCCGATAAAAATCTCCTATAATAGCCTGCCAAACCGAGAAAGCTATGAACTCCCGTCGGTATTGCGGGTCTAGGCCCAGTCTTAACTACTTCAATCTTTTTGTGTATCAACCCGAATGCCTTCACCCGAAATGGTATGCCCAAGAAAAGTTACAGAGTTCAACCAGAATTCACATTTAGAGAATTTTGCATACAACTCCCCTTTTTGTAGAACTCTGAGCATAATATGCAGATGATCTACATGCTCAGCCTCTGAATGAGAATACACCAATATATCATCAATAAATACAATTACGAACAGATCTAAAAAGGTTCGGAACACATGGTTCATCAAACGACATAACATGAAACTCAAAGTGCCCGTATCTGGTCCTGAATGTTGTCGTTGGAATATTTTCCTCCTTAACCCTTACCTGATGGTACCCGGACCTCAAGTCTATCTATGAAAAACATTTGGTACCTTGCAACTGATCAATCATCAATCCTCGGTAGCGGGTACTTATTCTTGATTGTTACTATATTTTTATAGTCTATAATCAATACACATCCGTAAGGAACCATCTTTCTTTCTTACAAATAACACAGGCGCTCCCCACGGTACTGTACTAGGTCTGATAAAGCCTTTTTCAAGCAAGTCCTTTAGTTGTTCCTTCAACTCTTTCAACTTTTCTACGGCCACTCTATAGGGAGGAATAGATATTGGGTGAGTATCTAGCAGTAGGTCAATAGCAAACTCAATTTCTCACTTTGGTAGAAGACTCGAAAGTTCATCAAGAAAAACATCGGGAAACTCATTAACCACGGGGATGTACTGAATGGTTGGTGAATCTATTTCCATATCCTAAACCCGAACTAAGTGATAAATACAACCCTTTATGATCATCTTCCTTGCCTTAAGATAGGAAATAAATCTACCTCTCGGTGATGCCGTATTACCTTTCCACTCAAAAACAAGCTCCCCTGGAAATTGAAATCGGACTATCTTTGATCTAAAATCAACATTGGCATGACAAGAGGCCAACCAATCCAAACTATGATAACATCAAATTCTACCATACCTAACTCGGTTAGGCCTGCTACGGTAGATCGACTATGAACTACTGTTATACAACCCCATATATCCGCTTAGCTATCACTTAGTCCCCAACAGGTGTAGATACCTCAAAAGGTTTAACCAATTCAGGTTTTATTCCAAACTTACTAACAACCAATGGAGTAACATATGATAAGGTGGAACCTGGGTCAATCAGTGCATATACATCATATAAGGAGACTGATAATATACATGTAACAACATCAGGCGATGACTCCTGATCCTGTCGTCCTGCCGACGCATAAATGCAGTTTTGAGGATCCTCGAGGTAGATGCTCCACCTCTGCCTCTACCACGACTCGTTAGTGCTTGTGAATCTTGCCAAGGGTGGCGTACTGATGATGACAAACCAACTACAGATACCCCTGGCTAAACTAGGCTTGCATCACCTCTCGTCGAACAATCCCTCATAACATGGCCGGAATAACCATAACTATAAAAAAATCCAATCCCATACGACGCTGCCCAGCATGGTGTTTACCATACTGAGCACATCATGGCAAGGGCGACCTCATCTGACTTGACTCACCCCTATGCTGAGAACCTAAGGCCTTAGAATTATGACTAGGCCCTGAATATATAGAATGATCAAATCTCTTACCGCCAAACTTAGGAGGTGCGCTAGCTGATGGCTGGGCTGGATATCTCGATTTAATGTTGTCTCTGACCACCTAAAAACTTACTAGAAGGACGCGAAGACCTTGCTCTCTTATTTTGGGCCATATCATTCTCACTATCGGCCTTTCGCTCCTCTATACCCTAAGCGTATGAATGAATACGAGAAATATGTTTAGCTGAAGTGAGACCAACATGTAATTGTTAAGCACGTGAGGCTCTAACCACATTATGAATTGATGAACCCGATCCTCCATCTTAGATACAATAGTGGGAGCATACCTAGCCAACGAATCAAACTGAAAAATGTACTCCCGAACACTCATGTTACCCTGCCGAAGGTCAAGATCCTATCAACTCTGGCCCGTCTAAGCTCTAGTGGCAGATAATGAGGAATAAAAGCTTTTGTAAACTCCCGCCATACTGTTGAAGGGTCATCCTCACCTCTGGGCAATCCCAAGACTCGTACCAATTAACTGCAACATCTTGGAGTCTATAGGAAACTAGCTCAATTGACTCAATCGATGTGGCCTTTATTACCATTAACGTCCTCTACATTCTATCAAGAGATACCTGAAGGTCCTCGTTTGGATCTACCCTACTAAATGGTGGAGGGTCTAAATTAATGAAGTCACAAACTCTTGTACTGACGGACCTATGTGCATGACCAATACCTACTTCCTGGCATCGAGCCTGTACGTCTACTAATTGGTTTAGCATCTGAATAATATCTCTCGTCTCTTGACCTGGTGTATCTGGCTGAGAAGTTGGACGTATAGGGGTGGGTGCAGGAGCCGGTGCCCCTCAGAGCTCTTCTAGAAAGGGCGGGGTATGTGATGTCTGAGATGGAATCTCACTATGAGACTCTCCTCGAGCCCTGGTAACTCCTGACGCGGACTTCCCTTCTGAGCGATTGTAGTCTTCGGAGGCATCTCTAAAAACGTAACATATTGTTATGAACATGAATTCTTACATCGCACGTTCTGAGATAAAAAGAGAGGATAATATCCTATATGTCCTGTATCCTCATGTCAATAACTGTGGTGCACAACACACCCATAAACAAGACTCTACTAGACATGGTCTGTAGACAACCCTAGGACAGAACTGCTCTGATACCACTATTGTCACGACCCAAACCGATATGCCACGACGAGTGCCCGAGTCCTACCTGACAAACACCCTTAAGAATGCGACTAAGATACAAACACGAATAATATCTGTTGAATTACGAGAATAACATGCACAAGGAAACCTGTCCAAAAGACATATATACATATACGTACAGATTACAGTGGGCGAGCCGACAAGGCCATGATAAAAAGCTATATACCTAAAACTGGAAGCCGACAAGGCGACATATTGTCCAATTATACATAACTATGTGTTTTCTTGTTTCTTCTATATAACTTGGATCATACCGAAATAAAAGAAGAGATAGTCCTAATATACATGGAGTAGAGAAAAATTCGTATAATATTCCTAGTAGGAGCTCGAATTGCCAATGTTTCTAACGTTTTAATTGTTGAACGCTTTGACATGGCTAACATTCTTTGGATTGTAAAATGCTAATGCCTTTTGAATTGTAAAATTTCCTAAGGTTCTAATTTTTGAAAGCTTTGAAATAGCAATTGTTCTTTGCATTGTAAAATGCTAATGCCTTTTGAATTGTAAAAGTTCCTAAGGTTTTGATTATAATGATTTGTATAATAATCAAATGAATGATGTGTTTTTTTCTTTACTAACCTAGTTGCCACCTATCGAAATGACTAAGGAGTCATTTGCCTTAGGTTGTGGACAACTAACTAAGGAGTCATTTGTCTTATCGTCCATTTTCACCACCAAACTCTTGGTTCCTCTATGGCGCATATGAATCTTCGTACCCCGAGGAAAATGAGGGGCGGAGTTCTGGAGCATGTGCCCTGGGGAAATTCCTCGGGCAGCCAGCTCTGCATACTTGATGAGTATAAGAAAGAGCTTTACGCATATGGAGATAGTTGAGCCAAACACACATCGTAGAAGTGACAGAAATCCACCACCAGAGAAGGAAGGGGGAGTGTGTACCCGATGACGAAGGGGTGCGCGTAAAATACCCAGTAGCCCGGGCAGTGCAGATGTACTATGTCCTTCCCCGTCGGCACTCTTTTAATTTGATCGTGGATTCCCCACTTGCCTTTAAGTGTCGTGATCTCCACATCATTCATAGAGAAAGGAACACTCCGATTCATTTTCGAAAGGGCTGTAAAAATCGTTCCTCGTCTTCTCCCGACAAGGAACTATCTCATCCACCGTTGGAAATCCCTCATCTTCCACTACCTCCACTACCTTTTTGAATTAGGATATGCCACTTTTCGGTACCGTAGCACCAACAGCTCTATCATATTGGGAAGGGGTACTAGCCATTTGTCTTCCTTAATCGAAATAAACAAGAATGGTGAAAGAAAAAAGGTAATGGTCACGGAGAATTCTAGCAAAAGCAGAAGTATGAAAGAATAAAGAAGGAGGAGGAAGTTTGCAAAGTTCTTTCTTAGATAAACTGAAAAACACAACAATCAAATGAGAGGTTCCCCTATTTATAGGGACATAAATGTCCTAAATGGGAAATCTAAGAGCCGACAATCAGAAAATGAAAAGGGCACATAAAACGATGTGGTGTCTGGTAAATGTGTGCCATAATGACGCATAATAAGTATTCAAGGTACCCTGAATCTATGTGACGATCCAAATTTGAACTGGCATAACGGTCCGATAAAATTTTGGAAGCGTCACCTCGCTACCTCGTCATAAGGACCTTGTTCTTCGCATAACGATCAGATTTCTCCTATGTTTTGAAACAACAAAATCCTCCTATTGAGCTTGCCGAGAGGCGACCCCAACAGGCGGAGAGACTAACTATACGAGTCAAAATATGATCACGTGGGTTATCATTAAAAGGAATGGTAAGGGGTCGACTAGGACATAGTCATGCCTACGAGGGCATAATAGTGACGAGTATCTCCGCCAATGCTGAGGTCAAGCCATCAGAAGGCTTACATGACAGAACATATGTCGTAATACTTTGGCGAGTAAGGAAGAGTACAGTCACGAGAGGGTACGCTGGTTAAAGACCGTTTGATAAAGGATAAAATTTGTAATATATATGTGGGAGAAGAAGGCAAGAAGGAGGTTTTTTTTTCTTTACATCTAAGAAAAATGAGGAACAATGTATCAAAGATGATAACATGAGAAGACCTCCAACAATAAAGTAAAATCCTAGATTTTGGTTACAACCTTTTGTAATCATCTTTGTTGAATGAATAAAGATAGATCTCATAGTTATTAATAAATTTTCCTCTTTTCCTTCTTTGCTCTTACAAGCACGGGACAATGTATCAAATATGTAAGCTTATCATTTATGTTAGTCTCTTAATAATCTTAAGAAATGTTATATAAGTTCGGCCTCCTCCAATTCTCATATTCAACTTGCTTAGATCTAGGGTTAATTACATTTGGCTAAGATTTATTCTTAATTTTCTTTATTAATGAGTTTAACAAAAAACTTATACTTATACCCGCTTTACAAAAAAATTACAAGTCTATCCGCTTTTGGAATAACTTCAGACATACTGAAATAGCAAAAACTTATGTCTGAAGTGTGAACTTCAAAATTTTTTGATTGAAGTGTGAATTTATCAAAGTAAAACTTTAAATATTTTCACCTGAAATTTGGGCTGAAGAACTTCAGTTCATAGTGCAAAATTCAGACAAATTAGTATAAAGTTCTTTAGTTTGTAGTGTAAGTTTCAGACCCGTTGAAAAACTTAAATTAGCTGAAGAACACAACCAAATTAGATAAAAGATCAAGGAAAAAAATCTTGCTTATACCATCAGTGTAAGGGACTCCTGTCCTTATATTCAGTATAATAGAATGTACTTAACGCAAAATTCATACCTTAGTGCTAAATCATTATGTATTTCCTATTCAATCAATAATACTTACATAGAGTCTCATTTGTTTGATGAAGAAGAAGAAGAAGAAGAAGAAGAAGAAGAAGAAGAAAGGAGGAAGGAGGAAGAAAGGAGTGCGCATGTTGCAGGACGAAGGAGGCACCTGAAGTTGTAAAAATTAAGGTATATATTAAATAATTTTAAAGTACAATTTTTACCAATAAGTCCATCTAACTGTTTCCATCTAATTGAGAAAAAGGAATATATTAACGAGTAGACATACTTCCGTCTTAATTCTTTTTTTTCATATGAGTATTTAATAAAAAAAAATTTAAGTTCCAATAAAATTTCGATAGAAAATATTTTAATCTTTCATTAGCTTGTCTAAATTTGGATTAATCGAACGCTATAACTTTTGATTAAAAAATAGTTAAATAAAAACATAATTTTATGCGGCTTGACAAATGCCTTTTCCCCTTCTTGCAATTAATTTTTTTTATTTTTTATTTGGTTTAAAAGATAAATATATATTATGATTAAGTGATGCGTACAGATGATGGATGCGTATACTGCATCCTATTACACGATAACGTACTAGTGCTGCGTACCAAACTACTATACAAACCGACAATAATACTATTATCTACTACATTACTATTGCAACGACCAGGAATAGCATCAGACTTTTTTGAGGCAGTGCTGAAGTCTTCAAAAACATGTCCTTGCACTCCATTCTTGTCTTGTTCAAAACTTGCCATGCAAAATCTGGGTTGCCTACCAAAATACGCACCGCCGAGTTATGTGTAAAAGTACAGCTTACCTTTGCTAGTTGATCTGCAACCCTATTCTGCTCTCTTTACGCATATTGTACTAACCTATCCAGGAAGTACCTGCAGTCAGTTAACAAATTATCAAATGAGACATTGTTAGAGAGGAGCGGGTTGACAATGTCTTGTCCATCCACTTCCACCTCCAGTGGAATGAAATTTTGGTCATATGCCATCTTAAGACCTTGTAACAAAGCATGCAATTATGATGAAGTAGATAAATCTCTTGGCACTGCTGCTGCAAAGCCCAACATCCATTCAGCCTTTGAATTTCGAATTATTCCACCAATGCCAACCTTAGTTACTGTATGAGCTCCATCAGTATTTAGTTTATAGAAATTTTCTTTCGGAAGTTTTCATTTTAGATGTTATTGTCTTTTTTTAATGCAAGTATGTTTATTAGCTACTAGGTATGTGTATTCTGCCGCTTGTTGAGTGGTATGTTTAACTAAAGCAGTGTTCATACTATGCTTATAAATATTGTTATTCCGAGCTAGCCATATATTCCATATGCTTAGAGGTAAGTATGTAGCTGGGTTCATATGATAAGAAAAGTAAAGATCATTACAAGTTATGAGGTCATGTACCCAATTTCTCGTGCTTATGTATAGTATTTTTTGGTTAATAAACTGCAGAATTCCCAATTCCTACCAATATGCTTTAGCATTTGTACAATCAAGGAACAAGTGTAATAGTTTCGTCCTCTTGGTGACAATATTGACAAGTGGAATCCTGAATTAAATTAATATGCCTAAGAATTTTTTTGGTATGTAGTCTTTTCCTATATAGAAGCCAAATGAACCTTTTGATTTTGGGTTGCACCAGAAGCTTCCAGATCCAATTGTATTTTATAGAGCTATTAATAGGTTCAATTAACTAATCTTCCATAACTCTATACATAGATCTAGTTGTGAAGTGACCCATTGGAGTTAGACCCCAGTAAATATTATCTTCCTTGTTTTTGTATTTGGGGATATATGCAGCTAGAATTGTGTGAGTAATATTGGTGGGTAATTTATTTTAGCAAATTAATTTAAAGTTTCTTGCACTATTATAGCATTATTGCATGCTCTTTAGCCTTGTTGGAAACTAGTTTGTGTAGGACCTACAATTTTTCTAATGATAGGCTTGAGCCTATTAACAATTATCTTTATAATAAGCTTGTAGACTGTATTAAAAAGACTAATAGGTCTAACTTATTGAATTTAAATAGGATGCTTCACCTTAGGAACAAGGCATATAAGAGTTTTATTTAATTCTGGAGGAATGATCTTTGAGTAAAAGATATCTTCACAGAAGGAAGTGATTTTGTTGCCTACATCCGACCAATATTTTTAGTAGAAGAATGAGTATAACCCATCTGGTCCTGGAGCTTTATATGGTTTAAAACAGTGTAACGCAGAAATAATTTTATTTTGATGTAGAGATGAATCAATCCTAAGTATATCATTGGAAGAGAGATGACAAGTATATGCATCCTTGCAAGTTTTGGTCAAAATTAACTGGTCAGTTTCAAAAAGCTTATTGTAGTAATTAAGAATTAGGTTTTGTATTTTAGTAGGACTTGAAATCCAGTTACCTACATTATCTTGTAAGGCATTTCTTCTATTTCTTTGACATCTGTAAAGTATAGACAAGTGATAGAATTTAGTATTAGCGTCCCCGTCATTTAACCAATTTATTCAAAATTTTAGTTGCCAAAATTCTTTTTCTACATGAAGTATGTGACTGTATTCCAAGGTCAATTACATTTCTAAATTTTGTAAAAACATACTAATAGGATAATGGGTAGAGAATTGTGTCCTTGTTAGTCTAGCCAAAATCTTTCTTTTTTGTTGAAATATATTTTCAAAAGTATTTTGATTCTATTTTATAGCTACTGCTTTAAATTTATTCATAGTAGCTAGAAAAGGTAGCTCATCCGACCAAATATCATGCACAAGTTTTTGACACTGTATGCGAGATGCCCACATAGTTTTAAATCTAAATATACTGTCATATAACTTGAGGAGATTCTAAGTTGATTAAGGTCGGACAATGATCTGAATGAGTATGAGGAAGGTGCGCCATAGTTGTACCTGGATGTAGGCTTAACCAGTGATAATTAGCTAGAAAATAATCAAGCCTTTCTAATATTGTATGACCATGCCTTTGTTTATTAGTCCATGTAAAACGACTCTCTTGATAACCTAAATCAATAAGTCTATAGTAATGCATGCAATTTGTAAATTTATCATCTCTATTATTGTTTATAGGTAGTCCCCCAAATTTTTCCTTAGATTCTAAAATATTATTAAAATAGGGTGAAATGGCTTCCTGACCACTTAAACTTGTCTGTTTTTTTAAAGCCAATAAATAAACTTATAAAATTTTCATTTGAACACTCGAACTCATTTTTTCCATAACTAATAAACACATCTGGCCATTGACCATGCCCATGTAGCGTCAGTTAGTCCTAATCAGCAACCCGCGTGAGGTACATGACGCACAGGAGTGTAAAACCCCCTTCCCAACAGTACAAAATACCCCCTTCCTCCATTTTTAAACATGTGAAGCTCTATTTTCATTTTCATTTTTCATTTTTCGAGCTCCCACACCAATATCTCTCAATGAAATAATCAGATACGAGATCGCCTGGTGAGGACCATGAAATGTTGAGAGAAAAATAGATATTACATAGGAAAGTGAGGAAGAGAATGTTTATTCTTCAAAGTTGGAAAGTTACTTTATAGAGCAAGTCATGAGAGTAAATGGTTGATGAAGAAGTGAGAGTAAAAGACCCAAGACTTAGTAGACTTTTTGCAGTCCCTATTCTCACATTAATTTCCCTTCTCTAAATTTCCGAGTCGCCGACTTGCTTACTGGTCCCCTTCTCATTTTCGGTTCGGAATTATCTCCATTAACTTTCCTTTTAAGCAAGCTCATTTGCTAAAGTTTGTGATTTTCGCCGTTGACTTTGACATCTAGGTTTTGTTCATCTACTTGGTTTTGAGCTAATTCTAGGTCATGGTAATTTGCTAATTTAGGTTGGTTTGAGCAGAGCTAGTAGTTGGTTACAAAAAAGAAAGAAAAAAAAAGAGCAAAGATTTACCGGTGGATACGGTAAAAAAGGGAGCAATATCCAAAAGTTCTAAAGATTTCCCTTTTTAGCTACCCATAAAAAACCCTAATAAGAAGTAATTAATCATGTCGGTTGAACCAGATAACTCATCCGCCATGAACGATTCAACAGGTTGAGGTGAAGTAAGTGTTTCTTCTTAGTGGGAGTAAATGGCCAATGAGAAAGAGTTGTTGCTTGACTTTTCGCGCGCTTAAGTGTAAGACATCCATTGGTCATTTGCTGATTGGATGGACATGTATGTGTATGTGCAATACACGCGCACATGGTCAATTATCAGATGAGTTTATTAGTTATAAAAAAATGAGTTCAAGTGTTCAAATGAGAAAATTATAAGTTTATGTACCTGCTTTAAAAAACCCGACAAGTTTAAATGGCCAGGAAGCTGTTTCGTCTTAAAATAGCCCCATATTAACCATGGTATAGCAACATTATCATTCAAATTTGTTAAGTTTTTCCAAAGAACATCACGTAACTGATAATGACGACTACCATATACTGCAGATAATATCTAAGGAGGTTTAGTAGGACATACCTAGACCATGTAGTGTATTTCTTGATTAGAGATCCTCATTTCCTTCACGTTAATACGATCTGCATTCCACAATACTACTAAACCACCTATTAGACCGTTTTCAGGTTCTTGTGCCATATTACAAAAATTAAAGTCTTCACGCAGGCTTGTATGATCTTGTATGTGTATTTCAAGCAAGATAACAAGAGCTGGCCTCTGATTATCCAATAAAGACCTAAATTGCCTCATATATTCTGGATTATGAGAGCCTCTACAGTTCCAAACCAAGAAATTCATGTATGAATTAGGGTTTTTGGGCTGCACTATAGGAACTTAATTCATTAGATGGACAATTTGAGATGTCATTGGATCCAAACTCATTGAAAGTTGAAGAAGAACCGGAATGATCACAATAGCATATTTCCCTACCTTCGGATTGATGGTTTGGCGAAAGTTGAGACTGCATGTTACCATTCATGGTGGACACTTTAGAATAAACTTTTTTCGAACTGTTCTTCGAGGTTGTAGAATTGAATGCCCTTTAACCACCAAAATCCTGTTCTTGTCTCCCTCATCTCTGCAAGTACTGCTGCCAGCTCTTCTCTTGTGTCCCTGTCTAGTTCGTGTGAAGATTGAGGAGGTGATTATGGTTGACTGTCCTGTAGGATAAGACTCTCTAGAGGACTTAGTAGACTCGAGTATCGGGGAGTGTATTGAAGGTATCTAGTGGTTGAAACCAAGGGGTATAGATCTGACCCATGTGATGAGGTGGGTAAAAGGGGAGGAGGTTGACTGTTTGGTCCCAAGTCGGGCTCATCTAAGTCATTGGATAGGTCCACTGCAGATAAGTATAACTTGATGCATGTTGCTCCAGGGGAAGTAGTGTATGAGACGTGTACCATTGTTGTTGATTCAAAGCTTCCATTCCTAGTCTTATTCCTTCTGTCAGTATTTCTGCTAAGTGAGTTGAATTTTGGACTAGTAAGACCGCCTCTTGGTTGTTCCATTGCAGAGTGAATATTAGAGCATACCACTATAATCCCATCTCCAACCAAGATTAGAGTGGGAGGTCCGTGGACATCAGCTGAGATGTGTAGATTAGGGGCGATGAGAAATGAGGCAACTGAGGACCCACCATAGTTAAACGAGGAGGATTGAAAAAATGGTTGTCAGTATGTATGTTCTCCCTCAGAAACTGACTCTGGTTGTTGCCTAGGAAGGTTGGTCTCCGCATTGTGTATATTGCTTGGTAATTTTTGTGGTTCAACAGATGAAAGAGTAGTATTGGTGTTGGTTGTTTTGATAGAGTGATTGGAGATATTAAGTATTGAGGGAAACGGGGTAACGGGTGATTTATGATGATGTTCACATGGAAATTCATCATGTCGTTTGCATGGGATTTGGGGAAGCCTGGATTCAGGAGTAGTAGGGGTTACTGTAGTATGAAAATGTGGTATTGTAGTGCTTTGAATTGGAACCAACGTGTCTATAATATGAGGATGCCTTACTGAGTTGTCAAAAAACGATTGGATTGAGGGTGTAAGTTGATAGTTACATGGCAAAGACATTCGAGGTGGCTTGTAGTCTTGAGGAAACGTACTATAGCCAATTAAAAGTTGGATTTTGGTTCAGTTAGTCAAGGCATAGGGTCATTAAGAATTTTATTGGGCTAGGAGGTTGGCGAGTTAATAGTAATTTGGGATTGGGCTTTTGAGTATTGCTGAGTTAGCATCTCTAAGTCATGTATTGCTTCAGCACTTAGATTTTATGCTATTGGGCTTGAGTTAAAATGTCCAGTCTTTGTTTCAGAAGGCCCAGCAGAAGAAAGTGAATGAAACTTGTTATTGACCTCAATAATGGGCCTTTGTAGCGTAAATTGCTTTGTAGAATTTACCCGTTAGGGATTGTGCTACTGGTGGCACCACTATTGCAGCCACCTTCCCTTTGTTGAAGTTTGGATGTTTGGGTGGGTATGTAGCTTCTTGCAAAAGGTTACTGTTTTCCATTTGTTTTCCTGTGATGGTCTAGGATCAAGGATTATACAAGATGCCAACTGTTGACTCTTCTTGGTTTGTTCGTTGGCTATATGGATAACTTCAGAGCAACTGAAAGTAGGGTGCTCAAATCTTCCACAGTTTGTGCACATAAGATTTAGTCCTTTGTAGAGATATGACTGCTTGTGATTCTCTATATAGAGATGTGTTTTTAAATGCTTTTACAAAGGTACTTCAATGCATATTGTCACACCTCCTTTTTCACTACACCCGCAAGGCTATAAAGGAGTTTTTCCAATTAAAGAACAATCGAAACGAGATTTATTATTAAGATTAAGATTCACCACTTGGAAGATTAATGGTGTCCCAAGTCACCGGTTGAATCCCGAATCGAGGAAAATATGACTCTGTTAACAGTCCACGAACCAGAAATCTGGATAAGGAATTTTGTTAACTCGGGAGAAGGTATTAGGCATTCTCGGTTTCCGTGGTTCTAACATGATCTCTCAACTGTCATATTCGGCTTATTTATCTGATTTTAATACATTTTGAACCTATGTGCCAAGTTTAGCTCTTAACTGCTTTTATTCAATTTTTTTTAAGAAAGTTGAACATCGTTTAAAATGTGTGTTTGGATTGCGTCACATGAAATGCACCCGCAATACTGGACACATTTTATTTAATGTTTTGGGATTTGATTTGGGTCACATGAAATGCACACCCGAGTTTAAGAAGGTAATATTAAATAATGCACCTAAAGCAGCTAACGCAGTATTATCTTTGGGGAAGGCCGTGAAATTCGCTAAATGACCCGTCCCGAATTCTAAGTATTTAAAGAGCGCCCTACAACTTATGCATTTTGTTTAACGAGGCTCATCTTATTTTATTATGTAAAGGCCAACCTAAAAGCAACCTATCATTTTTCTATTGATTTTGTCTCTAAAAGGACCAAGTTAATTAATATTATAAAATTCGGACTTCAAGTTCAAGTCCGGATCCAAACAAAAGGAAGCACCTTTTAATTTGAACCTGTTACCTAACTTAAAAGCCCACAGTCTACCATTTAAGTACTAATAGACCAGTTACCATTTCAGTCTTGGGCCCAAAGAGCCGAAACCACATGAGGCATGCACATCGGATAAAGATTCCCAATAAGCACAGATAATGGGCCTGAGACAAACCCAAATCGGATAATGCAGACTAAGCCGCATAGGATGGATCAAAGGATAGAATCCCCGAAATCGGGCAGGCAATAGATTTGCTTACAAATTTACCAACCGTTAATTAGATATCTTGATTTTAGAGCAAGGCAGTAGGGGTGCTTATCGGGCGGATTGTGCGGCTTTTTACTCTTAACGGTTGGGATTAACGGTTAACGGCTTTTAAATGTATTAATCTGTTAGCCACCCGATAAGATATCGAGCGGATTGGTATCGGGTTAGCTCTTATAGGGCGGTTATTGGGCGGCTTATCGGCCTAACATACATGTTTACTAAATATCTCTTATTCTCCTCGTCTTAGAAATAATAAATTGCCATAAAAAATAATATTTTAGAGGCAATATGATGCATTCAATTTTCTTTGCCACAGCCACTCAATTTTATTCCCGTGATTAGGAAATTAGCTTTACCATCTCTGGCATGTTGCCAAACAGGAGGATTACAACCAAAAATAAATTAAAAATAGAACCAAAAAATTTCTAGATCCCGAGATTAAAAATGCTTAGAAATAGAAATAGATTCAGGAGTAGTAGGGGTTACTGTAGTATGAAAATGTGGTATTGTAGTGCTTTGAATTGGAACCAACGTGTCTATAATATGAGGATGCCTTACTGAGTTGTCAAAAAAGGATTGGATTGAGGGTGTAAGTTGATAGTTACATGGCAAAGACATTCGAGGTGGCTTGTAGTCTTGAGGAAACGTACTATAGCCAACTAAAAGTTGGGATTTTGGTTCAGTTAATCAAGGCATAGGGTCATTAAGAATTTTATTGGGCAAGGAGGTTGGCGAGTTAATAGTAATTTGGGACTGGGCTTTTGAGTATTTTTGAGTTAGCATCTCTAAGTCATGTATTGCTTCAGCACTTAGATTTTATGCTATTGGACTTGAGTTAAAATGTCCAGTCTTTGTTTCAGAAGGCCCAGCAGAAGAAAGTGAATTAAACTTGTTATTGACCTCTATAATGGGCCTTTGTAGCGTAAATTGCTTTGTAGAATTTACCCGTTAGGGATTGTGCTACTGGTGGCACCACTATTGCAGCCACCTTCCCTTTATTGAAGTTTGGATGTTTGGGTGGGTATGTAGCTTCTTGCTAAAGGTTACTGTTTTCCATTTGTTTTCCTGTGATGGTCTAGGATCAAGGGTTATACAAGATGCCAACTGTTGACTCTTCTTGGTTTGTTCGTTGGCTATATGGATAACTTCAGAGCAACTGATAGTAGGGTGCCCAAATCTTCCACAGTTTGTGCACATAAGATTTAGTCCTTTGTAGAGATATGACTGCTTGTGATTCTCTATATAGAGATGTGTTTTTAAATGCTTTTACAAAGGTACTTCAATGCATATTGTCACACCTCCTTTTTCACTACACCGCAAGGCTATAAAGGAGTTTTTCCAATTAAAGAACAATCGAAACGAGATTTATTATTAAGATTAAGAGTCACCACTTGGAAGATTAATGGTGTCCCAAGTAACCGGTTGAATCCCGAATCGAGGAAAATATGACTCTGTTAACAGTCCACGAACCAGAAATTTGGATAAGGAATTTTGTTAACTCGGGAGAAGGTATTAGGCATTCTCGGGTTCCGTGGTTCTAACATGATCTCTCAACTGTCATATTCGGCTTATTTATCTGATTTTAATACATTTTGAACCTATGTGCCAATTTTAGCTCTTAACTGCTTTTATTCAAATTTTTTCTAAGAAAGTTGAACATCGTTTAAAATGTGTGTTTGGATTGCGTCACATGAAATGCACCCGCAATACTGGACACATTTTATTTAATGATTTGGGATATTATTTGGGTCACATGAAATGCACACCAGAGTTTAAGAAGGTAAAATTTTATTAAAATACGCACCTAAAGCAACTAACGCAGTATTATCTTTGGGGAAGGCCGTGAAATTCGCTAAATGACCCGTCCCGAATTCTAAGTATTTAAAGAGCGCCCTACAACTTATGCATTTTGTTTAACGAGGCTCATCTTATTTTATTATGTAAAGGCCAACCTAAAAGCAACCTATCATTTTTCTATTGATTTTGTCTCTAAAAGGACCAAGTTAATTAATATTATAAAATTCGGACTTCAAGTTCAAGTCCGGATCCAAACAAAAGGAAGCACCTTTTAATTTGAACATGTTACCTAACTTAAAAGCCCACAGTCTACCATTTATGTACTAATAGACCAGTTACCATTTCAGTCTTGGGCCCAAAGAGCCGAAACCACATGAGGCATGCACATCGGATAAAGATTCCCAATAAGCACAGATAATGGGCCTGAGACAAACCCAAATCGGATAATGCAGACTAAGCCGCATAGGATGGATCAAAGGATAGAATCCCCTAAATCGGGCAGGCCATAGATTTGCTTACAAATTTACCAACCGTTAATTAGATATCCTGATTTTAGAGCAAGGAAGTAGGGGTGCTTATCGGGCGGATTGGGCGGCTTTTTACTCTTAACGGTTTGGATTAACGGTTAACGGCTTTTAAATGTATTAATCCGTTAGCCACCCGATAAGATATCGAGCGGATTGGTATCGGGTTAGCTCTTATAGGGCGGTTATTGGGCGGCTTATCGGCCTAACATACATGTTTACTAAATATCTCTTATTCTCCTCGTCTTAGAAATAATAAATTGCCAAAAGAGATAATATTTTAGAGGCAATATGATGCATTCAATTTTCTTTGCCCGAGCCACTCAATTTTATTCCCGTGATTAGGAAATTAGCTTTACCATCTCCGGCATGTTGCCAAACAGGAGGATTACAACCAAAAATAAATTAAAAATAGAACCAAAAAATTTCTAGATCCCGAGATTAAAATTGCTTAGAAATAGAAATAGATTCAGGAGTAGTGGGGGTTACTGTAGTATGAAAATGTGGTATTGTAGTGCTTTGAATTGGAACCAACGTGTCTATAATATGAGGATGCCTTACTGAGTTGTCAAAAAAGGATTGGATTGAGCGTGTAAGTTGATAGTTACATGGCAAAGACATTCGAGGTGGCTTGTAGTCTTGAGTAAACGTACTATAGCCAACTAAAAGTTGGGATTTTGGTTCAGTTAATCAAGGCATAGGGTCATTAAGAATTTTATTGGGCAAGGAGGTTGGCGAGTTAATAGTAATTTGGGACTGGGCTTTTGAGTATTGCTGAGTTAGCATCTCTAAGTCATGTATTGCTTCAGCACTTAGATTTTATACTATTGGGCTTGAGTTAAAATGTTCAGTCTTTGTTTCAGAAGGCCTAGCAGAAGAAAGTGAATGAAACTTGTTATTGACCTCTATAATGGGCCTTTGTAGCATAAATTGCTTTGTAGAATTTACCCATTAGGGATTGTGCTACTGGTGGCACCACTATTGCAGCCACCTTCCCTTTGTTGAAGTTTGGATGTTTGGGTGGGTATGTAGCTTCTTGCAAAAGGTTACTGTTTTCCATTTGTTTTCCTGTGATGGTCTAGGATCAAGGGTTATACAAGATGCCAACTGTTGACTCTTCTTGGTTTGTTCGTTGGCTATATGGATAACTTTAGAGCAACTGATAGTAGGGTGCCCAAATCTTCCACAGTTTGTGCACATAAGATTTAGTCCTTTGTAGAGATGACTGCTTGTGATTCTCTATATAGAGATGTGTTTTTAAATGCTTTTACAAAGGTACTTCAATGCATATTGTCACACCTCCTTTTTCACTACACCTGCAAGGCTATAAAGGAGTTTTTTCAATTAAAGAACAATCGAAACGAGATTTATTATTAAGATTAAGAGTCACCACTTGGAAGATTAATGGTGTCCCAAGTCACCGGTTGAATCCCGAATCGAGGAAAATATGACTCTGTTAACAGTCCACGAACCAGAAATCTGGATAAGGAATTTTGTTAACTCGGGAGAAGGTATTAGGCATTCTCGGGTTCCGTGGTTCTAACATGATCTCTCAACTGTCATATTTGGCTTATTTATCTGATTTTAATACATTTTGAACCTATGTGCCAATTTTAGCTCTTAACTGCTTTTATTCAATTTTTTTAAAGAAAGTTGAACATCGTTTAAAGTGTGTGTTTGGATTGCGTCACATGAAATGCACCCGCAATACTGGACACATTTTATTTAATGTTTTGGGATTTGATTTGGGTCGCATGAAATGCACACCCGAGTTTAAGAAGGTAAAATTTTATTAAAATACGCACCTAAAGCAACTAACGCAATATTATCTTTGGGGAAGGCCGTGAAATTCGCTAAATGACCCGTCCCGAATTCTAAGTATTTAAAGAGCACCCTACAACTTATGCATTTTGTTTAACGAGGCTCATCTTATTTTATTATGTAAAGGCCAACCTAAAAGCAACCCATCATTTTCTATTGATTTTGTCTCTAAAAGGACCAAGTTAATTAATATTATAAAATTCGAACTTCAAGTTCAAGTCCGGATCCAATCAAAAGGAAGCACCTTTTAATTTGAACCTGTTACCTAACTTAAAAGCCCACAGTCTACCATTTAAGTACTAATAGACCAGTTACCATTTCAGTCTTGGGCCCAAAGAGCCCAAACCACATGAGGCATGCACATCGGATAAAGATTCCCAATAAGCACAGATAATGGGCCTGAGACCAACCCAAATCGGATAATGCAGACTAAGCCACATAGGATGGATCAAAGGATAGAATCCCCGAAATCGGGCAAGCCATAGATTTGCTTACAAATTTACCAACCGTTAATTAGATATCCTGATTTTAGAGCAAGGCAGTAGGGGTGCTTATCGGGTGGATTGGGCGGCTTTTTACTCTTAACGGTTTGGCTTAACGGTTAACGGCTTTTAAATGTATTAATCCGTTAGCCACCCGATAAGATATCGAGCGAATTGGTATCGGGTTAGCTCTTATAGGGCGGTTATTGGGCGGCTTATCGGCCTAACATACATGATTACTAAATATCTCTTATTCTCCTCGTCTTAGAAATAATGAATTGCCATAAAAAAAAATATTTTAGAGGCAATATGATGCATTCAATTTTCTTTGCCAGAGCCACTCAATTTTATTCCCGCGATAAGGAAATTAACTTTACCATCTCCGGCGTGTTGCCAAACAGGAGGATCACCACCAAAAATAAATTAAAAATAAAACCAAAAAATTTCTAAATCCCGAGATTAAAAATGCTTAGAAGTAGAAATAAAGTTTTGTTAATCAATTTCAAGGGTTTTAGTTTTTTTATATTTAATATATATAAATAAAAATAAATTATATATATATATATATATATATATATATATATATATATATATATATATATATATATATAAAATATTTATATTCTTAAAGGGTTAACGGGTTAGCCGTTAAGAAAATTGAATAATCCCCAAACCGATAAGCCATTAATAAAAAAAATTCAATCCGTTCCCGTCCGTTAAGCCGTTACCAGTAAGCCGTTAAGCTTCGGTTTGGATTAGTTTTCGGTTTCGGATCGGTTTTGAACACCCCTAAAAGGCAGTGTATTCATTCCACGTTAAACAAAAACCAAAAGAAAAACCCTTCGTAAGTAGGCTATCCTAACATTCGGAACCATAGAAAAGAAATACTATTAACTTTCATAATCAAACACTTGACCCCTTAGAATCATATTACTAACAAAGTAATTCCAGAACGCAACAATCTAACAATAATCATCCAGACCACATATTACGCTTATCGTGTTAATTTGATAATCCTATACCTAACTGAAATGTACAGTAACATCTAACTGTAAAGTTCGGTTTCCTCCTTTAATTTCCAATTAGCAATTTCGACATGAAATGAAGAATTCAAAATGTAGCCTTATGAAATCCGAATAACATTCAATCATGCAAGAGTTAAACACTAAGACGTGCTATGAGATGCTTCACTCTATTATTCCTCTCTACCTAATTAAACATGAGGACTTAAGCAATATACTATTTCTGAACACGATATTTTATCCTACTGGAATTCAGAACAATTCAAAATAGTCCAAGCAGTCTTAATTATACAGATGATATAAAGTTCGAATAGACATAATTGTTCTATACTTTGAACTAAATAAAACTCGAAATTCAGAGATCAACTCAGGCATTATTCATCATTTAATTCTTCATATATGGCCTACAATGGCTTCCACAATCCATACAAGACCAAAGGAGTATCTGGAATTGAGCAAAATCAAAGAACAAGGAGGATCAGTAATTCCACTGCAACACTGCAACAAGAATCAGTAATTGACTCGAAAGTACACCCAGAATACTTCTGAAACTTTTAGCAGACCAAAACTCAACCAGAACCCGCTCGAATTTGACCTAGAAATCTTTTGACACCTCAATCACTAAAACAAAATTGCTAGAACTGGAAATTGGCCCATGAAACTCAATGTAACATTTTTTTTATATTTTCTGTTGCCTTTTTTTTTGGATTTTTTTTAAGAACTAAGATCTAAAGGAGTTTGGATTTCAAATTCAAATTTCAGATCTATGAAACTTGAAGAATGTTTTGGGGGGAATTTTTAATGCTGCAAACACAAGGCAATTGCATGCCTTTTTATAGGCACAAATGAGGGAAACCCTCAGATTTTCCTATTTATACTATTAGTCCCTCTTTTATTTTACTTTTTAGTTATTTACTCACTTATTTAATGACTTATTACCGAAGCTACCCCATTATGAATCTGAAACTTCAACTAGAACCCCTTCTAGGTATTTCTCGAAGTTTCTGATTTCAGTTACTACCAAATTCTCTTTATCCAAAAACCTATGCTACCCCCAAATTTAACCTGAAATTACCAACTCACTATCATTTAACCATCTCCCATGATTAACTAAAATCTAGATTATTTAGCCATAACCAAAATAATTTCATAAGCTATAAGATTGAATTACTAACAAACTGAAAATTAGTCTTGATTCATACTTCTATCACTTTAATTAAACAAGATTGACAAACCAAATCATACTAAAATTGAGTCATGAATTACCTAACTCACTTAAACTAAGCAATTAAAATATGAACACAAGATTAACTAACCAAAATCACCAACTGAAAGTAGAAAACATCATTACTAATCAAAAATTAAAAAGACGAACAAGTAAAATAAACATGAACAAAAATTGTGGATAAAAATAAGAACTAGCACATGAATATAACTACACACAGTTAAACAAAATTAAATCAAATTAATCATAAAAAAAGTAAAAAAATAGAAATTCACTAACTTAACTTCTAAAATCCGGCTAATTCTCAAATTCCAAATCCGACCCTCTCCGGTGAGATTTGAATGCTATTGACGCTGAATTTCCTCATGAGGGAAGTGCGGGGGGGGGGGGGGGTCACGTGGTATCGATTTGGTGAGGTTTGGGGAATTTAGGATTTTGGCTGGAACTTTGATCGGAGATTCGAGGAGTTTGACGTGGATTCGGGGGAGGTTTGGAGGTTTGGAAAGAGGAGAACGAGGCGGTTCTAAGGTGTTAATTTGGACGGGATTGGGTCACCTGGGGTTTCGGTTGGAGTCTTTGATTCAAGATTCGAGAAAAGGGGCTGAGATTTGAAAGAAACTAGTCATGGATATGGAAAGGAGATGAGAAGACGGTCATGAGGTGTGAATTTGGGGTGATTTGGAGCATCGCCGCTGGCAGAGCCGATTTTCGGCCGGCAGCTTATGGCGGAATGGGGCGGTGTTACATGGGGCCTGTGAGAGAGATGAAACGGGGAGGGGGGAGGGTGAGGAAATCCGACCGTTTTATATTAGTTGTTCTAGGCTTCCAGGCCGTTAGATCAAGATAACCTCGACGATCTGGGTTACTTTGACTCTAAACGGGGCCGTTTTGGTTATACTGGGGCGGACCGGGTTGGGAAGGGGTTTGGGCCAAATTGGATGGGTCTTGTACTAGATTTCGTTTGGGCTAAGCAAATTTGGGCCAAATTTTGGCATTTACTAAGACCACTCTTTGTTTTAGTTTTTTCAATTATTTTCTTTTCTTTTCCTCTTTTTATTTTTCATTTATTATTTCTGATTTTTATTAAATGCTAAATTAAAAATCAACAAACAAAATTGACTCTAAAATTATATTACTTAATTCTCAATTACACGATTTCTAATTTAAATACAAACTAAGACAAATTAAAACTATAAATGCAAAAATGACCATTTTTGTTATTTTCTTTCTTTTTTTAAATAACTCAACTACTTATTAATTCTAAAATATGAATTTAAATCCTAAATACAAATGCCAAGTATATTTTTTATTAATTAAAATGTACAAACAAAAATGTAAAGAATTAATCATAAAATGCCACAAAAATTCACGAAATTGCAATAATGAAAGAAAATTATTTTGTGTGAATTTCCGGTAGCAATTCATATAGGGTAAAAATCACGTGCTCACACATATACGTGCACACCTTCCTCGTGTAGTAGTTGAGGTACAAGTATCTTATCTTTAATAGTCGTCCTAATTTGGAACCAACCCTACTTTGTATTTCCAAGTCGTAAAACTTTGTAGGTAGTTCACGTAGCCTGACCCAAAGAGCTGAGTATGTGAGTTGTATAGAGGAGGCTTTAAATTTTGGCTCCCACCTTCGTATAGTTAGAAAATAGTTAAGGATAAACCATAGACCTCCATGTAGAGCCTTGGTCATATTTTCTTCTCTTTGAAACTTAATGAGAAAAAAAATCAGAGCCCAAATCAATCATAGGTAGGTACTCTGTTGGTTTCCATAGAGCCAGAAGTTTATTGCGCTAGATTAGATGAGTAACCCGTCTACCAAATAGTGTAACTATCACAGAATATTTTTAGGGTTCACACAAACGTGATTTATCAGTCGATGTAATTGGTATGAACGTGTCATCATTAGTAGAGTTATGGATAATCTGAGGTATTTAAGGAAGGCAGTTGGTTGCTTAGTGTTGGCGATAGGTATTTGTCTGTGAGCAGAGTTTGTAGGAAAGTAGCCGGCTGTGTATGCATGTTTGTGTCGTCTCGTTAATTTGGTTAAGCTATTGTAGGTGCTGCTGAGAATCAGACATTCCGAGTGTGGAAGTGCTGAGGGATTGAAGGCAAAGTATGGCGTGCTCTACTTTGTATCTATTAGAATATATTATGTGTATCTTTTTATTATTGGTAGAATATTCTTTCATTATTGTACAGTTCTATAGTTGGTAGGATTTGATTTCTTTCATTATTATACAGTCCTATAGTTGGTAGGATTTGATACCTCTCTGTACTCTATATATACTTTTGTGAGCAATACGAGAAAATCAATACTCCAAAATTCTCTACATGGCATCATACGCCAGTGGCTTATCGCCAAAGAAACCCTAATTTTTCCCTACCCGCGCTGCCGCCGCCGCTGCACTAATCGGCAGCCCGCCGCCAGCGACCTTCTCGGTCCACTGCCTCTCTCCGGCGTCTTGCCGTGCCACCATTGCACTATCCGGAAGCCCTCTCTCTCGACGTCGATCAGCGCCTCCTCTGCCTCACGCTTCATGGCCGCTACAACATCCAACGATCTTCTCCAGCCGATTGCCGTCAATGCATCGGCTCAGATCCCACTTAAATTGGATTCCACTAATTACCTGGCGTGGAAATTCCAATTCCGAACCTTTCTTACGGGTTACGACCTCCTCGGCATCTTGGATGGATCGAAGCCGTGCCCACTAGCCACTATCATCGACAAGGAGGTAATCTCACAATCCAGCATATCCTTACTGGATTCGCCAGGACAATCTTATTCTCAGTGCCATCATCTCATCGATCACACCGACGATCATCTCCTTTATTGCCGCTGCGAAAACCTCGAAAGAGGCCTGGGACATCCTTGCGCGCACATACGGCACTGCTTCTCGTGGTCGTATCATGGCTCTCAAACAGCAACTCCATAATTCGGTAAAAGGTTCTAAATCTGTTATTGTTTTTATGCACGGTATTCGCGAGATTGTGGATGAATTATCTCTCCTAGGTGTTATTGTTGATTCTGAGGATCTTGTCATTAAGTCCTAAATGATCTTGATGATCCGTATATAGATCTCTCTCATGCTATCCAAGCCCGTGAATCTCCAATCTCTTTTGCTGAACTACATGACAAGCTGTTAAGCATGAAGGCTCGGATTATTGCCTGTGCGCAGGCCACCTCCGCCGCATCTGATTTAGCTCTGTCGGCTGCCTTCGTCGCCGGACAGCAGTCCGACCGTAACAGCTTCGGTGGCTGCGGACGCGGCCATGGCAGCCGTGGTTTATCCTCCGGCCGTGGTGGTTACTCCAGCAATGGCCAATCTCGCGGGTACAATGGGAAGTGCCAGCTCTGCAGTGAATTTGGCCACTCCGTGCACCGCTGTCCGTCCTATCCTAGTTCCGGCGCAAATCAGCCCCCTTACGGTGGACCATTGCCGCGACCAGCATACGCTGCATCATCTTATCCGGCTGCTGACACAGCTCATCACTCTCCATCTGTTTGGATCTTGGACTCTGGTGCCACTCATCACATAACCAATGATCTTGCCAACATCACTCTTCACAGTCCTTACACTGGTTTCGATGATGTGGTTATTGGTAATGGTGAAGGATTAAAAATTACACATACTGGCCAACTTTTCAGTTATTCATCTCTTTTATTGCCTGGGGCTCTCTGTGTTCCACATATTCGTAAAAATTTGATCTCTGTTGCTCAATTATGTCGTCACAATAATGTTAATGTTGTTTTTTCTGATACTGATTTTCAGGTGAAGGATCGTCACACGTGGGCAACACTCGTCAGCGGCCCACGTAGGAACGACGCCTACTACTGGCCGGCGGCTTCCCCTCTCCTGTCCGCCCACACGGCACAAAAGCTCTCTGCGTCATTGTGGCATTCTCGGTTTGGTCATCCGTCAGCTAAAATCCTACGTCATTTAGTGTCTTCTAGCAGTATAGCGTCCAGTAGTGTGTCTGATTTTGCTTGTGTCTCTTGCAAGCTTCATAAGTGTCATAAGTTACCTTTCTCTGAGTCAAGTTTATCTTCTACTGCTCCGCTGGAGCTTATCTTTTCTGATGTATGGACCTCTCCAATTATTTCTAATGAAGGATTTAAATATTATGTCATTTTTGTTGATCATTTTTCTAAGTACGTATGGTTTTTTCCTTTACGACGTAAATCTGATGTCTTACAAACCTTCCCCACTTTTAAGTCCATTGTCGAAAAATACTTCTCTATTAAAATCATTACTCTGTATACTGATAATGGGGTGAATTCCTAGCTATACGCTCTTTTTTGCCTCCCATGGCATCTCACATCTCACTTCACCTCCTCATACACCTCAACACAATGGCTATGCTGAACGCCGTCACCGTCATATTGTCGATACTGGTCTCACTCTCCTTTATTATGCCTCTGTCCCTCTCATTTACTGGCCTTATGCCTTTGCCACAACAGTTTATCTCATTAATCTTCTTCCCAAGACAAATCTCTCGATGCTCTCCTCCTTTCAGTCTCTCTTCCATAGGCGCCCCAACCTTGCCAAACTGCGTGTCTTCTGCTGTCAATGCTTCCCTTAGCTTCGGCCCTACACCTCACACAAAATGGAACCCAGATCTCATGCATGTTTCCTCTTCGGCTACTCATCTACTCAAAGCCCATACCTATGCTTTGATCCCTCAACGTCTAAAATCTTCGTCTCGCGTCATGTCACCTTCCATGAAGATATCTTCCCGTTCTCCCAATTGTCTAAACCCGAGTCTCCACCCGTACCTATTCCGGTCACCCTAGAAGTCCTTCCGCTTCCTCCGCCAGTACCTGCCGTCGCTCCCACTGGCGATCCTTCACCGTACGCACTTCAAGCGCTAACACCCGCGCCACCAGCGCCTCCTACGGCACCGCCAGCGGTCCCCACCGCCGCTACACCCACTATGCCGCCACCTTCATCCTCTGAGGGTGGTTATCACATGCAAACTCGCAGCAAAAATAACATCTTTACGCCCAACAAGAAGTTTGGTATGTCTGTTGTATCCTTTCCAGCTGTTACAGAACCTGAGACTTTGTCTAGTGCTATGTCTGATGAGCGCTGGCGCGCTCCTATGTCTTTGGAGTTTGATGCTCTGCTACGAAATGGCACCTGGGATCTTGTTCCACCTGATTCTTCACAGAATGTTGTGGGCTGCAAGTGGGTTTATCGTATCAAACGAAAGCCTAACGGTAATGTGGATAAGTTCAAAGCCCGACTTGTTGCGAAAGGCTTTCATCAGCGACCAGGTGTCGAATTCCAGGAGACTTTCAGTCCGGTTATTAAGCCGACAACTATGCGTTTGGTTCTCAATCTAGCTGTATCCAAGGGCTGGCCTCTTCGTCAAATGGATGTGAACAATGCCTTTCTCCACGGGAGGCTTACAGAGGATGTCTATATGGCACAACCACCGGGTTTTGTTGACAAAGCCTATCCATCTTATTTCTGTAAGTTACAGAAAGCTATTTATGGTCTCAAACAGGCACCCCGGGTATGGTACAGTGAGCTCCGCCAATGCCTTCTGGCCATGGGTTTCGTCAACACTACCTCTGACAGTTCGCTCTTCGTCTTTCAGCATTCTGGTATTACAGCCTATTTTTTGGTATATGTTGATGATCGCATATTGACTGGTAATGACTCTTCTTTCTTGAACCGTGTGATTGACTCTCTTGGGACTAAATTTTCCTTTAAAGACATGGGTGATCTAAGCTACTTTCTTGGTGTTGAGATTTTGCGCAGCTCCAAGGGGTGTTTTCTTTCTCAGCGTAAGTATGTTGTTGATATTTTGACTCGTCATAATATGCTGGAATCCAACCCTGTTCAGACGCCAACAGCGGCGTCCAACCGCCTTCATCTGGATGACGACTCGGCTCCTGCCGACGCATCCGCCTATCGACAGGCCCTTGGGGGCCTCCAGTATCTCTCCTTCACTCGTCCTAATATCTCCTTTGCTGTGAATAAACTCTCACAGTTCATGCACGCTCGTACTGTCACTCATTATGGTGCAGTTAAGCGCCTCTTCCGGTATCTGAATGGGACGCGTGACTTCGGAGTCTGACTGCGTCCTTCATCTGCTATACCTCTGCATTGTTTCTCTGATGCTGATTGGAGTGGAAACTGTGATGACCGCTCCTCAACTGGTGCCTATGTTGTCTTTCTGGGGCCTAATCCTATTTCCTGGAGCTCCAAAAAGCAGCGTTCCGTTGCACGATCTTCTACTGAGGCTGAATATCGTGCCATTGCTTCTGCTGCCGCTGAAGTCCGTTGGCTTCATTCACTGCTGCGCGAGCTTCATGTCCCTCTTCCGGCTGCTCTTGTCATTTACAGCGACAACATTGGCGCCACTTACCTTTGTGCCAACCCTGTGTTTCATTCGCGCATGAAACACATCTCCATTGATTATCCCTTTGTTCGTCAATTGGTTCAGAATGGGTCTCTTCGTGTTGCTCACGTATCCGCTGCTGATCAGCTTGCTGATGCTCTCACCAAGCACTTATCTCGTCCTCGGCTTCTTCTGATGATGTCCAAGATTGGCTTGTCCTCCGGCCCTCCATCTTGAGGGGGCGTATTAGAATATATTATGTGTATATTTTTATTATTGGTAGAATATTCTTTCATTATTGTACAGTTCTATAGTTGGTAGGATTTGATTTCTTTCATTATTGTACAGTCCTATAGTTGGTAGGATTTAATACCTCTATGTACTCTATATATACTTTTGTGAGCAATACGAGAAAATCAATTCTCCCAAAACTCTCTAAAGCATCGTCTCGTTATTTTGTTCATATGTTGCATAAAAGTGAATTATTGGTAGAGGAATGAGTTGTTTTTTTCCATCTACGAAAATTATGTAATATAATGTGCTTTAGATTCTTTTCCTTATGAATTTGTATCATTGTGCAATAAGTTCGTTTCATTGGCAGTGGCAGTAGGACTTTACTATTATTGAATTATTACACTTTTTGACATATAATTACATGCATTTAGTCATCATCCGAATTTAAATATTAGTATTTACATAAGAGCCTGTTTGAAAAGCCACAAAGAAAGTAAAATTGAGTGTAATTGGATATAATTACACACTTTGACTTGTTTGTTTGATCAAGTAATTACTTGGTTGGTGAGGAATTGAGTGTAATTAGGAGAAAGTAATTACACTCTCCAATTCTCATGAGGGAGTAAAGAATTAAGTGTAATTACATCATGTAATTACAAGGCAACCTTTCCAATTCCTTTTTTTCTCTCTTTCATCAATATTATATTAATCTTTCGTTGTAAAAAATGGTAGAAAAAACAAAACATCTCTTCACTTCTCTTCAGTTCCAACAAGCTGCTCCATGTAACGTTTCATTTTTGTTTTCGCTTTTGTACTTTATATTTTTTTTGAATAGTTAATTCATATTGATCTATTTTATTGATATAACTTCATGTTGCCTTTTGACTTATAGTCTTGGAATCTTTACCTTTCTATTTTAGAAGGGTGAAATTTGGGAAGAACAATAATTTTAAATATGGGCAGAAACTTCACAAACAAAAAAATGTATACAAACACTATTTTTTGTCATATTCAATTTCCATATTGTGGAGTGTATTACATTGGAAAGAGGAAAAAATATATTTGTATAAAAAAAGTTGTACTAGTTGTGTATGAAAAGAAATCTTTGTGTTTTTCCTCATTTATGCCATTAAATTTTCCCTGATTTATGCCATTAAAATGGAACAGAGAACCTTAATATATTAGAATATTTACTTTAAAGTAAGTTGTTCATCAGCTCTTGGACAATTAGTTATAAACTTTTTGTGCTATCATAGATGAATCACTATGCTTTGTTTATATTCTGCCACGTATATCTTTTATATCTTGCCCGACTTGATTTTGCATTATGAATCTCATAAATATATTGCAGAATCATATAATTATATTTATGTAGGATGTTAACTAACCAAACACCTAAGGTTGGAAAACCATACACCAAATGGAGTGAAGTTCAAGACGAACATTTCATTTATTTTATCGCTGAACAAGTTAAGTTAGGAAGAACGCAACAAGGAGGCTTAACAACCGAGGGATGTGATGGTATAGAAAGGGAAATGAATAAGTTATATGGGGACAAATTAGATAAGACGAAAATGAAAAATAGGATGAGAACATTGAAGAAAACTTATGCTACTCTGAAGAGAATGGTGCAACATAGTGGATTTGGCTGGAATGAAGAAACTCGAAAAGTTGATGCCGAAGATGACATTTGGGAGCAGTACCTTGCAGTGAGTCTTACTATTCTTTTTCCTTTTATAGCTAAAATTTGAATATAAGTTATTTGTTTCTCTAATTAGGAACATTGGTTATGTTATAGGCTCACCCAAAAGATGCTCAATATAAGACGAAGAAGTTGTCAGACTATAATACTTTGGCTTTGATTTTTGGAGATACTGTCGCTGATTGTAGGAATGGATGTGAAATTAATGATATGGAGGATTTCTAAAATGAATTTTCTGATGAGGAGATACCTGGTGAAAAAATTACTACACCTATTTCTGAAGATGCGCAGTCTATTGACCATATATATCTTGATCAAAACATAAGCTTCACGAGTACTGAAACAACTCAATCAACAGGTCAAGATAAGAGAGCAGGAAAAGGACGTTTAGCTGAGGAACAAACTTTGACATCTCGTCCCAAAAGAATTAGGAACTCTATTAGAACTTGTTTGGCTAAATCTATTGATAGATGGACAGTTATAGCTGAAGAACAAATAAGACTACAACATGAACAAAAAAATACTTCTGCGGAGAAATTAATGCCTTTGATAATGGAACTAGAATAGGATGACGCATGGAATATACGAGTTATTGATCTCCTTACAAATGAGAAAAATGCTGAATTCTTTGCTGCTATGGCTCCTCCGCTTAGAAAGAAATGGATTATGCACAAATTTGGATTATATGATTGATGTTGTTAGTGTTGTGTTTTTGATGTTCAAATGAAGTTATAAACTAGTATTCTTTTTTTTTTTGGATTATGTTAACTGTTAGCCGCAGACATGATGTTTTATATGTATTATGTGAAAATCTTGGATTTTAGTCCATCAATGCTTTATATAGCTTCTTCCTATTTTGTTCTTTTTTATTAATTGCTACAATGAGCTCCATGGACCTATGCTTATCTTATTTATTTTTGAAAGCATTATGTTTTCTCTTATGCTATTACAGTTGTAAATTTTAATTTATTCCTATTATATAGGACGACAAATGAAGACCAATTCATGATGTTTCTTGCAAAATGTGTGCTTTTATTAAGCATTGTTGGAAAATATTTAGGTATTGGACCGAAAGAAAGAGAGCACCGCTCAATTTTAACTGAAGCAAAGTTTATTAAAGATTTGATTGAAGGACATTTTCGTGGATGCTATGACCTACTACGTATGAATATCGAATGTTTCTTACAACTTGTAGATGAGATGAAAACAAGAGATATATTAATTGATTCAAGAACGGTTAAAGTTGAGAAGCAATTGGCCATATTTTTGTTTATATTAGCTCATAATGAAAGGAATAGGGTCGTATAAAACCGTTTTCAACATTCAGGAGAAACCATTAGCCGTTATTTTAACAAGTGTTTAAAAGCTTGTCTACGATTTTGAAATTACTATGTCAAGCAAGCAGGAAAAGGTATCCCGCAAGAGATATCGTCTAATACACTTTTCTATCCTTGGTTCAAGGTCAGTATTTAGTATTACATTATACAATTATTAACAATAATATTAATTATTTGTGCAATATTTTAAAATTGTTGTAAAATTTTGAAGGATTGTATTGGAGCTATCAATGGAACTCATATCCCTGCATTTGTTTCTATGGAAGATCAACCAAGATATAGAAATCGTAAGGGAGTTTTTTCTCAAAATATCCTTGCTGTGGTAGATTTTGATATGAATTTTCAATATGTGCTTGCTGGTTGGGAAGACTCTGCTTCTGATTCTAGAGTATTAAGAAATGCCGCTTGGAAAAGATCAGCAAATAAGTTGAAAGTTCCAACTGGTAATTTACAAATAACTCATATTATCTATTCAATTTTTATTATCGTTTTTAAAATATTTAACTTGTACTTGTAACTTTGTAGGAAAATATTATATAGTTGATGCAGGATATGCAAATACAAAGGAATTTTTAGAACTTGGACGAGGCCCGACTAATGTTGCCAAATAATATATGTGCAATCTAAAAGATGGAATAGCTCATCAGATATGGAATGCTAGATCAATTAGATGAAATTTATATACATGGTCGTTATGAAATATAGAATAGCTCATCGTTGTTGTTTTTTATTCAAATGAGTTGCTAAAGAATTTTGATTTGTCATTGAAATTTTTATTGTTCTATTTTAAGTTACAATATTGTCTAAATGGAAAATACCAATTACTTTTATAATTCTATGTATTACTTTATAATTATTTAACATATTTTCTTATAAAATAATATATATTTTTAATATATAATAATTTAATATCTATTATATATATAAATATTTATCATAGAATTAAAATAATTTACATATTATTCTGAAAAAATAGTTATTTACCTATGTAATTACATTTGTACAACCAAACATGACATATGTAATTACACTGTAATTAAATCATGACAAACAAATAAATCATTATAATTACAATACTATGTAATTACCAGATTGTGTAATTATTACTCTAATAATTATACACCCAAGTAAAATTTTCCTAACAGACTCTAAAAGAAATTCAAACTTGTGGCACTGCCTAATAATTTTTGTTCTATTAGCTTTTTGATAATTCCTCTGCAGAAAATCGCTTATATGCATAAAGCATAATGTACATATCATTGTTGAACTCATAAGTTGAAAATGTGACACAAGTAGACACACACAAAAAATAAAAAATAAAAAAATAAAAAAAAATAAAAGAGATAGCACAGGCAAAAGTTCGGAAAATGACTTCCCTTCTTCGTCATGGTAGGTTCAAGAAATTAAAGAAAAATATTTTTTAAAAGATTTTTATCAAATTGGAAACGTTATTCTCCATATCACTTCCTCAACGTATAGAAAAGTGTCGGTTCTTCAGATGAATAACAATTTGTAGTCAATTAAACTGAAACAGAAGTGATAATAGGCTATAATTACGTATTTTAGTCGCTTATTACATTCGAGTTTACTGCACTTTAATTGAGTTTGAGCTTTTATCTCTAGTATTTTGCCTAATTGTATGTTTTATGCCTTGTAGGCGTGATTCCGAGCTATATAAATATATGGAATAAATTTAAGTGATTTTAAGCTTTGAAGTCTGAGTAAAAGCTCAAGGAATTAAGCCCGGATCGTGTTGGGGTCAAATTTGATAGTTGAGAACAACAAAGACTCGATGAGGCATATTGCGTACTGTCTAGTAAAATGGACATAACTTTTTTTAGGAACTCCGTTTGGGCTCCATAATATATGTTTAGAAATATAACTCAAAGGACTACAACTTTTATGTTTTACATTTTTCCAAATTCCAAACGAAACAAGGTGAACAATTGCGGTTTTATCGCGACCGCGGTAGAACTGCGGCAGAAGGCAGACGCAGACAACTGAAGAATCGAGAGGATGTTTGGCCGCGGTTTGACCGCGACCGCGGTAGAACCACGACCACCCAAGCCTAAAACTTGTCCTTTTTCGCGTAGGAGAAGGTATAAGTGTTTCGGTCCGACCCCACTTGGTATATATATATATATATATATATATATATATATATATGGAAAAACGGTATTTTTGAGGAAGGGGACATATTTTTGACATAGATTTGACCTAAAGAGGCAGAGAACACATTGGGAGCAAGGCGAAGAATTATTCTACAAGTTTTTTCCTTCCTCTTCCTATTTTTCATTGTTGATTATGATTTTTAGTATTGTAGGTTTACATACTATTATGAATAGTTAATCTGTTATCTAGAGTTTTGTTAAAACCTTTTGTAGGACAAATTCTTGTTGTGTTTTTATATAATTGAGCCGTAGTATAATCTTTATTTGTCCAACTACGTTCTTGTTGTGGTTGGTTGAAAATCTTTCAATTAGCTGTGCCTATTTAGTATGCATAACTCGGGAGAGACTGCATGTTTAGGTAATTAGTGAATAACACCACTCTCAAATTATAAGAGGGATCGATAACCAATGGTTTAAAGGCGGGATTAGGGATAACGAAGCCTTGGGTGCGAGCTGAAGTGAGCTGTATTAAAAGCCAGCTAGTGTAGCTTGGGAGAGTGCGTCTAGTAAATTTTCGCGATTACTCGGGAGAGATTTACGGTAATAAGAGTGCTCATGATCTGTAGAGAATACTTAGGCGAAATTATAGAAGAAATAGCGGGAAGGATTCCGACAATTGGGGAAATCATAACTCTAGACCTCGTTAATCTTGTCTTTAACTCTTAGTATCTTTAGTTGTTAATTTATTATTTTTATTTGTTAATTAGTTCGTTAAACACAAAAATCTTAATATTTATAAGTTAGGAATTGTTCAAACTTGTCTTCTTGGTGATAGTGAACAACTGTAGCTAAGCCTTAGTTCTCCGCGGGATTCGACTCCGGACTTGTAAACCGGATTATATTTGCAATGACCGCATTATCCTTTTTATAAGGCATAGTTTGGCGTGATCAAATTTTGGCGCCATTGCCGGGGAGCTAACAATGTAGCTGTAGGTGTACATATTACTAGGTTTCAAATTTGAACTTTTTTTTTGTATTTGATTTTTTTTTCTTTTTTCGTTTTACTTGTTGATTTAAAAAAAAAAACATGGCATGATGGAATTATGAAAGTGCTGATGTTGGTAATTCTACTTTTAATCCTCCTTATGCATACTGTGATGAAAATCACCCTTGGCAAAATTATCAAAATATTTTCGAGAGCGGGTTTTGTGCACCAACTCAATCTTATTTGTGGAATGTGTGTGATAAGTGTGGTGGTCAAGATTGTCACTTTCATGGTTGTGCTTATATTTCTTATCTTCCCCCAACCCCTTATTATGATGATTTTACGTTTTCTTGTGAGGATAATAGGAACAAAGAACCTCGGGAAGCTGACCTAAAGAAGATCGAAGATATGTTAAAGTGTATTATAGAACAACAAAATAAAATATTGTTGCATATAGAGAGGCAAGATGAAACTATTCACAACTTAGAGGCTCAAGTGAGTCAACTAGTTGAAAATTTTAATGTTGTATATGTCAATATTAAGGATAGCAGCCAGGAGCAGTTTGCATTAGAGGCAGAAATTGAGGTGCCAATGGAGAGGTCCAAAGTAGAACCCCAACACTCTAACCATCTAGAATTTGAAGATGCCGATGTTGAAGAAGTAATACTAGAGTCAACCAGGGACGTTGACGGTACGAATTTAGTTGGCTCTAGTGTTTTGGGTGTTGAGGAGGTCGAAAATCTTGAAGTTCATGTATTGGAGCGTGTTGGACCTCATTCCAAACACTTCTCTATATTATGTTCGGAAGGTAAAATGGGAATGGATCTTTACGACCATAAAGAGGAGTCCAAGGAAGAGGTAGATGTGCCTTATATTTTGAAATTCTCAAGACCGTATAGGCATGGTGACACTCCTCGGTCGAGAGCCAAAAAGTGCATCGACTCTATCTAATTTTTGGCTCGCAAGAATTTGTACCGCCCCAAGAGCATAATCATAAGCTTGAATCAAAACTTGGGGTGCGATTTATAAGTTCGAAGTGGAGGCAGAAAGTGATTCGCGTCATGCCGCGACGTTAAATCAAGAGCTTGTTGGGAGGCAATCCAACTTTATTATTTTTATTTTTTATTATATTATTTTTGTAGTGTTAATTTTTATTTTCTAGGAGCATGGAAAGCAAAGGTATTGGAAGGATGTAACAGCAAACCAAATGGTTGGAACTAAGTGTGAGGTACCCACACGAAGGACCAAGCATGGGAGAAGTCTGAATACCCCATGAGCTGCAATGTTTCGGCTTTTGGCCTACCAGAGAGTCTTTTTTACCCTTTTATTAGTTATGGTGTGCATTGGGGACAAGACACAGTTTTAAGTGTGAGGTGAGGAGAGTGTCTGGATAACTTCTTATGCTATATTAAGTATGAGGTGAGGACAGTTTTAGTGTAATAATTATCCCTTGGTTTTTCTTTAAACCACGATTCTTTTTCTAGGGTTTTGTTTGAACCGGGTCTAATTAGTTTTTTTTGGGAGTAGGAGCCATTGTGTTGTATTTTGAAGTGAAGGAAAATCTCTTAACTTTGTTATGCCTTGAGAATAGTGGGTACTCTAGTTGTGACGCTTAGACTCAGTTTTTGACTCTTGTAGAAGTACCTTAAATTGTATGATTTTAACTTTGTTTAACTGCTTTGACGAGAGTGTCCATTAATTCAATCCTGAGTGAGTTATATGCCATGTGCGTGTGAGGTTTGTTGTATTCTGTGCATTGCATTTGATGCCTAGAACTTGCCCCGTGTGTTTGCAAAGCGAAATAGTAGTTTTATTCAGTCTAGAAAGTGATATAAGCATTTCTTTGTTGAGCTAGATATGTATATTTCACCCACCTAATTGTTATGTATCATAGTTAACCAATTTGAGCATGTAATCCTATTTCGTTGGCAACCACATTACAAGTCTTGCCCCGTTGTTTGAATTAACCATCTATTTGAACCATTGTAATCTCTCATGAGCACTTGAATTGTCATGAACTTTGTAAAACTTAAAGTGTGAGGTGGTTGAGTTGGCTTTTGAGTGGAACCAATGAAATAAGAAGAAATGTGCACTGATTTAAAAGAGCAAGAGTCACTTAAATTGACAAAAAAAAAAAGGAAAAATATAGTTGCATTGATGTGAAAAAACAAAATTCTTTGATAGTGGTGACTCTTGATATAAGTGTGCTTAAATAATTTGAGCGTTGATGTATATTGATGTGAATGTGGAGTTTGGCTTGACATAAGTATGGGGTGTCAATGTTAAAGTATATGTATTAAAGTGCTTAGGGAGATGTAGTCACTCTTATATCTAAATGTATCCTACTCGTCCCTAGCCTACATTACAACCAAATAAGTCTAATTGATCCTAGATTGAATGAGCTTGATTAGTGGAGTAGTACACTACGGGCAAGCCTATGGTGCATTTTTTGTGACATATGAATGTTATTCCTGAGAGTGAGTGAATTCTTTCTATCTTGAGTTCCTAAGTGAATTTTATTGCGTGGAATTACTCTTTTTTGTTATGTGAGGGTACTTGATTCATGAAGGAAATGTAATATCAGTGACCTATATGTTAGAGTAAGTAGGTGAGTTGTGAATAATGTGTGGTACTTGTGATTCAGATCTTGAGGTGAAGATGTTACGCTTTTGTGCTAAGTCTATTTTAAATACTCTTGGTGTGATGAGTTAGGAGAATTGTTTAAAAAGGTCGTGTCTATAAAAAATGTAGTTTGATTGCTCGAGGACAAGCAATGGTTTAAGTGCGGGGTTTGATGATAGGCTATAATTACGTATTTTAGTCGCTTATTACACTTGAGTTTACTGCACTTTAATTGAGCTTGAGCTTTTATCGCTAGTGTTTTGCACTAATTGTATGTGTTATGCCTTGTAGGCGTGATTCCAAGCTATATAGATTTTATGGAATGAATTTAAGTGATTTGAAGCTTTGAAGTCTGAGTAAAAGCTCAAGTAATTAAGCCGGGATAGTGTTCGGGGGTCAAATTTGATAGTTGAGAACAAACAAAGACTCGATGAGGCATATTGCGCATTGTCTAGTAAAATAGACATAACCTTTTTCTCAGAACTTCGTTTGGGCTCATAATATATGTTTGGAAAGATACTCAAAGGGCTACAACTTTCATGTTTTATGTTTTTTCCAAATTCCAAACGGAATAAGGTAAAAAATTGCAGTTTTACTGTGACTGTGATAGAACTGCGGCAGAAGGAAGACGCAGACAACTGAAGAATCTGAGAGGATGTTTGGCCGCGGTTTGTAAAAGAAAACACCAACTACTTTAGCTATAGGAAATGCATAGAAAGCTGGAATTTAATCCTAGGAAAATGAAGTAGAGAAAAATAAGGACGTGGCAATACGGTTAACCAAAATCAAGTATTTTCTTGAGGAGAAGTCTGTTTGGACTTGCGGCTACCTTGAATGTGCAGATAGAACAGAGAATGGTTTTCTTATGTTCAATGTCGCGCAATTTGGTCTAAGTCAAGTAGGAGAATATTTCCATCTAAACAAACAGGAATGCCAGAATACATATCATGTTTGTCCCTGAAGAAGATAACAAATGATATACCCAATTATCAGTTACCCCAAAAAGGTATCTCCTTAGCTAAGGCGCAAAGTCTGAATAATACTCTGCAACTACTCCCTCCCCACATTAAAGGAATAAAAAGAATCCCAGAAGGCCGCAATAGAATGAATTGAACATAGTGACAAATAGATTGTCGACATAATTAATTAGATTTACACAGTAAAAGACCGAGCTTTCACTAAGAAGTTGGAGTTGGTGTAACTATGGAACTCAATTTTCCAAGAAACTAAGATAGTGTCATCAACTTTGGAATCTTGGGAGCAAATGACTATATAGACAACACAAAAGGGTGAGAATGAAGAGGGATGCAAACCGGAAGAATAACAGCAGGGCGAATGGTGGAAGAAGTGGTTGTTGTTGGCAAGTCAGTAGCTTGAGAAATAGCAGAGCAGCGACTTGGAGTAGCATTAATGAATGCGTAGGGTGCATTGGAAGATCATGCTACAGCCATAGCCATCTTCTCCACTTGCCTTCTTCAGTCCACAAACGTTTTAACCGCTTTATTTGTGCAGTTTGTGGTCCTCATTTTCCCACGGTTGTTTCTTGCTTCAAACTTGATAGGCCTGTCCTGTGAGTCTGTCATATTATACTACTACTTCAATTATACTTTTATATCTGAGTTTAACTTTGTGCACGCAGAAGAAGACCCCATCAAATTAAACTCACACGCAACAACATTGTGTATTGTCAGCCTAATTGACTAATTTTGAAGGGATTTAACTTTCTTATATATTACTACTGTATAATGTTTGGATTATATATCACGGTATCTTATTTACGTGTGAATTAAATAATTAGCATATACAAAGGTTATACGAGTTACCTTTTGAATCATGAACAAAGCAAATTGATATCTGTTCCAAAATTACAAGACCTCAGTAGCGGGCAAAATTCAAGGAAGAAAACGTGTTGTTTTTTCAGTGTAAATGACGGCCAGCTATATACCATGTATATATATAGCTACGTTTTTTTAACTTAAAACCATTTTCCCAAACATGTTTGATTTTCTTCTTCCACTAATGAATATTTCCTTTATTTCCTATTATTTAGTCACATTGAGACCACATAATTTAATTAACAAGTCTTCATATTATGAAATTAATTTCGAAATTTTAAAATTAATTTCTACCATAATAAATTACGAATTATTCCACTAAAAATTCGTAATTGCATTCCTTAGTTCAATTTTAAAATTCTTCCATAAAACCTTATTTAACTCCCCATGTTAATATTCAGATACTAACCAATCAAATTAAATTACTAACAATTTAATTTATTGATTACTTCTTTTAGACTTTCATTTAACTTATTTCATATGTCGGGTATAAAATTCGGCCGGCCGGGTTTAGACATGAAAAAGTATCATCAATCTCAAAAAATCGAGACATGAATTCTATCAACTAATTATTACTTCGCCAATGTATATCATTATTGTCTAGTTTACCTGGCTTCTTAACCCACAAAAAAGAATCTCACATTTTAATAAATCAAAACAACAAATGAGTTATTCAATTTATAATAATTATATCAAGATTACGAGCATAAGTATATTGAATGGACTAGAGAAATTATTTTATTAAGTCAATATAAAATACATATCTCTACTTGATCCGTTCAATACATACAAACTATACGGACACAAGAAGTTGGAATTAAACCATTCCAATAATCAAAATAAATATTACACCTTGTGTATTTGGCGTTATCATGCTGAAAAGGGTGGCCACCTTATCGATTATCGATTATATATATGCTTAATGTTATCGTTTCAATAAGATTTTGATTTTTTCAATTTCGGTGTATCGATTTTGGGGGCTTATCGATTCGGTTATCGATTACACCAATAAGAAAATTTGTGGGATTTCACAGAAAGTATATCGCTATAAACGCGCCTAACTAATATGGACAAAAAAAAAGCTAAAATAAGATGAATACCATTTATAACATAAAAATTGTGTCAGCAAGCACATGCAACAAAACTAAAGTAAGGGATCAAATGTATGCCACCAACACTCCAACAGTATAAAAAAAAACAAAACAAAACAAAATACATCATCACGGCTAATCCCGTTTTCCATTAATTTGAACTTCATTCCCTTGATCTTTAAATATGACAATTCCTTAAATGTGGAGGAAATAATAGGATAAGAGATTTCGGGTAAAGGAAAGGATATATATTAGGAAAAATGATATTGTATAACCGCTTTCAAAATAGTAACGGAATATATATTGTATGTTATATTAATCTACACAAATAGGTAATAAGTAGCGTAGCCACCTTATGCCAAGGGTGGCCACCTTATGCCAAGGGTGGTCAAGCGCACAACCGTTGCCGAAAAATTATATTGTGTATATAAGCTAAACACTATTTTATATGGCTCTATGTTATATTTTAAACAACCTTAATATAGTTGAGTGAAACAGTCCAGCTATTCAGGGTGTTCAAAGTGACGTATTATTCACGGGATTCAAAGTTTTGTCCTTTTTATTTTCCAAAAGTAGACCACCATGTAAGGTCTGTTTGATTCTTATTTTCAATCTAAAATTTATTCTAATAAAATAACTCTTAAAACTTAAAATAAGAATTTAAAGAATAAAAAGAATCCCAGAAGACTGATATAGTAACAGTACGAAATCAATATAGTAAAAAATAGATATGTCAATATAATTGATTAGATTTACACAGTAAAAGACCAAGCTTTTACTCAAAATTTGGAGTTGGTGCATCTATGGAACTCATTTTTCCAAGAAACTGGTTGAATAGAGAAACCAAAGTTTGACGTTAACTATTCGAGAAAATGACAAAAGATGGTCCCTTATGTTTTATCAAAATAGACTTAAATATTCTTTGAGTAATTTTGGTCTTTTAAATTTCTCAAAAGTATATGTTCTTTTCTCCTTTAAATTTAACAACTCTTTCCGTTGGATTTAATAAAAGGGATTTTGGAAAAAAAGATTAACGTGAACTTACAATTGAAAGTGTAGTTTTTGTAGTGTTTGCTATTTTTTGTCCATTTTTTTTTTTTTTTTTATGTCTGGTGTAGTTCTTAAGTGCATTTTCTGCTATTTTTGGTCCATTTTCAATGTTTTATGTAGTTTTTGGTGTTACAAATTTTGGGATTTGACAGAACTTTTTCAATTTTTGGGTAATTTTTTAACAGTCCCATTAAATATAACATTAGACATAACCAAAAGAGCTCACTTTTCTCAAACTTGAAGAACTAAAACTGATGAAAATATATTTAAGGTAGTTCTTTTGAATCTACTCCAAACATAAGGGACTCTTTTGTCATTTTCTCTTATTTTCCGGGAAGAATAGAGAACCCAAACCCACTTTATACCCGACCCATTAGTCTGCGGAGCGGCAGCTAGTTTCTCTGAGTATTCTCGTGTTTAGGCGGTACCCCAATTCTCAACTTTCGTCGTGTTTTTCTGTCTTCATTGATTCTTCATTTTTTTCTATTCAAAAGGGTGTTGTTTTTAGGCTTTTTACATCATCTTTTAATCAGTAATGGCGATGTTGGTACGATCAGTTGCTCGTAGTTTGAGGAGAAAGAACTTGTCCTCAATGTATTGCCCAGCTTCCACATTGCACTCCCATGCCACCAGTTTTGGTCAGTTTTATCCTTATTCTCTTGCATAAAGAATTCAATCTTTTTGTTCAATTTTCTTATACTATTGTTTATCTACTGTTAATGATGATGATTTGAGTTGAGCTAAATGAAAGGAATGGTGATTCATATCGCCGACCCCAACTTGTTTGAGACTGAGGCGTAGTTGTTGTTGTTTTATTGTTTATTTTGTATGCATATTTACATCTTGTATAATTTTTGTGTTTGTATATGGGTGCATTATAAGGATTATTCTTTTTTCAAATGAATGTTACTGCACAACTTGCTTATGCTTTCATCTAACTATGGAATGAAGATCCATATGACTTAGTTTTGTGGGTTTTTATTGAGAAGGCGACTTTTTAGCCATAATGGTTCTTGAACTTAGAAGAAGAGAACTTTTTTGAATGTATTGTTTTTGAGCATAGACAAAGCTTTCTCTTTTCTTTGATTTTTCTTTTTCAACCTTTTGGGGTGGGAAACATGAGTTTTTGCAGCTTTCTTCTGTTTGAGTTAGCCATTTCTTGAAGTTGATGACTAATATCTTTGGTAAATCACTTACATTTCACTATTGGGAAGCACATGAAAACGGTAAAAAATATTTAGATGATTCTTGCATTAGGAAGTTGGATGACCAAAATTTGGAATTTTTTAAACCATTATTAGCGAATAGATCGTCAAACTTTTCAAGACACAAGGCAGAAATACAAGATGAAATTAAAAGAAATAGGAATGGGAGAAGGTTAACCTCCTTACTGCTGCCCCTTAAGGAGATGTTGCTAAACAGAGTGATTGATGACTGCGAGGAAGGTGGGCTGTTCTCCTCCCTGTTTCCCTACTAAAGGTGAAGGTTGTAAGCTAATCGGGTTATGTTGCATAAACAAATTTCCCAATCTTTCCATTGGTTGGTTGAAACAATCCCATGTTGACATTACTTTGTTTGAGATTTATATTTGTGTTTATGGTACAATTAGGAATCTCAAGGTTTGCGTTCCAGGTTTTAAGGAAGTACCAGAAGAAGAAAAGAGCAAGATGGTTGGGAATGTCTTTACCAGTGTTGCTTCAAACTATGATCTCATGAATGATCTAATGAGTTGTGGACTGCATCGTTTGTGGAAGGACAGGTTAGATCTCCACCCCGAAGACAGGAAAAGTATCAGATTTAAAATGGAAACATTTCCTGATTATATCTTTGTTTCCTTCATTCTTTGTTTCTTGCCAGATTGGTTTCGAAGTTGAATCCATTTCCGGGAATGAAGCATCTTGATGTTGCTGGTGGAACAGGTGATGCTTTTGGTGTTGTACATTGATATGTGCTATGTGATTATGTAAAACTTGGATTAAAAAGAATGAAAGAACCATCGACTAGTGAGACTAGTGAACAAAAATGCTTTTAGCGGATCAGGAGAGGGTAGAAGTAAAAAAGTTTGTCTGAAAATTTTTTATTTTAATTTCAATTGAAGGAGCATTGCAAAAAGACCTGCATTTTATCTGCACCTTCTTCAGCTAACTATCTAGCTAGAATTTCTTGTCTTTATGGAAGTAAAGAACAGAAATATAGTTTGAACCCTAGAGCTGTCTATCCAATTTTTCCGTTATTTCAACCTGAATTAAATACTTGGTCCGATATTTCTTTAAGTCTTTCTTTTATGTGTTTTTTAAAAATCTTTTTCCATCTATGTCCCTCGAGATCCGTGTAGACTGTGCGAAAGATAAGGCATAGTGAAGTAAAAAGATCTATATAAGCGAGACCTATAGTTGAGATATGTTTTAGTTATGTTAGGACTTTTACTTTACGTCTTGTGCTTTTCTAGGAGTTGTTTAGCCTTTCGGAGATTTATATGTTAGTGGAAATATAAACAACTTTTATTATTATTATTATTATTATTATTATTATTATTATTATTATTATTATTATTATTATGTATAGTACTGGCATGAGATGAATTTGTACGAAGTAATATGTTCGGTGAGAATTCATATAGCCGACCCCAACTTGTTTAGGATTGAGGCTTAGTTGTTGTTGTCATCGTTGTTTTACGTCTACGTTGTCTCTGATATTCTTTTTTCCTGTGGTCAGTGGTTTGGGGGGGGGGGGGTAGATGAAGGGGAGGGAGAAATAAGTCTTAACAAGCAATCAAAGGAAAATGATCCATGTATTTGGAACTTCGTTATCGATGACTGATCTTCTGATTGGCTGAAGTACATCGTTCACATTAGCAGCGAATTACGTAAATACCCACTGGCATGCTCAATTATTTGGGTTGGTTTTAGCTTGGATGTTTAGGTGATGGGATTTAGCATTTTATGGTTCATTCTTCCGTATGGTCTTATCCTTTTTTTTATAAGGTAAATTGTATTAATCAAAAGGGAGAGATACTCCCGTATACAAGAAGTATACCAAAAAGTAGAGAATTTACATTAAAACATGATTCTCTACAAAGGACGCCCAATCTTTGATACAAATAGGGGCTATATGAGTGCACCAAAAAGCTATTAAAAAAAAGGCTACTCTTAAGAAAGATGGTCTTATCCTATTGTCTTGGATGCAGCATATAAATTTTGTTGCCTGATTTTCTTTCAGTATGTTGTCTTGGTGTAGTGATAAATCATGTATGTATTTCTGCCTATCCACTTGAGTGAAAAACTTTCCTAATTTTACAGGGGATATTGCTTTCAGGATCCTTGAAAATATAAAAAATGTCAAACGCAGAGCTATGCAAGATGCTCTTGATGATAACCTGATTGAAGATACTAGAATTTTTGTATGTGACATCAATGCAAACATGTTGGGAGTTGGTAAGAAGAGGGCTGAAGAGAGAGGTAAAACCCTTTAATTTTGCTTCATCTTTTTTGCACTCCATGGATAGTTGGATGTCAATTTGGGGTTTCTAGTAGAGAAAGTTTAAGTGAATTCTATTGTTAGACCTCATTTTTATCATTTTTTCTAACATGTGCAGGTTTTGGACGGGAGAAGTCTCTCGTTTGGTTGGAGGGAGATGCAGAAGCCTTGAGCTTCGAAGACAACTCAATGGATGGTTACACGATTGCTTTTGGTATCCGGAATGTTACACACATAGAGAAAGTTCTTGCAGAAGCATATAGGTAATTTCACTGAGATATTTATTTCTTGTATGTGGTTGAAAGGATTTAGATAGGGATAACTTGGTTGATTTGTAGGATCAAATGAGTGTTCATGATTTTTTAATATTTATCGTTATGAGTTTAGAATATTTATCTGGATTATCTTCTTTTCTTCTTTCTTCTTAAAAGTGTATAGAATGGGTTGGCCCCTGGAGCTTGGTTCAAGTGGCAAAGGTTGAGGACTTGTGACTTAGGTCTATAGTTTGAGCGTTGAGCCATGCAAACTAAGCCTGATATTTAAGTGGAGAAGGATAGAGAGATAGGCCTATTATCCCCGAGTTTTGAAGGCTACGGTTGGTCCAGACAAAACTCTCTTTCATAAAAATAGTGTATAGAACGGAATGTCATTCAGGATTCATAGAGTCGATGCGAGTAGCATAGTTCACTGGTTGAGTGATCGTATTTTATTATGTGCTAGTGAAAGATGCTAGCTACTATCAAAGTCTAACATAGTACCACTAACTCCCACTTTGACAATATGGAAGGAAAGAAATGAGGGCTTTTGAAGGGGGGAAGAAATCTTCTATACAAATTAATGGAACCTTTTATTGGATTAATTGTTGAGCACCCACGAGATTCTGATTAGCATAGATGGTTGGGTGTGATTTGCAGGGACTCATATTTGTGTCTAGATTGTCCATTTTTTTGCCACTTGTACACGAGATTTCTTTCCCCATGTCAACTAGTAGTAATAAAACTATTAGTTCATCAAAAAAATGGATCTAACAACTCTTTCAACCTCTATTAGTCACATTGCAATCTCCATTTGCTGATTGCATTAGGCGTCTAGATTGATTTGGATTTTCACTAAGATTTTTGTCCCTTTTATCTTACTAATTCATGATGCTGGAGGAGATTTCTGTTGGCTCCTTTTGTTCGAAAAGCTAAAGTTCTATTTGAAGATTAAGATGTCAGAGTGTTAAATGAGTTTAGCTATTAAATGCCCACCTTAGACAAATATCATGGGTGTATTGCATCTGACACATACAAAGAGTTCTTCTTTTATTCATGTCACAAGTTCATCAATGCATCTTCTTTGCTTCTCTTATTTTTCTTACATGTCATCAGAACTTTTTTTGTCATCAGAACTTTCTACCATTTTGGTAGGTTTATGCAAATTTCACCTTCCTTATGCTGCTTGTGCAACCAGAGTTTCGTCTGCTTTCTTTCTTTCCAATGACCGCTTGGGTGGCAAGCATCACTTTCCTTCAACCATTCTTGTGGTACCATGACTCTTCCGAGAATCGCTACAAAGGCATTGTGCCTCTTTGCTGTGACCCGTTTTGGCGGCACTGAAGCAACCACTTTGGTGGTCCATGTATCTTTCTAGAAATTGCTCTGGTCTCATGGTGCTTCTTTCTGGAGATCGTTCCAGTAGTGTTGTTCTTTCTGATGACCTATCTAATGGTGCGGCACCTCTTTGCTAGCAGCCCCTCGGCTCTTTCTGGCGACACTCCAGTGGCACTGTATTTCTTTTTCTTTTTGAAATGGCAGTGGCACTGTATTTCTTTCATGTAATTATTCTAGTGGCACCATTCTTTTTGGTGACCGCTCCTACAGCAATGCACCCTTTCCATCCATTGTTCTGGCAATAATTTTTACGGTGAGATTGCAGTGGCTGGAGATTTTTCGGCGTCTTTCCATCAACATTTTCTGGTGATGTTTACTTTTTATTTCTCAAAATAAACAAGTGCTAGTTGGTTTTTCCACTTCGAGTTTGTGGGAGCATGTTATAATGTTACACAATTGAATTCTTAAGTTAGATCGTTTCTCTCTTATTGGACAAATATCATGGTGTATTGTGCCTTACACATCTTAAATTCTTAGATTGTTCCAAATGGGATAACGGGGGTATCTTGTGTCTAACACTTATAAATAGGCGTGCCTTGAAAAGAACTGGAATAAACCAAATTCTGAAAGAGTCAGATCAGGTTAAAAAATATGCTAAATGTTGTCTCCTCCAGCTTATATCAGTTCATGGTGGTATAAAAAGATGGAGACAGTATGTTTCCCCTAACATAGCAGTTAATATAGGGGCTTTAATAAAGTTCAGATTTCAAGTCTAGAAAATTTTCCCCTTTTGCGTTGGAGCTCACAGGACCTTGATAGGTACAGTAATTTGTAATGTTGCTATATGGTAGTCATTTTTTTAATTCCACTTTGGTCCCCCTTTGTTGGAGGCTTGGAGCTATTGCTCCGTTGGCAGTTTGATGACTCGAATCCACGACTCTGGGGTTGTAGATGGGGGATGCTGACCATCTGAGCAACCCCTTCTTGTCATGTGGTAGTTGTTGTTGATATGCTCTTTGATAATTTGAGATACCATCTAGTGTTAGAGCAAGTCTCAAGGAGCTAAAATTTTCCTTTTTACCATCTTTTAGAGTACGGATGCATAGGATTTGAAATGTTAACCCATGTGAGTGCTTGGTTTATATGGTTGGTTGCTGCGATCAAAATACCTTTTTTCCTTGTCTCAAGAACCCATCAGGTGGCTAATATGTTAAACTTGATGGTTTTGATTATTTGCAGGGTGCTTAAAAGGGGAGGAAGGTTTCTTTGCCTTGAACTAAGCCACGTCGATATCCCAGTTTATAAGGACTTGTAAGTTTTTTCTTGTCATAGCTTGGATGGCATATATTTCTTCAGTTATTTATTATGACCATGCAATTGTACAGCACATCAATAAGAGGTCCATGAGTATTTTAACCTACTCAATTATATCTCAACTTTTATCCCCTTTTCGCCTTCTTTGTTTGGATAAGTAGTGGCTGTGCTCCAAAGATCATCACTTTTAATGGTGTCGTTCAAGACAACTTAGTGGCATTTTTGTTTGCGATATTGTTCGCCAAAAATAAACAAAGTACGGGGGAATTGGGGAAAATAAAATAAAATGTTTCCCTCAGGCCTATTTTTGAAGTTTATATAGATATATACTCTAGACAAAAGGGGTTGTTCTGATGGTAAGCAACCCCCACTTCCAACCGAGAGGTTGTGAGTTCGAGTCTCCCCAAGAGCAAGGTGGTAAGTTCTTGGAGGAAAGGATGCCGGGGATCTATTTGGAAACAGCCTCTCTACCCAGGGGTAGGAGTAAGGTCTGCATACACACTACCCTCCCCAGACCCCACTAAGTGGGATTATACTGGGTTGTTGTTGTTGTTATATAGATATATACTCTGAATTGCTTTTTAATGGCTGCTTCATGTACAAGAACCTCAGCAGCGTGGAACCTCCTGTTGGAACTTAGACAATCAATATATTCTCTTGCTCAACTGAAACTGAAGCCTTCATATTCGCTGCTTGTGATATTTCATTTTGAATTCGAAATATCTATTCCTTGCTCATTAGATCAATATTTAGACAATGTTTAGCAACAGTTCTTATCTCTGTCATTTGATGAAAAATCAAGTTGTGCATTGGCAAAGAACATTGTTTGTACCATGCAAGCTTACTTCCGTAGTATGCTGGTTTTCCTACATTCCTTGCGCTTGGTGCATAATTTGAGATTGTGAGTTCGTTATGTATGATAGCATTTGTACGAGTTTTTTCTGCAGGTTTCAAATTTGCATGCTCTTTATTTTCTTCAGGTATGATGCCTACTCATTCTCAGTCATCCCAGCAGTTGGTGAGCTAGTCACAGGTGACCGAGAGTCTTACCAGTACTTGGTTGAGAGCATCCGCCGATTCCCTCCACAGGTATTACGTGTGGAAATTTCTTTGATTTGTTGCAACATCAGATAATTTGTTGTCAATAATTGGACCCTGGGGAATCCCGGCTATGCCTGGCCACTACCTGGGAATTTCCATATCTCTCGCCGGTTTGAGATGCCTATCTTGTGCTTGTTAGTGTACTTTGTCTTCCCAGTACATGAAACTGTAATTCTTGTGATCATTGATGGATGTCTTTCCTTAAAAAAGTTATTTTTCTTAAAAGTTGCTCGGCTACAGAGGCGGATTTATAGTGTAAAATATGGTTCACGTGAACCCGTAGTCCTCGGGTTAAAGCATAGATATGATGTACATAATTTGGCAAAAATAGATATATATATATATATATATATATATATATATATATATATATATATATATATATATATATATATATATATATATATATATATATATATATATATATATATTTGATGGAACTCATGGTCAAAATAGATGAAGTGGTTCATTGGTTTTGGTCTCTTATTTCCAATAGCCTTAAGGTCAGGGGATCGAATCCCAACCAGCTTTTTTGTTTAATTTTCTTTTTAAAAAGTAATGGTGCACCCATTCTCCAGAAATCCTAGATCTGGCTCTGCTCGGCTATGAAGTGAAAAGGCGTGTTCAGCACTTCCACCTATCAAATTGCAGGTGGAAAACAAAGTGGACAGAAAGAAAGGAAAATAGACCGTCTTTAATTTTGGTAATGCCTAAGAAGGTCTCAGACAAAAATGAAATGAACTCCAAAAATTTGAATCACAACACAACTTTGAGGCCTCCTTGGGCATTACCAAAATTTTATTAAAGATGGTTTATTTTTCTTAAATTCTGTCCTCTTTTGGACATAGAAAGTAAATGAAACGTTTTGCTCATAACCTTACCCCTCCCTTTTCTCCTTTCCTTGTCCTTCCTCAAACCCAATCCAACAGCTAAAAACTAATGCAAAACTCTAACTACATTTACACATTGTAACCGAATTCATCCACTCCTGGAGAGCAAAGTTAGGAACATTACCAGAGATTCACCTACAATCTGTGCAAGTGCTTCAAGCGTTTTCACTACCTTTTGCTTTTTATTGTATGCAGGAGGTGTTTGCCAAAATGATCGCGGAAGCTGGATTTCAAAAGGTAGAATACGAGAACCTTGTTGGTGGAGTTGTGGCAATTCATTCGGGGTTCAAGTTTTAGAGTCGTTCTCAAATTTAACGTGTGACTGGTTTTGGCCTCATGGTACCTGGAAGATCTCACGAAAAAATAGTTTAAGATTCGCGATTTGATAGGTCCTTAGCCAAATAGATGCAAATGGGTGAAGATGGAATTCAGTGTGTTCGAATATGTTTCTGGGATGGATATGCTTTTGGGAGCAGCATGGCCTTTCTGGTGAACTGTTTCAAAGAATATAGTATAGCTTACAACAATATTACGTAATTTAAAAGTTTGTGACTTCATAGGAGTAATTTTCTTCTGCTTGAAACTAGCTTCATCAGGTAGATCTGAAGCTCAGTTTGAATAAGTTGGCTATTAAAGTCAACAATGCATGGTGTTGTAGGTTGATTACTTAAACATCAACACAATTTGTAGTTTAATTCACAATAAAGATTGAAGAATACGCTATTGAGTCGCTTCCTCGTAAACTATATACTTACAGCTTTGTATTGTATAGTATAGTATTGTTACTTTAGATACAATATTTATTTTGATTATTATTTAAATTTTATTGTATTGTCTCGTTAAGTTCGTCGTTACATAATGACGAAAAATGTCACTTTATGTAAGGACTGATTTGGTGTGATTGCATCGTTACCTTATTTTTGTTTCTATCTTCCCTCCCCTTCCTTATTATTAAATAGTTCCATTTTATCATTTACACCATATTTTTTATATAATAATTCTACATTGTATCTTATTTTTCTTTGTAAGTTTATAAGTTTCTTTTTTATATTGTTGGTGGTTTGGTACATGAAATCATAAAACGATAACAAACAATATAATTTATTCAAATATTGTATACATCAAATGAAAGTCTTTGCATAATTGGTAAAATTATAGACCCTTGTGGTCCGGCTATTTTTCGCACCCAGTGCATAACACCTATATATAACAACAAGGTGGTGTAATGCCATTGTGGGAACTAACATAATTTTCTCCAAGTGTGAGGCGCGTTCATCGCTACAGCAATTCATCGCTACACATTGCAAAGTTTATGCAATGCCAATTCAAATAGTCAATTGTGATCGATTGAGTTGCTTTGTGCACAAAATCTATTTATCTCTCTCAATTTTTTTCACACCGGATGTTCCGTTATCTACATTTTTCTCCCTTATTTATCTTTTTATCCCTCCTTAAATAGCATTTCTGTTGGTGGAGGCCTTAGCCATGGCTTACTACTCCTTATACTCCACCATACCCAAGAAACCTCTAACCTCAATCTTCATGTCCTCTCCCCATATCATCTTCAACTATTCACTTCACAAATTCGTTCCTTCTACAACTCCATCACTTTTTCCCTCTCTTCACCTTCGCCACCGTTCTAGGTATTGCACATGGGTGTCAGTTGTTTCATGTTCTGTAGCTGAGACAGATGAACAACACCCTATCTCAAGTAATGGACTTGTACACAAAGAATATGCTGACCTTAATCTCTCTGACTTTGTGAGGTTTGACAACTTTTTTTTGCCAAAAGTTAGCTATTATCTAATTTATTTTCAGATTTAGGTTATACACACCGGCAATGTAAATATTCTTACTAAGTGTAGTTGGGATACCAGTTTAATTAGTACCACTATTACCATGTTATCAGTTGATCCTTAATCGAAATTTACTGGTAAATGGTAATTACATTATGACTGACCTGATTGTGTATATATGTTTTATTCCACCCAGGTGCATAAAACTTAAAAACTTTTTTTTTTGCCTGAAGTTAGGTCAAACTGAGCTGTTGTCCTTATTTTTCTAATATTCCTGTGACATAAGTATTGCCAGAAGTTGGTCAAGTTGAGCTATTGACGAAGTCATTTATTTGGATTAAATTTTATAACTTTAATGACGTCGAAGGCAAAAGTGATATATTGGTAAAATTGTGTCTATTATTGTGATTTTCTTGCAATACCTGTGTGCATTTTTATACTCACATTCATCAAATGATGTAATAGGATATTGGCAATCTTCGGATAAGGCCGCATGTCAACCCTCTGCGACATGCTCTCATGGTACATATTATGGCTCTTTGTATATGTGAAGCTTCTCTCTTCCTATTGAGTTCTGTTGACCCCAGCTATAATTTGTGAAACTTTACTATGGAAGAAAAATATTAGGATGGAAACAACATACCCAGTATAGTTCCACAAGTGGGGATAAAAATTTCAACTTAAATGGTTCTTTTTGTTTTGTTGTATTAATTTATCATGAGAAGATTCCTGCAGAAGTACCAAACTGGAAGGAGGTGTTCGGGGATGCATCATTGCCTCTGATGGTGGATATTGGGAGTGGTAGGAACCTGCTTGCTCTTTGATATCGTCACCATTCTATTGTTACTTATGATTTATTCAGTTTAAATTTCGTGTTTTCCATTTAAGATCTAGTAGTTTATTATGGTCCAACAATTATCTGTAACAAACTTGCTTCAAATTGCACGAAGGTGGTTTGTTTTACAAATTGAATAGAAATTTATGCCTATGCCTTAAAGGGGTCGTTAGGTCTGAGGTATTACAAAATATAACAGTAGTAAAGCTTTGGATTATTTATTATGCATTTCATTATGAAGCGTTAATCCCAACTGGTTGGTGTCGACTATATGGATAATTTTCTTCCATTTTTTCGTGTTTCTAGCTAAATGTGTAATGAGCCTGAGAGATATTAAGCTTATTGAGACAGACTCCATCCACTTGCTGTCTTTAATCATGTCACACCTACATATTAGTGTATCTCGAGGTCTGTGTGCCATTTGAAGCTACCTTCATGTTATCCTCTACATGTTCTGTTTGCAGCTCTCTGTCAGATGAATTCATTCTTAATTTGTCTATGACTGCACATTTATCTGTCATCCACATCTATATTACATTCATCTTGCGGATATTAGTGACCGAACATTAACCCCTCACCCCCATATAACATTGTGGGTCTTTCAATTTATATCTCACACATTTCCAATTTTTTTCTCTTCCCTTTATCCTTGAGATTCCTTTATCCTATGGTCTTGTAATTTCTTAGATCTAAGTAAAAGATATTGCAGGTAGTGGGAGATTTCTTATGTGGCTTGCTAAAAGAAATTCTTCATCCAGGAATTTTCTGGGATTGGAAATTCGGCCTAAGGTATGTCGGCAATAACCTTGTCTTGTTAAAAATGCTTTCATTCTGTTTATATAGTAGTATTGTTCTCTCTCTTGACTTCTTAAATGTGCTACCATCATGGTTGAGACTATCTTTTCCTTCTGCAGTTGGTCACACGGGCTGAGTACTGGGTAAACGAGCTGGGTCTGAAAAATGTGTAAGGCTTGAAGAAGTCATGATATTCCACTTAAGAAATGTTTATTGAAAACCTGTTAATGGATATCTAAATGCAGTCATTTCATATCTACCAATGCCATTGTTTCCTTCCAACGACTTGTATCTACATATCCTGGACCACTTATGCTAGTTTCAATCTTGGTGAGTTCCCTTTTTATGCTGGAAGTATGCAGAAAATGTTTTTCATGTGCCAATAACCCTTTCTTCTTCACTTAAAGCTGAATGGTTAGTTGCTCTTGTCTGCAGTGCCCAGACACTCACTTTAAGAAAAAACATCATAAGAGAAGAGTGGTGCAGAAGCCTTTGGTTGAATCCATTATAAATAATCTAGCAGACGGTGGACGGGTACCTGTTTGAGCTTCTAGAGTTAGTTGATCATTCTTCTGTACGCATAGATTTGACTTGCTACTTTTGGTTGATGCTTGACACTCTGCATTGTGCAGTTTGCCAACTTCTATTTGTCTTTTTAGCGCCTGGGCTTGGTGTATCATTAGTTGGTGTCAAAGTGTATGAACTTTTTAAGTAATTCAAAATTAGCTTGTATGGTATAACTATTTCAACTATAACACCCTTTGATGATCTTCTTAAGGAGAAAAAAATCATGATCTGGGATGTCCTAGAATGTGATGAGAACTATTTGTATCTCTTACTGGGCATAGGTAATAAATGACGACTCTGATTTTGATGTAGTTTGTGTCTTGTCTATGATCTTGTTTTCTAATATTTCTTGTCTTGCTCAGCTAACAACTCTAATGGATGCTTGATCCTAGTAACATCTATCTAGAACATGAGGGATTCCAGATAGACCTGTGATCCCCCTCACCCACCCCCAAATATAAAAAACACAAAAGATGAGCTCTCATCCGTGCAGCAGTTAGATGCTCACGTATTTGTGCCTGCAGTGTCTCAGTCTCCATTTCAGCAAAAAAGGTTTCAAGTAATTGTTCAAGGTGTACAATTACCCCTAAATCTCCTGTTTAGAGCTGACTGTATTTTCTTTACAGATGATTGTGTGTGGTGAGACAATTAAAAGATGATGCCATATTAAAAGATTACTCTTTCCGGTTGTGAAATAGGGTTCATCGTCATTTATTAACAATAATTTGAAGCTAATTGCTACAGTGCTCGAAGATGATATCGTTTATCTTGGTGTTAGTGGAAGGCAAAGATTTTGCTGGAGAAAAAAATTGCTGCAAATGGAGTGGTTTAGGAAGTCCATAGTTCAAGTAGAGAGATAATGATAGATGACACAGAACATATTAATTACTCTCTCCGTTCCAATTTATGTGAACCTGTTTGACTGGGCACGGAGTTTAAGAAAATAATGAAGACTTTTGGAATTTGTGGTCCCAAATAAGTTCAAATGGGGCCAGAGTATTTGTGTGGTTATAAAAGCTTCTCATTAAGGGTAATTTACGCCAAATTGTTACCAAATTTAGAAAGGGTTCATTCTTTTTGAAACGGACCAAAAAGGAAATAGGTTCACATAAACTGAAACAGAGGGAGTACTTAAAAACATGGAAATAATTTTCTGATGTGAGGAGCAAAAAGCTAGTTCAATTAAGAAAGTGATGTTCGTGGTTGGCTGTATGTACCTTTGACTGAAAACACATATATATCAATCTTAGTCCAGGTAAAGTCGAAGCATCACCTATTGCCCAACGACACATACATTAGTTCCCAGTGGTGTCGAGGGCTGGAGAAGAGAGAGTGAAGGGATATATGGCCATATAAACTTGGGTCCATGGTTGTGCAAATTAGATGATCCAAAAAATGTACCCAAGTGTTAGCTCCAACTGTCTCGTATCTCTTTAGGCTTTGATCCATTTCCAAACTTGTGTTTCTTTGCTTGATGTCACCACAAAATCATGATGTCAATTCAGAGGAAAAGCGTACCACAATGGTTTAACAGGTTGTTATTACTCTAGTTATGGATGAAAGGGTCTCTATTACCTAACCTTGATGTTTTGCCCTAAATCCACTAAATTTTTGCTTTCCCTTTCAATTTGAGAGCAGTGTACGCTGTACAGAATTAACGGTAAAGCCAGTAAATTGTTTGATAATAATATCTCGGTTGGCTTTTTTTCTCTGAGTAAAATCCAGCTTCAAATTCCTTACAATCTATTCCATAAATGTACTGCGCCTTCTTTGCATCTTATTTTATGTTTCTAAGAAAATAAAGCACTAAAATGAGTAGCCCTTAAAATATCGCTGAGCATCACATGCATAATTTTTTCTTTTGGTAGCATTATTACCCTGAACTTTCTGGTTGATGGTTGACAGGTCTTTATACAATCAGATGTGCTCGACGTGGCAGTTGACATGAGGAATTATTTTGATATTTCTGATAAACTTATGCATATAGATAGTGTTGATCCAAGGTTACCTTGTGATAGTGATGGATGGGTATTGAACAACCCAATGGGGATAAGGACCGAGAGGGAGATCCATGCAGAATTTGAAGGTTGCAAAATCTACAGAAGTGTTTACCAAAAAGTTCAACATTAATTTTCTGGTTCATAACTTGCTGTTGAGGAATGGAATATGGGTCACACAGTTTTGCTCTTTCTTCTCCAGGCATTAGAGTTTCTAGGATCTTTGAAGTGCCCTTCAACATCTATTTTCAACACATCTATTGTTGACCGGAAAGAAAGGGAAGCTTTCAAGGAAAAGGAGATTCTGACATTGACATTTTTGTGCCAAAAAGCCTGTTCGATGGCATCTGTGCCCGAAGCCAAATTGCTTTCAATTAAAAACTACAGACATGTCAAGATTTAAATTCCAATTGGATTTTGGTTAGAGAATATTGTGTTTGTGATGATTAGAGTAAGTGGCGGGATAGTGGTATCTTTCTGTTCATTACGAATGACATGCTTTGCGAGCTTTATTCGTCAGCTTTGTGCCTTTACGACCAAAAAGTCATCCTAAACCGAACCCATGGCGCATTGCTATATTTGGCATCAGATTCTGTAATTGAAGAAAAGAGAATTGAGATGTATTCATCCTCTCCATTGATCTTCAACTTTTTCCTTTTTTCCTCTTCCGAATATGCTAAGGTCAATTGTCACCCTTTGTTTATGTATCGTCTTTTTAAAGTTGTGCAACTTTTTAATGAAAGTATCAAGTATGCCACTTTAATTTATGCTTAATTTTCTAATTTGTTTCTTAGCTTTGATTATACATAATTTGTTCGTTGAAATTTTGATCTCGAGCAAAAATTTGGGATGAATTGTTGTACCAATATATACAAACATGTAAGTTTTTTTTTTGGTACTTGGTTCATTCGCCTTAAGAAAGTTCAGTTTACTTATTCGAGTTGGAAATTCTTTGTCGAGTCTGGCGAGCTTGGCTTTTCTTTCAAGGTTAAAGAGAAAAAAGTTATAATTACTACCTAATGGGGCTTTATGGATGTATTGTCATCGGTCATTAATAACTTCTCGAATATTTTTAATTTTTTTTTCAGCCGCTCTGTTTAGGTTGACATAATAGAAAAAGAGAGTGCTGAGAAATCAAACGTACCGATCACTCGTGAAGATTTGGAAGCCTTACTCCACTTCTCAACATGGGGTCCAAAAACAATTAATACTACTTTTATAGGGTCAAATTTGACACTCAACGTCCTCACGCTAATGTGTACGCCCAATGAGTAGACACCGGCCAGAGTGAGGGCACAACCTGGGCGTGGGGTGAAGACGACGTCGTTTAGAACTTAACTTCTTCACTAAGCGGGAGCCACCTATTTTGTACTTTTTCTTTGATTATTTCGAGGAAGGTCTCCTACTATATAAAGGAGGCCTTCACATTGTATGCATGATTATTATTCCATAATACAACTTCGCTTTCTTTCTCTATCTGTGTCTCCAACAATTGCTTCTCTCTTAAGCTAAGGTTATTTTCTTTATCTTTAAGATCTGCAACTACGGTATCGTTCGTTTAACCTCTAGGTCAAATTATCTTTGATTACGATATACCCTTGTTATCTTTTGATTGGTTTTCAAGCTTACAAAGCATATCGATAACTTTTGAGCCAAACAATTTGGCACCGTCTGTGGGAATTTCGAGAATAAAAATCATAGTTTGCACCTAGAGAGCAACCAACAACTATTCTCTACACCACACGAACAAAAATGGCTGAAAACAATGCAAGAATGAAAGCGATAGTAGATATTGCAACCAACCTCATCGGTCCTCTAAATAAAGCCGTTGAAGAAGGTATTTCGATTACAACCCCTAGCACCACAATGAGTGGGGAGATCCCACCCCTACATGGAGATCTGTCGATCTTACGAGAAAAAGGCGCTTATACATCTGCAACCGAAGAAGTACCCCCGGAGCTCAAAAAGCTACTGGGAGAATGGCTAACAGGTGCCCTAAGTGGTCTGATCGAAAAGTCCCCACAAGGTAACTTCTGATGTGCACCAACAGTAGATCTCACCGCTGCCATGGCTAAACCTGAAATGGCATGAGCAAATGACATGCCAGGCGAGGTACGGCCAACAATGGCACGCTCACATCCATTCTTAAGAAGATGGAACAGATGGAAAATGAAAATCGGTCACTTCGTGACCAGATGAAAGAACATCAGGAGAGGGTTGACAAGATCCCAGGGCCCCCAAGTTGCTGCCGAAAGGCGACGTTGGAAGATTCGTTGAACAAGCCTACACTGAGGAGGATGCCCCGTACTCCATTCCAAAGACCTTCAAAATGCCACCCTACCTGAGAGTATACGACGGGACCACATATCCCGAGGATCATCTGATCCACTATGTCATGGTTGCAAAGGGCAACGACCTGTCAAAGGAACAAGTACTGTCAGTGCTGCTGAAAAAGTTAGGTGAAACGGTGACAGAAGGATCCCTGACGTGGTACTCCCAGATAACGGCTAATATCATTTCTACGTTCGAGAAAATGGCGGACAAGTTCGTCACTGCCCATCCAGGAGCAAAGAAAGCATAGCAAGGGTTAACGATATCTTCGCCATCTGTCAAACCGCAGGAGAAGGACTCAGGGACTTCCTAGCCAGGTTTAACATGTGAGGATGAGCTTACCCAACATATCGGAAGGCATGGCGGTGGCCGCTTTCCAGAATGGACTAAGCAGAGATGGATAGAGGGAGACAAAAAAGCTACTAAACCATCTCATGAAGTACTCTCCCACCACATAGGAAGAAATCCATATTGCCTATTGTGCCGAGGTAAGAGCAGACAAGGACGACCTCAATGGGCCGACCCAACGGTTGATGACAATACATCTAGAAATTAGAAGGGATCGACGCATCGAGGGACGGCGGGAACAAATTCCGCGTCTCAACAAATAAAGGCACCATCCTTACGTTAGATCCTCCCACCCCCCGCCACCAAGACACACAGATGCACTACAGCGACATGTCGCTCCACTCCGAAACGAAAGAGGTATGCCTCCTTTATTATCCGCCCATAACTTTTGTGTGTCTCCTTCAGAGATAGTGTATGCACTAGAGAAGCTGGGCAGCAAGGTAAAATGGCCAACGAAGATGAAATCAGACCCCACCACAAGGAAATCAAACGTCATATGTGAGTTCCATCAGAAACAAGGGCACAAAACCGAGGACTGCATAGACCTGTGACAAGAAGTGGTCAGAATGCTGAATTAGGGGTATTTGAGGGAGCTACTCAGCGACAAAGGGAAAACCAACTTTGCACGCAGATGTGAGCAACCCCATGGGCTGCCGAAGCCACCCTTCCCGGCACATACAATTAATATGATCGTCGGAGGCGGGGATGACTCAGCAATCAACCGCGTCAAACTCAACACCACGCATATAGGAAGCGAACCATCGCCCACGAATGGTATGATGACTTCAAAAATTGTATCACCTTCAATAAGTCTGATGCTGACTGTTTGTCTTTCCCTCACTATGATGCTTTAGTTATCACTTTACGTATCGCAGATACAGATGTTAAAAGAATCATGATTGATGACAAAAGCGGCACATGTATTATCCACCCGAGGGTCCTTATACAAATGGGACTCGAGGATAAGATAATACCGCACTGCATAACACTAACTAGTTTTAATAATGTAGTAGAACGGACCTCCAAAGAAATATCCCTGCCCGTTTTACCAGGAGGAGTCGTGCTGGAAACAACTTTCCACGTGATGAACCAGGAAACAACATACAACGCCATCATAGGACGCCCATGGATACACGCCACGCGAGCAGTCCCATCAAGCTTTTATAAGTGATCAAATTCCCTAACCCATGGGGAATATTCAGCATCCGAGGAGATCCACCCACCGCAAGGGAATGCTACAAAATAGCTCAAGATTGCGCCCACACCACACAACTTAAGGGAGCGAGTGCAGAGGTATAGAAATTAGCTATGTCGCGGACCAAGGTCGACTCGACAAGGGACGCCATTAAAGATCCTGATACTGTATAGGCCTGTAAAGCTACGGTCGAAGACCACGACTCGGTCCAACTGGACAACGCCGACCTCACGAAGAAAGCCTACATCGAGCACGACCTCACTTATCCAAGTAAGTATCATGAGTTTTTAACTAACCATGCAGATGTGTTTACTTTTTCCCATTCAGATATACCAGGGATCCCGCGTGACATCGCCACCCACAAGCCAAATATTGACCTAGTACACCTGCCCGTGCGGCAAATGAGAAGGAAATTCAACGCCGCTACCAACGAAGCGGTCAGTGAGGAAGTAGAAAAACTACTGTCCAACAGCTCCATTAGGGAATCAAAATACCCCTAATGGGTCGCCAATGTCGTCCTGATCAAAAAGAAAAATGGGAAGCGGAGAATGTGCGTGGACTTTATCGACCTGAACAAGGTATGCCCTAAGGATTCATTCCCGCTTCCCCACATCGACCAACTGATCGACGCCACCGTGGGACAAGAGCTGCTAAAGTTCCTAGACGCTTACTCCGGCTACAATCACATCATGATGGCCGAGGAGGACTAGGAGAAAACAGCTTCCGTCACCCACCAAGGGACATATTACTGCAAGGTAATGCCCTTCAGGCTAAAAAATGCAGGAGCTACGTACCAGAGGCTGGTCACCAAGATGTTCAAAGAACAATTCGGTAAGATCATGGAAGTCTACATCGACGACATGCTAGTAAAATCAGCAAAGAAAGAAAACCACATCAACCACCTGAAGGAAGCCTTCGAGATATTAAGGAGGTACAGACTGAACCCTGAGAAGTGCTCCTTAGGCGTGGACTAAGGAAAATTCTTAGGATTTCTCGTATCAAAACGAGGCATTGAGGTCAACCCATACCAGATCGAGGCGATAGACGCGATACCTGAGGTGCTGAACAACAAAAAACAGGTACAAGTGCTGACAGGGCGGATAACCGCTCTATCCAGATTCATCTCGCGGTCCTCCGATAGGTGCCATAAATTTTTCAATGTACTGAAAAAAGACCAAGGGTTACAGTGGAACGAGGAGTGCACCGAAGCCTTGAGAAAGCTAAAAGTGTACCTATCCTCACCGCCCCTACTAGTCAAAGCAAGCCCAGGCGAACCCCTGTTGGTGTATCTGGCCGTATCCTAGGTCGCTGTTAGTGCACTCTTGATCCGCGAAAATGAAGGTACGCAATCCCCTATTTATTACATTAGCAAAACCTTGGTGGACGCCGAAAAATGGTATCCGCACCTTGAGATATTAGCTCTAGCATTGGTCGTGGCTTCACGGAAGCTCCGACCCTATTTTCAATGCCACCCCATAAAAGTGGTGATGACTTTCCCATTGAGAAGTGTCCTACACAAGCTTGAAATATCAAGCCGGCTCGCCAGATGGGCCATTGAGCTCAGCGAGCACGACATTTGGTACCACCCAAGAACCGCCATCAAGTCGCAAGTAATTGCCAATTTCATAGTGGATTTCAGCGCAGAAATCCTGCTAGAGGAAGAACGTGAGGCACAACGTGTCTCCTCCAATAACGACCTATGGACTATCTACACTGACGGTGCCTCCAACGCATCGGAATCGTGATTCGGACTCGTCCTCAAGCTTCCCACAGGCAAAAAAATTACCAGTCCATACGATGCCCCAAAATGACTAACAATGAGGCTGAGTACGAGGCTGTTATTGCAAGTATGAAACTAGCCATCACGTATGGGGCTAGACAAATCATCCTCCATTGCGACTCCCAACTTGTGGTGAATCAGGTCGCTGGGACTTAACAAATAAAAAAACAAAGGCTACAGAAATACCGGTCAGAAATCCACAGACTGAAAGCCGAGTTCGACGAGTGTCGCTTCGAGCAAATTCTGAGGGCACAGAATGTCGAAGCGTATGGCCTAGTAAAACTTGCCACTACCACTAAAAAATTTCACAAAGAAAGCGCGGTTACCCTCTTCCATTCAGCTATCGACCATACTGAGGTATTCTCTTTAAATCTGACTTGGGACTGGCGCAACCAATTTATATCCTACCTACAGGATGGAATGCTTCCACTCGACAAAAAAGAGGCAAAGAAACTCCGCGTACAAGCTGCCTGGTATTGTTTGATAAACAAAGTCCTATACAAAAGGACATTCGGCGGACCCTTGGCCAAATGTCTAGGGTCATTGCAGCGCCCACACAGGTAACCGCGCCCTCGTCCGATGCCTCATACGGGTTGGCTAGTACTGTCCTACCATGAAGAAAGAAGCTGCGGAATACGTTCGCCGGTGCAAACAGTGACAAAAGTATGCCCCCATGATATACCAACCAGGAGAACCCCTCCACTCGGTCACCTCCCCATGGCCCTTCATCAAATAGGGAATGGACATAGTCGGAACCCTACCCGCGGGTCGAGGAAAGGTACGATTTTTACTAGTTTTAACTGACTATTTTTCCAAGTGGATGGAAATAGGTGCATACGCTCAAATACGCGAACATGAGGTCATCTACTTCATATGGAAAAATATCATTTGCCGCTTCATCATCCTTGAGGAAATCAGCTGCGACAACGAACAACAATTTGTCGGTAAAAAAATGACAGAATTCTTCGAAAAATGGCATATCAAGCAACGCCATACCATCCCGCCGCCAATGGCCAAGCAGAATCCTCAAACAAGAAAATACTAAATATACTAAAAAAGAAACTCGAGGAAGCCAAAGGGCTATGGCCTAAGCTACTGCCAGAAGTAATATGGGCCCATCGGACCACACCCAAATCCCGCACAGGGAAAACACCATACTTACTGGTCTATGGAACTGATGCGGTCATACCAGTCGAGGCCGGTGAACCAAGCTTGAGGTACTTGCATACCATCGGAATAGAAAATGACATGAACATGCTCCAAGACGTTGACAGAGTCGAGGAAAGGAGAGAAATGGCCTACATCAGAATGGTGGCCCAAAAACAACTGGCCGAAAGTTACTACAACAAGAGGTCCAAGATAAGACCAAGACATTGGCATCCAAAGACTCAAGCGAAGGAAAATTGGGCACTAATTGGGACGGACCCTACAAAATCATAGCAGAAGCCAATAAAGGAGAATTCCTGTTGGAAACAATGGAAGGAAAAATGCTACAAAACAATTGAAATGTCACCACCTCAAGTATTTCCATTAATCAAAGGTGTCTCCTGAGTCGTACTCTTTTTCTCTTACCCGAGTTTGGTCCTAATTGGGTTTTCTCGGGGATCTTTTTAATGAGGCAGCGGAGGGGACACTTGGAGATATTTGCGGAACAAGTTTATCGTATCAACGTCTCCATGCGCTCTCCAGGCCGACATGATAAAGGGACTAGACTAGCATGATCTCCAATGTATAAACGGCCACGGTCATCTCCAACGTATAAACGGCTACGGCCATCTCTAACGTATAAACGGCTACGACATCTCCAATGTATAAATGGCTATGGCCATCTCCAACGCATAAATGTCTACGACCATCTCCAATACTTAAATTGCTACGACCATCTACAATGCGCAAGCGGCCAAGGCCATCAACTTCTTCATGGCTAAGGCCATCGCCGCTAACAGTCGACCCAGTTCGACTACGGCGAACAAGTGATTCGACGATAGTCGAAGTCACCCATATGGCCAAGGCCATCAACTTATTCATGGCTAAGGCCATCGCTGCCAATAGTTGACCCAGTTTGACTACAGCAAACAAGCGATTCGATGACAGTCAAATTCACCCATATAACCAAGGACATTAACTTCTTCATGGCTAAGGACATCGCTGCCAATAGTCGACCCAGTTCGACTACGACAAACAAGTGATTCGACGACAGTCGAAGTCACCCATATAGCCAAGTCCATCAACATATTCATGGCCAAGGCCATCGCCGCTAATAGTCGACCCAGTTTGGCTACGACAAACAAGTGATTCGACGACAGTCGAAGTCACCCATATGGCCAAGGCCATCAACTTCATTATAGCTAAGCCCATCGCTACCAACAGTCGACCCAGTTTGGCTACGTCAAGCAAGTGATTCAACGACAGTCAAAGTCGCCCTTATGGCCAAAGACCATCACCTTCATTATGGATAAGGCCATCGCCGCCAACAGTCGACCTAGTTCAACTATGGCAAGCAAGTGATTCGACGACAGTCGAAGTCACCCATATGGTCAAGGCTAACAACAAATTATGACCTAGGCCATAAACCTAATTCTGGCCAAGGCCATCGACTTTATCATGGCTAAGGCAATCGCAGCCAACAGTTGACCCGGATCGACCACGACAAATAAGCAAGTAACTCGACGATAGTCGAAGTCACACTTACGGCTAAGACAGTCAAAATTATATGGCTAAGGCATTCCACGCTATCATTGGTCAAGGACATGAAGATCGGCTACGACAAATTAACGACCCGAATAGGCCAAACATGTATGGCTAAGGCCATCGATGTTAAAATAACAACCCGATTCGATCGTTCCCCACTAATCGCCGACCTAGTTCAACGGGAACACAAAGCACTTGAACAACAAGTAAAAATGCAATAAAAGTGCAACAAGTAAACGAGCACCCGTTCTATGGAGATGGGGCACCAGAGAAACAAAAGAGCAAAGAAAAAGAATAAATCAGCAAAGCTGCCTATGAAAGAGTTCCGGCTATGCCTGGCCATCATAACATTCATAAACAAGATTGATAGATGAATAATATGTCTCTTTATCTCCAAAAGTACATGTACATCTGACCCTGAAAAAAGGTCCCGATTACATCCAAAAAAGAGGAGAGAGAAAAATATATACAAATCATAAGAGCCTTTGCCACTTCGGCCATCACGCTCCGCTTGGATGCTATTTTGTCCGCCATCGCCCTCGGGGTGGTAAGTCTTTGAGATCCAGGAGCCGGACTCTAGACGGTTGACGTCTTCAGAATTGTAGCCCGCCCCATCGGGGGAATTAGAGCTATAACCATAAGTAGCACGGGCGACACGGGATAAGCGTCGTTGCTCCTCAACCTCCGCCTCAGTGGTTCGACCTGCATATAAGTACTCCTCGAGTATGACCAATCTAGCCTTGGCATACACCCACATTTCATGCACCTCACGATGCGGGTCATCTTTGAGCTTGGAAAAAGCGGCCCGCTCAAGTGTCTCAACTTCAGGAACCTTGGCGTCGAGCTCAGCGGTCAAAGCGGCAACTCTGGTCTACAACCGAGCCGCCTACGCCGCTACCCCAAGGATGATCTCCAACTTCTCTTCTTTTGACTGAAGGAGAGTCTCTAGCTCGATGTTTTGAGCCAAAGCAGCCATCAGTTGCTCGTCAATCTGCTCCAACTCGGCCGCCCTCCGTTTCAACTGAGCCTCCGATTGTTCAAGGCCCTCACGGAACACCCAAAATTGAGGGTCCTGCTTGAACACATCTGCCAACGCCTGATGCACGGCACAACGTTGTTTGTACTTTTTTGCCATTTTGTGTAAGGTGGCCTCCTTCTTCTGCTCACGCCGCCTCCTCTCCACCTCCAAGACAAGGGTCTAAAAAAAAGAGGAAAGGAAGGAAATATAAATCACTACATACCAAAGTCGCCTTCACGACCCATAAAAGGAAAACCGAAAGCTACCTGCAAGGCTGTACCAGCAATCCTTTGAGATAGGTCCCTGTTACTGACGCCCTTCAGAGTCTCACGCTCTGCGTCCGCACATAACAGGGCCATCTTTGCTGCAGCATGCTCGATGCTCTCATGCAAATAATACCCTCTTGGGATCAGGATTCGGTGGGTAGACTTACCCACCCTCATCTCCACGAGGGCTGTATCCCCCGTTACATCTCTAAGAGCGGCCTCAAAGCCCCTCCTCTCAATCTCAACGCCCACTTCCCCAATCGCAGAGGATGACCCACCCTCTTGAACGTGGGTCGATCTGGCAACGACGGCATTTGTCCTTCGGGGAGCAAACCTCCCTGAACGGATGGGCTCGGCCATAAAAACTGGCCTTGGCTTTCGACGGGACTCACTAGTCCTCACGTCCTCAGTCGCAACCCTATTACCGGTAATCAGCCGCGGCCTCTTTATCTCCAGTGGCTCTTCACCTTCAGAAGCCTCCTCCACAGGCTTCGAGAACGGCTCTGAGGGAACCATTTCATCAGCGGGCGCGACCTCAGGAACCATCACAGGCACGACCTTAGGTGTCGTCATTGGCATAACTTCAGGCGTCGATGCAAATGTTGCCACCGGCACAACCCCCTGCTGAGAACCCGCAGGAGCGCTGTCATTAGGCGAGCCGCATGATAAGACTTCGTCATCTGAGTCAACCTCCGCCCTAGATGGGGAAACTAAGGTCTTCTTCCTTCTGGAAACAACCCGACCTGCCAACACAAGCGAGTCAGGTAACGAAAATTTAAGGGGCTTTCAAAACCAAAATAAAATAAAAAACTATCTGGCAGGTCGTACTGGTTACGGAACACGGGTCAAGTGCAGCACTCCTCCGCGTATGGTATCAACCTCTCCACCCGCGATCAAATATTTTCGATGAATCGGGGTGTAGAAGCCACCACTGCAAGAAAGAGAAAAATAAATCACAACGGCTGAAAAGTCAGGACCCCAATTAATCACGAAACCTTCACAAGGATACTTACATTCTACGTTCCACCTCTCAGGGAACCCTTCAGAATCAAACATCAGGTGTCCTGTCCTGATGTAGAAATATCTTTTCCAGATGCTGTGATTGGTCTTATCATTGGACTTTACTACAAAGCTCTTTGTACCACGGCTCTTCAAATGAAGCATGGTACCCCTCAAGTAGCTTGGGCTAAACATCTGCAGATGATGATGAACGGAGACCTAGTTCCTTGCCCTGGTCGTGTACCTGGTAAGGATTCTACACACTTTTAATGTATAGGGCGTGAGCTGGGCCGAACACACCCTGTAAAAGCGGCAGCGCTCCTACACTAAAGGGTTAAATGGTAAGCTGTATCCGATCCTAAACAGATACTCATAAAAAGTACAAAACCAATGCCTATGCACATTGAAAAATAGTCCATATCAGCCGGAAACATTTCTACATGGCCCGGAATGTTGTATGTTGATCGGAGGGTGTCAAAGTGGGATTGTAGCAGTTCACTGTGCTCCCAAGGAATAAATGAGCTCTTCGTTTTAAAATCACTTCGAACGTGCATCTCTTTTGGGAGCATATTATCTACCGAAAGAGGAACAAGGGCCTTTTCCGCCTCTTCCTCTTCAGCGCCGGAGGAAGGCGGAACCCTAGAAGGAGCAATGTCCTTAGTTTTATTGCTGCTCTGGCTACACTTTGCCATATGAACTGGTTTTGAGATATTGGTGAGGGGAAGTACAACCACACAGAAACAGGGAAGATCTCACACGAGATATCGATTACAAGAAAGCAAGACAGAAAAGGGAATAATAAAATACTCTCAAAGGTTCAAAAGACGAATGAGATAGAACATTTTCCCTATTTATATGATGACGTTACGCGAAAATCGAAAAGGTATGATCAGAATGGGCACGGGAAACCAAAACGTCACATCACCGCCTGAACTACTTCGGGAACAAAAGTAATAATGACGCATGCGGGCGATGACATCATCCTAAAAAGGAAATCATACGTCAACGGATCAACTACGTTAGGCCAGTTGCCACCTGAGCATGAGGTCAAATTCTCCAAAAGACGAGATTCGCAATTCCATCCATTGAAGACGTCCATCAGGCACATCTCTAACGAATAGAGGGACTAACTGTATAGGGTTAAATTTGGTCCTCAACGTCCCCACACCAACGTGTACGCCCAATGGGTAGACACCGGTCAGAATGAAGGCACGACCCGGGTGTGGGGGTGAAGGCGACGTCGCTTAGAACTTAACTTCATCACTAAGCGGGAGCCACCTAATTTTGTACTTTTTTTTTGATTATTTCGAGAGAGGTCTCCTATTATATAAAGGAGACCTTCACATTGTAACAGGCATGGTTATTATTCTCGAATAATACAACTTCTCTTTCTATCTCTATCTCTGTCGCCGACAATTGCTTATCTCTTAAGCTAACATTATTTTCTTTATCTTTGAGATCTGTAACAACAATATCGTCCGTTTCACCTCTAGATCAAATTATATTTAATTACGATTTACCCTTATTATCTTTTGATTGTTTTCTAAGCTTACAAAGTATATCAAATAACTTTTGAGTCAAATACTACCATATTTATATAAGGGGAAAATCAGAAAATGGGTCTTATATCATTAGCCGACTTTAGTATTTCACCTGAGTTGTTGATACACACATATACACACACTTTGGAAGCCATAGGTGCCAATTTCATCACATAACTTTTTCCCAAACGCTTGCTTCTTTCAGCAAAATATTTATCGTGAGAGAGGGGAAAGATTTGGTGAACTACTAGCCGTGTGATGACTAGCTAAAAGTTTGAACGGTAAATCTTGTACCTAATAATCATGTTAAATAGTTTAATAAGTAACTTCTTTAAATGGTAAGATGCATTACGTTTTTGACTTTTGATATATAACCATAATTTTTTAGTCTATTGCTTTGTTCTGTAATGTACATAGACAAATTTTTAAAGATGGTCGTTTTTGTACTACAAACTTTTCTATATCTTTAACTAGTTTTTGGACATGTATGTATTGCGACCAAGCTCTAGGGTGTGCATTCGATTTATCGATTCGATTTTGACCCTTATTGATAATTACTTATCGATTATCGATTTGTACATATGCTTATCGTTGTCGTTTCAATAAGGTTTCAATTTTTTCGAGTTTAATTTATCGATTTTGGGGGCTTATCGATTCAGTTATCGATTATACCAATAAGAAAATTTGTGGGATTCCACGAAAAGTATATCGCTATAAACACGCCTAACTTATATGGACAAAAAGAAGCTAAAATAAGACGAACACCATTTATAGCATAAAAATTGTATCAACAAGCACATGCAACAAAACTAAAGTAAGGGATCAGATGTATGCCACAAACACTCCAACTGTATAAAAAAATAAAATAAAACAAATACATCATCACGGATAATTTTGTTTTCCATTAATTTGAACTTCATTCCCTTGATCTTTAAATATGATCATTCCTTAAATGTGGTAGAGGAAATAATAGGGTAAGGGACTTAGGATAAAGGAAAGGGTATAAATTAGGGAAAATGGTATTGCATAGCCGCTTTCAAAATAGTAGCGGAATATATATACATTCTGTATGTTATACTAATCTACACAAATAGGTAACTGCTCATTTTACAAGTGTCTATAATCTAGGTTGTGCATTCAATTTATCGATTCGATTTTGACCCTTATCGATAATTACTTATCGATTATCGATTTGTACATATGCTTATCGTTATCGTTTCAATAAGGTTTCGATTTTTTCGATTTTGATTTTTTTAATTTCGATAACAAATAATCGATTCGATTTATCGATAAGCCGATTCGAATACACACCCCTACCAAGCATGGTATTCATATTGAAATATCAACATGCTATCAGACGTACGTCTTCCTTTTCCTTTTGTAAAGTGCTTATGCTTATCATTAACGTAATAGACAATTTAAAAAATAGAGTGGACTCCGCATTATTAGAATAATGGGAAGAAAATATTATTACTATTTGGCTATCATTTTTTTTCCTCGTCCATAACTAACTAATAATCAGACCTCACACACTCGATAAAGTTCAATTTCGTGCAAAATATATTTACGATGGAGTAAAACGCTATCTATTAAAAGTTCTCTATTTGTAAGACTTTATCTTGAGACATTTTATTAAAAGTGAAAATTTTCAATTGTTCCTCTTTAAATATCTTTTCATTGGATGATAAGGAGATCAAAATAAGTGATACATTTATCCTTTTTAACCCAAAATAATCGATCATAATTAGTCAATTATTTTCGATGTTTTGAAAACATTAACTAAGCAAACGAATATTCCAAACAAACTTTAGATTTCCTCCATAAAAATATAGAATGATATTGGTCCTAATATTCTATCCAATTTAACAGAATTTTATGTCATAAGAATAGTAGTAGTACTCCATAAAACTTGACCAGTCAGATTTGCTTTTATTTTATTCCTTCGGACACTCCATGCATACACGTGTTCGGAGTGCGATTCAATTCTCTAATCCATTAGCAATAAATAAATTTATTATATCGCAAATTAAAAAAAACTAAAAAGAAAGAGAAGATAATTACTCCATAAAAGGTGACACGCTGAAGTAACGCGTAAAGAAAATTGGTGAGGATAAGATTTACTCCGATATATATTTTTTATAGAGAAACGTGTAATAACAAATTTATTTGATAAATTTAGTAAATTTCTGAAATTATAGGTTTCCAAACTTCAGGTGTGTTCAACAAATTGAAATACAAGGCTACTACCAAATTTCAAAACCGATCTGCCTGATCCAACAAGGTGAGGTGACACCTTTCTTCTTCTCCCCTTACTTTCATTTTGTTTTGGTATTTGGGTATAAAATAATTTTGCTTTACTTTTTTGTGATTTCAAGATCTTTTATTTGTTTCTTGGTGGGGTTTAGGTGATCGGGAAATTGGAAGCAGTAGTATTTGGTATAACGTGTTTCTGTTTGATTTAGTAATTCTTTGTTTTCTGCATGTGATCATGTATCTGTTTTGCTAGCATTGATCCTTAGTTAGCTATAGGGATATACTTAATTCCCGTTTAAAAGCATGAAATAATCCTAATTCTGGTGTTTTTTGATCTTTAGTCCTTTTATGTTGTGTAATCTATAAACTACCAGTAGACCCCCCCCCCCCCCCCCCCCCGGGGGGGGAGGACGGGGGACGTAACCAAATTTTTGGATTTAGCATGGTAGTGTTTTACTACTAATTTCATGATCTAATCTTCTTACTGAGGGTGGAAAAGTTGGCCTTTTTTCCTTCCCAATTCAGGTTGCACAATTTGTTTTGGTATAGAAAAAGTTGATCTTGTCCAAGGATATAGTTTTGTGCAGCTTTTCCTTTGTGTTTGTGTAATTATTTTGCCTTAAAATGATTGAATTGGATAATATCAGCTTATCGAGTTGTGACATCTCAAGATGTTGTGTGATTACCAGGTTAGTTGTTCATGACCTTTAAAAATTCTGGATGCAACTATGAGTAGATGATAGCGCATACGCTCATTGGCTCCAAGAATAGTCTGAAATTTGTTTATTGTTCACTCTAAAAATTGTTTGTTGTTGATTATAAAATTTAATAGTTTATTTGGTTGAAATAGATTAATTGACTATGAGAAGTATGATCTTTATGTGTTATGTGGTTTCGTTGTTGTGGATTGAATAAGATCTAAGCATAAATCCTCTTGTGAAACAAGGTTACAGAAAATGCTAATCGATGGCACCTGGGGTGGTGTTCAACTATGAAAACTATGGTTCTCCATTTTACCTAGCTGATTTATCTATTCTGAATATTTACATCCTTGTTGTGTTTGTTGCATTCCAGGCTCTGATAATTGAATTGAAAAGAAAAATGGGGGACAGACATGGAAGTGATGACAAAGGACTCTTTTCTCATCTTGCTGGATATGCCGTGGGCCATCACCACGGAGGCTATGGGACATATCCACCTCAAGGATATGGATATCCACCACAAGGGTACCCCCCTTCTGGCTATCCTCCACACGGTGGATACCCACCCGCAGGCTATCCTCCTCCTCCCGGTGCATACCCGCCACCTGCATATCCTCCACCTGGTGGATATCCTCCTGCAGGTTACCCTCCCGCCTACTATCCGGGTCACTCATCACATCATGGTACGTTGAATCATTTTCCTAGTGCTCATTGCTTCTTAGTTCTTACAAAGATATAATATTCTGTTGTTTATTTGCACATCCCATGTTTTCTCTCGCACAGTTCTGATTAATTGCATTCTGCTTTATTACACCATGACTGAATTATGGGTAAGGTGTCACGACAACATGATAAAGCTCTGAATCCCAAGGGTGATTTTCCATGGAGGATAAGGAAAGGAGCATTAGACGGGAAGAATATTGATCATCCATTCGCTCTGTTTATATTTGCAACCACCTTAACAAACGGACTAAGTAGAACTTGCAGCCTTGTGGAGAAATACCATAGCTCTGTTTTTGGGTTCTTTTTTCCTTTTTTTTTGGGGGGGGGGGGATTCCTTATTATTTGAAAAGTTAATGAAACTGATATATATATTTGGCTATTTTGTTTATCTTAGAATGTTTGCTATCTTCTGCTTGCTCTGGTTCTTAATATAATTGATAACTTATACACTTGCGGCAATGTCCCTGGCATGTAGCTTACTAGTGTTTGGAGGAGAATACATGAACTCAAATGCATGATCTGAACAATTTGAACTGTTTATCCATAAATAGGTGCTAACGTATCTCTCTACCAATAGAGAAGTAAATAGAAATGAAAAGAGTAAGGAGATTATCGAAGCTTTGGTGTGAGAGAGAACTTGTAACAGGTGTATATGCTCCTGCACTTGGATCATCTCCCAGTAGCATTGCTTTTATTCATCTCTTTGAGATTATACTTTTCATTACTGATTTAACTTGCTTACGAAGCTACAATCTCATGTGCCAAATAGGCTAGTACTGGTCCTGACTGCATACGCTTTCTTGTTTGGTCATCAGATGTTAGTTTTGAGTTTATTTGGTTTATGTTAGATTGTTAGTTCAATGCTTAAGTTATCCAAAGAGAGTGCTGGCATCTCACGCAAATTAATTTGTTTTTCTCCTTCCATATTGGTACCTCTTTGCATTTTCCATTTAAATCCATCATTTGACAAGTGAATCCTTGCTTTTTTTGAGCAACCACTGAGTACATCAACAACAACAACAACCTAGTATAATCCCACTCAGTAGGGTCTGGGGAGGGTAGTGTGTACGCAGACCTTACCCCTACCCTTGGGTAGAGAGGCTGTTTCCAAATAGATCCCCGACATCCTTCCCTCCAAGAACTTCCCACCTTGCTCTTGGGGAGACTCGAACTCACAACCTCTCGGTTGGAAGTGGGGGTTGCTTACCATCAGAGCAACCCCTCTTGTCTTCCAACCACTGTGTACATCAACTTGTACTAATGTGGAAATCGATCTTATTGTTATCTTTTACATTACCGTTGGTTGATTATTAAGAACTTTTACAGGACATGGACCTAATATGGGAGGTATGCTAGCTGGTGGTGCAGCAGCAGCTGCAGCTGCATATGGGGCTCACCATCTCATGCATGGTCGTCCTTTCGGCCATTACGGCCATCATGGCAAGTTTAAGCACGGAAAATTCAAGCATGGGAAATTTGGCAAGCGTTGGAAACATGGCGTGTTTGGCAAACACAAGTTCAAGAGATGGAAGTGATTCATTATCCAAAGTTTACAGGATTCCTGCTATAAGTTCTTGCTTGTTACTTTTCTGTTGATGATGAATTTCTTGTGCATTTTGTGTGTCTATCACTGATATTTGCGTATTATCAACAACCTACATATGGTTTGGTGTATACAGTGATTATAGTTTAAATTTGAAGATTACTTTCTGCGAGGTGTTATCCATATTATTCCATTTTAAAGTCTCATCTTGATAATGATGGAGTCAATAACTTTAGCTTATAAGCTAGATTTCGCAGCTTAATACATGTAGCAAATCCAAGCATTCTTTACCCATTCTTTGTCTGTTACATCTCAAACCGAAGAAGATATTAATGGAAATAAAACGAACTTAGTTTTATTAGATCAATTTTGTCCGGTTTATTCAGCTAACTAGTTACCATAGCCCGGGCCTAATTGCATTGTCAAGGCTGTGAAGTTTGCCACCTCATTTTTTTGCCGTATAAGTATAATTGTAAATTTCTTTTAAAGTTTTATTTTTTAATTTTGCATCTGGTGTCTCGTATCCGCATTGGAGTTCAATTCTATTCAGATTTGTGCTGCTAGGGCCCTATTCGGGGGAAACACTCCCTACAAAGAATTTTTTCATACCCAGAGCTCGTATCCAAAACCTCTGGTTAAGAGAAGAGCAATCTCATCCACTGTACCACACCCTTTGGTGATTCTTTTAAACTTTCAACAAAACTGCTGAGTAGCTTTTTTGCAAATTGCAACTCCTACCTTTATTCCTCTTAAACTCTCAAAAAATGTAGGTAATAATAGAGCAGCCTATAAACAAGAATCTCAAACCAAGTGCAGAAGCTTTGATGAAGTTCATGAGGGGCACCATTTCCTAATAATACTACATGTATATGCTACTTTTTCCTTAAGAAAATTAAACACTATGGTATAAGAACTATAAAAGAAAAACTATAAAAAGATAAGTAAACTTTTGGAATAGTACTTAATATTTAGAAAAAAATTTGGTAACAACAATAACTCATTTAGATCCTAACTTTCCATTATATAAACTATTTTAGGTCTATTGGAATAAATAAGCCAAATTATACATTTTATATTTTACTTCTTACGAAGAACTTTTACTTTTATCTATTTCTCCCTTTTGTCCAAGTATATTATTATTCTGTCAAATACAAGCCCTATAGTGCATTGCACATTTTTAATTACATGCTCTTTTTCACTGTTTCAAGCATTGCAATAAGCAAATTTAAGTAGTGATACTCTAATTTGATAAAGTTATCTAAGTCAAGAAAATATATGTTAGGATTTATGCCCGTCACTAGAGGGTGGGTGAATAGTGCGGCACAGGAACATTGATAAATATTGCGGAATTGAAAAATGCAGGAATAAAATAAATTCGGTAATTAAAATAACAAGGAAAGAGCGCACCGAATTTATTCTGGTTCACCACAACTTGTGGCTAGTTCAGTCCCCGAGAGACTCTCTCGAGATTCCACTAACTCCGTTAAGCTTACGGGTGCTTAACAAAGCGTTACACTTGCTCGTAGATGTACACTCTACAAGACTTCAACTTGCTCGAGGATACCTCACCCCAAGACTTCAACTTGCTCGTTGATACCGCACCACAAGACTTCACACACTAAGACTTAGGGTACTTAGCGAACCCGACAATCAATGAGAAGATATGTTCTTCTCAAACACCTTTCTCTTTTACAACAAGAACTCTCTCAAAAGAGTAGATAAAGAGATACAAATTTAGCTCTATGAACAACTCAAAGTTGTCTCTCAAATGGCTCAACAAAAGCTCTAAAATGATGCTCAAATAATGTCAATATATATATCAATATTGGGAGGTGTTGTGTGTTTAAAAACATCTCAAAAGACCTCTTTTTATAGGGGTTAAAGGGTGGATGTCTGTTGCTTAATTGGCAATCAATTATGCTGATTTTATGCAAGGATAATCGATTATTTGATTTGCATAATCGATTATCCTTTTACCGTTATAAAATCGGAAGAGATTCTGCTCAAGAATAATCGATTATTTGGATGGCATAATCGATTATTTTGTTCCAGTGTTCAAAACTTTGGCAACGGATGCAAGATAATCGATTATTTAAGAGTTATAATCGATTATATACCATTGATATACACTGTGTATATCACAGTACACCAGAATTGAAAACTTACTTCAAAAACCATTTTGATTAAAATGAAAACGTTAAAATCATTTTGTTTGAAGTATATTAAAAATGTTTATGATAAATATGATTTGGTAAAATGATTTTATGCATATTTATGATGACCTATGTTGAGAAAACGTTCACTCTTGATTGTTTGTCATATAATATTGTTGTTTGACACTTGACTTCATTGTTTGTCATTCATCAAAACCTATACCTGAAAATCATGCTAATACAACCAAAGCGCACATATCATAGATAGAATGATTTTCTACAATTTCCCCCTTTTTGATAATGACAAACAATAGGAGATATGCATATTGGATTCCCCCTAAATTCATGCTATATCTCAACATACAATTCATGTAAACAATTTAATATAATTCCCCCCTTAATTGAATATTCCCCCTCAATTAAAGCATACTAGAATGTGAAGACATTCCCCCTTATTCGATGCATATCGCCTAAATTCTTCTCCCTTTTGGCATTAGCAAAAAGAGTATACCAATTGTTATTGAAACTATTGACGATACCAATTGTTAGATAAAAAAAATCATATCAACATCAAATAATATCAAATGTTAGTAAAAACGTACCAGTCATAATAACGGTCATTTTTCGCAAATATACCAACTGTTTTTTAAACTAAAAATATTCATCAAAACATGAATCAATCATTTAACATAAAAATAATTGATCCCAATTGTTATTCAAAATAAAACTTATCAAAACATGAATCAATAATTAATATCAATTGTTAGCACATATCAACTATTACGTTTTTATCAAAAATACGATAACTAACCGACGTTCCCCCTCGATGCAGTAAGGTTTCGTGCTTGGTGCATCTACTACGATATTGTAGTCTTCAAGCACACCTGCAAACGTACCTAAAAATAGGTTTTCGGTACCCAACTTCTCTTGGGTCCTTGGGGGTTAGGCAAATAATAATTATAGTCAAAAGATAAATCTCTATGTTTAGCAAAACATACGGGTGCTATGTGTCCTACCCGGTTGCAATAATGACATATAACATTAGGGTTGTGCATATGTCTAGGTTGAGCCAAATGCGTTCTAGGTGATCTAAAGTTGTTAGTCCTAGAAGCGTTGAAGTTACTAGAGTCATTTCTAGGTGGTCTAAATTATTCATTCTAGACTCATTAATAAAATTCCTAGAATTGTGTCTAGGTGGTCTAAAATGATTAGTTTTAGACTTATTAACAAAATTCCTAGAGTCGTTTCTAGGTGGTTTAACCTCATTTTTATCATCCTTTTTAATTACTTCACTTGTTTTAGAATCATTTACACTACATTTTTCTAGTGTATTTCTAAGTTCTATGTTCTCTATTTTCAAAGAACTACAAGAAGAACAATTTGAACTTTGAGCAATTAAAGAGGCTTCATTCATCTCCTTGATTTTATTTTTGAGATCGACATTGTCATTTTCCAAAAAACTATTTTCTTCTTCTAAAATTTTGATTTTATTTTTAAGAACAGTATTGTCATTTTCTAAAAGAACATTTTCTTCTTTTAGTTTATCATTATCACAAGTCAATTTTTTAAAATCTTTTTCTTTCAAAGAAGGTTGTTTTTCAAAATCTTTTTCTTGCAAATAAAGTGTTTTCTCAAAATCTTTTTCTTGCAAAGAAAGTGTTTTTTTCAATTCTTTTATGGTTTTGGAAGCTTTAACAAATTCACCATATAATTCATCATAGGCATTTTGTATTTCTTCAAACGAGTAAGAGTTAGAAATACTTACCTCTTCTTCTTCATTGGCCATGAGGCATAATGCGGCAGTTTCATCGCCCGAGCTGTCTGAATCTATGTTACGCGCCTATGGTGTTTCTTTTTCTTGTCCTTTAATTTTGGACAATGTGATTTGGTGTGGCCAAGTTTTCCACACTTTTGACATGAAGGACTTGGTTCTTCCTTCTTTATTTTCTTCTTCATAAACTTACAAAACTTTTCAATTATATCATTGGAAATAATATCATCATCGCTTTCCAAATCACTTACCTCTACTTTTTTTGACGATGAGGCTTTGAAGGCAATATTCGAATTACTTCTAAGATAGGGATTAAGAATTGTGCTTTCATAAGCTTTAAGGTTACCTCGTAGTCCAGCAATTGTGACGTCCGTGATTCCTATCGACTCTTGGATAGCATTTGCTTTGGAACGCCATTCGGGAGTGAGACTCCGTAGGATTTTTCGAACTAGATCTTTGTTCGAGTATACTTTTCCGAGAGCATGAAGATTGTTGACGATCATTGAGAATCGTTCGAACATACTATCGATGTTCTCATCTTCCCTCATTCTAAAAAGTTCATATTAATGTGTTAGAAAATCAATTTTAGATTCTCGGACTTGAGACGTACCTTCATAAGTGATCTCGAGTTTGTCCCACATTTCCTTTGCGGTTGTGCAACACGAGATTTTCCGATAGTCGTCCGGATTCACCGCACAAAATAGTAAGTTGTCGGCATCATATTCATTTTCCTCCTTTGGAACCATGATTTCCCCAACTTTCTTTGTTGGCATTTGTTCACCTTTCTTGATGATTTGCCATAATCGAAAGTTATTTGATTGGATGAATATTCTCATCCGCTCTTTCCAATATGTATAGTTTGTTCCGTCAAATAGTGGAGGGCTATAGGTGGAGTGTCCTTCGCTCATCATTCCTGCGTTCAATATTCTCAACACCAAAAAATATATATCGTGCTCTCAACCGGTTAAGGCTTTCAGAGAGTTAGGCTCTGATATCAATTATTAGGATTTATGCCCGTCACTAGAGGGGGGTGAATAGTGCGGCACAGGAACATTGATAAATATTGCGGAATTGAAAAATGCAGGAATAAAATAAATTCGGTAATTAAAATAACAAGGAAAGAACGCACCGAATTTATTCTGGTTCACCACAACTTGTGGCTAGTCCAGTCCCCGAGAGACTCTCTCGAGATTCCACTAACTCCGTTAAGCTTACAGGTGCTTATTAAAGCGTTACACTTGCTCGTAGATGTACACTCTACAAGACTTCAACTTGCTCGAGGATACCTCACCCCAAGACTTCAACTTGCTCGTGGATAACGCACCACAAGACTTCACACACTAAGACTTAGGGTACTTAGCGAACCCGACAATCAATGAGAAGATATGTTCTTCTCAAACACATTTCTCTTTTACAACAAGAACTCTCTCAAAAGAGTAGATAAAGAGATACAAATTTAGCTCTATGAACAACTCAAAGTTGTCTCTCAAATGGCTCAACAAAAGCTCTAAAATGATGCTCAAATAATGCCAATATGTATATCAATATTGGGAGGTGTTGTGTGTTTAAAAACATCTCAAAAGACCTCTTTTTATAGGGGTTAAAGGTGGATGTCCGTTGCTTAATTGGCAATCAATTATGCTAATTTTATGCAAGGATAATCGATTATTTGATTTGCATAATCGATTATCCTTTTACCTTTACAAAATCGGAAGAGATTCTGCTCAATAATAATCGATTATTTGGATGGCATAATCGATTATTTTGTTCCAGTGTTCAAAACTATGGCAACGGATGCAAGATAATCGATTATTTAAGAGTTATAATCGATTATATACCATTGATATACACTATGTATACCACAGTATACCAGAATTGAAAACTTACTTCAAAAACCATTTTGGTTAAAATGAAAACGTTGAAATCATTTTGTTTGAAGTATATTAAAAATGTTTATGATAAATATGATTTGGTAAAATGATTTTACGCATATTTATGATGACCTAGGTTGAGCCAAAAGACGAGATAACTTTAAACGTTGGTCTTACATTTGTTCTACCTAACGACCTACGCCTTGGGTCTTTGGTCTTGAACTTTTGAACTCGTCTTTGGCTTGCTATGCAATTCCGTCATCAATATGCTTCTTGGCATTCACTCTTGATTGTTTGTCATATAATATCGTTGTTTGACACTTGACTTCATTGTTTGTCATTCATCAAAACCTATACCTGAAAATCATGCTAATACAACCAATGCGCACATATCATAGATATAATGATTTTCTACAATATATAGTTCAGTTATTCTAATTTTATTCTATTGTCTTTTTTCAATCTAAAATAAGTTATTTTGATCTTTTTATTTCATAAGTATATTATGTAGGGTTTTGGAGGGTTGTTCAGCGTGAGTTGGGTGCTCGGGTAGAGTTGAGTACAACATTTCGCCCTCAGACGGACGGACAGTCCGAGCGCACTATTCAGATTCATGAGGATATGCTTCGTGCGTGTGTGATTGAGTTTGGAGGGTCCTGAGATCAGTTGTTTCCAGTGGTGGAGTTTGCCTACAACAACAGTTATCAGTCCAACATTCAGGTGGTACCGTGTGAGGCTTTATATGGTTTTTCTTACCTTAGATCAACGATGTATCAAGAAATATTTAATGAGTTGGCTGTACATATCAACTGAAAAGGAAACATATGTTTAAAATTAAGGTCTATTATTATAGTTTAGCTTTAGTCCACCAAATTTATATTGAAAGGCTTCTTCTTCATCTTGATATTTCTAAGTTATGCTCTAAAACTGAAGAAGTTTTTTCCTTTTTACTTATTTTAATATTCAAAATTATTTTATTTTCTTTAATTACTCAGTAAGCCTTGTAAAACATGAATTCTCTTCAAATCCACTTATTTATACCTTACAAAATATTATAATGATAGTGATAGTGGAACTTAAATTGAAGAAGCTTTACTCTCAGAAAAACTAAATAAGACAAGTTGGTGGTAAGATTTTATAGAATTTCAGCAGACTGTAGTGAAAGTCATTGTAAATTAGATTAATTGTATTATGCAACCAAGAAATTCTCTTATTTATTCATTCTGCAGTCACCCCACCATGTATCAATTTTGAGCAATCATTACTCGCAAAAGCTGATGTTTTAATTTTTTGTAACGGGATTGGGAGCGAGGGAAGGTTTCCTGCGGAAAGAGGGAAGAGAGAACTGTTGGTAACAATAGTTAAAACCAATTGATTAACAAAAATATAAATCTTGTCCAATAAATTAATGAATGGACACGTGTAAATTATACAGAGTGGCATTGGATTGGAGGAACTGGAGAGATCACCTAAGAGAAAATGAGGGTTAATTCCTTCGGCATGCCCTTTATGTTATCATACTTTTTTTAATATAACCTGCTAACAAAGTGATGCAAGGACCTACTGAATGTTTAACTTCACCAAACAAATGAACTTTATCTATAATGAAGTTTATGTTATAAAATGAAAGCAATTTAGTAAAACATGAACATGAAATATAAGTAATTTAGTGAAACATGAACAAGAAATATAGATAGAGAGAAGGAAGAGATTTTCTTCTTCAATTGTGTGTAATTTCCTATCTATTACAAGATCTTTATATAGGCATAAAAAGTGAAGAAAATATGTCATGGAATATGTCATTGAACATATAAAATATGTCATTGAACATGTCATTAAGCATTTGAGATGAAGATTATGGAAAATGAGTAGACATCCAACATATTATGATATTTATCGTAGTACTCCCCCTTTGGATGTCCATAGATAATGTGCCTCATTAAAACCTTAACTAAAATAAAATCCAATGGGAAAAAATTCTAGAAAAGGAAAAAGAGTACATATATCTAACAATATGCATTTTTGTTGCCTCGTTAAAAACCTTGCAAGGAAAACCCAGTGGGACAAAACCTTGTAAGGGAAAAAGAGTGCAACGCGCATTAACTCCCCCTGAAAAGAGCATCAATTCACATCCTTGAGCCTTAGCATTCCAATCTTGTGCACCATCTTCAAGAGATCATTGGTAGAGATTTGATAAATAAATCAACCATATTAACTATAATGAATATTTGCACCTTGAAATTATAACTCGTGGTAGATATATAATGTCTTCACAAATATCGTGGAATGGCTCTTCAATATCTCCATAAATGTATCATCGCTATCACATTATCATGCTTATAGTTATAGCAAGATACATTTCTGCATAAATTGCACTGAGGAAGTGGTACCTCAAGGTCAAGAATTGTAGATGCTTCAAGCAACTTAAATCCTTTATGGATTGTCATATAAGTTAAGTCATATAAGCCATATTATAGACTTTAGGTGTATATCAAGTTTTCATGTCATGCTAGTCATATAAGATATCGAAAATTGATTACACATACCATTGACTTTATACTTTCAAGTATTCGAACTACATGTTCAAAACTACATGTCTTTCATATGGAATCAATTATACTTGAATTGTATCTCTTTTGGCCAATATTTTTGTTTGTATTCGACAAACTTAAGATCCTCATCGATATTTAGCGCTATCATAGATGTCGTCGACGAACATTTTTTCCAATAAATTTTCATAAAGACATAACATATAGATCTATTCATTCATATATTCAGGTACCTGAATCTCTCATGAGATTTTATGAAGTGTTATGTCATGTGTCCTTCTAGATCACTTACCTCCTTTATTATGATCACTTTGATCATTTGCTCATCTTCTTTATCAAGAAGTTTATTTGAAACCGATTTGTCTATACGCTTTAAGCGTACCAAATACTTTGTCCTTTTAGGACTTAATATGAGCATTTGCAATGAGAATATAGTTACTTTCTTTGGGGTCAGCAAATGCGTATGGCATGCTTTGCAATATGTTGCAGTTGAATTATCTTTTTATGAACTTCAAGTTCATATTACGATATTCGAGGATCTATATATACAAATGATAATCCGTTCCATGTAACTTTTTCCCAAGTGTTTATCATATCTCCCCCTCATGTTAGAAAAACTAATTTGTTTCCTCAACTCTCGGAATTCATCTTTGTGCATTATCATGTTAATATACACTGCACATCAATAATAATAAGATGAAATTATTTGGTTACTGACCCTAAACCAATTGTGAGGAGAGAATATAATATACTCTCGTATATAACGTATATCAAATTGATATAGATAACTTTGTTCTCATAAGCAATAGTTTAGCTATTAAGTGGAGGCACTGAATAAATTATTTTGCTAAACCAACTATGGTGTAAACCAACTTATCAAGATGAACTATCTTGAATAGAAAATCTAGAAATTATGCTCGATATTAGATTACTGAGCAAGTTACTTCGCAAGCACTGACCAGGTTACAGGTTAATAATAATCGCACATGCAACCATATCATAGATGCATCTTATGTGGTATACATGGCAGGTGAATGGGCCCATATTTACCTTTGATATTTCCAGAATTTATGGGATTCAACCCCAACTTTAGTTGGTCAATTAATTAATGAGAACAAGTAATACAAGAGAATTCGTAAAGAACTTTCTAGTTCTTTAATATTTACCCATGTGAATTCTCTATTATTGTTGCACATCATACTTAAATTGATATGGCTAACCCGAATGCCAACTGAATAAATTATCAATATTGATAAAATTCAGGTTTACATCATGACATGTGCAATTATCGATAAATTCTAAGTTTATTATGATATGGGTTTTTATATCAATAAACATCCACTTTATTGTGGCATTCTTTTGTTTGTATAGTACGAATTGGAGAATAAAGCGGGTAGATTTTCACATATATATTATCCCGCTACAAGTTGTAGCAATAGAAAATATTAAATCTTTCCTTTATTTATAGTCTCAATATAATCAATCCCGTATACTTTGGAAACTGAATAAGTTTCTTTGAGACTTACTACAATACAATTCCTTATTGGTAATCAATTGTGTTTCTCCAAAATAATATAATTGGCTCTTAAAGAGTTCTCAATTAATTTGGTACTATCACATGTTAATCAATATCCATATAGTGAATATTTCTTTTAAATAGACAGTTGTACCATTATGGTCATGTCAAAATTATATGCAAGATATGTTTCTTGCATTATTATTGTCCTTCTATAATCACACTGCCAAAATATTTTGGCGTACAATAGGTACTGACCAATGAGCATTCATGCCATAATAATGAAATTATTTTCTTATATCATCTCAACCCTCCTTCTAGAGGTGAGTGCGGTATATTCAATACCAATAGCATGTTCATATTGTTCCAATAATGAATATGTATTCATAAATCAGATGTTGTCATATTCACACCATGAATGGACCATAATCATCTATATGTGCTATATAAAATCTCATGTCAAATCGATGACAGATATTACTTTCACAGAGTGAATGATTATTTTGAGAATCCTTATTATTCTCATTAACATAATGATGATGATTATAATTTCGTTTATTGCCACGTCCACATCCATTGATACCTTCATGGTAATAATTTTATCTTCTTTCAGACTTATCACATACTGCTATCATATTTTCTGCGGGGATATGAAATTTTGTTATCCTTTTCAAATCCGTATATGCACCTGGCATTTGATTTGCTATTCTTTGCAAATGAATAATCTTTTGCACCTCTTATTCACAAATAGAGGCACGTGGATCAAGATGAGATAATGATGGATTTTCCATAAAATTTTCCGTTTGGTTTTACCAACTTCTCCCCCTAATTTTGGAAAAAGTGTCTCATCGAATCGACAGTCTGAAAATCGTGCAGTGAACAAATCCCCTGTCAATGTTTTGAGGTAGCGAATAATGGAGGGCGATTCAAACCCAACATATATTCCTAACCTTTTTGCGGACCCATTTTGGTGCGATATGGCGGTGCTACAGGCACATATACTGCGCATCCAAATATTCTTAAATGGGATATATTAGGTTCATGACCCAAATTAATTGCAACGGGGAATATTTGTGATAATTTGTCGGTCTGAGACGAACTAGCATTTCTGCATGCAAAATAACGTGACCCCAAACCGAAGTGAGCATCCTCGTTTTCATGAGTAAAGGTCTTGCTATCAACTGCAGACATTTAATTAAAGACTCTCCAAGACCATTTTGAGTGTGAACATGGGCTACACGATGTTCCACTTTTATCCCGATTGATAAGCAATAATCATTAAATGCTTGGGATGAAAACTCAGCAGCATTATCTAGTCTAATAGACTTAATTGGATTATCGGGAAATTGTGCCCGTAATCGAATTATTTGTGCCATTAATTTTGCAAATGCAAGGTTGCGGGATGACAATAGGCACACATGAGACCATCTAGAAGATGCGTCTGTTAAGACCATAAAATATCTAAACGACCCACTAGGTGGGCGAATAGGTCCACAAATTTTCCCTTGTATACGTTTCAAAAACGCAGGTGACTCAATTCCAACCTTTATTGGTGATGGTCTAATAATTAACTTGCCTTGATTACAAAAAGTGCAAGAAAGTTCATTATTTAAAAGAATCTTTAAATTCTTTAATGGATGACCATTTGAGTTTTCTATAATCCGTCTCATCATAATTGATCCAGGATGTCCCAACCGATCATGCCAAAGTACAAAAGTATTGGAATCAGTAACCTTTGGGTTTACGGTAGAATGTGCCTCAATTGCACTAATTCTTGTCCAATACAGGCCACAAGATAAAGATGGGAACTTCTCAATAACCCTCTTTTGGCCAGAGATATTCTTTGTAGTGATGAGATATTCAAGATTATTCTCATGTATTATCTCAATATGATATCCATTGACTGATATCTTTAAAACTCAACAAGTTCCTCTTGGACTTGGAGGAGAACATTGCATTCTCTATAATAAATATTGTTCCTTTAGCCAGAGTTATAGTAGCTCTTCCAGAGCCTTCAATTAATTTTCTACTACCAGAAATTGTAGTAACATCTGCCATACACATACTTAAATGAGAGAAATATTTCTTCTCTTTGAACATTGTATGTGTGGTACATGAATAAATTGAACAAATATTTTTACAATTGAATTTTGATCCAAGTTTGTTTTGTGAGATATCCATACTTAATCTTGTATGTCTAGTTAGTGCATGCATCATTAAATTATTCAAGTTAATTAGCATGATTTAAAGTGTACTAAATAGTGTAGGACAATACCGACTAATATGAATACACTTATTGCACTAAGATCTTTATCAAACAATTTTAGTAATAATTTGGCTAAGTGATTTGACATGCTACATAACTAGTATTGTTACTTTTCTAGATTGACCATATTAAAGAATTATATGTGCACCTAAAGAATATAAAAATTTATATATCATAAAATCTTTACCTACATAATATCTCCATGTGTACTAATATTCTGTATAGGCTTGTCAAAATAAATAGTTAAATGTAGCTAGTATAGTATATCATGTTATACGGCACAATAATGTATAATCACACATTATGTTAGGTGTACCCAAGTACTTAAGCATGCAACTAGATATACTTGAATTCAATAAGAAAATAGACTTGAAAACAAAAACAATTTCAAGTAACCTCATTATTACTAACATGTTTTATTTCTATAAAGAAGAAGATGAATAATCAATAAAAACTTCTTGGATTTAGTCAAAGTAGGATGTAATATTTTAATGATACAAACACTATTTATATTCATATTTTGGATACGTACTACTGTCAAGAAAATATTATTGTTATCTAAGTCTATTGTTAATTACTTCTATTTATATTTTAATAATGCAAATCTATTAAGAAGCAGTTTATTAAAATCATTACATCTTTATTCATAAATAAAGAGATCATGGTATCATTCTCTTTCTATTTTTTTGTATAGAAACATAATTGAGAAAAACTAAGTATCCAACAAAACATATCATTATTCTTACAAAAATAAAAAATGTTGTACCCGATAATTTTAAATTAGAGTCGAGAACTTTAAAAGAAGATAACTTACCGTGATGGTTAGAGACTCGTGCTGATAATGTGTTATAAAATGAAAGCAATTAGTAAAACATGAACACTAAATATAAGCAACTTAGTGAAACATGAACAAGAAATATAGATAGAGAGAAGGAAGAGATTTTCTTCTTCAATTGTGTGTAATTTCCTATCTATTACAAGGCCTTTATATAGGCATAAAAAGTGAAGAAAATATGTCATGGAATATGTCATTGAACATACAAAATATGTCATTGAATATGTCATTAAGCATTTGAGATGAAAATTATGGAAAACGAGTAGACATCCAACATATTATGATATTTATCATAATAGTTTCTATGTTTTCTCATATCTTATTTGGACTAGTCTCTGTATAGTCTAATAAGTAATGTTGTTTCAAAATTACTGACAACGATTACAACTGAGCAAAACCATCTATTCATTTTTACTATTTAAAGGATGATGAAATTAAGAACATGAAAGATGATAAGAGTATAGATCCATTAATCATTCTATAACAACGTAAAAGAAACTAAGTAAAGACAAAGAAAATATAAATTACACGAGTGGAAAGATATTAACCAAGTTGAGACTCAAGAATAAAATCTATAAAAGATTAAATATTCAAAAAAATAAATCTAAATCGTACGAAATAAAACATATTCAATACGTTGTAGTTTGTTACTCATAATCACCAGAATACCTTATGTCTTGCTAGTGAATATGAGAGAAATAGGTTGGGAATTATGCTTTTGAGTTTAATCACTTGTTAACTTTTAATCATATTCATAAGAAAAACTGCCATCTATAGCCCCTCAAAATTTTAAGGAATTTTTACCTATATATACCATATAGCAAACCTTATTACCAAAATTGTGTATGATTTAGTATTTACCCGCCTATGCCATGTTTTGTTTACAAAAATTGTACCAAACCAAAAACAGATAGATTCTACCCTAAAAAGGCTCCAAATTTGTAGGAATCACATTTAATAGTGATTCTATCACCCTTAAATTCGAAATTTAAAACGGAAGAAAATCTATTGCAGCGTAATTCTCTCATTCTCCATATATTTTCCACCATTGATAGTCATTAAAAAGCTTGAAAGCTTTGAATTCAAATTTGGATTTTCAAAAATCATTATTTGTTTGAATTGGGTGTTGTTGTAAATAATTCGAAATATGTTTAGGAGTTTATATCTCAATTTTGAGGGGTTTTGGTGAAGATTAGAGTTGGTTTTGACTGATTTTCAGATTGAAACTCGTCGAAGAAGAAGAAGAAGACATATTTTTCCAGAAATTGTAGTTAAATTGTAGTTCAATTGTAGATAAAATATAGATAAATAGTAGATAAGTTGTAGATAAATTGTAGGTGAAGATATGTTTAGGAGTTTATATCTCAATTTTGAGGGGATTTGGTGAAGATTAGACTTGGTTTTGACTGATTTTCAGATTGAAACTCGTCGAAAAAGAAGAAGACATATTTTTCCAGAAATTGTAGTTAAATTGTAGTTCAATTATAGTTAAATTGTAGAATTGTAGATAAATTGTAGATAAAATATAGATAAATTGTAGATAAAATATAGATAAATTGTAGATAAAATATAGATAAATTGTAGATAAGTTTTAGATAATTTGTAGATTGGGAAGATATGTTTAGGAGTTTATATCTCAATTTTGAGGGGTTTTGGTGAAGATTAGACTTGGTTTTGATTGCATTTCATATTGAAACTCGTCGAAGAAGAAGAAGACATATTTTTCCAGAAATTGTAGTTAAATTGTAGTTCACTTGTTGAATTGTAGATAAAATGTAGATAATTCAAATGGTGCGAACCAGAATATACAATTGAAGCACACATTTTCAATACAAAATAATTAAGAGAAAGAAAATGAAGTCCTCGTAATCTAAAAAAACATATCAACCATAATTAACATATATTGGTTAATGTATATTGAACTTAAATTGTAGACATATTTGTCCTAGTCAGGCATTAAACAAATAGGAATGTCTTTACTACGATGGGAATAAATGCGGCAGTGTTATCTGTTTTGGGATACCAACTTTGTTAGTGCAAAAAAAGTTTTCCCTTGGTTGTTATGTACATGGATCAATAAGTGGTGGAAAGGAAGATAATACACTTGGGCACATGCTCTACCAAATTCCTAATTGACGAAAGTTGTGAAAAAAATAAAAGATTTGATAGGAACTTGGTGAAAGATATGCAATCAAACAAAACACTAGAAAAGAGAAGATGAAAAAAAGGAAAAAGGAATATATGCTCCTAAGATCATGCCTAGAATAAATGAAGCAATAATTATACTCTTAATTTGAATTATGGTACATAAATTGAAATTTGGTATGCTTAAATGTAATAAATACAAAACTTAAACATGGGAGGTAATAAGGTTTGCTATATGGTATATATATGTAAAAATCCCAAATTTTAATAGCACATGTTTTGTCCTACTTACAAAAAATGGCCCTTCCGGCCAAATATATTGCATATAGTAGCTGAAAGGAATGAGTATGACTGCATAAGCACCTGTAGCTCAGTGGACAGAGCGCATGTTTCCAAAGCTGAAGGTCGTAGGTTCGACCCCTACCTGGCTCGATAGAGCAACCTTTTTTTGAAATGTATAAATATTGTCTCCTAAGTTCGAAATGTATCCTTGGTGTATATTGAGCCTATCTCGAGTGTGCTTGTGTATCTAAAGTGTATATATTTTTGTACCCCTCTTTCTTAAATTGTAGATAAATTGTAGATTGGGAAGATATGTTTAGGAGTTTATATCTCAATTTTGAGGGGTTTTGGTGAAGATTAGACTTGGTTTTGACTGAATTTCATATTGAAACTCGTCGAAGAAGAAGAAGACATATTTTTCCAGAAATTGTAGTTAAATTGTAGTTCAATTGTAGAATTGTAGATAAAATATAAATAATTCAAATGGTGTGAACCAGAATATACAATTGAAGCACACATTTTCAATACAAAATAATTAAGAGAAAGACAATGATGTCCTCGTAATCTAAACAAACATATCAACCATAATTAACATATATAGGTTAATGTATATTGAACTTAAATTGTAGACATATTTGTCCTAGTCAGGCATTAAACAAATAGGAATGTCTTTACTACGATGGGAATAAATGCGGCAGTGTTATCTGTTTTGGGATACCAACTTTGTTAGTGCAAAAAAAGTTTTCCCTTGGTTGTTATGTACATGGATCAATAAGTGGTGGAAAGGAAGATAATACACTTGGGCACATGCTCTACCAAATTCCTAACTGACGAAAGTTGTGAAAAAAATAAAAGATTTGATAGGAACTTGGTGAAAGATATGCAATCAAACAAAACACTAGAAAAGAGAAGATGAAAAAAAGGAAAAAGGAATATATGCTCCTAAGATCATGCCTAGAATAAATGAAGCAATAATTATACTCTTAATTTGAATTATGGTACATAAATTGAAATTTGGTATGCTTAAATGTAATAAATACAAAACTTAAACATGGGAGGTAATAAGGTTTGCTATATGGTATATATATGTAAAAATCCCAAATTTTAATAGCACATGTTTTGTCCTACTTACAAAAAATGGCCCTTCGGGCCAAATATATTGCATATAGTAGCTGAAAGGAATGAGTATGACTGCATAAGCACCTGTAGCTCAGTGGACAGAGCGCATGTTTCCAAAGCTGAAGGTCGTAGGTTCGACCCCTACCTGGCTCGATAGAGCAACCTTTTTTTGAAATGTATAAATATTGTCTCCTAAGTTCGAAGTGTATCCTTGGTGTATATTGAGCCTATCTCGAGTGTGCTTTTGTATCTAAAGTGTATATATTTTTGTACCCATCTGTTTGAACAATGTATCAGAATTGTATATAAAGTGTATTTTCTAATATGTAAACATAGTGTAAATAAATTATATATATAATTTTGTATGTGTAATGTATGCACACTGTGTATTTGGAGTGTATATATATTTTTGTATAGTTACAGTCTTTTTTGCATATATTTTGTATAGTTACATCTATTTTGTATATATTTTGTATAGTTACATCTATTTTGCATATTTTTGTATAGTGACAATCTATTTTGTATATTTTTTTTATTGTGACAGACTATTTTGTATATTTTTTTATATTTTGTATAGTGAGAGATTTGTATGTATTTTGTATAGTGATAGATTTTGTATGTATTTGGCATAGTGACAACTTTTCTTTCCAATATTCAAAAAAAAATAAAAAATTTCCTCTCCAGTCTAATACAGTCTAAAAATATAATACATGGTCTACCTCTACATTGGACAAAATAACACAATTGAGAATGAGTTTCTATTAGTGGATTCAAAAATATAAAAAGGTAAATAAATAGGAAGGATGTGAGAAGGAAAATCATCACATTGAAGTAGAAACCCAATGACTTGACCTTTGTAAAAACCTAAAAAGGGATGCTTTTTCTTGGATGGAAGAACCGAACTTTATCATTAAATTGAAATCAAAACTCAGTCAGTCTAACCCATTGTGCTCGATCTCGTTGGCTTTAGATCTGGACGGAAACTTAAACACCAGCGACCCTCCATTAAATCCGACAACTCTTTCTTCTCCTTTTATTTACTATTTTAGGGATTTTGATATTATAAAAATCTAGATCTAAAAGATGGTTTGCTTGATGATTTGAATTTCGGCATATCTGGCCGGTATATAGCTTTTTTGACGACCATATTTTCCGGCTAAACCATTTCGTGCTGGAAATTATTTCTCTAGTGAACCTCTGTTTATTTGTGTACTGTTGTTACTATGAACTTGTTATGCCGGAGATTATGGGATACCTTAAATACTACTTTCACCGGAATCTTACCCACTAACAATAAATAGGGCCCGACTCTGCCGCCTACATTTCTACAAAAAAAGAGAGGAAAGTCTACATTATGAGTAATTGAAAATTGAGAAAGCTACTTTTCTCATAGGAAAGAAAAGATTTGATTGCTCTTCCTCTAAGCTGATAAACTGGAGCTGGAATCTGTTTGAGAAATGTGACGACACGTGTCGCGACCCAAAATCCTCTAAGGATCATGGTGGCGCCGGATACCGCTGTCAGGCAAGCCAACCAAGAATGCATAGTTAAATTCCAGTTTTTGTACTTGCGGAAAATACTTTTATTATACGAAGAATGTTAAACAATAAAGATTTTTACAAAAAATGAACTAAAAATCAATATAGGACTACTGAATTATCCAAAATCCTTCCAGAACCAGGTGTCTCCAGTGCATCAGCACCTACTGATAAGAGAGATAAAATACAATATCCGCCCGGAATACAATGGACGGAAAGTAAATACAGTACAAAGGAAAGGGACTACTCTAGCTGCGACCGTCTCAAATGATGCAACTTACCTAGTTCCAGAATTATCCGCGCTGCTATGCCTAATGGACCACTGGAGTCACATATGCATGTGCAACAAAATGCACAGCAAGTGTAGAATGAGTACAAAAAATAACGTATACCCAATGAGTGTCCAGCCTAATCCTGAAGGGGTAGAGACGAGATGATCAACTTTGACACTCTCTAATTGTCCAATAATTATTTTTCCTTAACATATGTATCAATCAGTGGATTTATTTTATTAGCATAATCTTTTTAATCCAGATAAAGGAAACAAGTAATCCCATAATTCTTTCATAGGAAAGTTTCCGAAATTGCTTTTCATTATTAACAAAATGATTTCGAGCCAGAGTGAGGCATATAACAACTTAAACAAGTTTCCAAGCAGCAATACAAACATGCGCAACTCACACCGAGGCAACGAACCGAACTAATAGAAATAAATATGTGCTTACTGAGGGTCGACCGCGCGCCTATAGATGCTTCTATTAATATGCTGAGGCGTTCGGCCCGTTCCAAAATAAACGCACACAGACATGCAATCAATCAAGAAGTCAACATGGAGCATATATCCAAGAAAGACCAATTCTCTTTAATAATTTTAGAAAACGAAGCTTAAGTCTTTTTAGAAATTCATTTATTAATTTAATGTGATTCAAGCAGTTCAAACCATCAGTGGGTTTACAATTGAGCCAAGTATACATGCTTTTGGGTCCTAGACTACCCAGACAATAGCATAATAGTAGCTATGCACGAACTCTCGTCGCCTCGTGCGTACGTAGCCCCCATAACTAGGAGCACATAATAATTTAACTCGCCTATTGGGTAAATTACCCCTTATAAAATTATAAAAGAGACCCACCTTGCTCCGAAAACTCATAACCGACATTCTACATTCTTCCGACGACTCACACCAACGCACAACGCTCCAAAACTAGCCAACGATCATACAAATTCATTAATATATGCTCAATTATACTGTAGAACCCAATTTATAATAAGTCCTAACCCCAAACGAAAAGTTGACAAAAATTCCCTCGGGCCAACGTGCCCGGAATCCGAAATTCTTTGAAGATAAACTTTGCCCACGACCTTAGAAACTCAAATATATAATTTTCTCTTAATTTCATACTCAAAATCATGGTTAATTTCCAAGAATATAAGTTTCTAGGTTTTCCACCAAAACCTCAATTTTTATACTAATTTTCATGCTTAAATCCACACAAAATTGATATATTTAACTCAAAATTGGTGCGTATAACTTACCTCAATCTTTGATCACAAAAATCCCCTCCTGAAGCTTCCCAAATTTGCCCCAAGCCATGAAAAATGAGAGAAATGAAGTCCACCCATGATTTAAAACAACCTTGCTGCCTCAAGGTACTTCCACTTCTGCGGAAGCCATACCGCATCAGTGGTTCCGGTTTTAGGGTCAACATGCCGCTTCTGCGGCTCCTTCCCAGCTACCCATTCTCGCTTCTGTGATGCCCCTTCTGCTGATGCGATCCCGCTTCTGCGGAACTTCGACCGCATCTATGGTTCTCACGCCCTTGATAAAAAACCGCTTGTGCACCCCGCCTTCCGCCTCCACGGTACCGCTTCTGCGGTCACTCCACCACAGAAGCGAAAATACCAGCAACCAGCAACTCATCCATTTCCCAAAATCCAAATTTCGATCTGTTAACCACCGGGAATCCACCCGAGGCCCCCGAGACCCCAACAAATCATACCAACCTATCCCAAAATATATTACGGACTTGTTTGATGCCTCAAATCACATCAAACAATGTTAAAACTACGAATTACACCCTGATTCAATCTTTGTGAAATTTGAACTTTCCAACTTCTACTTACGGTATTCAAACCTACAAATCATGTCCGATTGACTTCAAATTTTGCACACAAGTCATAACTGAAATTACGAACCAATTCCAACTTCCGGAATCAAATTCCGAGCCCGATATCAAAAAGTCCACTCCCGGTCTAACTTGTGAAAAACCTTCAAATTTTAATCTTTAGCCAAATGGCTTCAAAATGACCTACGGGCCATCGAATTCACTTCCGATCGTGCTCCTAGCTCCAAAATCACCAGACGGAGCTACTCCTAGTTTCGAAATCCCAAACGTACATCGACAACGTTGAAATGCATTTCAAGTCAAACTTAAAAAATTTCTTTCGAAATGCTAACTTCCACAATTGGCGTCAAAATGCTCCCGGGTTATCCAAAATCCGAACCTGGCATATGCCCAAATCTCAAAACATCATACGAACCTGATGAAACCTTCAGATCCCGATTCCGGGGTCGTTTACTCAAATTTCCAATCTTAGCCATTTTCTCCAACAAATGAGAGTTTTCATTTTAATATAATTCCGATCTTCCTTATTTTCAATTCCAACCATGCGAACAAGTCATAATATCTCAAATGGAGCTGCTCATGGCCTCAGACTACTGAAACGCACTAGGGCTCAAAGCGATCGTCGGGCCGTTACATTCTCTCCCACTTAAACATACGTTCGTCCTCGAACGTGCTGAGAAGTATACCGAAGTAGTCTGAAATCACTGTTTAGCACCATATGCACCTTCCTGTTCTACCACAACTTAGCTGAACACATTAGCTCGATAAGTTCTTAAGATACTCCTCTTTATTCAAGCAAATAAGCCTTAGAACCCAATTCCGACATCCGGAATTTTATGCCAGGCCTGTTTTCATCATAAGATCACCAAATGCATTCACCACACGCTATACCCAACATGATTGCTTAACTTTGTTGAATTCACACTTTGCATCACTTTACCTATAGGACCACAATAACATTTCCTGATCAACTTAGCCAAAATTCAATGAATTAGATGCTCTCATTGCACCTCATGACCTATATATGTCTTGCTTTAACTTTTATAATACTAACATGACGGAAGAGATTCTCCGAAATTCATAACCAACTGTTAAATCAACAAATCATTGAGTCTATACATCTGACAAGAACCATTACCACATTCTGAACCAAATAATGAACTCTGCTATTTAATATACTTTATATACTCAGATTAAACCGATCCTACATCCCAAAATCTCGTCTCATCCAGTACGAACTGCTTAGGCAATAATCCGCTCTGAATGCGATCCAAACTCTTATATGACGCCACAATGTGCCAAAAGGCCGCCAATCCGAACACAACATAAGCAGAAATTCAAACTTTATGAGGAATTACCTGATCCCCGCACTAATACGGACTTTTTTTAAGAGATGGGAAGTGAAACACACAAAAATAGCATATAGGAACCCAGACTCGACATCACACTGTTGTGACGCGCAACTCGATCCAAATAACATACCCATGGCGGCATGCCACCCCATCCACACATGGATATTAGATAAGGAGATTTCAGTTCGAGCTTAATATGCTCATTATAATAAAAATATCAAATTCGATCGCAAGAACGCTAAGTGCGTAATACCATCCCTGAGAAATCACATAGCGCTATAGGCTACAATACTCAAGCAGAACTGAGGTGCGATACAAGATCTAAATCTCAAGAGCCATTCTGCTCACATAACATCATCGCCACGTGGAACCTGAACACATACGAATTTTACCAAGCCATCTCACAACTTGTACGGCGCAATACATCATTCCTTCATAAGGAATGCTCGCTGAAATGAACACACTGGCCTGATATAAGCCTTGTTCACATGTAAATCAATCCATTGATCTCAAGCTAATTTCTCATTGCAGCAATTTGGATAATAACCTTTCAAAGGTCCATAGTACCTCATTCTTCCTCATAACACATAAGGACAACCATCATAACCGGAGCAACCTTCTCTGTTCATAACCCAATAAACAAGGTGCCCTCTAGGGCTAAATTCTCAAATTAATAATATTACCACAATCCTCATACTTGGTTTAAATCTTTAGTCAATCAAGTGACTACATGCTACACTTATACAATCCTTCCATGGGTCACGCTCCCATAACCTTCCGAAATAGATAACGGGTCCGCACATCTAAACCACCAGACACACTAACACTGAACAACGATCAAGAATCCTTAACCAGGATGCAAAGCCTCTTTCACAACACATCGATCTCAGGTGACACTGAATATAATACCGATTTGCTTTATACTTTCCACTTTTTTCTTGCTCATCCCAGCCTGTGACATCCTTATCAACACCGAACTTCAACCTAGATCCTCACTTCAAATTTCCATGCCACTCACTGCACTCAACGTGCCAACATACGGTAGGACACAATTTTTATCATAATTCTGAAATCATTGATATTTTAACACTTCATCATACAAGAACTTTGCACTTAACTCACTTCAGTAGAATCATAGCAATACACAGGTAATCTCTTATAACCATAGAATATGCAAATCTGCAAGTAGTGGTCCAAGCCACCATAGCACTTACGGAATCCGCTTCCACTTAACAAGCCTTAACAAAGAATGCTTCTGAATAACGTTGATTATGGCAGCTATCAAGCCTTACACGCAGTGCCACAAATTGTACACATAACTTGATCATGCGAAATGAACTGATCGCTGGCCCCAATGTGCCAATTCAACTATGGCTAATCAATTTACCTTCTTGCAATTCATCCTTGCTTGCCTTAGAAATAATACTAACTCCATTCAACACATAACATACTCCATCTACACTCACCCCGAGTGACCTTAAATCACAAGACCAGGTTGTCTCAATTCCCAAAAACCATTTCATATAACTCAAATGCTACACCCCGAGTCAAAGTATCATAGAACATTCTGGGCACCTTCTCATAATCTATTACAAAGCTTGATTCTTAACTGTACTCATAGGCTTAAAACTATTGAGCACCCCACGTTAACTTCTGACTACACTAGGACCATTACTGAGAGCCACCCGCTCTGACTTGGTCCCGAATATAACTCACTCCATAGATCTTATAACACACAAACACTCTCTCGGTGAAGCACTCGGTGAAAACACTTCCTCTGAAACCTGCATTTATACGAGGCATAAATCCTCAAAGTCCGAACATGAGCCAATAAGACCAACCATCGCATGCCTCCAACAATTCATTTACTCGAATTACCACTCATGCACTTTTCTCATTGCTGAAATAACCCATCATTATGCCAATAATCGTAAATCACGCAAGTAGTTAATCATGCAGCCTAATCATAAGCGGTGGGACTCTCCCACTTAGCTTGAAGCCATCATTTCACAATTTATGAGATCGCCCGACCTCTTTATCTCTTATTGACATAACCCGCACCATCAATTATTAAAATTTCTCAGAATATTCCTGTAAACCCCCCCCCCCCCTTTTGAATTCCGAATCATCAACCGCATTCACATGGCTGATCTCTTCGTTGCACCACAAATAGAATTCCTTGAAGAAGCTTCACCAACCACGCGACCGCTAACCTACTCATAGGGAATAACCCACCTAGGGGAATCACCTCCCGACATCTTCCCACGCCGCTGCACGGGGTATATTCACTATGACACCAATATCCCATCATGTGTCCGAGCTCACCTTCCAGCTGCACAAGTCCATTAGCCCATCGCGGACATCAATTAAATGTGCGGCAACATCCTTCCAACTCAGGGTTATGTTGCACCGTTCTCCATTTCAAGCAGCTTCTTTCCGCCATATCAATATTCTATCGCGTAATAGCCTATACTTCATATCATACCCGTAGGCTTCAATCACCAATCATTAAAATTCCCAATTCGATCCAAACTCTTCTTAAGGTGCGTAGTCTTCCTACTACCAAGCCCATATGCAACGTCCGCCACTCTCCCACTTTGGCGAAACTCATCTTCTTAATCGGTCACTGAACCTTGCTTCTCATACTTGGCCTTCTATGAATTTAAACACCGCCTGACACTTCCCACACGTCCTTTCTCATACTTTTCTGCTTATTTGTTTTCTTAAATAAAATCTATCTTCGTGGCACTTGAACCCATAATAGTTGCTAACTTTAGAACCTTTCCAAAGACCATAATTATCGATCTGTTAATATTAAAATTCTGATTCGATCTTAAACCACTACACCATAAGATATCTGACAGTTGTACCTCCAATACTATTTTACAATATCCTGCGATAAAGGCAAATTGTAGAAGATTATAACATCGACACTTAATAGCTCAATCAGGACTACGACACCCCATCATAAAAAGAAAAGCTCTATCACACTTGCAAATACCCGGTCTCATTACTTCCACCAGCCCATCTTTGACCATCCTTAGTCCGACTGCCTTTCCCTTGCCGGGAATAAAATACTGAATCCCTTGATTACACGGTGATTAAATCTCTCTTCAATTCATCCACTGCCCCGACACGTGGGAAAATATCCTACCATTACAACAACACTACAGAAAATCGCTCATAAGCATCATGTCACCCTTTGGCTATCCTCAAGGCTCGTAGAAGTCCTATTACTGAGCTGAAACAATAGAATACCATTTCCATAAGGTGACAATAATAGTCCAATTAACTATACCGGGAGAAACATCCCACACCACATCTGCAGTACCATCAAAATCCTTCAATTCTCGATTTATGACAAGCGCTCGCATTGCGTAAGATTGAGTGGAAAAGAATCAAGGGCATAAACCTCAAAGGAATTGAACTGCATGTCGCACCTCCTTTTCCCGCCCCCGCGAGGGCGCAAGGGATTTTTCCAATTAAAGGACAATCGAAACGATATTTGTTAAAGAATCAGAGTCGCCAGTTGGGAGATCTATGGTGTCCCAAGTCCCGATGTCAATCCTGAATCAAGGAAAAGAATGACTCTGATTAACAGTCCGCGAACCAGAAATCCGGATAAGGAATTCTGTTAACCCGGGAGAAGGTGTTAGGCATTCCCGAGTTCCATTTTTCTAGCACGGTCGCTCAACTGTCATATTTGGCTTATTTATCTGATTTTAAAACATGTGAAATTATGTACAAATTTTACTTTTTAACCGCTTTTATCATCATTATCATTATTATTATTATTAAAGAGAATTACAACGTCGTAAGAATGCACCTCGAACTGCGTCATATAAATGTATCCGCAATTTTTGATACGTTCTGACTTCGTTGAGATTTGGATTTGAGTGACATAAATGTGTACCCGAACTTGAGAATGTAATTTAATTAAAAATCACGCCTAAAGAGTCTAGCGCAATTGTTTTGGGGAATGCCGTGAAATTCGCTAAACGACCCATCCCGAATTTTGAAAATTTTATACAACCAATTATTGAGGGCCCCGCTATTTACAATGTACAATGGCGAGGCATGCCTCCTTTATTTTAAGGATGTCCTACAGTGACTACATTTTTTCTATTAAATTTATCTTTACAATAAAAGAGAAGAAGTCCTAATTAGTTACATGCTTGAAAAAGAGCAACACATTAGTTTCTAGATTAAGACGAATGTTAACAAAAAGGAATATTATTGAAATTGAAATTATAAATAAAATACGAAATTGATAAATAAAATATTTAAAAGAAACTAATTAACCTATAACTAGATTAAACTCGCCTTGTTAGACAAATAAACCTTGCAATTAATTATTTATAACTATTCGAAACTAGAATTAACCCCTATTATTCGAAAGTTTATTAAATTTAAATGTTAACTCGTCTTGCTCAACTCCTACCTATTGCATTAATGACTTTAACAATTAGTACCACGATCCTAACTTCAAGTATAGCGGGCCTACGGATTCTATGAAATTACTGACCATTTTTATTTCCTTCTAAAATTAGCAGAACTACATCTATCCGAAACTTACCTTCTTGACCCTACCAAGCTTCCTTTGAATCAAATAAGGATTGCCTAAACCAGACCATAATGCCTATTCAACAAAATTAGTTCAGATTCATGCCTTATCTACATATTCACGATTATCCTACTGTTTCAGACTAATTCCGGCTCTAGTTATGATTACCTAAACTTTATTCATTTCCAACAACTCCATACACTTATTTAAAACAAGACAGAATTATAGCTAACATGCATTAGAAACTACTAATAATTGACAAGTTGCAGTTTACGAACAAAAGAAAACAGTTCTAATCACATATAAATTCCACAGCCCATATCCTTCATTGAATTACAAAGATAAAATATACAACTACCTATCATTTGACTATTGAACTACAGATATAACCTGAGTACTCGACCGCTTGAACATTTCTTTTCACTTTTAACAGCTACATCATAGTGATTCGAATGTGTACCTGGTAATAGAATATAAGAAGAAGGTGAGGATCAACGGATCAGCAGCTGACAACAACAACCAGCAACAGAAAATGGCGTAACAACCAGTAGAAATAAACCCAGCAGCCAACAGTCCAGAACAACCAGTGAAAAACCCTGCAATAAACCAACGCAATAGTAGCAAATATTCAATAGCACAGTCAAGAAAAGTACTTGAAATCCTAGCAATACCAAACTGAAATCACATGCAGAAACAAAAAGAACTAGGAAACACTTGAACCATGGAACAATTCTGATTGTCTGTGATAAAGAGAGACTTCCCTTTTTCAGTTTTTTCTCTATCCAAACTACTGACCTTTTTTTTTCAGAGCCTCTATTGCTCTCTTAAACTCTCAATTTTATCTTAACAGATTTTTTTCTTTTTTCAAGTTTTTGTTCTCCAAATTCTGATCCTCTAAAATTAGCCAAATAACTCATATTTATTTGAAACCAAGACCCTCTTTCCCTCCTCCTTTAATTATTACTACTACCCTTTTATTATTACCTCTACTTTAATTTCAAACTCCCAAATATGCTTTTCTATGTGTGCCTTTTCAGCTTTTATCATTAAGATACTATTCCTAATTCCAATCAGCCAAACATTCTTATTACTTAGTGGTCTCCCACCACTAATTAATTCAAATTAAAGTACATTGGGGCCCTACTGGACATAATACTCAGTCAAACCATGTTTTCTCACCTTTACATTCCTAAAATACCCCTGAAATCCCCTGAATATTACTTTCCTACCCCAATCGGCTATACCAACTCCTGACCAGCTATAACTAGTTCCTTAGTCAAATTCAAACACTGAATCAAGTAGAATGAGTCGAGGAATAAGGTTCATGTGAACAAATATGCAGAACAAGGGTGACATACAAATGAACAAGCATCTTGGTGCTGTCGCCGGGTTTCAGGCGGTGGAGAAGGAGGGCGGGGTTAGGTTTTGGGGTGGGGGGGGGGAATTTTGTCTCTGAATAGACGATTGGAACGGAAGGGGGGAGTTTGGAAATGGAGACGGGTTTAGGGGTATTGGGGGTTGATATATTAAAAATGAACAAATTAACCTGAGCCGTTGGATTATGAAAATCCAACGGTTGTGATCAACTCCCAGGCCAAAATTGGGGCGTTTTGTCAAGTGACGGGGCGGGTAGACCTGGGTCGAAAGGGATCGGGTTATGGGGAAGAGTTGTGGCTGTTGGATTAACGGAAAAAGGACAACTAAGATTAATTGGTCTAAAACGGTGTCGTTTCACCTTTGTTGGGTCTTAACTGGACCGTTTGATTGAAACAAATCAACTGTTCATATTTGAAGCTTGAAAACGACCCCGTATGGACCTTCAGAGGGACCAGGTATTTTGTATGGGCCTGATTTGGACTGGCCCAATCCGATTTTTCTTCATTTTTCTTCTCTTTTCTTCTAATTATTAATTAACAAAAATTTGAAAAAATAAATGGTAAAAATCCAAGACTCTTATATTAAACTCCTAACAATAGTTTACACACAAGTTGAAATATTTAATCAAATTAAGACTCTTATATATATATATATATATATATATATATATATATATATATATATATATATATATATATATATATATTGATTTTCTTCTTTTAAAACCAAATTACGGTTTAAATAATTCCTGAAGGCAAAATTGAATTTTAATATGCATGCAACATGTTTTTTTTGTATTATTATTAATTTAAAAAATTAACATTTACAGAAAATTATAAATAATTATCTACAATGCCACACAAATTCTAAAAATTATAGACCAACGAAATTTATTTTATTTTTGATTTCTTTTGGAGTAATTTTCGTGAAGCAAAATCACGTGCTCACAGCTGCCCATCTTCGTTCAAGAACACGAAGGGTTTTCGTGCAAAGATAAAGTGAGCGGATACGAGCGATTTTGCTTATTAGAGTAGTCTGTGTGAAGCAATTTTTGAAAAGATATGATCGAACCTTTGCTTCAAAGGGTTCCTACATATCTCTGGCTAAAAGGGAATCAGGTCAATGTAGTTCGGGAAGTCTTGGTAGCTGGAACTACCGGGGAACTGTGGTTCTGCTGTTACTGCTGCTGTATACTGTTACCAATCCTTACTGATCTTCTTATTACACCTTGCTAAAAGAAAATAAGAAGCTAGACTAATCCATGGACTACAAAATCTTATCTCCAACTTGCTCTTCTCTCCTTGTTTGCTCTTGTGTTACCTCTGATGATTCTTCATTTCTGACTTAACTTATCGGCTTCTCTTGATTGTCAAACTTGAACTGTTTATTTCCTTCTTGTGAGCTTCAGATTAATTTCCTTTCAAAGCTTGAACTGCCTTCTTATGGCAATTGTTGCCTTCCTTCTGATTTCTGAATTTGGATTTACGCTGGGGGTTTTCTGGTGTAACCTTCTCATTATTGCCTTTTGACTTGAACTCGAATGTATTCCTCTGTTCTACAGGCGGGATCCTAACCTCAACAACAACTTCGGGAAATAAAAATGTCATTCCTCTCTTCAGGCGGGCTCTTGAGTTCAATAACATCTTTGAAAATAAAATCGCCTTTCCTCTCTTCAGGCGGACTCCTGACTTCATCAACATTGTTTTTTGAAAATAAAACCGCCTTTCCTCTCTTCAGGCGGGCTCCTGACTTCAAGACTTGAAATGTAAGGACTAAAAATTTAAAATTTATCTTAGGTGAAAAATGCATCTGACTAAGATTTTCATCTTAGGTGAATGTTTCAACATACTAAGATTATTATATTATCTTGGGAGGAAAATTCCATCGGACCAAGATTTTATCTTATCTTGGGAGAAAAGTTCCATCGGACCAAGATTTTATCTCATCTTGGGAGAAAAATTCCATCGGACCAAGATTTTATCTTATCTTAGGAGAAAGATTCCATCGGACCAAGATTTTGACTCTAGGAGATAATTCTCAGAGTAGGTCCATTTTTCAAATGAACTTTCTTATTTTTTTACCAAATTCAGACTTTCTCTTTTTTTTTTCAAACTTAGACTTTCTTTCTTTTCTTTTTTCTCAAATTCTGCCTTCCCTTATTTTCAAATTATGCCTTCCCTTATTTTTAAATTATCATAGGAGAAAATTCATCAGACTACGATTGTTATATTATCTTGGGAGAAAAATTCCATCGGACCAAGATTTTTACTCTAGGAGATAATTCATCAGACTAGGTCCATTTTGTAGTGATCTTAGGAGAAAGATTCATCGGACTAAGATTTGATATCTTAGGAGAAAATTTCATCGGACTAAGATTGTTATATTATCTTGGGAGAAAAATTCCATCTGACCAAGATTTTGACTTTAGGAGATAATTCTCAAACTAGGTCCATTTTTACGTGATCTCAGGAGAAAGATTCATCGGACTGAGATTTGATATCTTAGGAGTAAATTTCATCGGACTAAGATTGTTATATCTTATCTTGGGAGAATCCATCGGACCAAGATTGTTATATCTTATCTTGGGAGAAAATTCCATCGGACCAAGATTGTTATATCTTATTTTGGGAGAAAAATTTCATCGGATCAAGATTTTATCTTATCTTGGGAGAAAAATTCCATCGGACCAAGATTGTTATATCTTATCTTGGGAGAAAAATTCCATCGGATCAAGATTGTTATATCTTATCTTGGGAGAAAAATTACATTGGACCAAGATTTATCTTATCTTGGGAGAAAAATTCCATCGAACCAAGATTTGATCTTATCTTGGGAGAAAAATTCCATCGGACCAAGATTTTATCTGGAGGGAAATCCATTAGACTAGGACTTTTTATTCTAGGAGGAAAATTTGAAGATTAAAGATTTGAGAAACTTACCTTTTTTATTTCTTCTTTTATTTGCTTTTTTCCTTGCATTGCTTGTTATTAAAACTATATTAAAACTTGTTATTCTGGGGATACCACTACCTATGTTAAAACTTGTTATTCTGGGGATAACACTGGTTCAAAGACCGCTTCTCTTGAGACTTGTCTTATTTTCCTTTTTCCCCAAGTGGATACCTGTTTTTTTAGAAAATTTTCCAAATGAAAGGAAATTTTCTGCCCCTGTTTGATAATCTTCCTCGTGTCATGCTTTTCCACCATCAATGCCATTTTCTTTTACCTGCTTTCAATCAAAGAAAATTTATCAGTTTTAAATGGGTGAGTGGTTGTGCCACTGTTGCTGGGGATAGTTTTTCCATTTCTCCTTCCAGGCTCTGGGTTCCATTACACTATCAAAACTTGCCGGGGAGGATGTTATTTGCTGGTGTTAGCATGACTTGCCCTTCCTTGCGTCGTCTGGAAATCCTTCTTGACGACTCCTTATTCACAAGCCTTTCACCGTTGTTTTTCACTTGTATCTTGACCAACCACATTCCTATGACAGTGACTCTACTTGAGGATTTTGCATGTTTTACTGATGAACCACTTTCTTCGTTCATCCGATGTCACTGAAATACCTTTTCTGCAAGGGATATCCCTCCTCTTTGTAGTATAGCTAGGGAACTGGTATTTTACCCAACCTTTGAGTCTCATATGAATCTCCAATTTATGCTCGTCGTTCTCAGTGTCATTCTCCCTTGATTTGTCCACTGGCCTTGGCCTTGAGGTCTATTACCTTTTATTTCTGCGGATATATCCTTCTTGACATTGATCCATCCCTCAATTTCCTCTTGCTGGGGAAATCCTGACACTTATACCGCTTGGATGCTCTAATCAGATCTCATCTTGCATAATTGGAAGGCTGGCGACAAATTTGGAGTCATTTCTTACTTGTTCTGACCAAACAGACTCTACTGAGGAATTTTTTGATGAAAGGAAAAAGATAAAACGAACAGAATAGTGACAAAGGAAAAAGATGACTCTCTAACAGGATAAACTATAAAATCAAAACCTATCAAACGCGGATACTGAATCTAATGGTCATGACATGCACAGGTGGCCTATCCTCCATCGTCAATCGTCTTTTAAGATCTTCGTTTGGTGATTCTCACCCTTATTCGACTTGTAGTGCCCAAGGTTTTCACTGTCAAGCCTCTCTCATTTTGGTTTTTTCTCTCAGCTTTCATCTCCTTATGGTGACTGTAAAGGTTTTCACCGATAAGACTCTCTCATTTGTATTACTTTCCAAATGGGGATCAGAGTGTTACAGATAAGACTCTCTCATGTATCTTCTGTGCAAGGGACCGGGGTCTTTTCTGATGGGGGCTGGAGTCTTTTCTGCTGGGGATCAGAGTCTTCTTTGTATGGGGATCAGAATTTTTTCTACTGGAGATCAGAGTGTTATGTTCTGATAATACTTCCTCATTTGTCTGACTTGGCATCTTTTGAAAACTGATTAGAAGGTCTTTCTTTGGACCATAATGTAGGATTTGGATAGGCTAGAAAGAAAGGGTATTTAAACGCTAAAAAACACATCAATTTAGTTTAAAATTACAACCTTCGGAACTAGGTTATTTTATAATAAACACAATTTTTGTCCCAGTTTCTTGTTTGGGGATTTTTTAATATTTTGTTATACTATGACCGAGCTGTGAAGAGCCTACGTATCCTCTTTGAGGAATCAGGTCTAACGTAGTTCCCAATTTCTTTTTGCGACTTTCTTTTGTTTTTGTTGTCATATTTTTCTTCTTTTCTTTATCACTTCTCTTTTTTGTTTTGTTTTCTTTTTCTGTTAGTGTTTATATTATTTGCCACTGATTCCGAACAAGAGGTATGAAATAAAATAAATAAGGCTCAAAAGGGGTAACGGAGGATAAAGTGTTTAGGTAGCAGAACAAAATGCCTTCGTCATTCCAATCTTCAATACATACCACGTGCAAACAACACGATTAACATTCGCCACATCTTTAAAGCACTTTGGGGCAACACTCTCATTTTCATTACCGAGAACGACCCCCATGTCAACATGGCCAACTCGCCTTTAACGATTTTCTTTACATTTTACTTGCCCTAATTTCTTATGACTCGGGCTCCAAATAATCTCAAATCGTTCTTATTTCCTTTAAATATCCCGATCACCTCCCAATGGTTTTATGATCAACTTTGAAGATTATGCCCAAATTGTGCGCGCATGTCATGTCACTAGAATCGTTGCTTGAATAAAGCAAAACAAAAGGGTTAAAGGACTAAATAAAGAAGGTGGCTGGAGGTAACAAAAAACTGGAATTTATATTAGACAAATTATGAAATAGTTCAAATAACAAAACAAGCAAAACAAACTGGGGTACAACCCCTAGAATGAAACTGAAACCAAATGGACAACACCAGAAAACCACCATTACTAAACAAAATAGACAAAATGAAAGGACAAGAGGGTTTGAGTCGCAAGACAATATCCGGATTACCACCCTGAAAATAACCCGGACAACAGAAATGACAAAACATTAGCCCCCAAAACACTTCCCTAGCTAACCAGAAGATGGAGCATCTTTCCAATCATCAAACTCAAGCTGGCAATAGATTCTGGGCAATGTTTAGCACCTCTGGTGTATGAATCTCGATCCTACTAGCATCAATAAGATCTTGCATTGCATGTTTCAACTTCCGACGCTTCTTGGTATCATGCTCGGGAGCCCCCGAACAATATTCATAGCTTACCGCGCGGTCCATATTTTTGGAAAAGGGATTTGGCAATCTGGGATCAACATGACTCAACAAACCTAACTTCCTGAATTTGTGGAACAAAGCGGTATAGGTTTCTCCCAACTCAGTGAAGGTTCTTTTTCTCTGCACTCTTTCATTTCTGAAAGCATGATTTCCCCGGAAACCTGTCCCTGGAGGGTTCCTGTAGGCCCTTGGTGGTGGATAGGTGTTTTGTGGAGCTGGGTACTTGGAGAGTGGAGCCTGTCCTTGGGAGTTCCGTGGAGAGAAGTAGTGGTATGGGCATGGATATCCACGGGGTTGATATATAGCTTTAGGGTATTTGGTAAGGACGACCACTGGACCCTGTCGTTGGGGAGGTTCAACAACATCTCTTCTTTTTGTGGGAAGGTTATCCCGAACAACTCGCTCACTCCACTTGAGACAAAATTTCCCAAAATCTTCTTTTGGCTTCTCCTCAATTTGAGATATGGCGGAATGGTCGGGAGATGCCAAGGTTCGGGTAAGGAAACTATTAGAGAAACCAATCGGTGGCGGTATGGGTGCCTTCACATCTATCCATGCCCTATACATGTCTACCATATGTTGTCTCAATATTTGTACCTCTTCTACCAACCCAATATCATGTTCGACCAGCTGCTTTCGGGAACCAGTATCAGCCAACTCAGTTTTGTTGTTCTCGGCCATCGCCTTTTGACTCGTGTTGTAGAGGAGAGTTAGCACTTTAAAACCACAAATCGACCACCTTTCTTTATGCTACGAAATAAAACATGTTAGAATGGACCCCAGTCAGTACTTATTATTATCAATATTTTCCCTTTTTTTATACTGTTGTGGTCGAATCTTATGGAGATTGCCTACGTATCATGACCCCGCATGAATAAGACCTTGCGTAGTTCGGACCAATAAAAGTTATACGACAATAAAACCTTTTTTGGATTCTCAAATTTCATAATAAAACCAACTTTAATTACAGTGGTTTAAAAACTGACCAAGCTAATAAATTTGACGAAAAGACAACATACAGACTTGAAATTAAACATACCACATATTCTAATCAAAAGAATTACAAACTCAAAAACAAACAGCCAGTTTTTTTTCTGTTTGACAAATTTAACCAAATGGCTATTTTTGCAAACGTGGCCCCTTTCCAATTTCTCATGAATTTTGAGGCCGGGGGGTGGGGGATCTATTTTATGACACTATACCAACTTGTCCGTTCTTTTACGAAAATAGCCTTTCAACAATTGAAAGATACTCTAAGGCTATCTCGGCAAGAACGATTTAAGACACCGCCGAAACTGGATCGGCTTATTTTTTACCAAATAATCAAATGGCATTCGCTTGCCCACTAACTCTTTTTTATTTTATTTTTCAAATTAAAATAAAATACCTGATATTACAAATACGGCCTTTCAACGCCTCGAGGACTAAGACATTAAGGATCTGTGGGTCAACCGGTCAAAAATCTAAAAATGACCAAAGTGGTTGTTTATGCAAAGTCAGCCTTCCTGTGTCCCTTTCGGAAATATTCGGCTATTTTTGACCAAAAAAATTACCCGACTTATTTATGACTCTTTTTTTCAAAATAAAAAACCAAATATTTGCAAACACGGCCTTTCAGCGCCTCGGGGACGAAGATTCTATGGCTGTGTGGGTCAATTGACCGAAAATCTAAAAAATGACCAAAGGTGGCCGTTTATGTAAAGTCAGCCTTCCGGCGTCCCTTTCGGGACATTCGGCTATTTCTAATAAAATGGCATCACCTGACCTATTTATGACTCCTTTCTTTTTTTTTCGAAAATAGAAAACCAGATATTTGCAAACACGGCCTTTCAGCGCCTCGGGGACGAAGATTCTAAGACTGTATGGGTCAATCAACCAAAAATCTAAAACAATGACTAAAGGTGGCCGTTTATGCAAAGTCAGCCTTCCGGCGTCCCTTTCGGAAACATTCAGCTATTTTGACAAAAACGGCATCACTCGACTCACTTATGACGATAATTAAAATTGACACATTTTGTTTGGCTATTCTAGAAAAAGGGGAGGTTGGACCCGATGAAGGTTGTCTACGTATCCCACACCCTATGAGAATCAAACCGGCGTAGTTCTCCCAATTAATCGAACTATTTGAAAAAACTCGTTTGATTTTTCTTTTTGGCATTTCGTAAGCAAATATATATAAAAAACTATTTTTAAAACAAGACTTTTTTTTCCTTTTCAACAAACAATAAAACGACCTATTTTTCTAACTAAAAATAAGGAATCATTTTTTTATTTTCAACAAACAATAAAATAAACTATTTTTTTTCATTTTGAAAACAAGATAAACTAGAATAAAAGACTCTTTTTAATAAAACAACTATTTAAAAATAATATTTTTTTTTTCATTTTCTCAAAATTTTGGTAGAGTTTCGACACTACTTGGGCATTGGCTTTTCTAAAAAAATGAGTAGTTATCTATCTACACTGCTAATTTTTCTTTTTCGCTTTTTCACATTTTTTTTATTTTTTTTAAATTCCAAATTTCCAAAACCGGTCAGCATGCAAGTCTGAAGCAAATAAATGCGTAAAACAAATAGGATGCAGTAGGATGGTCTTTTCCATTTCAGGTTGCTGGTTCTAGACGGACCCAACCCCTGTGTTGAGTCCCCTAAGTCAAATACAACATGATGCAAATAAGCGTTCCTACTAGGGATCCGGCATGAAGTTTGTTATACTAGGTTGATCCAATTAAAGGACAATCGAAACAGGATTTATTAAAAAATCTGAGTCGCCACTATGGAGATTAGTGGTGTCCAAAGTCACCGTGTAGATCCAGAATCGAGGAAAAGAATGACTTTGTTTAACAGTCCGCAAACCAGAAATTCGGATAAGGAATTCTGTTAACCCGTGAGAAGGTGTTATGCATTCCCGAGTTTCGTGGTTCTAGCACGATCGCTCAACTGTCATATTTGGCTTATTTGTCTGATTATAAAACACGTGAAATTATGTACAAATTTTTAGTTTTAACCGCTTTTACCATTATTATTATTATTATTATTATTATTATTATTATTATTATTATTATTATTAAAGAGAATTATAACGTCGTGAGAATGCACCTCGAACTACATCATATAAATGTATCCGCAATTTTTGATACGTTCCGACTTCGTTGAGATTTGGATTAGAGTCACATAAATGTGTACCCGAACTTGAGAATGTAATTTAATTGAAAATTGCGTCTGAAGAGTCTAGCGCGTTATTGTTTTGGGGAAGGCCGTGAAATTTGCTAAACGGCCCGTCCCGAATTCTGAAAATTTTATACAACCAATTATTAATGGCCCCGCTATTTGCAATGTACTATGGCGAGGCACGCCTCCTTTATTTTAAGGATGTCCTACAGTGACTACATTTTTTCTATTAAATTTGTCTTTAAAATAAAAGAGAAAAAGTCCTAATTAGTTACATGCTTGAAAACGAGCAACACATTAATTGCTAGATTAAGACAAATGTTAACGAAAAGGATTATTATTGAAATTTAAATTATAAATAAAATACGGAATTGATAAATAAAATATTCAAAAGAAACTAATTAGCATATAACTAGATTACACTCGCCTTGTTAGACAAGTAAAGCTTTGCAATTAATTTTTCATAACTATTTGAAACTAGAATTAACCCCTCTTATTCGAAAGTTTACTAAACTTAACCGTTAACTCGTCTTACTCAACTCGTACCTATTGGATTAATGCCTTTAACGATTAGAACCATGATCCTAACTTCAAGTATAGCGGGCCTACGGATTATATGAAATTACTGACCATTTTCATTTCTATCTAAAATTGGTAGAACTACACTTATCCGACACTTACCTTCTTGAACCCACCAAGCTCTCTTTTAAACAAATAAGGACTGCCTAAACCAGACTATAATTCCTAATTCACAAAAATTAGTTCAGATTCATGCCTTAACTACATATTCACGATTATCCTACTGTTTCAGACTAATGCCGGCTCCAACTGTGATTACATAAACTTTGTTCAATTCTAAAAACTCCATACACTTATTTAAAACGAGGCAGAATTCTAACTAACATGCATTGGAAACTACTAATAATTGACAAGTTGCAGTTTACGAACAAAAGAAAACATTTCTAATCAAGTATAAATTCCACAGCCCATATCCTTCATTGAATTACAAAGATAAACTATACAACTACCTATCATTTGACTGTTGAACTACAGATATAACCTAAGTACTCGACTACTTGAACATTTCTTTTCACTTTTAACAGCTATATCACAGTGATTCGAAAGTGTACCTGGTAATAGAATATGAGAAGAAGGTGAGGATCAACGGATCAGCAACTGACAACAACTACCAGCAACAGAAAATGGGTAACAACCAGTAGAAATAAACCCAGCAGTCAACAGTCCAGAACAACCAGTGAAAAACCCAAGAATAAACCAACGCAACGGTAGCAAATATTCAATAGCACACTCAGGAAAACTACTTGAAATCCCAGCAATACCAAACTGAAATAACATGCAGAAACAAAAAGAACTAGGAAACACTTGAACCATGGAACAATTCTGATTCTCTGTGATAAAGAGAGACTTCCCTTTTTCAGTTTTTCTCTCTCCAAACTACTAACCTTTTTTTCAGATTCAAAGACCAACCTCTATTGCTCTCTTAAACTCTCAATTTTATCTTAACAGATTTCTTTTTTCTTTTTTCAAGTTTTTGTTCTCCAAAATCTAATCCTCTAAAATTAGCCAAATGACTCTTATTTATTTGAAATCAACTCCCTCTTTCCCTCCTCCTTTAATTATTACTACTACCCTTTTATTATTACCTCTTACTTTAATTTCCAGACCCCAAATATGCTCTTCTATGTGTGCCTTTTCAGCTTTTATCATTAAGATACTATTCCTAATTCCAATCAGCCAAACATTCTCATTACTTAGTGGTCTTCCGCTACTAATTAATTCAAATTAAAGTACATTGGGTCCCTACTGGACATAATACTCAGTCAAACCATGTTTCTTCACCTATGCATTCTTAAAATACCCCTGAAATCCCCTGAATATTGCTTTCCTACTTCAATCAGCTATACTAACTCCTGACCAGCTATAACCAATTCCTTAGTCAAATTCAAACACTTATTCAAGCAGAATGAGTCGAGGAATAAGGTTCATGTGAACAAATATGCAGAACAGGGGTGACATACACATGAGCGAGAATCCTGGTTCAAGGAAGAAAACTGAACATCAAACAAGTTCATCTCAACCACTAAATCAGAACAGAAAGAAGCAAGATGATAAACATATTGGAATGAGTCAAAATGAGCTATTATCATGCTTCTCTAGCTTTTAATCTGACCAATCGACGACACCTAAATAATCGATTACACAAGCTATAACATATAGCAATTAACCACAAACAAACATAATACAACAGACCTCCAAGTGATTCTAGTTGTATTGAAAAAAATAGGAAACTTATAAACAAACTAACTAATCGACCAAACTATTCCAGTTGATTACATGGATTAACATATATTCGGCCCTGACCAGAAGAAAACTCGACAAAAATAAAAAGGTCTGATTTGGAGAAGAAGAAGAACAATGAACAAAAACTGCATTACCACTAATATTAACAAATAACAGTAATAAAAATAGAATAAAAAAGAAGGAAAAAAATACCTCAAAAATCAGAAAGAACACACTGAGGACCAACTCGGACTTTTTGAGGTCGAACGGACCTTAATCGAGTGTTCTCAACTGAGAACACTTTGAGTAAGGTCAGTGAAACGCCCAAACTTCCCTCAATGTTGAACAGACCCCAAGCCTGGTTTTCTAGGGTTCTTGGTTCGATTTAAGGGTTCGAAGGGTTCCAGTAAGATTCGAACCAAGTCAATGGTGTTTTGGTAACGAGGTAGATCAGGGGGTGCCGTGGTGTGATTTTGGTGCTCGTTAGATGAACTAGGGTTTGAGGTTGATTCTTCGATCTAATATTTAAAGGTTTCTGTCATGATTCGAGGGACCAATGACCTAGATTTGGAGAGAGGGTGGTTTGGTTGTTCAGGGGTGTTATTTTGGTGGTCATCGGAGGTGGTGCCGTAGGGTTTCAGGCGGTGGAGAAGGAGGGCGGCGCTAGGGATTTGGGGGGAGGGAATTTGGTCTCTAAAGAGACGATTGGAAAGGGGGGGGGAGGGTTGGAAATGGAGGCGGGTTTACGGGTATTGGGCGTTTGATATATTAAAAATGAACGAATTAAACTGAGCTGTTGGATTATGAAAATCCAACAGTTGTGATCAACTCCCAAGTCGAAATGGGGGCGTTTTGGTCAAGTGACGGGGCGGGTCGACCCGGTTCTAGAGGGATCGGGTTAAGGGCAAGAGTTTTGGCCGTTGGATTAACGGAAAAAGGACGACTCAGATTAATTGGTCTAAAGCGGTGTCGTTTCACCTTAGTTGGGTCTGAACTTGACCGTTTGATTGAAACAAATCAATGGCCCAGATTTGAAGCTTGAAAACGACGTTGTATGGACCTTCAGAGGGACCAGGTCTTTTGGATTGGGTTATTCAATGTTTTTGTGCCTGATTTGGACTGGCCCAATCCGATTTTTCTTCATTTTTCTTCTTCTTCTTTTAATTATTAATTAACAAAAATTCTAAAAATAAATTGTAAAAATCCAAGACTCTTATATTAAAATCCTAACAATAGTTTACACACAAGTTAAAATATTTAATCAAATAAAGTCACACAATGCCACACTTTATTCTTCTTATTTTAAAACCAAATTACGGTTTAAATAATTCCTAAAGGCACAATTGAATTTTAATATGCATGCAACACGTATTTTTGTATTTTTATTAATTAAACAAAATAAACATTCACAAAAAAATATAAATAATTATCTAAAATGCAAGACAAATTTTAAAATTGTAGACCAAAGAAATTTATTTCATTTTTGATTTCTTTTGGAGTAATTTTCGTGAAGCAAAAATCACGTGCTCACACCGCAAAATAAGGAAATCAAGAAGGGAAGTACTCCTAACAGCCATGTAGCCTCCGAGGATAAGTACAAACGTCTTCGTATTGATCTGCGGGACTCTACTAGACTTGATCATAACTCGTGAGATCGATGGGAACCTAGTGCTCCGATATCATATTGTCACGACCCAAAATCCTCTAAGGGTCTTGGTGGCGTCAGACACTGCTATCAGGCAAGCCAACCAAGAGTGCATAATTAAATTCCAGTTTTTGTGCTTGCGAAAAATGTTTTTATTATACGAAGAATGTTAAACAATAAAGTTTTTTACAAAAATGAACTAAAAATCAATAAAGGACATAATACTGAATAATACAAAATCCTCCCAGAACCCGATGTCACCTGTGCATGAGCATCTACTTATAAGAGAGATAAAATACAACATTCACCCGGAATACAATGGACAGAAAGTAAATAGAGTACAAAGGAAAAGGCACTACTCTAGCTACGACCGTCTCAAATGACGCAACTCACCTAGTCCCAGAATCATCCGCGCGGTTATGTCTAGTAGACCAGTGGAGTCACATATACATGTGCAACAAAGTGCACATCAAGTGTAGTATGAGTACAAAAATAACGTGTACCCAATGACTATCCCGCCTAATCCCGAAGGGGTAGAGACGAGATGGTCAACTTTGACACTTTCTAATAGTCCAATAATTATTTATCCTTAACGTATGTATCAAACAGTGGATTTATTTTATAAACATGTTCTTTTTAATCCAGATAAAGGAAACAAGTAATCCCATAATTCTTTCATGGGATAGTTTCCGAAATTCCTTTTCATTAATAACAAAATGATTTCGAGCCACAGTGAGGCATATAACAACTTAAACAAGTTCCCAGGCAGCAATACAAGCATGCACAAATCACACCGAGGCGACGATCCGATCTAACAGAAATAAATGTGCACTTGCCTATGGTCGACGACACACTTATAGATGCGTCTATTAATCTGCCGAGGCGTTTGGCCCGTTCCAAAATAAACACATACAGACAGACAATCAGTCAAGAAGTCAACATGGAGAAAATATCCAAGAAAGGCCAATTTTCTTTAATAATTTGAGAAAACGAAGCTTAAGTCTTTTTATAATTCATTTATTAATTTAATGTGATTCAAGCAGTTTAAACCATCAATGGGTTCACAATTAATCCAAGTATACATGCTTTTGGGTCCTAGACTACCCGAACAATAGCATAATAGTAGCTACGCATGCACTCTCGTCATCTCGTGCGTACGTAGCCCCCAAAACTAGGAGCACATAACAATTTAACTCATCTATGAGGTAAATTCACCCTCACAAGATAAGAAAGGAGACTTACCTCGATTCGAAGACTCATAACTGGCATTGTACATTCTTCCTAAGACTCGCACCAATGCCAATGCTCCAAACTAGACAACGATCATACAAATCCATTAGTATATGCGCAATTATACTTTACAACCCAATTTATAACAATTCCTAACCGCGAACGAAAAGTTGACAAAATGCCCTCGGGCCCATATGCCTGGAATCCAAAATTTTTTGAAGATAAACTTTGCCCATGAACATAGGAACTCAAATATATAAATTTCTCTTAATTTCATACTCAAAATCGTGGTTAATTTCTAAGAATATAATTTTTTAGGTTTTCCACCAAAACCTCAATTTTTATACTAATTTTCATGCCCAAATACACACAAAATCGATGTATTTAACTCAAAATAGGTTGGGATAACTTACCTCAATCATTGATGACAAAAATCCCCTCTTGAAGCAACCCAACATCGCCCCAAGCCATGAAAAATGAGAGAAATGAACTCAACCCACGATTTAAAACAACGTTGCTGCCTCCAGGTACTTCCACTTCTGCAGAAGCCATACCGCATCAGCGGTTCCGCATATGAAGTCAACACGTCACTTCTGCAGCTTCTTCCTAGCTACCCATTCTCGCTTCAGCGATTCCTCTTCCGCAGATATGGTCTCGATTCTCCAGAACTTTGACCGCATTTGAGGTTCTCACGCCCTTGATCAAAACCCGCTTTTGTGGTTCCCCTTCTGCCTCTGCATTACTGCTTCTGTGGTCACTCCATTGCAGAAGTAAAAATACCAGCAACCAACAACTCAGCCATTTCAAAAAATCTAAATTTCGATCCGTTAACCACCCGAAATCTACCCGAGGCCCCCGGGAACCCAACCAATCCCAAAATACATTACGAACTTGCTCGAGGTCTTAAATCACATCAAACAACATTAAAACTATAAATTACACCCCAATTTAATATTTATGAACTTTGAACTTTCCAACTTCCACTTCCGGTGTTTAAACATATCAAATCATGTCCCATTGACTTCAAATTTTGCATACAAGTCATAATTGAAATTATGAACCTATTCCAACTTCTGGAATAGGATTTCGACCCCGATATCAAATAGTCCACTCCCGGTTAAACTTCTCAAAAACCTTCAAATTTCTATCTTTAGGTAAATGGCTTCAAAATGACCTACGGACCTCCGAATTCACTTCTGATTGCACTGGCAACTTCAGAATCACCATACGAAGCTACTTCCATTCTCGGAATTCCAAGACATCGACAACACTGAAATGCATTTCAAGCCAAACTTAAGAAATTTCTTCCAGAACTTCCACAATAGGCGCCAAAATGCTCCCGGGTTATCCAAAACCCAAATCGGGCATACGCCCAAATCCAAAAATTTCACATGAACCTGCCGAAACCTTCAGATCCCAACTTTGGGGTCGTTTACTCAAATTTCCAATCTTATCCATTTTCTCCAACTTAAGGCTTTTGAAATGACAATTTTCATTTTAATATAACTCTGATCTTACTGAATTTCAATTCTGACCGTGCAATCAAGTCATAAAATCTCAAATGAAGCTGCTCATGGCCTCAGACTGCTGAACAGCGCGCTAGGGCTTAAAATGATCAGACGGATCGTTACAACCCAGCCCGACGTCTCGTGAGTGACGACCCCATTTCTCAATTTTATTCTTCTTCATGTGTCTTTATCGGTATTCCATGTGTTAGAGATAATTGGGATTAAATTTGGAAGGAAATGAGACACGTATTCTCTTTAAGGAATGCTTGTTTTGGAAAAGTCAACCGGATGTTGACTTATAAGTTAGAGATCTCGGATATGATTTTCGGTGATTTGGTTCGCTTCGGGGGATGATTTGTGACTTAGGAGAGTGGAAAGGTCTGGTGTAGATTTAGGCTTGAATTGGCGGAGTTAGTATTTTGGCAATTTTCGGTTGATAGGTTACATTTTGATCCGTGAGTCAGAATGGAATTTCGAGAGTTGTAGTAGCTTCATTTGGTAATTTGGGATGTGTGTGCAAAATTTCAGATGATTCGGAAGTGTTTTGGTCGGGTTTTTATCAAATACTTTTTTCGGAAGTTTTAGAAGAACTTAGACTTGAGTCCAATGTAGTTTGATTTTTTTGGTGTTGTTTGTGGTGTTTTGATAATTGGAGCAAGTTTGAATAACGTGTTGGATTCTGTTTTTGTTTTTGGTTTAGGTCTCGGGGGCCTCGGGGTGATTTCGGATGGCGATCAGGGAGTTTTGGTATTGAAATGTTGTAGAATTTCTGCTGCTTCAAGTATTTCCGCACCTGTGGAAAAGGGATTGCAGTTGCGTTACCACATATTCGGGGTTGGGGTTGCAGAAGCAAGAAACGATGAGGTCAAGCTAGACCGCAGATGCGGACAAGGAGCCACAGATGCAGCTGGGGGACAGTAGAAGCGGTTTGGTGCGATTAGTGAAATTCCGCAGAACCGGAAAATGGACCGCAGAAGCGGAAGTTACAGGGCCGAGGTATTTAATTCCTTTTTCGCGAATTTTTGAAAGAGCTTAACATTTTCACTTTGGACTCGCAGGTTTTTGTGCAATTTTGGAGAGGGAATCAAGGGACTTCATTTAGGTAAGGAATTCTAAGCCTAAAACATATATCTAATATCTTATTACATGAATTAAGGATGACAAATCAAGGAATTAGAGATTAAAAATAAAGGTTAGGGCTTGAACTTAAGTGAAAAAAGAATAGGGACTTGAGGGGCCAATTGGACTCCGATTCTGGTGATTTTTATATATGTAGACTCGTGGAGAGATAAGGAATCCGATGATGTAAAAAGTTTTGAGTTTCTAGAAGTGGTCCCGGGGTTCGGGTTTTGCAAATTTTGTGAATTTCGATGTCATACGAATCCTTTCGATTGGGTTATGTTCCCCTAGCCTATTGTAACGTATTCGTTGTGGTTTTGTCCAGATTTGACATGCGAGGAAGTCAATTTGAGAAGAACGGGCATAGCGAAATAGACTTTTGGCCGGCTAGAGGTGAGTAATGATTGTAAATGATGTCTTGAGGGTTTGAAACCCCAAATTGAAAAACGTAGTGCTATGTTGAGAAGCGAAACGTGCTTACAAACGAGCACGGGGCCATTTACTATTGGGGATTGTGATTTGGTCCTTCCCAGTTGATACTTCACCGTGTATTTGACTATGACTTGTTGTTTTCACCATACTAGTGCTTTTGCCGACTATTTGAAATCCTCTATGAACTATCATCACCGTTTCCTTACTATTTGAAATTTTACTTGAACTCAGTCCAATTAAATTACATTGTTTCACGAACTCAGCTATTTTTACTCAAATTTGAGATTTAAATGATATTTGAACTAGTGTCTAAGCTGAGCACTATTATTTTACTGATGCCCGAGGGGCTGATGATTATTTTTGGAGTGATTGAGGCTGAGGGACATATATGAGGATATGTTGAGTGATGTGAGGAGGCTTTCAGTCCTCGAGTGTTATGTGAGGAGGGTTTCAGGCCTCGAGTGTTATGTGAGGAGGCTTTCAGGCCTCGAATGTGATGTGAGAAGGCTTTCAGGCCTTATGTTGATATGATCAGGCTTTCATGCCTTATGATGATATAACGCTTGGGCCGTAAGGGGCCCTTTCGGAGTCTGCACACCCACAGTGAGCACGGGTACCCATGTGATTTGAGAGTGAGCCCGAGGGCCTGATGTTGTACTGAGTGACTTAAGCTGATCTCGCGGGGCTGATACTATACTGAGAGTTTAATAATGAGCCCAAGGGGCAGGTTTATTATTATTTGTCACTTGTTGAAAACATTTGTCTTTAACAGTTTTGAAAAAGAGTTATTTGATATTTCATTTACTGCTTAATTAATTTTACTGCTTGAAATAGCATTTCGTTGTGCATTTATGAGATTTCATGCTTTCAGTCATTATTTATTCTTATTACTTACTGCATCGGAGTACTCATATTACTCCCTGTACATGTATGCAGATATAGGCAGAGGAGAGTTCACCCCCGAGTGTTGATTCTATCCAGACTAGGCGGTGACGAGGTAGCTGCTGACGTCCGTAGCCCCGTTTCTCCATTACCTTCCATTACTTATGTTATTCCCAAACTATTAGAATTTTAGCAGACTCTGTAGTAGCTCATGACTTGTGACACCCCGATTTCGGGCTATGTCGGGATGGTTTCCCTGTTATATCACTTTTCTTCCGCACTTATGATAATATTGTTCATGTTTTAGACTTATTCATGCTAAGTAACTATTAAAAGAAGTGTTGTTATTATATTGGCTGGCCTTGTCTTCACGAAAGGCGCCATCACGACCGGGTTTGGGAATTGGGTCGTGACAAGTTGGTATCCGAGCCTAGGTTACATAGGTCTCACGAGTCATGAAAAGGTTTAGTAGAGTCTCGTGAATCCGTACGGAGACGTCTGTATTTATCCTCGAGAGGCTACAGAACCTTTAGAAAAACTTCATATTCTTGAAACTCTTGTCGTGTGATTTTGTTGATCCGAGAACTAAACTTCTGTGTTCTATTCTGATGGCGAAGACTCGCGCTACCGGACAAGATGGACGACCGCCAGTACCACCCACTGAGGGCACCAGAGGTCGTGGACGCGATCGTAGTCGTGGTAGAGGCATAGCTATGAGGGCAACACCAGTTGCCCCGGCTCACGATCACGCTCCAGTTGCAGACATTCCAGTAGCACTTGTTTAGGCACCGGCAGTGCCCATAGTGATTCCGAGTCTTTAGGAGGCCTTGGCTCAGATATTATCAGTTTGCACTGGCTTGGCTCAGGCAGTTTCAGTTACTACTACAACAACAACTTCGCAGACGGGGGGAGGCAATCAGACCTCGATGCTTGCTCATCTGAGCATGTAGTGCAGGGATTGCAGACACCGAGAGCACCTCCAGCTCAGCAGGTTTCACCGGTTCAGACTTTATGGTTCTAGCTATGCCAGATGAGGAGCAGCGTTATCTTGAGAAGTTCACTAGGCTCCAGCCTCCTTCATTCAATGGTGCTCAAGGCGGGGATGCCTAGGGTTTTCTCAATAAGTGTTAGTGTATGCTTTGGGCGGCACAAATTTTTGGAGTCGATTGGTATGGAATTTACCGCCTTCCAGTTCACTGGGGCTGCCTTCACTTGGTGGGAGGCGTATAAACGGCATAGGCCGGCAGGTGCAGCGCCTTTGACTTGGCAGGAGTTCTCCACTCACTTCTTGGAGAAGTGGGTACCGCATTCTCAGAGAGAGGAGCTGAGTAAACAGTTTGAGTGGCTTCGATAAGGAGATATAACTGTGTCCCAGTATGAGGCGAGGTTTTCTGAGCTCGTCATGCCTCCTGGATAGTTCCGACTGATCGGGAGAGGATCAAGAGGTTTGTGGATGGTCTTAATTATCACCTTCTTATTCTGATGATTCGAGAGAAAATTTTGGGTATTTCATTTGAGGATGCATTTGTTGTTGCTTGTGATATTGAGATGGCTCGCCGTCAGGATAGAGAGGAGAGATAGGCCAAGATGCCTCGAGGTTCTGGCAGTTTCAGTGCTGCTCCATCTAGGGGCCAGTTCCAACATGGTAAAGGTCATTCTTTCAGGCCTCCTCAGTTAGCTCGTCCCGCGTATCTTGGGGCATCTACAAGCCATGGTCATGAGGGGTTTCAATAGGGCCAGTCCTCATTCAGCGCCCTTCCAGCTTAGAGTTCTTTGCGTACCCCGTCTGTTCATGGTTCTTCCATTCCAAGTGCATCAGCTAATCACTCCGGTATGAGGGGTGGGGGCCAGACAGCCAGAGGTTGCCCCAGAAGTGGAGGCCAATCGGGTGGCGGTCAGGCTCAATTTTATGCTATCCCAGACAAGACATATGCCCTTGTGTCAGATGTTGTTATCGCATGTATTATCTTCGTCTTCCACAAACATGCCTCTGTCTTGTTTGATCCCGGTTCCATCTATTCCTACGTGTCTTCATAGTTTGTTCATCATTTGGGTACCACCCGAGGGTGTCTTGCTTTACCTGTGCACGTATCGACCCCGGTGGTGATACTATTTTTATAGACTATGTGTATCGATCTTGTATTATGACTATTGGGGGTCTGGATACGGGAGTTGATTTGTTGCTATTGAGCATGGTGGAATTTGATGTTATTATGGGAATGTATTGGCTATCTCCGTGTCAGGCTATTCTAAATTGTCATGCTAAGACACTCACTTTGGCTATGCCGGGTGTTCCGAGGATCGAGAGCCGTGGTGTGATAGACTATGTCCCTAGTAGAGTGATTTCTTTCCTAAAGACCAGTGCATGGTTGGAAAGGGTTGTCTGTCATATTTGGCTTTTGCGAGAGATGTTGGAGTTGAGACTCCTAGTTGTGAGGGAGTTTCCCGATGTATTTCCTGCAGACCTGCCAGGTATGCCACCGGACAGGGACGTAGATTTTGGTATTGATCTGGTGTCGGGCACTCGGCCCATTTCCATTCCTCTATATCGTATGGCATCAACGGAGCTAAAAAAGTTGAAGAAGAAGCTTCAGGAACTCCTAGATAAGGGGTTCATTTGGCCTAGTGTGTCACCATGGGGTGCACCTGTTCTATTTGAAAAGAAGAAGGATGGCATAATGAGGATGTGCATTGATTACATGCAATTGAACAAAGTAACTGTGAAGAACAAGTATCGCATGCCTCGTATTGATGCTTTATTCGACCAGCTTAAGGGAGCGAGGGTGTTCTCCAAGATTGATCTCCATTCGGGCTATCACCAGTTGAAGATTGGGGATTCAGATATTTTTAAGACTGCTTTCAGGACTAGTTATAGTCACTATGAGTTTCTTGTCATGTCTTTTGGGCTGACCAATGCTCCAACATTGTTCATGCATTTGATGAATAGTATATTTCGACCGTGTCTGGATTCCTTTGTTATTGTATTCATTGATGATATTCTGGTGTACTCGCGTAGTCAGGACATATGCGAGTGGCATTGCACAGATTGAGGGAGGATAAGCTTTATCCAAAGTTCTCCAAGTGTGAGTTTTGGCTCGATTCAGTGGCTTTCTTAGGGCACGTGGTATCCAGCGATGGTATTCAAGTTGATCCAAAGAAGATAGAGGCGGTGCAGAGTTGGCCTAGACCGTCTTCAGCCACGGAGATTCATAGTTTCCCGGGTTAGGCCATTTATTATCGCCGATTAGTTCAGGGTTTTTCATCTATTGTCTCGCCCTTGACCAAGTTGATTTACAACGATGCTCTATTTGTATGGTCAGACAGGGGCAAAGAGAGCTTTCAGAAGCTTAAGACAGCTTTGACCACAGCTCCAGTATTGGTTTTACCATCAACTTCGGGTTCTTATACCATCTATTGTGATTCTTCAAGAGTTGGGATTGGCTATGTATTGATGCAGGAGGGTAGAGTGATTGCTTATCATCAATTGAAGTCCCATGAGAAGAACTACCCTGTTCATGATTTAGAGTTGGCTACTATAGTTCATTCTTTGAAGATTTGGAGGCACTACTTATATGGCGTATCTTTTGAGATTCACCGATCATCGCAGTCTTCAGCATTTGTTCAAGAAGAAAGATCTGAAATTAAGGCAGCGGAGATGACTGGAGTTGCTTAAAGGCTATGATTTTACCATTCTGTACCATCCGAGAAAGAGCAATGTGGTGGCCGACGCCTTGAGCAGAAAGGAAGTAAGTATGGGGAGCTTGGTGTACATTCTAGTTGGGGAGAGGCCCTTTGTAGTTGATCTTCAGGATTTGGCCGATCGGTTTGTGAGATTAGATATTTCAGAGCTCAGTCGAGTATCGGCTTGCGTGGTTTCTCGGTCTTCCTTATATGATCGCATCAGAGAGCGCCAGTATGATGATCCGCATTTTCTTGTCCTCAAGGACAGAGTTCAGCATGGTGATGCCAAGGATGTGACCATCGGTGATGATGATGTATTAAGGATGCGGGGCCGGATTTGTGTGCCCAATGTAGATGTTCTTAGAGAGTTGATTCTTGAGGAGGCCCATAGCTCTATGTATTCTATTTATCCAAGTGTCGCGAAGATGTATCAGGATTTCAGGTAGCACTAATTATGGAGGAGAATAAAGAAAGATATTATGGGCTATGTATCTCGGTGTCTCAACTGTCAGTAGGTGAAACATGAGCATCCGAGACCGGTGGTGTGCTTCAGCAGATGATTATTCCTGAGTGGTAGTGGGAGAGAATTACAATGGATTTTGCGAGTGGTCATCCTCGGACTTCGAAGAAGTTTGATTCGATCTGGGTGATCGTGGACAGGCTGACCAAGTACGTGCACTTCATTCCGGAGCGGCTGGCAGGGATCTTTATCTAGGAGATTCTTTGGTTTCATGGTGTTCTAGTGTCTATTATCTCGGATAGAGGTACTTAGTTAACTTCCCAATTTTGGAGGACTTTTCAGTGAGAGTTGGGTACGCAGGTGGAGTTGATCACGACATTTCATCCTTAGACGGACGGACAGTCCGAGTGTACTATTCAGATCTTGGAGGACATGTTGCATGCATGTGTTATTGATTTTGGAGGTTCTTGGGATAAGTTCTTGCCAATTGCAGAGTTTGCCTACAACAACAGCTATCAGTCCAGTATTCAGATGGCACCGTACGAGGCCTTGTATGGGAGACGATGCAGATCTCCAGTTGGTTGGTTTGAGCCCGGCGAGGCTAGACTATTGGGGACACAGTTGGTTGAGGATGCCCTAGAGAAGGTGAAGTTAATTCACGAGAGACTTCGTACAAATCAGTCACGTCAGAAGAGTTATGCGGAGCAGAAGGTTCGAGATGTATCTTATACGGTAGGTGAGAAGGTCTTGCTGAATGTTTCGCCCATGAAGGGGTTTTTGAGGTTTGGAAATAAAGGAAAGTTAAGTCCGCAGTTCATTGGACCTCTTGACGTACTTATGAGGATTAGAGAGGTGGCCTATGTGCTTGCTTTTCCACCCAGCTTCTCGGGCGTTCATCGGGTATTCCATGTTTCTATGCTCCAGAAGTATCTGGGGACCCGTCTCATGTTTTGGATTTCAGCACAGTTCAATTGGATGATGATTTGACCTATGATGTGGAGCTAGTGGCTATTTTGTGTCTTCAGGTTCGAAAATTTAGATCAAAAGTTATAGCTTCTGTGAAGGTGAAGTGGAGAGGTCTTCCCGTGGAGGAGGCTACCTGGGAGACCGAGCGGGAGATGCGGAGTAGATATCCTCACCTGTTTGAGGCTTCAGGTATGTCTCTTGACCTGCTCGAGGACGAGCATTTGTTTTAGTTAGGGAGGATGTGATGACTCGGCCCGTCGTCCCGTGAGTGACCACCCAGTTTCCCCATTTTATGATTCTTCATGCTTCGTTATCGGTATTCGGTGTGTTAGAGATAATTCGGATTGATTTTGGTCGAAAATGAGACACTTAGTCTCTTTAAGGAAATCTTGTTTTTGAAAACTCAACTGGATGTTGACTTATGAATTAGAGAGCTCGGATGTAATTTTTGGTGATTTGTTTAGCTTCGGGGGATGATTTGTGACTTAGGAGCGTGATCGAAAGTAATTTTGAAGGTCAAGTGTAGAATTAGGCTTGAATTGGCGGAGTTAGTATTTTGGTGATTTTCGGTTGATAGGTGAGATTTTGATCCGAGGGTCAGAATGGAATTCCGAGAGTTGCAGTAGCTTCGTTAGATGAGTTGGTATGTGTGTGCAAAATTCCAGATTATTCAGAAGTGTTGTGGTCGGGTATTGGATCAAACGCGTGCTTTGAAAGTTTTAGAATAACTTAGGCTTGAATCCGATATAATTTAATAGTTTTGGTGTTGTTTGTGGTATTTTGATGATTGAAGCAAGTTTGAATAAGGTGTTGGATCATGTTTGTGTTTTTAGTTGAGGTCCCGGGGCCTGGGGGTGATTTCGTGGCAATCGGGGAGTTTTTGTATGAAATGTTGCAGAATTTTTGCTACTTCAGGTATTTCTGCACCTGCGGAAAAGGGATCGCAGGTGCGGTCACAGAAGCGGAAAACGAGGAGTTCAAGCTAGACCGCAGATGCGGACAGGGAGCCGCAGAAGCGTTTTGGTGCGTTTAGTGAAATTCGCAGAAGCGGAAAATGGACAGCAGAAGCGGAAGTGGCTGGGCAGAGGTATTTAATTCCATCTTCGCAAAACATTTTCACTTCGGACTTGGAGGCTTTTTGTGCAATTTTGGAGAGGGAATCAAGGGACTTCATTTAGGTAAGGAATTCTAAGCCTAAAACATAAATCTAATATGTTATTACATGAATTAAGGATGACAAATCAAGGAATTAGATATTAAAAATAAAAGTTAGGGCTTGAACTTAAGAGAAGAAAGAGTGGGGACTTGGTGGGCCAATTGGACTCTGATTCTGGTGATTTTATATGTATAGACTCGTAGCGAGATAAGGAATCCGGTGATGTAAAAAGTTCTGAGCTTTGAGAAGTGGGCACAGGGTTCGGGTTTTGAAAATTTTGTGAATTTTGATGTATTTCGAGTCCTTTCGATTGGGTTATGTTCCCCTTGCCTATTGTAACATATTCAGTGTGGTTTTGGCCAGATTCAACGCACAAGGAGGTCAATTCGAGAGGAAAGGGCATAGCGAGCTAGACTTTTGGCCGGCTAGAGGTGAGTAATGATTGTAAATGATATTTTCCTAAGGGTTTGAACCCCCGGATTGCATAACGTAGTGCTTGTTGAGAAGAGACACGCGCTCAATGACGAGCACGGGGCCACTTACTATTGAGGATTGTGACTTGGTCCATCCCGGTTGATGCTATACTGCGTATTTGGCTATGACTTGTTGTTTTCACCATACTTGGGCTTTTGCCGACTTTTTGAAATCCTTTATGAACTATCATCACTGTTTCCTCACTATTTGAAATATTACTTGAACTCAGTCCATGTAAATTACACTGTTTCATGAACTCAGCTATTTTTACTCAAATTTGATATTTAAATGATATTTGAACTAGTGTCTGAGCTGAGCACTACTATTTTACTGATGCCCGAGGGGCTTATGATTATTTTTTGACTGATTGAGGGCGGAGGCCATATGTGAGGATATGTTGAGTGATGTGAGGAGGCTTTCAGGCCTCGAGTGTTATGTGAGGACGCTTTCAGGCCTCGAGTGTGATGTGAGAAGTCTTTCAGGCCTTATGTGGATATGATCAGGCTTTCAGGTCTTATGATGATATAGCGCTTGGACCAAAAGGGGCCCCTCCGGAGTCTGCACACCCACAGTGAGCACAGGTACCCATGTGATTTGAGAGTGAGCCCAAGGGACTCATGTTGTACTGAGTGACTGATGTTGAGCCTGCGCGGCTGATTCTGTACTGAGAGTTTGATATTGAGCCCGAGGGGCAGGTTTCTTTTTATTTCTCACTTGTTGAAAATATTTGTCTTTAACTGTTTTAAGAGAGAGTTATTTGATATTTTACTGTTTTACTGTTTAACTGATTTTACTACTTGAAATAGCATTTTTTGTGTATTTATGAGATTTCATGCTTTCAGTCATTATTTATTATTATTACTCACTGGGTCGGAGTACTCACATCACTTCCTGCACCGTGTGTGCAGATACAGGCAGAGCAGAGTTCGCCCCTAAGCGCTGATTCTATCCACATTAGGCGGTGACTAGGAGTGACGAGGTAGCTGTTGACGTTCACATCCCCGTTTCTCCCTTATCTTACATTACTTATGTTATTCCCAGACTTGTAGAATTTTAGCAGACTCTGTAGTAGCTCATGACTTGTGACACCCCGATTTTGGGTTGTGTCGGGATGGTTTTCCTGTTATATCAATTTTCTTCCGCACTTATGATAATATTGTTCATGTTTTAGACTTATTCATGCTAAGTAATTGTTAAAAGAAGTATCGTTATTCTGTTGGCTGGCTTGTCTTCACGAGAGGCGCCATCATTGGAGTTGTAGGCTACGGACAAACCTAGGGCCATTGATAAATAGCTTTGAAGGCATGCAGTGCAGATATATAGTTCGGTGGCTAGTCACTGGAATTACTTTTGGGCTATAAAATGCATGTTTAAATTTTGGGCTACCGGATGATAATTATTTTGCCCGATGGGCTATAAATAAATTTCTCTCTATTCATAATTCCAAGGTTCACGAAAAAAATTTAATGCTTTATTATTTTTAAATTTGATATATAATATATTTTTCACAAGTAAATTTATTCGGTATGGTTCTGTATTTTTCGGTTTGCTTCCATAAAGTAAAAAACATACCTTAATTATCGGTACAGTTATAGGTTTATATAAAAACCTACGATTTTATTATAAAAAACCTAAAAGTCGATTTGGTACGGTATGGTTTGATCGATTTAGTCAGTTTTTAAATATCTATTCACTCCCCTACTAGTTATAACATATCATGTTAGACTTGTGCAACATACAGAATAGCAAGTAGTAGCAAATATGTAAGTTGAGTTATGGTAGGATTCGTGGGAAAGAATCGTCGTAGTGCAAACCATAAAGGAAAAGAATTCTATTCCTCATAACAAGTCTTGACTTTCAATTTCCTTCTCCAATGTTACTTCCTTCAATCTCCAATAATATTAAACCCTAATACATAGGAAGCTGTTTTTCCTGCACCACAACTTACCCCCCAACAGCCGTAGACATAATAATGTCCAAGAAGACGAAGTTACATAAGAAGCCAACCTTTGAAGATAGTACATCCATTGTTCCATGTGATATCTTATATTTCATCCTTATTAATCTACCTGTTAAATCTTTGTTACATTTTCGATCTGTTTCCGCACCATGGAATGCTATAATATCTGACGAAGAATTCACAAAAGCTCACCGTGATCATTCCAAAGCTTTGGGACGTAAAAAACTCTTGTTACAAAGAGCTTTTACCTCCGAATTCAGGTTTATGGACTTGGAAATTAGTCCACAAGTTGCCATAGAAAAGCAACTATTTCCTCTAAAGACATTCAATGATGATCATGACGTTTTATGCTCACATGATGGATTGGTACTATTGAAGAAACGTAAGTCTAATAAGACATTTATTTTGTGGAATCCATCAATCAGACAACAACGAAATCTCCTATGTCCATATCTGGAAACTTACGACGACGACGACGACGAAATAATACTTCCTTATGGTTGTGGGATGTGTTATGATTTTATTACTGATGATTACAAGATTATTTCGATCTATAACGATTTTTATGTTGTTTGGTCCATGAGAGATAGCAATTGTTGGACGACAAAATCAACTCTTCCTATAGTAAAGCAAAGTCTTTTTAGTTTAAGTGAAACAACTGATTCAGGGACATATTTCTATGGTCAGGGTATTAGCACGGAGGATTGTGTATTTTGGTCTCTAAATCAAGAACTTGACCATCTTGTGTGTAAAGCTTCAACAATTATATATTTTGATGTAAAATCAGATGAACTGAAGGAACTTCCAAAACCAAATTTTATAAGCGAAGATGATCAATTGTTTCGTTTGACTACTTTGAAAGGATGCCTTAGTTTATACGGTGGCAAAACCACAGATAAAGACTTGGACATCTGGATCATGGAACAAGATGGATGGAAATGGTTAATGAAACTTTGCGACGTACCATTAGGGTTTTGCGAGCATTATTTTGAAAGATACAGTGAGCTTTTGTATTGCACAGGAAATGGTGAAATTGTATTTAAAGGACCAATGAAATACCATTTCTCCATCTATAATCCTAAACAACAACACTTTGTTACAAAGGTTTGTATATCCAATAATTTCGAATATGAGTATCCTCCTGTCACCTTGTGTTTGGATAGCCTATATTTTCCCAGGCTCAATGTCATAGACGAGAGGAAGTAATTCGGAATGAAGGTCATACATTCCGGTCTCCAGAAGATAATTGTAATATCAAGACCATTGGAGGCGGATTCAGAATTTGATTCTACCACATCGTCTAATTTAATGGGTTCAAAGTTTATTATTTATACATATTTAATGATGTTTTTTGGCAAAAATATAGAGTATGAGCGAAAACTATGGGTCTGAATACGCCTATGATCACCAGTAATCTTATACTACTATAGTTTTAGTTTTGTAGTCTGAATACGCCTATGATCACCAGTAGTCTTATACTACTATAGTTTTAGTTTTGTAGTCTTCTTAGAATTTATATTGTGATTCATGCGATTGAAATTATTCTTTTGTTTTCAGTGTTCAGCCATTTTCAATCTAGTTTGTGAAAAACTGGAAAGGAAAACGGTAGCTAATTGCACCGTCACATAATTCATATAAGTGTTAGTAATAGCCATCCTTTATTAAGGAGTAGTAAGTACTAGCTAGGCAGTGAGCTATCTATACCATATATCTCTATCCTAACAATAAACAATTTGTACAATTTTTCATGTGATTGCAGCATTTACTACATGAAGAAGGGATCCAAACTAATTAGCCCACGTATAAAACATGATGGACTCCTACCAATGACGAGCATGGAGCAAAAATCAGAGATGATTTCAGAATTTAACTTTTTTTTTGTGGTATATTAGATAAGTAAAAAAGAATGGAGGTAGTACTACATGAGTACTGGGCCAACTGGAGCATGAGCGGAGCTAGAGTGCCGTCATTTGGTTCGGTCGAATCCAGTAGCTTTGGTTCGAACCTTGTATTTATTTTAAAAAGTCCATTAAATATGTATAAATTATTAGTTTAAAATCCAGTAACTTAAAACGATTAAAATCCCCAATCCATTAACTTGAATCCTGGTTCCACCTCTGATACTGGAACATAGTTACCAAACTCCGATACATGGCAATGGCTAGAAAACTTTACTAGAGAAGAGAAAATATCTAGTTAATTGTTTTAGTAAAACAAGAAGTATTTGCATCAATTTGTTCAAGATATACATACCTTTGTTACTCCCGCTTAAGTGACGCATTAATTAAATGAAACGGTTAAGAGAGATAACAAATAGTAAAAAGATTTCATATATATATATATATATATATATATATATATATATATATATATATATATATATATGAAAAGCAAGGCAGGTTAGTCAATGAAAGGGCGTGCCTAGCTCACTCAACTGACATTAATTAATAGAGGCCTCTTTTTATCGTATGAACTAGTCAGCTTTCGAGCTGGTTATTTAAAAAAAGCCAGCGTTTGCAAATTTATTGAAAAATAGTCACTATTTTGCTGCAACACAGAAAATTCCAGCACAATATATCGGAGATGGATGCATCTTTGTATGAACTTCCAGCATATTATGCAGGAACTCCAACACGTAAAAAGTTCTAGTATAATATACTAGAGATTGGAGCACCGGTGCTCCAACCTCCAGCATATTATACTGGAGTATTTTTCTGAATTTTGAATAGTGTTTTCATTCAGATTTATCTTTACATAAAAAGTGGCTAAATTTTCATTACTTTTGAAACTGTGGCTATTTTTGAATGTCCCTTTGAAAATCTGGCTATTTTTGAATTTTTCCCTTTTTTATATCATACAATATTTGTGGATCCATATCTTATAAATTTTGGCCCACAAAATTCCGGGACTACAAAGTTGTGAGACAAAAAAAAGGCGTCACACAACTAGTATCTGTTGTTTTAGGCACAAAATAAATTTTTTCTCAATAAAAGATTGAAAACTTCATTTGTAGGCATAAGGGAAAAACAATAATGACAATAGCTAGCCACAAAATAAACAATACAATTAACAGTTCAAAACTAATTTAAATGCTAGCCCTTCGGTACCTTCAAACCCAAATCTCCGGTACTACTTTTTCACCTCGCATTTCTCGCTATCTCTCTTCTCTTCTAAATTTTCTCTAGCTTCTCCTCTTCTTTCCTGTCCCACTATTCCTCCCAAAAGCCTAACTCCGAGATTGATTACTTCTTTGTGACCAAATCTCTGCGATCTCCAACGCCCGATGACGATACAATTTCAAGAACAACGTCAGCTAAGGATGCTAAGAATTTGGACGAATCCGCCTGGAAAAACGGGTTGTTAAATAATACATTTTTTCCCAGATTGAAGCAAAGATTAAAAAACAGATATATTAACAAAGAAGAAGAAAAAAAGTGAAGGGTAAAAGACACTGCCTACATTTAACCCATTTGTTTAAATTGAAGAAATATTTACTTCTCACTCCAATGATCTTTAATTATTGTTAACTAATACATCCCGCAGCAGACTTTACATGTTAAAATTAAATTACCTTAGAGCTCTCTATACTCATCCGGCTATAACATCAAATTGAAAGATTTAAAAGCTGATTTACAACAAAGAACAAAGGTAAAAAATAAGAAGCAATGCCTACATTGACCCCTTTTATTTTTTTATGACTTACTTTGGCAGTTTCATAACACGTATATAGAAAGACTTCGAATCCACCTCTAATGGTAGTCTTGTTCACCGCTTAATTGAACATGTAATTTTTGTTCACCTTATATATATATATATATATATAAATAAAATGTCACTATACAAAAATATATTGTCACTATATAATTTATATACTAAATAGACTGTATAAATTATACAGAAAACAGGCTGCCACTGTACAATAAATATACACTAATGATACATTAGGGATACACTAAAATATAGATGATACACTTTATATACACTAAGACGAAGAAGGCATAGAGAAAGAAAGAGGATAGGAAGGAAAATAGAAATTAAAAAAATCAGTGCATTGGATAGAATGAAAGAAAAATAAAAAGCTAGGATTAAATATTGTCTTGGAAAATAAATGCATTGGAAATAAATAATGGCTACAAATTTCAAATAAATTGGGCCGAAAGGACATTTCGTGTAAGTGGATAAAAACATAGGCTATTAAAATTTTGAGGGATTATAAAGGGTAATTTTCTCTTTAGATTTCATCCTTTAATAAAAACTAATTATTACAAGCTGCAATTTTATCTCTTTTTTTTGGTAATTAAGGATTTTCATTAATCACCAATGAAGTAGCTTTACAAAACAACAGTCAAGCTTCAACCCACCTGACTGTTTAGGGGCTAACATATAAACTATATCTACTTTCTTAACTATCTAGCACTACTATATGCGAAGGTGTTAATATTTGTCTAATTCTTGGGGTACCTCTAACATTACAATTATACACTATGTCTCTTAGTAGGGCAGTGTTATATCGGAATATTTTGTTGAAGACTCTTGCATTCCTTTCCAGCCAGATAGCATAGGCACATTCAGCTGTAACCAGTTTGAAAGTGGCAGCTCGAACTGTTCGACCTTTGGCTTTGCTAATCAATCACTGCATTTTCTGGTTCCAATCAGAAACTGGGTGTGTAGGTTTCCTGCAGCCAGTTCATTGTTCTTTCCCATAAATCCACAGTGACAGGGCAGTTCATTAACAAGTGATCTCTTGTTTCCGGGTGGGTTTGGCACAAGGTGCATTGTTGATCAATATTCATTCCCCAGCTGTGTAGTCTGTCCTTTGTTGGGAGTCTATCCTGAAGGAACAGCCATAGGTTGAATGTTGCTTTTGGCCTTGCTTGGTTTTGTATGATTAAATTCTTCCATGGGACTCTCGGCACTGTTTGCATCTATGACTAGTACAACTGTCTAGTCGAGCACTTCTGTTCCTTCCAATTCTGAATCCTTTATAGAATATCTCTGGCTAGGATGATCTTTCTCACCATCCAACTAGCTTGGGCAGGAATTGGAATGGATTATATTGGTCTATTTTTGATGTAATAAACAGTGATTCACCTAATCCACAGCTTGTCCTTTTTATGGGCTAGGTCCCAGCAGATCTTTGCAATGGCAGCTTTGTTCCAGAGCTTTAGGTTAGTGAGGCTCATCCCACCAACTGATTTTGGGGTACACATTTTGTCCCAAGAGATGTATCTTTGTCTTGACATCTAATTAAGATTTCCACCTTAATGGTAGGCTCGACAGTTTTGAGATTAAAATCAAGCCACAATATTTCTGTTCGGACACGGATTTAGTGTGTGGTCTAAGCATTCAATTATTCGAAACAAATATACATACATACATTTATACCTCTCTATACCAGTATCCTTATGTATAATAGTCATTTATTATAAAAGGCAAGTTTTTGTTAGAATTAATTTTTTAAGTTATGTTTTACCTTTCTATTACATTGTTTTACCTATAACAGCGACAACCATATTTATAGCAGAACGCTCTTTGTAAAATTATCCCTCTAGAACAATCATATATATTTTTTAATATTACTAATAATAATTCTAAAAATATACATAATCTTTTCTAGTGAATAAAGTTATTATCATGCATAAGATATAAGATTTGAAGATTTACAAATGATATAATTTCCATTGGATACTTTTTTTCTCAAAATTTGGACACAGATTTTAGAAAATTCAAATGTTATATTAATAATAAGAGAATAAATCTACGAAATAACTACAATTACAAAGTTCTTCCATCAATCTTGAAGGAATTTATTTTCCTAGTAACTTTAAAATATGTGTGTTTGAGTTTAAATCTTTGTACATTTAGTATGAATTTAATAATAATGTATTAGCTTTCTTTATTATTTACCTAATGAAATATGTATATTTTCTAATATATTAAATTTTGAACAATTTTTTTATATTTTTATGTAACATAAAAAAGAAAAAAAGAAAAAAAACTAATTTTTGGATAAGTTTTATCTATAACAACCAAAAAATATTTAAATGTCAAATGTTTTTTTTTGGTCAAACAATAAATGTTATTTAACCAAGTATAATATGTACATCCACTAATTTATTTTTGACTCTAGAACTAGTCCTATTCTTTGTGACTTTCGGAATACTTCCTCCTCTCTTCTAGCTTCTATTACAGTATAGACGTATATCAGATTTGGGTATGAGTTTTATCTATCTAATAGCTTTTTCCAACTGCTTCTATGTTGTCCTTTCCTATGCAGTTGAATGACAATCTCTTTTAATTTTAGAATGCGATCTCGTGGTTGTTCTTGAAATCTTCTAGCATTTCTTTCACTCCAGATATGATGAACAATCGCAGCTAGTTATCATCCTAGGACCTCTACATGGGCTTTGTTGTTACATCTTTTGGTTGTTAACCTTTCAACTTCCTCCTCCCAGTTTCCCAATTGACTAAATTCTCTTGTCCAGCATAAGAAGGAGCTTTATAACTGCCTTGAGTATTCACACTCAAAAAATATATGTGAATGTGTTTCTTCAGAATCAGACATACATAACATCCTAGAAATTTGAATTCCCCATTTAGTCAATCTATCAACTGTAGAGAGTCTCTTCTGAAGTGCAAGCCAAATTATAAATTGATACTTTGGCATAGGGCATGGTACCAAATTAAGATCTCTCCACATGACTATAGGATATTGAGGAATTAGATGCATATATGCTTTCTTGATTATAAACATAACAACAAGAGTGAATTGTTGTAGCCCTGTGTATGGATCATTGATCCCATACCATGTCCTTACATCAAATATTTTCCTAACAAGCCAGCATGCTTGTTTGAGTGTCTCCATCTCATTGATATCTCTTCTTTTTATGTAACAATTATGAATCCTTTAAACCCACAAGGTATCTTTCTTAGCTGTAATAGCCCAAAGCTGCTTGGAAATAGTTGCTTTATTCCATGTCTGGAACTCAATGATGTACAAACCCCTGCTGATTTTATTATACGCAGCCTCTCTCATGCCACTAATGCTCTTCTTGATGTGGCACATTGTCCAGTCCACATGATAGTTCTATAGAAACTTGTTATTAGCTGCATCACCTTCCTTGCTATCAAAAATACTTGTGCCCAGTATGTTTGTATCCCAAACAGGACACTCTTGATTAGCTGCACTCTGCCACTATATGAAAGAAATTTGGTGGTCCAACATCTAATCTTGGCAATCATTCTCTCCACCAGCGGCATGCATTGTTGAACTGTTATTTTCTTGGGTGATAGGGGAACACCAAGGTATTTGAAAGGTATCTCACCAAGTGCAAAATGCATTTATGAGATAATTTGATCCTTTAACTGTTGACCCGCCCATGTTATATATAAAAAGCTTTTCTCCATATTTGCTTTGAGGCCTGAAACTATTGAAAAGTGATCAAATGCCTTAATCATCAGTTGAATAGACATTTGGTCAGCCATGCAGCACATTATTAAGTCATCTACAAAACAAATATGGGTTAGTTTTATTTTTCTACACTTTGGATGGTGGTTGAATTGGATTTATAGTTCAGTTGTTTCAGAGATTTATTCAAGTACTCTATTGTCAATACAAATAGAAATGATGACATAAGATTTCCTCATCATAGCTCTTTTCTTGCTAGGAATTTAGGGGTGAGCCCTCCATTGAAAATAATAGAGTAACTCATGATCGAGACACACTCTATGATGATATTTACAAACTTCACTACCATTCCAAACTCCAAAAAAATCATTCTCAAAAAATCCTACTCAACAATATCTTATGCTTTCCTAATATATATTTTCACTAGACATCTGTAGGATATTCCTTTTCTGTTATAACTTTTGACTAGTTCATGGGCCATAATGAAATTATCCAAGATGTTCCTTCATTTAATAAAGGCTGATTGTGATGGCCCCATAATTTTTTCCACAACTAGTTTAAGTCCGGAAGTGATCACCTTGGTTATCAACTTGTACAAAAAATGTAAAATATGCAATAGGCCTGAACTCCTTAACATATGTAAGGGTTGGAACTTTTGGCACTAAAGTAATGGTTGTACAGTTTATGCATTTTTCCATTCTCAAAAAATTGGAGAATTGATGTACTGACTACTGACATATTCTCCTACTGTGTCCCAATTAGCTTTGAAGAATTCAACAGGGAATCCATCTCCCCCCCCCCCCCCGGGGGGCTTTGTCGGGTGGTAAGTCATTTAGAGCCTTCATTATTTTCTCTTGCATCACTGGTTTAATCAGACCCAGCTGGTCCTCCTTACTGAGGCAATATCCATCTTTTGCAATGTTACTATTTAGACAAGGGAGTTCTGTGGTCTTAGTACCCAATAAATCTTGGAATAATTTGATGAACTCTTGCTGGACCTGGCCAGGATCAATCAACATTATTCCCTGATCACTACAAATTGAGGATATGTGATTCCTTGCTTGTCTGGTCTTCATTTGTGCACGAAAATATCTTATATTTGAATCTTCTTTTAATAACCATATAGCCCTAGACTTCTGTCTTAGTACCTCCTCATGGATGTTAGACCATTTCTCTAACTCAAGTATCATACCTCTCTCCTCATCAAGTTGGAGTTGTACAGATCCGAGTTCATCATTTGTTAGGTTTCTTGTAGCTTTCCTTGAATGGCCTCGACTCTTTTTCAAAGTTGGAGACTTCTTTATGAAGATGTTTTGTGTTAAGCTCAATCAACTTGAGCTTTTTACATATTCCATACATAGTAACCTGAATGGCCGTGAAAGTGATTGCCTGATTCCCCCAATACTAACAACAATTGGAGTATGATTTGAGCACCCTGGATTGTGGTATACTATTTCCATATGACCATAATTAACAAACCATTTTGCATTCCCAAAAGCCCAATCAATGAAGCTATGTATTTTAATCTACGCATCCATTTTATTACTCCATGAGAATAGACATCCTGTTCTTTTAAGTGTCCCAGGTCTTATATATTTAATACATTCCTGAAAGTCTTTAATTTCAGTGGGATGTACTGGAACAGCATTCTCCATGTCATTCATAGAGAGTACAACATTGAAATCCCTATCACAATCCATGGATTAGTTATGCTATTATTCAGCATTCTCAGTCCTTGCCATAGAACCTTCCTTTCATTTATGGTATTCAATCTATGAATAAAAGTTATATAACTAGCAAATGGAGACCCCTTATATTTCACTAAACAATGAACAAACTGTGTCCGAGATATTAATATTTGCACTTCCAGTTGTTGAGGTTCCCAACATATCCATATTCTACAATTTTAGCTTTAAGTGTAATCAGTAGCTACTTCCCATTTATTCCCCATTTTCTTCTTAACTTTCTTAGCCTTGTTGGCTTTAACTTTAGTCTCAAGACAACCTATTAGAACTACCTTATTTGTAAGCAGAAAGATCTTGAGTTCTTTCTGTTTAGAGGGCTTATTAAGCCCCCTTATATTCCATGAATAGAAGATCGTGAAGGTAACTTCCTTGGAGGGCTATGGTCCTTTGTCACTTTCGGAGTGACTATCACTTGTTGAATTCTCAGGGCACTAAACTGGTTCTACCTTAATAACCTCTCAATCTTTTCATTGTCCTTATAAATCTGACTCTGTACCTCTTTTTGGACAGTAGCCAACTTTTTCTTTCCCTGCTCTTAGCCTGTTGCACTTGAAATTCCATATCTTTAAACTGTTTTGTTGCATTCTATGTATCTATTGGTACTCCTGCCTTCTCTGCTACAATTGGTTCAACTTGTTGCTTATCAGCTGTGACTGCTTTACTAGGTTCTTGAATTACCTTCATTCACCAGTCCATCTTCTATTTCCTTTTGTTCATTTATTGCTTACTTTTATCAACTAGTGTTGCTTTCTTGTAGTCACCGTTGTGATGCCCTATACTCAAGAAACTTTGACAATATAAAGGTCTACATTCGTATTTAATAGGTTGTAATATGCATTTTCCTCCTGGCAGTTAAATTGGTATCTCCTCTAGAAGTGCAAGTGAGACATCCATATCAATTAGTATGCGTTCATAGGACACTCTTTCTCCTTTGGTTGTAAGTTATCCGTGCAGATGGGTTTTTCCAAGCAATTAGCAATTCTACTTAGGCTTCCTGGTGCCCAGTACTCAATAGGTAAATTGGGGAATGTTACCCACGCTGGAATAACTTGAAGAGGTTCCTTGCTCATTTGGAATTCTAGCTCCCATTGTTTGAGAACTATAGGTCTACTGTTAAAAGTGTATGGCCAATTTTTCAGCAAGGTTTCCTTCTCTACCTCAGATATGAATCGAAAGATAAAGTAGCCATCATTATTTGATAATACATGAGGAGTTATGACAAAATTCCAGACCCCATACACATATTTTAACATTTCCTTGAAGGAAGGATTTCCCCAATTACATAGCCGATTAATATTGATTTCTATTTCTGGTATTGTTCTTCAACTTCTATTTGAACCAATTGAACAGTTTTCAACCCAATTTTTATTATCGGGGGAAAAAAGTTAAGTTTCAACCTTAATTACTAAGATTTTTTAACTTGAACAACTTCCGCCGCCGTAGGTTTTTCTGCTCTCGCTATTGTAGAAAAGGTGAGCTTCCTAATTGCAGTTGATGAGGTGCCTTCGGCTTGTCTTCAGGAGTGATAATTTTAACCGATGGTCTTCCTTGTTGTACCGTAGAGCACTACCCGTTCCTGTTAGTCATTGATCGAATTCCCTTGGACCTAAGTCCTAGGAGATTCCATTTTCTATTGTAATTAGCCTATTAGGTTCTTCATGTTCTATTGAGAGGGTTGACATTGCCGGATTTTTCTTATTCCGTCGAGCCATATCTGAAAGCACACTTTATCAAGGTTTGACTAACATGCGCAGATAGATCATACTGTAAATATTTTCTTATGATTATAGTAGATATACTTAGAATCATCTACTAAGTCATAAAGGAAATGCATTGTTTGTTCTAAAATCTTTCTTTTTCAGGGTTGAAACACAATTCAATTTAAAAATAAAATTCATTAGAACTGATAATGCTTTAGAACTTGGTTCCAGCTATGAAGCCTTTCAATTCTTTCAATTTAAAGGTGTCACCCATCAAATCACAGTTCCTTACACACCCCAACAAAATGGGATTGTGAAAAGAAAGCATAAACATTTGTTGGAAACAGCAAGAGCTTTACTTTTTCAATCTAAATTACCAATTTATTTTTGGGGTGATTGTGTATTGACAGCTACATACTTGATAAATAGATTTTCCAGCATTGTTTTTTCATGCAAAACTACTTATGAATTACTTTATGGAGTGCTACCCCCTTATACACACTTGAGAAGCTTTGAATGTCTTTGTTATGTTGTTATACCAAAATCCTTCAGGGATAAGTTTTCCCTAGGTCAGTTGCAGGTATTTTTCTAGGTTATCCACTGGAAAGAAAGCTTACAAACTCCTGCACTTGTCTGATAGGAAAACACTTTTTCAAAAAATGTGATTTTCCATAAGAATATTTTTCCATTTTGTAAATCCTCCACACCCAAGTCACTATTCCCAAATCTGCCATCTGTACTTTTAGAACCAGAACAATCACCTCACATTGATCATGTACAAGCACCTATACCATCTTCTACTCATGAACCTAGTTCCAATATTTCTTCTAGTAGTCCTATGGATGCACCTTTAACCAATCTTATTGTGTCTCCTAGTTATTCTACTCCTTCTTCTCTTGTCCCACTTTCTCCTTCCATTTCTTTTGATCCTACTCATCCTACTGTTCTTGGAAGATATCCTTCTAGAAATCACAATCCTCCTTCTTATCTTCAAGATTATATCTGTCCCACCTTAACTTCCTTAAATTATTTGCCCAGGTCTGTTTGATTTAGTACTTTGAGTTCCATTGATTAGAATTTAGTTAAGAGTCTAGATAATGTGCATGAACCAGTAACTTTCCAGCAAGCAATTTTAAATCATGCTTAGCAGGAAGCTATGTTGAAAGAATTTGATGCACTTGAGGCAAATAAGACTTGGGATATAGTATCCTTACCACCAGACAAGAAACCCATAGGGAATAAATGGGTATACAAAATTAAACATAGGGCAGAGAATAGTATTGAAAGGTTTAAAGTAGGTTAGTGGTAAGGGGGGACACAAAAACTGAAGGGGTTGATTATAGACATTTACTCAGGTGGTTAAAATGACCACCACTAGAGCTATTATTACAATGTGGGTCAAGGGGCATTAGGCTATGTTTCAATTAGACGTGAACAATGCATTTTTGCATGGAAACCTTGATGAAGAGGTGTATATGAAGATCCCACAGGGTATGGTAGTTTCTGGTGATAATCTGGTATGTAAGTTGAAAAAAATCCTTATATAGATTAAAACAAGCTCCTTGGCAGTTGTACTCCAAATTAAATGATTATTAGATTTCTAGGGGTATACTGCTTCCAAAAATGACTATTCTCTTTTTATTAAATTTGTCACTTCTTTGATTACTATTGTTGTTGTTTATGTTGAAGACATCCTTTTAAGTGGAAATGATGATAAGTAAATTTATTCCCTTAAATTGTTTTTGGACAATCAATTCAAAATTAAGGATTTGAGGCATTTGCAATATTTTCTTGGTTTGGAAATTCTGTCAGAATCTGGTGGTGTGCTTATTTGTGAGAGAAAGTTTGCTCTGGATCACTTATCTGATTTTCATTGTTTAGAATGCACTTCTGTTACCGGTCCCTTAGATGCTAATCAGAAGCCAAAGTGGTTGTTGATGTGGAGCCCTTATCAGATCCTACTTTGTATAGAAAATTGATCGGCAAATTGAATTTCCTAATAAACACAACACCTGATCTTACCTACTCAGCTCAATGCTTGAATTAGTTTATGCATGCTCCTTGTGATTCACATTTAGCTCTTGCTTACCATGTTCTTCGATACATCAAGGGTACTTTAGCTCAAGAGTTGTTTATGGGCGCAAATAATGATTTTTCCTTAAGTGCTTTCTAAGACTCTGACAAGGCAGCCTACCCAAATTCACTCAGATCGGTAAGTGGTTACCTTGGTTACTCATGGGAATTCTCTTCTTACTTGGAAATCCAAGAAGCAACACATTGTGTCTCTGTCTTCAGCCGAGGCAGAGTATCGATCAATGCGATGAGTTGTTGCTGAGTTAGCTTGGCTTACCAGATTATTGGTTGAACTCTTTGTCACCTCCATTGTGCATGTTCCTTTACATTGTGATAGTCAGTCAGCTATATACATTGCAAAGAATCCGGTATTTCATGAACGCACCAAACACATCAAGCTAGATTGTCATTTTCTTTGTGAAAAGTTACATGATGGGCTGATCTTTATCTTTTGTCCCAAGCCGGCTGCAGCTTGCTTATATGCTTACAAAGCCACTCCTTGGTGTGACTCATCATTTTATCTTGAGCAAGTTGGTGTGGCTAAGCACCATCCAACTCGAGAGGGATGTTAGAATAGCTGGGCTGGTATTAGTTGGGCTGTTATTTTGTATCTGGGCCACTAGTTTGCTTAGCCCATATTTATTTAGATTGTAAATGGTAGATGGGCCAGTTTATATTTTCAGTATTTGGATCTGTATATAAAGACAGTGGAAAACACGCGCATGGCTTATACTATTATATTTTTCAATAACAGATTAGTTTCTTTCTCTAGAATCTTCTATATCCTTTCTCTCAAATATTTGAGATATGGAATGGGTCAAATGTTGTTATAGGTGTATAACAATCATTCACTATAAAAGTCAAAAAATATCAAAACAAACGAGGTTGTTAGAGATTAATTTGATGGTATATATAATCTTTTTCTACGTAGTTTTGTTCCTCTCGCTAAACTTCCACATCAACTTGAGGCTATAAGCCTACATCTCAAAGCTTGTTTTCATCGAGTAGTTGCTATCTGATTTTGAGCATTGTAGACAAGTGCAAACAAATAATCTGCTCTGAGAACATGGCTGGGGAGGCCAAGTTGATAATGTCCCCTAGTACAAAATCTTCAAAAAAACTTGTCAACATCATCAAGTTATTTTTACATTAATTCTCATTCTTAAATAATCTTTCAATATCAATAGAATTTAATAATTTTTGGAAAATATTGTCATGTTATTGTCCCTCCCCCCCCCCCCCCCTTCCAAACCCCAACACCTCTCTCTTGGCTGATCCAAATGTGAACTTCGCTTCTTAATATCTGCCAGGCTTTCATTTGCTGAAATAGTCTTCGTAGTATCAATAATAAATTTTTTTCTCTTGGTAGTTGAAAGCCAGATCATCCTCTTAATTTTTAAGAGAATATCATACCAAACTTGTCAACTTTCTGCTTCATACTTTAAAAGTAAGCCCTTAAAAAGGGTAAAATAAAAAATAAAAAAAAAACTATGTCATTCTATTCCTACTTTCTATCCACCCCATTGAAAACGAAAAGGGAAATAGTTTAAAATATTAAATTATAAGTAGAAACAATGTATAAATTACGTAAACCATAGAGAGAATGGTGAGGAATGAGGATAAACCCTAACATGTGAAAGTACGTAAGTTGTCAAAGAACATGGAGGGGCCACACAAAGACAGAATCCAAGGTACATGAATACAAATATTAATAAAACTACCAAATTTCCAAATAACAGTTCCCATATTCACTTAACCCACTAAACAGATTATTTAGCTGATCAAATCCCGGCAAAAATCGTGGAAAAGTCTTCGCAACAAACTCTTGTTTGGATCTCGAGAAAATAAGAGAGGCAATGAAATCCAACACTGTCCAAGAAAACAAACAAACAGCAAAAAGATGTAAGTTTTATACTCCCACCGCTTCAAAATAAGTGATTTTTTTGAATATTTTTACACAAATTAAGAAATTCAACTTTTAGAATTAATTAGCAATGGAATTGACCATATTAACCTTTACTATCTCACATGAACACTCCTAACATATATTCAAACACTATTTACTCCAAGGACAATATAGAAAAAAAATAATTAATTTATTCTTGAAATATAAAAAAAATCACTTATTCGGACCACAAGAAAGAAGCCAAAAAATCACTTATTTTGGACCGGATGGAGTATATATTTATAGCTGGAAGATTATTTTACATATTAAAAGTATAGTTTAACATATTATAGTAAGTAACTATTTTACCTGGTAATAAATTAATTTTGATCATAAAGATTTACCTATAATCAGAGGTGGAGTAAGGATTTAAATTTTACTGATTTGACTTTTAAAATTTTAAGCATTGAAATTGTTATATTTTAGATATTATGAGTTTAAAATATAATATTTGTTATTTTTCACACAAATAACTTTGTTCAATTTCAAAAATATTAGAGTCAGTTCAATCATATTTCAAAAGTTATATCCATCACTGCCTAATTTCTTCTGGTAATCCAAATTGTATAATAGTCTCTCTTTTATTATGTTAAACTAATAGTATCAAAATGACCAAAAAGTTCTTTTAAAGGAGCTTTTGTTTGGGATAGAAGTCCTTCTAGCAAAGGCTAAAGGGGCCCCACTGCGCTGCTACTTTCACATACTCATGAGCCGTCTTCTGTAATATTTTTTTTAAATATAAATAAAGTTTTCTTCCCATTTGAAAAAATATATATTCTAATTTTGATATTTTTCTTTGACCGTTTGATTTTTTTATTTAGACAATTCATATAATTTATTTTGTTTCTTTCTTAAGTCACGAGTGAATGTTGTTGGGAATCAAAATCAGGATTTATACCTTTTTTTTAAAGTAGTTCTGTTTTTTCTATTCACTTCATGCTTGCCCTCCATAATATCTTTTCACAACAATAAGTTGTTACAGAATGTTATCCACTTTCCAATTATATTTATAGAGTGAGAAAAAAATCTTTGCAGTACTTTAAAAGATTAAATAAACATTTCTTTTAAATCACATTTTTTGCATTTAGAAAATGTCTAAGAATTCTTGTCCAAATAAGATTTCATTTATTTGTCCAATGAAATTTTTGTCTTTGTTATAAAATCTTATATTTTAGGTGAATGTCCATATTTAAAGAGATTCTAGGGTTTACTACTTGGTGGCTAAGTCACCACCTCTCTATAAATAAAGGGGTTCTATTCCATTGTAAATCATCCCAAAGTATCAATAAGAATACTCCTCTCCCCATTCTCTATATTGTTCTTGTTCTTGCATTATTCTACTTGTTCTTATATTATTTCATAACACGTTATCAGCACGAGTCTCTAACCAATTGAATTTGATTTCTTCCTCCTACAGAATTTCTATACGAAAAAAAAAATTAAGAAGAGAAGAAAAGCTTAGGTGAATTTGCTGTGTCGAAGCCTTCGTCTCCAATATCTATTTACCGTGTGAATTTCCAGCAAAAGAGTGTAATAACGATTGCTACTGCTCCATATGAGAATTTCTATACGGAAAATAGAAGAGATGGTATCATCATAAAGTAATACAACGGGATGGAAACTCAAGAGCTATATTTGATATCACAACATTTATTGGTATACCTTAAAGGTAAGTAATTTACTTTTCTCTTTCAAATTCTTGAAATTCTACGATTTGATTTCATATACAAACAAAGACAACAAAGTTTGATTATAACTCTAATGGAGTTTGTAAGAAATTACACTCACATGAAGTGGTAAAATTTTTATGCCTTGCCATGATCAAATTCATGTATGATTGTGGGCAAAGAATTAAAAAATCCGTCCAATTGAATTTGCTCCATTCCCTTTAGAGAATGTGGTAGCAGTATATGATAAGTCTGAAAGAAGACAAAATTATTACCGTGAAGGTACCAATGAATGTGGACATGGCAATAGACGGAATTATAATCGTCATCATTGTGATAATGAGAATAATAAAGATTCTCAAAATAATCTTTCACTTTATGAAAGTAATATTTGACATGAGATTATATATAGCACATACAGATGATTATGATCCATTCCCTGAAGTGAATGTGATAATTGTAATAAAGCCCGTAAGTATGAACACGCTCTTGATGTAATTTTGTTTTATGTCTGACATTATGAAAAGAAAGTTCGTTGCCCTTGAAATTTCGGGCAAGAACTATATGACATTGGTGTTGGATGCTGAAATCCATTTGAATGCAATGGGTCCTGGAGACGCCATTAAAGACAGAAATAATGCATCCACCCAAGACTATTCTAAGGCCTTGATTTTCTTGCGCCATCACCTTGATGAAGGTTTGAAACTGTGCTAAGGCCTTGATTTTCTTGCGCCATCACCTTGATGAAGGTTTGAAAATTGAATATATCACAATCAAAGATGCACCTATCTTGTGGAATGGCTTAAAGAAGAGATATGACAACCTGAAGTTGGTCACTCTGCCACAAGCACGATATAATGAGAATCCAAAAGCAAATAGTTCATAAACTATATGTTATCGCTGCGGTGGAAAAGGGCATTATGCAAAAATTTGCCGTGTACCAAGACATTTGGTTGAGCTTTATGAAGCATCTCTAAAGAGTAATGGCCCTGAAACCAATTTTGTCTCTGACGACAATTTTGACATCACCCACTTGGATGTGGCAGACTTCTTTGAGCACCCTGAGGGGAAAATAGACCACTTAATTGGTGATGGATCTGTGATGAAGGAAGATGGAATTGTTTGATTTTATTTTACTTATTTGTATTAGTTAGTAGTCATTAGTATCAGCTCGTATTAGTTAGTTTATGATATAATGTTAGTATTAGCTCTTTAGAATGTTTCAATATGCTTAAATTTTGAAGACATTTTTACTTCCCAGTAAAGTTAGTCGATTAACTAATAAGTTAGTCGACTATCTAATATTTCGTATTAAAAACTGGATTTTTCGCAAGCTAAGTTAGTCGACGAACCAGTTTAGTTAGTCGACTAACCTGATGACTGTTTACTAAGTTAGTCGAATAACTAAACCAATATTTCGCATTAAAACTGGATTTTTCCGCAAGGCTAGTTAGTCGAATATCAGGTTTAGTTATTCGAATAACCTAATGACTGCTTCCCAAGATAGTCGACTATCAACTCAGTTATTCGAATAACCTCAGCAGATTTTGAAAATATTGTTTAAATGTGAAACAAACGAATTGAATTTGTTTATTCTCATGTTCGTATATTTTCCTTTGTATGTCAAACCATGGGAATTAAATTGATTGAAGGCTCCGGAAGAGCAACTATAACTCTGCCTAAAGGAACAATATTTATCATAGAGAATGTAATGTTCTCCTCCAAGTCTAAGAGGAACTTTTTGAGTTTTAAAGATATCCGTCAAAATGGATATCATGTTGAGACAATAGATGAGAATAATCTTGAATACCTCATTTACTCATGAAAAACGAGGCTGCCCACTTTAGTTTGGGGTCACGCCATTTTGCATGCAGCAATGCTAGTTCGTCGGCTGCCCACTTCGGTTTGGGGTCACGCCATTTTGCATGCAGCAATGCTAGTTCGTCTCAGACTGACGAATTATCACAAATATTCCCCGTTGCAATTAGTTTTGGGTCATGAACCTAATATATCCCATTTAAGAATTTTTGGATGTGCAGTAGATGTGCCTGTAGCACCGCCATATTGCACCAAAATGGGTCTGCAAAGAAGGTTAGGAATATATGTTGAGTTTGAATCGCCCTCCATTATTCGCTACCTCGAAACATTGACAGGGGATTTGTACACTGCACGATTTGCAGACTGTCAATTCGATGAGACACTTTTCCCAAAATTAGGGGGAGAAGTTGGTGAAACCAAACGGAAATTTTGTGGAAAAATGCATCATTATCTCATCTTGATCCACATACCTCTATTTGTGAAAAAGAGGTGCAAAATATTATCCATTTGCAAAGAATAGCAAATCAAATGCCAGACGCATTTACAGATTTGAAAAGGATAACAAAATCACATATCCCCGCAGTGAATGTGACAACATCTGATTCACGAATACATATTCATTATTGGAAGAATATGAACATGAAATTGGTATTGAATATACCACACTCACCCCTAGAAGGAGGTTTGAGATGATATATGAAAATAATGTCATTATTATGGCATGAATGATCGTTGGTCACGTACCTATTGTACGCCAAAATATTTTGGAAATATGACTATTAAAGGACAACGATAATGCAAGAAACATATCTTGCATATAATTTTGGCCATGACCATAATGGTATAACTTTCTCTTTAAAAGAGATATTCACCACATGGATGTTGATGAATCTGTAGTAGTACAAAATTAATTGAGAGCTCTAGAAGAGCCAATTATTACTATGTTGGAGAAACGCAATTGATTACCAATAAGGTATTATGTGGTAGTAAGTCTCAAAGAAACTTATTCAGTTTCCAAATTATATGCGAAAGCGATTGATTATATTGAGACTATAAATAAAGGAAAGATTTGATATCTTCTATTACTACAACTTGTAGCGAGATAATTTGTATATGAAAGCTACCCGCTTTATTCTCCAGTTTGTACTACACAAACAAAAGAATGCCACAATAAAGTGGATATTTATTGGTATAAAAACCCATACCATAATAAACTTGAAGTTTATTGATAATTGCACATGTCATGGTGTAAATTTGAAGTTTATCAATATTGATAATTTATTCAGTTGGCATTCGGGTTAGCCATCTCATTTTAAGTATGATGTGCAGTAATAGAGAATTCACATGGGTAAATATTAAAGAACTAGAAAGTTCTTTACGAATTCTCTTATATTACTTGTTCTCATTAATTGATTGACCAACTAAAGAGTTCGGGTTGAATCCCATAAATTCTGGAAATATCAAAGGTGAATATGGGCCCATTCACCTGCCATGTATACCACATATGATGCATCTATGATATGGTTACATGCGCGATTGTTATTAACCTGCAGCCTGGCCGGTGCTTGCGAGGTAAATTGCTCAGTAATCTAACTTCGAGCATAATTTCTAGATTTTCTATTCAAGATAGTTCATCTTGATGAGTTGGTTTATATCATAGTTGGTTTAGCAAGATAATTATTGAGTGCCTCCACTTAATAGCTAAACTGTTTCTTATGAGAACAAAGTCATATATATCAGTTTGATATACGTTGTGTACGAGCGTATATTATATTCTCCCCTCACAAGTGGTTCAGGGTCAGGAACCAAATAATTTCATCTTATTATTATTAATGTGCTGTGTAAATTAACATGATAATGCACAAAGATGATTTCCCAAAGTTGAGGAAACAAGTTAGCTTTTCTAACATGAGGGGGAGACATGATAAACAATTGAGAAAAGGTTACATGGGATGAATTATCATTTGTATATATAGATCCTCGAATATCATAATATGAACCTGAAGTTCATAAAAGGATAGTTCAATTGCAACATATTACAAAGCATGCTATACGCATTTGCTGACCCAAAGAAAGTAACTATATTCTCACTGCAAATGCTCATATTAAGTCCCAGAAGGACAAAGTCTTTGATACGCTTAAAGCGTATAGACAAATCGGTTTCAAAAGGAACTTCTTAATAAAGAAGATGAGCAAATGATCAAAGTGATCATAATAAGGAGGCAAGTGATCTAGAAGATCACATGACATAACACTTCATAAAATCTCATGAGAGATTCAGGTACCTGAATGTATGAATGAAGAGATCTCCATGTTATGTCTTTATGAAAATTTATTGGAACCGATATAAAACGTTCGTCGACGTCATCTATGATAGCGCTAAATATCGATAAGGATCTTATGTTTGTCGAATACAAATAAAATATTGGCTAAATGGAAGAGATACAATTCAAGAAGAATTGATTCCATATGAAAGACATGTAGTTTTGGACATGTAGTTCAAATACTTGAAAATATAAAGTCAATGGTATGTGCAATCAGTTTTCGATATCTATTTGTCTGGCATGACATGAAAACTTGATGTGCATCTAAAGTCTATTATATGGCTTATATGAATTAACTTATATGTCAATCCATGAAAGATTTAAGTTGCTTGAAGCATATACAATTCTTGGTCCTGAAGTACCACATCCTAAGTGCAATTTGTGTACATATGTATCTTGATATAACTATAAGCATGATGGCATCGAGAATACCTCTATGGAGATATTGAAGAGTTATTCCACGACATTATATGAAGATGTTCATATCTATCAAGAATGATAATTTCAAGGTGCGGAATATTTATTCAAATCAATATGGCTGATTTATTTATCAAATCTCTACCAAAGTTCGTTTTGAAGATGGTGCACAAGATTGGAATGCAAAAGGATGTGAATTGATGCTCTTTCAGGGGGAGTTAATGCGCGTTGCACTCTTTTTCCCTTACAAGGTTTTGTTCCACTGGGTTTTCCTTGCAAGGTTTTTAACGAGGCAACCAATAGGCGCATATTCAAACATGTGTACTCTTTTTCCTTTTCTATAATTTTTTCCCCATTGGGTTTTATTTAGTTAAGGTTTTAACGAGGCACATTATTGAATAGACATTCAAGTGGGAGTGTTATAAATCTTCTATTTTAGGTGAATGTCCATATTTAGAGAGATTCTAGGGTTTACTACTTGGTGGCTAAGTCACCACCTCCCTATAAATAAAGGGGTTCTATTCCATTGTAAATCATCCCAAAGTATCAATAAGAATACTCCTCTCCCCATTCTCTCTATATTGTTCTTGTTCTTGCATTATTCTACTTGTTCTTATATTATTTCATAACAGTCTTACTTTCTCGTTTCTTCTCTATTTTGACTTTTTAGGTTTCAAGCCAATAAGCTGCTAAAGGTTGTGATTGAAATAATAATAATAAACTCAGCATAATTTTATAAGTGAAATATAAGGAGAATAGTATATATGCATACCTTATCACTATTTTAAAGGCAGAAAAATTATATTCGATAGACCTTCGACTCTACAAGGTGTGAAAATATTTTTAAATAACAAACGACACCATTAATATCAAAATTTGAATGTTATGTCAATTTTATTGGTCAAGTGGATTTGGCTTGCTAACATTGATAGTCTAAGGTTATGCTTTTCGAATGTTGCTTTTTAAATTTGAAGATGAGTCCCACATCCACTCAGTTTAGTTAATCCAAAGATTTTGATTGGCTATTGATTGATATTGAGCTTTCCGAGTTTCTTTCTTTCGTTCTCTTTGAGTTTTTACGTTAGAGAAGAAACAATATTTAAAAGACATGCTATTGTGATGTTTGACTTGGGATACAGTTGACAAAAAAGAAGTATATGCCATCTATGTTTATATTAAACAAATAATTTAGTTAAAAAGCTATAAATAAAAATACTTATCACTTTGTTAGTTTATAAGAGTCCACCAAACTATAGAGTAATGTAAAGAAGGCAAGAGATTTTCTATGTGAAAAAATCCCACACAAGGGGATTAAAAAACCACGACCTACTCTTGTAGGATTTTAGCTCTACTAACTTGTAATCTATCTATTACAAGCCAAATTTTCTATTGCAAAGACTTCAAACAAACTTGTGATGCACCACTACAAGCCACTCTATACCTCTCCTAGTTACAAAGGATTTAAATTTATGACTATCACTAGTCACAACATAAACTCAAAAGTTTACGAATATGATTTGTTCCTGAGACAGCGCTTCTAAGAAAGCAAACTAGGAATTACAATGACGAACAAATAACAAGATTATAACTCAACTATGGATGTACATAAACTCATTTAGAAACTGATCCTTAGTGTAGTTGTCTTCTTGTTCTCGACAAAAAACAAGGCATGTTCTTCCAATTGGCAGCTCCTGGTGAGTTTCGATTTAGGAGGGACCTGGTCCGACACATGTTCTCAAAGTAGAGAGCAGTATTCACTCCTTTTTCCCAGAATTTTTTGGCGATTCCATAGGCGATGAGCACGGTCCATGTAGCATTTTCCAGTTCCGTTCTTTCTTTCAGCTACACCATTTTCTGTGAAGCCCTTCGTGTTGAGAAATTGTGTGTGATCCCTTCTCCCCCTCCTCTATCATTTTTGTGAACTCATGTCCAGGTGACACTTGATTTTCGCAGACCATGGACCAGGTCCGACTGGGTTAATTTATTTGGATGTGAGATGATTGCATATACCTATCCTTCATTCCATGGTTGCGACTTGACTCTTCTTATACTGCCAGCTTGTAGAGATTAATGATTAGCAGGAGTGACTGTTCTTATTTCCTTTGTCCACTGAGACTACTTGGCGAGTTATCAGATTGGTGACTGCACTTTTTAGGCCATTCGCATAGTGCTTGTTCCCACTTGAGTGCCAAAGTAACCTTTCTGCCTTTTCATTCACTGAGAATGTAACATTTACTTCCTTCAAGGATACATTCCCTTCCTATAGGGATTTTAGTGAGAAGAAATGTATGATGTTTTCAGTTGCGTGCTTTAAGCATTCACTGTCCATAGTCCATCACAGTCCACTTCCTCTCGCTGCTCCCTGCTCATGCACATCAAGGATTATATTTAGGAACCCAAACTAGTTTGGGTTTGTTGTTACAATAAAAATAATCAATGAAGGATTTCCTGATCCATGCAGGCAACATCCTCTTTTTGCGAGTGGTACATGTCCTTTGCTAGTAGTCACTCTATCAGTAAATACTTTGTTCTTTTGAGCAGACTGAACCCTGGCCTGGCAATTTTACAGTGGGTATATAGCCAGTTATCAGGTACAGTGACATACTTGCTATGCGGGCTGTAGGGAGTTTTATCCCTTTGGAACCTGATGCCTTGCTTGTTCCCACTATTGTTGAGATACATGGTAGTGACAACATATGCGAACCAGGTCTACTTCAGGGATTTCTCAAGATCAATTCTTACTTTCTCCAACTCATCTTGGAGTCATTGATTCCTCTCTAGTTCACTGCAAAGACTAGTTTTTACAATAGTTAACTCATTTTCAAGCAAGATGTGTGACTCATTGACTACTTTCTTCCCTTTCCCAAGACTTACATTCCTAATTTCTCTAATGAGTCCCTCAACGGTTCCTTTAGATCAGTGCATATTACTAATAGGTCATCCCTTTCCTCTTCAGTAGATGCAACTCTTTTTTCTAAGGTGCGTTTTTCATTGTTAAGGCCTTCTATTGTTTCTTTTAAATCAACAACTACTACCATTAGATCATCTCTCTCATTTTTCACACTAGTTATTCTTTCATTCAAGGCTTTCTTCTCTTGTTCAAGATTAGTTATTGTCTCATTTAAGTCCACTACACAGACCACTAGATCATCTCTAGATTGTTCGGCCTCTCCAAGTTCTACGGTTAGGATCTCCTTATCACTTACAAGACTATAATAAGCATCAATTAGGACATTTGATAAAGACCTTAGCTTCTTAGAAGAATAGAATTTCAGATTTCACTGAACATCCCTGAAGTTTACCTCATCGTCTTCATCTTCTTCAATCATCATCATCTGACTGAGCCACCAGCACGAATAGTGATTCGTACTTTGTTGCTTCAGTTTCCACTACCATAATGGAATTATTTTCTGCATCTGATTCCCTTTCATATTCACTTGAGGAGTCTCCTCAAGCAGCAAGAGCCTGCTTAACGATATTGTCTGCAACACTTTTTCTATTGAATCTTTTCTCTGGAACCAGGTTCTTTTTCCTGCTTTGTCAGGATTTTTCTTGTATTGCTCCTGTTTCGCGAGTGGGCAATCTTTGATGAAATATCCTGACTTTCCACATCTGTGACAGAGATCATTGTTCTTTGTTTTACTTGAATTTCCCCACTTTGGTATGCCACCATTCTTCGAATCATTTTTTGAAATCTCTTAGTAAGATAGGACATGTCACTATCTTCATCACTTGAATCACTGCTTTTAGCCTTAATCATGATGTTCTTTTCCTTCTTAGGCTCTCTTCTTTCACTATCTTTCTTTCTTTTCATCTCGTATGTTTTCAGATTACCAATCAACTCATCCATGGTCAGAGTCTGTAGATCTTTAGATTTAGTGATAACATTTACCTTACTTTCCCGGGACCTAGGTAGAACACCGAGAATTTTCCTTACAAGCTTATTTCTGGGAATAACATCTCCAAGTGAGTAAAGCTTATTTATGACAGAGGTAAATCTTGTGTGCATATCTTGTATGGACGCATTGTCTTTCATCCTGAAGAGCTCATATTCAATAGTGAGCATGTTGATCTTGGAATGTTTGACCTGAGTAGTTCCTTCGTGTGCGATTATTAAAGCTTCCCATATTTCTTTGGCAGTATCAAAAGTTGATACTATGTTGTACTTATCAGGTCCTACGCCACACACATCAAGATTTTTTTGGCATAATAGTGCTTTTCTACAGCTTTTCTGTCAATGTCATTGTACTCTCTTCTCCCTTTGGGCACCAATGGTCCGGTTTCTTCAATTTTCTTCAGACAACAGCTCTTGACCGAAAAGCTATAGAAAAAAACTATTGCGCCAAGAAAATCTTGGTATGCGGTATAGGACCCGATGCGTGCAAGAGAGTCTCATCTTGTTATACTACCAAGAAAATATGGGAAGCATTGCAAACTACACACGAAGGAACTACTCAGGTTAAATAGAGTATGAGCTCTTCAAGATGAAGGATGATGAGTATATACAAGATATGTACACCAAATTCACATCCATCGTAAATGAGCTTCATTCACTTGCAGATGTTATTTCTAGAAAAAAGCTTGTAAGGAATATCCTTAGTGTTTTACTTGGTTCTTAGAAAAGTAAGGTAAATGGCATCACTAAATATAAAGATCTAAAAACTCTAACCATGGAAGAGTTGATTGGCAATCTGAAGACATACAAGATGAAAAGAAAGAAAGACAATGAAAGAACAGAGCCAAAGAAGGAAAAGAACCCAGTACTCAAGGCGGAAAGCAGTGACTCAAGTGAAGAAGATAGTGATACGGCCTATCATACTATAATATTTCAAAAGATGGTTCGAAAAAATAGTGGTATACCAAAGAGAGGCAGTTCATGTAAGGCAAGGAACAATGATCTCTGTCACAGGTGCGGAAATTCGGGGCATTTCATCAAAGACTGTCCACTCATGAAACAGGAGCAATACAAAAAAACCCTAACAGAGCAGCAAAAAGGAACCTATTCCAGACAAATGATTCAATCGAAAAAGTGCAATTGGCAATATTGTAAAGCAAGCTCTTGCTCATGGGGAGACTCCTCCAGTAAATCGGAAAGGGAAACAGATGCAGACAACAACTCCATGATGGCAGTGGAAATTGAAGAAACAAAGTATGACTAACTGTTCGCGCTGATGACTCAGTCTGATGATGATGAAGAAATCTCAGAAGTGGACCTGGCCTCAGATGTTGTCATTGCCATGTATTTGAACAATAGTGGAAACAGGTAGGGAATCGGGTTCCAAAGGCAGAAAACTCCTTACAACCCTCACAGAAAGTACGTCACTACTCCTGACAGCTGGCTATGTACACACTGTGTGAATAATGGGCACTTCAAAAAAATTTGCCAGACCAAGGCTCAATCTATTTAGTAAAACAAAGTGTTTACTAGCAAATTGACTACTAACAAGGGCCTATGTACCGCTCGCAAGAAACGAATATTGCCTGCATGGACTAGAAAAGCCCTTATATATCCCTTTTATCATAACAATAGACCCAAACTAGTTTGGGTTCCTAAATCTAACCCATAATTTGCATGTGTAGGGAATAGTGAGAGGAAGCAGACTGCAATGAACCATGGACAGTGAATGCTCAAAGCACATTATTTGAAGCACCATGGATTTCTTCTTACTGAAATCCCTGCAGGAAGGGAATGTATCCCTTGGAAAAGAAGGCGGTACATTCTTAGTATTAGAAAAGTTGGGAAAATCCCTTTGACACTCAATTGAGAACGTGTATTATGTGGATGGCCTGAAGTACTGTCCCATGAGTGTCTCTAAAATACGTGATAAAGGAAACAAAGTAGAGTTCTTATCAAAAGTATGCACACATACCAATCTGGTAACTGGGAAAGTCGTCTTAGTGGCCAAAAGAAACAAGAACACCTATGTTGCTGACCTTGAATCTCTACAAGCTGGTGATATAAGATGCTTGAAGTCAGTTGATGATGACGCAGAACTTTGGCATGGAAGATTGGGGGCATGCAAGCTTCTCACTTCTGAATAAATTAATTCAGATGGACTAGGTTCGCAGTCTGCCAAATTATAGATTCACCTGGACACTGGTTCTTAGAACAAAGAATGAGACTTTCGAGGCATTTATGACCTTTGTCAAGAAGATCTAAGTGAATATAAAATTGAAGGTAGTATGCATCAGATTGTGACAACTCCAAATTTGATGAGCTTGTAACAAAAAAAATGGATCACACACAACTTCTTAGCACAAAGGACTCAACAGCAAAATGGTGTTGCTGAAAGAAAGAACAGATCTCTCGAAGACATTGCATGGACAATGCTCATTGGCAGTGGAATCGCCAAAAAAAAAATCATGGGCAAAAGCAATAGACACTACTTGCTACTTGGTGAACAGGTGTATGATCAGGTCCCTCCTGAACAAAACCCACTATGAGCTGCCAAATGAAAGAAAACCAAAGATAACTCATTTGAGAACCTTTTAATGAAAATACGATGTTCTCAACAACGAGAAGGGCAAGCTTGAGAAATTTAATGCAAAAGGCGATGAAGAAATCCTTCTGGGATACTCACCACAAGCAAAGGCCACAAATTCTATAACAAAAGGGCACACTGGGTGGAAGAAAGTGTTCATGTGCCATTCAACGAGACACCTTCCTCTAATAAATGAGGAAATAGTGATGATCAATATATGAACCATCTCTGGTCCCTGGGAAATATCTGAGGTTTCAAATGGGAAGGCTGATATGCTGAGTAAGATGAAGGAGACAGGTGAAAGACAATGCAACGTCCTCTTCTACTTCCCACAATGAACTTGGTACTTCAATTGCTATCACTGAAACTGAAGAAAGAATAAAGATGTAATGCAAGGCACTCTACAAATAACAGAACAAGGAGTGCAGGAAATCCAGTTAACTTACCAAGTTCCTCTACCAATCAAACCTCAGTCCCAAACTGGAAGCACAAAAGCTAATGGAGAACCTGATTCTCCATCAATTGGCTGTGAAAAATACCTTCAGGTAAAATTAGCTAAAGTGTTTTCTAGCAAAGCCTAACTCACATCGATACTATTGTAGGTAAACATACATGACGATCATAGAAGCTAAATGAATAGTTATGAACTGCGAAGAAGAGCTGCTAAAAAAAGTTTCAAAAAAATTTATTCGGGCATCAGCTTCTTGTACCACAGGTTAGTAGTAATGTGCTTTTTCTGCATGCCTTCTCAAAAATGTCAACAAAATTAATTCAATTGCCACATCATCTGACTTTTTAAAGTCTTCATGTTATGTCTTTTCTTTTAAATATCTTCATCCCATATGCACGCAAATGTTTTCCCACAAATCTACCGCTGTTTTCAGAACTATTCAGAACCTGTTTCTCTCTCTTCTCATCATTAGTCTTTCTTCCAAAAAAACTTTTTTTCCCTCACAGCAAGTCATGAACCTTCATCTCTTCTGAATGTCTATGATCCTCTCTTCATCTCTCTCGTTCTCTCTCGCTTTAGTTGTCTACCAAATACTCCTATAATGGAAATCGAACAATCATTTCCTTCTCCCACCATTAACACCATTGCCACATCCATATCATCCTTAAAATTATCCCGAGAGATTCATTATTCCACCCCTTCCAATACCACTGTATCCATATCCGATTCCTCCTATTTTCCTATAGTTTCTCCTTTTCTAGAAAGCCGTATTTTCTTTCCATATATTGAAAATTCTATGTCTCTTAATTCCTCTAATCTCATCAAAGAACACTCAGTAGGTTTTACCTCTCAATTCTCAGAGGTCCATGAGGATGATCCTGATAAGTATTTGAAATCCTCTATTTTGGACTTAGCGACTCTCACAGAGACACCAAAAAAAGCAGCGCATAACATCATTGCTATCGCTACTGTGAGTCTGATGAATGAAGGAGAATATCTCTCGTCTGAGTATCAAATGGAAGAAACTCCATCCCATAGTACTCCTCGAGTCTTTGGCTCAAACGACGTTCCGAGAAAAAACCTACTGAAGAACCTATTTCTCTTCCAGGCAAAATCACTTCTGCACCTCTTGATCATCGTAAGCTCTTAGAATCCTCCTCCAAGTCACCCACTATCAGGTCGCGGCTGAAAGAGGGCTTTGAGTCTACATTGTATAAAAGTAGGAGGAATGTCAAGACAAGGAAAAATATGTTGATGAATCAAGGGGAATTTGTTATGGAAAAGAGTGTTCCAGTAAGTGGGGTTGACAAAAATTCTCTAAAGGAACTTGGTTCCTTAGTAAAACAATCTATAAAATCTCAAAAGTTTATGGATGAAGCTTTCGATGAAACTATTGAGAAAAAAATGGTGCATCTGAGAAGAGCAACATCAAGTCCAAGAAGAGTCCAGTTGAGCAAGCCATGTCTGAAGATGATAATATGGGGCTAGTATGTTGGAAAGAAAAGTTTGTTGGAGGATCTAGAAAATGAAAACAGGAAACTGTAAGGGAACCTGGTCCTCAGAGGACCATGCCCATGATAGTGGCCTCTGGAAGGATATATTAAGAACTCACAAAGTTTTGTGGGGTCGTACATTTGACCCAGCAATTTCAGAGATGGTCGGTATGAGACAAATTCTAGAGATAGTGTAATTTCACAATGGGAGCACTTGTTTCAGGGGAGCATGCCTCTGGTGTACGAAGATGCGGTCCAAAATATGTATCTCTTTTCAGTGTTGAGGGGGATCACATTTGTGCGCTAGTAAATGAAGTAGACATTGTACTTGACGCTTCATCATTAAAGGTTCTCAAAATTCCATGTGAATGGATGTCCTTAGTCAAAGGTGTTTGTCAACTTTAGGAGAGCTATCATAAAAGAGCAAAGCTATTCAGTAGGGGGAGGTGTGCATAAGAAGGTATTACTTTCTGAGTATTAGCTTCTCTTTGAACTGGTCAATAAGGTGCTCTTACCTTATTCTAAGAGATGGTCCATTAATACAAAATCGAATATGGCCTAAATAGAGGCGCTTGATGAGTTTGTCCCAATCAATCTGCCAGCAATCATGATAGATCATATGAAAAATGTGGCAAACTTTGAAGGTGGGAATCATGGGATGCCATATGTTTTCTCCTCACTCAAGTGTTCAGATTTTACAAGGTTCCCTTGGGTAACCCCAGAGTGGGAACACGGAAGCAGACCTTCTCTAAAACTATTCTGGAAGAATATGAGTGCGTAGAAAGAGATAAAGGAAACATCTCAACCATTTCTCAAATAATCAATGCTCAAAATGCAGCTTCTGAAGAGATAAGAAGGTTGAGGGCTCAAAATGCCAACTAGAAACTCAGCTCAGTCAAGCAGTTAAAGGACGCGATTCCATTAATGAAGAGGTTGCCTGCCTGACAAAGTAAAATGTTAAGCTTTGTGCAAAACTACTTGAAGAACAACTGTCTGCAAATGCCCGACTGGGTATGGTTCTCAATACCATTGATGTCTCCTCTTCCAAGCCTCCCTCTTCTAGTTCCCCCAAGGATTCTCTCAGTGGTCAACTATCTTTTGCTCTAATGTTTTGTTGCTATAGTTTTCCTTTTGTTTGTCTTTTTGTGATAGGAATGCTGGATTTCATCACTACTGCACCGTTTTGCTCATTCAATTGTTAATATTAATGAAACAACTTCTCTTTTTGCATGTACAATATTATTTTCCTCTAGCTTCTCTTTTCTGTCATGATGTGTGTACATATGTGGAATGCTTTGGTTGTGTTAGAATTCTGTATGTTGATTGCCTTCTTGTGTATCTTTTCAATGATGCCAAAAGGGAGGGAAGGTCAAGGGAGTCAGCGAGTCAAGGGGTTTTAGTGTCAGGAAACTTGTGTAGAAACACTTGCTGCAAATATAAGGGATCTGATTAAAATGGAATCAAAAGCAAAATCTTAGGGGGAACTTATGGCAAAAGGTTAGGGGGAACTTGTGTAGTTTCTGGTACCTTATCTAGTTATTTCTTCTCTAAACAAATACTATCACTGCCTAAGTTTGTCATCACCAAAAATGAGAGAATTGATGGGTTTTCAATGTCTTTATCTTATGCATCTTATGTTTTGATGTTCTAACAAACTTATTATCGAACCAGATAAAGAACCTGACCCAACTGGTGTACATTGAAAATGAACAAATGTTCAGCCTAATCTCTAGCAAGTAAGTGAACAACCACAAGGAAGAACACAACATGGACCTGGTCCCTTAGGGTTCTCCGACAGAAGTACAAGTCAACTGTACAGCTGGAACGTAACAGCAGAAAAGTGACTATCCACAACTGTTACAAAGAGTAACACAACATGGACCTGGTCCCTTAGGTTTCTCTAACAGAATTACAAGTCAACTATACAGCTGGAACGCAACTGCAGAAAATGACTGTCCGCAACTGTATATGCAACAATGCAACAAATAATGTAGCAATCACTTCTCATTGGAAAAAGCGTGTACCAAGATTTGACATCATCATTGTGATGTATTCTGTAGTATAACAACTTGGTGCAAGTCACAATAGATTCACTTGTGCATCTAGTGATATTCTCTCAAGCATCAAAGTGTTCATCCGACATTGAAGTCACTGGTGTGTCAAGAACAAGAAGACAACTCTACTAAAGGATCAGTTTCACAATGAGTCTATGTGTTAGTTGAGTTGTAATATTGTTATTTGTTCTTCATTTTAACTCCTATATTGCTTTCTTAGAAGCTATGTATTAGGAAACCCAAAATCCGTAAACTTTCTGAGTTTATGTTGTGACTAGGTTTATAACTAGAGAGTCACAAAGTGGCTTGTGGTGAGAGTACCACAAATTAGTTGAGTTGAATCCTTTATAATAGAGTTATTACAAAGTGGCTTGTAATAGTGAGATTACAAGTTAGTGAAGTTGAAAGCCTACAAGTGTAGGTCATGGTTTTTGTCCCCTTGTGTGGGATTTTTCCACGTAAAATCCCTTGCCTCCTTTACTTACTACTTCAAAAATTTTCTCAGTAGAAACTCGTTAAGGATCATGCACTCTATAGTTTAGTGGACTCATATAAGCTAACACATCTAATTTTATATTACATGTATGTGTTTGTACCAAAATATGCTAAACGTATGAGACAATGGTTCGTGGCTTTGTTTCCAAAAACTCGCTTCTGGACTCCACTTCACTTTACTCAAAATTGTTTAGGCTTTTCTTTATGATTTTCCTTCTTGATAGTTATGGAATAAATATTCCACAAAGTCTTTTATCTTTTTATCACAAGACAAAATACTTTTCCTCCAAGATTCTAGGTGTTACGAGGCCACTGCTACGGTAGTTACACAACAATTACTCGGCCTTCTTTCTTTTTTCCTCACGTTTTGGCCTAACACTTAAATTATGACAGCATATAAAAACGAGACAAGTCACATAATTACTAGAATCTCTTTCTAACTTTGTATTTAAACCCATGTTACAAAGAAGCACATAAATAGTCTTACAAAAAGGAGTCAAAGGCAGCCAACCGTCTCCGTTGACAAACTGCCTATCTAGGAATATATAGACAAACATTTTTGGCTCTCGGCCTTATTCTATCTAGCATTTGACATCCCCAACTGCCAAGAAATTCGAATTTCAAAATTTAAACAAGACAACATCCACAGCCCCACTTAGCCACAGTGTTGAAAAGCAGGAAACTGCTCCACCTATCCAACTGCCCTACATGTGCGTGAGACATGGGCACAACCTTTTGAATTTTGGTACCAAAGGCCAACTCTATCATGTCTTCGTGTCAAGCCCTTGTGCAGCATGCCTTTGCACACATGTCTTCCACTGCCGCTTGCCCAGATTGCCCATGACACTGCCTTGCCCGCGCCCATTTACCTTGCCACGCCCTGCCTTAGTTTGTCTTAGTTTTTCCAGCCTTTGCAATGCTATTGTTGCCCGCTGTCTTTGTTTTCTATGGCCATGCCAATGTCATGGTCTTGTCATGCCTTGACATCTTAGCCACATGCTGTCATGCCACAGTCCATGCCCATCAACACATGCCCATGTTGGACAGCTTTGTCAACATAATGCCACAATCATTATTGGGTTGTGCTGAGGTCCATCATGTAAATTCCTCATCATGCCTATGTCATGCACGAATCAGTGAAACTGAGGGGCTAACAAAGTTCCCCTTTTAGATGAGCTTGTCGCCCTCGACGAGGCAGAATCCAGATACGCCTTGATTTGATCCTGAAATTACCATAGAGACAGTCCTTTCTCTCAAGTTGCATCACATTCCTGCTTTCCCGTCCATTGAACCTTGAACTTTGTCCGTCTGTTCTTTTGCTTTGACCCATTGTATGGTGATCCAAAATCTTCTCAATAGTCTCCTCAAATTGTTTTCACTCTACTCTACGAGCACGCTTTGGAACCGCCCTTATCAGATCTTCAGCATCTTCATAAAATCATTTTAGGAAACTCACATGAAAAGTTGGGTGATTTTGAGACGTTTTGATAGATTCAGTTGGTAAGCCACTTCAGCCACTTTCCTTACAACTTCATATGGTCGTCATACTTTGGAATCATTCCACGATTGCGTGTTGCTACAGATTTTCTTCCAAATTGAGTAAGTTTCAGCAGCACCTTGTTACCAACATTGAACTCCAAAGGCCGCCTATTTCTGTCAGCGTTCCCTTTTATTCTGTTAGTTGCTTTTCTCACGTTCTCTAGGGCCTCAGCCAACAACTCATATTTTTCACGAGCATATCTATAAGTAACAGGAAACTTGCCCCCTGATTTCATCTAAGCGACTTCCAACGAAGTGTCAGGCTGTCTTCCCAAGACTATCTCAAAAAGACTCATTTCAGTTGACGAAGACTTGTTCAAGTTGTAATAAAACTGTGCACTATCTAGTAGCTCAACCAAATTCCTCTGATTAGCAGTACATAATGCCTCAAGTACACTTAAAGCAGATGATTGATACGTTCGGTCTGCACAACGGTTTGTGGGTGATTTGAAGTCAAGAATTTCAAATCAATCCCCAAGAATTTGAACACAACAGTCCAAAATCGGCCTGTAAATCTTGCATCCCGATAGCTCACAATATCTCTTCGAACCCCAAAATGTTTCACAACATGCTTGTAGAATAATTTAGCAGCTACGTTAGAATAACAAATGGTTGGAGCCACAATAAAGATCCCATACTTTGAGAACATGTCTACCACTACCATAATTGATACTTTGCCATCAACTTTTGGAAGCCCGCTGATAATGTCCATAGAAACATATGCCCACGGACACTCTGGAATCGGTAGAGGTTGAAGCAAACCATCTTCCTTCTTCCGTTCAATCATGTCAAGTTGACAAACCAGGTAAGTTTTCACATACGCCTCAACATCATTTTCCATTTTCGGCCAAAAGTAATTCTGAGACAGCAATGCCAACATCCTTTCAACACCCGGATGACCAGCATAAGGAGTATTATGCATCTCCTTTATAAGAGAACGACGTAATCTAGCATCTTGAGCAACCACAACCCCCTACCCCCCCCCCCTCAAAGTGCAGCAGATCGTCCTCGATCCAATACTGTTTAACTGTCATGTCTTTCACTTGATCCATTAATTTCACATAAAATTGATCGCTCACAGCACCACAACTTAAGTGCATAAGTTATAGCAAATACCTCTTTGCGACTAAGTGCATCGGCAACCTGTTTTTGTTTTCCAACTCTATGCACCCAAACAAAGTCATATTCAGCCAAGAACTCTTTCTACCATGCCTGATTCAGACTCAATTTCTTTTGAGCCTTAAAGTACATTAGCCACATTGTCCGTCCGCACCATGAACATTGTTCCCGACAAGTAGACTCTCCAAACTTGAAGGCAATGAATTACTGCAACCATCTCATTTTCATATGAAGGATAATGTTACTCCGCAATGTTCACCTTTCTTCTTTCTAATGCAAGTGGATGATCCTCCTAGACTAGCACACTGCCAACAATATAATCTGAAGCATCTGTGTGTACCTCAAATGGCAAATCAAAATCCGGAAGCTTCAATATTGGTTCAGATGCAATGGACTTCTTTGATGCATTGAAATCCTTTTCACGCGAATCTGACCAAACCCATTTGACATTCTTTTTCGGCGAATCCGTCAAAGGAGCAACACTTTTTGAATAGCCTGCAATGAATTTCTAGTAGTAATTTTCCAATGATTCCTTTATCTCGCTTGGTGCTTGCCATCCAACTATTTCTTGCACGTTCTCTGGGTCCATCGGCACTTCATTTTCAGTAACCAAATGGCCTAGAAACTTTATCTCGCGACTTGCAAATTCACAATTTTCCATCTTGACGTAAAGTTGATAGGCTCTAAGTCTTCCAACACTTTCCTTAGGTGAGACAAATAATTTTCAAGAGTCTGGATATTGATGAATATGTCGTTTAAGTAAACAACTACAACTTTATCAAGATATTCGTAAAGAACATTGTTCATTAAATTACATAAAGTTGCCGGGGAATTAGTTAGCCCAAATGGAATTATAAGAAATTCAAAGCTACTATATCTAGTCACACAAGTGGTCTTAGGGGCACTCCCTCGACTTTCCTAAACTGCCAATAACTTGACCTTAGGTCTAACTTAGTAAAATAACTAGCCTTCGAAAGCATGTTTAGCATATCTTTAATCAAAAGGACCGGATACTTGTTTTTGACAGTCACCTTGTTCAGCGCTCAATAGTCAACACACATCTACAGTGTACCATCCTGTTGTTTCTAGAATAAAAAGGAGCCCCATATGGAGCCTTCGACCGTTGAATCAATCCAACAGCTAAGTCAATTGCTTTCTTAGTTCAATCAATTCCATAGGTGACATGCAGTAAGGAGGCCGCGCAGGAAACAATGATCTAGGAATAATTTCAATCATGTGAGGCCTCAGGCGACAATGATCTAGAAATAAGTTCAATCATGTGATCAATTTCCCTCCTCGGTGGAAACTCCTTTGGAAATTCTGGTGGCATCATATCTTTGAATTCCTTCAGCAAATCTGCAACACAATCTTGGATCACAATCTGCACATCTGGCATGACTTCAATGAGTGCAACGAGGTAAGTTTCCTCACCCCTCTTCAAGTTTTTCTAGAATGCAATGGAAAAAATCAAACCAGCAATCCTAGCGTTCTTTCTTTATCCCCATTGGGTTGAATACCTTTCACAAAGTCGGGGTTTGTCTACCTCATGATCATAAGTCCATCCAAATGAGGAATTGGAGCGACTTTGTTCTTCTTCAAAAACCAATTCCAAAAAGGACATTGAAGTCATCCAATAGTGCAACAGTCATGTTGAAATTTCAAGACCAATTGCCCAATATCATCGGGACATCCAGCGCCACCCCCATAACCAGGTTGCGCCTTTGAGTTCAGAACCTTCATCTTCACTGGACACTTTGCCACTTGCAGCCCATACTCTTGAACAATTCTAGAGGCAAAAAAGGTGTGCCTGGATCTGGTATCAACCATTGTCATGACACTCTTATTTTCAATTTTTAGATCCACATACATTAGAGTGGAACAAGCATCAGCCAAATCATCCCCCATAGCGTTGTTGTATGCAACTTCTTTCTCGACAACGTTTTCTTCATCATCTGCCACAGTCACACATAGGGGTGTGCATTCGAATTGATTTATCGATAAATCGAATCGATTATTTTGTTATCGGTTTATCGATATCGGTTTATCGATTCGATTTCGATTTCGAAAATTTTCCTTATCGGTTTATCGATTCGATATCGATTTTGGACATTCGGTTTATCGGTTTATCGATAAATCGATAATATATATTAAAAAGACAAATATGCCCTTATTTTATAATACTATTACTACCCTATCCCTATTCCCTTCGCTGCTTTGCTGCTTGCATATAATACTAATATCATATACTTAACCCTATTTTTATTTTTCAATCCAGCGCCGCTTCTCTTCACTCTTCAGTTCAGTGACTGAACTTCAGTCACCATTCTCTTCAGGAATTTAAATAACACTCAAATCTCAACCCTCTTTCCCTCATCTCCATACCCAAACAAATAGCCATTTACACCTTTTTCCTTCAACCATAACTCACTCAAAAACTCCAGCGATGAAAACAGGGGTGAACAAATAGAAGTAGAGTGAGAAATTCCTATGACAATAGTCATCTGTTTCAGTTATCGCTGAGAGTTGGGGTCTACCCGAGGTTTATCGATTTCCGGTGAGCTTCCAGGTCGTCGGAGGTCGTGGTTCGAGGTCCTTGTTTGATTGGTGTTCACTTTGATGTATCTCTGTTTGTAATTACATTTCAAAAACAAAAAAGGGAGAGAAGAAGATCTATATAAAAATGTATTTCCATTTCTTCTTTGAATTTTATTTCCTCTAATGGAATATGTTTGAGTCGCTTGGTCAGATTCGGATTTGCAGCTGCTTCCTTCCCTTCTCCCCCTCTACTGTTTTTGTATCGTCGGTATCCACCATCGATGATGAACGAATAGAAATAGTCTGCTGTTTAATCTATGGTGATTCCTGTTAGAAATAACGCTCTACGCTAGAGGGGGGGTGAATAGCGTTTTAATAAAATTTAGCGTTTTCTTGCGGAATTTAAACTTTTACAGGAAGTAAATAAGTGCAATAAAAATGACTTACACAAGGATATATCCTGGTTGGCCACAACAGTGGTTAGTCCAGTCCCCGAGAGACTCTCTCGAGATTTTCTACTAACTTGTCAAGCTTACGGGTGCTTAACAAACCTTTACAGTTGCTTGGAGATACAATCTCAAAGACTTCACTTGCTCGGAGGTTCCTCACCTCAAAGACTTCAATTGCTCGGAGGTTCCTCACCTCAAAGACTTCAATTGCTCGGAGGTTCCTCACCTCAAAGACTTCAATTGCTCGGGGATACAATCCCAAAGACTTCACTTGCTCGGGGATACAATCCCAAAGACTTCACTTGCTCGGGGATACAATCCCAAAGACTTCAACAGAGGAAGCACAAGTTCCTCAACACAAGAGAATCGAAATTCTCTTACAAGTATTTAAAATACTTGAACACTCACTTAACAAAGGTACTCCTAGATGAGTAGATATGAGTAAAATAATACGCTCAAGATCACAACAACTTTGAACAATAATATGGCTCTCAAAAGCTTTATGAAATGAGTAGAAAATGATGAACAAATGAATGAAAGCTTAAAGCAATGTAATGATCAGTTAGAGTATGTTGTTGTGCTTAAAACACTGAGTTGAAGCTGTATTTATAGGTGCAAAACTTGGTCTTACCGTTGTCTAATTGCCAATTAGGAATTGCTGAATTTACTCAGTGATAATTGATTGTCAAGACCGAACAATCGATTATCTGCCAGTCAGATCAAAAATCAATCCCAGATTTAACGCTTCACAATCGATTATACATAATCTATAATCGATTACTGGCAAAATTCAAAAACAGATAATCGATTACACCAAATCCATAATCGATTATATTGGCAACGTTCTAAAAATCATTTCCGGATTTTAAGCAAAACATCGATTATATAAAATCTATAATCGATTACCTCAGCAACGTTCTAAAAATCATTTCCAGATTTTAAGCAAAAACATCGATTATATGTAAACCAATAATCGATTACTTTGAGGTATTTGAAATTCATTTGACAACGGTCAGCTTCAACAATCGATTGTCCTTTGCAACAATCGATTACTTGTTATTTTCTGAAAATCATGAAACTTACTGTTTCAGTGATAATCGATTATCTAAAGACATAATCGATTACTTGTTGTTTTCTGAAAATCATAAAACTTACTGTCTCAGTGATAATCGATTATCTAAAGACATAATCGATTACTTAAGTAAATTTAAAATCACTGGAAGACATTGTCTCAACATAATCGATCACCATTAGCTCATAATCGATTATTTTGAGTATTGAAAAACTTTACCTCAACAACAATTGATTGGCATTTGATCACAATCGATTATCATGCAGATTTGGAAAAACCTGATATTTACTGTCTTACTCACAATCGATTACCATTAATTCATAATCGATTGTCATGCAGTCTTTGCTCAGAAACAATCGATTATCATAAGTTCATAATCGATTATTTTAGCCCAGATTTTTGAGGCATGTTTAGAAAACATTTTGTCTAATGTAAATATGCATGATTTAAAATCTTTTTGACACAGAATTAAATATGCATGATTTTGGAAAATAGTTTTATGAGAGAAGCCATGTTTGGAAAAACAACGTCTTGAGCTTCAATCTCAACATTTGTGCTCTTGTGCTTGAACTTCGTCATATATCAATTTGTGCTTTGTTTGTCATTCATCAAAACCTACAAAAGAATACACGTTTAGTATATCGCATTGAGAACGTGTTTCCAACAATTTCCCCCTTTTTGATAATGGCAAACATTAAGCGGGATATGCAATTTTGACAAATAATATTGACGATTCTAGACAAGTAACAAGTATGCATATTTGTTCTTGTTCCCCCTCAATTTAAGAATTCCCCCGCAATTTAAGCTTATAAGCAATTTAGCAATTTAGAGAGATGGTGCATACCCGTTATCCCGTTATCCGTTATCCCGTTATCTTCCCCCTTTTGCCATTAGCAAAAATAGTAAGGAAAGATACAATAGAACAAAGATGAAATAAAACAAAGTTTATTTATTGAAAATTTGAAGGGGCGACAATCGATTATTGATACGGAATAATCGATTATATGTCCGATGATTTGCGGTTTACCCAAGTAAAAATTTTCTTTAGCTGTACCTGCAAAAAGTATTTAGACGCCTCCGATGCTCAAGTTAGAAAAGAAAAAAAAATGCAATGCATGACTTAGATCAATGTGGAGTCAAGGATCCCGAGTTCATTTCGAATTCGGAAGAAGGACTCTTTATCCAAAGGCTTTGTAAAGATGTCTGCCAATTGGCTTTTAGTTTCAACAAATTCAATTTCGACATCGCCTTTGAGAACATGATCTCTAATAAAATGATGTCTAACTTCAATGTGTTTTGTTCGCGAATGAAGAACGGGGTTCTTCGTCAAGCATATGGCACTAGTGTTATCACATCTAAGAGGAATGTGATCAAGTCTTAGGCCATAGTCCAAGAGTTGTTGTTTCATCCATAGGATCTGAGCGAAACAACTCCCCGCGGCTACATATTCAGCCTCGGTTGTGGACAACGCAACACTTACTTGTTTCTTGCTAAACCAAGAAACGAGAGAGCTACCGAGCAAATGGCAAGTGCCACTAGTGCTCTTGCGGTCCAATTTGCATCCAGCAAAATCAGAATCGGTATAGCCAATGAGTTGGCATGAAGAGCCTTTGGGGTACCATAGACCCACATTTGAGGTACCAACGAGATACCTTAAAATTCGTTTTACCGCCGAAAGGTGAGACTCCTTCGGACATGATTGATAACGAGCGCATAAGCACACGCTAAACATGATGTCCGGACGACTAGCAGTAAGATAAAGTAGAGAGCCAATCATACCTCGATACTTTTTGGTGTCGACTTCCTTACCTTTTTCATCTTTGTCTAGATGATCGGATGTGCTCATGGGAGTTGCCATTTCTTTTGCATTGTTCATATCAAAGCGTTTAAGCAATTCTTTGCAATATTTGGCTTGGCAAATGAATGTACCTTCCTTCATTTGTTTTACTTGTAGTCCCAAAAAGAAGGTTAATTCGCCCATCATAGACATCTCAAATTCGCTAGTCATTAGATTTGAAAAATCCTTGCATAAAGCATTGTTAGTGGCACCAAATATAATGTCATCTACATATATTTGAACTAATAAAATATCATTGTTTTTGTGTTTGACAAAGAGAGTTGTGTCAACTTTTCCCCTAATGAAATCATTTTTCAAAAGAAATTTACTCAACCTATCATACCAAGCTCGGGGAGCTTGTTTTAAACCATAGAGAGCCTTTTTGAGTTTGAAAACATGATCGGGATATTTAAAGTTTTCAAAACCAGGGGGTTGTTTGACATAAACTTCTTCTTCAATAAAACCATTTAAAAACGCACTTTTCACATCCATTTGATATAAGACAAAATTCATAGAGGAAGCGAAAGCAAGCAGTAAGCGAATAGCTTCTAATCTAGCTACTGGAGCATAAGTCTCCTCATAATCAATACCTTCTTCTTGATTGTAGCCTTGAGCCACAAGCCTAGCTTTGTTTCTAGTGATTATACCATTTTCATCTAGTTTGTTGCGAAAAACCCATTTCGTACCAATTATGGTATGATCTTCGGGTCTTGGCACCAAATCCCAAACGTCATTTCGTTCGAATTGGTTAAGCTCCTCTTGCATTGCCAAGGTCCAAAATTCATCCCCAATTGCTTCAGAGATGGTTTTGGGTTCAATTTGAGAAACAAAAGCAGTAAGTTCTAAGGTGTTTTTAAGGGAGTTTCGAGTACTTACCTTTCCTCCAACATCGCCGATTACTTGATCGAGAGGGTGATCTTTGATCGTCCTCCATTCCTTTTGTTCTTTTGTTTCACTTTCCAATTGTGGAGCTTCTTCTGTTGATTGTTCTATACTTTCATCATTGTTTTCCTTTGGCGGTTCTTCATGTATTTTGTTTTTCAAATTACTCAAGATATCTGCAAGATCAAAATCACAATCCTTTCTCGCCAAGCGAGCATTATCTTCGGAAAACACAACATGTGGGGATTCCTCCACAATTTGGGTTCTTTTGTTAAAGACCCTATATGCTTTACTACGTGAGGAATAACCAATGAAAATAGCTTCATCCGATTTTGCATCAAATTTACCTAATTGGTCTTTGCCGTTATTATGAACAAAACATTTACAACCAAAAACACGTAAGTGGGAAATATTTGGTTTTCTACCCTTATACAGTTCATATGGGGTTTTCAAGAGTATCGGTCGAATTGCTACTCTATTTAAAACATAGCAAGCGGTACTCACGGCGTCCGCCCAAAAACGTTTGGGAATCTTAGCTTCGTCGAGCATGGTTCTTGCCATCTCTTCGAGACACCTATTTTTCCTTTCCACCACCCCATTTTGTTGTGGTGTACGTGGAGCGGAAAAGGTATGCTCGATTCCGAGTTCGTCGCAAAAATCCGCAAAGAGATTGTGATCAAACTCTCCCCCATGATCACTTCTAATTGAAGTGACGGTAGATTCCTTTTCGTTCTGAACACGTTTCAGAAAATACTTGAAATTTTGAAAAGCATCGCTTTTATTTGCAAGAAATAACGTCCATGTAAATCTAGAAAAGTCATCAACAATTACAAAAGCATATTTATTTCTTCCTAGACTTTCAATACGAGAAGGTCCAAATAAATCCATATGAAGTAATTGTAAAGGTCTAGAAGTTGAAACAATATTTTTGGATTTAAAAGATGCTTTGGTTTGCTTCCCTTTTTGACAAGAATCACACATAGAATCATTTTCAAACTTTAAATTGGGAAGACCAACTACTAAGTTTTGAGAAAGCAATTTATTTAAAAGATGCATGTTCATGTGTGCTAATCTACGATGCCACAACCAAGTATTATCCTCTTTGCTTATTAAGCAATCAACATATTCGGGAGAGGAGTTTGCAAGATCAACCATATAGATATTATCAATTCTAAAACCACGTAGTATGATCTTGAAGTCACTACGTCTAAACACAAGACATTCATCCGAATCAAATAGAGCAAGATTTCCCTTGTTACATAATTGGCTTATGCTCAAGAGATTATGCTTCAATCCTTTTACAAGCAATATATGTTTAATAGAGGAGTTTTCGTCCTTACCAACCGATCCGATGCCGATTATTTTTCCTTTATTGTTGTCGCCGAAAATGACGTTTCCTCCTTCTTTGTGCTCTAGTTGAAGGAATTTGGATTCATCTCCCGTCATATGTTTGGAGCATCCACTATCAAGGTACCATAGTACACTTGATCCCTTCAAGCACACCTACAAGACAATTTAATATTCTTTAGGTACCCATGCCATCTTAGGTCCTTGGGGGTTAGACAAATAATGATTATAGTCATATGAGAAGTTTCTATGCTTTGCGAAACACATCGGTGCAATGTGACCTATACGATTGCAGTAATGACATGTTGCGTTCGGATTGTGCCTGTGTCTAGGTGGAGCAAAAAACGTTCTAGGTGATCTATAGTCATTCCTAGATGCGTTGAAATTTCTAGAATCATTTCTAGGTTGTCTAGGGTGATTTATCCTAGATTCGTTAACACTCATCCTAGAATTCTTTCTAGGTGATCTAAAGTGGTTAATTCTAGACTCGTTGTACCAACATCTAGAATTGTATCTAGGTGTTCTAGAATTATTAGCCCTAGACTTGTTTTCATACATCCTAGCATAGTGTCTAGGTGGTCTAAAGGAATTTGTCCTAGACTCGTTTACAGCCCTAGAGTTATTTCTAGGAGGAGCAGTAAAATTTCTAATGTGATTTTTGCTTTTACGCCGTTGATTATTCTTAGACGATTCCTTTTCCTCAACAGTCTTAGGAACGTTTACACTAAGTGATTCTAAAGTTTTCCTAAGTTCTGCGTTTTCTAGCTTCAAGGAGTCGCAGGAAGTACAAGTAGAGCATTTATCAGTATAAGAAGCTTCATGCATAGTCTTAATGACTTGTCTAAGTTCTACACTATCATTTTGCAAAAACTGATTTTCTTTTACAAGAATCTCGTTATCAAGAGACAGATTTTCAAAATCTTTTTGTTTTAAAGAAAGTTGATTTTTGAAATCTTTTTCTTTCAATAAGAGACATTCTTCAAAATCCTTTTCTTTTAACGAGAGATTTTTCTGAAAATCTAATTCTTGCTGGGAAAGAGATTTCTTCAAATCTCTAATCATTTTGACCGCATTACCAAATTCACCATACAAATCTTCATATGCATTTTGTAATTCTTCAAACGAGTGAGAATTAGAGACACTTACCTCTTCTTCGTTGTTTCCTTTGCCGGCCATCAGACATCGGATATTTGATTCATCATTTGAGCATTTTTCCACTTGAGATGTTCTTTCATGGATTTCTTCAAGCTTATCCCACATTTCCTTAGCAGTTTTGTAGTGGGAGATTTTTCGCCAGATTTCCTGGTTCAAGGATTTATACAACATATTTATCGCATTAGTGTTTTATTCACTTACCTTGGCTTTCCCAACTTTTGTAGTCATTTGATTTCCATGCTTGATGATTTGCCATAGATAGAGGTCGTTTGCTAGCGTAAAAACTTTCATTCGATCTTTCCAAACTGAGTAGTTGTTTTCACCCAATTTTGGAGGCGACGTGTTGCATTCACCTTCACCAATTCCTGCAAAAAAATCACGAGTAGAAGCCATGGATGGTTCTCTCAAACTGTTAAGTTTTTCAGAGAGTATGGCTCTGATACCAATTGTTAGAAATAACGCTCTACGCTAGAGGGGGGGTGAATAGCGTTTTAATAAAATTTAGCGTTTTCTTGCGGAATTTAAACTTTTACAGGAAGTAAATAAGTGCAATAAAAATGACTTACACAAGGATATATCCTGGTTGGCCACAACAGTGGTTAGTCCAGTCCCCGAGAGACTCTCTCGAGATTTTCTACTAACTTGTCAAGCTTACGGGTGCTTAACAAACCTTTACAGTTGCTTGGAGATACAATCTCAAAGACTTCACTTGCTCGGAGGTTCCTCACCTCAAAGACTTCAATTGCTCGGAGGTTCCTCACCTCAAAGACTTCAATTGCTCGGAGGTTCCTCACCTCAAAGACTTCAATTGCTCGGGGATACAATCCCAAAGACTTCACTTGCTCGGGGATACTATCCCAAAGACTTCACTTGCTCGGGGATACAATCCCAAAGACTTCAACAGAGGAAGCACAAGTTCCTCAACACAAGAGAATCGAAATTCTCTTACAAGTATTTAAAATACTTGAACACTCACTTAACAAAGGTACTCCTAGATGAGTAGATATGAGTAAAATAATACGCTCAAGATCACAACAACTTTGAACAATAATATGGCTCTCAAAAGCTTTATGAAATGAGTAGAAAATGATGAACAAATGAATGAAAGCTTAAAGCAATGTAATGATCAGTTAGAGTATGTTGTTGTGTTTAAAACACTGAGTTGAAGCTGTATTTATAGGTGCAAAACTTGGTCTTACCGTTGTCTAATTGCCAACTAGGAATTGCTGAATTTACTCAGTGATAATCGATTGTCAAGACCGAACAATCGATTATCTGCCAGTCAGATCAAAAATCAATCCCAGATTTAACGCTTCACAATCGATTATACATAATCTATAATCGATTACTGGCAAAATTCAAAAACAGATAATCGATTACACCAAATCCATAATCGATTATATTGGCAACGTTCTAAAAATCATTTCCGGATTTTAAGCAAAACATCGATTATATAAAATCTATAATCGATTACCTCAGCAACGTTCTAAAAATCATTTCCAGATTTTAAGCAAAAACATCGATTATATGTAAACCAATAATCGATTACTTTGAGGTATTTGAAAATCATTTGACAACGGTCAGCTTCAACAATCGATTGTCCTTTGCAACAATCGATTACTTGTTATTTTCTGAAAATCATGAAACTTACTGTTTCAGTGATAATCGATTATCTAAAGACATAATCGATTACTTGTTGTTTTCTGAAAATCATAAAACTTACTGTCTCAGTGATAATCGATTATCTAAAGACATAATTGATTACTTAAGTAAATTTAAAATCACTGGAAGCCATTGTCTCAACATAATCGATCACCATTAGCTCATAATCGATTATTTTGAGTATTGAAAAACTTTACCTCAACAACAATCGATTGGCATTTGATCACAATCGATTATCATGCAGATTTGGAAAAACCTGATATTTACTGTCTTACTCACAATCGATTACCATTAATTCATAATCGATTGTCATGTAGTCTTGGCTCAGAAACAATCGATTATCATAAGTTCATAATCGATTATTTTAGCCCAGATTTTTGAGGCATGTTTAGAAAACATTTTGTCTAATGTAAATATGCATGATTTAAAATCTTTTTGACACAGAATTAAATATGCATGATTTTGGAAAATAGTTTTATGAGAGAAGCCATGTTATGGAGTCAAGTTATAGGATCAAGATCACATTTAAGAATAACTCAATAATAACAATTGAAAAACAACGTCTTGAGCTTCAATCTCAACATTTGTGCTCTTGTGCTGAACTTCGTCATATATCAATTTGTGCTTTGTTTGTCATTCATCAAAACCTACAAAAGAATACACGTTTAGTATATCGCATTGAGAACGTGTTTCCAACAATTCCTTCGTGTGCGTCGTTTCTCTGTTGCTCCAGTGCCATCGTCGTTGCGGTAGTAGCATCATTGATTCCAGCGAGTTTCAAGATCTGGATTGTACCTATGTTCGAGGCTTCAATATTTGGTACTGTTAACGGTGATTAATTCTCTTTCTATGGAGGATAAGTCCACGTCGTGTGAGCCAAGTGACCAGAGGTAATGTCTGTCATGGGGGAAAGGTGATGAATACAAATGGTATACGTAAGGCATGAATCATATTCACTTCAAGCTTACTGACTTTATAACTTCGTTGGTCATCTTAAAGTTCGAGGTACGATTTTCAATTTCAACAATTGTTCTCTGATTGTTCATTTTTATTCAGTTATTAAGTTTCATTGTTAGTTTGCAAATTTATTACCCATGTGATTACATCTATTATCTCAACATATATGCATTAAAATATTAGATTTAAGTTTTGCCTAATAACAGAATGTCTCTTAATATGTTAATCAAAGCAACATAAGGTAAATTAGGAGATCAAACTAGTGTTCTCTTTTAAATTAGAATTGAGGTGCGCCATGCCAAATAAAAATGACAATGCCCGCCTCTTGGCTTATTGGTGTTATCGGTAATCAAATCGATAAGCCACAAAAATCAATAAATCGAAATCGAAAAAATCGAAACCTTATTGAAACGATAACGATAAGCATATGTAAAAATCGATAATCGATAAATAATTATCGATAAGGATAAAAATCAAATCGATAAATCGAATGCACACCCCTAGTCACACAAGCTAAAGCGTTCAACCGCCACAATGAATTTACATAGGCACCAACTTCCTGCCTCTTTCCTTGTTTCTCCTCTTCAGTAAGAAGAGCATTAATCTTTCCCTAGTTTGGACAATTTCATACATGAAGTCCAGATTTTTAGCATGTCCATCAAACATTTTCACCACCCATTGGCCTGTTTGTTTTTTGACGAAGAAACATCCATTTTGCCCCTGCCTTTGTTATTTTCATATTGCTTCCGGTTGTCCTTCCTTCAGTCCTTAATCTTCTCCTTTTTATTTCATTTAGAAGAAGAGGTAGGATCAGAAGTTAGACTCGTTGAGAGAAAATCGACCAATGCATCTGTTGCCGCAATTGCACTAGGCAAATCTTTTACTTTTTACCGATGAATTTTGTTTTGTTCCCAGCCTTGCATTCCGAAAATAAAATTATGCAATTTATCCTCATCCGACATGTCTTGGATGTCTAGCAACAAAGATTAAAAAATCTTTCATATAGTCTCGAATGGCACCAGTCTGTCTCAACTACTTCAAACGATCCCTAGCAACCCAAGACGAGTTGCTAGGCAAGACCTTTTTCCTCAGTCCGTCAAGAATTTTCTCCCAAGTATCAACCTTGAGTCTTCCAGCACTTTTGTCGTATGCATTTTTCGTACGCCACCACAGCCTGCATCTCCTCTGAAATAATGCACTATCATGTTTAGTTTGTCCTTCTCCGGGACATGAGCAGTAGAGAAATAATGCTCCAAGTCCCACAAGAAGTTTTCTAGTTCCTTGGTGTCTCTCACGCCATCGAATGCTTTTGGTTATGGTATCTTAATTTTGGAATATTTTTCACGTCCTTGGGGCACATTTGCAACAGCCGGTCGGGGGATCTGAATTTTCATCTTAAGATATTCATTCTCCTTCTACAATTTTTTCAAATGTTCCGTAGCAATCTCCTATGAAGCCAATAATCCCATTAGTTGGGTATTAACACTCTCAAGAACATGTTGAAGTGTTGTGTTGGTGTCGTGGATCTGCTTCAGAATAACAACCAGATCTACATCGTCATCAGTAATTCCCACAAACACCTCCAAATTCTTAAGCCTTTCATGAAATCCCGCCATGATAATTCCAAGATCTTGCTGACGTTGCTTTGATACCAGTTGTTACAGGATCAACTTTTTTTTGTATTGACATTGTACGACAGTCACACAATAATGACTCAGCCATATTTTTTTTCCCTCATGATTTGGCATAACACTTAGATTGTGATAGCATATAGAAATGAGACAAGGCATATAATTACATGAATCTCTTACAAACTTAATATTTAAACTCATGCCATAAAGAAACACATAAACACAGCCTTACAAAGGACTGAAAGGCAGCCAACGCTCTGCCTTGACAATCTACCTATCTAGGAAAATATAGACAAACATTTTTAGCTCTCAACCTTATCCTTTCTAGCAGTTGACATACCCAATTGCTAAGGAATTCGAATTTCAAAATTTAAAATGGAAAACTTTCCACAGCCCCACTTAGCCACAATGCTGAAAAACGGGAAACTGTTCCAACTGCCCTGCATGTGCATGGCACAAGGGCATAACCTTTTGCATTTTGGCGCCAAATGCCAACTCTATCATGTCTTCACGCCAAGACCTCGTGTAGCATGCCTTTGCACGCATATCTGACACTGCCACTTGCCCAGCTCGCCCATGACATTACCTTGCATGCGTCTATCTACCTTGCCACGCCCTGACTTAGCTTGCCTTAGTTATTTCAGCCTTTGCTATGCTACTGCTGCCCATTATCTTTGCCTTGCCATGGCTACGCCAATGCCATGGTCTTGTCATGTCTTGACACCTTAGCCACGTGTCGTCGTGCCACAGTTCATGCCCATCAACACCTGCTCATGACGGCAGCTTTGTCAACATGATGCCATAATCATTATATGATCGTGCCGAGGTCCATCATGTAAATCCCTCGTCATGTCCATGCCATGTTCAAATCAATCAAGTCGAGGGGCAAACACTAGGCTTCTTTAGCAAGGTTAAATAACATTGCCAAAAATTAAAAAGAACAAATTAAAGAAGATGAATGCGTCCATTTGATACAAATTTATAAAAGAGAAAAAAGGTTTGTAATTTCTTATAAAAACTCAATAACCTAAAATATTATTTTGTACACACGTATACTGTGAAATCAAGTTTTGTACTTTTCTTCCGAATTTTACACTCTCGATATAAATTTTTTTGAACATTTTCAGAGTATGAGAGTCGAAATATTTAATATTGAATGTAAGTTCGAACATATATTCTTTCATATATTATAATAAAACTTATATATTAGAAACTAAATAAAAGAAGTATTGCTTGTCATAATAATTAATTATTTAAAATATTGCAAAACTATTTGCAAAAACTTTGGTCAAAGAAAATCTTATTTGACTCTCCAATACTAATTTTGAAATAAATAGAATATAATTTTTAGTATATTATTCTTTTAAATTTTCATATTTAAACTATTTTTGTATTTACACTAAATCATATGTTCAAAATCGTGTGGCTTAAACTTAAGCAGGAAATATCATGGAATAGCCAGTTTTCACATGGTCAATGAAAAAGTAACCAATATTTTGCTGCAACAGGGACCGGCTAGTATAATATATGGGAGTTCTGGTGCATTTATGTACGAACTCCAGCATATTATGTTAGGCGGTATACTTTGCTAACTCCTGTAAAATTTGCGGGAGATCGGAGCACCAGTGCTCCAAACACCAGTATATTATACTAGACAATTATACTTGTTGGAACTCCCATAAATTTTGCGGGAGCATAATTATGCTTGAACTCCCGTATAATTTGTTGGAGTTCCAGCATAGTTATCCTAGAACCCCCGTAAAATTTATGGGAGTTCAAGCATACTTATGCTGGAACTCCCGTAAAAGTTGCGGGCGTATTTTTCCGAATTTTAAATAGTATTTTTGCTCAAATTTAAAGTGGCTAAATTTTGATAACTTTTGAAACTTGGCTATTTTTCAACGACCAATAGTAAATCTGGCTATTTTTATATTTCTCGCATCCCCGCAACTTAGGGCTTTGTGCTCCATTACAAGTCAAAACTCCTTCAATCGTCTAAAACTTTTGATTAATCCGTGCCAGTTAAACAATATCTTTCTCAAGCTCATGTGAGAATCTTAGCTAGCGTTAGGCTATACATTCTTAAATTTATTTTAGAAAACTTAATTTTGGTGAAGTTTGATTTGATGATAAAAATATGTTGAACATAATTTTTCAAAACATATTTTACTTTTTCTAAAAATATATATATAAAATGTGACTTATATCCATAAGTTTTAAAAACTATAAAAAAAAATACCCAACAGTACCAAACGAACAAACTTACCAATTCTCTATATGCAGAACGTCCATCGATGCCATTCATTATTATTATTATTATCATTATTATTATTATTATTATTATTATTATTATTATCACAAACTATAGTCTTGAACATATATAACTTTGTCATAAAATTATTACTTTTATAATGAACTACAAAATACACTATCGTAAAACTATAACATGAGATTTTAATATTAACTACTAATAAAATAATAACTAGCCACTATAATTTGTCAAATTGCAATAATATTACAAAATCCATCAATGTGATGACCCGACCCGTCGTCTCATGTGTTATCGTCCCGTTTTCCCTATTCTACGCTTTTTCATGTTTCATTATCAGTATGTGGTGTGTTAGAGTTGATTTGGATTGGTATTGGTAAAAAATGAGACACTTAGTCTATTTAAGGAAAGCTTAAGCTAGAAAAGTCAACCGGACATTGACTTATGAGTGATAGGGCTCGGATGCAATTCTCAGTGATTCGGTTAGTTTCGGAAGGTGATTTTTGACTTAGGAGCATGATCAAAATTGATTTTGGAGGTCCAGTGTAGAATTTGGCTTAAATTGGCGAAACTAGTATTTTGGCAATTTGCGGTTGATAGGTGAGATTTTTATCCGAGGATCGGAATGGAATTCCGATAGTTGTTGTAGCTTCATTAGGTGATTTTGGATATAGGCACAAAATTTCAGGTCATTCAAACATCGTTTCATCGGGTTTTTGATCGAATGCGAGTTTCAGAAGTTTTGGTTGAACTTAGGCTTGAATCCGTCATGATTTGATGATTTTTGTGTTGTAGGATGAGTTTTGATGAATCCAACAAGTTTGGATAATAGTTTAAGACATGTTGGTGCTTTTGGTTGAGGTCCCGGGGACCTCGGGGTTATCTCGGATGGCCAAACGGAGGTTTTGAACTTTGAAATTGTTGCAGAAATAGCTCAGCTGTTGCAGGCCAATATTTGGCCGTCGCGTTCACATGATTTGGTTCGCGTTCGCGGACGGCTCCTCTCCAGAGCTTCGCGTTCGTGGTGGGGACTCTGCGATCGCGTAGAAGAAGGTTAGGGGTCCTCAGTCTTTATTCTTCGCGTTCGTGACAATGATATCGCGTTCGCGGGAGGTCCGAAAAATGTGAATCGCGTTCGCGGGGGTGGAACCGCGTTCACGAAGAGGAAATTGGGTCAATAGATATTTGGGCATCGCAAACGCGTGATGTCCTTCGCGTTCACGTAGAAGGACTTTGCCTGGGCAGGAAGTTTTTTAAGGGTTATTTCATCCGCGGCCCATTTGATATTTCTCTATTTTTACACCCCCTCAAGAGCTTTTATGGTAGAAATTGAAGAGAGTTTCAACGGGAATTTATTGGAGGTAAGTTTTATGGACTCAAAACATCTTTTTATTGAAGAATTAACCTGTAAATTCATGAAACTATATCTAAAAGGGGGAAGAACTAGGACTTGAGATTTTGAATTTTAAATTGGGATTTGATGACCCATTTGAGCTACGATTTTGATGAACTTTATATGTACGGGCTCCTGGCAAGATAGGGATCGTTTTGGTATGAGTCTTGTAATTTTTCGAAAAGCCGGCCCGGAGCTCGAATTTTGCTAGTTTCGAGATTGTTGCTATATTTTGACTATTTTTGATTGGGTATTGTACCTTTTGCATGATGTGATGTATTTGCTCTGAATTTTGATAGATTCGATGTGCGTGGAGGACAAGCTAAGAGGCAGAGGCATCGCGGGCTAGAGATTTCACCGGTTCGATGTGGGTAATACTTCTAAATGATACCTAAGGTTTGAAATCCTGGATTTGCACATCATAGTGTTGTATTGAGGTGACTTGCATGCCAGATATGAGCCTGGAGTATAGCACCATTGGAGATTGTGACTTGGTCCGTCCCGGTTATTAATCTTATTGCGGATTTTACTGAAATTATTTGTTATCACCATAATTTGGGCTGATTGCCAACTATATGAACCCTTCGGGGATTGATATTGCTATTTTTGCATTACCTGTATATTATTTGATCTCATTCCAAGGTTTTAATACTCTTTTGCAAACTCAGCCATTTCTCTAAGACTTGAAAACATAAAAAATATTTTTATTGACATTGTGAGTTGAGGATTTTCATGCTAATATAGCCCAAGTAGCTTATGTGCATTTCTGGACTCAGCATGGATCGGGTTGTGCTTCGCAGCACTGCTATAGTGATTTCTGAATATACGGGTGGCTCGGGCTGCACGCCGCAGCGTTGATACATATATTGATGTTGAGGCCGAGAGCATGTTTTATGCCAATATCTGTATGATATTGCGCTTGGGTTGTAGGAGCCTCTATGGAGTATGTACACACCCCCAGTGAGCGCCAAAGACATTAAATGGATTGGGCTGCACGTCACAGCTGGTACTGGAGTGTATTGTCATATGCATTGCATTGAATTCATGTATTTGTGCACTATTTGTTGTTTGTGTCATTTCTTGAGATATTTATTTGTTGTTTTGATATTGTCTTATCACTCTCATAGTGGATAAATTTGAGACAGTAGTAACAGTGACACTGTATGATGTAAATGGGTCAGGTAACAGTGGCTGACCAGAGATAAGAATATTACCTGAAGGGCGAGTTATTAGCTCGATTATGCATACTTTCTTGTGCTCGAGAGGCAGACTTTTGTGCTAACTTGCACTATTATCTTGCATTTACTTGCTTAACTGTTGGTAAAAGATATTTTTAAAAGTGATTTAAAACAGGGGTAGATATTTTCTAAAGGGTTTTCCTGAACTTACTGTTTTTCTCAAATGGTTGTGTTGTCCCATATTGCATGGTGGAGTGCTCTTACGTGATTTCTTACCTTCAGTTATTATTTACTCTTATTACCGCTGAGTTGGAAGTACTCACTTTACTCCCTACACCTCGCGTGCAGTTGCAGGTATTATTCGCTCGGTAGCGGGTTATTAGCGGATTGAAGATCTGTAATCGTAGTTGAGTCAGGTGACCGCTAGCGTCCCCGGCACCGGATCTTCTCCCTTATTTTTATGTTGTTCATGTTAATTTAAGACTTTGTTCTCATTTCAAAATTTGTAGTTCTACGGTGAACTCTGTAGTAGCTCATGACTAGTGACACCTCGATGTCGGGCTGTGGCAGGAGAGTTCCCTGTTGTTATCATTATTTTTCGCGCTTTGGTTACTGTTAATCATGTTTTAGCTTTATAAATGTTAATTAACTGTTAAAAGGAAGAATTAGTTTTGTTGGCTGGCCTTGTCTTCACTAGAGGCGCCATCACGACCGGGTATGGGTTTTGGGTCGTGACAAGTTGGTATCAGAGCCTAGGTTACTAGGTCTCACGAGTCATGAGCATGTTTAGTAAAGTCTCGCGGATCGGTACAGAGACGTTTGCATTTATCATCGAGAGGCTGCAGAACCTTTAGTAAAACTTCACATTCTTAAACTCTTATCGTGAGTCCTTGATTCATCTTGAAAAGAAAACTCTTAAAATTCCTTCCACGCGATTGTATGCGCACGCGAGCGCTCAGTATCAGATGTACCTTGATGTCTTGTAATTCCCCGATCTAGGGGAAAGATGTGATTTCTGTGAGTTTATGTTGGGCCAGTCTGGATGACTTGAGGTTGGATCCTTGCTTATGGCTTGAGCACCGAGATGCTGATTTTGTGAGCTGGTGTTATGAATTAATATGTTCAGTATTGTCCCTAATTGTGGGAATGGCGTCTGGATAGCTATGTGGTGAGTATGTTGGTACTGCGAGATGTTCCTATATGACTTGGAGGTGTCGAAGAAGGTCTACTGGACGATAGATGAACCATTAAGTATTTTATTTCCAATTTGATGGGATGTTTTTCCCCGAGTTATGGGTGCGTAAAGAATCTTTTCAAATCTCCTAGTTGGGAGTGAAGTAAATAGCAAGTTGCGGTTTGAGTTCAGACTCAGAAAGACTAGTTGATTGTGTAAGGTATATGACGGTGGAAGGTATATGGAGAGGTTATGTTGAGGCGAAGCAGGTGGGCTATCTCCTACGGAGTGTTCTAGCATGGTATGGTCCTTGTGTGCATGTCAGAAGATCTGTGTTTCACACATATAAATGATTGAGGCGTATTCTCACTATGTTATTGTGGCATCAATAGAGTGAAAGTCTTATGAGCTATTGAAATATTTTGGTATGTGGCTTTAGCCATGTTGGGGAGGTTTCCGTCGATTAGCTGACTACACGGTCATGTGCTATGTTAGTTCTATTTCGAGATATGCTGGCAGATGAGTTCTTGTGGCATAAATCGAGCCGAAGATGGCACGAGAGAAGCAAAATTTTGACAAGGGTTATAGGGTACTTGGTGGATGTGTGAAAATTATAGGATGTCTTGAGCTATTGTTGATAAAGAATGCTTGGTGTAAAGAGAATGAAGCTATTTGGTCATATCGGAATGAGATCATGTCCTGCGGGATCAGAGTGCTAAAGAGGCATGAGTGGTTATGTCTGTTTGATCAGGTAATATTGCAGTTGAATAAGAGTGAATGACTTGCGAGAATGGTTCTAATGGGTTTAAGAGTCTGCGTCCGTCAATTGAGAGGTCTAAAGTTGCATATGGGGTTAGGAACTGAGTTCATTGGAAAAGGTCAAGACTTGTGGTGTTTTTATGTTGATTATGGGAACCTATGTGTTGCTTTCGGGAAAGTCATGGTAACAAATTCAGATTCACATAAGCTCTTTAATGTAAAGTATTCTGAAATGTGGTATTTCTGGGAACATTTGAAAGAGTATTCGGTGGCCTATGGGTCTTAGACAGTGTGGTCTTATGTTCGAGTCTAGTGCGGTAAGCCTGGGTTGAGGCATTGTGGTGCTACAACAAGAGGGAATATCGATTTGATCATGAATCAGGAGGAAAAACATAATAGATGGAATAGCTTAATAGTAGACTGAGTCGGTATGGTAAGGGCATGATTAATTAGTCGTATGTGTTCGAGGTAATGAGCCTTACAGGCATTTTGCTGCAATGGTCTTGAGTTTTGGCAGCTTGCTTAGCTAGGTTTGGGTAGAAGGATTCAGTCCTGGCGGTTAGCCTGCGTAAATGGAACTGAGGAAGAGTTCTTGTTGAGCCTTACTGTGATTTGGAGATGCACATATATATTCTCTTAAGGCATGCGAAGAATGGAATGCGCAATGATTCTTCTTCTGAATAGGATTAGACGAGAGTATATGTCTCGGTTGAGAAGGGTGATGTGATTAGATTGATGATACTTCGGTAGTATTGCGGCACTTTCTTGTTAGTTCGACTAGAGATATTTGGGTTGCTTGATGGACATAAGGAGATTTTGAGTATGTGTCATGGGATTATTGGATATCGAGTTGTGGCATGTGTTCGGACAACAAAAGTTGGAATCAGGTATGATGATTCATGTGCCATGTGGAATTGGAGGCGAAAGTCCTCATATTCGAGCTATTCGTGATGGTGGATCGTGTGTATCGGCATCGTTTGGAGACTATTGGAGACTCGAGTGAATCTTTCATTGCTGTTATGTTGGATTTTGGATATGATGTTAAAGTTCAGACTGGTTGTTTCAGTGTTAGATTAATCATGGACTATTGCGTTATGGGTTATGCCGGAAATGTCACGGTTTGAGCGGCGAGGTGCATGGGGTTATGGTCTACTGCGTGTTTAGTATCATTTGTATAATATGAAAGTGCTGGAATAAGACTCCAGCTAATAAGAGGTTTCTATCGGTATATAGTTGTTGTAGACAACTGCCGTGAATGGAAGCTGTCGTTTCGAGTGCTTGGATTTTGTGGTATATTGTTAGAATAAGTGCTTAATGCTAGAGGGGGGTGAATAGCGTATTATAAAAAATCACAGGAAAATATAACTCAAATGCGGAATTTAAAGAGTAAGGAAGAAGTGCACCAAAGTTATACTGGTTCACCACAAACTGTGGCTAAGTCCAGTCTCTTGAGATACAATCTCAAGGTTCAACTAATTCCGTTAAGCTTGCGGGTGCCTAACAAACCGTTACACTTGCTCAAGGATACCGCACCTTAAGACTTCACTTGCTCGAGGATACCTCACCCCAAGACTTCACTGTTAAGCTTACGGGTGCCTAACAAACCGTTACACTTGCTCAAGGATACCGCACCTTAAGACTTCACTTGCTCGAGGATACCTCACCCCAAGATTTCACTGTTAAGCTTCCGGGTGCCTAACAAACCGTTACAACTTGAGAACTTGAATCACACAAGTCTCAAACAACCTTGCTCGAGGATACCTCACCCCAAGACTTCAAACGAAGGAATAAAATATTCCTTCTTACAACAAGGGATTATAAAATCTCCCTTCAAGTGTATGAAAACACTTAACACTCACTTAAACAGAACTCTCTTTATAGAGTAGATATGAGTAAACAAGTACGCTCAAGAACACAACAATAAATTCAAAGAATTGGCTCTCAAAATGCAATTAAATATAATGAAATGAATATAGAGAGTATTTGAAAGCTTGTATATGTTTTGCTCAGATTGTTGTGTGTAAAAAAGTGATTTTGAGGTGTATTTATAGGCCTCAAAATGCACCAGACCATTGCTTAATCGTCAATTAAAAAGCCTGATTTTGTGCTCATACAATCGATTGTATGGACTGTATAATCGATTATCTTTCAACGTTCAAAAATCAATTTAGGATTCTGTTCAAGAATAATCGATTGTAAAAAGTGTATAATCGATTATATTACAAAGTTCGAAAATATTTCTAGCAACGGTTCAAACATAATCGAAATATAAAATCGATTGTTTTGTTGTTTTGAAAATTTCGGTAACACACTGTCTCAGCATAATCGATTGTAGGAAGTATATAATCGATTATGTAGCTGATTGAAAAATTCATTTAAACACTGTCTCGATATAATCGATTGTGAGAAGTATATAATCGATTGTTTTGGTGTATTTGAAAATTCCAGTTTTGGCGGTCGTAATATAATCGATTGTAAAGATCATATAATCGATTATATAGGTCCAGATTTAAAAGACATGTTTAAAAATCATTTTGGCTAAAATGTAAATCATTTTGTTTGAATTCAAAGATGCATGTTTTGATGAAAATGATTTTACGAGAGAAGCCAAGTCTTGAATCAATTGTCGGATCAAGATCACAAATATAAATATGACTCAACCAAGTCTTCATTTATTTTCTTCTCTTGATCTTGTCTTGACCTTCTTGTTTTCATTCTCCAATTTTGGTCCGCTATTTCCATTTGCATATCATGTCTACAAAACAAGTATACTTTAGTATAAATAAAAGTATATCTCAATAATAACTTACAATTATTTGGCATGTATAATATTTTCCATCTTCATCGGTTTGTCATTTATCAAAACCTACAAATATGAACACATTAGTTTTAACAACATAATAAATGTGTTCTAACAATTTTCCCCTTTTTGATAATGGCAAACCTATATGGTGATATGCATAAAAATAATATTTAACTATGCCAAATATTATACAAGTTATTATTGAGTTCCCCCTCAACTTATGCATAAAATATTTTAAAATAAAATGCATAAAAATGAAATGCATATCCCCTTATCTTCCCCCTTTTGACATTAACAAAAAGACAATTTTATTAATGAAAAAGGAAAATTACATAAAGAGTAATACATAATAAAAGTTCAAAAAATAAAATTTAAGAACTATTGTCGTCGAAATCATTGCTTGAATCACTTGCGGAAAAGACGTGAGAATACGAATAATTGACATGGTCAACATATCCGTGAAGTTCTTCACTTAGCCTTCGCACAATTCTTTCCGTGCGAGACACATTTCTATCAATTCGATTCATTGAAGTTGATAGAGAAGCAAGTTGCTCCAAGATGGTTTGAAAAGACGCATCCGGTTGAGCACGAGGACGACGAGCTTGAGTTGGAGGAGGAGGAGGATGTTGTTGATCATGGCCATGGAAAGAAGTTTCTTGTTTTTCCCAATGTTTGGTGCCCTTTTTGAGAGGACCAACAGTGTTGTTGATTTGAGACGCTTCAAGAAGATGCATTATAAGAAATGCATATGGAAGAGGTTTGTCACCTCCTATTGAATCAAGCATATATATAAGAATAAGTTTACACCAATTTATGCATGCATTGGAAATAATAGCATGCATAATTTTTGCGTCTTTACGGCCAATTGTGGTGTGATTGTTTTTTTTTCGGTTTGAGAACTCGAGTGATAATGTTGAAAATCAAACCTGATACCAAAATTTTTGATAGGGGCACGCTTGTGCTCTTGAGTGAATTCAAAGGGTCCAATTCCAATTTGGTTGAAAAGGACTTGTTCATCAAAGAGTATTCCTTCGACACCGGTATATTGATTGATGCCTTGGTCATCACGGGGAAGGTTTGTGAGGGCTTGAATATTTTCTTCATTTAGAAGAATAGGAATACCATTAATTTTGGTAGAAGGTACCCCTTCCTCATCTTTCTTTAGATTTGAATAGAAAGCTTGAATCAAGTGAGGATGAATGAAATCGTATTTTAGATAAACAAAGTTGATTATTTGACTTTGTAAAAGAATATTTGAATGGATAGAATCGGCAAGATACCTTCTGGTGGTAAATCGAGGAGGAAGAATTTCTCGATTATCAAATTTTTGAATGAAACGTTGAAGTTCGACTTCTTTTTCGGACCATAGAAAAGTTCCATCATCATAAAAATATGTAGATGGAGGAATGTTTGAAGAAGAAGCAACATTCTTTCCGGCACGAGATCGTTTGGAACTTCTATTTGCCATTTGAAATTGTAGGCAACAAGAACTTTTGAAGAATTTGAAGACTTTGAAAAAGAATTCTTGTGAATATGAATGATTTTGAAGTGAGTCCTTTAAATACATACTATTCCTATTTATAGAGTCAAGAAAAGAATAGCATTAAATGCAAATTTTCAGATTTTTGGACTCTACCAACGTATAGAAAACGGTCAGATTTTTGAACTGGCCGTAGGTAGTCGAATAACTTTTGGTTAGTCAACTATCTGGAAATAGCTTGAATTTCTGGATAAGCAAGTTATTCGAATAACTGAAAGTTAGTCGATTAACTTCGACGACTTTTGAAAAATCGGCAAACAGAAAACTTGAAAAATAATTTTCATTTTCTGAAATTTGTTTAAAAATAAACTATAGTTTTGATAAATCTATATGATAATTTATCAAAATTTTGTAAAAATGAAAAATAATTTTATCAAATCAAAGATGCTATTTCCAAAATCAAAAATTCACAAGCCAAGCAAAAATAGACTTAATAAAACTTCATCTTGGTTCCCCCTGTCTTTAGGGCGATACCTGCAAAAAAGAAAATAAACGTCTCCGACGCTCAAGTTAGTAAATATTCAAAAATAAATACAACCTAAATGTATGCATTAGATCAACGTAGAGTCAAGAATTTCGAGTTCAATTCGAATACGGAAAAACGACTCTTTATCCAAAGGTTTGGTGAAGATGTCGGCCAATTGATGTTTAGTTTCAACAAATTTAATCTCGACATCACCTATTAGAACGTGATCTCTTATAAAATGGTGTCTAATTTCAACATGCTTCGTTCTTGAATGAAGAATTGGATTCTTCGTCAAGCTTATGGCACTAGTATTGTCACATCGAAGAGGGACGTGATCAGTGCTAAGACCATAATCCAAAAGTTGTTGTTTCATCCAAATAATTTGTGCACAACAACTCCCCGCGGCAATATATTCGGCCTCGGTTGTGGATAAAGCAACACTAACTTGTTTCTTGCTAAACCAAGAAACTAAGGAGTTACCGAGCAAATGACAAGTGCCACTAGTGCTCTTGCGGTCTAATCTGCATCCTGCAAAATCAGAGTCAGAATAGCCAATTAATTGGCATGAAGAACCTTTGGGATACCAAAATCCCACATTCAAAGTTCCAATTAGGTACTTCATCATCCATTTAACCGCAGTAAGATGTGACTCCTTCGGACACGATTGATACCTAGCGCATAGACAAACGCTAAACATTATATCAGGTTTACTAGCAGTAAGATAAAGTAAGGATCCAATCATACCTCGGTACTTCTTGGTGTCTACCTCCTTACCTTTCTCATCTTTGCCAAGATGGTCAGACGTGCTCATTGGAGTGGCCGTTGCTTTGGCGTTGATCATTTCAAATCAATTCAGCAACTCCTTGCAATATTTAGTTTGACAAATGAAAGTTCCCTCTTTCATTTGCTTAACTTGCAGCCCCAAGAAGAAATTAAGCTCGTCCATCATTGACGTCTCAATTTGCTAGTCATGAGTTTTAAAAAAAAACTCCTTGCATAAAACTCATTAGTTGCTCAAAAAATAATATCATCAATAAAAATTCATTTTAAAATATAAAGATAATATCATCATAAATTTATTTTGAAATACAAAAATATTATCATCAACATAAAAGTTATGCGACCTATTTCCCTTCAATGAAAATTCCCCCTCAAATAAGTCATATTAGAATGTAAAGACATTCCCCCTTATTTGATGCATACCTAAACTCTTCCCCTTTATGCAAAGAGAGAGTATATTAAGGCAACTTCCCTTTTTCGACATTTCCCCGAAAGTCAAAATAAAATAGGAAAGATATTGAGGAATATGCATGATGAAGATTGCCGAATAACTTAAAAATATACCAGTTTATAAAAACATAACATATCAATTTTTATTTTCAAAATAATACCAATTGTTAGAAAAACATAACATATCAATTTGAATTTTCAAAAAGATACCAATTGTTAAAAACAAGATAAAATCAATTGATTACCAACTGTTAGGAAAAACAAAACAAATGTTTGTTTTTGATTAAAAGATACCAATTGTTATAAAAACAATGATAAAACCATTTGTTGGAAAACATAACAAGTGTATCAATTGTTATTTTATTAACAGTGATACTAATTGTTATTTTTAGCAAAACATATTACTAAAATATATCAACTGTTAATTTCTAACAAATCAAACGTTTTATTCATCAAAACATGAATGAAATGTTTTTACCAAAAACATGCTAACAGTTAATACATACCAACTGTTAAACAAACATTTCAAAAGTTATTTTTATCAAAAAAGATATTAATTGTTAACACATATCAACAATTAGGTTTTTATCAATAACTAATAGTAATCAAAATATGGATCAATCATTATTTTTAACAAAAAATAATTGATACCAATTGTTATTCAAAATATCATTTATCAAAACATGAATCAACAAAAATAATTGATACTAATTGTTAACAAAGTCATATCAATCGTTAACACATATCAACTATTATGTATTTAAAACAAATATGACAACTAACCGAACCCCTTGATGCAGTAAGGTGTCATGCTTGGTGCATCTACTACAATATTGTAGTCTTCAAGCATACCTGCAAAAGTACCTAAAAATAGGTTTTTGGTACCCAAACCATTTTGGGTCCTTGGGGGTTAGGCAAATAATAATCATAGCTAGAAGATAAATCCCTATGTTTCATAAAATATATGGGTGCTATGTGTCCTACCCGGTTGCAGTAGTGACATACTACGTTCGGGTTGTGCCTATGCCTAGGTTGTGCCAAAAATGTTCTAGGTGATCTAAGGTCATTCCTAGAGGCGTTGAAATTCCTAGAGTCATTTCTAGGTGGTCTAGTATAATTCATTCTAGACTTATCAACAAAAATCCTAGAATCATTTCTAGGTGGTCTAAAAAGATTAATTCTAGACTCATTCCTAGAATTATCTCTAGGTTGCCTAAAATGATTATTTCTAGGCTCATTTGCACAATTCCTAGAATCGTTTCTAGGTGGTCTAAAATTATTAATTCTAGACTCATTGACAAAAAATCTAGAGTCGTTTCTAGGTGGTCTAAAGGGGTTTGTTCTAGACTCATTAAAAATCCTAGAATTATTTCTAGGTTGCCTAAAATTATTATTTCTAGGCTCATTTGAAAAAATCCGAGAATTATTTCTAGGTGGTGCATCACGATTCTTATTCAACTTACGCCTCTTGTTTTTCTTAGGCTTTTTCTTCTTAATCTATTCAACTACTTTAGGAACGCCTACACTACGTTTTTCTAGTGTTTTCCTAAGTTCTAAGTTCTCTATTTTCAACGAATCACAAGATAAGCAATTAGAACTTTGATCAATTGAAGAGGCTTCATTCATCGCCTTAATTTTATTTTTAAGGTCAAAATTATCATTTTTCAAAAAATTATTTTCTTCTTCTAAAACTTTGATTTTAGCCTTGGCCTCTTTGGCGATTTTTGAAGTCTTTTTCAATTCACCAAATAGTTCTTTAAAAACTTCTAGTAATTCTTCAAAAGAGTAAGAATTAGAAGTACTTACCTCTTCTTCTTCGTTGGCCATGAGGCATCGGGCAGTCGGTTCATCACATGAGCTGTCCGCTTCTTGAGGCGTACGTTCATAAGTGTCCTCAAGATTATCCCACATCTCTTTGGCAGTTTTGTAGTGGGAAATTTTCCGATAGTCCTCCTGATTCAAGGAGCTATACAACATATTGATTGCCTTGGTGTTGTATTCACTTACCATGGCTTTTCCAACTTGTGTCGTCATTTGTTCACCATACTTGATGATTTGCCATAGACGAAAGTTGTTCGATTGGATGAAGATTCTCATCCGCTCTTTCCAATATGTGTAATTTCTTCCATCAAATATTGGAGGCAAAAAGGTGCAAATTCCTTCACCTATTCCTGCATAAGCACTACTAGTAGAAGCCATAGAAAGATTCTCTCAAACTGTTAAGTCTTACAGAGAGTTAGGCTCTGATACCAATTGTTAGAATAAGTGCTTAACGCTAGAGGGGGATGAATAGCGTATTATAAAAAATCACAGGAAAATATAACTCAAATGCGGAATTTAAAGAGTAAGGAAGAAGTGCACCAAAGTTATACTGGTTCACCACAAACTGTGGCTAAGTCCAGTCTCTTGAGATACAATCTCAAGGTTCAACTAATTCTGTTAAGCTTGCGGGTGCCTAACAAACCGTTACACTTGCTCAAGGATACCGCACCTTAAGACTTCACTTGCTCGAGGATACCTCACCCCAAGACTTCACTGTTAAGCTTGCGGGTGCCTAATAAACCGTTACACTTGCTCAAGGATACCGCACCTTAAGACTTCACTTGCTCGAGGATACCTCACCCCAAGACTTCACTGTTAAGCTTCTGGGTGCCTAACAAACCGTTACAACTTGAGAACTTGAATCACACAAGTCTCAAACAACCTTGCTCGAGGATACCTCACCCCAAGACTTCAAGCGAAGGAATAAAATATTCCTTCTTACAACAAGGGATTATAAAATCTCCTTTCAAGTGTATGAAAACACTTAACACTCACTTAAACAGAACTCTCTTTATAGAGTAGATATGAGTAAACAAGTACGCTCAAGAACACGACAATAAATTCAAAGAATTGGCTCTCAAAATGCAATTAAATATAATGAAATGAATATAGAGAGTATTTGAAAGCTTGTATATGTTTTGCTCAGATTGTTGTGTGTAAAAGAGTGATTTTGAGGTGTATTTATAGGCCTCAAAATGCACCAGACCGTTGCTTAATCGTCAATTAAAAAGCCTGATTTTGTGCTCATACAATCGATTGTATGGACTATATAATCGATTATCTTTCAACGTTCAAAAATCAATTTAGGATTCTGTTCAAGAATAATCGATTGTAAAAAGTGTATAATCGATTATATTACAAAGTTTGAAAATATTTCTGGCAACGGTTCAAACATAATCGATTGTTGAAATATAAAATCGATTGTTTTGTTGTTTTGAAAATTTCGATAACACACTATCTCAGCATAATCGATTGTAGGAAGTATATAATCGATTATGTAGCTGATTGAAAAATTCATTTAAACACTGTCTCAATATAATTGATTGTGAGAAGTATATAATCGATTGTTTTGGTGTATTTGAAAATTCCAGTTTTGGCGGTCGTAATATAATCGATTGTAAAGATCATATAATCGATTATATAGGTCCAGATTTAAAAGACATGTTTAAAAATCATTTTGGCTAAAATGTAAATCATTTTGTTTGAATTCAAAGATGCATGTTTTGATGAAAATGATTTTACGAGAGAAGCCAAGTCTTGAATCAATTGTCGGATCAAGATCACAAATATAAATATGACTCAACCAAGTCTTCATTTATTTTCTTCTCTTGATCTTGTCTTGACCTTCTTGTTTTCATTCTCCAATTTTGGTCCGCTATTTCCATTTGCATATCATGTCTACAAAAGAAATATACTTTAGTATAAATAAAAGTATATCTCAATAATAACTTACAATTATTTGGCATGTATAATATTTTCCATCTTCATCGGTTTGTCATTTATCAAAACCTACAATTATGAACACATTAGTTTTAACAACATAATAAATGTGTTCTAACAGTATATCACATAATTTCACCTGAGGTTGCCGGTATGAGCTATTACAGCTGGTTCAGACCTATTCTGAGTGTAGATGTGAGGTTCTAATCTCGTGTATGATTTCGGAAAGTGCAATGTGGTTCCACGGTTTATGGTTCAGATGGATGGTGAGATTTTTGCTATGTTGTGTTATCGGACCGATGCGAGGTAGGGTGACGTGGGATCGCCCCGGGTACATACTTGGTAAAGTCATTCAGCCACTGGGTTGCTCCTAGTACAACTCTGGTTACGCTCGAGGACGAGCGTTTGTTTAAGTTGGGGAGGATATGACGACCAGACCCGTCGTATCATGTGTTACCGTCCCATTTTCCCCGTTCTATTCTTCTTCATGTTTTAATATAAGTATGTGGTGTGTTAGAGTTGATTAGGATTAGTATTAGTAGAAACTGAGACATTTAGTGTCTTTAAGGAAGGCTTAAGCTGGAAAAGTCAACAGAACGTTGACTTATGAGTTATAGGGCTCGGATGTGATTTTTGGTGATTCGGTTAGTTTCAATAGGTGATTTGTGACTTAGGAGTGCGATCGGAATTGATTTTGGAGGTCCGGTGCGGAATTTGGCTTGAATTGTCGAAACTAGTATTTTGGCGACTTGCGGCTAATAGGTGAGATTTTGATCCGAGGATCGGAATGAAATTCCGAGAGTTTCTGTAATTTTTTTGAGGTGATTTTGGTTATAGGCGCAAAATTTCAGGCCATTTGGACGTCGTTTCATCGGGTTTTTGATCGAATACGAGTTTCGAAAGTTTTAGTTGAACTTAGGCTTGAATCCGTCGTGATTTGATGATTTTAGTGTTGTAGGATGAGCTTTGATGAATGGAACAAGTTTGGATAATGTATTAAGACATGTTGGTGCTTTTGACTGAGGTCCTGGGGGCCTCGGGGTTATCTCGGATAGCTAAACGGAGGTTTTGAACTTTAAAATTGTTGTAGAAATTGCTCAGTTGTTGCAGACCGATATTTGTCCTTCGCATTCACATGATTTAGTCTGCATTCGCGGAGGGCTAGTCTCCAGAGCTTAGGTTAGGTGTCCTGAGTCTTCATCTTTGCGTTCGCGACAATGGTATCGCGTTCGCGGGAGGTCCAAAAAATGTGCATCCGTTCGCGGGTGTGGAACCGCGTTCGCGAAGAGAATTGGGTCAGTAGAGATTTGGGCATCGCGAACGCGTGATGTCCTTCGCGTTCGCGTAGAAGGACTTCGCCTGGACAGAAAGTTTTCTAAGGGTTATTTCATCCGCGACCCATTTGATATTTCCTCCATTTTTACACCCCCTGAAGAGCTTTTTGGTAGAAATTGAAGAGAGTTTCAACGGAAATTGATTGGAGGTAAGTTTTATGGACGCAAAACATATTTTTATTGAAGAATTAACCTGCAAATTCATGAAACTATAGCTAAAGGGGGCAAGAACTAGGGCTTGAGATTTTGAATTTTAAATTGGGATTTGATGACCCATTTGAGTTCCGGTTTTGATGAACTTTATATGTACGGAATCGTGGTGAGATAAGGATTGTTTTGGTATGAGTCTTGTAATTTTTCAAGAATCGGACTCGGGGATCGGTTTTGCAAGTTTCAAGATTGTTGCATATGTTGGCTATTTTCGATTGGTTATTGTTCCCTTGGTATAGTGTGATGTATTCCTCTGAATTTTGATAGATTCGACGCGCGTAGAGGCCAAGCTGAGGAGCAGAGGCATCGCGGGTTAGAGATTTTGCCGGTTCGAGGTGTGTAATACTTATAAATGATACCTGAGGGTTTGAAACCCGGGATTTGCACATCAAAGTGTTGTATTGAGGTGACTTGCACGCCGGATATGAGCGTGGGGTAGAGCACCATTGGGGATTGTGACTTGGTTCGTTCCGGTTATTGATTTTACTGCGGATTTGGATGCAATTATTTGTTATCATCATAATTTGGGTTGATTGCCATGTTTGGGCTTCGTGCCAACTATATGAATCCTTCGGGAATTGATATTACTATTTTTGCATTACCTGCATATTATTTGATCTCGGTCCAAGGTTTTAATACTATTTTGCAATCTCAACCATTTTACTAAGACTTGAAAACATAAACAATATTTTTATTGACAATGTGAGCTGAGGATTTTCATGCTAATATTGTCCAAGTGGCTTATGTGCATTTCTGGACTGAGCATGGATCGGGCTGCGCACCGCAGCAGTGTTATTGTGATTCCTGAATATATGGATGGCTCGGGCTGCACACCGCATCATTGATACATATATTGATGTTGAGGTCGAGAGCTTGTTTTATGCCAATACCTGACTGATATTGTGCTTGGGCTGTAGGATCCCCTTTGGAGTCTGTACAATCCCACAGTGAGCATCGTCGACGTTGAATGGATCGGACTGCACGCCGCAGCGGGTACTCAAATGTACCATCATATGGATTGCATTACATTCATACATTTGTGCACTATTTGTTGTTTGTGTCATTTCTTGAGATATTTATTTGTTGTTCTGATATTATCTTATCACTCTCAGAGGGGATGAATTTGAGACAGTGGTAACAGTGACACTGTATGATGTAAATGGGTCAGGTAACAGTGGCTGACCAGAGATAAGAATATTGCCTTAAAGGCAGTTGTTATCTCGATTATGCATACTTGTTTGTGCCCGAGCGGCTGACTTTTGTGCTAACTTGCACTATTTGTCTTGCATTTACTTGCTTAACTGTTGGTAAAAGATATTTTTAAAGGTGATTTAAACTTAGGCAGATAGTTTCTAAAGGATTTTCCCGAACTTACCATTTTTCTCAAATGGTTGTGTTGTCCTATATTGCATGGTGGAGTGCTCTTACGTGATTTCTTGCCTTCAGTTATTATTTACTCTTATTACCCCTAAGTTGGAAGTACTCACTTTACTCCCTGCACCTCGCGTGCAGTTGCATGTATTATTCGCCCGATAGCGGTTTATTAGAGGATTGAAGTCTGTTATCGTAGCTGAGTTAGGTGACCGCTAGCGTCCGCGGCACCAGATCTTCTCCCTTATTTTTATGTTGTTCGTGTTAATTTCAGACTTTATTCTCATTTCCGAATTTGTAGTTGTAGGTAAAATCTGTATAGCTCATGACTAGTGACACCCCGATGTCGGGCTGTGGCGGGATAGTTCCATGTTGTTATCATTATTTTTCGCGCTTTGGTTACTATTAATCATGTTTTAGCTTTATAAATATTAATTAACTGTTAAAAGGAACCATTTGTTTTGTTGGCTGGCCTTGTCTTCAGAGAGGAGCCATCACGAGCGGGTATGGGTTTTGGGTCGTGACAATCGATCCAAAAAAAAATAATAGTAATTAGCTGATGGTTAGTTGGATCATAATAGATGTTGGGTTTTTTAAAAAAATACAAAAGTTTGGGATAATTTTTAAAATTATTAAAAAATCAAATAGTGATATTTTCAGTTAAAATACAAGTCTATAGTTAGTTTTGGGATTTAAAAATTTATTTTAAAAATATATCAAAATATGAATAAAATCTATAAACAAACATGTTTTGCCAAAAAAAAAAAATTGGCAAAATCTATAACCAAATGGGCTAGTAAAATATGGTTTTATACGTTTCTAAAATTATCTTTTAAAAAAATTTTACTTACAGATGAAAACTAAATAAGTTATACTCACAACTAAGAGAAAGTATTTATCAGGGTTATAAAATGTCAATCATAAAGCTTTAAACTTCTTTTTTCAAATAAAATATATGGTTTGCCTATTTTTATCTAGTGCTAGAAAAAGACGGAATCTTTTTTTTATTTTTAAAATTGAATAATGATATAAGTCGTCTAGTATCTTCATCATATAAATTTTAATTTTTCCACCCAATATTGAGCTTATTAAAAATGAATAGTATTAGTTGGTTAAGGAAATGAAGTCACTCTCACCACCAACTTAGCTGTACTTGACAATGATTTTCTCATTTACAACTACAGGATTGGATACAGCTGTATCCAAATTTCTAGTCATTTTCCAACCCTTCTTCTCCCCTTCCTTCTAGCCAAAGAAAGGAAATTATTATTAGTACTACTTGAAAACAGGTCCCGCCAATCTCAATTGTCTCTTTTGGAATACAAAGGATTTTGACTTATATCTACCATAATTACTACCTATAAATATTATACATGTATTTCTTTCACTTATATCAATAACTACACGTAATTAAATTTGAAATAATCTGATAACAGTTATTACACTATCAATATATATAGATTAAATCAAAATATTTGTAATCTCTCTATTTTACTTCAAGACTCATGAGAGTTACTTTTTTATAAATTGCACTCCATATATATCATAATGACTAACCAATGATAAGTCGAATTACAATATAAGTTTGAATTTCAATAGCAAATGGATCACCTCTATTTAATTAAGGTTTTCCTGCTCAAATTGTAACTAACAACAACAACAACCCAGTATAATCCTACTTAGTGTAGTCTGGGGAGGGTAGTATGTACGCAGATCTTAGCCCTACCCTTGGGTAGAGAGGTTGTTTCCAAATAGACCCCCGGCATCCTTCCCTCCAAGAACTTTCCACCTTGCTCTTGGGGAGACTCGAACTCACAACCTCTCGGTTGGAAGTGGGGGTTGCTTACCATCAGAACAACTCCTCTTGCCTTCAAATTGTAACTAGATGAAACAAAAAGAAATTGATCTTTTAGCACTATTTTATACTCCTTCCGTTTCAATTTATGTAAACATATTTCCTATTTGGTCCATTCCAAAGAAAATGATCCATTTCTAAATTTAAAAAATAATTTAACTTAAATTTTGTGTACATTCAAACAGGTTCACATAAATTATGGCGGATGAAGTAGTACTTTATAGTACTATTTGTTCCATGTGCTTTTTTTTTTCTTAGACAAGAATTGCATTGCCCTACAATATGTATTGCTATTCAAATCCTATTACGAAAAGAAAATAAAATTCATTCCACGCTATCTACGTAGCACAAAATTATTTATAAGTAATTTATAAATTTCAAGAACGACAAAGCAATCAATATGGGTATGTACAATTTTTGTATAGTTTGTTACAGTAGTAACATTAAATTAATAATATTCCCTTACTTTCTCCGCCTATTTCGTTGTAAATAATGAAACCCCATGTCTCCTTTGTTTTCTCTCTCCTTCTTGTTAGATATAATACACACATAATAGTCAAATAGTTTTGTGATTCTTTTACACATAAAAAATATATATTATACATAATATATCTAAAAACAGTATTTTCTTAATTTCAGTATTGTAAAAAGCCACGGAGGCCTAACACATATGTTTTCACATATCCATGTACCGAAAGAAGGATAATATATGTACATATATATATATAAAGTTGGCTCTTCTCGTGATCTGTGCATAGTCTACATGATACTAATTCTTGGGTTTTGGTGGGTTTACTTCAATCATTGCTATATATCCACCTATCTTTGAATCGTTCACTTCATAATTGGGATCTACTAAATTAAGAAGAGAGAGAGAGAGTGAGAGAGCGACCCATTTTGGAGTTTTGGGTATTGATTTTGAAAGTGAAAGTTTTTTGAATGACAAAGTTATGAGGATTTTGCCAGGCTTTTGGAAGGATTTGAGTGATAGCAGCTCAAAAAGCAGCTTTGGTTTTGCTGTAAAAGATAAAGCTTCATAGTAGTAGTATAAAGGTGGGTTCTTTTGGTTTGTTTTCTTCTCTTATTACAGTATTAATCTATATCCGGTGTGTAGTTTTCATTTATTGACTTTGGTTATGTCTTAATTCTGAGTAAATATTAAAGTTGGTTGACCTTTGTTCACTGTATAATTCTTGTTTGAACATGTTAAGCTCAATTAGTTAGCTGGTTTTTCAGCAAAATGCTAGCTCAAGTGAATTTGCTAGTGTTATTGACAAACTTTTTATTGCTATATAAAATTGACTATGGTTTTTCTGAATTCTGTGAACATGAAGTTTCTAAATTGTAACCTAGATATGATTGCTTGTGTAAACTGTAAAAGTTGAAAAGGAGTTTTAAGGCATAAAGGTGGACTGCAGTACATGCTCTGGAACAGCTTTAATAAACTTTTTCTAGTGAAGAAAAGGCTTTTTATGAGCCTTGTTGAGCTATTTTACCTGGAAATGAAGTGAATAATACAATTCGCACGGATTACAATAGTCTGGCACTTTTACATATTATAGTGAAAAGGCTTCAAGAAGTGGTGCCGCTGAGACTATAATACAAGGTAACGGGGAGATTGATGAAGATGTCATCCACCGTATCGGAGTAGGATGGATGAAGTGGAGGTTTGCTTCTGATGTCTTGTGTGATAAGAATGTGCCGCTGAGACTTAAAGGTAAGTTCTACAAGGTTGTAGTTAGACCGACTATGCTTGCAAAGAGCAGAGCGTTGGCTGGTCAAGAACTTTCATACCCAGAAGCTAAAATTAGCTGAGATGAGGATGTTGAGGTAGATGTGTGGCATACCCGGTTGGATAATATTAGGAATGAAGTTATTCGGGAAAAGGTGGGAGTAGCCCATGTGGAGGATAAGATGCGGGAGGCAAGATTGAGATGGTTCGAGCATGTTAAGAGGAGAAGTATAGAAGCCCCAGTTAGAAGTTGCTAGAGGTTAGCTTCGGTGGGTAGCAAGAGGGGTAGAGGCAGGCCTAAGATGTTTTGGGGAGAGGTTATTAGGCGGAATATGGCAAAGCTGACTGAGGACACGGACCTAAACAGGAGGGTGTGGAGGTCAAAGATTAGTGTAGAAGGTTAGCAGGTCGAGCGTTTCTCTTTGCCTTACTCAGTTCGCTAGCATTAGTGTTAGTATGATATCTTTTTATTCATAGAGTGCTATTACTATCTAGAGTCTAACTGCATTTTTGCATTCGATCTTATTTTATCTTGTTGTTATTCCTACATGTTGCAATTATCTTTTCTTTTTCAGCCGTTTTCTAGCCGAGAGCCTATCGAAAACAATCTCTCTGCTCTTCCAGAGGTAGGGTTAAGGCTGCGCACATCTTACCCTCCCCAGAGCCCACTTGTGGGAAACTACTGGGTTTATTGTTGTTGTTGCTACTTCAAGAAGTGGTGCAATTTTGAGAGGGATGTAACATTTTTTACAAATACTTATCATGTTGCCATATGATATCTATCCGCATCGGCATTTCATGGAGAAGTTGATGTCCTACATCTCTAGTTCTAAAAGGATCACACTGTCTGTTTCTTCTAAGATTACACAAGTATGATTATTAGTATCTGCTGAAAATTGTGGACTTGATCCCTTGGGAAATGTTTTGTATTACAGTATCGCTTGTGTAATAGATATATGTGCTTGATGATTAGTAAACATTAAGTGTTGATACGGTACTATTCAAACCGGGGGGGGGGGGGGGGGGGGTGGTTATTGACCAGTTCGCATTCAACTTCTGTTTACTATTTTGAATAATTCACCTAATAATGCTGGATCTGAAAAAGCTGGTTGTGGGGCTCGTCAGAATTTTCCTGTGAAAATTTGCAGCATATTGCCAAGTAAATCTGTGATCTCATAAGTCGGCTGGTTGTAAAATGGTTCACAGTGTTATTCATAGAGATATCATAAAGAAATGCAACTGCTCGTTCTTTTCTCTTCTTCCTTATAGTTATGAGGGTGAGTTTCAGTTAGTTTTTTCAATTTGGATGTGTATGATTTGAACTTTGGATTAACTCAAATTTGTGGAAAGCGTGGCCCTTCTCTTCTCTTTGTGAAAATTTCTTCATCCTATTTGTTTGTAATTTAAATCTTGCAGTGCCTGATCATATCAAAGGGTTCTATGCGTTATTTCAGCTTATTAGCCTTCTTAAGAAAAGGTTGAACTGGAAGCTCTTTTATTTATTTGAGTGAATAATAGGGAAGCCTATTTTCTGCAATAGAATGTGAAATTTGTGACTTTTCCTGTTTGGCTTTATTAACTACTTTAAATGTCATCACCCTGACTATCATTTGTGAACTGACAGGATTAATAAATAGACAGTGAGATCAAAGCATGCAACATATGGCGGTGTTTTGACCAGAATGGATCCTCAGGCTTTCATTAGGCTGTCAATAGGGTCGCTGGGGTTGAGACTGTCTGGAACAACTACTTTGAACAGTACAAAATCAGGGATAACTGCAGTCTCTTCTCCCTGTGTGTGCGAGATCCGTCTTCGAGGTTTCCCTGTGCAGACATCATCTATTCCCTATATTTCCTCACCTGAAGCTACACCGGATATTCACAACATTGCATCCAGCTTTTATCTTGAAGAATCTGATTTGAAAGCTTTACTGGCACCTGCCCCATGTTTTTATGCGGCTCATGCATGTCTAGAGATAGTTGTTTACACAGGACGCAAAGGAGGCCACTGTGGTGTTGGTATTAAGAGGCAGCAAGTTGGAACATTTAAGTTGGAAGTAGGTCCCGAGTGGGGTGAAGGAAAACCATCCATTCTGTTTAATGGCTGGATAGGAATTGGCAAGAACAAGCTGGAGACTGGAAAACCTGGAGCGGAGCTTCATTTGAGAGTGAAGCTGGACCCTGATCCAAGATATGTTTTCCAGTTTGAAGATAAAACGAAACTAAGTCCTCAAATAGTGCAGCTTCAGGGAACCATCAAGCAACCTATTTTCAGTTGCGAGTTTAGTCAGGACAGGTAAATCATTGTTTTGCTCTTTTACCCTTTCCTAGGGATGAATAGCGTATAAGTAGAATTGAAGTTCTACTGTTATAGTCTACTTTTCCGAGAAACTTTTAAGTTGCTTCAGTTATAATTCTAAGAGTTGTATGGTATGCTGAACTTACAGGGTATCTCCGGTAGATCCATTAAATAATTTTTGGTCAAGTTCATTTGACGGTTCTGAACTAGAGGTGGAGAAAAGAGAGAGGAAGGGATGGAAGGTGAAGATACACGATCTCTCTGGGTCGGCTGTTGCAGCAGCCTTCATAACAACTCCGTTTGTGCCATCTACAGGTTGTGATTGGGTGGCCAAATCCAACCCAGGAGCTTGGTTGATTGTTCGTCCTGATATTTGCAGGCCGGAAAGTTGGCAGCCATGGGGAAAGCTTGAAGCATGGCGTGAACGTGGGATCAGAGATTCCATTTGCTGTCGCTTCCATCTTCTATCAGAGGGGCAGGAATGTGGTGGTGATCTTCTCATGTCTGAGATCTTGGTCAGTGCAGAGAAGGGTGGTGAGTTCTACATTGACACAGACAGACAGGTACAAGCAGCAGCGAGTCCACTGCCCAGTCCAAGAAGCAGCGGAGACTTTGCAGCACTAAGTCCTGTTGCAGGCGGTTTTGTCATGAGCTGTCGAGTGCAAGGGGAAGGGAAATGCAGCAAACCCCTCGTGCAACTTGCCATGCGACACATCACCTGTGTGGAAGATGCAGCCATTTTCATGGCGCTTGCTGCTGCAGTCGATCTTAGCATTGAGGCATGCAGGCCTTTTCGCAGAAAGCTACGCAGAAGCACTCACCATTCCTGGTGATGTATGTATACACATAATGGAGATATACTGATATCCAACCCCATTCCTGTATTTCTCCTGATTGTTGTAACAACTTTACTTTTGCTGTGTAGTAACCAACTTAATATATATTTAAATTGGTTCAAGTGGCCCCACGCGATCCAATGGCTGAGACCCTCAGGAGTCAGGACCATCATGGCTCTGTCCTCGCCATCTGAATCAATTCTCAACGGACAGCATCACAATTGGGGGTTTTTGTAACAAAAATTTACTTTGCTTACACTGTTGATACTGCAGATTGGGAAACTGACTTGCTCTTTTAGATGAGTCGATTCATGTACTTCAACAAAGTATTAGGAAAGACGAAGTTCTAGATTTAACTTTTACTGTTACACATTAACAGATACTAATAGATTCACGTACTTAATTACAAAACTAAATCTAAAAGGATTTTGTCTAAGGCAAAAAGATGTGGGAATTCCAAAGCATAAGAATTGTTTAATAGAGGTTTATAAATATTCTAGTAACATTTTACTAATTTATTTAGTATCACCATCCATGGTAAAATAATGATGAAAAATATTAAAATTTCATTCCATTATTAGCCCATACCATACTATTATATCTCTCCGCAAAGGAACTTTCAACAAGGTATTTACTTGCATATATTGTTAAGTGAGGAAAGAATGTTTACATAAAGACACACACACAAAAGACTGTAACCAAAACAATTTAAGAGCAAAAGCGAGAGATTTATAAGATCTTAATATAAAACTCACATGTCATCACAATGGATCATGGTACAATTAATTTTAGATATCGGACTTAAGTTCACTATTACAATGAGGAAATTGTCCTGATTTCAGTCTTCCTAGAGCTTCTTCTCTACAGATAATTTATACCTACATGGCTACAACAACATTTTTACTAATGCTAATAAATGGTTATCCAAAAATTAATAACCATTCTATAGAACTACTACCAGCCATGGAAGTGTATAGTCTGCCAAAGTTGATAGGCAATGGCCATTGATCTTGTTGGTGCTTCCTAATGTTTTCTCTCCCATTTACCTTCCCGTCTGCCATCCTGTTCTCTTCGTTCCACAATTTTACTAGACTTACTCCCCCGGGTACCATGCCTTTGAGATGATCCAAAGCCCATGGACGGACCCTCAAGTGCTGATACCAAGTCTGCATCCCCGATACTTCCCGTGTTCCCCGAGTCTTTACTACCATCAAAGTTTTCTTCGTAGCTGCTGCCACATTCATCTGATCTGTCGCGTGATTGCAAAATAGTTGGAAATTGACCAGAGAATTGCCTAGCCCCTGATAGAACCACAGTAGGCATGGTAACCATTGATGAGCTCGTTGCAGTTTCAGGCTGTGTTATCCCCGTGCTCGTTTTGGTCCCTTTATTACCTGCTCTTCCATTTTCCCTTTCACGGTATCTTTCGCGTGGCCTACTGCATGAGATCGATAAACACATCAAGAGAGGTTTCCTTGGATTTCAAAATTCTGCTGCACTGAACCACTGTATTTATCACTTGTCAAATGCAAAAGTTAATGCAATAGTGCAGCCAGGAACAGCATTCCCAGTTGACGCCTAATACTGATTGAGAGACAGACCAAGTTACTTGCTGCTTGATGTTGCAATTTTTTTTGTTGCTAAGCAGCAGACTATTTTACTGCTTGATGTTGCAAACTTTTGGTTGCCAGGAGAAGGCAGAATAGGAAAAACATGATTCATTTACTCCCACTGCCACCATTTTGGTGGCTGTGATGTGAGATCTACAATAAACGGTCTCTGAATATACCATGATGTTGAGACCGTGATATCAGTTGCCACAGGAAGAAAATCCAATAAAAATGAGGAACAAACACTAGAAAAGAATTACTAGTTCAACTATCAGTCAAATTTAGTGTGTTCATAGTTCATAATAAATGAGCCGAGGATCTATCGGAAACAGCCTTCTACTCCTCCGCAATAAGGGTAACGTCAGCGTACACACTACCCTCCCCAGACCCCACTTTTGGGATTCCACTGGGTTGTTGTATACAAAATTATTTATGCAGAAGATTAGAGAACCCCCCCCCCCCCCCCCAATCCTGGAACAACATAGGGACTCTTCCAATCTTACATGACATTAAAAAGACATGCTTGATCAATTCACATAGCCAGCGTGCAGTTGCTTTAGTTATTGCCACTGGACACAGTAGGAATTCTTCTATGTCCAGAAGAAAAGTCAACAGCGATGAGCAAGAAAATATAGAGGCTACTTCAGTACAAACTCCTTAGTCCGAAGGGACCTTGTTATTCTGTAATGATGCATAATACATAAGGCTAGCTTTTCCTACCAAAAGAAGAAGAAAAAAACCTAGAGGAAGAGAACTACTGACTCAACCATAGGAAAATGAAGTATGTTCATTGCCCATAAAAACAAAATTGTTTGCCAGAAGATTAAAGAAATCCCATGCTCATCTTAGACCAAAGAAGGTAAAATCATGTAATCGTATGTGACATCCAAACGACAAGTTTGACCAATTTAGAAAGCCTCATTGTGCATGGCAAGTGGTTCCAACCATTTATGTCTTGACAATTTATCCTTATCCTTAAATCACATAAACTAGACATGAGATGATGAGACAATTCCAGCCACAATAACTAAAGCAAATGTTGCAGTTGAAAATAGAAAAAAGAAGAGGGTGAGAGGTCACCCGGGGGGGGGGGGGGGGGGGAGTTGGAATGCGTCAGAGCCAAAGATTAACCTAACATAGTTTGCTCATTCTCAACACAGAAAATTGACGTCAGATGCCAAAAACATAGTTGCTATAGTTTATAATGAAATAAAAGTAATAGGCAACAAAATTTACCTACTGTGTGTGGATGAAAATTCTCGCCTCGATGGTCTAACTCCAGATTCAACTTGCTCAAGTTCTCTTTGAAGTTCCCTCTGCAAGAAGATCAAGTGAAATTGGCATGCAAGACTCCCACTCCATATGAAACTTAAATCAATCTAGCATAATCACTTATGACGAGGATACAAGATTCTCTACAAATACCAGATGGTGGCTCATGTTAACTTTTAAGATTACACGGAAATTGTAAGGGTGAAAGGTCCACACACTCACCACACAGTAAGGGTGAAAGGTCCACACACTCTCCACTGATGGAAATGTGTGATTAGGCTGTTAAGGCTGGATTAAGACAAACAATTCAAAGGAGAAAGCAACCAGAAACTGAGGCAATGTTTGAAATTTTAAAGGAAGAGACAAAGGAAAAGCAAGGAGAAAAAACTCGGTGAGAAACTTAAACAAAGTAAAAAGATAACTTGTGCAGATTTGGAGTCTGAATTCCCCATGCAAAAAAGAAAGTTCTTTTTTTTTTGACAATGCAACAGGTAGCAAAAAAGAAAGTTTTTTTCAAAGCTGATATGATGGTGTACTACTGATTTACATATTGAAAAATGTGTATGATCTCACTATACTCGGAAAAGTCACTCGGCATAGAGGTAAATATCATCGAAGCAAACAAAACCTAAACATCCACCAGGCATCATTTCCATCAGTCTAGTTTGGAATACTTCATCAAATCCATCATATAAGCAAGGGATGACAAATAAGCTACAATCATCTTTCTTACCTGTGTTTGCCTTTCCTTCTCTAGGTCAAGGCTGAGTCGCAACTCCCTGGTTTTTGCGCGCTCAAGATCCAAGCACACGTTGTCTCTCGATTTCCTTTTCTACTTCAGCTATCCTCTCTCTGACACAGTAGCATCACATAGACATTTGCAATCAACATGCAACCGTCTAATAATGTAAGTAAGAGATTTCAGGGAGTCCCAGGAAAAACCTACCAGCTCTTGTAGAAGTTCAGCTTCGCGAAGAGTTGCCTCTTCCAAGAACTTTTGACGGGCATGCCTACTGAGTAGCTTCCTTTGTCTGCGTGCTACAACCTCCTCTTTGAGTTTGGCCTTCTCTCTGGTTAGACAAGGAGAAGACCGAAAAAAGATTAGTTTGAGTTCAACCTGCTTTTTTTCCTTTGGGAAGATAAGTTTAGAATAAGCTCCCTCAGATAGAATAGTTTTTGTTTTCCCTTCAATCAATCAGTTCTACTGTCCATGGGTGGGGAAGGGGGTAGGAGATGAAAGGCAAGATGTTCTACTGAAATTTAAATTGCCACATCAGCTCAATTTAGCACAGCTGCATGGATAGAGAAAACTTACCAGAACGAAAAAGTAAACAACAAGAATCTATAGTTTAATGTAAAAACAATCTTTTATCTTGCATCAAACTACAGGAGACTACCAACCCCACGCTTTATACAAGTGAATCTTGGACATTGAAAGACAGTTACCCTAAACAAATGTCCAAATCTAAACAAGTGTGATAAATTCTCCAACCACTAAAACGGGTAAAGAGGCAACAAAGAGATTCTTTCGTTTTTTTTTTTTTGGCGGGGAGGGGGGGAGGGGGGGCAAGTTGACTCTCGAGGTGATGGATAAAAAAGATATATTTAGAAATTGTCAGCATGCCTAGACAAATAAGTGACACCCTGAGGTTACAAAGTGACAGTCAAATGTGGGTGTATACAGCAGCCATCATAAACTAATATTCAGCCAAAAGAAAGAAAAAGAGAACTCTTCAATTAATACAGCCATGAAATACAACTCTGATCTAATTTATATACAGTTTGTAGTTGGTGCATACAAGGATTTGATTCCTCTTTGATTTGCTGCAAGCGGTTATCTTGCCTTGCCGAATCTGCACACAGAATTTAGAAAGGTGAATGTCAGAAAATATGGAAGTGCCTCAATTAACAAGAAAACATGCACTGACATGATGGATAGAATTTTGTGTTCCAAAACATTTGACACCATATGCAGAAACTACTAGAAAAGGTATTACCAGTGAGGAAGGGAAGCTGATGCAAATCTTTAAATTCAGCCGATAATTCCTGCATTGCTTTTTCCTTCTGAAGAATTTCCATTTCAATCTCGGCCTCCTCCAATTCCTTCAAGAATTGAAGCTACAGTCAATAGAAAAGCTCAAGTAATCATCCCAAATGTCATAAAGCCATCAAACTCCTACCAGAACCTTTTGGTCACATTCCTTTGAGAAAAAGTCAAAATAAGAGTTGACAGCGGACAAATCAGCTATGACCTGAAAAATTAGAAGCAAAAAAATGGATACTCAATACAGCATTCTAAAAGACAATGAAGGGCCAAATTAGTGAAAATATGGTTTACAGAAATGCAAAGTAGAGGGTACTAACTAATAGTTCATTGAACTATCTGCAGAAAGATCCCAACCCCAGGGGCGGGTCTATGTAGGACTTTGGAGGTGGCACCCCACCCGATCGCTCGGGGTAAACTTTTATATATATGTACTGGTAAAAAAACCTATATAAGTAAAGGATGGCACCCACAATCACATAATAATTGTAGGTACCACGGTTGAAGTGCCAAAATCCCATACTTATGTCCTGGGATCAAAACTCATTGGTTTTCGATGTTGGTCTATTTATTTCCCCACCTGTTCCCTTTTACCCTTTTCTTTACTTTCTTTCTGCCTGTTTTCTTAATTCTTTTATTTCCTCTCCCTTTGTGCAACCCCATTCTTATAATCATATTATTTATTTAAATTATATATTTGCTTCCTTTTGCTGTTTCAAGATCTTCAAATTTTTATTTCAATGTGACGTTAATCAATTTCCTTTTTTATAAAATATCTATCTAATGTTATCTTTTTCTTGATTTCCACAACCAATGTTATTTATCCTTGTCCCTAGTTGTTCACTTTTCTCCTTTCTTTCCTTTCTTCATATTTTTTCTTAATTTCTTTTATTACTTTATTTTGTATTTCCTCTCTCTTTATGCAACCCCATTCTTAATACTACAACAACAACAACAACCCAGTATAATCCCACTTAGTGGGGTATGGGGAGGGTAGTATGTACGCAGACCTTACCCCTACCCTTGGGTAGAGAGGCTGTTTCCAAATCCGAATAGACCCCCTGCATCCTTCCCTCCAAGAACTTCCCACCTTGCTCTTGGGGAGACTCGAACTCACAACCTCTCGGTTGGAAGTGGGGGTTGCTTACCATCAGAGCAACCCCATTCTTAACATTTATTTAAATTATATATTTGCTTCCTTTTTTTTTTCTGTTTCTAGATCTTTAAAATTTCATTTGCATATAATTGTAATCATTTTATCCTTTTTATTCATCTAATGTTTTTTTATCTTGATTTTCAATTTTTTTGAAAGTGATGACATCGTTGGACACAGTACATGTACTTTGAAGGGGTGTAAGTGCTAATTTAAAACTTTATTTTGTTATAAATTTTTCAATAAAATTTGAATCGAGAGAATTAGATGAAATTGGATAAAATTTATCCGCTTTGGTGATCATGTATTTATTTATGCACCAAAATACTGTAAACCAAATCGAAATAATTCAAAATGGATCAAGCCGAACCTAATTAATTTAAAATGATCGAACTTGTTGAATGCACATCTTAAATATTCAATATATCCTTCAGTAATGGTAGGTTTGCATTAAAGACAATGACACCCGTAATCATCAAATCCTAGATCCGCCTCTGCCCAAACCTCGAAATAAAACAACTAATAAGACAAGGGAAAGAGACATAATGAAGAGTTCAGAAACAAGAAACAATATAAACTACCTTGTGCTCATTATTTATTATTCTACAAGAGACAAGACTTGGAAACAATCTCTGCCCTTCCAAGGTAGGGGTAAGGTTGCGTACATCCTACCCTTCCCAAATCCCACTTGTGGGATTACACTGGGTTGTTGTTGTTGCTACAACTACAAGAGACAAGACACTAATACGAAGAAAGGCCATGAAAGGTTCAAGGAATAGCTAAATAAGGAAGACTGTATTTTACTAACTTTTCTTGTTAGCATTTTGATTGTTCTCTGGTTTTCCTATTCTGGTGTGTTCATAATTTGCAACTTCATGTTGACTTATCCACCTCGAGTTTGAAAGGACTGTTAAGACCATAAGACTGTGTGTGTACTGAAATATTACAAATATTGTCCCACATTGGAAAAAGGTATTATTTGTAATACAATCCTATGAAACATGTATCTTGTATCGTATGATTCTCTTCTCTTCTGTTAGTTTCTCCCAGGAGAAAAATCAACACAAACATGGAGTAGGAAAAGACCATTAAAACCAAACAACTAACCAACAACACTGAACAATGTACGAGAAATAGTCATTATTAATTGGTGCTTTTGTTGAGTATAAGAAGAATTATGTTGAGGTGTAGGCTTCTACTGATCGAGCATTAAAAGGATGATAATTTAAGCACGACAAAACTAGTTTACCAAATGAAAGGACTTAAATCAGTCTACTTGACAAATAAATGAAGCAAGCCCAACTTTCTCTTGAACCCAAAATTCACTACATGACAAGAAAATGAAGCAAAACCAATTTAACATAAGCTAATTAGTAACCAAATTTTACACATGAACATCACCTTAGAGAAAATTAAGCAAACCCAATTCAACTTAAAATCCATTCTTTCTTTTTTTCACTTGAGCCCGAATTCATCAAATGACAAACAAAGGAAGCAGACCCAAATCCGAATTAAGCACTTTAGAAGCTAAAGTTTTAAATTTTAACGGGAACAGGAAAAGGGAAAAAAACAAGAAATTGGAAAAAGTGAAAAGGGTAAATAACATACGTCGAGTTCGAGCAAGATCCATTCTTTGGTGTTAGTACCAGTGGACCAGTGATTTCTGAGGTCGGGGTCAAGTACATAGGAAGCCTTCTGTGAAGGTGATTCTCGAGACATACCCTTTACTTTAAACGGCAAAGGCTTTACCCTCCGCTCTAACTCTACCTCCATTGTTTTCTGCTCGATAACTCGCTTTGTTTACTGCTTAGATACAGAAGAAAGGAGCTATGAATAGAATTGGAAGAGTATTGAATCTTTCACTGAAAAAACTCAGTTTAATCCCAGAGAGGACTTTTTTACAGTAAGACGTTCTTCACTAAACCGGATGAACAGAAGGGGCCCCTGACGGTCTAAAGGGGAGAAAGTATTTTTATTTTTATTATTACTAATAATGGCACCTGATGCGCCGTTAGTAATAAAAAATATTAATTAAATTAAATTATGATCGGTCTTGTTCGATCATATTAAATTATATTACTTTAATAAAGTTCAATTATCATCTCAATACGATATACACAATAATGAAATCATTATTAAATTAAAGGTACTTATATAGTTAGTGGATAACTTTTTTGTTCTATGTTTTTTTAATTATATTAACCAATATTTATTGCTCGCTTTCTTTTTGTAATATATGAGAAGATTTATAATTTATTACTATTGAAATATTTTTTTTATTTTAAATTTTATTCTATTGTTCTTCATAATATTATCTAAATTTTAATGAACAAAATCTTTGTTAAACCAACGTGACTTATACAGGGAGCGCACTGAATAACTTTTTTGTTTTATATATATATATATCATCTAATATTTAATATTATTACATTTTTAATAGAAAGTTTTATTAGCATATTACTTTATTAAATATATTTTTTGAAAGTTTATTTTTGTTTTATTTATTTTAAAATAATTTTAGAACTCCAACTTGAAACTAATCCCCAATTTGAATTGGTAATTTATTATTTTTTAATTTTGATTTTATGTTAAAATTATTTTAAAACTCCAACTTGAAACTACATCCCGATTTGAATGCGTAGCTTTTCTTCTCTTTCTTTGAATTTTTTATAGCTAGTTTTTTTCCTTTGTTATATTAAGATAATAACCAATAACTTTTGTTCATATTTTTCTTTACTATATTAGCCAATGTTTAGTATTCACTTTCTTTTTGTAATATATAAGAAGATATATAATTTATTACTGATAAAATATTATTTTTTAAAATTTTATTCTATTGTTCTTAATAATAGTACCTAAATTTTAATGAATAAAATCTCTCGTAAACTGTCGGGAGTTATATAGGGAGAGCATTGAATAAATTTTTCGTTATGTATTTTTCTTTATTACACCATCTAATATTTAATATTATTAGATTTTTAATAGAAATATTTATTAGCATATTACAATATTTAATAATTTACTCAGAAAGTTTTTTATTTTCTTATTCGTTTTTTTTATTTTAAAATAATTTTAAAAAATTCAATTTGAAACTACTTCCAGATTCTAATTGGTAATTCATTATTTTTTATTTTAAAATAATTTGTAAAACTCCAATTTGAAACTACTCCCAATTTTGAATTGGTAATTTATTATTTTTTAAATTTTATTTTAAAATTATTTTAAAACTCCAACTTGAAACAATTTGTCAATCTCGATGGTTAGTTTTTCTTCTTTTTTCATTTTTTATAGCTATTTTTTTCCTTTTATTTTAAAATAATTTCAAAGAAGTTCAACTTGATACCGCACTCACCCAATTTGAATGGGTAAAATATTATTTTGTGTTTTCATTTTTTATAGATAATTATAAGATATCTATATTTATTAATTCAATTAGTTTAACCAATTAATTCAAAATTCAAAAAAAAAGTAATTCGAAAAGTAGTTTATTTTGATTTACAAAGCCATTTGGAATTTTGTGGTTAAGACACTTGTCTTTATATATATATATATATATATATATATATATATATATATATATATCGGGCTTGTTCGATCCTATTAAATTATATTGCTTTAATAAAATTTAATTATTATCTTACTTGACAATACGATATACTCAATAATAAAATCTTTATTAAATTAAAGGTACTTATATAGTTAGTAATAACGTTTTTGTTCTATATTTTTTTAATTATATTAACCAATATTTAATACTCGTTTTCTTTTTGTCATATGAGAAGATTTATAATGTATTACTTTTGAAATATTTTTTTATTTTAAATTTTATTATATTGTTCTTCATAATATTATCTAAATTTTTATGATAAAATCTTTGTTAATATATATATATATATATATATTATTGCATTGTTAATAGAAAGTTTTATTAGCATATTACTTTATTAAATATTTTTTCTGAAAATTTATTTTTGTTTTATTTATTTTAAAATAATTTAAAACTCCAACTTAAAACTAAACCCCAATTTGAATTGGTAATTTATTATTTTTTAATCTCGATTTTATTTTTAAATTATTTTAAAACTCCAACTTGAAACTACATCTCATTTTGAATGGATAGTTTTTCTTCTCTTTCTTTGAATTTTTTATAGCTAATTTTTTTCCATTTTTATTTTAAGATAATTTATACACTCCAACTTGAAACTACTCCCACCTAATTTGAACGAGTAGTTATTATTTTATATATTTATTTTTAATTTTAATTATATTTAATTGTAAGATTTCTATATTTATTAATTCAATTAGTGTAACAATTTAATTCAAAATTCAAAATAAATTGGTTAGAAAAGTAGTTTATTTTGTCTTAACAAAGCCACTTAGCATTTTTTTTTGGTAATTAAGGTTTTTCATTAATCACCAATGAAGTTGCATTACAAAACCACAGTCAAGCTTCAACTCGGCCGACTGTCTGAGAGCTAACATATTAACTACACTTACTATCCTAACTTTCTAACTTCTGCTATATTCTAAGGTGTTGCAATTGTTGCCTAATTCTAGGGGTACCTCTAACATTACAATTATACACTATGTCACTTAGTAGAGCAGTATTACATCGAAAAGTCTTGTTGAATACTCTTGCATTCCTTTCCAGCCATATAGCATATGCAACTTCAGTTGTGACCATTTTAAAAATGGTTGCACGACATGTTCGTCCCTTGGCTTTGGTAATTAACCATTGTACTTTCTAATTCCAACAAATACTAGGAAGGTATTGTTCCTGCAGCCAGTTCATTACTCTTCCCCATAGATCCACAGTGACAGGGCAGTTCGTGAGCAGATGATCTCTTGTTTCGGGTTGGATTTGGCATAGAGTGCATTGTTGATCAATACCCAATCCCCAGCTATGTAGTATATCCTTTGTTGGTAGTCTGTCCTGTAGGAATAGCCACAGGTTGAACACTGCTTTTGGTCTGGCTTGGTTTTGTATGATTAAGTTCTTCCATGGGATTGTCGGCACTTCTTGCAACTGTGATTGGTACAACTGTTTAGTAGTACATTTCTGATGTTTCCAGTTCTGGATCCTTTAAAGAGTGTCCCTGCATTGGATGATCTTCTTAACCATCCAGCTAGCTTGGGTAGGAATTGGCATGGATTCTATTGGCCTGTCTTTGATATAATACACTGTGATCCACCTTATCCACAACTTATACTTTTTATGTGCTATGTCCCAGCAGGTCTTTGCAATGGCAGCCTTGTTCCATAGTTTGAGGTTGGTTAGATTCATTCCACCTACTGACTTTAGAGTACACATTTTGTCCCAGGAGATGTATGCTTTCTTAGTTACAGTATTCATCCCAGACCAAATGAAACTCCTGCATATGCTTTCAATCATTTTAAGAACTTTCACTGGGAAGATAAACAGTTGAGCCCAGTATGCTTGAATTCCAAAGATGACAGATTGCACCAGTTGTAGCCTCCCAGAATATGACAGTGTTCTAGCAGTCCAAGAAGTGATCCTAGCTATGATTTTCTCCACTAAAGGTTGCCACTGTAGTAGAGTGATTTTTTTGGTGCTCAGTGGTACTCCCAGATACTTGAAAGGCAGTTGGCCTTGTTCATAGCCAAGATGGTCAAGGATCTGCTTCTGTACAGGTATTGGTACTCCTCCAAAATAGGCTGAGCTCTTGTTCAAGTTGGCCTTGAGACCTGAGGCTGCAGAGAATTGGGAGAAGCAGTTGGATAATGCCTTGACAGATTGGAGGTCTCCCTTGGTAAACAACAGCAAGTCATCTGCAAAGCACATATGTGTAATACCCAAATTTTTACATTTGTGGTGGAATTGATATGCTGGATCAGCTTGTAATATAGTGCATGACCTGATTAAATACTCCATGACCAAGGCAAATAGAATGGGAAATGGGGTCCCCTTGTCTCAATCCTCTGGCAGCAGCAAAGGGTACAGTAAGCTCTCCATTAACTAAGACAGAGTAGCTCACTGTTGATATACATTCCATAATCCATTTGGTGAAAGTGCTAGGGAAGCCAATCTGTTCCATGACTTGTTGTAAGAACACCCATTCCACTGAATCATATGCTTTCTGGAGATCTATCTTGATCATGCATCTGGGGGAGACATGCTTCCTAGTGTAGCTTTTAACAAGCTCATGTGCTAGAATGATGTTATCCTCAATTTCCTACCCGGGATGAACCCTGCCTGAACTTCATTGATGAGGCTTGCCATCACTTTCTGCAGCCTATTAGCTAGTACTTTGGTGATGAGTTTGTATAGGACAGTACAACGGGAAATAGGCCTATACTCTTTGACTGAAGTTGGTTTGGACAGTTTAGGGATGAGGGTAATAGTTGCACAATTGATTGGTCTGCACATCTTTGCTGAGTTGAAAAACTACTTAATGGCAGTAGTGACTTGGTTACCAATGATGCTTCAGCTCTTTTGAAGAAAACAGCATTGTATCCATCTATTCCTGGTGCTTTGTCATCTCCAATAGCTTTGAGACTCTCTGATATTTCTGTGTCAGTTACTGGAGCACACAGTTCCTGTCTTTGTTGTTGTGTCAGTTTTGGACCATTGGACATGTACAATTGGTTGATAGCAGGCAGGTTTGTTGCAGAAGTGCCCATCAGTGCTTTGTAGAATCCCAGGATTTCTTCTTTAATCTCTGTTGGTGTAGTTAGCTTGATTCCCAATGCATTGGTAATCTCAGTTATATGATTCTGCTGACTTCTATCCTTCATTACTGCAGTGAAGTACTTGGTGTTGGAGTCCCCAAGTTGTATCCACTTTGCTCTTGCCTTCTGTTGGAGGACACTCTCCTCAATCAGTGACCATTTTTCCAGTTGTAATATCAGTTCCTTCTCCTTCTGTTGTAGGGCATCATTGTATGCTTGACTCAATTGGGTTTGTAAGACTCCCAGTTCCTGTCGACTCTGCTCTATTCTAAGTGCAATTGTCTTGAACTCCTTATTATTCAGGGTCTTCAAGGGAGTCTTCAGGGCTTAGAGTTTGTCCGATATTATTCTCATGGTATCTGTCTTCCTATCCTGCCATACTGTTGTCACAATGTGTTGGAAATCTTTATGATCAGCCCATACAGTAAAGAATTTGAAGTTCCTCTTCCCGTGCCAGGAGGATGCATTCAGTGTCAGTATCATTGGGTTATGGTCTGAGATTAAGGGTACATCATAATCAGTGACCACCTGGTTCCAGTTCATCATCCATTCATAATTGCCAAACACTCTATCAAGCCTGCTGCATACTCTGTCCACCCCAGTTTGCTTATAGGTCTATGTGTAGTAGTCACCTCTCCAGGGTAATTCTGTCAGTCTAGTAAGTTGTAGGCAATTGTTAAAATCCAGTGTTTCTGGTAATCTGACTGGCTCGCAAGATTGTCTGTCTCTATCCCACAAGACTGCATTGAAATCCCCTGCAACAACCCATGGTTCATTGATTCCTGTTTCCAAAGTTTGTAAACTGCTCCATAAAGTTCTTCTCTGTTCTAGTCCATTAAACCCATAACCACAGTGAGGAAACATGTTAAGTCCCATGTTCTGCTGGAAACCCTGCTGTGGATCAACTGGCTTTCCTCCAGAACACTAGTGACTGTGAAAATTCTTGGATTCCATAGGATCCATACTCTCCCTTTTTCCCCTGAGACATAGTTAGTTAAGACACCCCAACATGGTGCTAATAGATTAGCAATTCTACTAGTATGTGCTTGCTTAACTTTTGTTTCTACTAGTCCTACTAGGTTAATGTTGTTTTTCCTAATGTATTCCCTAAATTCTTCTGCTTGTACCTCTTATTTACACCCCTTATGTTCCACACTAACCACTTCATTGGTAAGATGTTGATGTAGTGTTCCCAACCTCCCCCGGAGGTTCATCTTTATTACTAGATACTGCTGCAAATCTGTTACTTACAGTAATGGGCGACATAGGTGGGAAATTGATATTGTTGAGTGCTGGGCTCTGAGGTTGCTTTCCTTTGTCATTGCTCTTATCACCCCTCTGGTTCTGGCTTGACCTAGGTTCATGCTGAGGTCTATTAGGCTCCCTTGTTGGGGACTGCCTCTGTATTGGCATAGCAGGTCCCTTGGTTCTCCACTCCTGAACTGGCTTGGGCTTCCACACTTGTGTAGGCTGTTTAGGTAACTATTTTTGTTGGCTTGCACAATTGTGTCCTATTGTTTGGCATTTCTCACAGAATGAAGGCTTCCATTCATACTCCACATCTTGAAGAAAACTTTTCCCATTTGGATCCATAACCATTACTTCTGTAGGTAGTGCTTTGGTCACAGTCACCTCAATGAGCATTCTAGCATAGGATATCCTTGTCTATTTTGCAGTACACTCATCGGCAAAGATTGGCTTGCCTAGCACACTAGCAATTCTGCTAAGAGATCGCATACCCCAGCATGACATTGGTAGTTTTGGGAATTTAACCCACAGTGGTATTTCAGTCGGAAATTCTTCTGAAAAATCAAATTCTGAAAAATCAAACTCTGGTGTCCACTGTTTGAGAATCATCGGCCTATTGGCTATTGAGTAAGGGCCAGCACAAAGTACCTCTTTGGCATCAGCCACTGTCTTGAAGTATACAATGTAATATCCCTCATCATGGTAGAACAAATCTGGTTCAGGGACATGGGACCAGTGATGGTTTATGAATCTTCTCATTGCGTTGAATCCAGGACCATCCCCTAGGATGTATACCACTAAGGCACACATCCACTTGGCTTCCTCCTCTTCCACCTCTGCTCGTTCCAGTTGTACTATGGGCTTTCCTTCAACTATCGTTGGGGCAATATAGTCGAGTGCCATACCGTGAGTCGCAAAGCGATTCTTCTGAAATAATGTTGACCAGGCCTTCTTAGGTTCCTCTGCTTTGTTTTTGGCAATCTCTGGTTGTTCTTCAGTTGGTATTTCTGGTTGCATGGTCATCTCTGTCACAGGAGCTGCTTCGACTGTAGTCAGAGTGGTTGGAGTACCCTCAACCTCTGGTGTCATTGGTGTTTCCGTAGTTGTTTTTCCTGGAGCATCTGATTGTTCTGTAACTATCTACGACGGTGGTACCGCCATTTCCATGGCGTCTAGGGTTTCCTCCGAGGTCAATTTCTGCACCTCCTTCGCGCTATTCTTCTCCATAATCAGTTGATTGAGCTTGTCGAAGGTATCAATTGGGATTTTACGCGGTCTTCCCCTTCCTCTGCTGCCGCCTTTCGCCATCGACACAAGCTCGGCGTACGTTATGCTAACGTGCGCCGAGAGGATAAGAGAGACGAGTTTTTTTAGAATTTTTAATATATATGCCACTTAGCATTTTGTGGTTAAGACACTTGTCTTAATGTAGTGGTTTTGCTTCTCCAATTCTATATAGATAGATTAGAATCCATGTTTATGAGAATTAAACTTCTTAAATTTTTTTCAGAAAATTCTTACTATATTTGACGAATTAAACTTCTTGAATGTTGTTATTATGTAAATTGATAATAATTGACAGTATATGGATTAACTATGAAGATACAATAAACAAATAAAAAAAATGACGTATTTGCTATGAAATAGAAGATTCTTACACTTCTATTTAAGGTGAATGTCTTTAATGTACTTAATTAGAGAGATTTTAGAGTCCTATTATTGGTAGCAAGATCTTCCTCCTCCCTATAAATAGAGGTGCTCTCTACCATTGTAAATCATCCCTTGAGACCCCTCTCAACACAATAAGAAGAACTCTCTCTACTCTTCTCTCTATTGCTATTGTTCTTGCTCTATTGTTCTTGTCTTTTGCTTTAGTTTATAACACGTTATCAGCACGAGACTCTACCGTCTCAAGTATCATTCTCGAAAATCCAAGGTATTTTCCCTCTTCCTAATTTAATTTTCGAGTATGTCTGACATTATGAAAAGAAAGTTCGTTGCCCTTGAAATTTCGGGCAAGAACTATATGACATGGGTGTTGGATGCTGAAATCCACCTAGATGCTATGGGTCTCGGAGACACCCTCAAAGATAAAGAAAAAGCATCCACCCAAGATTGTGCGAAGGCCTTGATTTTCTTGCGCCACCACCTTGACGAAGGTTTGAAGATTGAATATCTCACCGTCAAGGATCCACTCGTTTTGTGGAACAGCTTAAAGGAGAGATATGACAACCTGAAGTTGGTCACTCTGCCACAAGCACGATATGATTGGGCCCATCTGAGGCTACAGGACTTTAAGTCCGTTTCTGAATATAATTCTGCTATGTTCAGAATTACTTCTAAACTGAAGCTATGTGGAGATAACATCTCCGATTACGATATGCTTGAGAAAACGTTTACAACGTTTCATGCCTCCAATATGGTACTGCAGCAACAGTACCGAGAGAAAGGCTTTACGAAGTACTCTGAACTGATTTCTCTCTTACTAGTGGCTGAGCGAAATAATGATCTGCTCATGAGAAATCACGAAAATAGACCAACTGGGTCTACACCATTGCCTGAAGCAGATATGGTGCACTCGCATTATGCCAAACATAAAAGGGACCATGATCACGGTCATAAACGGGGTCAAAGCCAAGGACATGGACAAGGAAGAAATTCCAAAGAAGTCCGTCACCCCCCAAAGAGAGATAACCACCGAAAGCAGAAACGGGATCCCGAAGATCCTAAGGCAAATAGTTCAGAAACTATATGTTATCGTTGCGGTGGGGAAGGGCACTGGTCAAAGATTTGCCGTATACCAAGACACTTGGTTGACCTTTATCAAGCATCTCGAAAGAGAAAAGGCCCTGAAACAAACTTTGTCTATGACGACAATGAGGACATCACCCACCTGGATGTGGCAGACTTCTTTGAGCAACCCGAGGGGAAAATAGACCACCTAATCGGCGATGGGACCATGATGAAAGAAGATGGAGTTATTTGATTTTGTTCTACTTATTTGTATTAGTTAGTGAATAATCTAATAGTCATTAGTATTAGCTCGTATTAGCTAGTTCATGATGCAATGTTAGCAGTAGTTCTTTAGAATATCTTCAATATGCTCAAATATCAATAAAACTTTTATTTTCCAGTGGGGGTAATCGACTAGCCTGAAAAACTAGTCGATTATCAACTATTTTCGCATTAAAGTTGAAAAACAATTGATCAACAATCGATTGTCTTTGGCTAACAATCGATTGTCTTGAAACAGCTGGAATTTTTCAAAAATAGCCAACAATCGATTGTCTTTGTCTAACAATCGATTGTCTTGAAACAGTGAGGTCTGGAATTTTTCAAAAATCACCCACAATCGATTGTCTATATCTAACAATCGATTGTCTTAAACAGTGTGATCTGAAGTTTTTCAAAAATAACAAATAATCGATTGTGTGTGTTTAACAATCGATTGTCTATGTTCCAACAATCGATTGTGTGTTTAATAATCGATTGTCTTATGAAAAACGCTGAAATTTTCAAACTGCATAGTAATTGATTATGGACAACATATCTGATTTTGTTTGTCAACTGTTAGTAGCAGATTTTGAAAATATTATGTGACACAAAAGGAATTGAACTTGCTTATTCTTATGTTCCTGTATTTCTTTTGTATGTCATACCATGGAAAGTAGTAAATTGATTGAAGGCTCCGGAAGAGCAAATCTAACTCTGCCCAAAGGCATGACGTTAATCATTGAGAAATGTTCTCCTCCAAGTCTAAGAAGAACTTGTTGAGTTTTAATGATATCAATCAAAACGTTCTCCTCCAAGTTTAAAAGGAACTTGTTGAGTTTTGAGAATCTATCTTAGAGAATGCAATGTTCTCCTCCAAGTCTAAAAGGAACTTGTTGAGTTTTAAAGATGTCATTCAAAATGGATATCATATTGAGACAATAGATGAGAATAATCTTGAACTCTTCATGAAAACGAGGCTGCCCATTTCGACTTGGGTTCACGCCATTTATCATGCAACAATACTAGTTTGTCGGCTGCCCACTTCGGTTTGGGGTCACGCCATTTTGCATGAAGCAATGCTAGTTCGTCGGCTGCCCACTTCGGTTTGGGGTCACGCCATGTTGCATGCAGCAATGCTAGTTCGTCTCTGACTGACGAATTGACACAAATATTCCCCATTGCAATTGGTTTTGGGTCATGAACCCAATATATCCCATTTAAGAAGCTTTGGATGCGCAGTATATGTGCCTGTAGCACCGCCATCCCGCACCAAAATGGGTTTGCAAAGGAGGTTAGGAATATATGTTGAGTTTGACGCGTCCTCCATTATTCGCTACCTCGAAACATTGACAGGAGATTTGTTCACTGCACTATTTGCAGACTGTCAATTTGATGAGACACTTTTCCCAAAATTAGGGGGAGAAGTTGGTGAAACCAAACGGGAAATTTTGTGGAAAAATGCATCATTATCTCATCTTGATCCACATACCTCTATTTGAAAGAAAGAGGCACAAAAGATTATCCATTTGAAAAGAATAGCAAATCAAATGCCTGAAGCATTTATAGATTTGAAAAGGATAACAAAATCACATATCCTCGAAGTGAATGTGATTCACAAATACATATTCAATGTTGGAAGAATATGAACATGAAATTGGTATTGAATATACCACACTCACTCCTAGAAGGAGGCTTGAGATGATACCACCCTCACCCCTAGAAGGAGGTTTGAGATGATATATGGCATGAATGATCGTTGGTCGCGTACCTATTGTACGCCAAAGTATTTTGGAAATATGACCATTAAAGGACAACGATAATGCAAGAAACATATCTTGCATATAAGTTTGACATGACCATAATGGTATAACTTTCTCTTTAAGAAAGATATTTACCACACGGATGTTGATGAACCTGTGGTAGTACAAAGTTAATTGAGAGCTCTCGAAGAGCCAATTATTACTATGTTGGAGAAACACAATTGAGTATTGTGCTGTAGTAAGTCTCAAAGAAACTTATTCAGTTTCCAAAAGTACACGCGAAGGCGATTGATGATATTGAGACTATAAATAAAGGAAGGCTTTGATTCTCCTATTACTACAACTTGTAGCGGGGTAATTTGTATATGAAAAGCTACCCGCTTTGTTCTCCAGTTTGTACTACACAAACAAAAGAATGCCACAATAAAGTGGATATCTATTGGTATAAAACCCATGTCATAATAAACCCGAAGTTTATTGATAAGTGCAATGTCATGGTGTAAATTTGAAGTTTACCAATATTGATAATTTATTCAGTTGACATTCGTGTTAGCCATCTCATTTGAAGTATGATGTGCAAATTCACATAGGTGAATATCAAAGAACTAGAAGTTCTTGTTCTCAGTAATGAACTGACCAACTAAAGAGTTCGGGTTGAAGCCCCTAAATTCTGGAAATATCAAAGGTGAATATGGGCCCATTCACCCGCCATGTATACCACATATGATGCATCTATGAAATGGTTACATGCGCAATTATTATTAACCCGCAGCCTGGCCGTGCTTGCGAGGTAAAACGCTCAGTAATCTAACTTCGAGCATAGTTTCCAGATTCTCTACTCAAGACAGTTAATCTTGATAAGTTGGTTTATATCAAAGTTGGTTTAGCAAGATAATTATTGAGTGCTTCCACTTAATAGCTAAACTGTTCCTTATGAGAACGAAGTTGTATATATCAGTTTGATATAAGTTGTATACAAGAGTATATTCTCCCCTCAAAAGTGGTTCAGGGTCAGGAACCAAATAATTTCATCTTATATTAAGGTGCTGTGTATATTGACATAATGCACAAAGATGATTTCCCAAAGTTGAGGAAACATGTTAGCTTTACTAACATGAGGGGGAGACATGATAAACACTTGAGAAAAGGTTACATGGGATGAATTTTCATTTGTATATGTATATCCCCGAATATCATGATATGAACCTGAAGTTCATAAAAGGGATAATTCAATTGCAACATATTGCAAAGCATGCTATACGCATTTGCTGACCCAAAGAAAGTAACTAAATGGAAGAGATACAATTCAAGAAGAATTGATTCCATATGAAGTTTTGAACCTATAGTTCAAATGCTTGAAAGTATAAAGGCAAAGGTATGTATAGTCAGTTTTCGATATCTTATTTGTTTAGTATCACTAATGAAAGCTTGATATGCAGCTAAAGTTTATTATATGGCTTATATGACTTAACTTGAAAGATTTAAGTTGCTTGAAGCATATGCAATTCGTGGTCCTGAAGTACCACATCCTAAGTGCAATTTGTGTACATATGAATCTTGCCATAACTATAAGCATGATGGATTGCATCTATGGAGATATTGAGGAGTTATTCCACGACAATATATGAAGATGTTCATATCTATCAAGAATGACGATTTCAAGGTACGGAATATTTATTCAAGTCAATATGGTTGATTTGTCAAATCTCTACCAAAGATCGTTTTGAAGATGATGCACAAGATTGGAATGCAAATGCTCAAGGATATAAATTGATGTACTCATTAGGGGGAGTCAATGCGCGTTGCACTCTTTTTCCCTTACAAGGTTTTGTCCCACTGGGTTTTCCTTGCAAGGTTTTTAACGAGGCAACCACTAGGCGCATATCCAAACATGTGTACTCTTTTTCCTTACTTTAATTTTTCCCATTGGGTTTTGGTTTTAAGGTTTTATGAGGCACATCATTGAATAGACATTCAAGGGGGAGTGTTATGAAATAGAAGATTCTTACACTTCTATTTAAGGTGAATGTCTTTAATGTACTTAATTAGAGAGATTTTAGAGTCCTATTATTGGTAGCAAGATCTTCCTCCTCCCTATAAATAGAGGTGCTCTCTACCATTGTAAATCATCCCTTGAGACCCCTTTCAACACAATAAGAAGAACTCTCTCTACTCTTCTCTCTATTGCTATTGTTCTTGCTCTATTGTTCTTGTCTTTTGCTTTAGTTTATAACAGTATTATTATTATTCAAGTAGGAGAAGTGGGGAAGAGAAAAGTTGGTTAATTATAGGTTATGCTTCTTTTTTCCTTTTTCTTGTAAAAGCGGGGCATTGCTTTTCAGAGTTTGTCACAAAATCACATCAGTTAGTCTTTATTCTTAACTTAATTTTTTGTACTTCTATTTTTATCCTTTACACGAGACCTTATAATATATTTTTCGATTTTCACAAATAAAAAGTTATAGATTAGTTATTTGGTCATGTGACAAAAAGAGTTAGGTCTCACCTTTTCGGATTATGCCAATCATATTCTTAACAACAAAATCAAAAATTTTATTAAAGTATTTAATGATGATTAACAAATTCAAAATCTAGACTATATTGTCATCATGCATCTACCACGATATAATTTAAAAAATAAATAAATATCATAACCTATTTAAATTAAGAGACACTATTTTTAAATAGTCCAAGACTCTGATCATAGTAATATTAATGAAAGATAAATGGTGGGAGTAACTTAGAAGTATTTTAACTTTATAGGCGAAATGGCTTCCTGACCACTCAAACTTGCAGCCGATTTTAAAGCCGATACACGAATTTTATATTTTTCCATTTGAACACTTAAACTCCTGAAACCTATAACTAAAAAAATGGCAACTATTCTTTTACTTGAATTTCAACCTAAGATGGAACAACGAGGGCTGTTTTGGTCGGTTTGAGTGGTTAGCAACGTTGCTGGATGTTTGGGGCTGGTCGACGATGTAGTAGTGGTGGTCATCGAGCCGGAGCGAGCAGCGGTGGGGTTAATGGTGTGACAGTGGTCGGGCTGTTTGCCAGAGACGAGACTGTTGGTGCGTCGTTCAGTATGGTTGACGGACTGCTTGTCAATGGCGGACGAACTGGACACTGGTTCGTGGTCGCGGAGGCTGTTTGGTTCGTTGGTGGCTGGGCAGCTATGTCGTTTGGAGGTTTTGGGGGTTGTTTGGGAAGCTGGTGGCGGGCAGCAGCTGCATTCAAGCCACTCACCATATATTCAGAATGTCTACTTTTTCCACTGAAATGAGAGTTGGCGAGGAAGCCTAAGATTCATTTGCATTTGAAGTGGTGCTTTTATACGAGTTTATTAGGTCACTGAAACTGTTACCGTGACTTGACATACAGTAACTCCCTCAGCTATCTGGATCTGATGACAGGAACAGCGGTGGAGGTCGTTTGGGCAGTGAAGGCCGACTGGCGTCTTTGGCGACGTGAAGAAGGAGGACGACGAAAAAGGGTGGTAATCAATTTTATCTTTCTTTTTTTATTTTATAATTTTTAAATTAAATTAATTTATTCACGTGCCTAAGTAATGTGATTCATATGTATTTTGGCCACGTCAACTATATAGTCATCATATAAGCATAGTTAACGATCAAATATGTTTATTAGTTATATATTTCAGGAATGAAAAAATACACAATTGATGTATCGACTTTAAAATCAGCTCCAAGTTTGATGGGCTAGGAAGCCATTTCGCCAAATTTATATGTTACTGTTGTTTTTAACAATTCTTTAGCATTTAAAACATTATTACAAAAGGAAAACTCTTTGACCTCCTTGTGGTTATGACCTGAAAAACTTCCAACCTCCCCGTCTTCCCAACCACCCCCAAAACATGAACAACTAAAATATCAACATTTCTTTGCTTTCAAGATTTTCCAAGAACAAGAACACCCCACTTAAATATATATATATATCTTCAATGACTCTACAATATTCCCAGTAAAAAAAAAAGAAATTATGGAGCAATATTCAAGTAAATGGATGATATTGATAGCAAGCACGTGGATTCAAGCATTTACAGGCACAAATTTCGACTTCTCCTCCTATTCTTCTGAATTGAAATCTGTTCTGGGAATTTCACAGGTGCAGCTGAATTATCTGTCAATGGCATCAGATATGGGGAAAGCATTTGGGTGGTGTTCTGGAGTTTCTCTTATGTATTTCCCATTGTGGGTTGTTCTTTTCATAGCTGCTTTTATGGGACTTATTGGTTATTGCCTTCAATGGCTTGTTATTCAGAGAATTATCATTTTGCCTTATTTCTTGGTTAGTTTTCTCCTTCTCTTCTCCCAAAATCTTCTTGAATTTTGGAATTGATGCCAGGAACATGTATCCTGAGTTGAAGAAATTTGGGAACTTAATCCAATTTTTGTTGTTCCCTGAATGCTCTATTGCTTTTTGCCTTGTATTTTTATTTTTCCTAAAAATTAATTTTTCTTCTCTCTGGATTCTTTGGTGGACTGATGGTTGATAGTAGTTAGAGCTACCGCACCAATTTAGCTAACTTTATTAGTTTTGAAATGCTTTTTGAATAGTAAGTACTTATTAGACAAGAAATAGAAACTTAATTACAGTTAAGGGTAGGTGAGGGCTAATATAATTCATCAACCAGAAATCAAAGGTTCTGTAAATTTTCCACAGTTCAAGGTTTAAATACCACTCAATTTAAAGCTTGGTTTATCATTTTTTAGGTTTCTCATTAGGTAAGATGTATTGTTGTTAACAAACAATTAGTGACTGCATCCAAGGAGAGAGTTTGGGAACATTTTATTCCCAGCCACCTTTCTCTCTAATCAATCAAATTTTGTTGCTTGAAAATTTCTCTGCAAATCTGAAGAAGCTATCCAAGATTCTTGTGGGGAACTCCATGAGGCCTTGGGAAGGTAGCTTGTGTATTCCACTGAAACTGCAAACCACAGAATTCCAAGATGTTACATGATTATTTTCTTCAGCTCTTATGCATTGAAAATTCATTATAATGACATCCCATTCCCAACCTTTCACTGGTTTACCTTACAGGTATTTCTGTTGTGTGTGCTGGCTGGCTGCAGTATCTGCTGGTTTAATACAGTATGTTATGTGTTGTGCATCAAACATTTCCCAGCAAATAGACCATAATGCATTATCCCTCAGCGTAAGTTTCAATGGTGCAAGTGCGGCTTTGTTCAACCTCATTGCTAATGCCATTAATTCCAATGATGACACTCTATACCTTCTTCTTAATGCCCTACTCCCCCTTGTCACATCAGTTGCAGCTCTGCCAATCCTCCGGCAACCTCACTCCCAAACTCTTCCTGCTGATTCTGTCACCGAGAATATCTCATTTTCCTATGTCTAACTATACTAGCAGTTTTTACCGGCCTTTATCTCTTAATCCTGAACTCGGTCTCATATAGTGCACCAACGGCTCGTATCCTCTTGGCCGGTGCAGTGTTCTTGCTGGTCCTTCCGGTGATTGCGCCTGGGGTTATCCGCACAGAAGAGTGGTCTCAACTAATCCATCCTAATTATATGTTACTTGAAGACAATGATACTGATGATTTTGGAGTGCACAAAGAAATGATGTGGAAAGAGGATTCAAGTATGACTCTTTGGACCGAAAATTCTCATGGTTCGAAAGAGAAGGAAAGTTGGACTAGCAGCTTTTTGTTGAGAGATCGTTTGCTGCTGCTTGGAGAAGAACATTCAGCAAATCAGCTCTTGTGTAGGTGGGATTTCTGGCTATATTACCTAGCATATTTCTGTGGAGGAACACTCGTACTCGTTTACAGCAACAATCTAGGCCAAATTTCAGAGTCACTTGGTTATAGTTCAGAGATCAGCTTTCTTATTGCACTCTATTCTGCATGTTCCTTCTTCGGGCGCCTACTTTCAGCAGCCCCAGATTTCTTACGCGAGTAAGTATTTCAAGATTCACTATTTTTTCAATGAACAATCACCATAATGTTAAAAAAATTGACGGAGAACTGAAAATGGTTTTTCAATGAACAATCACCATACTATGCAAGGACTGCATGGCTTGCATTTGCACTCTGCTTGTTTTATCGGGAAGCAAAGCCGCATTGACCGCTGCCACGGCGTTGGTTGGGTTGAGTTCTGGTTTTGTATTTTCAGCAGCAGTGTCAATAACCTCTGAGCTATTTGGCCCCAACAGTGCAGGGGTCAATCACAACATTCTCATCACCAACATTCCTCTGGGATCACTACTCTATGGACTTCTTGCAGCTCTAGTCTATGAAGCAAACCTAGGAAAATCAAGCCAAGTTCTTGCATTGGATGGATCAAAGGCTTGCATGGGTAGAAACTGTTACATTCAGACATTTATGTGGTGGGGATGCATTTCTTTGTTGGGAGTAGCATCAAGTTTACTGCTTTTCCTAAGAACTAAAGCTGCCTATGACAATCAGGAAAGGAACCGAAATTGGATGAGATTAATATGAGTGCAATTATACTTCTGAACTGACTTGTGACAGCTATATGAAGGATAGATGCCATTCGAGAAACCCCCATAGCATGAATAACAAGTCATGCATAACATTCTAATAAAGGTTGGAAAGAGGTATAACACTTGAGACTGATGGTAGGGCCGAAGCATCTATATCATGAGGACCATGAGACAAAAGGATGTAACACCAGCAGGTTAGCATACTCTACCATTTGCATGAGTTGAGAATAGAGAGATAGTTGAGAATTGTAAAGGAAGAAACAGAGAAAGAAATGATGAGACGCAGCAGAATATGATTGTTGGAAGTTACAAGTTCTACTGACAAGGTATGCTGGCTTCTCCAGAAAAGATTAATCCTCTAATGAGAGTACCAAAATACTGTCAGCCCCTTCAAATAGATTATAAAAGATACCTGAGTCCAAGAAATTTTGTAACCCCCCCCCCCCCCCTCCACTTCCTGCCCTTGTGCAGGAGCATAGCACAAGTTAAGCACAGGAAGAAGAAAATCAACCTCTATGTAAAAGTAATGAGAATGCACTTACTAACACAATACCGATGAAGAAGACAGAAGACAATTAGCAGCAGGAACAAGTTAACTGTTGCGGCTTTTTCAAATGCCCCAAAAAGCAGTCTCTCTTGTCTATATTTGTAGTACTTGCTCGCAGCAATTGCAATAGCACATGTTATATAAGGCTGCCAAGAGTTTTTTCTAGCCTCTTAAGAATGATTGTAGAAACATACTGACAAACTATTCCAATGCTGATTGGATCTGGAGGTAAAAATATCTAGACCAATTTGGATTTCTTCGGTCTAGCACACTATCAGCTTTTTCAACAGGCAAAAGATGAAGAGCAAGCATTAGAAGCTGGGTTGAACAATGGAAGAAGTGAAGCTTCAAGATTACAAATTCAAACAATATGATTATTTTCTGCTATTGACATGTTAAATGGCATGTACTTGTCAAACTATGTAGTACTAAATGCCATTCTTTGAAAATGATATATCAGAGCTAATACGGATACAAGTAGAAGATAAATAAACAACCACAATATAGAGAAAACAGATCCACATTAACAAATAGTAAGTCATTCTTTTAAGCCAAACAGAACAGTAACACTATGCTCACAGAAAATATAATCGTCTAAACATGGTTTCAAATATTTGTAAACAGCCTACAACTTCCTATAATTCTATTGGGTTGGCAACAGTTGCACCCTCTTCATCTTCAGGCAGCAATTCAGAAGGGAAATCACCTCTGAGAATCTGAACTTTAAAATGGATTTTTTTAGTGCTGCACTCTGAAAGTTCAAACACAAGTCCATCCCCTACCTTGAGATCATTATCATCCACAAATTTTTTCCACTCAGCACTAAATTTGTTATAATTAGAATAGTAGAACATATCCCACTTCTTTCGACCACAAGTAAGAACTGCTGGCGCTCCAGCAGCAGGTAGCTCTTTGTTCATTTTTTTCGGTAAATACTGTCAACATACAAACAAATTCAGCGGCTGATCCAATATACAAGCTGCGGGTTCAGAACTCAAATACAGGTAATGTTAATAATATAAATTTTAGAACAACAACAACAACAAACAAATACAATCTCACAAGCAGGGTGTGGGGAGGATAGTGAGTATGCAGTCTTACCCCTATCTTGAGAAGCTAGAGAGATTTGAGGGGGGGGAGGGGGGAGTTACCATGCCATAGGGGGGCTTGACATTAGTTTTTGTGAGAATTATATCAACGTAGGGTTTGCCAGAAAGCGGCCAGTATTCACCATTGTCGATTTCTTCGATTCCAGTGCTTTCAATCTCGGGTGTTGAGTAATCATCGAGGTTTGAAACATGTACAGAAGATGGTATGCTCTGAAAAAATCAAAGGATCATACAACCGCTAAATTATAGAAGGGAATCGAAACAAAAAATAAGAGAGAAGATTCATGGGAACCTACCTCCATTGCAGATTCAACAGATAATCGGAGTTCTTGTTCCGTTTTCTTATTCTTCAGCAAACGAGTGAAGTTTCGGGTCTAGCTAAGCCTGTCAACCGGTCCGGGTTGACCCGGGACCGAACCGGACCGGCCCGGTATAACCGGAACCGGACCGGACCGGTTCTTAAGGGGTGAGCTAGGCTGGGTTGGGGGAGGGGTTAGAACGGTTAGGATTTTAGGATTAAGACCCGTGACCGGACTGGTCCGGTAAGCAAAACAGTGCTTGAACCGGTCGACCCGGACCGGTACAACGGTCAAAAAAAAATTAAAAAAAAAATAAATTCTGAGCATGTGGGCCCCACAGGACCGTTGGCAACGGTCCAGAACCGTTGGCCAACGGGAGTATTTTCAGAAATGGCCACTTTTTTGTTTTTTTTGTATTTATTACATTACATTATTAACCCTTCTTAAAATCTATAAATACCCTCTCCTCTTCTTCATTTCCTCACTCAAAATTATCAATCTCTCTCTCAATTCTCAAATTATCAATCACTCTCTTCTCTTCAATTTTCAAGAATTCATATTCTAATTTTATAATTTTATTGTCTTTGTTTTCCCGAATTTAATTTATCGTAATTTCTCATTCGGAAATCGGAATTCTAAGCTTGAAATTCAAGTGTTCAACATTGAAATACTTGCTTGACGTTTGTTCGTGGTAACACCGGATTTGCGTAATCAAGTGCTCAATTTATTGTCGAATTCGGTGCACTCTTTCCAACTCTTTCTCTTATTTAATATTTTAATTGCATATTTAATTTAAGCTTATATTTTCATTTTTACAATATGTTTAATGATGCTAGTCCTGTAGCTTCTGGTAGTACTAGTAATAATGATCACCCGACTTCTAATCGTAAAAGAAGAAGTCGGGTATGGAATTTTTTTGAAATAATAGAAGGTACTAATAGTGTTAAGTGCAAATTTTGTAACGAAACTTTTCAATATTTGACCGAAGGAAATTTAGGAGGGACTGGACCATTTGCAAGACATATGAGAGCTGTCCATCATATAGAATGGGTCAATAATGATGCTAATCCTGTAGCTTCTGGTAGTACTAGTAATAATGATCACCCGACTTCTAATCGTAAAAGAAGAAGTCGGGTATGGAATTTTTTTGAAATAATAGAAGGTACTAATAGTATTAAGTGCAAAATTTGTAACGAAACTTTTCAACATTTGACCGAAGGAAATTTAGGAGGGACTGGACCATTTACAAGACATATGAGAGCTGTCCATCCTATAGAATGGGTCAATAATTATGGGAAGCAATGATTTGTAAGTTTTAGACTTTTAGTATGTTTGACTGTTTGTACTTTGTTTCAGAGATTGGATTAGATAGATCGGAACGAAGAAATCAGGAAAGGAAGATGTTCACACTTCACAGTTCATACTTCATAGCCCAGAAGACGAAGAACTTTAACTTGGAGATATTGATTATGATTAAGATGAAGTGATGAACTGATGAAGTGATGCAAAACATTTGAAATTACTACTTCACTATAAAAAATGTAAACATTTCATTATCTACTTATTAATTTGAAATTGAGAAATAAAGTAGCACTTGCAATAAGTGCAATTTTTTCGCCATCTTTTGTTGTTTTCATTCAATTATTACAAAGTATTAATATAACTTAATATTTATACATAATTCTAAAAAAAAACAAAATAACGAAACCCGACCCGGCCCGGACCATTACAACCCGTAACCCGTACATTCAATCTTAACCCCTAACAACCCAGCCCGGTTAAACCCGGCACTGTTTGGACCCGGCCCGGACCGGACCGGTAACCGGACGGGTCGGGAAAAAATCGACCCGGACCGGACCGGTGGAACCGGTTGACAGGCTTGGGTCTACCTATTCTACTAAGGGTCAACATGTATCATTTATATTAATTTTTTTGGGGGCAAAATACCTTAAATTAGGCTAGCCAAACGGCTAGCGCGCCTGTTATAGATACTAGAGACTTGTATAAATAGCTTAACACTTAACAATTGTTAGGCATCCATATACTCATCAAGGCATATAGCAGCCAGGCATATACATTCAGACATACTTCATATATACATTATATAGCATACTCAAAGGCAATACAAGCTCATTTTCCTTTAAACTTTCTGTGTTTGCTTATGCCAGGTCTTAATTACCCCTCAATTTATCTTTTGAGAGTCATTACTCCTTAGACATCGATGTGACAAAAAGTGTGGGTGCACTCACCTATCACGCGAATTTTTTCCATCTGTGTGGCTTTTTAAAAAATATATATATTTTTTTTAACTTTTTAAGAATATTATATTTTTTAGATAATTTTTTCGAATACAATTTATAATAAATCTTGGATATAACTATTTATCTAAGCTAAATATTTTTATTTGACCAAAAATAATAAAGTATTAGTTTTTCTTTTAATTTGATCTGAAAATAAAGATTTATACAATTGAATAAATAATCAAGTCATCTAAAAAGTTATAAAAAATCCATAGTTTGAAATTAATTATTTTGGCTATAATTTTTATCTAGCTCTAAATTATGGTGCTCTAATTATTTTTATACAGACTTTACCTAAAAAAGTAAAATACACAGTTGAAATAAAGTCATTGCATCAAAAGAAGAAATAAAAAAGAGTGTACAATTGCAAGAAATTACAAGTGTAATTTCTTCTTTTGATGCAATGACTATTTATTTTAATTATGTATTTTTTATAACATTTTAGATGCCTTGACTATTTATTTCAATTGTATAAATCTTTATTTTCATGTCAAATTCCAAAAATATTAACTAAAAATTTATTATTTTTTGCCAAAATAAAAATATTTAGCCTAAATAATGTAGATATATCCAAGTTTTGCTATAAATTTTATTCGAAAAGTTATCTAAAAAAGTAATATTCTTAAAAAGGTAAAAAAATATTTTATTTTTAAAAAAAAAATGTCACATAGACAGAAAAATCTACGTGGCAGACGAGTGCACCCATACTTTTTGCCGCACCAGCGTCTAGGGAGGTAATGGCCCTCAAAATGCCAAGTGGAGGGGGGTAATTAAGACCGGGCATCAGGGGCGGTCCCAAGTAGACTCAAGTGGGTTCATATGAACCCGCTTCATCGAAAAATAACACTGTATATATAGGTATATTTCTGCTGTTTTCGAACAAGTAAAGGTATAAATATAATTTTAAACCCATTTTAAACAAGTAAAATGCCTAGTTTATTGGCAAAGAGGGTTCAAATTTTCCACATGGTCTTAAGTAATTAAGGTATTTTGCCTTCTTTGGGGGGGGGGGGGGGGGGCATGATATATTATAAAAACTGCTAGTTAGCAATATTTACAGTGGTCGGGCATTCTATTACCCCAGTGGAGTCAGTGGCGATCTCAAGTGGAGTGAGGTTATAAGCTTTAGCAATTCTGTGACCGTTCATAAGAGTTGATAGATCAGCCAGATTGTTAGTAGCGTGAGGAAGACCTGCCATGAAACCCATACTCCAGAGTCCAGTCTCCCTGACTGTTTCTAATCGTAATAACTTTTTTATTAATTTCTTTCATTGTTAGTAAGATTTTTATTTCGTATGTTTTCACAAAAATAAACTTAACTATAATCAGTTAACGCAGTATAACCTATTATATCGTGTTAGTACTATTTTTATATATGTCACTAATTAATTCTTACCATAACGATTTATGTGTTATCTAATAAAGGATCTAATTGTATAAATAATTTTTACGTTGTTAGTACATTGTATTGGACAAATTTGGTTCTCCACGTCCACGTAATATCCACATACGGCCTCACTAAAGAAGGCGGCCTTGGCATGGTCGACTTAAGAAGAGCCGGTCTCAGTCAATACACAGACTAAGTGATGCGGCTCACCGTAATGTCACATCGAGCTCTGACACTCGAATATCGAGGCTACCAACCCTTGTACATTTTTGTATTATTTCGAGGAATGTCCCTTAGTATATAAATGGGACCTCCTCCTTTGTAAAGGCTCGTGTGTATTTTATTACTGAAAATATACAACTCTCTCTATCTGACTCTCTCTCTCTCTCTCTCTAGTGTAAAATATGCTATTTGTCTCATTGTTCTTATATCTTAGTCATTTCACAATCTCCAGACCATATTATATCTGATTCTGATTGATTCAAATTATTTTTGATTATTTTCAAGCTATATAAAGAGTTCGAATAACTTTTTAGCCAAACAATTTGACGCCGTCTGCGGGGATTTCGAGAATCAAAGTTGTAGTTTGTCTCTAGAGATCCTTCGAAAAGCACCCTCTACAACCCAGAATGGCCGAAAACAATGCTAGAATGAAGGCTGTTCTGGAGGTTAGAACAGACCTCACGGGCACTCTCAACGCGGCTGCCGAAGGAGATGCTCTACACACAACCCCCAGTACTCTAGACCTGGTGGTGCCACGAGAAAGAGAAGCTTCAACATCTACCACTAAGGAAGCACCCCCAGAAATAAAGAGACTACTAAAAGAGTGGCTGACAAGCACTCTGAGCGGTCTAACCAAAAAACCACCTCAAAATGATAGATGCACCCCAGCAGCAGATCATGTCGCAACCGAGGATGAGCTCGAGGTCACGAGAACAAACAACCTTCCTGTCGATATCCAAGCTAACAACAGAACACTCGCAGCCATCCTCAAAATGATGGAAGAGATGAAGAATAAGAACAGGTCACTCCGCGACTAGATGAAGGAACACCAAGAAATGGTGGATAAGATCCCATCCCAAAAACAACCCTGCACGGAAGGAGCCGCGCCATACCCCATCCCAAAAACATTCAACATGCCCCCTACTTGAAAGTATACGACGGGACCACCGACCCCGAGGACCACCTTATGCACTATGTTACAGTCATCAAAGGCAACGACTTATCAAAAGAACAGGTACCATCCGTACTTCTGAAGAAATTCGGTGAGACGCTGACAGGAGGGGCCCTAACGTGGTACTCACAACTGTCAGCCAAGAGCATCTCAACTTTGAGAAGATGGCTGATAAATTCGCTACTGCCCATGCGGGAGCAAGGAAGGCGGAATCACGGGTCAACGACATTTTTGTTGTGCGTCAAACCCCAGGAGAAGGACTCAGGGAGTTCCTAGCCAGATTCAACAGAGTCAGAATAAGCATACCTAACGTGTCTGAAGGCATGGCAGTTGCAGCCTTTCAGAACGGGCTCAGCAGAGATGGCTCAAAGGCGACCAACAAGCTACTCAGCCGTCTCCTGAAATATCCCCCACCACCTGGGAAGAAATACACAACGCCTATTGCGCCGAGGTACGAGGGGATGATGACGACCTTAACGGCCCGACCCACAGGTTGACAACAGTACACCCAGAAATCCGAAGGGACCGACGCAACGAGGGAAGGCGGGAACGAATCCCACACCTCAGCAGGGAAAGACATCAATCGTACATCAGGTCCTCACACCCGCCACCACCAAGGCATGCAGACGCCCTGCAACGACATATTGTTCCACTAAGGAGTGACAGAGGTACGCCCCCTCCATTATTTGCACATAACTTTTGTGTGTCCCCTTCAGAGGTAGTGTATGCACTAGAGAAGCTGGGCAACAAGGTACAACGGCCGGCAAAGATGAAGTCCGACCCCGCCACCAGAAAGTCAAATGCCCTGTGCGAGTTCCACCAAGAGCAAGGGCACCAAATGGAGGACTGTATAGGTCTCCGCCCGGAGGTAGTCCGAATGTTATACCAAGGGTTCTTGAAGGAGCTGTTCAGCGACAAGGGAAAACTCAACTTCGCACGATGGTGGAAATCGCACCATGGCCTAGCAAGGCCGCCCTCACCAACGCACACCATTGGCATGATCATTGGATATGGCAATGATTCAGCGATCAATCACGTCAAGTTCACCTCCAGCCACAAGCTGAAGCGATTTATCACCCACGAACTGTATGATGACTTCGAAGATAGTATCACCTTCGATAAGTCTTATGCCGACGGTTTGTGTTTTCCTCATTATGATGCTTTAGTTATTACTTTACGCATACATACTGATGTTAAAAGGATCATGGTCAACAATGGAAGCAGTGCATGTATCATTCATCCAAGAGTCCTTGCACTTATGGGACTTGAGGATAAAATAATCCTGCGCTCCATAACACTAACGGGTTTCAATAATGCAGTGGAAAGACCCTCAGGCGAGGTGACGCTGCCCATCCTTGCAGGTGGAGTCACGATGGAAACCACCTTCCATGTGATGAACCAGGAAACAACATACAATGCCATTATCGGACGCTCGTGGATACACGCCATGAGAGTCATCCCATCCAGCTTCTATCAAGTAGTCAAATTCCCAACCCCATGGGGAGTGTATTGAATACGGGGAGAGCCCCGCACCGCCCAAGAATGCTATAAGATAGCCCAAGATTACACGCATACCAAATAGCTCCAAGGAGCAAACGCAGAAGCATAGCGATCAGCCATGTCGGGGACTAAGGTCCGTCCAACGGAGAACCCCATCGAAGAACCTGAGGAGGTCGAGGCTAACAAGGCCATGGTCGAAGACCTCGACCCCGTTCAGATAAACAGCAGCGATCCCGCAAAGAAAGCATACATAGGCCACGGCCTCTCAAATCCAGGTCAGTACCGTGAATTTTTATCTAACCATGCGGATCTGTTCGCTTTTTATCATGCATATATTCTAGGAATTCCACGATAAATCGCCTCTCACAAACTCAACGTCGACCCATTACACCCACCCGTGCGACAAATGAGAAGAAAATTCAACGCCGCCATTAACGAAGTAGTGAGCGAAGAAGTGGACAAGTTGCTAGCCAATGGCTCCATCAGGGAATCCAAGTACCCGGAATGGGTCGCCAACATCGTAATGGTCAAAAAGAAAAACGAAAAGTCGCAGATGTGTGTAGATTTCATCGATCAAAATAAGGCCTGTTCTAAGGACTCTGTCCCGCTCCCCCACATCGATCAGCTAATAGATGCAACGGCAGTTCATGAACTGCTAAGCTTCCTTGATGCATATTCAGGCTACAATCAGATCATGATGGCCGAACAAGATCAAGAAAAGACGACTTTCATCACTCATAAAGGGACATATTGCTATAAGGTAATGCCCTTCGGGCTCAAGAACGCATGGGCCACTTATCGAAGGCTGGTAACGGCAATGTTCAAAGAACAGCTCGGAAGAACCATGGAGTTCTACATCGATGACATGTTAGTCAAATCATCAAAGAGGGAAGACCATCTCACCCACCTGAAGGAAGCCTTCGAAATATTAAGGAAGTATGGCATGAAGCTGAACCCCGAAAAATGCGCTTTTGGAGTTGCCTCGGGAATGTTCCTGGGATTTCTGGTATCACAAAGGGGCATCAAAGTCAACCCTGACCAGATCAAACCCATAGAGGCCATACAAGAAACACAAAGCATCAAGAAGCAGTTGCAAAATTAACGGGCCGAATAGCCTCCCTCTCCTAGTTCATCTTACGTTCCTCCGACAGGCGCCACAAATTTTTTGGTGTACTGAAGAAAGACAAGGGACTGCAGTGGAACACAGAATGTGTAGAAGCTCTGAAAAGCTTGAAAGCATACTTGTCGTCACTACCCCTACTGGTGAAAGCCAACCAAGGTGAGCCGCTGCTGATATACTTGGTCGTATTAGAATTCGCAGTCAGCGCCATCGTAGTACGCAAAAATAAAGGTACACAATCTCCTATCTATTATATTAGCAAAACTTTCTTGGACGCCGAAACCCAGTATCCCCACCTTGAGAGACGGGCAATAGCTTCATGAAAGCTACGACCATATTTCCAATGCCACCCCATAAGTGTAGTAATGACCTTCCCCCTAAGAAGCGTCCTACACAAACCCGAACTCTCAGGGCGACTCGCCAAATGGGCCGTCGAGCTCAACGAGCATGATATTACGTACCTCCCTAGGACCGCCATCAAGTCGCAAGTCCTAGCCGACTTTATCGCTGACTTCAGCGCGGAAATCCTGCCAAAGGCAGAGCTCGAGGCACAACGCGTGTCCTCTGAAAGCGACCTATGGGTCCTTTACAGGACGGCGCCGCCAATGCATCGGGATCGGGATTGGGACTCGTTCTTGAGGTCCCCGTGGGTGAAACAATTCGCCAATCCATACGATGCCCGGAGATAACTAACAATGAGGCTGAGTACGAGGACGTTATTGCAGGCATGAAACTGGCCATCAAGTACGGAGCTCGCCGAATTCTCCTCCATTGCCACTCCCAGCTTGTAGTGAACCAGATCGCCGAGACTTATCAAATCAAAGAACAGAGGTTGCAAAAATACCAGTCAAAAATCCACAGGCTGATGGCTACATTCGACGAATGCCGCTTCGAACAAATTCCCAGAGCACAGAATATCGAAGCAGACGGCCTGGCAAAGTTGGCTGCCGCCACCAAATGCATCAGCAAAGAAAGTGTGGTCACACTCCTCCACTCGGCCATCAATCACGCCGAGGTACTTTCCTTAAACCTGACTTGGGACTGGCGCAACCAGTTCATATCTTATTTGCAGGACGGGGTATTACCCCCCGATAAAAAAGAGGCAAAGAAGCTTTGCGTACAGGCCGCCCGGTACTCCATGATCAACGATGACCTTTATAAAAGGACATTCGATGGCCAATTAGCCAAGTGCTTAGGGCCGCAACTAGCAAGACATGTACTCAAAGAAGTACACGAGGGCCATTTCGGCGCCCACACGGGCAACCGCGCACTCGTTAGATGCATCATACGCGCCGACTACTATTAGCCCACCATGAAGAAAGAGGCAGCAGAGTACGTCTGCCGATGCGAGCAATGCCAAACGTTCGCCCCAATGATACACCAACCAGGAGAACTTCTCCATTATGTCACATCCCCCTGGACATTCATCAAGTGGGAAATGGACATAGTCGGCCCGCTGCCCCCAAGGCGAGGAAAGGTACGATTTCTGCTTGTTTTAACTGACTATTTCTCTAAGTGGGTGTAAGTAGGTGCATACGCGCAAATATGCGAGCAAGAAGTCATCACCTTTATTTGGAAGAACATCATATGTCGTTTTGGCATGCCCAAGGAAATCAGTTGCGATAATGGGCGCCAGTTCATCGTCCAGAAAACGACTGAATTCTTCAAAAAATAGCACATCAAAAGAATACTATCCACGCCATACCACCCTACCGCCAACAGTCAAGCGGAGTCATCCAAAAAAACAATCCTGAACATACTCAAAAAGAAGATCGAAGATGCCAAGGGACTATGGCCCGAACTACTGCCCGAAGTCTTGTGGGCACATAGAACCTCGCCCAAATCCAGCACCGGAGAAACCCCATACTCAGTGGTTTATGGAACCGACGCATTCATACCTGTCGAAGTGGTCGAACCCATCTTAAGGTACTCACGCACCAGCGGATCGAAAAACGAAATCAACAGACTCCAAGATCTCGACGAAGCCGAAGAAAGAGGAGAAATGGCCTACATCAGAATGGTAGCTCGGAAACAACAAGTCGAAGGATACTACAACAGAAGGGCAAAAATAAGGCCTCTCAAAGTAGGGGATTACGTTCTCAAAGGTAAGACTCTGGCCTCAAAAGATCCAAGCGATGGAAAATTGGGCACAAACTGGGATGGACCCTACAAAATCACAGCGGCGGCGGGAAAGGAGCATTCCAGCTGGAGACAATGGAAGGAAAGACACTCCAAAACAACTGGAACATCGCTCACCTCAAACGTTTCCACTTCTAAAAATGTGACACCTGAGTCGTACTCTTTTTCACTTACCCGAGTTTTGTCCTTATTGGATTTTCTCGGGAAAGTTTTTAAAGAGGCGACGAAGGGGCCACCTGGAGATGTTTTACAGCGTGAGTGCATCATGTCCACCTCTCCATGTACACTCCAAGCTCGACATGATACAGGGACTGGATTAGTGACATCTCTAAGAGTATAGAAAGGCTACGGCCATCTCCAGATGAATGAAAAGGCTACGGTCATCTCCGGATGAATGTAAAGGCTACGACCATCTCCAAATGAATGTAAAGGATACGGCCATCTCCAGATGAATGTAAAGGCTACTCATCTCCAAATGAATGTAAAAGCTAAGGCCATCTCCAGATGAATGTAAAGGCTACGACCATCTCCAAATGAATGAAAAGGCTACGGCCATCTCTGGATGAATGAAAAGCCTACGGCCATCTCCAGATGAATGAAAAGGCTACGACCATCTCCAGATGAATGAAAAGTCTACGGCCATCTCCAAATGAATGAAGAGGCTACGGCCACCTCCAAGTGAACGCATGGCTACGGCCATCGTTTATATGGCTAAGGCCATCAGGCTATGACCTTTATTTTACATAGCTATGGCCATCATTTATTTGGCTAAGGCCATCAGGTTACGACCTTTATTTTACATGGCTATGACCATCCTTTACATGGCTAAGGCCATCGTTTGTATGGATAAGGCCATCAGGCTACGACCTTTATTTTATATGGCTATGGCCATCGTTTACATGGCTATGGCCATCATTCACATGGCTAAGACCATTAGGCTACGGTCTTTATTTTACATGGATATGGCCATCGTTTATATGGCTAAGGCCATCAGGCTACGACCTTTATTTTACATGGCTAAGGCCATCAGGCTACGACCTTTATTTTACATGGCTATGGCCATCATTTACATGGCTATGGCCATCATTTATATGGCTAAGGCCATCAGGCTACGACCTTTATTTTACATGGCTATGGCCATCGTTTACATGGCTATAGCCATCATTTATATGGCTAAGGCCATCAGGCTACGATCTTTATTTTACATGGCTATGGCCATCGTTTACATGACTATGGCCATCGTTTGTATGGATAAGGCCATTAGGCTACGACCTTTATTTTACATGGCTATGGCCATCGTTTACATGGATATGGCCATCGTTTATATGGCTAAGGCCATCAGGCTACGACCTTTATTTTACATGGCTATGGCCATCGTTTACATGGCTATGGACATCATTTATATGGCTAAGACCATTAGGCTACGTCCTTCAATTTACGTGGATATGACCGTTATTTTACAGGGCCAAGGCCATTAGGCCGCGACTTTTATTTTACATGGCTATGGCCATCATTTTCATTAGGCTACGGCCTTTATCTGTACATGGCTAGAGCCATCACATTCACAAGGCTACGGCCGCCTATTTTACACGGCCAAAGCCATCAAGCTAACTTTACACTGCTATGGCCGACAAATTCCAAGCAGATACGGTAAAGAAAAGTACAACGACAGAGCGAAAGGTGGAAAAGATTACTTACAAAAAAATTATATGTTTTCACAAAGGGGAACAAACAACCCTGATACAAAAGCAGTATGAACAACTATATTTACAAAGATCCTAAGAAACTACACCTATCTAGCCCGGTCTGGCCCTCAGGTGGCCCGTCTTCATTTGTGGGAGGGTACACCCTGGAAATCCAAGAACTGGACTCCAAGCGATTGATGTCTGCTGAGTTGCCCCGCTCCAGGGCCGGTGATTCAGGACCGTAGCCCGCCGCCTCACGAGTGACTCTAACTAATTGGCGTTGGTACTCAACCTCCGCTTCAGACGCCCGACCAGGCGCCAAGAATTCCTCAAGCACGACCAGCCTAGCCTCCGCATACACCCACATCTCGTGTGCCTCACGAGACGTATCAGCATGCCTGAGAGATAGCATAAGCTCCTCAACCTCGGCCTTCGTGGCTTTGATTTCCTCCGCTAGAGCCACCACCTAGGTGCACAATTTTTCCGCCTCCTCCGCCACAACACGACCGAGCTGCAACTCCTCGTTCTTTGCCAGGATAAGGACCTCCATCTCTGCGGCCTGAGCAATAGTGGCCATGAGCTGTTCATCTACCTTTTCCAGCTCGGCCACTCTTTTCTTCAATTGCGCCTCGGACTCCACTAGGCCCTCACGAACCACTCTAAAGTTGGGGTCCTTCTTGTACATGTCGGCTAGGGTTCGATGCGCCTCGTGCACCTTATCGTACTTCTGCGCCAGTCGGTTGTATTTGGCCATCTTCTCTTTCCGGCGCCGATCCCTCTCCACCTCCAAGACAAGAGTCTGGAAAAGAGACTAAGTAAGTACGAGAATATCGCAACCCTACAGAAAGAACGGTCATCAAGCAAAGCAGAAACATACCTGTAAGGCCACGCCTGCCACCCTTTGGGCGAAGGCTTTATCACTAAGCTCCGCCAGGGTCGTGCGCTCGACACCGGCACACAAGAGCGTCATACTAGAGGCCGCCTCCTCACAATTTTCCAGCAAATTGTAGTGACTTGGGATCACTATACAATGAGAAGATTGGCCGGCTATCATCTCCACCTGGTCTAAGGACATGCCTCCTATGTTTGCGCCCTCCGTGGCTGCCCCCGAGCTCGCCACATCCACGTGTTCGCTTCTCCTCACCGGAGACTCCTTCTTAAGATCAGCTCTTCCTAAGCGAATAGCCTCTGCCATAAAGGCCAGCCTTGACATAGGGCCAGACGGCCTAGCCTTTCCTAAATGGGTGGCCACAGATTTGCCAGTATGGATCCGACGTTGCCTCCTCTCCAATGACTCCTCCTCTTCACGGTCCCCCTCCGTATGGTGCGGAGCAGGCTCATAGGGGGTCGTCACAGCAGAAGGCGCCCTTACGGGGGTAATCTCAGGGACAACCACCGACACCTCTATGGGCATTGAATCAGGTACGAACCCCATCACGGCCTCAGATGCTATCTCTGGGGCCGCTTTTGATGTATCCTCCTGTCTTAAATGAGGCGAAGCACTGCCCTTGGAAGTGCCGACGAAGATCAGATCTGCCTCAGGATCAGATGCCGTCTTAGAAGGACCAGCAGCAGCCTTCTTCTTTTTCTTCTGCTGCTTTTTCTTCCCCGCCTTCTTAGAGGCGCCCCGACCTACCAAAATACATGAGGGACGGTAAGGAAATTATATGGGCCCCCAAACCGTAACAAATATTAGGTAAAGCCGTTACTAGCCGGGTCGTGGAGCCCAAGAAAGTCAGTCCATGAACGGCTTTCCTTTGCAAACGGTATCAGCGCCTGCACCCACGACCTAATGTCGTCAACACTATGAGGAGGACGAGCAGTCACTGCATGAATACAAAGGAAAACTTTCGACAGTAAGAACCAGCAAATTAAGGTCAAAATAGTAAACATCACGCACATCAATACTTACGTGCATCATTCCACACTTCTCGAAACATATTAGGGTTGGGCACAAGGTGCTAGGTACGGATGTAGAAGAACCTCGTCCAAAATTTACGATTGGCCTTGTCATCCACATGTGCCACGAAGCTTTTCTTGCCCCTGCTCCTCAATTGGAGCATTGAGACTATCATGAAAACCACATTGAACATTTGCAAAAGGTGATGAACGGTCACCTCCTTTCCGACCTTCGCCGAATAAATGGATACCACCCTGCACACCTTCAAGGCTTACGGGGTAAGCTGGGCCGGACACACTACGAACTAGCGACACAACTTCTCCGCAAAAGGGTAAATTGGAAGGGTGTATCCGATTCGGAAGGCACGGTACCCGGGACTGAGAACATTAGCATAATCCAGCCCCGCGGGAACCATGTCAACGTGATCAAGGATATCATACGTCTCCCTGAGAGAGGCCAAGTGGGACAGCGTCATCTCACTATGCTCCCAAGGGCAGAGTTTACGCTTATTCAGAAGGTTGCTTCTTTTGCTCAAATCGCGTGGGAGCAGGTTGATCGTTGAAAGAGGAACAAAAACTTCCTCGGCCTCCTCGCCATCCGAGGATGACGAAGCCTTGGTAAAAGCAACGTCCCTGGTTTTGGTATCATCACGCCTACGTTTAGCCATAGTGAATGATATAAGAAGAAGATATTTAGGATCGTAAGTTTGATTCTAGAAAGCGATAATTTCAGAGAAGAAAAGAATAGCAAACACCTTGAAAAGATAGGGAAAAGAGTGAGACAATACTCTCCAAAAAATATCGAAAGATGAACCTAGTTCAACTCTCCACCTATTAATAAGAAAAGGTACACGGAAATCGAAAGGGCATGATTCGAAAAATCGGCGCAGGAAACCCAAACGTCACATCATAACCCGAACCACCTCGGGAGCAGAAGCAATGATCACGCATGTGATCTATGATGTCACCTCAAAAAGAAATCCTAAAAAGGAGGTAACATGTCAAACGGCACGATCTTTTTACATACGAACACGGCTCTCACAGATGTATCAGCAGGAGCGACCAAATTTTCATAGGCGTCAAGCACGCATGTCCGTCCATTGGAGACGCCTTTCGACTGCGTCCCCAATAAATGGAAGGGCTATCTGTATTTGGCTAATTTGCTTCTCCGTGTCTACGTAGTATCCACATACGGCCTCACTAAAGAAGGCGGCCTTGGCATGGTCGACTTAAGAAGGGCCGGTCCCAGTCAATAAATGGACTAAGTGATGCGACTCACCGTAATGTCAGATCGAGCTCTGACACTCGTATATCGAGGCCACCAATTCTTGTACTTTTTTGTATTATTTCGAGGAAGGACCCTTAGTATATAAAGGGGACCTTCTCCCTTTGTAAAGGCTCATGTGTATTTCATTACTGAAAATATACAACTCTCTCTATCTGACTCTCTCTCTCTAGTGTAAAATCTGCTATTTATCTCATTGTTCTTATATCTTAGTCATTTCACAATCTCTAGATCATATTACATTTAATTTGATTGACTCAAATTATTTTTGATTGTTTTCAAGCTATATAAAGTGTCCGAATAACTTTTTAGCCAAACATACATAAAATTTAAAGTTAACTAATTCTTCAACATGTCGAGAAAATAATTTCCAATGATTGATTATAATTCCAACAAAAAGATTGTCTTATAAGGATTCATGTATTCTATTTATCGATCTAATAAGGGTCACATATTAAAGAACATTTGCGATTGGTCATAAAATTGATTTTCCGTTGTCCGGGAGACTAACCTATTTAGTCGAACTTCCAAATCTAGTTATTTTAAAAGTAATTTTTGTCTAAAGAGTTGCTAAGAAAGTATTTTAGAGTTGTGTAGTTTGTGTTTGGCCAAACAATTTGAATAAAGCTTTTGTTAGTGTTAAAAAGGAGTTTGCCCATAAAAAGATGGGATTTTTACCTATGTATACCATATAGCAAACCTTATTACCTACCATGTTTAAGTTTTGTGTTTATTACATTTAAGCATGCCAAATTTCAATTTATGTACCATAATTCAAATTAAGGTTTTAATTATAGGCTCATTTATTGTAGGCGTGCATTTAGGAACCGCATCTTCTAAATTTTTACATTACCCACTTCTCTCTCCTCCCCCACAATTTACCTACATTTTTTCCCCCCCCCCCCCCCCCCCATGATTTTTCTTTAATTTTTTTCCCCCATTCTCGTACAGCTCTTACCCACGATTCCTATCACGTTATGTTGAATTTCCCACCATTTTTATTCACTTCCAACTTTGTATTCAACTCCTAAATCATGACCCATTATTATTTCTTCTTTTTTATGTTTTCTTTGCTAATATAAATTAACTCTACTTTGTACTGTGGATTCAAATTATAGTGGCATACACTCTCATTATCATCTGTATTTTATAATGTTAATACAAAGTAGTTTTTTTCAATTTAATGTAAAGTTAATTAAAGTTAGGTTATGCAATTGTAACGAAAATGATTTTTTCGTGGAAGACAATAAATTTGACTGTGTAGGTGCAATTTGTAGTTTATTTGTTGTTTTTATGTAGAAATTTTGTAGACGAAGAGCAAATTTTGTTGTTAGTATTTTTTTTTTTTTGATACAAGATTGTAATTCAATTGTAGTATAAATGTAGTAATTTTGTAGATACTCTTAAAAATAATACAACTTTATACAATACTTAAACTGATTTATAATTTATTTGTAGAAATTTTTTCTACAAGATATCTACAAACTGAATACATTGAATTTTAATATCCTAATTCTCATTTCAATTGTAGCATAATTGGCATTTAAAAATCCATTTAGAACCCAAAAGTTTATTTCCAGGGGGAAGATCAACCAATTCTCATGTATGGTTGTTCCATATGGATTCTATTTCACTATTGACTGCCTCTTTTCAAAATGCTGATTCCAAAAAAGACATAGCTTCTTTGAATGCCGACGATCATTTTCCAATAAGAAAGTTACTAAATCTGGTCCAAATGAAGTAGACGTTCTTTGACGTTTACTACGTCTTATATCCTCCCGATTAAATGTACTTTCTTTTGTTTCTTCCCGAGGCTGTTTAGATGCTTCACTAATAGACTCAATTCCTTTTTATACGGATATATATTTCCAACAAACTCAGCATTATCTGAATCTATAACCGTATTATTGTGAATGGTGATTTATGAACCAGAAATCAATATGCTTGACTATTGTTCACATATTATATGAAAACACAATCAACTGTTTTCAGTCCTATTTTTACCCTTTTAGGTTTAGGAACTTGCACGTTTGCCAAACATCCCCACACTCTAAAATAATGCAATTTAGACTTCCTTCCTTCCTTTTTTTTCATATATATGGAACGGATTGTGTTTTGCTATGGGGTACTCAATTTAGTATCCAGTTAGCCATAAGAACGGTTTCCCTCCCCCTCCCCTGCCCCCCCCCCCCCCCCCCACAAGTTTTGAACCAGAACTTATCTATAATACATTCATCATCTACTTTCATGAACGATTCTTTCTTTTCGCAATCCCATTGGATTGGAGCATGTAAGGGGCCATTGTTTGATGAATAATTCTATATTCTAAACATATTTCTTCAAAAGGAGATTCGTATTCACCATCCCTATCACTTCATATCATTTTGATTTTCTTCTTAAGTTGCATTTCAACTTCATTTTTTTGTATTGCTTGAATGTGTCTATTGCTTGATCTTTACTATTAAGTAAGTAAACATAGCAATATTGAGTATTATCGTCAATAAAAATTATGAAATACTTATTTCCACCGTGAGATGGTATTGACTTCATATCACAAATATCTGTGTGAATTAAGTCTAAAGGATTTGAAGTCCTTTCAACTGACTTATAAGGATGTTTAACATACTTAGATTCCACACATATTTGACATTTTGATTTGTCGCATTCAAACTTATCCAATACTTCCAATTTAATTATTTTCCGCAAGGTTTTATAATTGACATGGCCCAAACGTATGTGCCATAAATCATTTGACTCAAGCAAGTAAGAAGAAGCAGTAATTTTATTATTCTCAATAACCATTACATTTAGCTTGAAACGGACCTCAGTGAGGTAACCTGTTCCTATAAATATTTTATTCTTACTTATTACAACCTTATCAAATACAAAAATACATTTAAACTCATTCATAATGAGAAGTCCACCAGAGACTAAGTTCTTCCTAATCTCGGGAACATGAAGGAAGTTGTTCAGAGTCACCACCTTGCCAGAAGTCATTTTCAGAAATATCTTCGACATCCTTCAATATTGACTGTTGCAGAATTTTCCATAGAAAGCGTCTCTTCGGGTCAAACGAGGGGATATGTAGCAACCACTTCTCTAATGAAACAAACATGGTGAGGGGATCCAGAATAAATCCACAACTCCTTAGTATTTCCCACTATGTTGCATTCAGAAAGCATAGCACACAAGTCATCAACATCTTCGTACTTCTTGTAATGACCCAAACACTCGTTCTGAGCCTTTGCACTTAGCTTGCCAGTTCTCGGGCATGACTAGCCCAGTGTGGCATATTATGACTTATGTGAATCATCAATTTTGGTTTTCAGGATAATCGAAATGAATTCGGAAGAACAATTCTCAGTGTGAAGCTTAAAAATTGAAAGTATTGACCAAGTTTTGACTTCTTAGTATATGATCTCGGATTGGAATTTTTATAATTTTATTATCTCATGTAGGTTATTTGGGACTTAGGAGCATGATTGTAATGTATTTTGGAGGTCCGTGAAAGGCTTAGGCTTGAATTGGCAAAATTGGGAATTTGGCATTTTTCGGTTGATAAGTGAGATTTTGATATAGGTTCCGGAATAGAATTTTGGAAATTATAATAGTTCCTTTGTGCCATTTATGATATGTGTTAAAAATTTCAGTTCACTCGGACGAGGTTTGGTGGACTTTTTGATCGAAAGCGGAATTTGGAAGTTCTTGGAATTCTTAGGCTTAAATCCGCTGTAATTTTGATGTTTGGATGTTATTTTGAGCATCCTGAAGGTTGGAACGGGTTTGAATGATGTTATGAGATATTTTGGCATGTTTGGTTGAGGTCTCAAGGGCCTTAGTTGAGTTTCGAATGAGTAAACGGACCAATTTTGGACTTGGCAATTTTTGCTAGTTTTTTTGTTGCAGACGATTTATTCTTCACGTTCGCGGTGAGGGGATCACGCATGCAAAGGGTGTTCTATGAGGCGGAAAATTTTATCTTCGTGTTGGCGAGGCTTATTTCGCATTCTAATAAATGAAGGCGAATAGTTGGGTCCCCAAGGAGATTTTTCTACGCGTTCGTGTAATAGAGGTCGCCTTCGCAAAATGTTGAGTCAACTGTGCATCACGTTTGCGAGAGGGTTCTCGCATTCGTATAGAAGGAATTCTGGTTAGTGAAGCAGTTTGCTTTGCGAATGTAGGATATATTTCACATTTGCGATGAAGAAATATCTGGGCAAACAGTTTATATTTTAAAATTGACGGTTTAAGTCAATATATTAAAAGCCATCAGATAGCTCGGGAGAAGGTGAAATTTGAAGGGATCAGTGGAGCAGTTGGGCAAGTATTCTTCACTCATATTTGGTCTAATTACATGATTTAGTCTTGAATTTCATTATTAAATTTGAGAAATTAGAGTGGAAATTGGGGAAAAGTTTGATAATTCTTTTGGGGATTTGAATGGGCAATTGAGGTTGGACTTTGATGAATATGATATGGGTAGACTCGTGAGAGGATGTGGGTTCTATTGATGTTATTTTTATCGGATTCCAAAATGTGGGCCTGAAGTGCCGGGTTTGATCAATTTCAGGATTTTGTAGGTAAATTAGATATTTTCGTGTGGGCTTTGTTCCCTGAGCATATTTTAATGGATATGTACTGATTTTGGTAATACTTGGAGCATTCAGATGTCGATTCGAGAGAGCGAAGGCATCGCGATCCAGAGTTTGGACAGAATCGAGATGAGTAATGAAAGTAAATGCTATCCTAAGGGTATAAAACCCTGGATTGCACATCGTTCTGCTATATTGAGGTAAGACACACGCTAGATGACGAGTGTGAGACCGTGCACTATTGAGGATTGAGACTTAGTTCATCCCGAATGACAGTTTAATCATGTATGTGACTGAAAATTGTTTGCTATCATCATGTTTTGGGCTGAATGCCATATTTTTGGGCCTCGTGCCAACTATTTGGACCCTTAGAGAATTTTTATTGATAATTCCTCACTGTTTTGACTTTGTACTTGGAATCAATCATGCTATATTCTACTATTTTCATAGCTCAGCCACGTTTACTCTGCTTTTACACTTAAACTGATATTTTAAATGATATTTTGGTCTGAGCATCATATTTTTCTATTTTTTTTGGCAATCCACTAAGCAAGTGCCTAGGGCTTATTTTTTATTAATAGCATAAAAGAAAATTACAACAATTAGGAAAAGTACAACTAAGAATTAGCACCGATATTGTTACCTATATAACACATACCGAGCTAAACGTACCGTACTAAATCCTATTGAGGCTTTAAAACCTCACATATTAACAGGAATGCAAAAAATACGAACTTGACAGGACCAAATATTTTATGATCATCACAGAGTTTATAACATACTCTGTGATGAGATTACAAATGAGGATACTAACAAAGTGGCAGATTAAAATGATGAAAGAGTTAAAATGATGTCCCTTTTTGTCGATCCTTGCAATTTCTTCAATTTATAATTCTTTATCAACATCGTCCCAATTCTTCAAGAAGTGTTTAAAATTCATGATTTCTTTTTAGAATGTTTGGACTTTGTTGATGTAGTTGGGGCGGTCTGCTTATGCTTGGCATTTCTCATTGGAGGTCGCTTAACATTGTCGTCCCTGCTCTTTTCCTTTGTATGTGACTTTTGTTCGTCTGTAGCATTAATTGGGATTGTTTAAACGCATTGCGGGAGCACTTCAATTACTTCACCTTCTTCAGTTGCCCGTTGATTTGGCATGTGTAAAACACCTTGTGCATCTAAGTTTGATTCATCTTGTGATTTAACATCGCTTGGCTTGATTTGTTGTTGTATATGTACCTCATGCCTACTCCTATTTCCACGGTTATCTCGATAAGGATCAAGACCCAAAATTTCAAAGGATGTGCATTTAGCATTGCATCTAGTAGTTGTCTATCATGAGATAACAAATCTGTTGTACCGCTCGGTCTCATTGGTTTCTACCCAGAATTGACGAGAAGCTGTCTGGAGTTAGGGTAATCTGTGACATTAAGGTTACCATAGGATCCTACTTCCTCCGGTGAGCTCAATTCTTCATTACTTTCATAACCTCGTTCGTCACAGGCTCGAGACCCCACCTTGTCCATAGAATCAAATAGTTTTCTTTCCTCTGCTGAAATGGTTGCACTGGTTTGAACAACAACAGGATAATTTTCTTCCTGCCCTTCAACTCGATCAATCCATGACTTGCTCAGAGAAGGAGCGTTAGGGAATGTTGCACGATTAACATATGTTGCTCTTGTTGGTCGATCAATACGCATATGTGCAATAGAAGATGCATCTCCATCAGTTGCAGCATTATGTAATGAAACAACACGAGCAGCTCCATATTGACGATCCTTATGAACATCAGTATCAAAGTTCCTTTGTACTGCTTCTTCATTTATTCCATCGTACGATTTGTTCCCAGCATTTTGTTTAATTATTTCAGCTTCTTTCAGCTGGCCAGCAATATGCTCGTTACCATTCACATGGCCTGCATGGCCAGCAATTTGCAACAGTTGCTGCTTCAGACATATCTGGCCCACATGGCCAGCAATTTGCACCCGTTGCTGGTTCAGACATAAATGGCCCGCATGGCCAGAAATTTGGTCAATTTTTTCATTCACCTGGCCAGTAAATGGAGCATTATTTTCAGCTTCTTTTGCATCTACATGGCCCGCCATTTGCTCAACCAAATGGCCCGCATGTGCTTTTCCAATTGAGCCCTCATGTGGTTCAACTTTTTCGGCCAGCTTTTCTGTAGCCGCGTGACTATTTTCAGCTGCCTCATTTTTTTGCATTTTGAATTAAATTAGCATCCTTGGCAGCGTTTTATGTAGTCAAACGACCAAGCTGGCCCACAACATTTTGTTCTTTTTCCTTTTCAGTCCCACGACCAACATGGCTTGCTGCCTTTTCAATTTCAATAACGCGCGCAACATGGGCTGCCTTCTTTTCCTTAATTTGCTGCACTTTATTCAATCCCATGTGCTGAAAATTGTCATCTTTTACCATTAATTGTTGATGCCCTTTATGACTAAAGGGTAAAGTAGATTCCTCATGCTTTCCATTCACCCTTTCCATTTCAAAAAGTGCACGTTCCACATTGGTTTGGACAAAAGCTTCACAATTGTTTATTGTAGCTTTATTATCAACCAAGGGGCCTACAACATATGAATGTGATTTCTTTTCTACATTTGATGCTTCAAATGGTCGATGCACCAAACTCTATTGTCCTGCTTTTGAATTTTTTACACCTTGAGTAAACTGTGAAAGTAATTTGTTTCCAGTAATTTTGACCTTAGGATCAGATAGAGCTCGATCATTTACATCATGAGCAACCTGTGAAAGTAAGACCTTTCCAACATTTTTAACCTTATGATTAGATAGAGCTCGATCATTAGATTCAATACACAATTGTGCAGCAGTTGCTATTATTTCCATATTGGCTCGATCATCACCAGTGTTTTCTTTTAACAAAGGATTTTCCACAGTAGCAATTTGATCACCTGTTGATTGAATCCTCTGTTGGTCACCTGTTGCATCATCTATTTCCAATTGTCCATCTTGTCTTGAATTAAGATGTTCCCTCGCATCACCTTGCAATTTGTCCAGAGCTGCCATACCATTACCTTGCAGTTTTTCAGCCGCATCCACGACACCATCCTTACTTTCGTCGATCTTCCAACGACATGTTTCTTCAGCATGCCCTTGATGGTTACAACAGGTGCAATACTTTGGGAGATTATCATACACCACCATTTGATAGAATTCCACAGACTTCCCTGAAACTTTGTCAACGATGTCAATCTTGATTTTCTTTGGATGTTTGTCCAAAAGGTCTTACAAAACCTTAACTCTCGCCGCACTTGTCCTAGTGCGATCATGTGTTGCCTTGTCTACAACGAGAGGCTTCCCTACTGCTGAAGCGATCGCCATTACTGACTTCTTTGCAAAGAAATTGGGTGGCAGGTCTGGGAACGAAATCCACACAATTGATTTCGATGTTTCTTCTCTAGGATTAAAGCCTAACGTCCAAGGAAAGTTCTGAAGAAAAATTCATCTTCTTTGGATTTAATATATCCAGTAGACCTTGATACAAACTGGAAACATAGTCATCAAAGGAATCAAACCTTACTAACAAGTGACGAAATTCAAGCTGCCCTATGTTGCAATATCCTTTGACGAACTGTTTCGCAAAAATCTTTCGAAACTCTTGCAACTCTGGTTTTCCATGTGAAAACTTGATGATGACTTCTTGGTGAAACCCTTCTTCTATGGTGAACTGATTAACCTCCCCCACTGTGAATTCCACTCTTGGTTTCCCATGATCGAAAGTTAAACGACATAGCTCAAGTTTTGCTATTTTGTGGCAGATTGTTTTGCTAGCAGATTTGAAGCATAAGATTGTTTTGCAGTATGGTTTAGAATAGTTTCGGGAGCTTTTTGGATTGTCTCTCCCACAACCAAAGGCTGGGGAGAACTCAACGCAGCCATGGCTGCCCTAGCACACAAAACTTACCAAATTTAGAGTAAGAAAGTAGAGAGAATGCAGAGCATTTTATGTTACATATCATATTTGCTATTGCCTAAGTGGCTTGTGAGATTTTGAATGAGTAAGATCGAGGGCCTATATTATGAGGAAATACATGATTATGATTATCAGGCCGAGGCCCTGATATTTGTACGCCATGAGGTGGCTTGTTGATATGAGGTCGAGAGCCTATATGATTATGTCACGAGATGGCTTGATATTGCGCTTGGGACATGAGGGGCCGCTTCAGGAGTCTGAATACCCCAATGAGCGCGGGAACGTTTCGTGATGTGAGATATAGCCCGAGGGGCTGGTGTTGGTCCATAATATTGTCCGAGGGGTGGATGTTGTTGATATGGTGCCCGACGGGCAGTTATTTATCTCTCCTGGTTGCCTGTCATTTACTTGCTTAACTTTTAAAAAGGGCATTCCAAAGAGGTTTAAACTGAACTAAAGTGACTTTACATATTTTACTGTTTCACTGCTTTTATAGGCTTTTACTACTTGTTTACAGCCTGTTGATATGCCTTTACGTGATTTCTTATTACTTTGTCTACATATATTATTATTACTTACTGAGTTGGAGTATTCACTTTACTCCCTGCACCTCGTCTGCAGATTCAGGCACTTTAGGTCCTGCTTGCGAAGGTTGAGAGCTTTCAACAGACTTCGGAGATTTACTAGGTAGTTGCTCGACGTTTCGCAGCCTAGTACTTCTCCCATTATCTTATATTCTCCTATTTTAGCTATGTAATAGTTGGTGTAGACTCTTTCAGACTTGTAGTCTTTTATAATAGATGCTCATGAGATATGACACTACGATGTCGGGCTATGTTTATTTCACAACTGTACTATTCACCTTATTTTTGGGGATTATTATTATGCTAGAGACTTAAACTGTACTATTTTAATTGCTTAAAATGAATTGGGAGTGTGTCGGCTGGCTTTATCTTCACGAGAGGCGCCATCACGACCGTTTGGATTTTGGGTCATGACAAATTGGTATCAGAGCCTAGGTTACATAAGTCTCACGAGTCATGAGCAGGTTTAGTAGAGTCTCGCGGATCGGTACAGAGGCATTTGTACTTATTCTCGGGAAATTGTAGAACCTTTAGGAAAAACTTCACATTCTTGAATTATTGTGCGTCTTTGATGCAGCTTGATATGTAACTCTTTAAATTCCTTCCACGCGTGAACGCTCAGTATCAGATGTGCATCGATGGCTTGTGATTCCCTTATCGAGGGGCGAGATGTAATCTCTGTGTGTTGATGTTGAGCCAGTCTGGAAGACTTGAGGTTGGATTTTTGCCTATAGCTTGAGCCCCGAGTTGTTAATTGTGTGAGCGCGTGTTTATGGATCTAGGTGTTCTGTTGTGTCCCTATTAAGGTCAGTAATGACCGGATAGCAACGTGATGAGGGTGATGTGACTACGAGATGTGTTCATTTGAATCGAATGAGGCGAGAAGGGTCTGGTTTGGGGTAGAAAGAGCTATCTGGTGTTTGATTTCTATCGTGATTGGATGTATAGCCCCAAGTTATGGGTTTATGAAGAATCTTTTTGAGTTTCCTATTTGGGAGTGAAGTAAATTTCATATTGCGGTATGAATTCAGACTTAGAAAGATTAAGTGACTGCGTAATGTTTATGGCGGTGGAAGGTATACACAAAATTTTGTTTGAGGGGAGGCAGGTGGGTTATCTCCTGCGAAGTGTTCTGAAGTTGTGTGATCCTTATGTTGTCTGTTAGAAGATCTCATTTATAAGTGAAATATATGTGTTGAATTTTAAACTTGGGTCCTGAAAAGAGTGGGTTTAATTGTTATGAGGGTGAATGCGAGATTTGCAAGAGATTTAAAGTACTAGATGATCTGTGTTTCACGAGCTTATAAAGGATTGAGTTTAATCTCACTATGGTATTATGGCAGTAATAGAGTGTACACGTTATGAGTTATTATGTGTGTTTTGATTTATGGCTTCAAACCAAGTGAGGGAGTCTACAATTGAGTTGTTGTTTTCATGGTTATTTGCTATGTTGGTTCTAGTTTGAGGCATACTAATAAATCAGTTATGGCTTACAGAGATAAAGACCGAGGTCGGCTCGAGTAAAGTAAAAATTTTCACATAATCTATTATGCTTCATTGGCGTATGAGAATCACGGGATGTATTGAGTGGTTATTGGTAAAGGATGTACGGTGCATGGAGCAGGAAGTTGCTTGGTTATATGTGAGGTTACATTCTGCGGTGTCGGAGTCTAATGAGGCACATGTTGTTTGGTTCATTTGATCAGTCTAATTGCAGTTTGAGTAGAGTGGATGACTCTCTAGAATGGTCCTAGTGTGTTCAAGATCTTACATGTAATAGTTGGATATTTTCAGGTTGTATGTTTGGCTAGAAACTGAGGTTTGCATTTGGAGGTGTCAAGGCTCGTGGTATTTCTATATCATTAGGGTATTCTACATAGCGGTATCAGGAAGGTGAAGGTAAGGACATTGGATTCGCGAGAAGTCTCTTGGGGTAGGTATTTTGAACGTGGTGCTTTTGGGAATATTTAAGAGAGTACTCAATGTCTTACGAGCCTTAGACGGTGTGGTTTTATTCTTGGGTCTCGCGTGGTAAGTCTGAGTTGAGGAATTGTGGTGTTATAGCAAGAAGTAGTATTGAGTTGAAGGTAAATCAGAAGGAAAATTGGATATATGGGATAGCTTTATAGTTGGCCGGATTGGCATAGTAAGGTCATGATTTGTTCTATGGATGCTTACAAAGTAATGTGTTTTTGCAGGTGCTTCACAACAATTCTCTTTGGTTTTTAGTGGCCTGCATAGCTTGGTTGAGTTAGAAGGATTCAGTCCTAACGGTTTAGTTTTGTGTAAATGGAAATCGGAAAGTTCTTGATGATTTCTACCATGGTTAGAGATGTATATTTTCCACGGGCATGAAAAACATGGGATGTATAGTGATTTTCTCCTAGATGGGATGCAATGGAAAGGTTCTTGGCGAGTTGGGTACGTAGTTGCCTGTGGCTCGGAATGGATACGAAGTTCTCATGTTTATCCTAGGATGGTACGATATATGCGGTATGTTGTGGAGGATTGAGATTTGCGTGTGTAAGGTTACAATTCAATTCTAAAAGAAAGGTCATAAAATTCTTATACAACACGACCAATTTAAGATGATTAAGGCAATGGTATTGCTATTTGGTGTGAATTGATTAGGGTATACATTTCAGAAAAAGGGCAATGTGATTGAATTGATGATGCTTAATTATTATTGCGATACTTTCTTGTTAGATCAACCGCTGAAATTTGAGTTTGCTTGGTGGAACGGAAGGATTATAGGATTACCTCTCGAGGAATGATTGAGTGTTATAGGGGTGTTGTGTATTCGGACAGCGGAATTGGGATTGGATATGGTGGTGTGTGTGCTATATGGATTGTGTCCTTTCGGGTTTAAGTAATGTTTTATCAATTGATTGGCAGTAGTTATGATGACTTGATTTGGTTCTAGGCATATAAATGTGCGTGGTTGTCGATTAGAGCATAGCGATTGTATATGTATCATATGGACCAGTGTGTGGATAGGGTCGCGTATTGCAGCGAAGTTATGTCGGGGTATGATTTGTGTGTTCTGGTTCTACGATGTGTGATGGGTTCTCAACATTATGTGTGTTGGTACTGGTGAGCTTGTTGTACATCTCTCTCATTTGATTCATTCTCACTATTTGAGTACGCCCAGATTGTTGCTTATTAGTGCACGCATTGCATGAGTTGTGGCTTTAGATTGTAATGATATGCCATATCACCAGAGTAGTTATGTTGTTATTAGATGAGATTTTTAGGATTTAGAACGAAAACAAATGGATTCGGTTTTAGTGCGTTGGAGGGATAATATCGATGTTTGGCTTAGAAACTTGCTATGGTCCTTGTAAAAGGAGAAGTGGTTTCACGATGGTTGATCTGAGGAGTGGTTATGACTTCCTACGTGTTTCAGTTATCATTGGCAGTATCAAAATTTGAATGTCTTAAGCAACTGTTGTGATTAGACTTCATCGTTTTGAGCATTTGGGTTGTGTGGTACATCATGTAATTGTATCCGAGGTTGTATATATGATTTTTTACAGCTTGCTCGGACTTATTAAGAGTATAGATGTGTGATTATGATCTTGTAGATGATTTCATAAGTATGTGGTTCTAAGGTTCATGGGTCAGGTTGGATTTTGAAATTTCATTTACATTATGTTATCGAACCTATACGAGATAGGGTGACGTGGGTTCACCCCCGGGTATCTGCATGGTAAGGTTATACAACAACTTGTTGGCTTTTGGAACAACTATGGGCACGTTTAGGGACGAATGTATGTTTAAGATGGGGAGGATGTAAACCAGACCGGTCGTTCTGAGCTTTTGCACTTTGATCACCAGTTCTCGGGCATGACTAGCCCTGTGTGGTGTATTATGACTTATATGAATCGTCGATTTTGGTTTTCAGGGTAATTGAAATGAATTTGGAAGAACATTTCTCAGTGTGAAGCTTAAATTTTGAAAGGTTTGACCAAGTTTTGACTAGTTAGTATATGATATCGGATTGAAATGTTTATAATTTGGTTAGCTTCGTTAGGTAATTTGTGACTTAGCAGCGTGATCGGAATATGTTTTGGAGGCCCGTGAAAGGTTTAGGCTTGAATTGGTGAAATTTGAAATTTGGCTTTTTTTGATTGATAGGTGAGATTTTGATATAGGTGTCGGAATGGAATTTTGGAGGTTGGAGTAGTTCCGTTGTTTCATTTATGACGCGTGTGCAAAATTTTAGGTCATTCGGACGAGGTTTGGTAGACCTTTTGATCAAAAGAGAAATTTGGAAATTCTTGGAATTCTTAGTCTTGAATCTGATGTAATTTTGTTGTTTTGATGTTTTTTTTGAGCGTTCCGAATGTTGGAATAGGTTTGAACGATTTATGTGATATGCTGTCATGTTTGGTTGAGGTCCCGACGGCCTCAAGTGAGTTTCAGATGATTAAACGAACCAATTGGACTTTAGACTTGGCAGTTTTTGCTGATTTTTTGTTGTTGCTGCGGACAATGTTTTCTTTGCGTTCGCGATCAAGCGCTCGCGTTCACGAATAATGTTCACTGAGGCGGTGAATTTTGTCTTCGCGTTCGTGAGGCTTATGACACGTTCGTATAGAGGAAGGGGAATAGCTGGGTCCCCAAGGCGATTGTTCTACGCGTTCGCATAATAGAGGTCGTGTTCGCGAAGTGTTGAGTCAGCTGGGCATCACGTTCGTGAGAGGGTTCTCGCATTTGCATATATGGAATTCTGGCCAGTGAAGCGGTGTGCTTCCCGAACGCGAAGGATATGTTGCATTTGTGATGAAGAAATATCTCAGACAATTTATATTTCAAAACCGAGGGTTTAAGTCCAATATCATAAAAGTCATTGGAGAGCTCGGGAGAAGGTGAAATTTGAGGGGATTTTCAGTGGAGCAATTGGGTTAAGTATTCTTCACTCATATTTGGTCTAATTCCATGATTTAGTCTTGAATTTCATCATTAAATTTGAGAAATTAAAGTAGAAATTGGGAAAAAATGGAAGAAAAGTTTAAAAATTCTTTTGGGGATTTGAATGGGTAATTGAGGTTGGATTTTGATGAATTTGATATGGAACTCATGAGAGGATGAGGGTTTTATTGATGTGATTTTTATCGGATTCCGAGACGTGATCCCGAGAGCAGGGTTTGAGCAATTTTTGAATTTTTGAGGTAAATTGGATATTTTCGAGTGGGCTTTGTTCCCTTAGCATATTTTAATGGATATGTACTGATTTTGGTTCGATTTGGAGAATCTGTATGTCGATTTGAGAGAGCAAAGGCATCGTGGCCTAGAGTTTGGACCGGATCGAGGTGTGTAATGATTGTAAATGTTGTCCTGAGGGTATGAAACCCTGGATATATTGAGGTAATGCACATGCTAGAGCGTGGGGTCGTGCACTGTTGGGGATTGAGATTTAGTCCATCATGAATGACTGTTTTATTCGCGTATTTGACTCTAAATTGTTTGCTATCATCATGTTTTGGGTTGAATGCCATGTTTGGGCCTCGTGCCAACTATTTGGATCCTTAGAGAATTTTTGTTGATAATTCCTCACTGTTTTGACTTTATACTTGGACGCAGTCATGCTATATTCTACTGTTTTCATAACTGAGCTTCGTTTACTCTGCTTTAACACTTAAAATGATATTTTGACTGAACATCATATTTTACTATTGCTCGAGTGGCTTGTGAGATTCTGACTGAGTAAGGCCGAGGGACTATGTTGTGAAGAAACACCTAACTATGATTATGAGGCCGAGGGTCTGAGATTTGTACGCCACGAGGTAGCTTGTTGATATGAGGCCGCGAGCCTATGTGATTATGCCACGAGAAGGCTTGATATAAAGGGCCTCTCTAGGAGTCTGCACAGCCCTAGTGAGCGCGGATACCCATTGTGATGTGAGATATAGCACGAGGAGCTGGTGTAGTTCCATGATATTGCCCGAGGGCGGATGTTGTTGATATGGTGCCTGAGGGGCAATTCTTTATGTTTTTATCTCTCCTAGTTGCCCGTCATTTACTTGCTTAATTGTTAAAAACGGCATTCCAAAGAAGTTTAAACTAAGTGACTTTACATATTTTCACTGTTTCACCACTTTTACTCTTTCTTTACAGCCTGTTGATGTGCCTCTACACGATTTTTATTACTTTGTCTGTATTTATTATTATTACTCACTAAGTTGGAGTATTCACTTTACTCCTTGCACCTCATGTGCAGATTCAGGCACTTTAGGTCCTGCTTGCGATGGTTGAGAGCTTTCAGCAGACTTCGGAGATTTACTAGGTAGCTGCTCAGCATTTCGCAGCCTAGTACTTCTACCTCTATCTTATCTTCTCCTGTTTTAGCTATGTAATAGTTGGTGTAAACTCTTTGAGACTTGTTGTTTTTTATAATATATGCTCATGACTGGTGACACCCCGATGTCGGGCTATGTTTATTTTGCAACTATATTATTCACCTTATTTTTAGGGATTATTATTATGTTGGAGACTTAAATGATATTATGTTAATTGCTTAAAATGAATTGGGAGTGTATCAGATGGCCTTATCTTCACGAGAAGCGCCATCACGATCGGATCTGGTCTTTGAGACTTGATTATTGTCAACCATGTTCGCTTGACCCTTCTTCTTGTCTTTCTTCGAAGCACGATAATCTGTAGATTTGTGTCCATCTTTCGCTCAATTGTATCATTTTCCGTTGAACCGCTTCTTGTTTGGGTTGCTTTTTGGTCCAGAAGTCTTCTTCCTCTTTCTATTATTTTGAGGAGTATCCTCAACATTATTTGCTCCCATTATTGTTGGTTTCCACGGCCTGTAATTTCAGCAGCTTTGTTTTCCTCTTCTATTCTCAACCGAACAATTAAATCTTCAAGCGACATCTCCTTGCCTTTGTGTTTCAAGTAGTTTTTGAAGCCCTTCCACAAAGGAGGAAACTTCTCAATTATCGCTGCTACTTGAATGCTTCATTGATGACAAGACATTCAATAAAAATTCTGTTTGTAATAGTAGTATAATTAATACTTTCAACATTAGTATTAATTCGACTTATACCTTCAGCAAAAGAGATCGTGAATAACTACTTACAATTTTTGGACTTGGGTGATAACAATTTGTAGTCCAAAAATTTAGTGGCAAGGAATTTCTTCAACTCGGCATCTTCAGTTTTGTATTTCCTTTCAAGTGCATTCTACAATTCTTTTGATGTCTCCATGTTATTGTAGACGTTATACAAATCACTCTAGTCCGCTAAGAGTGTATTTCTTGCATAGGAAATCAGAATGCTTCCATGCCTAAATCACGAGAAAGCGTTTATTCTCTGGAGTTTCGTCGGGCAAAACAGGAACGTCTTTCTTAATGAACTTCCGTAGACTTAAAATCGAAAAGTAGAAGAACATTTTTTGCTGCCACCGCTTAAAATCAATCCCAAAAACTTTTTCGAATTTTTCTGCCGGTGTTGTTCGGCTTGTCGATGCATTGGCGGTTACCATAGGAACAGTCTGGTTCATGTTATCATTCGTCATTTCTGTAAAAGAATGACACAAACAAACTTTAAAATCGCGTAGATTTTAATTTCTAATGGAGTAGAAAACCACAAAGATTTTAGTCACCAAAACAATGAGTATTACACAAATACCGAAAATTTAAGTTCCTTAAGCTTGTTAGTATATTATATTTGTAAAATAATTTTGGAGAATATAAAATAACTCATAACTAGAAATAAAAAAAACAAAAATAAAATTTAATCCGAGCCCACTGAATTCACCGTGTTTCCTTTAGGAACTTAATTCTCTTCTAGTACCCAAGGTTTTGGAATATTTTCTTCCAAAATAGAATGAATTACACACTGGTGTTGGTACTTCAAACCTCAGTGTTTTAAAGAATACAATGATCGGTAGCAAATCACACTTATTGTTGCTTTCTTTTTAGTTAAAACAATGTAGAAGAAAGTAGGAGTATTCAGAAATTCGTATGGAAAATCTGAGAGAATGACCAACTTTATTTATAGCCTCAACCTGTTGAGTTCAAACGAAGAAATGCCAGTTACGTAAAATGACCATAATGTAAATGACCATTTACCCAAATTAAAAGGGGCAGAGAAAATGTTTTCCGTTACAAAAAACGGACCGGTAGAGTCAATGAAACGAATTATTTGGATTATTAATTTTCTGTTATAAATATGGACATTTAATAATATTACGTAACTTTAACAAATAAATTTGGTCCAAAAAATTAATCAATCAATTGACCAAATCCAAATCCAAATCCGAAGCCGAGCCGAACCGAGTCGAGTAACGACGACGCCGCGAGGCTTGCCTTCTTCTTAACTCTTTAGGAGCTAAAAAAAGAGCAATTGTATATATAACCATCAAAAACTTTTTTCTCTTCCAATGTAGGACAATGTCTCATTGTCAAGGAGGGAAACTTAAAATTTTCATTTTCCCTCTATTTCTCATTCACCTTCTTTTAAGCTTATTTTAGCTTTAAAAACTCAACAGCCTCACCTCTCCTTCATCCTTATTAGTTACAACACTGAACTTGCACTCTATATACTCTATCTTAGTCCTGCTCAACTTGAACCCTTTAGATTTTATAGTTTGTCTCCAAACCTCCAGCCTAACATTAATCCCACCTCGCATCTTGTCAATCAACACTATATCATCTGCACATAACATACACCATGATACCTATCTTTGAATACGTCGCATCAATACATCAATACATTGTTATGTACAAAATAAAAATAATAATAATAATAATAATAATAATAATAATAATAATAATAATAATAATAATAATAATCCAAAATATGGCAAGCTAAAAATATAAACTAGTGGCTTGACAAAATTATTGTCTTAAACGTAACTTTTAATAGAAGTAGTTGCAGTTCGAGCTATTTTGTACGTATTTCTTTCATTCATAAAAAACTTATTTTAGGAAAATTTGCAAGGTGAATATAATATTTTGTAAAAAATAATCAGATATTAATTTTAATTTTTACTAATACGTATAATGTCAAAAGTAATTCTATACATTTTGAATAATTCAAATATATTTTTCAGTGAAAAAATAGCTTTCTAACATGTTTTTCTTTTCGAAATTTCATCATGAAATAGTCTCATTATTTCACCACTAACTAGAATATCAATAATTTCATAAATCTGAATAATTTGAATATATGTTGGTGGAAAGAATTGCGTGATTTTCTTGCGGCATTGAGCTCTAAAGCATGACATGGGACTTGAATTAGCACAATTCCAGCATCAGGGAAGCGAATCTCTTAAGCTCAAACTTGAGACTTTTCTCTTCATTGGTCAAACAATCTTCTTCGATTGTTAGTTATTTTGTGATTCCTTTCAGTAACCATGGTCAACCAGGATCAATAGCAGACATCAGTTACATCACCAAGTAAATGCTTCCACTTAATGAAACACAATCCTTCATATGATACTACATGAGGTAAAATGACATTTCTTGTAAGTATTAGAGGCAGATAAATTTTAGAGCATAATTCTCATAAATGTGTTAATTGTGAAATATATGGCTGGTTATTTGATTTTCAAAAGGACTGCTTTTCCCTCTTCTTTCCTACCAGGCTATCTCTCAAGTAGCTAGAGAAGGTACAACTCCTTCCTCTCAAGTGTTTGGCCAAGCTTTTGGAAGAAAAAAAGTGCGCAGTTTCTAAAAGCTTGGTCAAACACTAATTGTTGTTCAGAATTGCTTTTTAAATTAATTAGCCAAAAACAAACTGATTCTCGCCAAACGTACTTATAAGAAAAGTACTTTTGAGAAAAAATACTTCTCAAAATAAGCTGATTTTTGCAGCTTGGCCACACATGCTACCTATCAAATCAAATGACATCATTCCAGGTTCAAAGATATCAAGTTCTTTTGGAGGTTAAAGAAATCATGTCAGAAAATGCCTACTACCAAAAGGTGAAAAACAAGAAGGCAATAGCACAGTATAATAAGTTTTGAAAGGATACCAGCCACTTGAAAGCACTGCAATTTGAGCTTTGAATTTGTTAAATGTCTCAAAGGAGCTAAGGTGCATATTTGTCACAGCAGAGAAGGAATTCAAGCATCATTGAAAGCAATAACTAAACTGTTGATGTCTCATAACAATAAAGCCATTTGTATTTAATTCTGACAAGAGCAAGCATATTATGCAATACAAATCAAATGTGAATTTATCTAGATCATAGCACTTGCTATTACTACTACATAACCTTTGTTTTCATTCATTGTAGATAAGCTTATCACTAACATTATGGCGCCCATCCATCAAGAAATAATCTCTTCCACTGTTTTTATTGCTAAAGCAATATAGTACCTGCCCAGATGTTAGTTCTTAGGTACAACAATCACATCATTTTTCTCTATCACACAATATACATTGACCTTGTAATAGAGACATAAACATCTATACATATACGACCACTCAAATAAAAAACTCACAAACACGCTCATATAAAATTAATATGCTAAGTTTGCCATAATATTCACAAATAAGTCAGTTCTACACGATTTACAGGGTTGTGGAGGTTTTTTTTTGGGGGGGGGGGGGGGGGGTGGGGTGGTGGGTGGGTGGGTGGGTGGGTGTGATAAGGCTTAGAAGGACAATATAGCTTCACCACTAAATTCTACAGTATGGTAGCATCCACATGCATACTGTTTCAACAATAAGGAACCCAATAAGACTAGCTGTGACCTAAAATTACACAAATTCAAGCATGCATTATGTCCTTTTGATATTGGTAACGTCTTATGTGTGTTCTTTTCTGCAGAACTAATCCTACAATATTAATTGGAAACATGTAAGCTGGATAACTTTGATATTGAACAGCACAATATCCACCTAAACTCAATCAAAATCGATTTGGAACATCATCGCCAATGTTTCAGAGAGATAAACTCAAGTATAAGAAACTAGATAAAACATAAAAAGAAAAGAGCAATACAGTGAAAAGGAGGCATACATCAGAAGAAACTCCTGGGAATGATAAAGTTTCTGTTTTGAAGTAAGAAAAATTCAATATGCCATCGATCAAAAGTGTCTGTGTCCTACAGAAACAACCAACATCTTAGTCCTTCTTTTCCACTGCCTCTTTCTTTGGCTTTTTAGCTGTTGCCTGTGAGTAAAAGAAAGTTCCAAATATGGCAATAGCGGATCCAAGTGCATTTAGAGGCCTGACTGGATTCCTGAATACCAACACAGTGGCGACAATCACCACCACTCTCTTCATTGTATTACCCACCGAAAACGTCAGGGGACTAATGTCATCCAGTGCTTGGTAAGAAGATTGGTTATATAGATGGTAGAAGATCCCAGATAAGAGAACCCATATATAAAATGTAGAAGGTTTTCCTATAGTTGCAAGAGCTTTGTGATAACCAGCGACCCATTGGGAACCTTCCACAAACACTGCTACTGGAAATAGATAAAACAATGAGATTATACTTATCCAACCATACAGGTTCAAACCATCAACTTCCTTAAAATTCTGTAAGCTCCTTTTTGAATAAATGTTGCGAAGAACAAACCCGACATTACTGATCATAGCACCGGACAAGCCCCCAAAATTGAAGGACACTTCAGTAACAGCAGCCAAAGAGCAACCAAAGACAATAGGAAGAATTGAAAGCCATACTGCTAAAGGATATGTATCACCAAGAAACGATGAAAACACAACAGAGAACACAGGTTCTGCAGACTTAATAACATGAGTGAAAGAAACAGCCACTTTAGAGAATGAAACACAAGCTGAGATATGGCCTATGGTGTGAAATAATGCAGGTCCAAGAAGGGCAATGATAAATGATTTGTTTATCTTAGGGCAAGGTTGCAGCTTAAAAGACCATAGAACTAACATCCAAATAGAACCACAAAATAGCTGGAAAGAAGCAAGAAGCCAAGGATAGGGAAAGATGTTCAATACCTTCTTGTTATATATGTTAAACACAATGTTCTGAAAGTACCACAGACCAAAAATGAGAGCCAGTTTCATATTCACTTTTGGCTTTGAAGCTTCAATCTCCCCATCTGGGCTCACTTCTTCAGGGGTTCCAGAGGCTGCTTCAAGAATCTGAGTTTTATTTCTTGAAGAAAATCCAAATGGGTGTCTCAAGATTTTGGAAAAATCCAATCTTGAATGAGAGATCTGAGAGCTGGGATTTGCAGAACACATAAAAGGGTGGCCATTTCTAGAACCAGAGGGTTTGGTGAAAGGGAGAGCAGGAGAGCACAAATCTCTCAGCTTTTGGTTTCTGCTTACCAGATTTGGATCAAAAGAGTAGTTGGGGAGTGATTTGGAGAGAGTGACGTTAGTGGATGGAAGAAGATTTAAAGTTAGCATCTTTGAATGAACAAAGCAGATTATGGAACACAAAAAAGCAAGAAACTTTAAAGCAAATAAAGATAGGGGACAAGATGTTTGGGCAACAAAGGTACCGGTAAATCCTCAAATGTTTACCTGGTGGCCGCCACCTACCACAAACTAGGGACACTGACAATTGTGTTTGAACACAGATTCACAGTTTGTTCCGTGAAGTGAAGTTCTAATTTACTTTTTTTTTTCCTCTCTTTTTGTCTTTTTCCTCCCACAATTTAACAAGTGTCTCGTTCTGTCCCAAAATTTCAATGTCTGCCCTTCTGAATTTTCACAGTTAGAAAGAAAGAAAAAAAAAGGAGAAAAAGACTAGGTTACACTATTTTTTTATACTAAGTGGGCGTTTGGACATAAGAATTGTGAAATTCTGAAAAAGATAAAAAAGAAAAAATTCAACTGAAAATGATATTTGAAAAATAGTATTGTATTTGAATATGAATGTAATTTAAAGGTAATTTTGAAATTTTGCAAGTGAATTGAAGTGAACATTTTGAAAATAAAACTATGGTGTTTTTATTTTCGAAAAAATTTGAAATTCAATTTTAAGTGAAATTTAAAATTTTTATGACCAACAACTGATTCCGAAAAAATTTAAAAAAATTCAAAAAAAGTAAATATTTTAATGGCCAAACGGGCTCTAAAGTTTTATTTTTTGGTTATCAACAAAAGGAATCAAATGTGAATTTTAGTTATTAATACTACAATAACAATTGGGTTTATAACAAAATGATTATAAATAATTAGGAATATATATATATATATATATATATATATATATATATATATATATATATATGTGTGTGTTTCTTTCCCTTTTCGATTTCTATTTTCTTAAAGTCAAGGATATTAATAAGTGAATCTAAAAGGTTGGTTATGGGTTCACATAAACTCAATAGCCTTTATACAAATAACAAATCATATTGTGACGACCCAAAGGATCATCACATGTTTTATTAGTCATTTCGAGCTTTCGAGGCCTTGAAAATCTCACTAGTGTGTGCCTCAATTTGCGTGTGCGAAACCGGAAAATTTTTATGTTGATATATATGAATTATGTGAAAAATTCAAAGAATTTTGATATTAATATTGATAAAGATGAATTTGGTCAATCTTTTTGGTAAACGGACCCGGACCCGGACCCGTGATTTGACGGTCTCGAAAGTTCTGTAGAAAAATATAAAACTTGGGTGTATGCCCGGAATCGAATTCCAAGGTCCCAGGCCCGAGAAAAGAATTTGTTTTCGTGAAATTGTTTTCAAAAAATATTTAAGGAAAATAAAAATAAAATTTGATCAAAACGTGATAGTATCGGGCTCGTATTTTGGTTCTGACGCCCGGTACAGGTCATATATGTTGGTTAAGCACTTCCTGTAAAGTTTGGTTGAAAACGGACATCGTTTGACGTGTTTTGGCCTTAAATTGGAAAATTTGAAAGTTTATGAAATTTGAAAGATTTCTTGGATTTAAGGCTCAAATCACTGATTTTGATATTATTTTTGCGATTTGATCGCTCGAGCAAGTTCGTATGATGTTATTGAGTTAGTGTGCTTATTTGGTTTGGAGCCCCGAGGGCCCGGGAGTATTTTGGAGGTGGTTCGGGGTGTTTTGGACTTAAGAAATCTCGCAGATTTGCTGCAATTTTTGCACAGGTTTTTTCTTCTTCGCAAACGCGGCCATGCCTCGCATTCGTGATGCCCAGCCTACCCCCCCCCCCCTTCTTCTTCGCGTTCGCGGACGCGCTTCGCATTCGCGATACCCAGGTGCCCCCCTTCACCGCGTTCGTGTAAGAGCCTGCCTAGACCCACAGCCTTCCTTCTACGCGTTTGCGTAGCCTTCATGCGTTCGCGTAGGCCATCTGTGAGCCCCCTGTTTTCCTTCTACGCATTCGCGTAGCCCACACACGAATGTGATGGCCATTTCCTATTTGTTCTTCGCGAACGCGGCACTGTGTCGCGAACACGAAGAGTATTTTTCGCCCAGTGATTTTTTAGTCCGAAAAATAAAACACTTACGGATTTTCATCCCATTTCTCAACTCTCTCTTCTCCAACATCAAACTTCTTAGGTAAGTGAGCCGTGACTTTTTTCCTTCATCTTCCACCAATATTATTTGAATTCTTAGGCCTAAACATGTGAAAATGGATAGAAAAATTAGAGAAATGGGTATAGTTAAGGTTTTCAAATATTTATAATTTAGACCTCGTTTTGGGGTCGAACTTAAGAACAAATTATATATTTGAGCTCGTGGTTGAATGAGTTGTCGAAAATTGGTTCGAACCTCGTATTTTGACCACGTGGGCCTGGGATTAATTTTCACTATTCTGGGCAGAATGTTGTAAAATATATATTTAGCCCTTTGGATTATTTTGTTGAGTAGTATTGATGATATCAAATCAATTGTGTGTAGATACGATTGAATTGGAGCCAAATTCGAAAGGAAAGGGCATTGCTTAAGGATTGAGTTTGCCGTAAACCTTAGAGGTAAGTGTTTGATCTATCCTAACTTGAGGGAATAGAAGTTGAGTCTATTTGCTAATTGCTATGTGTGGAGTCTCACGTATAGGCATGGTGACAAGTATCTGTACGTTGGGGGGTCTAGTATGACCGTGAGTCTTTACTCGTGATTATTTGATATTGATGTAACTCTTCCACATCTAATTACTGGTTGCTAAATAACGTGAAAGGTGTGAAAAAAAATTATGAATTGTGAATTCCCTTGTGCGTTGGCTCGAACGACGATACGATAATTGAGTGAGAAGTGAATAAAAGATAAAGAATTAATTGTTGAGCCTTGGCATCGAGTTATTATTTTCTCTTGCCAATAATATGTATTGTGAATTATGTTGAAAGTGAAATAGGATCGTGTGGCACGCCGACCACTTATATATTGAAATGGGATCGTGTGGCATGACGACCACTTATATAGTGAAATGGGATCGTGTGGCACGCCGACCACTTATATATTGAAATGGGATCGTGTGGCACGCAGACCACTTATATATTGAAAAGGAATCGTGTGGCACGCCGACCACATATATATTGAAAAGGGATCGTGTGGCACGTTGTCCACTATATACATGATATATTGGGATCGTGTGGTACGCCAACCACTTATAATTGATAAATTGGGTCAATCACTATATATATATATATATATATGTATATTATTGAAATGATATCAAATGGTACGTCTACTAAAAATTTTATTGTGATGAAAATGGGTTGCACACCTGCAGTAAGATGAGCTGAACTTGAAAGTGAATTAAATTCCATTATTCTATTTCTGACATTACATTTTCGTTGCTACCCGATAGCATGTGCGCAGATACAGGTTACATACAACAACAGCAGTAGTGTGGGTGTTAGCATCTTGATTATCGGTATACCGATGTAGCCTTGCAGGCGTCCGCATGACCCAGCGTCTACTATATCTTTAATTTTCAGACTGTTATCTCATGTATTCGTGGCAAACAATATTTTATTTCTTTCAGACAGTTATTTGTATTATTCTTATAAGTTCGTGAGTATTGTGACACCAGTTCTTGGGTAGTGTTTCATGTTGGGATTTCAGTATCGCATCTGGTAGAATTTATTAAGTCTTCCGCTAAATCTATTTATTCCACTAATCGTAATATTATTGCTAATTGTTTTAAAATAGGTGTTGCCACAAAATGTAAATATAAGTAAGAGTTGGCTTGCCTAGCTCCGATTAGTAGGCGCCATCACGACTTACAATGGTGGAAAATTTGGATCGTGACAAGTTGGTATCAGAGTACTAGGTTACATAGGTCTCACAACTCACGAACAAAATTAGTAGAGTCTGAGGGATCGGTACGGAAACGTCTGCATTTATTCCCCCAGAGGCTACAGAGTTAGGAAAATTTCACCTTCATTCTTTCCTATCGTGCGAATCTGTTCTTCAAATACTAATTGAATTCTACTCTCTTCTTCCACAGATGGCAAGAACACACGCGTCATCATCTACTGATCCACAACCCGAGGCCCCAGCAGCAGCTCCAGCTAGGGGCAGAGGCCAAGGTTGAGGCCGTCGTAAAGGTCGAGGTAGGGGCAAAGCTCAGTCTCGAGCAGCAGAGTGGCAGAGCCTCAGGTTCAGATTGAGGAGGAGGTTCCGACCCCAGCTGATCTAGTGGTCCCAGCTCAGGTCCCAAAGGGGTTTATTACCACCCCGGTCCTTCAAGATGCTTTGGTTCAATTGGTTGGTTTTATGGATGGCATTTCTAGAGCGGGTTTGCTTCCAGCAGCACCAGCCACATCTCAAGCTGGATGAGGGACCCCTACTCCTGCTACACGTACTCCGGAACCAGTGGTTCTCCAGGCTCAGCCTCCAGTAATTCAGCTAGTTCTGGCCGCTCAGCCAGTTGCGGCAGTCCAACTAGGTATAGTAGTTTAGATTGGTGAATGTGCAACTATGTCTGCTGATGCTCTATAGAGATTGGACAGATTCACCAGGCTCTTCACTCTCACATATAGCTGCACTCCTTTTGAGGATGCTCAGAATTTCATATTCAGCTGTCATGAGGTTCTCAGGACTATGGGTATTTTGGAGACCAATGGGGTCAATTTCACAACTTTTTGCCTAGCAGGATCCGCCAAGACCTGGTGGAAGGATTTTTGTTTAGCCAGGCCAGCAGGGTCGCCATCATTGATGTGGAACCACTTTTTAGAGTTATTTCTGAGGAAGTTTCTCCCAGTCACTCAGCGGGATGCTCTCCGCAGGCAGTACGAGTGTCTCATTCAGGGTAATATGACAGTCACCCAGTATGAGACTCGGTTCATTGATCTCGCTCGCCATGCTACTGTGATACTCCCCACCGAAAGCGAGAGGGTGAGGAGGTTTGTTGATGGCTTGAATCAGCCGATTCATGTTCATATGGCCATGAGTGTCGGTACTGAGATTTCATTTTAGGAGGCGACGGATGGTGCCGTCGTATAGAGATTGCACTTGCTCAGGGAGGTGGTCATGGGTCAGATAAGAGGCCCTGTAGTTTAGGAAGATTCAGTGGTACCTCGTTTGGAGGTAGAGATTCTCATGGTAGAGGACATCCTCCTAGGCCTTTTCAGTCAGCTCTTCAGGCTTCTCACGGTCCTTCAGGTGGTCGTGATTTCCAGTCATAGTATTCCGACCAGCAGCTCTTCAGTTCACCCCCAACGCCTATTAGTGCACCGCCCCTTCCCTATTCTCAGCAGCCGAGGGCTTGTTACACCTGCGGCGATACAAGGCACATTTCCAAGTATTGCCCTCGAACTTCCAGCAGCTCCTTGCAACAGGTTCTCGTGCTTTGATTCCAGCATCGGATGCTCCACAACCTGCCCAGCCAGCTAGAGGAGGTGGCAGGGGTACTGGAGGTGGAGGTAGAGGTCATAAAGGTGGAGCTCAGATCGACAGAGGTAGAGTTCAGCTAGCAGCTGATCGTTCGAGAAATATTGCTCAGGGTAGTGGGGCCCCGCCCCGATGCTATGCACCTCAAGCCAGACCAGAGGCTGAGTCCTCAGATACAGTTATTACAGCTACTATTCTGGTTTGGGATAGAGAGCCTTTAGTGCTATTTGACCCTAGGTCTACATATTCGTACGTGTCTTCTTATTTTGCACCATGTCGGGTTTAGCCTAGTGGTCCACTAGGTGTTCATGTTTATGTGTCTACACCAGTGGGTGATTCTATTGTAGTTGATCGAGTTCATTGATCTTGTGTTGTGGTGATTGGGGGTCTTGAGACCCGTGTTGATTTATTGATTCTAAATATGGTTGACTTCGATATCATATTGGGAATGGACTGGCTATCTCCATATCATGCCATCTTGGATTGTCATGCCAAGATCGTAAGTTTAGCTCTGCCGAATTTGCCTCGTATAGAATTAACCACAATGTTATTTCATATGTTATGGCTCAGCGTATGGTTGAAAAAGGGTGTTCGCTTATCTAGCCTATGTTCGCGATTCCAGCGCCGAGGTTTCTTCTATTGATTCGGTGCCCGTGGTTTACGAGTTTCCTGAGGTATTCCCTTCTGAACTGCCGGGTTTTCCACCCGACAGGGATATTGATTTTTGCATTGATCTAGCTCCGGCCACAGCCCATTTCTATTCCTCCATATCGTATGGTCCCGCCTGAATTAAAAGAATTGAAGGAACAGTTGCGGGATTTACTTGAAAGGGTTTCATCAGACCCAGTGTTTCCCCGTTGGGTGCACGGGTATTATTTGTTAAGAAGAAAGATGGTTCTATGCGATTGTGCATTGATTACCAGCAATTGAACAAGGTTACAATCAAGAACAAGTATCCACTGCCGCGGATTCATGATTTATTTGGCCAACTTCAGGGTGCCAAGGTATTTTCAGAGATAGATTTGAGATCTGGCTACCATCAATTGAAGATTAGGGCATCGGATGTTCCTAAGACAGCTTTCTACACGCGGTATGGACATTATGAATTTCTGGTCATGTCTTTTGGGTTGACAAATGGCCCAGCAACTTTTACGGAATTGATTAATACAGTATTCAGGCCTTATTTAGACTTGTTCGTGATTGTCTTCATTGATGATATATTGATAACTCTCGCAGTCAGGAGGAGCATGCACAACATCTCATAGTGGCTCTTCAAACTCTGAAGAATAGTCAGTTATATGCAAAATTTTCAAAGTGTGAATTCTGGCTAAGTTCAGTTGCATTCCTGGGTCATGTTGAGATGGCAGAAGGTATTCAAGTTGATCCAAGAAAGATTGAGGCAGTCAAGAATTGGCCTAGACCAGCATCAACCACAGAGATTCGGAGTTTCTTGGGATTAGCATGTTATTATCGGCGATTTTTGGAAGGGTTTTCATCTATTGCAACCCCGATAACCAGATTGACCCATACGAGTGTCCAGTTCGAATGATCAGATGAATATGAGGCGAGCTTTCAGAAGCTCAAAACACCCTTGACCACAACACCGGTGTTGTCACAGGTTCGGGACCTTATGCTATTTATTGTGATGATTCCCGTATTGGGCTTGGTGCAGTTTTGATGCAAGATGGCAAGGTTATTGCCTATGCTTCGAGGCAGTTGAATATTCATGAAAAGAACTATCCAGTTCATGACTTGGAGTTGGCGGTGATTGTTCACGCATTGAAGATTTGGAGGCATTATTTGTATGGCGTGTCATGTGAAGTATTCACTTATCACAAGAGCCTTCAGTACCTGTTTAAACAGAAGGAGTTGAATTTGAGGCAAAGAAGATAGTTGGAATTGTTGAAAGATTATGACATCACCATTTTATATCACCCCAGAAGGCCAAATGTGGTGGCCGATGCTTTGAGCAGGAAGTCAGCCAGTATGGGCAATCTTGCTTATATTCCGGTCAGTCAGAGGCTGCTTGCTATGGATGTTCAAACCTTAGCCAATCATTTTGTGTGATTGGATATTTCTAAGCCTAGTCGAGTGTTAGCTTGCACGGTTGCTCACTCTTCGTTATTTGAGTGTATCCACGATCGACAGTTTGATGATCGCCATTTATGTGTCCTTAAAGACACGGTTCATCGAGGAGGTGCCAAGCATGTCACCTTAGATGCTGATGGAGTTCTGAGATTGCAAGGGTGAATTTGTGTGTCAGATAATGATGGGCTTCGAGAATTGATTCTAGAAGAAGCTTACAGTTCCCGGTACTCTATTCATCCAGCTGCAACAAAGATGTATCAGGATTTGTGGCAACATTATTGGTGGCGCAGTATGAAAAAGGATATTATGGCATATGTAGCGCGGTGTTTGAATTGTCAACAGGTTAAATATGAGCATCATAGACCTGATGGTCTATTGTAGAAAATTGAACTTCCCGAGTGGAAGTGGGAGCGGATCACTATGGACTTCGTTACTGGCCTTCCAATGAGTCGGAAGAAGTTTGATGCGGTTTGGGTTATTGTTGATAGGCTGACCAAGTCAGCATATTTTGTTCATGTTGCCACCACCTACTCGTCCGAGAGGTTAGCGGGGATTTATATTAGGGATGTTGTTCGCCTTCGTGGGGTGCCTATATGTATCATATCGGATCGAGGTCCGCAATTTATCTCACATTTCTGGATAACATTTTAGAAAGAGTTGGGCACCCAGGTTCAGCTGAGTACGTCATTTCATCCCTAGATGGACGGTCAGTCCGAAAGGACTATTAAGATATTGGATGATATGCTCCGAGCCTATTTTATTGATTTTAGAGGTTCGTGGGATCGGTTCCTACCTTTGGCAGAGTTTGGTTATAATAACAGCTATCAATCGAGCATTCAGATGGCTCCTTATAAAGCCTTGTATGGTAGACGGTGCCGTTCTCCGATTGGATGGTTTGAACCGGGAGAGGCTCAGTTATTGGGTACGGATATAGTTTAGGAGGCCTTAGATAAGGTCAAGATTATTCAGGATAGGCTTCGTACAGCTCAATCCAGGCAGAAGAGTTATGCAGATCGCAAGGTTAGAGATTTAGCTCTCATGATTGGTGAGCGGGTGTTGCTCCGTGTATCACCTATGAAGGGCGTGATGAGATTTGGTAAGAAGGGCAAGCTTAGCCCTAGGTTTTTTGGCCCATTCGAGATCCTTGATCATGTGGGAAATGTGGCTTATAAACTTGCTTTGCCACCTAATTTGTTAGTTGTGCATCTAGTGTTTCATATATCCATGCTCCGGAAATACCACGACGATCCATCGCACGTGTTAGATTTCAGCACTGTCTAATTGGACAAGGATCTATCTTATGAGAAGGAACCGATAGCTATATTGGACCTGCAGGTTCGACAGTTGAGGTCGAAGAGTTTCCTTTCTGTGCGTGTTCAGTGGAGAGGTCAGCCTACAGAGGTATCGACCTGGTAGTCCGAGTCTGACATGCGGAGCCGTTATCCTCATCTGTTCCTTGACTCAAGTACTTCTTTCTTTTGTTCGTTCGAGGACAAAGATTTATTTTAGAGGTGGAAAATGTGACGAACCAAAGGTTCATCACTTGTTTTATTAGTCATTTTGAGCTTCCGAAGACGGAAATTTTTATGTTGATATATATGAATTATGTGAAAAATTCGAAGAATTTTAATATTAAGCGATTTCCTGTAAAGTTTGGTCGAAAACGGACGTCGTTTGACGTGTTTCGGCCTTAAATTGGAAATTTGAAAGTTTATGAAATTTGAAAGATTTCTTGGATTTAAGGTTCAAATAATTGATTTTGATGTTATTTTGGCGATTTGATCGCTCGAGCAAGTTCGTATGATGTTATTAAGTTAGTGTGTGTATTTGGTTTGGAGCCCCAAGGTCTCGGGAGTGTTTTGGAGGTGGTTGGGGGTGTCTTGGACTTAGGAAATCTGGCAGATTTGCTGCAATTTTTGCACAAGCCTTTTCTTCTTCACGAACGCGTCCATGCCTCGCATTCGTGATGCCCAGCCTGCCCCCCCCCCTTTTCTTCGCGTTCGCGGACACCCTTCACGTTTGCGATAACCAGGTGCCCCCTTCATCGCATTCGTGAGATAGCCTCGCCTTCGCATTAGAGCCTGCCTAGACCCCCAGCCTTCTTTCTACGTGTTTGCGTACCCTTCACGCGTTCGCGTAGGCCATCTGTGAGCCCCCCATTTTCCTTCTATGCATTCGCATATCCCACACGCGAATGCGATGGCCATTTCCTATTTGATCTTCGCGAGCACGGCACTGTATCACGAACGCGAAGAGTATTTTCCGCCCAGTGATTTTTAAGTCCGAAAAACAGAACACTTACGGGATTTTCATCCTATTTCTCAACTCTCTCTTCTCCAATACCATTTTTGGGCGATTCTTCATCAAACTTCTTGGGTAATGATCATTGACTCGTTTTCTTCATCTTCCATCAATATTATTTGAATTCTTAGTCCTAAACATGTGAAAATGGGTAGAAAAATTAGAGAAATGGGTATAGTTAGGGTTTTTAATTAATTTGTGATTTAGACCTCGTTTTGGGGTCGAACTTAAGAACAAATTATATATTTGAGCTCGTGGATCGGGTTGTCAGAAATTGGTTCAAACCTCATGTTTTGACCACATGGACCCCGGGTCGATTTTCACTATTCCGGGCAGAATGTTGTAAAATATATATTTAGCCCTTTGGATTATTTTTTTGAGTAGTATTGATGATATTAAATCAATTGTATATACATACGATTGAATTGGAGCCAAATTCGAAAGGAAAGGGTATTGCTTAAGGATTGAGTTTGCCGTAAACCTTCGTGGTAAGTGTTTGATCTATCATAGCTTGAGGGAACATGAGTTGAGTCTATTTGCTAATTGGTATGTGCGGAGTACGACGTATAGGCATGGTGACAAGTATCTATACGTTGGGGGGTCTAGTATGACCGTGAGTCTTTACTCGTGATTATTTGATATTGATGTAACTCTTCCACATCTAATTACTGATTGCTAAATAACGTAAAAGGTGTGAAAAAGAAATTATAAATTGTGAATCCCTGGAGCATTGGCTCGAACGACGATATGATAATTGAGTAAGAAGTGAATAAAATATAAAGAATTAATTGTTGAGCCTTGGCACCGAGTTGTTGTTTTCTTTTGCCAATAATATATATTGTGAATTATGTTGAAACTGAAATGGGATCGTGTGGCACGCCGACCACTTATATATTGAAATGGGATCCTATGGCACGCCGACCACTTATATAGTAAAATGTGATCGTGTGGCACGCTGACCACTTATATAGTGAAATGGGATCGTGTGACACGCTGACCACTTATATATTGAAATGGGATCGTGTGTCACGCCGACCACTTATATATTGAGAAGGGATCGTGTGGCACGCCGTCAACTATATACATGATACATTGGGATTGTGTGGTACGCCAACCACTTATAATTGATAAATTGGGTCAATCCTTATATATATATTGAAATGACATCGAATGGTATGTCTACTACAAATTTTATTGTGATGAAAACGGGTTGCACGCCTGCAGCAAGATGAGCTGAACTTGAAAGTGAATTAAATTTCATTATTCTATTTCTGACATTATATTTTCGTTGCTACCCCAGAGCATGTTTCCTTTCCCAAATATTAAATGTTGCTTCCCCTGTTATTTTGTTGTGTGTATATATATATATATATATATATATATATATATATATATATATATATATTGAACTCTACAGGGTTATGTGAGTGTCTGGTTCTAGCCTTGTCACTACTTCGCCGGGATAGGGCAGACACTTACCAGCGCATGGGGTCGGTTGTGCTGATACTACACTCTGCTCTGTTTTTACGCAGATACAGGTTACAGACAGCAACATCAACAACAGTAGTGTGGGTGTTAGCATCTTGATTATAGAGACACCGAGGTAGCCTTGCAGGCGTCCTCATGACCTGTCGTCTCCTCTATCTTTACTTTTCAGACTGTTGTCTCATGTATTCGAGGCAAACTATATTTTATTTCTTTGAGACGGTTATGTGTATTATTCTTAAAAGTTCGTGAGTATTGTGACACCAGTTCTTGGGTAGTATTTCATGTTGGGATTTCAGTATCACACCTGGTAGAATTTATTAAGTCTTTCTCTAAATCTATTTATCCAATAATCGTAATATTATTGCTAATTGTTTTAAAATAGGTGTTGCTAAAAAATGAAAATATAAGTAAGAGTTGGCTTGCCTAGCTGCAATTAGTAGGCGCCATCACGACTTCCAATGATGGAAAATTTGGGTCGTGACACATATGTTATTGAACATAAGGCAAATATCACTTTTAGCCTGCAACCTAAATTTTTTACATTGGCATAAAACTAGGCAAAATATCTTACCACCCCTCTAAACTTGACATGGATTATTAGTTACCACCTTAAACTATTCATGGTCTTAATTACCCTTTTTAACTTAGCCTTTTGAGAGTCATTACCCCCTGAATGCTGATGTGGCAAAAAGTATGGGTGCACTGGTTTGCCACATCTATTTTTCTGTACATGTAGCATTTTTTTGAAAAAATAAAATCTATTTTTATCTTTTTAAGTAACTTACTTTCTTAGATAATTTTTTTCGAATACAACTTATAATAAAACTGGGATAGAATTGTTAGTTAATACGCTTAACGCTAGAGGGGGGGGGGGGTGAATAGCGTTATAATAAAATTTATCGTAAACTTGCGGAAATTAAAATTTGCAGGAAATAATTAAGTGCGTTAAATAAACAAAAGGAAAGAACGCACCGATATATTCTGGTTCACCACAACACGTGGCTAGTCCAGTCCCCGAGAGACTCTCTCGAGATTTTCCACTAACTTGTCAAGCTTACGGGTGCTCAACAAACCTTTACAACTTAAGGACACACGCCTTAACACCTTTGCTCGGAGATACAACACTCCAAGATTTCAACCAAGGAAACACAAGTTCCTTACAACAAGAGAATCACAATTCTCTTACAAGTGTACAAAACACTAAACACTCAAACAAAACACTTCTTAATGAGTAGATATGAGTAAAAGAAGTAAGCTCAAGATCACAACAACTATGGACAAGACTTTGGCTCTCAAAAGCTTTATGAAATGAATATAAAATGATAAACAATAGTATGCAAGCTTATAGCAATAGAATGATCAGTTGTTGTGTGTTGTTGTATTTAAAACACTGAAATGAAGCTGTATTTATAGTTGAAAAACTTGGCATTACCGTTGCCTAATTGCCAATTAAGAGTTGCTGATTTTACTCTGTGACAATCGATTGTCAGGAAGCCACAATCGATTGTTTGCCAATCGTTCCTAAAATCAATCCCAGATTTTACGCTTAACAATCGATTGTCCAAGATCAACAATCGATTATTAGTAACATTCAAAAAATCATTTCCAGATTTTACGTAAAACAATCGATTATACCAAATCAATAATCGATTATTCAGCAACGTTCAAAAAATCTTTTTCAGATTTTAATATCAACAATCGATTGTACAAAATCAACAATCGATTATTCAGCAACGTTCAAAAAATCTTTTCCAGATTTTAATATCAACAATCGATTGTACAAAATTAACAATCGATTACCTGACGGTATTTGAAAACTTTACGACAACGGTCAGCTTCACAATCGATTGTGCAATGTTAACAATCGATTATTTATCAGACTTTGAAAATCATTTTAGACACTGCCTCTTGCCAATCGATTGTTTTATACTCACAATCGATTATTTATTAGTTTTGAAAAAGTCTGGAAGTCACTGCCTCAACACAATCGATTGTCATAAGTTCACAATCGATTATTTTGTGACTTTTAAAAATCTGATGGGCACTGTCTCTTCACAATCGATTGTCATTAGCTTCACAATCGATTATTCTGAGTTTTGAAAAACTTTGATGTACACTGCCTCATCACAATCGATTGTCATAAGGTTCACAATCGATTGTCATGCAGGTTTGAAAAACCTGATGTTCACTGCCTTAACACAATCGATTGTCATTAGTTCACAAGCGATTGTCATGCAGTCTTGGCTTAACATAATCGATTATCATAAGTACATAATCGATTATCTTAGTCCAGATTTTAGAGGCATGTTTAAAAATCATTTTGACTAATGAAAATATGCATGATTTAAGATCATTTAGCATTAAATTAAATATGCATGATTTTGTAAAAAATAATTTTACGAGAGAAGCCATGTCATGAGTCAAGTTTTCGGATCAAGATCACAATTAAGAACGACTCGTTTAAACTATAAAACTTTGTCTTGTGCTTGAATCTCGTTATCCACCAATTGTGCACTTGTACTTGAACTTCGTCATATATCAATTTGCGCTTGTTTGTCATTCATCAAAACCTACACATAGGAACACACGTTTTAGTATAAAGCCTTGAGAACGTGTTTCCAACAAGAACTACATTATTTATGCTAAATTTTTTATTTGGCTAAAAATAATAGGTTTTAATGGTTTTTTTTGAATTTGACTTGAAAATAAAGATTTTTCAATTAAAATAAATAGTCAAGGCATTTAAATATTAAAAATACATAGTTTGAAATTATATATATAGCACCATAATTTAGATCTATATAAAAAATTGTAGCTAAAGTAATTAATTTTAGACTATGTATTTTTATAACTTTTAGATGACTTGAGTATTTATTTCAATTGTATAAATTTTTATTTTCAGGTCAAATTCAAAAAAAAAAGATTAACTAAAAGTTTATTATTTTTAGCAAAATAAAAATATTTATCATACATAACGTAATTATATATAAGTTTTATTATAAATTGTATTTGAAAAAAATTATCTGAAAAAGTAACATACTTATAAAGGTAAAAATATAATTTATTTTTTCAAAAAACTGTAACATATACAGAAAAATTCACGTGGCAGGCGAGTGCACCCATACTTTTTGTCGCATCAGCGCCCAGGGGCTAATGACTCTCAAAAAGTCAAATTGAGGGGATAATTAAGACCACAAATAGTTTAAGGTTGTAGCTAATAATCCGTATCAAGTTTGGGGGAGGGGGGAGGGGGAGGGGTAGTACGGTATTTTACCCATAAAATTGTATATAATTTATATATTTTTTATATAACACCGACACACACACCTCTCTCTCTATATGTATGTATATGTATATATACCACACATAAAATATATATATATATTTTTGGTTATTATTTTGGAAGTGGCTATATACGATTATTTCCCTTGAGTTTACGTGACCCAAAACCAACCTTTCAATTTCTTTTACGAAGGAAATACTTTTAAATATCCTTGGTGTCAACACAATAGAAAAAGAAAAAGAAAAAGAAAAAGAAAAAGAAAAATGAGTTATTCTTATATGAAAATAGAAATTAGGGCTAATCTTATACAAGCGAGGTTAAATTGGAAATACAATTTGTTATTGTACAAGGTGGATATGTTAACATCTCCTAATCTATTGTCAGTTTGCCTTGCTTATAAGTGAACATTCTTTTTGACTAAGTTGTAGGATTTACAGAGTTGTTATTACCAACCTAAAACCTTAAAGGTATTTCTGCCTGACTAAACATTTTTTAAATCTTTTTTCACTTACCAACCAAACAAGAAAAATAAGTTATAAAAGCACTTATTTTCAGTGGAAAACATTTTACTTCCTGCCAAACACACCCAAAGCCTCTTAAGTAAAATTATTAACTTTCGCGTTCCTGTAACTGTTGCCGTTTTCAATTTTAACTTGAGAGTTGAGATGCTTCTTTTTAAACTTACGACGTCCGTATCTTCTTGAAACCACAGTAAAACTTCACCAAATTCAAACGCTCTCACATCTTTCAGCTTCGCCAATAAATCCCAAAGCCCAATTGTGAAGAACAATCGAAATTGACAATGGCAGCGAAGCAAATGGAAGAAATACAGAAGAAATTGGGAACAGTGAATTACCCAAGAGCCAATGCCCCTTCTCAGTCCCTTCTCTTTGCCGGCATGGAACGATACGCACTTCTCGAATGGCTTTTCTTCAAGTACTCCCCGTTTTAATCATTTTTCCTCTGTTAAATACAAGTATTAGCTATAAATGCACGATCTTTATTTTCCTTAATCTTCATTTACAGGTTATTAGGGGACAAGTCGCCATTTTCTCAGCAAAATCTACAAGGGGATAATGCCGTGGATCGTGATGAGGAGACTTCTCGCATTCAGTGTATTGAACTATTTTCTAATACCTTTGCTAAACCCTTTTTGTTTGATTTTGGAAATTACTCTACATGGATCCATTTGAGAAAACCGAAGCTTATAGCATCTGGAGTCCTATTTGTTTTCTAATTGGATCATACAGGGCCTTAAGCAGAAAGGCTAAGACTAGAATTCCTGTCTTGGTGCATTTATTTGGCAACGCAGTGTATCTTGCTTGGTTGTTCTTATTGAAGTTTTGATCTTAGTATGCCCATATCCGTTCATCAGCATCTAATGGGTTTAAATTTTTCAATATCAGTAAATACCTTTCTTTTTAGAATTTCTGGGGATCCATGCAGACCTAGGAAAAGATACGGCACAATGGAAGAAAAGATCTATACCGGCGACACATTTTAGTTGAGAATATGTTTTTAAATGTTAGCACTTTTATTGTAGGTCCTAAAATATACACAAATTATAATACTACTTTTTATTTATGTTCCGCATAATATTGGCATGAGATGAGTTTAAATGGAGTTACGACTTACGCGATAGTGAGGATTCTTATAGCCGACCCAACTTGTTTGGGCTTGAAGGGGTGTTGTTGTAGTAAAGAACTTTCTTTTTGCTCCTCTACGAAAGTCCTACTCGAATATTTCAATTGGAATAATCAAAAAGTCCTTGAAAAAGTTTATTTTAGGGTAGGTCCTGAGTAATTGGAGGAAAACATTGCTTCTTATGTCTCCTTTGATAGGGTACATTTCTGTCTTTTTTGGCAGATTTAGCAGAGATTGCAAAGTTTCTAGGCATTACTACTACTGTTGATCCAGAAGCCATCCAAGTGCGTCCCTCTTTCTTTTTCTTCCTTTCAGATGCATAGTATACTTCATTGTATGTAATGTGCCGTTGGTAGATGTATTTGGATTCTCGGCATCTTATTATAGTTTGCAAGTTGCAACTGATCCCTACTGATCATAGGCATATACTAGGATGTTGGAAGAATTTGCAATCTGAATCTTTTAGGCTCATATAATTATGATTAAAGGCTAAACTAATTGGATCGACTCAAACAAAGAGATAAAATATGATATTGATCCTTTTGTTGAAAGTACAACAACAACAACAACAACTACCCAGTATACTCCCACCAAGTGGGGTCTGGGGAGGGTAATATGTAGACAGCCTTACCCCTGCCCGAAAGGGCAGAGAGGCTGTTTCCAATTGACTCTTCATCTCAATTTTCGCTGTTAAATTTTAGTGTTGTAAAAGGACTTTATATTTTTTTATAGAGAAGAATATTCAACAAAATTAATGGTAAAATTTGTGAAAGAAACTTGCAGTTTTCTAATTAGACGTCAGAGACAACTTCTGATGTGAATATCCTTTGGATTGCTTATCATGTCTGGTTAGAAAGTTTCTGATTCCTAGAATGCCCTTTTGGCTGGGCCAATGATTCTCATTTAACAACCTATACATGGACGAAAGGAACTAAAATTTAAAATTTATTTGGATCATCCTTATAAAATGAAAATTTGGACCTTTTCCATCTAGCTAAGTTTTGGTGGACGGAGTTACTTGGCACTCAGATTGGTGGAGGTAGCAGGTACTCATGGAATAGCTAAGGCCACGCAAGCCGTCCTGGGCACCATCAGTACAAAAAAAAGAAAGAAAGATTTGAATTTCTCCATTATGATAACACATTATTATCTACTAGTGTAGGAATCAACCTTTCTTTATGTTGATGATGACTTTAATTTGGGTGGTAAAGTCTGTGGTCTCAGGTCAATCTTTAGATATGGCACTTTATAGGGTCTCAAAGGTTCAAAACTAGGGTTCGTCTGTCCTTAATTAGCTCATGGAGAATTGATAGAAGTAGAACTACTATTAATTCTGAATCATTTTAAGGTATAGTTCGCGGCTATCTCAGGAAGTACAGGGGTTATTGTATTTCCTTTGGCTTTTGTGACACCTGCACTTATAAGCTTTTGTCCATTTTACTGTCATGATAGAGCCTTTAGATGGCATGAAATAGATGTTATCTGTAATTGTTATGCGTACTATATCTTTCAGCATATGAGAGAGATAAAGAAAGTGCGAAACTTGTGAATTTTTTGGTTGATATTTAGACTTGTGTCAATGTTGAACTATTAATATACTGTTCCTCCCACAATTATAAGGTTGGTGTACTTGTCTCAGCGGTGTTAAGTTACGATGTGTGTTTGGTAAATTGAATTAGAGAGGTTGATGACCACCAAAAAGTTTATCTTAATTGAGTCAAACCTGCAGAAAAGGACAATATCTTAGTCGATATGATAAAACAACAAATGTCCTTAACAATGCAAACATCGACTAGTTTCCTGAAAATGAAAAAAAAATCTTGTTGTTTGCCCTTGGTGTTGCTGGCTCCTTCAGCAAGTTGTGCTCATACTTCGTTAAACTTCCTATTCTTATTAAAGTTTAGTGGTGTTCCTTTTTAGCCATTTGTCATCAGGATATATGATAAAAGGAAAATACAGCTAAGAAAGGGGCCTCAACATTGTGTTTCAGTAAACTATCAATCTCATTTTTGTCGACATAGCGTATTGGTGACTTTTTAGAAGATTAGTGTTTTCTGTAGGAATAGTTGGGTTTCCCTGGGTTGAGTAATGAGCAACGCCTCACCCTCAAGTGAACTGAAAGCTTCTCCGATGGTGTATACCTACAGGTCAGATGGCGACCTTGGAGCTTAAAAGGCTTCTTTCTTTTCTTACAATTGGTTTTGGCACATAAAACTTTTTCTCCCTTTGAGCTTCAACATATGCAAACTTGGAGCCAGTTGAAGAAATATCCACTTGATGAAAGCTACAGAATACTTTTCACACAAAGATCCATGACACATGCCTCTAACGTAGGTAGCAGTATTAATAACAGGAATGGATATAAATATGCCGATCTGGGTTCATGCTTGAAAAATATAAATATTCTTCTATATGAAGCATGATGGAAGAACTTGTCATGCTAGCTATCATTTAAAATTCCCCTTTAGGTCTTACATTGTAGTCTTGCTTTTTAACTTTGCTTCAGTTAGTTCGTTTGTGAGGGAATTGGAATCTTTATAGTATCACCAATTGCTGGTAGGCCACCCCAAGTGAAGAGGATATGAACATTATTTGCTCCAGGAAGAGCATGTACTTCTTGATGTTATTTATCTATTCAGTATGAAGGACATGCATTGGGAGGTGAAATGTCAACTTTGCAAGTGGGATTGTAGGTTTTTGTGGAGTTTGGTTAACGGGATATTCCGATGTTTAAAACATAAGGATTACTTCTTTTGATGCTCCAGAAAATAATTATATTCTGTAGCATCTTTGTCTGTTAGGCGTGGAATGTTCTATTGCTTCCAATAGTTTTGAGGTTTTTGATTATTTCTAAGACAAAATTGTTATGCTGATTCTGTTGCAGGGACGGGGTAGTTACGAAGATCGTATGGAAATGCTACGCCTTATTGTGGATCTTGTGGAGGCAAGCATTTATGCTGATAACCCTGAATGGAGGTTAATTGTTTGACTGAACCTTAATGATTGTGGAGATTTTTTTCTGAACATACATTGAAATTCACATTTCATCTCAAGTTTTGGTTTTCAATTTATATTTGAAACACCTTTATTGTTTTTTTTCTCCTCATAGTGTTGATGAGCAGGTAGCAAAGGATATTCAATTGATCGATGCCATAGCTGAAAAGCAGGGTCAAATTTTCTCAGAAGAATGCAAACTGTTTCCTGCCGATGTTCAGATCCAGTCTATCTATCCTTTGTAAGGAAGATTTCTTTTTCTCCTTCAAATTGCACGATGAATTTGTTTACTTATTGAATATGTGTCACACCTCCTTTTTACACGTAACACACCCGAAGGGGTATGAGAGTTTTTCCAATTAAAGTGACATTATTCGAAATGGTATTATTTTATTTATTAGAGTCGCCACTTGGAATAGTTTATTTGGTGTCCCAAGTCACCGGTTTATTTTAAAATCCCAAATCGAGGAAAATTTTATTTTTAAAGTCTGCGAACCAGAAATTCTAGATAAGGAATTCTGTTAACCCGGGAGAAGGTGTTAGGCATTCCCGAGTTCCGTGGTTCTAGCACGGTCGCTTAGTAATTATTACTTGGCTTAATTTTTTAACTACTCATCTTTAGAGCCTATGTGCATTTACCTTTAAACCACTTTTAATCACTTGATAGTTCATAATTAAAGAATTGAGTTACGCGTACGTATACTCTTTTCCATTGGCACGTTAAAGATCATGCCACACAAACATGTGCACAATTAGTAACTCTTTGTTTATTTTTTAAGAAAAAAGTTTGGTTGAAGTTGCGCGAACGCATACTTTGATTTATTTTGGGAGTCATAATCATGTCACGCGAACGTGTACACAATTACGATGATTTAATTAATAAAGTGCAGGCCTAAAGCATTCTAGCGTATTCATGATTTATTTCTTTCCTAAGTTTGAGATTATTGTGAAGGCTATGAGTTATGGAAGAATATCTTTGTGGAAGAAAGACATTTTAGCCATTTGGACCAAATATAACAATTACACAATTATAGAAGAAATGAGCGTGATTTTGATTTATTAACCTTGGGTCAGTTCTCATGCAAACCACCGCGCCCAAGCATTATTAGTGTTAGTCCAACCTTTATAGTCCCTTATTTAGGTAACTTACTGCATATTGAATCTAATATCCAATTTAAATTAAATAAAAATTTTACTGTGTTCATGCAAAATCCACATAACTTATTCAAGATACCAAATCAACAAATATTGAGGAAATGTACAGTTCAGATGTGAATTCTATTTAAATAGTAAGACCAAATATTTTTATAAATGTTTCCATCCCATTTTACTATTCAAATGCATCTTTCATTAAGCAACTACAATACAATTAGTACAGAACATATGACTATTTAAATATAAAAATCTTAAATTTAAGCAACAGAATATTAATCAAATTGACAAGAATAAATAGCAAAAATAGATAAGTTGATAATGAAAGCAAGAAAGAAAAAGAATGACTTTATTTGCAAAAGTTTTATTCCTTTATTAATAGGCTCCTCAAAATTCATGGATTAGTATGGAAATTGTCCACACATATTAAATATTACATACAAATAAGAAAACAAAATTTAACCAACTTTTTCTATCTTATCATATAACAAAATAAGAGCACAAATATATGATTCTAGCAAAAATCACAAGCTAATTAAAATAAAATTCAAACTTTGAGGAAACATAGATCTCATATATCATGTTTAATCTATATAACAAGATTGAGTGTTACCTTTTGCGAAAATTATACTCAATAATCGATTTAATCTACTAATTATCAAACTTCTAGAACCCGTGGACTCGAAACCACGAAAGAAATTCGGAACTCCAACTTTAGATTCAATAACTTAGCCAAACTATTTTTTTTCGTTCTCTCTGCCCTTTCTTCTCCCTCTTTTTTTTAATTGTCTTTCCTTCTTTTTCTTTTTACGATTCTGTTGTCCCCTCCATTGGAAGCAGCCTCTCTGCCTTTCGGGCAGGGGTAAGGCTCGTCTACATATTACCCTCCCCAGACCCCACCTGGTGGGAGTATACTGGGTAGTTGTTGTTGTTGTTGTTGTTGTCCCCTCCCTCTTTTTTTTCTAACAGAAGTCTCTTTCTCTTTATATAGATGAGTATGAGTAGCTTTATAACTTCTAAGGAAGTGGGGAAGTGGGGGTTGGGAAGTTAGGAACGTGAGAGTTAGTGGGAAAGGAAGTTACGTGAAGTGAGGAAGTTGGGTTGTTTTATTATTATTATTATTATTATTTTTATATATTTTTTAAACTTTATATGTATTTATTTAAATTTTCCTAACCCCTTTTTTAATTAAATAAAAGAAGATAAAAAACGCACACACACATATAAAACTTACTTTAGATTTAAAGAAAACTATAAGAAAACCTAATATTTACATTATACTTTAAATTATACTATGAAAAATACTATAGCTTACATTTAAAATTAGAAGAAACCAAATATATATATTTTTGTAAATTTTCTTGTATTTAAAAATAGGAACAAAAGTTATACTCTAAAAATGTAAATAATTTTTTTTTGTATTTTTTTTTTAATTTTCATAAATGAAACCTATTAAGAGAAAAATAAAAGTTTATATATTAAGATTTAAATATTTACACTAATATAGTATAGAATTTGGGTAAGGTCAAAATAAGGTGTTCACAGCATGCCCCTCTTTGCCTGGAAACATGAAGAGTTTTCAAGCAGAGAAAATGAACAAGGTGACTGTTTTTTGACCTCACTATTATTTTAAAAGGAAAAGAAGAGAAGAAAAAGATGTGACCGAGCCTTTGTTTTAGGTAGCCTACATATCCTGGGTTATAAGGGAATCAGGTCACGTGTAGTTCAAGTCAAAGAAGAGTGATAGAGTATTCTCGGAAAGAGAGTCGAGCGAAGTTCCGTCGAGGTTACGATCCGCGGTTCCTACTATTACATCAAATGAAAAGAAAATTACATACTCTTGAAATCTAAGAGTTATAAAATTCCTATCTAAATGTCGTCTGAAGTCTTATCTTGATTCTTGACTTGCTTATCTCGTTGACTTTAGACTGAAACTTGGTGCTCTTGATGCAACAGACTATGAAATATTCTCACAGGCTTGTTTCTCGATCAGATGATAGGAAGAAAGATTTTGGCCATGTCTCTGCATGCATTACGTCAAAGCTGGTTGTGGCTGGTATTGAGATCAAACGTTCCACTTTTCTGGCGAGAGATGGAATCTTACTTTTTGCATATCCAATTCGTGCTTTGCAGAAAAACCTACAAGCCATCACAAACAAACAAAACGAACAAAAATTTTCTGCCCCAGTTTGCACTAGGAAATTTTTGTGAGTTATTGAAAACACATTAAACTATCATTGCTATTGTAAAAATAAAGAATTGAAAAAGAAAAAGAAAAAATAATGCAACTAGGGGATGTTGTACCCTGTGTTGGCAGAAAATAATGCAACCAGGGGATGGAGTACCCTGTGTTGACAGAAAATAATGCAACCGGGGATGGTGTACCCTATGTTGACAACAAGATGAGACAATCAGGGGATATTGTACCTTGTGTTGACATAAAATAATGCAACCAGGGGATGATGTACCCTGTGTTGACAGAAAATAATGCAATCAGGGGATGGTGTACCCTGTGTTGACAAGAAGATGAGGCTCGTGGCGCTCTAAAATGCTACTAGGGAATGTTATACCCTATGTAGAAAATAATTCAACCAGGGGATGTTGTACCCTGTGTTGACAGAAAATAATGCAATCAGGAGATGGTGTACCCTGTGTTGACAAAAAGATGAGACAACCAGGGGGATGTTGTTCCCTGTGTTGACAGAAAATAATGCAACTAGGGGATGGTGTACCCTGTGTTGACAGAAATTAATGCAACAAGGGGATGGTGTACCCTATGTTGACAGAAAATAATGCATCCAGGGGATGGTGTACCCTGTGTTGATAGAAAATAATGCAACCAGAGGATGGTGTACCCTGTGTTGACAACAAGATGAGACAACCATGGGATGTTGTATCCTGTGTTGACATAAAATATTGCAACCAGGGGAGTACCATGTGTTGACAGAAAATAATGCAATCAGGGGATGGTGTATCCTGTGCTGACAACAAGATGAGGCTCGTGGCACTCTGAAATGCTACTAGGGAATGTTATACCCTATGTAGAAAATAATTCAACCAGGGGATGTTGTACCCTGTGTTGACAGAAAATAATGCAACCAGGGGATGGTGTACCCTGTGTTGACAACAAGATGAGACAACCAGGGGATGTTGTGCCCTGTGTTGACAGAAAATAATGCAACCAGGGGATGGTGTACCATGTGTTGACAGAAAATAATACATCCAGAGGATGGTGTACCCTGTGTTGACGGAAAATAATGCATCCAGGGGATGGTGTACCCTGTGTTGACAGAAAATAATGCAACCTGGGATGGTGTAGCATGTGTTGACAACAAGATGAGACAACTAGGGGATGGTGTACCCTGTGTTGACAACAAGACGAGACAACCAGGGGATGATGTACCCTGTGTTGACAGAAAATAATGCAACCAGGGGATGGTGTACCATGTGTTGACAACAAGATGAGACAACCTAGGGATGTTGTACCCTGTGTTGACAGAAAATAATGCAACCGGGGATGGTGTACCCTATGTTGACAACAAGATGAGACAACCAGGGGATGTTGTACCATGTGTTTACATAAAATTATGCAACCAGGGGATGGTGTACCCTGTGTTGACAGAAAATAATTCAATCAGGGGATGGTGTACCCTGTGTTGACAACAAGATGAGGCTCGTGGCACTCTGAAATGCTACTAGGGAATGTTATATCCTATGTAGAAAATAATTCAACCGGGGATGTTGTACACTGTGTTGACAGAAAATGAGACAACCAGGGGATGTTGTGCCCTGTGTTGACAGAAAATAATGCAACTAGGGGATGGTGTACCCTGTGTTGACAGAAAATAATGCAACCAGGGGATGGTGTACCTTGTGTTGATAGAAAATAATGCATCCAGGGGATGGTGTACTCTGTGTTGACAGAAAATAATGCATCCAGGGGATGGTGTACCCTGTGTTAACAGAAAATAATGCAACCAGGGGATGATGTACCCTGTGTTGACAACAAGATAGAGACAACCAAGGGATGTTGTACCCTATGTTGACAGAAAATAATGCATCCAGGGGATGGTGCACCCTGTGTTGACAGAAAATAATGCAACCAGGGAATGGTGCACCCTGTGTTGACAACAAGATGAGACAATCAGGGGATGTTGTACCCTGTGTTGACAGAAAATAGTGCAACCGGGGATGGTGTACCCTATGTTGACAACAAGATGAGACAACCGGGGGTTGTTGTACCCTGTGTTGACATAAAATAATGCAATCAGGGGATGGTGTACCTTGTGTTGACAGAAAATAATGCAATCAGGGGATGGTTTACCCTGTGTTGACAACAAGATGAGGCTCGTGGCACTCTTAAGTGCTACTAGGGAATGTTATATACCCTATGTAGAAAATAATTCAACCAGGGGATGTTGTACCCTGTGTTGACAGAAAATAATGCAACCAGAGGATGCTGTACCATGTGTTGACAGAAAATGAGACAACCAGGAGATGTTGTATCCTGTGTTGACAACAAGATGAGACAACCAGGGTATGTTGTACCCTGTGTTGACAGAAAATAATGCAACTAGGGGATGGTGTACTCTGTATTGGCAGAAAATAATGCAACCAGGGGATGGTGTACCCTGTGTTGACAGAAAATAATGCATCCAGGGGATGGTGTACCCTGTGTTAACAGAAAATAATGCTACCAAGGGATGGTGTACCCTGTTTTGTCAACAATATGAAGCTCGTGGCACTCTGAAATGCTACCAGGGAATGTTGTACCCTATGTAGAAAATAATTCAACCAGGGGATGTTATACCCTGTGTTGGCAGAAAATAATACAACCAGGGGATGGTGTACCCTGTGTTGACTGAAAATAATGCATCTAGGGGATGGTGTACCCTGTATTGACAAAAAATAATGCAACCAGGGGATGATGTACCTTGTGTTGACAACAAGATGAGGCTCGTGGCACTTTGAAATGCTAATAGGGAATGTTGTACCCTGTGTTGGATACAAAATGATGCAACCAGGGGATGTTGTACCCTGTGTTGAAGATAGGGTGTTGATTCCCTATAATGAAACTATAAATAACATGCTTACATGTATATTGGAAGGAAATCATGGATTTGAGAACTCCACTTGGTGGTGTTCGTCTTTCCACGAACTGTTCCACTAAACTATTTTTTTCCTGTTCTAAACAAAGAAAGATTTGTTAGTTTTAAAATGGTGGTGAGTTTGTGGCCTTGATTTCTTGGGCGACTTGACCTGGCGTCCATTACACTTGTTAGGAGAACCATCCTGTCGATGATCGTACAAATTGTCGAGAGATTCTGACTTTACTCTCTGAAGATCTTCTTTCTCAACATCAATACCTGACTATTTTGAGCCTATCATCCTTTGTGTCTATGGTGCAAACAACTTTGTTCCCCAAAACAACTTTTGATGAGTAACTTTTGTTGACCCTTGAAACATTGCTAAGTCCTTCAAGCCTTTCTTTGACAAGGAATATCAAAGTCGGCTTCGTACTATTTTTGCCCAGAAACTTTTGCTTCATGTAACGGGGAAACTGTAACCAATTTTGTGGCCTTTTCTTTGCTTTGCTTTGACAAAATTAAACTGAAAGGGACTTGAGAATAATAGTACGAAAGAAAATAAGTAGGTGAACCAATGACCATTACAACTTAATCAAGAAGCGTCCCTTTCAGGGGAAAAATAAGAAAGGACTTATCTGGAGGAATATGCTGACATCATTGAACATGACATGCACTTTGGATTGGATACCCGATCCGTCTAAACCTTCTAATTCTCAAATCTGTTGTAAACTTCTCTTTGAAACTGAGTTCTTTAACCATGCTTGTGCCGGGATATAAGAAGATCTAAAATCAATCAACGATGCCCTATGTGGGTTTTCACCAATTGACCTCTCTCATTTGCCTTTTTCTCAACTCACCATCGCCTTATAGTGCCCGTAAGGGTTTCACCAATAAGACTCTCTCATTTGTTTTCTCAACTCACCATTGCATTATAGTGTCCGTGAAGGTTTCACAAATAAGACTCTCTCATTTGTTTTTCTCTCTTTGCAAATGGCTGAAGCATCACTCACAGTATACTGACTTAGCATTCTCAAAAGCTGATCAGAAGGTCTTAAAAGGGAAAGGTAAAGAGAACTACTCAGCTGAATTACAACTTTTGGAACCATCTGATAGAACACCGTCGAAAAATAAAAATAAAAACATGCCCCAGTTTCTTTGAATATTGGAGAAATATGGATTTTTGTTTGGTGTGACTGAACCTCAGAGAGAGGCTGCCTGCGTATCCTTTCGGAATCAAGTTGAACGTAGTTCAAGAACTCTGTTTTGATTTTTGATTTTTGATTTTTTTTTTGTGATTTGATTCTTTTTTTTTTTAAGTACATTGGTTCCAAAAGAGGGGTTACTCTGATGGTAAGCAACCCCCACTTCCAACCGAGAGGTTGTGAGTTCGAGTCTCCCCAAGAGCAAGGTGAGAAGTTCTTGGAGGGAAAAATGACGGGGGTCTATTTGGAAACAGCCTCTCTACCCAAGGGTAGGGGTAAGGTCTGCGTACATACTACCCTCCCCAGACCCCACTAAGTGGGATTATACTGGGTTGTTGTTGTTGTTGTTGGTTCCAAAAGAGGGTAAAACAAAGAAATATAAACAAGGATTCAAAGGGCTAACTAGGGTTGACCAGTGTTTGGGTAGCGAGAATAATAGCCTTTCGTCATCCCAATCTGATAATGCTAAGTATAAACCAAATGCCCCCAACAAAAGCATGTCAGACGTAGTATCTTTTGACCGCATCTGCATTGACGGATATGTCTGTCACCTTTCCTTCTATATCTGCCAAGTGTAGAGCTCCTTTCGACAATATTTTCTTGATGAGGTAAGGACCTTGCCAATTTGGGGCGAACTTTCCTTTTGCTTCTTCCTGGTGTGGGAAGATGCATTTCAAAACAAGCTATCCTACCTCAAATTTTCTTGGGCGAACTTTCTTATTGTAAGCGCGTGCCATTCTTTGTTGGTATAACTGACCAAAAAAACTGTTGCCAAATGTTTTTCATCAATCAAACTCAATTGTTCCACTCGTGAATTCACCCATTCAGTGTCTTCAATCCCAGCTTCAACAATTACTCGGAGAGAGGGAATCTCAACTTCAGCCGATATGACTGCTTCAGTTTCATAAACTAACAAGTAGGGCGTTGCGCCAACTGATGTACGAGTAGTTGTCCGGTATCCCAAAAGAGCAAAAGGCAGTTTTTCGTGCCATTGTCTAGACCCTTGGACCATCTTCCTAAGAATTTTCTTGATGTTCTTATTTGCAGCTTCAACAGCCCCATTAGCTTTGGGTCGGTAAGGAGTAGAATGGCGATGCTCAATTTTAAATTGTTCACATACCTCATTCATCAGATAACTATTCAAATTAGCAGCATTATCTGTAATAATGAGTTTTGGAATACCGACACGACAGATGATGTTGGAGTGAACGAAGTTTACTACTGCTTTGTTGGTAACTGCTTTCAATGTAATAGCTTCCACCCATTTGGTGAAGTAATCAATTGCAACCAAGATGAATCTGTGCCCATTTGAAGCTTTTGGCTCAATTGGGCCAATGACGTCCATTCCCCAAGCAACAAAAGGCCAAGGAGCCGACATAGGATACAGCTATGAAGGAGGCGAGTGAATCAAATCGCTGTGAATCTGACACTGGTGGCACTTGCGAACAAAACGAAAGCAATCTCGCTCCCTAGTAAACCAATAATATCCTGCTCGAAGGATCTTCTTTGCTAGAACATATCCATTCATGTGCGGACCACAAACTCCCGAATGCAGCTCATTCATAATAATTTCAGCTTCTTTGGCATCCACACATCTCAACAAATTCAAATCCGGGGTTCCTTTTGTATAGGATTTCCCCACTCAAAAAGAAACCATTAGAGAGTCGCCTAATAGTTCTCTTTTGATCCCTATTAGCGTGTTCCGGATATTCTCTTGTTTTCAGAAATTGTTTAATATCACGGTACCATGGTTCACCATCTAGTTCTGCTTGAATTGTATTGCAATAACCATGTTGATCCCGAATTTGAATTTCTAATGGGTCAATGTGAGTATTACCAGGATATGGAAGCATTGAGGCCAGGTGGCCAAGGCATCAGCTCATTCATTGTGAAACGTGGGATGTCTGAACTCGATGGACTCGAATCTCTTGCTAAGATCTTCCACACATTGCTTATATGGAATGAGCTTGATGTATCGAGTCTCCCATTCACCTTGAGCTTGCCTAATAAGCAAATCTGAGTCTCCCATCACCAATAGTTCATGCACATTTAGGTTTATTGCCATGTTTAAACCCATGATGCAAGCTTCATATTCTGCTGTGTTGTTTGTACATAAGAAACGAAGTGGTGCTGTGGCAGGATAATGTTTCCCAATAGGTGATACAAGAATTGCTCCAATCCCTACGCCTTTAATGTTAACAGCCCCATCAAAGTATAGTTTCCAAATTTGACTGTCATCTTGGGCTACTTCTTCAACTAAATTAACCTCTTCATCTGGGAAGTATGTGTTCAAAGGTTCATAATCATCATCAACTGGATTTTCTGCCAAATGATCAGCCAAAGCTTGTGCCTTCATGGCTGTACGAGTGACATAAACAATATCAAACTCTATGAGCAAGATTTGCCACTTTGCTAATCTGCCAGTGGGCATCGGCTTCTGAAAGATGTACTTCAGGGGATCCATTCGGGATATGAGGTAAGTTGTATATGCCAAAAGATAATGCCTAAGCTTCTGAGCGATCCAAGTTAAGGCACAACATGTCCTTTCCAAAAGACTGTATTTGGTCTCATAAGTGGTAAACTTTTTGCTCAAATAATATATTGCATGTTCCTTTTTGCCTGTGGCGTCATGTTGACCCAGAACACAACCAAAAGAAGTATCATTTACTGACAGATATAAAAACAGAGGCCTATCAGGTTCCGGCGGGACCAAAACAGGAGGATTTGACAAATATTCGTTGATCTTATCAAAAGCTTCTTGGCACTCATCTGTCCACTTGATAGATGCGTTCTTTTTCAACAATTTGAAAATAGGCTCACATGTGGTTTTAAGCTGTGCAATAAACCCGCTGAAGTAGTTTAACCTCCCTCACAAACTCATGACTTCTTTTTTATTCTTCGGGGGAGGTAGTTCTCGAATGGTCTTTATCTTGGAGGGATCTAATTCAATGCCTCTTCGACTAACTATAAAACCCAAAAGCTTCCCAGAAGGAACTCCAAATGCACATTTGGCTGGATTGAGTTTGAGATTGTACCTTCGTAGCCTTTCAAAGAACTTTTTCAAGTCTTGCACATGATCATCTTGTGTTTTAGACTTAATAATCACGTCATCAACATACACCTCAATCTCTTTGTGCATCATGTCATGGAATATGGTAGTCATGGCCCTCATGTAAGTTGCTCCTGCATTCTTCAAACCAAATGGCATGACCCTATAACAGTAAGTTCCCCATGGAGTGGTGAAGGCGGTCTTTTCTGCATCTTCTTCTTCCATTAGAATCTGGTGATACCCGGCATAACAATTCACGAAAGATTGGATCTCATGTTTAGCACAATTGTCCACAAGGATATGAATGTTGGGTAAAGGAAAGTTGTCCTTTGGACTTGCTTTATTTAAATCCCTATAGTCAACACAAACTCTAATTTTCCCGTCCTCTTTGGCACTGGCACAACGTTCGCTAACCATGTAATATATCGGACGACCCTGATCACAGTTGCACTTAGTTGCTTCGTGACTTCTTCTTTAATCTTATCACTCATGTCTGTCTTAAACTTCCTTTGTTTTTGTTGGACTGGTGGAAAATTAGGATATGTGGGAAGCTTATGGACCAAATCGGCACTCAAACCCGGCATGTCATCATACGACCAAGCAAATACATCTCTATACTTGAACAAAACTTGAATTATGGCATCTCTCGTCTTTTGTTCGGTATGAATGCTTATTTTTGTTTCTCTGATTTCTTCAGGATTTCCCAGGTTAATTGCCTCAGTTTCATTTAAGTTAGGCTTAGGCTTATTCTCAAATTGATCCAATTCTCTTTTTATTTCCTTAAAAGTCTCATCTTCATCATACTCAACTTCTTGATTCGTTATTTCGAGATTAGACAACTTTTTAAGATCTGGGCATGAATTCCGCGTGAATGTCATGTTTTTAAAATCAGCATTAACGAAATTGAAAAATAATGAGAAATTAAACAAAATTAGGGAAAGGAAAAGACATAATTCTACTATGAAACTGGAACTTCATTTCATTGAATTTGAAAGGATAGGGGTTAATATCAAAGCAAAGCAATTAAACTGAAATATATGGATTACAACCCTGAAAATAATCCAAATACAGAAAAAACAACAAAACAGACTACCAAGACTCCTTCCTGATGGGAAGAGGAGTTGCTTCCCAGTTGTTGAGCGAGGTATCTGGACAATCAGCTGAACACTTGCACGGCTAGAGCCCTCACCAACTTGAACCATATTGACCCATAGAACATCTCCTTGAGACCCTGACAAACTTCATCAATGTCATCCTGAGTAGAAGGATTTTGGACTTCTTCAAATTGTGGCTTGACAAAAGAGTAGGCAATTCGAGGGATTGGTTTTGACAATTTCCAACCATTCTTTTTGCGGGCCTTGGCTTTGTTTATGTCAGCCGATGTTGGTTTAAAACCCAAGCCAAAGGTATCTTTCTTCAAAAAGGGAGCAATGGGGTTCACAAGTCCTTGCAGAAATGATCCTAATCCTTTTCCTGGTTCATGGCCGTTCCTCAACATCAGTGAAGCTACCATCATAGATGCGGCTGAAAGATAGGGATGCAGAATTGGTTTCCTTCTTCCACTTGGTCTACCTCAATCAACTCAAATGTTTGATATATGAGGGATTCACATCCTTCCTTGGCCTCGATACATGGAATGGATGGGTCATTATAGACGGATGGGTCGTCCTCCCCATGAACAACAATTTTTTGCCTGTCATATTCAAATTTGACCATTTGATGTAGGGTGGATGGTATAGCTCTGGCCATATGGATCCACGGCCTTCCCATAAGAAAATTATAGGAGATTTTCATATCCAACACTTGAAAGACAATGTTAAAATTAACCGGGCAAATTGTTATGGTGAGTTCGATTTCCCCAATAGTGTCTCTTTTTGAACCATCAAAAGCTCTGATGCTGACACTACTAGTCCGAATTCTGTTAGTGTCAATGTTCAGTTGGTGTAGAATAGGAAGAAGACATACATCTACACTTGAGCCTCCGTCAATCATGACTCCTTCCACGTAATGCCCTTCACATTTGACCATAAGATGCTAAGCTTTATTGTGCCCAGCCCATTCCTCAGGTAAATCATCATTGCTGAAAGAAATTTTATTCACCTCAAAGAATCTTTCAGCCATTTTTTCTAGCTGATTCACTGTAGTCTTTTCTGAAACATATGCCTCAATCAAAGTTTTGATCAACACACGGCAATGTTCTTCAGAATGCAAAAGTAGAGATAACAAAGATATTTGAGCGGGGTTTCCTTAGTTGATCGATATTGAGTAGTCTTGCATTTTCATCTTCTTAAGGAATTCCTCTGCTTCCTTTTCTGAGACAGGTTCTTTCACTGGAAAGTGGTTTTCCTTGGCTTGCTTGGCTTTTCTCAATTCCTCTGGTGAGTAGCACCTTTCAAGCGGGTCAAGCCTCCCATTTCGTCTGTTTCTTCCACTATCTCTTTTCCTTTGTATGTCACGACAGTCTTGTTATAGTTCCAGGGAATAGCTTTTGTGTTTGACACTGGAAGTTGTGCAATAGGTCGGATCACAACTGGCTCTGTTATATTTCTCAGAGCATTATTAGGAACAATCTTTTGAATGCTCCAGGGATGTAAAGTTTTGGCCCACCAAATTGAACCTCAATATTTTTGTGCTTTCCGGGACATAGAGAACCGTTTTTTCAGAACCTGCCAAGTTTGAACTAGAACTCGCACCTTTCACAAATAACGGTGCTGATAGAGGCGGGCTTACTATCACTTTTGGCTTTTGCCCTATGGTTCCAACAATCATCTCTGTCTTGCCAGACGGCTTATAATCCTGATCATCACAAATCATCCCAATAAAATGTGTATTATCATGAGCAGGGAGCGGATTGTTTGTGATATTAGGAGCGTCTTCATTGTTTTCCACCACAATTACCTTTGCTTCAATCAAATCTTCAATGGCTTTCTTTAATGTCCAACAATTTTCAGTACTATGGCCGTGGCCATTAGAGTGATACTCACATCTCGCATTGGAGTCAAAACTTTTTGAATTTGGATTTGCATAATGCGGCTTGATGGGTTCAATCAACTTCAGCTGCATTAACTTTTGAAATAGGCTTGTATACGATTCTCCAATTGGGGTGAACTCTTTCTTTGGCTCCTGTTCTCTCACATATTCCTGTATGGGACGAGGATTATATGGAACCTGAAAATTCAGCCGGATTTGACGGGAATCTTGTGGAATCGGTGCTCGCCATTGTTGGTAATTGGGAGGCCTAGCATAAGCCTGAGCATTAAACACTGTGTATTGTTGCGAGGGAACAGAGTACCGGGGACCTTGAGGCGGATAATAATGTTGAGGAGAATTGGATTGTCCTTGTTGGAATTGCACGTACGAAGGAACTATTCCTCTTTGCACTCCCGAACCCAGATTCCATCATGTATCCTTCCTCCTTCTTTTTCCGATTTTCGAAACTGCTTGACCCGCTTTGAATTGCTTGCGTGGTCGCCTTGAGAGATGCCTGACTCATAATTTTGCCCGACTTCATGCCATTCTCAACTATTTTCCCAATTTTAATCGCCTCAGCAAAAGGTTTACCAACAACGACCAACATATAATGGAGGTAATCAGGATCCTGAGCTTGGAGAAAGTAGTCAATCGTTTCTGCCTCTTTCGTTGGTGGTTTCACCCTAGCAGCCTGCTCTCTCCACTTGATTGCATATTCTCTGAAGCTTTCTGCTGGTTTCTTCTTTATGTTGACAAGAGAGGAGCGGTCTGGCACTATATCAATATTGTACTGAAATTGTTGGACAAAATCTTGAGCCATGTCATTCCAAACGTGCCAGTGAGATACGTTTTGATCTATGAACCACTCTAAAGCAATTCCTGTCAAACTTTCCCCAAAATAAGCCATGAGTAATTCTTCTTTACCTCTTGCTCCTCGTAACTGGTTACAGTACCTCTTCAAATGGGCAACGGGATCACCATGACCGTCATATTTGTCAAACTTGAGGGTCTTGAAGCCCGGTGGCAAATGAACATGGGGAACATGCATAAATCACTAAATGAGACACTCTTGTGGCCTCCCAAACCCTGTATGTTTCTCATGGTTTGTTCCAAGCTCTTCATTTTTCTGGTCATTTCCTCATGTTCCATATTTTTTTTAGACTTTTCGATCTCAAATGGGAACATGTTCTGAGGAGTGTGCTTGTATGAATCTGGAACCTTGAAAGTCAGTTCTGGAAAGTAATGTTGGGTATCATGAGCATTCAGATGTGGATCATTGTTGAGCTTTTGGGCGAGAGCCAGTTGAGGAACGGTGAAAGTAGGGACAACGGGTACAGTATGTGGGTCATTTCTGAGAGGTGCGGTTGGAGGACGTGGATTGGAGGTACTGGGGATAGTGGGAAGGTTAATGCTCGAACTGAAACCAGGTTGGTACAATGTGTTACTTGTTATGGAGATGGGAACTTGATTTGCGACTGACACATTATGAAGATTATCCGAAGACCTTATGGGTAGTGAGGGCGGTGCCTGTCCATTTACCCAGGCTTGGTACATATCTGCTAGTTGTTGTTTCAACACTCTTACTTCTTCAACAAGTCCTGAACCTTGTTCGACCAATTGTCCATGGACATCATCATTATCTGACTCATTCTCGCTGTTGTTTGCCATTCTACTTTTTCCTTTTGACCTTGTGTTGTAAGGGTGAGTCGCCAGTTTAAACCACAAACCAACCACCTCTGTTTACTTTATCTCTTTTGAATACAAACAACAAACATGTTAGAGTTAGGCATTTTGCGGATATTAATCACACATTGTATGTCATGCACCTAACGCCATTTTCATTTCTAGAATGAGTTTGGAAGGCTTCATGCTTCATCCCGGCTTATTAGTTAATTAGTTTATTTACATCTTGAATTTGATTCCTCTTTTTTTTTCCTTTTTTTTTACCACTTTATTCTTTTTTTATTTTTTTATTTTTTAAAATGATTCGATCGAACCTGGTGTGGGTTTGCTACGTATCATGTGGAGACATGAATCCACCACATCTGAAGCTGAAGTAGAAACCCATCTACATCTGTCAAAGTTGTGTTTTGGATAGTGCTCATTTGTACCTGTGGGTGATTAAGGTTAGGGTTGACACTAGCCTCAAAAGACAGAATCAATGCACTCGTTTTGTAAAACAATCTTTTGTATGGACTCCATTTTAGGAAAAATCAAAGAGGGTGGTTATTTTTGCAATTATGACCCTTTCATACTCCTAGAGATAACTTTAGGGTCGGGATGAGCATGATGATAAAAGTGATGCTATTTTGAAGATGTTCTAATGCTATTCCAAAAGAAAATAAAAAATAAAAAATTGAAAAATTGGTTGATTAACCGAAACTGGGTCTGCTAATTTTTTTATTTAAAAAAAACACTACACATTTTTCCTTTTTTAAAAAATTATTATTATTATTATTATTATTATTTTAAAAAAAATGGGGCCGAACCCTATGGAGGTTGCCTACGTATCTCACATCCGGTGAGAATCAGACCCGCGTAGTTCGTATATGTTTCAGGAATAGGATGACATTTTTTTTTGAAAAGATTCAGGCTCATTTTGTAATATTCTTTTTGGGGTAAATACCGAGATTTTTCAAAGATCGGGTAAATTTTCTCTTTCATTTTTTCTCCCTTCTGGTTTTCCCTCAATTTTTATATTTTTATTTTATTATTTTTTAGAAACCGGTCAACATGCACAAGCCGAATCAAATATAATGCACAAGTAGCACACAAGATGCATCGGGATGGTCTTGCACCTGTCTGTAATTCTCGGGTACACCTGTCCTAGACGGATCCAACCCCTATGTTAAGTCCCCAAAGTCAAATGCACATGATGCAAACAAACGTTCCTACTAGGGATCCGGCATGAGTCTATGTTATTCTAGGTTTAAATCCTGGGGGAGTGTTTTAGACCTGGCTTACCCAAGCGGACAGCTCGAGCCGAGGTGGGGGCAACGTACCGGGAGTACGAAAGTCTACCCAACCGAGTTACTTGACCCAGCCTCGTTCTAATTAGTATGACTTCTAACACAAAGTGGGCCACGCGCACGTGTGCACCATAAATTTAGAAGACTCAGAAGGGAGGCGTAAGAAAGTAGTTTAATACAATTAAAATAATATCAAAGCAGTAAATAAGCGGCAATAAACACATTAGGCCAAAAAATATAGTAATAACATCAAATTAATAAAGCCAAGTATAGATCACATTTGAAGCTCGAATTCTAAACCCTGAACTAGAAGTTCTGGGTTATTGTCCCCAGCAGAGTCGCCATCGCTGTCACACCTTCTTTTTACACACCCGAAGGGGTATAAGAGTTTTTCCAATTAAAGTGACATTATTCGAAATGGTATTATTTTATTTATTAGAGTCGCCACTTGGAATAGTTTATTTGGTGTCCCAAGTCACCGGTTTATTTTAAAATCCCAAATCGAGGAAAATTATATTTTTAAAGTGTGCAAACCAGAAATTCTGGATAAGGAATTTTGTTAACCCGGGAGAAGGTGTTAGGCATTCCCGAGTTCCGTGGTTCTAGCACGATCGCTTATTAATTATTACTTGGCTTAAATTGTTTAACTACTCATCTTTAGAGCCTATGTGCATTTACCTTTAAACCGCTTTTAATCACTTGATAGTTCATAATTAAAGAATTAAGTTACACATACGTATACTCTTTTCCATTGGCACGTTAAAGATCATGCCACACAAACATGTGCACAATTAGTAACGCTTTGTTTATTTTTTAAGAAAAAAGTTTGGTTGAAGTTGCGCTAACGCATACAACAACAACAACAACCCAGTATAATCCCACTTAGTGGGGTCTGGGAGGGTAGTGTGTACGCAGACCTTACCCCTACCCCGGGTAGAGAGGTTGTTTCCAAATAAACCCCCGGCATCCTTCCCTCCAAGAACTTCCCACCTTGCTCTTGGGGAGACTCGAACTCACAACCTTTCCGAGCAACCCCTCTTCCAACCCCACTAAGTGGGATTATACTGGGTTGCTGTTGTTGTTGCGCGAACGCATACTTTGATTTATTTTGGGAGTCATAATCATGTCACGCGAACGTGTACACAATTACGATGATTTAATTAATAAAGTGCAGGCCTAAAGCATTCTAGCGTATTCATGATTTATTTCTTTCCTAAGTTTGAGATTATTTTGAAGGCTATGAGTTATGGAAGAATATCTTTGTGGAAGAAAGACATTTTAGCCATTTGGACCAAATATAACAATTACACAATTATAGAAGAAATGAGCGTGATTTTGATTTATTAACCTTGGGTCAGTTCTCATGCAAACCACCGCGCCCAAGCATTATTAGTGTTAGTCCAACCTTTATAGTCCCTTATTTAGGTAACTTACTGCATGTTGAATCTAATATCCATTTAAATTAAATAAAAATTTTACTGTGTTCATGCAAAATCCACATAACTTATTCAAGATACCAAATCAACAAATATTGAGGAAATGTACAGTTCACAGTTCATGTGTGAATTCTATTTAAATAGTAAGACCAAATATTTTTATATATGTTTCCATCCCATTTTACTATTCAAATGCATCTTTCATTAAGCAACTGCATACAATTACTACAGACCATATTACTATTTAAATATAAAAATCTTAAATTAAGCAACATAACATTAATCAAATTGACGAGAATAAATAGCAAAAATAGATAAGTTGATAATGAAAGCAAGAAAGAAAAAGAGTTACTTTATTTGCAAAAGTTTTATTCCTTTATTAATAGGCTCCTCAAAATTCATGAATTAGTATGGAAATTGTTCACACATATTAAATATTACATACAAAGAAGAAAACAAAATTTAACCAACTTTTTCTATCTTATCATATAACAAAATAAGAGCACAAATATATGATTCTAGCAAAAATCACAAGCGAATTAAAATAAAATTCAAACTTTGAGGAAACATAGATCTCATATATCATGTTTAATCTATATAACAAGATTGAGTGTTAGCTTTTTCGAAAATTCTACTCAATAATCGATTTAATCTACTAATTATCAAACTTCTAGAACCCGCGGACTCGAAACCACGAAAGAAATTCGGAACTCCAACTTCAGATTCAATAACTTAGCCAAACTTTTTTTTTCGTTCTCTCTGCCCTTTCTTCTCCCTCTTTTTTTTAATTGTCTTTCCTTCTTTTTCTTTTTACCATTCTGTTGTTCCCTCCTTTTTTTTTTCTAACAGAAGTCTCTTTCTCTTTATATAGATGAGTATGAGTAGTTTTATAACTTCTAAGGAAGTGAGGAAGTGGGGGTTGGGAAGTTAGGAACGTGAGAGTTAGTGGGAAAGGAAGTTACGTGAAGTGGGGAAGTTGAGTTGTTTTATTTTATTATTATTATTATTATTTATATATTTTTTAAACTTTATATATATTTATTTAAATTTTCCTAACCCCTTTTTTAATTAAATAAAAGAAGATAAAAAACGCACACACGCATATAAAACTTACTTTAGATTTAAAGAAAACTATAAGAAAACCTAATATTTACATTATAGTTTAAATTATACTATGAAAAATACTATAGCTTACATTTAAAATTAGAAGAAACCAAATATATATATTTTTTGTAAATTTTCTTCTATTTAAAAATAGGAACAAAAGTTATACTCTAAAAATGCAAATAATTTTATTTTGTATTTTTTTTTAAATTTTCATAAATGAAACCTATTAAGAGAAAGATAAAAGTTTATATATTAAGATTTAAATATTTACACTAAAATAGTATAGAATTTGGGTGATGTCAAAAATTAGGTGTTCACAATATGATATGTTCTTCCAAAGGGAACTGATAAAGTCATATTGGGCTTCGGAAAAGGGGAAACAGAGGAAAATGTTACCCATATGAAAATTTGTATTCAACTGAAGAACCTAAAGAGAACTATTTGAATCACTGCTGCTTCTGCACCTACAATTTAGTCGGCGCGTACTTGAGATCTTGGCTTCAAGTTCCATGACCCATTGTCCCTGAAAGTTCAAAAAGGCCTTGACCGACAAAAGATTCCTCAAAGTGCACACGATAGAGAGTAATTTGGCCGTTGCTTGGTTTCTAAGGTTTCTAGTGTTTTCTTTTTCTTCCAATTTTGGAAAGTTTTACCAGCTAATTGGAAATAAAAGTAAACTATGGCCTCTGGTGTAGATGCTATCCATTTTTTCTCCTTATAATAAATTCCATTCTCCGTATCTATTGTAGGATATGGTATAATTGCAAAATAGAATTGGAACTTGGAAAAAGGTTTTGTAAAAGCCTTCAGAATTTACTCAAGGGCACGAGTTTTGAGTTGTTGTCCTGAAATTTTCTGGAACCAACTTCAAAGGATGGAAGCAAAGGGTGTTCTTCTGGCTTACAACACTTGGTATGGATAAATTCACTAGTAAAGAGCCTCCAGTGCCTGCTACGGATATACTGGACAATGAAAAGTTCATGGTTGTTGAGGCGTGGAAGCAGGCAGATTTTCTTTGCAAAGGCTTTAGAGGATGACTTGTACAATGTCTACAGTGCAATGAATACTTCTAAAGAATTATGGGACGCACTTGAGAAGGAGTACAAGACAGAAGATGCATGCTTGAAGAAGTTCGTGGTAGTGCTGATTAGCTGGTGAAAGTTATCATTCCAGCCCTCACTTGTATTTGGATCCTTCCGGAAGACTTAGAATAACTTGCATTCCGGTGTGGAACAACACTTCAATCTAATTTTCTTCTATCGCATAACTATCCTAGCCAAAAGTAGAAGTGCAATATTTATTCAGAGGTCTATATGGATGAAGTCCGAACCTCCCTAGCCAAAACTAGTTGTTTGATATCAATTCCAAGGTCCATATGGACTTCTGTCTCTTACTGCAGGCTCTTCTGTTCCTACATTGCATCTTGGTTATTCCTGGAGCTTTATAGAGGCTAGACGTGAAGACTAGAGGCAATCTGAAAAAGCTGAAGAAAACAAAGGAGGTTGTGGGGGTGGGATATTGAATTAGCGGGGTAGATTGCTTCAGTAGTTTGCTGCTCTTGGCTGATTAAGGTGCTATTTATGGATCTATATAATGAATTCTTGGGTGGAGCTAATGGTCAGTTGGTAAAAGGAAGAACGACTGGAAAGTATTAAAGAACTTGAAAGGAAAAGAATAAAGAACAGAAAGACTACTGAAAACAATGATTAATTTGTAATCTTTGCTTTTCTTTGAAACTGCTTATGTTTATATAAATATTTTTCTGGGTTGTATTCTTCAATATTAACTGTAATGGTCTTGTTCCACTTCTGACTTGTTAGCCAGCAGTTATTTGGTGAGATATCATTCTTTTTGAAAACAAAGCTACATATGCCTGCTTGCTTGAAGAAACATAGTATACCATTTGCTATATTTGCTATATATGGTAACTTTCTACTGATTTAATCGAAGTTCACTTGCAGGCCAGACATATCTGATTTGGAGAAGCAACTTTCAGATCAATCAAATAGGCTTCTGAGTCTTCAGGAAATGGTTGATGATTTAGCATCAAAGTTTTATCCTCTCAGCACTCACTGCTTTCTTTTCCTTGTATTTAGTTTCAGCTAGTATGTATATTAGCTTCAAATTGGTTATATTTTGTGTTCAACTGGAAGTCATGGTTACTTCTCTTATAGCATCCATACAACCCAGATGAGGAATATGTAGATGTTGAAGCAAAACTACGGGGACATTTGGAATCTTTTTTAGACACCGCAAGAACCTTCAACACAATCTACACAAAGGTTATACTTTTGCCATATTCATATACTATGACTCCTGTGGTTATCTTCATTAATTGCATTCTATTGAGAGGCTGGTATTTTGCGATGGAACCCCAAACCAAATCCTCCCTTCCCTACCCTTTGGCTCACTGTCCTTATATGTCCCTTCTAATATTTTGTGTTTGTATATTCTCTTCATGACATATTGGAGATGTTATAACTGTAGGAAATTCGTCCGTGGACGCACATGATGGAAGTACCACAACTGCATGGTTTTGGGCCAGCTGCCAATAGACTATTGGAAGCATATAAGATGCTCTGGAAGGTACTTCATATGAAATATATGTTTGTTCAGGATATGGATTTATTAGTGTTTTATGGACAAAAAACCTGTGTAATTAAATTTTGAAAGGTTTGAGTCAGTTCTAAGGTGACAAAATAGGTTCTACCAATGTTGCACGCTTTGCTGATAACACCTTGAATGCAGATAGGAGCATAGATGACAATGGTTCTCTTCTTGTTGTCCATCCCTTCTGTTAGGAAGAGTTGTTTTAGCTTTCTTTGGCATTATTTAGTCTGGTGGTTGCTTCAGTCTTGTTTATTTCCTTCTGATTTGCTAATGCCATTTTCAAGAGTATATACATTGAGTCACTGCTTTGTCTTGACATCGCCGATAGTTCCTGGGAAACTTGAAGAATCTTCGGGATTCACATGCAGCTGTAGCTCTTGGTTCATCTGAAACAGTGGCTGGCGAGCCATCTTCCGTGACTAGAATAATCTCCGAATGTGAAACTGCTCTTACACTCTTGAATCACGATCTTGCAATTCTTTCAGCTTCTATTGCACGTGAGCGAGGTGAGGATACATCTTTATAATTTGTCATTTGACCTAGAGTTGGAGCAAAAGTGAGAATACACTATTTTGTTGTTATTGTAAAATCACACAACATTGGTTTTTAGATCATTTGCGTTAAACATGAGTTTTCAATTAGCTTGTGCCTAAGTACCAAAGGTCTATGATTTTTGTACCTAGGTGATCAAGGACTTTTCGATTAGATTGTGCATAAGTACCAAAGGTCTATGATTTCTGTATCTAAACTGATCAATTAGCGACGGAACTGTAATTTGTTTTTGTATCCTCTCTTGCACCCAAAGCAAAATAGTAAGAAAAAATCACATTGCTTTGGCTTTTAGAATACTGATATATTGCCCCTTTTTGTCTTCTTGAGCCGAGGGTCTATCGAAAACACCCTCTCTACTCCCTCGGGGTAGGGGTAAGATTTGCGTACACACTAACCTCCCCAGACCCCACTAGTGGGCTTTCATGGGGTCGTTGTTATTGTTTTTGGCTTTTAGAATACAACCAAAAAAAGAAGAAAGGAAAAGATCAGAAACCTGGCATTTTATCTAGACTTGGCTGGAGTTGGTATATTCAGTATGGCGATATAGATTGGTGAGATGACTCTTTTCTTGGTGATATCCAGTTCTCTTGATTTAGACGGATAATTTAAGTTTTTTTTGGGTCTTCTGCTAAAATTTGTTATTTCTATATTTTTTTTAAATTTAAAGTACAGTACCAAAAGTTAACTATACCAAACTGACATTGAAGTCAACTTAAAAGTAACTGGACAGTTTTAATAAAATTTAATTTTTGTTATATACAATAGATTAGTTAGAAATTCGTATGCTATAAGATTGATAAATAGCTGATTCTACTCAGGCATTGGCATCATCAGACGTCAACAGAGCTTGGCATATCAGACAAGAAACTTATTAAATAGTAGTAACAACAACAACAACAACAACCCAGTATAATCCCACTTAGTAGGGTCTGGAGAGGGTAGTATGTACACAGACCTTACCCCTACCCTGGGGTAGAGAGGCTGTTTCCAAATAGACCCCCGGCATCCTTTCCCTCCAAGAACTTCCCACCTTGCTCTTGGGGAGACTCGAACTCACAACCTCTTGGTTGGAAGTGGGGGTTGCTTACCATCAGAGCAACCCCCCTTGTCACTTATTAAATAGTAGTAATTGAAATAGAATTACAGATTACATCATTATATTTCCGGATTAATGTAATCTCCTTGACTCCTTAATCTAATTATAGAAAAACTTTAATCTCCTCATTTTGAATAGATGTCCTGCCAATATAAATCACATCACACAGTCAATTGCTAACAAAGCAAATGCCTGAAATGACTAAAACCATGGCAACTAGTGTAACACATTATTCATTTTTCATCATGTCTGCTATTCTTGCTTCAATATTTGCCTTCACCAAAGCCACGAACAATGGTTTTAGCCTTGATCTCATTCATAGAGATTCACCAAATTCCCCCTTTTATGATCCTTCCTTAAGTTACACAAAGCGAATAAACAATTCATTTCATCGCTCTCTCAATCGTTCTAAAGATTTTGGTTCAAGATCCTCGATCATTGTTGCTTCTAACAATGGAGAGTATCTTATGAAATTCTCCTTAGGTACACCCCCTGTACATACCTTAGGAGTTGCTGATACTGGTAGTGACCTTACTTGGACACAGTGTTTGCCTTGTAAAAATTGTTTCAAGCAACAACCTCATCTCTTCAATCCGAAAAAATCCTCGACCTACAAACCCTTACCTTGTCATTCCAAAATGTGTCGTGCACCATTTTCAACTTCTTGCAACAGAACAAACAAGACTTGTGAATATCAAGTCATGTATGGAGATCAATCATACAGTGTTGGTGATTTAGCGACAGAGACAATACGTTTTGGTTCGTCGAAAAATACACAGGTCTCCTTGAAAAACACCATTATTGGCTGTGGACACAATAATGCAGGTACATTCAGTGGTGACAAAGAGTCAGGCATTGTGGGACTTGGAGGTGGAAAATTTTCACTAATTTCCCAAATGGGATCATCAATTGGAGGTAAATTCTCTTATTGTTTAGCTCCGTTATCCCAACACAATCATATTCCCAAAAGCAAAATACATTTTGGTTCTAATGCTATTGTTTTGGGTAATAAAGTTGTGACAACACCTTTAGCTAAAAAATCTCCAGCAACCTTCTATTTTCTCACACTAGAAGGTGTAAGTGTGGGTAAAAAAAGATTGAATTTTCGAAAAGTGTCTCTTTCTTTTGGAGAAGGTAACATTGTTTTGGACTCAGGGACAGTGTTAACGTTGTTTTCGCCCGAAATATTCGTTAAATTAGAAGCAATGGTGAAGGAGGAAATTAAATTGCCAACAGTAACAGATCCAACAGGTGCACTGAGTTTGTGCTACAAATCTTTATCAGTTGAAAGAATTCCAATCATAACTATGCATTTTAAAGGGGCAGATGTGAAGTTGGGTCCATTAAATACATTTGTTGCGACAAGTGAAAGCTCTATGTGTTTTGCTTTTGCTGCATCATATGGTGTTTCTATTTATGGGAATATTGCACAATTGAATTTCTTGGTTGGTTATGACTTAAAGAGGAGAAGTATATCTTTCAAAGCTGTTGATTGCTTTAAACATAGCATAGTTGAGAGTTTATAGATAGCAATAGATGCAAAATCTTATGGTTTTTGTATTAGCTGATTATCTTTATGAATATTTAAAGTGCAACAATAGCAGAAAATTGTTTTGGTCGTAACATGCTAGATTATGATTATTGACATACTCAAGCTATTGGAATTCTTTTTGTTTCCTTTGGTTTAAGATTCAGTATTCTGCGGACATGAATATTAAATTTCATAAATTTATTCACAGATTTATGTAATTTGCGTCAGCTGATTTTTCAAAATGAACTAATCCATGCACTAAATGAAATACAAAGGAGTCTAACTTGAAATCGAAGATATTAGTGTTGGCTCTGTAAACAACGAAAGAAAACTTTATCGATGTTGGATTCAACCACAATCAATAACTCACAAACATTGCATATACGTTTTTCTTCGTAATACAAATTATACCGGTTAAAATTCAGAAATAGAGAATTTTTCATAAAGCACTATCTTTTAGTAGTAATTAGCCATTTATAGATATCATTTGCTATACTACAGATTATAAATACATTTTCTGTTGTTATAAGATGTATTTGATGTATTTAAGCTATTGTATTCATGAATACAGTAGCAAAAATAGGCGTGAATACATGAAAATACATTGAAATATATTAACAGAAAATCAAGTTGCTCAGCCCCAAACTCCCTCGTCTTTGTTCATGAACAAACCCTAATTTCCGGCGTATCCATCGTTCACCGGAAGCCGGTAGTGAAAACGCGCCGCCTTAGTCTGGCGATGGTGCCGGAGCCGAGGTCACTTCCTGAGAAGAAGCAACCGCCGATGAGACCGCCACAATGGCAAAAAATAACGTCAAAGCAATATCTCAGAAGACGTAGAAATCACAGAAACTTATCCTTCGATGACAAATTGATTGATAAAGATGAATTAACTTATATCCTTCAATGACGAATTAACAGAAAAAACGTCACAACCTTCAAGCCTTCAATGACGAATTGATAAAGAGGAAACTTATTGCTTTCATTATTGAATAGCGTATCAAAGTAGAGAGAAAAAAATAGTATAACTGAATAGCGTATTTAGTAACTTAGGGGCTGAGGTAATCAAAATTAAATATTTTGTCATAAATATTAAAAGGTATCTATAGAATATAATTTTTTTAAATGGTATTTATTTAAAATAAATAAGGTGTTAACTTTGTTATAGGAGATAAAAATTTCTTTTAAGTATCTTTGTTTATGGATTCGCTTGATCAGTTACAAACCGATTGATCAATTACCACAACAAAACTAAAGCTATCTGAATTCAATTGATCAGTTTCAGGAATCAACTCTATCTGGACTTGATTGATTAGTTACCTGTTCAAAATTAACGCCATTTGAATCCGATTGATCAGCAACATGAATCAAATTGACGCTTTGGCCACCATTTAACAGCCCTAGCGGTTCAAAGACATCTGAATTCAATTGATCAGTTAACGAAACAAAATTAAAGCCGTCTGAAATCGATTGATCGGTACCAGGAACCAAATTAACGCCTTGACCACTGTTTAAGAGCCCTAATGGCTATCGGATCAAAATTAACGTAATCTAAATTTGATTCATCAGTTGTTGGAATCAAATTAACGTCTTGGCCACCGTTTAACAGCACCCAGGAGCTCAAATCCATCTGGATTCGATTGGTTAATTACTGGAATAGAATTAGACCCATCTGAATTCGATTGATCAGTCGCAGGGAGCAAATTAACGTTTTGGTCATCGTTTAACAACCCAAGTGGTCTAAATTGACAAATACGAATAAATGGAAACGGAGAAAGTCCATTTAAGTAATCTGAACCTTACAATTTAAAGCACCTTTAGAATACTTGAAAGTTAAAAACATGTTGGGAAGTTCTCTCCAAACTACTAGGTTCAATACTAGTACAAACAATCTGAAATAAAAATAAAAATGAGCTATTTAAAAATACCTCTATTTAAAATAAATTGAAGAAAAACAATCGAAATGCTCATTGGAGATGCTCGAATCTGAAACCTAAGGGATTAAAGGCTACGATGCCTTTGTTTATTGAGTACTAAATAAATTGACCTACTTACGGATATTGCAATATAATTTAAGGATTTTTATATATACATACCATATATCAAACATTATTACCACATATATTTAAAGTTTGTGTTTATTACATATAAGCATACCAACTTTCAATTTATGTACCATAATTCTATTTAAGTCTTTAATTATCAAGTTATTAATTGTAGGCATGATTTGTGGAACCGTGTATCTTCTCAGATTTTATTCTACACGCTTCTTCTCTCTCTATCAAACAAAACCCACGATTTTCTCCCATGTTTTAATTACCCCCCCCCCCCCCCCCCCCACGTTTTTTCTGCAAAACCGATTTCTCTCTTTCTGCTTGAAGTTCATCCGCCATTATCGAAACCTCCACACTTTCAGTTCGAGAATTTCTTCTCAATCCACCATAGTTTCAGTCCCTAAAATTGTATCCAAGTCAGAAACCCTCTCACCCCACGTTTTTTATCAAAACCGATTTCTCTCTCTCTGGTTGAAGTTCATCCGCCATTATCGAAACTTCCACTCTTTCAGTTCGAGAATTTCTTCTCAATCCACCACAGTTTCAGTCCCTAAAATTGTATCCAAGTCAGAAATGGTGAAAAAAGCTAATACTCCAAAAAGACAAAAATTACCCGATATTCCATCTTTTGATTTGGATGTTTTAACACCTAAATCACCACAAAAAACCCAATAATTTGTTCATGCAAGTGGAAAAAATAGAGTTCCTGCATCTCCAAGACAAATCCGTGCTGAAATGCGAAGCAAGCATTTGCACGATGTTGATGCTACCGGTGTAGAAACAGAAGTCGAGTAACAACGTAAGCGAAAGGGGAAAAACTTGATGGTAGATGATGATGATTTTGTAGAATATTCGCCCAAACTTCAAAATCCGAAAAAATAAAAGGTGTCTCCTTCCCCCTCAAAACAAAAAAAGAAGAAACCCTCTAAAAATCTACAAAATTGGTTCCACAAAAAATTTCGTTGAAGGTAAACATTTTTTATTTCTCCTCACTGTTTGTAGTTTAATTTTTTTTGCCAAAAAATAGTATGCAAGTGTTTTTTTGGCAAAAGGTACTGTATTATTGAAGCTAGGTTTGTTTATACAAATTGTAGTTAAATTGTAGTCATTTTGTAGCTAATTGTAGTCAGTTTGTAGTTAATCGGCAAAATGTACTATTGACTCAATTTTGTAGATTATTTGTCGCATTTTTGTAGTATTATTTGAAACTGTGATAAAAAGACAGTATATAAATGTAGTTACATTGTAGTTTATTTGAAGTCTGCAAAGTAAATTGTAGCTATGCTTTTTGAATTGCAACTTGTATAGCAGATACATTTAACTTCATGCTCAATAAATTTATAGTTACAATGTACTTTATTTGTAGTCTGCAATTTTGTAGTGTTATTTGGAACTGTGATAAAAAGATATTATATAAATATATTTACAGTGTAGTTTATTTGTAGTCTGCAAGGTAAATTGTAGTTATGCTTTTTCTAAAACAAATTGTCGTTAGAATGTAGTTTAATATAGTCTGTCACAATATACTTGATTTGTAGTCTGCAATTTTATAGTTTTATTTGGAACTGTGATAAAAAGACATTATATAAATGTATTTACAGTGTAGTTGATTTTTAGTCTGCAAGGTAAATTGTAGCTATGCTTTTTCTAAAATAACTTGTAGTTAGAATGTAGTTTAATGTAGTCTGTCACAATATACTTGATTTGTAGTCTGCAATTTTGTAGTTTTGTTTGGAACTGTGATAAAAAGACATTATATAAATGTATTTACAGTGTAGTTGATTTTTAGTCTGCAAGGTAAATTGTAGCTATGCTTTTTCTAAAATAACTTGTAGTTAGAATGTAGTTTAAATATAGTATGTTGATTAAAATTGTAGGTATGATATGTTACATTATATCTTGTAATGCTGAAATCTATCGTCATTCTAACGACAATTAATATACTTTTTTTGCAGAATGGACCTTACTGTGCTCAACAAAATGTTGATTATGGTGTGATTCGATTTTACATCTTGTGTGATCCTACAATACCTAGCCAGATAAAGGCTTTACTATCCCCAAACCAATTACGTGTTTTCAAGAAAATGTGTTTTGGCTATTAGATCTGCCCCCAATCTGTATGCAGAACCAGTCCATTCATCTTCTAATGAAGTATGAGTTATCAAAGTCTACTGACAACTACTTTTCTGTTCTTTTAAATGGTCAAAATTGATTTTTTCTTTGAGAGATTTTTGTTTGATTACTGGTTTTAATTGTGTCAATAGTTTCTCAGAATATGGTTACAATTCGAACTATGATAGCCATTTAATGACCAAATATTTCCCTAACAAAGCTCGGGTTGAGAAATGGCTTTTGAAAAATGTAGTTACAAAGAAATCATGGAAAAATGATTTGGATGTTGTACAGTTGTGTATCCTTTATATGTTGGAATTCTTTGTTTGTCCTTCTGATAAGGACAATGTTACTTTGATAGACAAGTTTACGTTCTTTCTTATCGAGAGTGGTAATTTTGAGTCGTACCCATGGGGTACAAAATCCTTCAAGCATGTTGTTGAATCTGTCAGACATCGTCTCAATCCCAACGTCCATTCTTTATCTTATATGTGGATGCTCATTAGCCTTACAAGTGTGGCTATACGAGTGTTGCTCTTCTGTCAGCACCGAGCTTGCTACACGGTGCTCTGACTCGATTCCTCGTATTTTAAGATGGTGATCTACAAAGGGACAGATTTGGTTAACTGTCCTTGAAGACAAGATCATCAAGCCTGAGTGGCTCAACGTTTTTTTTTCAACCTTTGTATAATTCTTCAATTACTATTATAGTAACTACATTGCATCTACAATTTTCTTTTCAATTGAATTAACTGTCATTTCCATCATTCAGTTCTCAAACATGGTTGAATCTGGGGAAGAGATTGGAGTGCTTAATCTCCCAGAAAAGATTAAATATGAAGATGAAGAGGTTGGTCAACCATCAAAAGTCCCAACTGTTGCTTCTCCGACAGTTGAACCTGAAGAGGCTAATTCTCCAAATGACATGGAATATGTCAGTAGCCAGATCAGGAAGTTGGAAAAGAAGCTTGAGCAGGTATTGTGAGAAAATATAGTTGTGTAGTCATTATTTAGTACCACTTGAATTCATTTCTGCTACGTTGTAGTTTCTTTTTATTTAAGTGTAACTAATAGAATATTCTTACCAACTAATAGACATAATTAATTTTTAGGTTGATGAAAAGTTAGATCAGTTAAAGAAGGATGTTTTTGATGAACTCTCAAGCCTTCGAGAGTTCATAGATGAATCTTTGAAAAGTGTAATGAATGTTGTCAACAGGAGGAATGAATTGGATGAGTCAAAGGTAAGAATTTGCATATAATTTATGCTAACACTATATAATGTTATGACAAAAAAGCATTCTCAAACATTCCTCAAAAATGTAGTTTGCTGCTAGTTCAACAAAATATAACGAACAAAATCAAGCAGATAAAAACAATCATTTTCAGTTCAATGTTGGTGCTCAACTCCGTGCAAGCACCAGTAAAACAGGTATCTACATAATTCCTACATACATATATACAAACTTCAAGAATTTCTAATAAATAATTAACTTTCTTTTTCAGCTCCCATTTCTCCTCAACATGTTGAACCACAAGTTGACTTGTATGCTGACTTCCAACAAACAGCTGAGGTAGCAAAAGAAGGTATTGTTTAATAATGTAGTTTTTAATGGAAAATAGTTGATTATACACTGGTATAATGCTTTTAAGTATTGCATATATTTGTAGCAGATGTTGAAGACAACATTCCACAGTCACCAATTCATGTTGTAACTGTGACTGAAGTTGTCCATGAATGCCTTGAAAAAAAAGAGGAGACTGGAGTTATGCGTGAAGGAATTGAAAAGAAAGGTGTGACATTGGATAATTTTGAACTTCGAGAAAACCTATCACAGATGGTCATGTATGGTGAGCCCACACAAGTTGATTCAACCCCCGTTCATCAAGGAAGAACAAGGTTACCTAGAAAACATGCACGACCATTCACTCCACTCTATAATACTGAAGGCAGCACCTCGGTTGGGCCAAAATGTTTTTACCTAAAGCACCCATTCACAAGTCTCATTGGTGAAGATGTTGATCCTGAATTAATAGATAGGTTCACAACCTGGTTATACCATCGAACTGACAAAGCATCTAGGAGGTACGGTGCTAAATGTACACTGTCTGTATGTACTTGTTTTCTATATCTTTCAGCCTTTTTAGACTTTAAAGTTGTAAATGTTTTTGAATCTTTTTTTTTTGTTTAATTCTATTATTATTACAGGAGGAAAGACTTCTATTCAAAGAAGGATAACCATCTCAATCCTTGGTTGGACTTGGGTTGTGAAAAAATTAATAAGAAGGACTGGTTCTACGCCCTTGCTCACCCCGGACAAGTAATCAATAGTACAGTAAGTATATAATTTATAATTACAGTTTTGTCTTTATCTATTATGTTTAAATGTAATTACTTGCTTAGGCTTCATGAATAGGAACTAATGGCATTTTGCCTCCATATATCTCTGGTAGCTGGCTCACTGTTATATATCTGTAGTAATGGCGTTGTTATAGTCAAGCAAGCTGATTTGTCTAATTGTAGTTAATATGTAGTTATTTTGTAGATGTTATTTGTCTACACTACAACTTATTGTAAATTGCACTTTTACTTTTTCAGCACATTGATGTTATAATGTACTATCTGAGAAAAAAGGGGAAATATGGCCCCAACATCAAAAGTAGATTTACAACAACCGATTGCTTGTTCAAGACAAAAATTGAAAGAATCTACGAGAAGTTCACTACTGCTCCAATGGATCAAAGGAATTCTGTTGTTAAAGCCGAGGATGATATTGGAGAATATATTATGGGCTATAGAATTCTTGCTAATGTAGCATGGGATCTTGTGGACTATGTGCTAATGCCTGTTAACCTTGTAGAGAGCTTTCATTGGTTGTTGCTAGTGTTGGACATAAAGGACCGAAAACTTTATGTTTATGATTTATTGGTGAAGGCAAAGCGTAATCAAAGTTTTCAAACCTTGGTTGACAAATTTTCAGTCATTATTCCTCTTTATTTGTCATGCACTGGTTTCTATGGTAAACTCAAAGACATTGACTTCAAGACTACAAAGTCATACATAGAGAAACCAGTTACAGACCCTCTCGACATACAATGGATGGTTGCTGAGATTCCACAACAAAAAGAAGGCTCACTGTAAAAAACTAATCTCCCTTTCTATATGTTTAATTAATTTTTTTTTATTGTTTGGTATATAATGAAAAATTCTCATATTCTGCAGGGATTGTGGTATATTTATGGCTGCTTTTGCGGAGTATATTAGCAATGATGATTTGTCTATCCCAAAGGAAGATCTTACTGATATTGACAAACACCGTAGACACTATGGAGATCTATTGTGGGACTACGCCGCAAAGAAGCTAACAGATGGTTCAATCAGTGAGACTGAGGTTACTGGCAGACTTGCAAGGAGGAAGGGTGCACCGGCAAATAATGAGAGGACTAAAGTTCAACGAAAGAAGAAGTAGACTATACTGTTCATATTTGGTAGTTGAATTGGAAAACAATGTAATCATTAAGTCATTTTGGTTGTAATAATAATTTTTCTTGAATACATTATACACGAGTATTCGAGCTATCTAATAGCATATTTGCCGTAACAGCTTTGTCTAATACTCGAGTATTCCAGCTATCTAATATCTAATATCTAATAGCATATACAATTTTTCTTGAATACATTAATGGAGTTACTTTTATATAATACCTTCAGTTGCCATCCAATATGTTTATATAACTGTCAGTTCTTACACGGCAACAAGATGAAATGTATAATTGTCTCAGATAAATAATTTTTCCATCCCTCATTGTTCAATTTTTTTGGAATAATTATTTATCTACAATGACTACAATTAACTACAATTGCATATAACTACAAAACTGCACTACATATAACTACAATTGCATATAACAACAAATTGGAACGACAATGCTACAAACTATTGTTGCAGTACATTTGCGCTGTATGAATGTTTCGTCCATTCGGCAGCTATTGTGTTTTCGGCTAAAACTTCTTATCTTGAACAATGAGGAATCATGAATTGACGTTGCCTAGAAATTCCATTTGCAGTTTTCAGCTACACATACAAGCCAGTAGATACAAAAAAATACATTATCCAGACATATTTATTAAACACTACAATTAACTACAACTGACTACAAAACAAATTGCATATAACTACAAACTTGAACTACATATAACTAAAATTCCATATAACTACATTGCATATAACTACATTGAAATACAGTTTAACTACAAATTCACATTAGGTGATTCCGAGTAATGCATTTAGAACACACTTACAGTACATTATAACTACAATCTGCCAACAGTTTACATTACTCAAATATATGATTATACTTCTTTATTATCGTCAAAACGTAGAACGGTTACACAATAAATTCCGATAATTTGGGATCACTAACATGTATTTTGAATAACTATTCTAGCTACATTATATTCATTTCTTTTTCGGCGCATTCTTGCAAGTTCTTTTGTTATGCCCTTCACCTCCACAATTGCCACATGACACCTTGTACTTCTTTGAGTTTATTTCATCAAATGTTTTATATCTTTCCTTGTGAGGTCTACCTGGATGCCTTTTATCTCCCGCCGATGGCTTTACTACATCAACCAAAATATGTTGTGGAACATCCCATTTGGCTTCATCAGGAAGAGGATTAACCGGCATTTCATAGGTAAGAAAAAGGCTCTTCGTTGTGTAATACAGAGAGCAATAGTTGTCAGGCCTTTCATTCCTATGCCTTAATGCTGCCAAAGCATGGGCACATGGAAGTTCATCAAGTTGGAATTGTCCACAGCTACATTTCTTGATTTCTAAACATACAATGTACCGCTTCACACCATCTAACACAGTATGTATATGATCTGTTGAAGCCCTCACCTACAATTCAAGACCAAAAAGAAAATAATAATACATCAATCAGTTAACTATGTTAGCAACAATCAGTTAACTACAAATCAGCTACAAACAAACTATATATAAACTATAATTACATTTACCCACAATTTGACGACATTTTAACTACAAACTGGAAACATTGCAGCAGCTACTATTTTTTTTTGTTTTTTCTCATGCACCAAACAAGAATATATTACCTTTAGTTTCTCGAATAATGTATTGTTATCTTCCAATTCTTTGTTGAATTGATGACCCAGTAATGTGAAAGTACCCTTTGCCTTCAATAACTTTTCTTTTGTCCAACGTTCTAGAATTGTCCTCATATACTCAAATAGATCAAATATTGGCAGCTCTCTTGCCTCTTTTGTTACAGCGTTCAACGACTCTGCAATGTTTGACGTCATAGTAAAATTTCTATTCACCGTTGCATGTACTCTTGACCATCTATGATAGCCAATATCATATAGGTAAGACGACACACGTGGGTCTACCTCTTCAATCTTCATCATCCTTTCGTTGAATTCATCCAGAGTATATGACCGTGCTGCAGCAAAGTACAATTCATGTAATTGTAGATGTGCCTTCTTGAATTTTGACCTTATATTTGTCCATATATGCCACATGCAAAAGTAGTGTGCCATGCCCGGATAGACAACTGATGTTTCCTTCGATATACTCTCATAACTATCTGAGACAACATACATTGAAGGTTTTTCACCATATGCCTCCTTAAATTGTTCAAAGAACCACTTCTAAGACGCGTCATTTTCAGAATCAACAACAGCATATGCCAAGGGCAGAATAGAACCTACAATTTGTAGTCATAAAATAAGATTAACTATTAAATACAAATTTATATTGAGTATTTAGGCAATTTAACTACATTGATTTATATAAATACTAGCTAACTACAATATAACTACAATTTACCTACGTTGTTAAAACTGTCCACAAAATAACTACAAAATTATTGCATCTAGTACCTGCTGCATCCATGGTGCTTGCTGTCAGCATAATACCCCTATATGCTGATTTTAAGAATGTCCCATCAACCCCTACTACCGGTCTACAATGTTGCCAATCATTTATTGATGTAAAAAAGCAACAAATGCATACAAGAAGCAATCACCTGCTGCCTTCTTCAATTTAACAACAAAACCGGGATAATTCTTCTCAAGAATATAAAAATATTTTGGTAATCTGTTGTACGAGTCACACGGATTCCCTCTCAAAAACTGTAATGCTTTTTCCTTTGCTCTCCATGCTTGCATGTAGCTTAGGTTCACTCCATGTTCGGATAACATGTTAGTTTGTATGTCCTTTGGCGTGTAAACAGTCTTAGGATCACAATACTTTGGAACGACAATGCTACCAACTACTGTTGCAGTACATTTGCGATGTATGAATGTTTCGTCCATTCGGCAGCATGTGTGTTGTCGGCTAAAACTTCTTATCTTAAACAATGAAGAATCATGAATTGACGTTGCCTTGAAATGCCATTTGCAGTTATCAGCTACACATACAAGCCAGTAGCTACAAAAAAAGCCAATTTTCATACATATTTATTAAACACTACAATTAACTACAAATTGACTACAAATAACTACAAAATGACTACAATGTAACTACAATTTGTATAAACAAACCTAGCATCAATGATACATTAATTTTTCAAATCCATAACTAACAGAATACCTTCTATTACTTGATCTTTTCACTCTGAACTGGAACTTGTGCATAACTGCATAATTCTTCATTGCAACAACTATTGTCTTCTTGTCCTGGTACACTTGTCCTTCTTCAATACATGTTTGCGTAGATTCTCACTTTGGTATTCCTCAATAGCTAGTGAGGATGGAATTTCTATTAACCTTAGTGATCCTGAAGAACCTGCAGACAATAGATTCACAAATATAGTAACTATGTCGGTAATTTGAAAGCAACATCGCTGTGTCATTTCCAGTACTATATCATCATTGTAGTTTCATTGTAGATAAATGTCGTTAAATTATAGTTGAGAACACAAAAACTCTCAGCATTGTCGAATCAAACATACCTATACTGATGCATTCATTGGTGATTGCCAATTTTATATTGAAATCTCTTACGCTAATACATAAGGGATACGAACCTAAGTTTTTATTCTCTTTTTTCGTTTTCATATATACACGAACACCCATATCATTCCTAATCTGCAAAGGAGGACAATTATCATTCACAATGTATTTTATTTCTACAATTTCTGCAATTGTAGATTGGAGAATTCTGTAGCTTGCATTATCATCTACCAAAATGGCATCAACTTCAAAATCTCGGAATCTGTCATAGTTATCCTAATAACCATTAGATTTCAGCATTATTGGGATTTTTGACATAATTTTGTATAGTTGATAGAAAAACAAATGAAGAACAGATTTAGATTTGGCTCAGATTGTAGAATTTCGGTACTGATGTAGAAGAACTGTATTAAAAAATTTGGAATAACTACAATTTGATTGACTATCACGCTGTAAATTGTGATTTTTGGTATTGATGTAGAAGAATGAGAGAATTTCGATACTGATGGCTAGGTATGAGAGATTCACGCTGGGTTTAGATTTTTTTACGTTTTAAAAAGATCATTTAATTGCGACATAATCAAATAATGATTTGGTAGCTTAAAATCTGGAGCCATTTTAGGCTCGACAGAATCAAATAATGATTTGGTAGCTTAAAATCTGGCGCTATTTTAGGCTATAAATTCAGCCAGATATGATTTGGTACAGTTTTGGTAAAGAAAACATGGTATAGGCGGGTAATAACCAAACAAGACACAATTTTGATAATAAGGTTTTCTATATGGCATATTTAGGTAAAAATCCCTATAATTTATAATGCAAAAACTATACTTTAAGTTGGCCTACATGTAATTAACGGTGAAGCTTTTCTCTAATATTTTTTTTATTGTTGATGGAATTTGAACCATGATCTTCAAAGTTTAAATCAACTCTATTGACCACTAAGCTACGTCCTTGAGTCACTTTAATCATGGCGATGGATTGAATTGTGCTGCGTGTATGCATGATAAACCATGTTTATATATTTAATCTGCAAAATGGAAAATTTAATTTGGAGGCCTCAAACTATAGGCTTATTTATAGAGGTCGTCGTAATACATTTTTCTTATTATTCACGTCCTTTGCTTAAGATCTAGTATTCCAGAATGCATAATCAAGGACGACGTACATTACCAACTGATAAAAATGAATTTTGTTACGTTAGAGATCGAATTGAAAAGGTTATGAACGACATACGCTCTGACTTATTAATACATGAGGCGAGATTATACTAAAGTGTCTCAAAATGTGTTACTTGCAGATCAAAGGAGTTCAAATCCGTCTGTGATTTTGGTTAATCTATAGGATCATCACTATAGTCATATGAATTTGGTTCATCGATTATCGGAGCTTGATCAATGCCAATTGGATATTGATTCGATTGATCAATTTGAGTAGGATCTTGATCACCGTTAAAAAGTGGCTCACCCTGGCATAATATATCCGGCGAAGGCGGCGGCGGGGGCGGAGGAGGAGGAGGAGGAGGAATTTGAATGGTATCTGTTTCAGGGAAACCAAAAATGCCGCCGGGGAATCCGAATGTGCCAAATCCAAATAAACCCCCAAATAATTTTCGACTATAACTCCGTTCGCCTTTGATTCCGCTAACGAGAGCAACCACAAGAGCAACAACCATAATTAATCTTGCACTCATATTTTCACTGCAAATATTTTAAAAAGAAAAAAAAAAAGAAAATAACGTTAATGATTTAATAACAACAACCCGTACGTAAACCTTACCCCTACCCTTGGGTAGAGATGTTGTTTCCAAATAGAAACCTGACATATTTACCTCCAAGAACCTCCCACCTTATTTTTGGGAGACTCGTCGAGCAACCCCTCTTGTCTAATGATTTAATAAAGTATCAATTTAACAAAAAAATAGTACAGCGAAAAGGGCTAAAAAGTTCTAAAATTTCAACTCGCACGCATATAATATATTCATCTATCAAGTACATCAACCAAAAAAATCGTGACGCAATACAGTTATTTCCAGAATATAGAAAAAGCAAAGTACTGAAATAATTAATGGAAAGAAATTACATACATATCTAGCAGCTCCGATCAGTGAATCAACCTTGATGTCCATCGGAGGGCTTTATAATTTGTTCTGAAATAAAGAAGAAGAGTCAACATTTAATAGCATTGACATTTATATTAGCTAAATTAATTAGCATTTAATGGTTAAATTTATAATGAAAAACTGATGTCAGGCAAGGGAATCCACATTTAGCCATGAAACGTAAAGCATTTAATCAAATCTGGACCTGCAGGTCGCAACATAGTTTGCTAAATTTAAAATCTTTTAATATTCAGGATCGTGACACTGACTTCTATACGAGATTTTAGAGATCTATTAATTTTAATCATTTTACTCATGCATTACGCTAGGATTTGTAATGCATGAATTATTTCTTTTGGATATTTAGTCTAAAAAGTTGAAAATTTGTATACAATGTATAATTTGAAATATGTGTGCAAAAAGACAATTTGTTTAGTGTTTTTAATCCACGTATTACTAATACGGGAATTCTTAGTTACTAGTGTTAGAACTTGTGCGATGTGCGAATAATTTGACAGAATATTGATCATATAAAACTATGATCTAATATACTATATTATTTTAATAATTTTAGTTATTATTTTATTATATAATATATTGTGCATAAATATAACAAAATCGATACTTTTTTGTTTGAACATAAAAGCACGGTAATTATATTACCTAACAAAGGAGTTACACGAGTTAGACAAAGATTATGCGTGTAATAGAGAATAGGCATGCTTGGCTTACTTGAATTTGCGTTGGGGATGGGATTGCCTACCTATCTAGTTAGCTTGAATGAAAGCGTAAGACATTACTATTGCCCAAAGTTGCTAGGAAATTACAAACATTAGTAGAGATAGTTCTTAAACTATTACAAGAGTCATGGGTGTCCTTTTGTATTTCTTTTTGCAAAAAAAGAGGTGGACGAGCAAGGTAAAAATATTTGTCACCGGGACGTTTCTTCAAACCTTCCTTAGCCTATCTATGAGCCACTTTATTTCCTTCCCTAAAGTTGTGCCTCCGTACTGAGAACTTCAGACGGTGCATTAACCACCTGCATTCAAGAATGACATTTTGAAAGTTAGTGCCATCCTCGTATAGTAGTTTGATAACATCTGTGCTATCCGTTTCAACTTTCATGTTTGTATCTCTAAAGTCTAGTGCAATTTTTAATCATTCCAGGAGGGCCAAAAGTTCTGCATGTAAAGGAGATGCTGCATGAGTTATTTTTTGGTAACCAAAGATCTAGTCGCCATTGCTATTACGCAAAGGTTCACTAATACCTGCAGCATTGTTAGTAGAAGAGAAAGCAGCATCACAGTTAAGTTTAATAGTGTTTATAGGGGGTTTATGCCACTTGGTTTCAACAACTATTGTCTTGTTTGTAAAGGAGTGCCTTTCCGTGAAAAAATAATATTTGCATGGGAGTTTTTATAGAGAGGTGACCTTGGAGGTTTTTACATTATTATTATTTCTATTCTTCCAAATTTCCGAGAGGAAAAAGAGTTTTCCAATTTATCAAATGGGAGTTTTGACTAATGAAGGCATATCTAAGCTTGGAGAGCCAGTTTATGTCACCCGTATTGATTTGAAAACTAATGCCCATCGCCTTTCAGAATTTTAGGGAAGATGTACAATGTAAAAAAATATGATGAATATCTTCAGTACCCATTCTACATATAGTGCAAGTTGCATCTATGTTTATGCCAATTTTACTGAGATAAGCCCTACAAGGGACATAGTTGTTACTATATTTCCAAAGAAACATTTTAATCTTGTTGGGGCAAAGAAGATCCCAAATCCATTTATAACAAGTGGAAGAAGTGGAGGCTTCATTGAGAAGTTGATAGCAAGATTTTGTGGAGAAAGCACCAGTGGAGTTAAGCTTCCAACTTAGGTCATCAACCATGGATTTATTAGCCGGAGTAGGTGTAAGATTAATATTATTGTTAATATCAGGAGGTAGTTCAAAGCTAATTTTACTAATGTCCCATGCTTTTCCTTTATAAAGGTTACCTAAGGAGAGGTTAAGATAAAAAATATTAAGGGGGCCTTCAATGGTTCTCCTTAGGGTAGGTGTATTATAAATTCAATTATTATGCCAAACATCCAATCACAAATTTTTGGAGGGGTACCATAGGATTCCATTATTGTAAAGTTTCCATCCTTGAAGAATGGATTTTCAAATGAAAGAAGATTATTAAACTTTTTTGAGCAGGCGTACTTGGATGTAATAAGGTGACACCAAGGCAAAAATGGACTTTTTAATAGTCTCCACACTAGACTTGCGAGGAAGACCAAGTTTTTTTCCTTTGCCTTGCGGATACCTAAGCCACCCTCCTCATTAACCTTAATGACCATATCCCAATTAAGGAGGTGGAGTTTTTTTGAAGTATTAGTAGTACCCCAAATAAAATTCCTTTTAATTTTATCAATGGACTTGAAAGTTTTGGTTGGAAGGAGGATATATTGCATTATATAGGAAGGAATTGCTCCTAGTGTACTAGTAGCTAGCGGGGTATGGCCCGCCAAGTTAAGGATTGAACATTTCTAATGGGAGAGCCTATTTTGTAATCTATCTAAAATGAATTGAAAGTCTTTAGCCTTGGGATTTTTATTGAGGATAGGGAATCCCAGATAATTTTTAAACTTCGTGATACATTTTATCCCAAGAAAAAAATGAAGATAGGTTAAAATCTCCTTAGGACAGTGGGAAGGGATAACAGTTCTTGATTTAGAATTATTTAAGGTTAGTCCAGACTCTTTGGAGAAATAGTCTAGGCATCCTTTAATACACTGACTAATTTTTTTATTAGCTTTTCCCATAAGAGTAATGTCATATGCAAAGAGTAAATGGGAGAAAGCGGGGACTTTGTGATCTATTTGGATGGGGTCACAATTTCTAAGATACTTGATGGTTGATGAGTCTAGAAAGGAGTTCAATGCATATGATAAAAATATAGGGAGAGAGGGGATCACCTTGACGAATACCCCTACTAGGTTGAGAGTGTTTAATTTTTGTACCATTTACTACAACCCTAATTGAACTAGTGATAATATAATGCAAGATTAGCTTAGTTATCAAAGAACGAAATTTGAAGTACGGAAGGGTCTTATAAATAAAAGACCACTCCAAATCAAAAGCTTTCTCAAGGTCTAATTTGATGAACATGTTTAAGTTGAAGTTTTTGGAATGTTTAAGAAGACCCGTAATTTCTTGTATGATTATAGCATTATCGCTGGTTCTTCTATTTTTCATGAAACTAGACTTCATGGGACTAATGAGGAGAGGGAGGAAAGATTTCAGCCTATTAGCAATTATAAGTTGTGTTACAAAGACCATTAGATTTGAAATTTTTTATATTGTTTGCATTAGGGAATTTTGTAACGAGGCACAGATAAGTGTTGTTTATTCCACTTGGGAGGGATTGAGTGGAAAAAACTTTTTCACAGTAGGAAAAAAAGGAGTCTTTTATTACATGCCAATATGTCTGGTAAAAAAAAGTGTGTATACCATCCGGGTCTGGGGCTTTGAATGGTTTAAAGGAAAAAATGACTTTTGTTATTTCATTAATAGAGAGGGGATTATCAAAGCATTGAAAATTAATTTTGTTCAAGGCAAAGGGATCATAAGTAATAATTTTTATAGGGGAGATAATGTGAGAACTTTGAAAGGCATCTTTGAAGAAATTAATGGAGTGGTCCAGAATTTTATAAGGGTCAGTTATCCAATCTCCATTCTCATTAGTAAAATACATAATAGCATTACGACGTTTACGATTAGAAGCCATAATTTAGAAAAACTTGGTGTTGGCATCACCACCATTTATCTAATCACTCCTAGTTCTCAACTTCCAAAAAACTTGTTCCATATGTAAGATGTTGTTATATTCTAATTGAAGATTTGATTCAAGATTCTGGAGGAAGTCACTACTATAGTAATAGGGAGATGATTGAATACCATTAAGTTTAGCTAATAAATTTCTCTTTTTCTTGAAAATGTCATCAAAGGTAGAGTTTTTCAAAATTAAAACATCTTGGGTAAAATTTTCCTGAGCCTCTACAAGGTCTTTACTAAGCCATTTTTTAAACTAGATTAATAAAATCAGGATGCCTACATCATATAGTTTTTTGATGAAAGGGCTTATCCAAACTATTAGTATGTCTAGGTTGCAAATTTAAGAGAAGTGAATTGTGATCCGAATGGATTTTAGGGAGATGAATCACTACTGCCTTAGGGTATAGGTCAATCCATTCCTTATTAACAAAAATTCTATCAATGCATCCATAATTAAACCCCTGAATTTCTTCATATGATTTGACCAAGTGTATTTGCAACTCTTGTAGCCTTAATCTAAAAGCTTATAAAAGTTAAAACTCTTCCAGCTTTGTTTTCTACGTCTACTGTTAATGGAGTTGCCTCCAAATTTATCATTGTAGTTGATAAAATCATTGAAATCACCCCTAAGGAGCCAAAGGCCATTATCAGTTTTGCTAATTTTGTTCAATATTATTCTACATTTCTAAACATTTAAACAACTTAGTACTAGCATAGATAGATGAAAATAACCAAGTAATTTTTAGAGGAAGTACCTCTATCACAACATGGATTTCTTGATTGTTTCTAACAAAATCATGAACCCTGACCACATTTGCATCCCAAAGAAGTACAATACCTCATGATTGACCCTCACTAGGCACTTCGATCATTTGGGAGAAATCAAAATCACTTAAAAGAGATAATTGATTTTCCATTCTAGTTTCTAGAAAATTGACCATGCATGGCTTATGAGTGTCAAGAGTTTCTCTGAAGTTCACCCTTAAATTTTCATTATTACCACCACGGATGTTCCATATTATTACCTTAGTTGGCCTATACATATTAGGAAGATTAGGTGGTGTCACATTTTCCCTATGGGGTGGATGAATTGGGTTCCTACTTAGTGAAAGAACCAGAATCATTACATGGTTTCCCAATGTTGGATCCTGTGGGGGTCGCACATCCATGGAGAATTTATGTAGTGCTATTGGACATCTTAGCACATATTTTATTCTCCGTTTGATATCGGAATAGGTAGACTTTTACCTAGTTAAGCCTTGAAAACTCTAGGACTGGATTGGATCCCGTCAGGTTTAATTCTTCCTCCTCCTCCATTTCCACACTTTCTTATTCTAGTACATTGAGAGGGGGTTGAACTTGAGGGTTCATTGGAGGGTTTTGTGGTTGGACAGGTGGTGGTTGTGGTGCTAGAGGATGTGCATGTGGTGGTAGTGGTGCCTGGGGTTGTTATTGGTTGTTTTGTGGAATCACTGGATTGAATGGGGTTGTCCAAGGAATAAAAATGGGGTTCATATTATTGATCTCTCCCTGGGAAAAGAATGGGAGATACACTGGAACTTATTGGGACTGAATGGCGTTGAAGTATGGTGGGAGGCTCCATTCACTCCTCATGGCTTGTGCTTGGTTGAGATTTAGGGATTGAGCTAGTGTGTGGAGGATATTGTTCTACCAGATATGATTGAAGTAATTGTTTATGGCCATATTCATCCCCTCTAAGACTAGTTGAGCTAGGAAGTGGGAGTTTTGAAGAACTATGATCGTGTCTTGACCATTAAGCACCATACTAAACGTTATTTCATGGCTCATTAAGGCTTTCTCTACCCACGAGAGAGGTTGATGACCCTGTGGAAATGGTGGTTGTATAAAGTAGGTTTGGTTGTTTGCTATTTGGTTTTGGGGTAGTGGTGGGTTGGACATGTTTAGGGCTCGTTGGTGCCTTGGTATTTGCACTAGACGGTAACGTCTTCTCTGGGTGATTAGAATTCTTGGCATTTTAAGGGGAGGAGTAGTGTTTATAAGGTTGTTGTGTGAATAGGAGCTTAGGTTTTTAGAATGAGAAGTAGAGATGGAGGTGCTAGTAGTAGTGATATCTGAATTGATATCACCTAGGTTACTTGTGATAGTATGTTTAATGAGATTTTGTGAAGATTTTGTTAGGGGAATTTGGGGTAGAGAAGAACTTCTATATCCACGTGGTTGAGTATTCTGTCTAGGGAGTTGTCTCCCATGCACGAAGGTAAACTAGGATTATGATTAACTAGGATCATATTAGAGGGTTTGGAGGGAGGTGAGTCGTTCAGAATTGTAGTAATTTTTAGGGTGTCATTAGTAGTGGAATGCTAATTATGACCTTGCATGTATTTTAATTGGGTGGCCTTAGGGTCTTTCAATCGGATTTCTATTGGTCCCTTGCTTGCAACGTCAATAACCATGCATGCATTATCCTTACTTCCTATGTTACCAATGAGATCATTGGTGGTAGTAGGTGGATTGTCCAATGCTCAAAAGGGGTTGCTTGTAACAATAGCCTTAACCTTTTGATTAACATGATTATCATGTAAGGAATCAGTGGGAGCATTCTTTTTACTATTAGGATTGATAAGTAGGGGGGGGCTTACCTAGATTGGTATTGAATTAACAAATACCTTACTATCATTGGCTTGTTGGGACTTAGGCTTGTACACAACCTTTGTTTTCTTGGGGAATGACACAATGTGTCAGACATCTTCTTTGGGCAGTGAAGTTCCCCTTTGCATGTCTTGGCTAGTAGTGTCTATGGACTTCGATTGGCCAATGGCCGTGTCTTCCATTAGGGGGATTTGATTGCTTCTTTGAGTATTGTAGTTGCATGAGGATATTGAATGCCCCAGTCTTCCACAATTTTTACATAGGACATTGGTACCTTCATTGTGTATTTCTTATTAATGTGGTCCAATATAAACAAATGGAGTGACCGGAATCTCAAGTGGGACTTCAACACACAACCTAGCATAACGTCCCCTTAAGGTTAAAGAGGTGCATACATCAATTTTTAATAATTTACCAATTTTCTTTTCCAATTTTGTGAGAATTTGGCAATCATAAAACTTCGTTGGTAGCTGTGCCAAATGTATCCAAATGGCTGTTAATGATATCCATTTTTGGACATAAAGAACATCGCCAAAGATAAATCAAGGACCATGATGTAGCACTTTTAACATGCTGCCATGACTCATTTCCACGACAGGTCATGATGGCGCCCAACGACCTTATCGAGCAAGCGAATTGCGGAAGACATTTCTAAGTTTAACAATATCAATATTTTTAAGAAGGGAATAAGTATCCCAAAAGGGGTTTCCGAAACCCAATACAGTAGTAAAAGTAGAGAAATACTAGTACAACCCAAAACTAGCCTACTAAAGTGTGTGCTAGAACCTCGTGTCACAGCTACAGGCAACTAGTAGAGAACATACAAAAGAATAACACTATCCTACTGTATGAATCAAGATAGACAGAAGAACAAAGGTACAGAGATGACTTCTTCGGCTGCAGATCATCAATGAAAGGAGGAAGCTCAACGTAGAAGTCCAAGATATCTCACTAATGCGCGCCCGAATAGTAACCAGATCCACCTGCTTCAAATCCTGCATTTAAGTACAGAAGCGTAGCATGACATAAACATCATGTACCCAGTAAGTATCCTGCCTAATCTCGAAGAAGTAGAGACGAGAGATCGACTTGATACTTACTAAGGTCAAATAATATGTGAGATTATTTATAGGCATGGAAGTTACTAGTATTAGCATGTTTAAGGCAAAAGAGATAAGTCGTGTATTTACAATATCATGATTTTACAATTTTCGAGTTCAATGTAGAATAACAAGCAATATGAGTACAAGTTTCCACATAATACTCATGCGCACATTATATGGAGGCGACGACCCGAATTAACATAATGAAATGTGCACTTTCCGAGGTTCAACAGTGCACCTATAGATGCATCTACTCATACCGATATGATCATCCCGATCCACAAATAACAAGCAAGCATCCATAATGCATACGAAGGCAATATATATTAAATTATGCCATAAAAACTTTCAACAAGTGTACAAGCTTACTTTTATTTTTCCTTATAGCCTCTAATATATCCTAGGAGATCACATTAGCATGACGAAATATAGAGATTCATAAATATAGCATGATGTGGGTCCTAAACTTCTCGGACAATCAATATAGTGATAGTTACGCACAGACTCTCGTCACCTTGTATGTACGTAGCTCCCGCATTTAGCAAAAAATATATATTTTATTAATCCTATGGGAATATTTTCCTCTCACAAAGTTAAAAAGGAGACTCACATCGCTCCGAAGCGAACCTTCAATAACAAGAATAGGCTCCAACCTTAATTCGAAGCCGAACGAGCACCAACTAGTTAAATAAAGTAAGAACTAGTCAATACGTGCTCACAAAGTTGAATTCCAACTAATTAAGTAATTTTCCAACGTTTTTCGCAAGTTTTCTAAATTCCAACACCGGGCCCAAGTGCATAGTTCCCGATATTTTTCAAAGGAAAATATTCACTATGACCTAATGATTACTAATATGTAAATTTTAGTTCATTACATAGCCAATTAGGTGGTTAAATATTATTTTATCATAACCCTAGGTCTAGCTTTAACCCTTGATTTTACTTGATCAAGTCCATGAACGCCGCTGGAGCATTCATCAACCCAAAAGACATTACAAAAAATTCGTAGTGGACATATCTAGTCCTGAATGTAGTATTCGGAACGTCTGAATCTCGAATCTTCAGCTGATGATACCCTGATCTCAAGTCAATTTTAGAGAACACACTAGCACTCTGCAACTGGTCGAACAAATCATCAATACGCGGCAATGTGTACTTGTTCTTGATGGTGACTTTGTTCAACTGGCGGTAATCAATGCACATCTGCATAGTCCTATATTTCTTCTTCACAAATAGCACTGGTGCACCCCAAGGCGACACACTGGGTCTGACAATCCCCTTTGCTAATAAATCTTCCAACTACTCCTTCAACTCCTTCAGCTCTTTAGGAGCCATACGGTACGGTGGGATAGATATAGGCTGAGTGCCTGGAGCCAAATCAATGCAGAAATCAACATCACGATCTGGAGGCATGCCTAGAAGATCAGAGGGAAAAATATCGGTGAACTTTCGGACTAGTGGCACTGAATCAATCGTCGGAGACTCTGCTGCGGTGTCTTAAACATAAGCCAAATAAGCCAAAAACCCTTTCTCAACGATGCGCTGAGCCTTCAAAAAGGAAACAACCATGCTAGGCGTATCAACCGTGGTACCCTTCCACTCCAATCTCGGCAATCCTGGCATCGCTAGCGAAATAGTCTTGGCATGACAATCAAGGATGGCGTGATAGGGGAATAACCAATCCATACCCAGGATGACCTCAAAATCGATCATATCAAGAAACAGAAGATTTGCCCTGGTAGCGTAACCACAAAAAGTATCCACATAAGACCGGTAGATGCGATCCACAACCATAGAATCACCCACAGAAGTGGACACATGAACACTAATACCTAAAGGATCAGGAGGGATAACCAAAAAGTGAGCAAATATAGATGATAGATATGAGTAAGTAGACCCTAGATCAAATAATACCGAAGCATCCCTACAGCTGACTGAAATAATACCTGTGATGACGGCATTTGAGGCTAATGCATCTGGCCTAGCTGGAAGAGCATAAAATCTGGATGGAGTGCCGGCTGACTGGCCTCTACCAGACTGAGCAATAGCGGGCTGTCCTATACCCGTCTAGCTTCCATCCCTGGAATGAACTCTACCGGTATGCCCTCCACCTCTAGATGGTTGTGTCGCTGGTGTTGGGGTCACTGCCTGTTGTCCTTGTTGTGCTGCCTTTCCCCAAGCCTGGGACAAGTCCTCTTCAAGTGACTAGGATTTCCACACTCATAACAACGTGGTACGGTGGCCTGCTGCCCCGAAGACTGACCCTAAAAATCCACAGAACTACTAGGAGGAGCTGGAAGAGCCGGTGGACAATATGAACTCTCCGGCATGGCGCTGAAGTAAGAGCTAGAAGGACCTCGAATACCCACTGGACGAACCTTGAGTAGCTGGCGAGCAATAAGAACCCTCTGGCATAGCACTGAAATACGGACGTGCTGGAGCTCCCCGGGCCGGAGGTGGTAGTGTTGGAGTTGTGGGCCTGCTCGGCTGATCCCTACCATACTGACCTCTTCCCCTAGTTGGGGCACCTCTGAACTCTCCAAAGAACCTCGCTCTCTTGTCCTGATGAACCTGCTCCCTTCCCCTCTGGTGATACCCCTCAATCCGGCGAGCAATTTCAATCACTAGCTGATATACTGTACCCATCTCCACCTCTCGAGCCATGCTATTCCGGATACCTGGCTGTAACCCCTAGACAAACCTCCACACTCTCTCTATGTCTGTAGGAAGTATCATAAGTGCATGGCGAGATAACTCAGATAACCTCGCCTGATAATCGGTCACAGACATCTGACCCTACTCGAGATGCTCAAACTGATACCGCAGCTCTTCCCACTCGGAGGGAGGAATATACCTGTCCAAGAATTGAGTGAACTGATCCCAAGTGAGGGGAGGAGAACTTGCTGGCCTTCTAAGAACATAAGACTTCCACCATCTGCGGGCCCTTCCCTCCAACTAGAAAGTGGTGAAGTCATCCCCATGTGACTCCAGTATCCTCATGTTGTGCAGTCTGTCCCTGCACGTCTCAATAAAATCCTGAGCATCCTCATGAAGTTCACCCTCGAAGACTGGAGGGCGAAGTATAGTCCATCTGTCCGGTAACTTCTACGGATCACCATCCCCAACTGACATGGCATGGGGTGCCACTGCAGCAACTGGCTGAATCCTATCCGCGGGTAGTGCACTCGGAGTCTGATAAATGGAGGTTGTTCCCCTTGGAGCATGAGAAGTAGGGGTCTGTGCTCCCTCTTCTGCCTATGAGGTGGCTGGATCTGCTAGAAATAAACCATCATGTGTCATAGTTCCATTAGCCGAAGTATGCAGCCCATGACCTCCTGAAATCCTGGTGCTGTGATGAAATCCACCGGAATATGCTCAGCTGCGTGCATCTCGCCCTACTCCTCAATGATCGGATCCCTTGCAGGATCTGCTGGTGGTGCAACTGGAATAGCTCTGGGGTGTCCTCATCCCCTAGCACGAGCAGGTTCCCTCCTCCGGCCTCTACCTCGGCCTCTAGCAATGGGGGGAGAAGCTCCTCCCAAGTTAGGAACATCGACGATACGAGTCCTTACCATCTGTGAGAGAATAGAAATATAAATTTAATACACTAACCACTGTACGATCGGAAGTGAATAAAGAGTAGTCTTTCATAATACACTATAGCCTCTCGAAGATAAATACAGACATCTCCGTACCGATCAACAAGACTCTATTAGGTTTGTCCGTAACACTATGAGACCTACGTGAACCTAGTGCTGTGATACCATATTTTCATGACCCATTTCCACAACAGGTCATGATGGCGCCTAACGACCTTGCCGTGCAAGCCAATTGCGGAAGACATTTCTAAGTTTAACAATATCAACATTTTTAAGAAGGGAATAAGTATCCCAAAAGGGGTTTTCAGAACTCGATACAGTAGTCAAAGTAGAGAAATACTAGTACAACCCAAAACTAGAATATTAAAGTGTGTTACAGAACATGGTGTCACGGCTACGGGCAACTAGTAGAGAATATACAAAAGAATAATACACTATCCTACTGTCTGAATCAAGATAGATAGAAAAACAAAAGTACAAAGATGACTTCTTCGGTTGCAGATCATCAATTAGGAGGCAGCTCACCGTAGAAGTCCAGGATATCTCATCTATCGCCCGAATAGTAACCAGATCCATATGCCTCATATCCTGTACTTTTAAGTACAGAAGCGTAGCATGAGTACATAAACATTATGTACCCAGTAAGTATCCCACCTAACCTCGAACAAGTAGAGACGAGAGGTCGACTTGATACTTACTAAGGTCAAAAAATATGTGAGATTATTTATAAGCATGGAAGTTACTAGTATTAGCATGTTAAAGGCAATAGAGATAAGTCATGTCTTTTCAGTATCACGATTTTACAATTTTCAGGTTCAATATATAATAACAAGTAGTATGAGTACAAGTTTCCACATAATAATCATGTGCACATTATACCGAGGCGACGACCCGAACCAACATAATGAAATCTGCACTTGCCGAGGGTCGACGGTGCGCTTATAGATGCATCTATTCGTATCGAGGGGATCGGTCCGATCCATAAATAAAAAGCAAGTACGAAGGCAATACATATTAAATTATGCCATACAAACGTTTAAAAAATGTACAAGTTTACTTTTATTTTTCCTTATAGCCTCTATTATATCCTACGCGATCAAATTAGCATGATGAAATATAGAGATTCATAAATATAGCATGATGTGGGTCCTAAACTATCTGGACAATCAATATAATGATAGTTACGCACGGACTCTCGTGAGCTTCTGCGTATGTAGCTCCCGCATTTAGAAACAAGTATACATTTTATTAATCCTATGGGGATATTTCCCTCTCACAAAGTTAGAAAGGAGACTCACCTCGCACTGAAGTGTTATTTCAATAACAAGAATAGGCTCCGACCTTAATTCGAAGCCGAACGAGCACCAACTAGTTAAAAAAAAGTAGGAACTAGTCAATACATGCTCAAAAAGTTTAATTTCAACTAAATAAATAATATCTCAACCTTTTCCGCAAGTTTTCTAAGTGCCGACACCGGGACCACGTGCCCGGATCCTGAGATTTTTCGAAGGAAAATATTCTATATGACCTAAGGATTACTAATATGTAAATTTTAGTTCCTTACATAGCCAATTAGGTGGTTAAATCTTAATTTTATCAAAACCCTAGGTCTAGCTCTAACCCTTGATTTTACTTGATTATTAGTTTAATCTACCTATTATACATGTATTTACGCTAAGGGTGAGTGGAAATTACTTAACTCAATTTTTATGTTGAAATCCCCTCTTTGAAAACTTCAAAATCGCCCAAGTATGGAGGAAATGGAAGATAAATACGCTTGAGCCCGTATTAAATGAGCTCACTGCCCCTATGATTTTCGCTTCTACGATTTGGGGACCGCTTCTGCGGTCTCGCACCTACGGAAAAAGGGCCACATATGTGGTTTTGGGCAAAGAAGGATCCACCGCTTCTGCGGTCTGGGGGCCGCATAAGTGGATCCGCTTCTGCGGTTCCTTGGCCGCTTTTGCAGTTTTACCCCTGGGCCAGCCTAGCCGCTTTCGCCGTAAAATTTGCGATCCAAGAGCCACAAAAGCAGTTTTGACAGATCAACAAAAGTTATTTCTTTTCAAAATCCAACTTCGCTCGAACCTCGACCATTTGATGCTCTGGGCTCCCGAGCCCCGCTCGAACATACTGACAAGTCTAAAATCACGAGGAGGACCTAGCCGAATCCTCAAAACACCCAAAACAATGCTAAATCAGGTAATCGAACCCCAAAACTAATTGTTTCAACTTAATGAACTTCAAGTTCTTAATCCCTTCAACAGGTCAAAACACCTTTCGACTATTCGGATTGACACCAAATTTTACGGGTAGGTCTTATACGATATTTCGGACTTGTACCAAGTTTCAGAATCAGAATCCAAACCAGATACCTGGGTTTTTAATGAATATTTAGATTCTTTAATTATTTAAAAATTCTGATTTAATAATTTTACATAAAAATTCTGTACTCGGGCTAGGGACCTCGGAATTCGATACCGAGCATATGCTCAGGTCTCATATTTTTTCACGGACCTCTCGGGACCTTCAAATCATGAATCCAAGTCAGTTTCCCAAAAAAGTTGACTCAAGTCAAATTGGACCTTTTAAAAAACCTTAAGGGAATAATTGGTTTTATTTTCACTCAAAACTATTCTAACTTTCAAACTAATCGCCCCCGCAAGTAATAATTAAACTAAGGAAAGCGTGGAAAGTTTTATTTAAGAAAATTAGGTTTCAAATAGTAAAACGACCAGTCGGGTCACTACACATTCTATTTTCATTGTTGAACTTTGTAATATAATAGTCATGTCTTGAGTCTATAAGCGAAATGTTTTCTTTTAATTTATATAGATCTTGGACCTTTATTTTAAGTAGTTGGTGTTGAATTCTCATTCCTTGTAGCTTTATGATTGTAGAGAATCTCCATGGAAAGTAGACGCGATGGAGTTCTTCTTGAGAAAGTTGAATTAGATGATCATCTTCGGAGTATGGCATGCAATTAGCTGTCTCATAGAAAGATGGTGGGTGGTGGAAGGGGGGGTTTGATCATCAATGGCCATATGGATTTCCCCTTCCTCAATCCCATCAACTAATTTATCTCTGAAACGTTGGCTTGAAGGCATCAAGGTAGAAGGACATTGTGATGAATCTAAGTTAGGTGGCTTAGGAGGAATGAAATTTGAATTTTTGGAACTGTTCATTGCAAAGTTGTAGTGAGAAATCAAATAAATTGTAATCAAATAAAATGTTTGTTCCTTAGTTATTCTTTATTAAATTAGCAAGTACTTAGTATTATGTATTTACTAATGCGAGTTTTTATTAGCTTGTCAATTGGCTTAATATTTTGATACTACTTTTCTTTTAATATTATATATATATATATATATATATATATATATATATATATATATATATATATATATATATATATATATATATATATATATATATATATATATATATATATATATATATATATATATATATATATATATATATATATAATGATTTTCTTACACCGAAAATAATTTTTTTCTCCTAAAACTTATGTTATACCGTTCAAAATTCTTCAACAGTCTAAATTTATCAATAATTATTTTGAGTGTTATTTATTTATCTATTATTTTTCAGTTATATCATACAATTATCTTTATCTCCCTGTTTTCGAACATTATTTTCTATTGCAATATTTGATTAATTATCTCATTTATAATTTACTAAACATTTAAATAATATAATTTTTTTACTAATTTTTTTAATAACTATTAATTTTTTAAAACCTACACACACATATAGCTTATTCTTATCATATGTATAACATCATAATAGTATCTTTACATATTTATATTTTATATTATGGAATTATGAATTCTATTTATTAATTAAAATTTCCTACATGCGAAACTTAATTAGTATATACATTTTTATGCTATCGCTTAATTTTAGTTATTTATTTATTTGAGTATTCTTCCCATATAACTATTTATTTATTATGATTTTAATTATGTGTATATATGTACGACTTTTATATCATAATTGTAAGTATGCGTCTTATATTTTTATAAGTTTATACAAATTATATTTTATTTTTTTTGTCCCTTGCTTAATAAATTACCAGTATTAAATACAATGAATATAATTTTTGTATTACTCTTGAATTATAACTTGACTTTATTCTATATGACTTTCTCATAATTATTATAATATTTAAATGTATCAATAATAATTTTCAAGTATTATTTATTTACTTAATTTTATCAAACTAAATTTAAAGTATGGATGGAATCACACTATACCTATTTTCCTCTTTATAGGTTGGTTTTTGTTCTATCATATTTTAATTTTTTCAATTTAGTGTTTATCTAGAAACGAATATTATTGTATTATTTTTTTCTAAATGGATGGTATTGAATTAATTCAAAGGTTAAACATAGAAGTTCTTTTAATATATGTCATAAATCTACTAATAACTATAATAATTATTTTTTAATATTTTTTCAATAAGAAACTAAATTGAATTATTCTTCCCGTTTGTACTTATATGACAGTTTAATTTTTTTTTATAAGATTTCTGCATAAGAAGTTATTATATCTACTTATATTTTATTTATTTCTTAAAATTATTGTTAATGTTTTTATCTTTAGTTACACATTACTGTGATGACCCAAAAGGTCATCACTTATTTTAAAAGTAAATTTTGCATTCTGAGGCCTTAACAACATCTTTTTATCTCACCTTGATTTACGTACATAGTCCAGACGCATAGCAGGAAAGTCACTGTAACGACCCGATCGGTCGTTCTAAGCCCTAGCTCGCCGTTGAAAAGTGTGAGGCCATGATCAGCTTCATTTCAGGTGTTATGACTTGTTCGCATGGTCTGAATTGAAATTCAGGATTATCGAAGTTAAATTTAAATAAAAATTCCCATTTCAGAAGTCTTGAAGTTGAAAGAATGAACTATAATTGGATTTTTGAGTAAGCGGCCTCGGAATCGAGGTCTGAAGATTTTAGCAGGTCCGTATGATGACTTCGGACTTGGGCGTATGACCGGCTCGGGTTTTGGATAACCTGGGAACATTTTGGCGCCTATTGTGGAAGTTAACATTTTGGAATTTTTTTTAAGTTTGGCTTGAAGTGCATTTCAATGTTATCGATGTCCGTTTGGGATTCTAAGACTGGAAGTAGCTTCGTATGGTGATTTTGGAATTGGGAGCACGATGGAAAGTGAATTGGGAGATCCACATGTCACTTTGAAGCCAATTGGCTAAAGATATAAATTTGAAGGTTTTTGAGAAGTTTGATCAGAAGTAGACCTTTTGATATCGGGGTCAGAATCTGATTTCGGAAATTGGAGTAGGTCCGTAATGTCAAATATGACTTGTGTGCAAAAGTCAATCGGACGTGATTTGATAGGTTTAAGCACCAGAAGTAGACGTTGGAAAGTTAAAAGTTCATAAAGTTTGGATTGGAGGTCGATCGATGATTTGATCGTTGTTTGATGTGATTTGAGGCCTCGAGCAGGTCCACAATGTATTTTGGGACTGGTTAGTATGTTTGGTTGAGGTCCAGGGTGCCTCGGGTAAATTCGGGGTGGTTAAAGGATCGAAGTTGGAATTTGGAAGAGGGCTGAAGGCATCTGGTTGCTGGTATTTTCGCTTCTGCGGTTGGTTGACCTCAGAAGCAGTGCCGCAGAAGCGGTTTTGGATCCAAAGCTTGAGGACCGCAGATGCGGTGAAAATTTCTGCAGAAGCGAAACCGCATTTGTGGAAGGGGCATCGCAGAAGCGGAAAAATGGGGCTGAGCCCAGGACCGTAGAAGTGGCTTGTGACCGCAAAAGCGGAACCGCTTAAGTGGGAATTTTTCCGCAGAAGCATTGTTTTAAAGGTCGGATTTTGGTTATTTTTCTCACATTTCTCATGGCTTGGGCGATTCTTGGAAGGGTTCAAGAGAGGATCTTCATCAACAATGTTAATGTAAGTTATTCCCACCTATTTTGAGTTGAATACATTAATTATATATGGGTTTTAATATGAAAATGGGTAAAAAATTGAGGGTTGGAGGAAGACCTAGAAATTAATAATTTTGAAATTTAGCCATGATTTTGAGTATAGAATTAAGAGAAAATCATATATTTGCATTCCTAAGGTCATGAACAAGGTTTATCTTCTAGAAATTTTGGATTCCGGGCATGTGGGCCCGAGGGAAGTTTTGTCAACTTATCATTTGGGGTTAGGAATTGTTATAAATTGGGTTATGAAGTATAAATGAGTATATATTTAATGAATTTGAATGACCATTGACTAGTTTTGGAGCATTGTTCATTGGTGCAAGCATTCCGAAGAATGTTGAATGCCTGTTGTGGATCTTCAAAGCAAGGTGAGTCTCCTTTCTAATCTTGTGAGAGGGAATCTACCCTATAGGTGATTTAAATTGATTATGTGCTCCTAACTGTGGGGGTTACGTATGCAAGAGGTGACGAGAGTCCGTGCGTAGCTACTATTATGCTATTATCCGGGTAGTCTAAGACCTAAAAACATGTTATACTTGGATAAATTGTGAACCCATTGATGGCTTGAATTGCTAGAATCATATTAAATTAATAAATGGATTCTAAAAAGACTTAAGCTTTATTTTCTCAAATTATTAAAGACAATTGGCATTTCTTGGATATTTGCTCCATGTGACTTATTGACTGATTGTCTGTCTGTGTGTGTTTATTTTGGAATGGGCCAAACATCTCAGCAGATTAATAGATACATATAGAAGCGCACCGTCGACCCTCGGCAAGTGCACATTTATTTCTGTTGGAGCGGACCGTCGACTTCAGTATGCTTTGCGCATGCTTGTATTGTTGTCTGGACTAATTTGAGTTGTTTTATGCCTCCATATGGCTCGAGATCATATTGTTAATAATAGCAAGAAATCTGAAAAATATTCCATGAAAGAATTATATGTTTACTTGTTTTCTCTATCTAGATTAGAATCATGCTTATTGAATAAATCCACTGATTAATATATTTATTAAGGATAAATGATCATTGGACTGCTAGTGAGTGGCAAAATTGACCATCTCGTCTCTACCCCTTCGAAATTAGACGGGACACTCATTGGATACACGTTGCTTTTGTACTCATACTGCACTTGCTATGCATTTTGTTGCACAAGTATATGTGGTTCTAGTGGTTTTCTAGGCATAGCAACGCGGATTATTCTGGGACTAGGTGAGTTGCATCATTCGAGACGGCCGCAGCTAGAATAGTCCCTTCCTTTGTACTGTATTTACTTTCTATCCATTGTATTCCAGGCGGATGTTGTATTTTATTTCCCTTAGCAGTAGATGCTCATGCATTTGTGACACCGGGTTCTGAGATGGTTTAAGGTATTGTATTAATGGCTTAACTTTTAAATTTGATTTGAAAAATTATATCATTTAAAATTTCAAAATAATGAAGGAAAAATCCTGTATTTCAGAAGTGTTAAAACGAGATTTAATTTAGCATTTGAGTTGGCCGCCACGACCCTTAGTGTCTTTTGTGTCGTGACAACATGGTATCAGAGCACTAGGTTCCTGTCGGTCTCATGAGACATGAGCAAGTCTAGTAGAGTCTCATGGATTGGTACAAAGATGGCTTTACTTATCCTAGAGAGGCTACATGGCTGTTCGGAGTACTTCCCTTCTTTATTTCCTTATCGTGCGGTTCGATTCCTTTGAGGCTCATGACTTTGATTCCTTCCTAATCAATCTTGCGTGACGCGAGCACTTGCTAGAAATCGAGAATTTAAAGAATTGAAATGGAACTACAAATGTGGTGTGAGATGATTTCCCCGGTATAGTTGATTGTACTATTATAGTCTCTTTATGGAAGGATATTCTATTGTTTAGCTCAATAACAGGACTTCTAAGAGCCCTGAGGCTAGGCACAGGTTGCCATGATGCTTATGAAAGATTATTTCCGCATTATTGTTGTGATGATAGGATGTTTGCCCACGTGTTGGGGCAGTGGATGAATTGAAGAGAGGTGTACTGAGCATGTAATCAAGGGATTCAGTATCTTATTTTTAGCAGAGGAAAAGACCAGTTGGATTAAGAATGGTCAGATGTGGGCTAGTGAAAGTAATGAGACTTGGCATTTGCAAGCGTGGTGGAGCTTTCTTCTATGACGGGGCGTCAAGGCCCTAATGGAACGTACCAAGTTCGTCGATGTATAATCTGATACAATTCGCCTTTATGAAAGAATATTGTGAAATAGTATTAGAGATACAACTGTCAGATATCGCAGGGTACAGTGGTTTAAGATCGAATCAGAATTTCTAATGTTGATGGATCGATAAGTATGACCTTTGGAAAGGTTCTAAATTTAGCAGCAGTGGTGGATTCACGTGCCGCGAAGATAGATTTTGTTTAAAGTAAAAACTGAGTAGCAAGGTATGAGGAAGGGCATGTGAGAAGTGTCAGGCGGTGTTTAAAACTTCTAGAGGACCAAGTATGAGGAGTAAGGTCGAGTGGTCCATTAAAGAGATGAGTTCCACCAAAGTGGGAGAGTGGCGGGTGCTGCATATGGGCTTGGTAATAGGATGACTACGCGCCTTAAGGAGAGTTTGGAATGATCATAGAATTTTAGAGATTAGTGATTGGGCACTACAGAGCAAACTTGAAGCATGGGCCATTATGCGGCAAAAGATTTGATATAGCGGAAAGGAGCTGCTTGACGTGAAGGATGATGCAACATAACTCTGACTTGGGAGGATATTGCCGCACATTTAATTGATGTCCTTGAGGGGTAAATGGACTTGTGAAACTGGAAGGTGAGCTCAGATTCAGGATGGGCTATTAGTGTCGTAGTGAATGTACCCCGTGCATTAGCGTGGGAAGATGTCGGGAGGTGATTTCCCTAGATGGGTTATTCCCCATGAGCATATTAGTGGTCAAGTGGTTGGCAAAGCTTCTGCAAGGTATTATATTGGCTGTTTGACAAGAAGATCGGTCTTGCAAATGTAGATGATGATACAAAATATGAAAGATGGGGATTTACAGGAACATTTTGAGAAACTTTGATAGTTTATGGCGCAAGGTAATGTCAATAAGAGGTCGGGCGAACTCTAGAATTTGCGAAATTGTGGCTTCAAGCTAAGTGGGAGAGTCCCACCGCTTATGATTGGGCTGTATGGTTTACTACTTGTATGATTTCTGGTTATTAGTATATTGATGGGTTATTTCAGCTATGAGAAAAGACCATAAGTGGTAATTCGAGTAAATGAATTGTTAGAGGCATGCTATGGTTGGCCTTGTTGGCTCATGTTCGGCCTTGAAAAAAGGTTCAGGGTTTATGCCTCGTATAGATGCAGGTTTAAGAGGAAGTGATTTCGCCGGGTGCTTCGCAAAGAGAGTGTTCGTGTGTTATAAGATCTACGGAGTGAGTTATATTCGGCACCAAGATAGAGCGGGTGGATCTCAATAATGGTCCTAGTGAATTCAGGAGATTAAGTGTGGTGCTCAATAATTTGTGCCTATGGGTACACTTAAGAATCAAGCTTTGTAGCAGCTTACGAGAAGGTGGCAGAATGTTCTTGTTGGTAACACGTTTCAAATGCAATATACTAAACGTGTGTTCTTTTGTAGGTTTTGATGAATGTCAAACAAAGCAAAAAGCGATATATAGCAGTGCTCAAGGACAAGCACAAAATGGATGCATTACAAGAAGCTCAAGACAAAGTTTAGAAATGTTATAATTGAGTCAATATTAATTGTGATCTTGATTCCTCAACTTGGCTCATAACATGGCTTCTCTACCAAAATTATTTTTCCAAAATCATGCATATTTAAATTAAGTGTCAAATGATTTTAAACTATGCATATTTACATTTGTTAAAATGTGTTCCAAACATGCCTCAAAAATCTGGGCTAAGATAATCGATTATGTACTTATGATAATCGAGTATCTCTAAGCCAAGACTGCATGACAATCGATTGTGAATTAATGATAATCGATTGTGAGTAAGTCAGTTAACATCAGGTTTTTGCAAATTGCATAACAATCGATTGTGTACTTATGATAATCGATTGTTAACTGAGGCAAAGTTTTCAAAACTCATAAAAATCGATTATGAACTAATGGTAATCGATTAGAATGAGAAAAATGTCTCCCAGTGATTTTAAATAAAATGATAATCGATTGTGGCTTTTGATAATCGATTATATATGATACAGAAAGTTTTGAAATTAATTAATAATCGATTGTGGCTTTTGATAATCGATTATATATGAGACAGTAAGTTTTGAAATTAATTAATAATCGATTGTTCTATTTGATAATCGATTGTTGAAACTGACCGTTGTCATACTTTTTCAAATTACCTTCAGGTAATCGATTGTTGATATTTAACAATCGATGTTTTGCGTAAAATCTGGAAAAGATTTTCTGAACGTTGTTAAAATAATCGATTATTGATTTCCTGATAATCGATGTTTTATGCCAAAAATTGGAAAGGATTTTTTAACGTTATAAATAATCGATTATTGATTTGAAGTAATCGATTGTTGACGTAAAATCTGGGATTGAATTTTTGATCTGATAGGCAAACAATCGATTGTTTAGTCTTGACAATCGATTGTCACTGAGTAATTTCAGCAATCCTTAATTGGCAATTAGACAACGGTAAGACTGAGTTTTTCACCTATAAATACAGGTTTAACTCAGTGTTTTAACAACAACAACACATACAATTTAAGTATTTTCATTGCTAAAAGCTTTCTTACATTGATCATCATTTTCATTCATCCATAAAGCTTTTTGAAGAGCCATTCTATTGAGCTAAGTTGTTGTGATCTTGAGCGTACTATTTCTACTCATATCTACTCATTGAGGAGTACTTTGTAAAGTGAGTTTGTTTTGTGTTTGTAAGAGAATTGCGATTCTCGTTTGTTGAGGAACTTGTGATTCCTCAGTTGAAGTCTTTGGGATTGTTATCCCCGAGCAGTTGAAGTCTTTGGGATTGTTATCCCCGAGCAATTGAAGTCTTTGGGATTGTTATCCCCGAGCAGTTGAAGTCTTTGGGATTGTTATCCCCGAGCAATTGAAGTCTTTGGGATTGATATCCCCGAGCAATTGAAGTCTTTGGGATCGTGATCCCCGAGCACCTAGGTGAGGCTTGTGTCCTCAGCTGTAACGGTTTGTTAAGCACCCGTAAGCTTGACAAGTTTAGTGGAAATCTCGAGAGAGTCTCTCGGGGACTGGACTAACCACGTTTGTGGCCAACCAGGATACATCATTGTGTAAGTTTATTTTACTGCACTTGTTTTAATTTCTGCAAAGTTTTTAAATTCCGCACTAAAACGCTTAATAATTTTAATACACTATTCACCCCCCCCCCCTCTAGCGTAAAGCGTTATTTTCAACAATTGGTATCAGAGCCATACTCTCTGAAAAACCTAACCGTTTGAGAGAACCATCCATGGCTTCTACTCTAAATTTCTTTGCAGGAATAGGTGAAGGAGAATGCAGATGTCACCTCCAATATTGGACGAAAACGACTACTCAGTCTGGAAATACGGATGCAAGTTTTTACAATGGCAAACGATTTGTATCTATGGCAAGCTATTAAACAGAGTGATCAACTGACGACAAAAGTCGGGAAAGATAAGGTAAGTGAATACAACACTAAAGCTATGAATATATTACATAACGCCTTGAACCAGGAACTTTGGCGAAAAATCTCCCACTATAAAACTGCTAAGGAAATGTGGGACAAACTTGAGGAATTGCACGAAAACACGCCTCAAAAAGCGGTCAGCACAAACAATGAAACAACTGGTCAGTGCCTCATGGCAGACGAAAAAGACGAGGTAAGTACATCTAACGATATGCAAATTGCTTATAACAAACTGCATGATGAGTTGGTAAATGCTTCTAAGACTATTAAAGATTTACAAAGAACTCTTTCTTTACAAGAAGAGGATTTTCAAAAACAACTCTTTTTAAAAGACAAGGACTTTGAAGAACGTCTTTCTTTAGCTCAAAAAGGTGTTGAAAATCTGTCTCGTGATAACGAGAATCTTGCAAATGAAAATCAATTTTTGTTAAATGATAGTATAGAACTTAGACAAGTCATCAAGACTATGCATGAAGCCTCTTGTGTTGATAAATGCTCTACTTGTACTGCTTGTGAGTCCTTAAAACTAGAAAATACAGAACTTAGGAAAACATTAGAAACACATAGTAAAGAAGTTCCTAAAGTTGTTGAAAAAGAAACGCCTAAGAAATATCAACGGCATAAAAACAAAAACTTCACTACTCCACCTAGAAATAACTCTAAGGTATTAAACAAGCCTAGAACAAATTCTTTTAGACCACCTAGACATTATGCTAGAATGTATGAAAATAAGGGTAGAACTAATATCTTTAGACAACCTAGATCCGAATCTAGGATTCTTGCAAACAAGCCTACAGATAGTAATTTTCGGCAACCAAGAAATAACTCTAGGAACGAGCATAGACCACCTAGACATGACACTAGGTCCTTCAACAAGTCTAGCACTAATGACTTTAGACCATCTAGATATCATACTAAGAATGGGAAAAATATGTCTAGTGTTAATCATATTCATTCGCCTAGAACCTTGTTGGCTCAACCTAGGCATCAACACAACCCGAACGTAGTATGTCATTACTGCAATCGTATAGGTCATATTGCACCTATGTGTTTTACAAAGCATAGAGATTCTTCATATTATTATGGTCGTTATTTGCCTAACCCCCAAGGACCCAAAATGATATGGGTACCTAAAGAATATTAATTTGCTTTGTAGGTGTGCTTGAAGGGATCAAGTGTACTATGGTACCTTGACAGTGGATGCTCCAGACACATGACAGGAGACGAATCCAAATTCCTTCAACTAGAGCACAAAGAAGGAGGAAGCGTCGTATTCGGTGACAACAATAAAGGACAAATTATTGGCATCGGAGCGGTCGGTAAGAATGAAAAATCCTCTATAAAGCATATATTACTTGTCAAAGGTTTAAAGCATAATCTCTTGAGCATAAGTCAATTATGTGACAAGGGAAATCTTGCGTTGTTTGATTCGGATGAGTGTTTAGTGTTTAGACGTAGTGACTTCAAGATTATTCTACGTGGTTTTAGAGTTGACAATATTTACATGGTTGATCTTGAAAACTCCTCATCCGAGTATGTTGATTGTTTGTTGAGCAAAGATGATAATGTGTGGTTGTGGCATCGTAGAGTAGCTCATATGAACATGCATCTTTTAAATAAATTGATTTCTCAAAATCTAGTGATTGGTCTTCCCTTCTTAAAATTTGAAAGTGATACTATTTGTGATTCATGTCAAAAGGGGAAGCAAACAAGAGCATCTTTTAAATCCAAAAATGTTGTTTCAACCTCTAGACCTTTACAACTATTGCATATGGATTTATTCGGACCATCCCGTATCGAAAGTCTAGGAAGAAATAGATATGCTTTTGTTATTGTTGATGACTTCTCTAGATTTACATGGACATTATTTCTTGCACATAAAAGTGATGCATTTATTAGCTTCAAGCTTTTTCTTAAAAGAGTTCAAAATGAAAAGGAATCAACTGTCACTTCCATTAGAAGTGATCATGGGGGAGAGTTTGATCACAATCTCTTTGCGGATTTTTGTGATGAACTCGGAATCGAGCATACCTTTTCCGCTCCACGTACACCACAACAAAACGGGGTGGTGGAAAGGAAAAATAGGAGTCTCGAAGAGATGGCTAGAACCATGCTCGACGAAGCTAAGATTCCCAAACAGTTTTGGGCAGACGCCGTGAGTACCGCATGCTATGTTTTGAATAGAGTAGCAATTCGGCCGATACTCTTAAAAACCCCATATGAACTCTACAAAGGTAGAAAACCAAACATTTCACATTTACGTGTCTTTGGTTGTAAATGTTTTGTGCATAACAATGGAAAGGACCAACTAGGAAAATTTGATGCAAAGTCGGATGAAGGTATCTTCATTGGCTATTCTTCTCGTAGTAAAGCTTATAGGGTTTTTAATAAAAGAACCCAAGTTGTAGAGGAATCTCCTCATATTGTTTTTTCCGAAGATAATACTCGCTTGGCGAGAAAGGATTGTGGTCTTGATCTTTCAGGTATTCTGGAAAGCCTAAAGGACAAAATTCAAGAAGAACCACCAAGGAAAGAAATTGACAAAACGGTGGAACAACCAATTGAAGAAGCTCCTCAACCGGAAAATGAACCAAAAGAGCAAATAGAATGGAGAACAGTCAAAGACCATCCTCTCGATCAGGTAATAGGCGACGTTGGAGGGAAGGTAAGTACCCGGAGCTCCCTTAGAAATACCTTAGATCTTACTGCTTTTGTTTCTCAAATTGAACCCAAAACTATCTCTGAAGCAATTGGGGATGAATTTTGGACCTTGGCAATGCAAGAGGAGCTTAACCAATTCAAACGTAACAACGTTTGGGATTTGGTGCCAAGACCCGAAGGTCATACCATAATTGGTACGAAATGGGTTTTTCGAAATAAATTAGATGAAAATGGCATAATCACTAGAAACAAAGCTAGGCTTGTGGCTCAAGGCTATAATCAAGAAGAAGGGATTGATTATGATGAGACATATGCTCCGGTAGCTAGATTAGAGGCCATCCGTTTGTTGCTTGCTTTTGCATCTTCTATGAATTTCATTTTATATCAAATGGATGTGAAAAGTGCCTTTTTAAATGGTTTTATCCAAGAAGAAGTTTTTGTAAAGCAACCCCCCGGTTTTGAAGACTTTAATTTTCCCAATCATGTTTTCAAACTCAAAAAGGCCCTTTATGGTTTAAAACAAGCTCCTCGAGCTTGGTATGAAAGGTTGAGTAAATTTCTTTTAGAAAATAATTTTATTCGTGGAAAAGTTGACACAACTTTATTTGTCAAGCATGAAAACAATGATATCTTGCTAGTTCAAATATATGTAGATGATATCATTTTTGGTGCTACTAACAATGCTCTATGCAAGGAATTTTCAAACTTAATGACTAGCGAATTTGAGATGTCCATGATGGGTGAGTTACAATTCTTTTTGGGATTACAAGTAAAACAAATGAAGGAAGGTACATTCATTTGTCAAAGCAAGTATTGCAAAGAACTGCTTAAACGTTTTGACATGAACAATGCAAAGGAAATAGCAACTCCCATGAGCACATCCGATCATCTCGACAAAGATGAAAAAGGTAAGGAAGTCGACATCAAAAAGTACCGAGGTATGATTGGCTCTCTTCTTTATCTTACTGCTAGTCGTCCGGACATCATGTTTAGCGTGTGCGTCTGTGCCCGTTATCAATCATGTCCGAAAGAATCTCACCTTACTGCGGTAAAGCGGATTCTAAGGTATCTTGTCGGTACTACCAATGTGGGTCTATGGTACCCCAAAGGTTCTTCATGCCAACTTATTGGCTATTCCGACTCTGATTTTGCTGGATGCAAATTGGACCGCAAGAGCACTAGCGGCACTTGCCACTTGCTCGGTAGCGCTTTAGTTTCTTGGTTTAGTAAGAAGCAAGTTAGTGTTGCGTTGTCCACAACCGAGGCTGAATATGTAGCCGCGGGGAGTTGTTGCGCTCAAATCCTATGGATGAAACAACAACTCTTGGACTATGGCCTACGTCTTGACCACATTCCTCTTAGATGTGACAACACTAGTGCCATATGCTTGACGAAGAACCCCATTCTTCACTCGCGAACAAAACACATTGAAATTAGACATCATTTTATTAGAGATCACGTTCTAAAAGGCGATGTCGAAATTGAATTTGTTGAAACAAAAAGCCAATTGGCAGACATCTTTACAAAGCCCTTAGATAAAGAGTCCTTCTTCCGAATTCGTAGTGAACTCGGGATCCTTGACTCCACGTTGATCTAAGTCATGCATTGCATTTTATTTCTTACATAATTTCTAACTTGAGCGTCGGAGGCGTCTAACATTTTTTTTGCAGGTATCACCCTAAAGAAAAGGGGATCATAAAAAGCATGACGCAAAATACTCAAGTATTCTACAGGAAAATCGCCGTCAAACAATCGATTACTGTATCAATAATCGATTACTTCCGTTATCTTTTTTCCAATAAATAAACTTTTGTTTATGTCATATTTTTTATATTCTTCCCTTGTTTATATTTTTGCTAATGGCAAAAGGGGGAAGAAAACGGGATATCAAGAAGTATGCTATATTATGCTATATCACTCTCAACTTCATTCATGCTTAAAGTGAGGGGGAACATGAATTGAGGGGGAACATCAAATTGCATACTTTACTTTTGTCTTGGATTATCAAAATAATTATTGCATATATCCCGCTTATGTTTGCCATTATCAAAAAGGGGGAAATTGTTGGTAACACGTTTCAAATGCAATATACTAAACGTGTGTTCTTTTGTAGGTTTTGATGAATGTCAAACAAAGCAAAAAGCGATATATAGCAGTGCTCAAGGACAAGCACAAAATGGATGCATTACAAGAAGCTCAAGACAAAGTTTAGAAATGTTATAATTGAGTCAATATTAATTGTGATCTTGATTCCTCAACTTGGCTCATAACATGGCTTCTCTACCAAAATTATTTTTCCAAAATCATGCATATTTAAATTAAGTGTCAAATGATTTTAAACTATTCATATTTACATTTGTTAAAATGTGTTCCAAACATGCCTCAAAAATCTGGGCTAAGATAATCGATTATGTACTTATGATAATCGAGTATCTCTAAGCCAAGACTGCATGACAATCGATTGTGAATTAATGATAATCGATTGTGAGTAAGTCAGTTAACATCAGGTTTTTGCAAATTGCATAACAATCGATTGTGTACTTATGATAATCGATTGTTAACTGAGGCAAAGTTTTCAAAACTCATAAAAATCGATTATGAACTAATGGTAATCGATTAGAATGAGAAAAATGTCTCCCAGTGATTTTAAATAAAATGATAATCGATTGTGGCTTTTGATAATCGATTATATATGATACAGAAAGTTTTGAAATTAATTAATAATCGATTGTGGCTTTTGATAATCGATTATATATGAGACAGTAAGTTTTGAAATTAATTAATAATCGATTGTTCTATTTGATAATCGATTGTTGAAACTGACCGTTGTCATACTTTTTCAAATTACCTTCAGGTAATCGATTGTTGATATTTAACAATCGATGTTTTGCGTAAAATCTGGAAAAGATTTTCTGAACGTTGTTAAAATAATCGATTATTGATTTCCTGATAATCGATGTTTTATGCCAAAAATTGGAAAGGATTTTTTAACGTTATAAATAATCGATTATTGATTTGAAGTAATCGATTGTTGACGTAAAATCTGGGATTGAATTTTTGATCTGATAGGCAAACAATCGATTGTTTAGTCTTGACAATCGATTGTCACTGAGTAATTTCAGCAATCCTTAATTGGCAATTAGACAACGGTAAGACTGAGTTTTTCACCTATAAATACAGGTTTAACTCAGTGTTTTAACAACAACAACACATACAATTTAAGTATTTTCATTGCTAAAAGCTTTCTTACATTGATCATCATTTTCATTCATCCATAAAGCTTTTTGAAGAGCCATTCTATTGAGCTAAGTTGTTGTGATCTTGAGCGTACTATTTCTACTCATATCTACTCATTGAGGAGTACTTTGTAAAGTGAGTTTGTTTTGTGTTTGTAAGAGAATTGCGATTCTCGTTTGTTGAGGAACTTGTGATTCCTCAGTTGAAGTCTTTGGGATTGTTATCCCCGAGCAGTTGAAGTCTTTGGGATTGTTATCCCCGAGCAATTGAAGTCTTTGGGATTGTTATCCCCGAGCAGTTGAAGTCTTTGGGATTGTTATCCCCGAGCAATTGAAGTCTTTGGGATTGATATCCCCGAGCAATTGAAGTCTTTGGGATCGTGATCCCCGAGCACCTAGGTGAGGCTTGTGTCCTCAGCTGTAACGGTTTGTTAAGCACCCGTAAGCTTGACAAGTTTAGTGGAAATCTCGAGAGAGTCTCTCGGGGACTGGACTAACCACGTTTGTGGCCAACCAGGATACATCATTGTGTAAGTTTATTTTACTGCACTTGTTTTAATTTCTGCAAAGTTTTTAAATTCCACACTAAAATGCTTAATAATTTTAATACGCTATTCACCCCCCCCCCCTCTAGCGTAAAGCGTTATTTTCAACAGTTCTATGATATTTTGACTTGTAATGTAGCATTTGAGTGATATGAAATAGTTCGTGGGAATTTAGACACCCTGGTATCGTAATTCAAGGTCAATCGAGATGAGTGTAGATGGAGTATGTTATGTGTTGGATGAAGAAGTATTATTCCTAAGGCAATCAAGGATTTAGTGGAAGGAAGTAGATTGAGAAGCCATGGTTAACTTGGAATATTGGTAGTGATGATAAGTTCATGTAGGTGATCAAGTCATGCATATGACTTGTGGCAGTGCGTGTGATACTTTTCGGCCGCCACGATTGATGTTATTCAGAAGCATTATTCTGTCATGGCCTGTTATGAGTAGGAAATCCCGAAAGGGTTAAGTTGGCTTGGACTACTACTTAGAGATTGGCATAATCGATGGTTATGATAATTCACCTGTCTCACTATAGTTCTCCTGAAGTGAGTTAAATGAAAAGTTTTATATAATGAAGTGTTAGTCTATCAGTGGTCCCAGAGTTGTGATGGAAATCGTGTCTATCGTATATCGACACGTTGGGTGCAATGAGTGTATGGAATTTTAAGGGAGGATCAAGGTTACAGTTGGTAATGACTATGGCGTCACAAGCTCGGATGAGCAGGAAGGGAGTTTCAGTGTTTTGAGTAAGTCGGTATTGTCATCAGTATCACCTAAGATCGGTATTTTATGAGAAAGGCTTTGCATCCTAGTTAAGGATCCTTGATCTCGTTTCAGTGTTGGTGTAGCCGGTGGTTTGGATGTGCAGACCCATTAATTATTTCGTAAGGTTGTGGGAGCGTGTCCCACAGGAAGATTGCATAAGTGTGACATGTAGTCACTTTATTGGCCAAAGATTTAAGCCAAGTATGAGGATTTTGGTAATATCACTAGTTTGAGAAGTTATGCCTGGAGGGAACTTTATTTATTGGGTTATGAACTAAGGAGTTTTCTCCGGTTATGATGGTTGTTCTTATATGTTATGAGGCAAAAGGGAGTTATCATGGACCTTTGAAAGTTCATTGGCCTAGTTGGGCCCGATCAGATCGACTTGAGGTCGGTGGATGAATTTAAATGTGGAAGTGAGCCTTGCGTCAGTCTAGTTGTGTTCATTTCAGTAATGCGCTCTTGATGGAAGAGTATTCGCAATGTTATTTTATGGTTAGCTATTTCATGTAGCGATATATTGCACCGTATAAGTTGTGAGACAGCTTGGTAACTTCTTATGTGTTGAGGTTGCGCTCAGTGGTAATGTCATATGAGCAGGATGACTCTTGAGATTTAGATCATGTATTGCACCTCAGTTGTGCTTGGGTTTTGTAGCCTATAGCACTATATGTGTCCTCAGGGATTGTATTATACACCTTAGCGTGTCTATGACTGATATTCGGTATTTTGTTGTATTGGGAAATCTAGCTCGATGTGCATCTCCTTTACTGAGTGCTATGATTATTTGGATCGGGTTGCACGCCGCAAAAGTGTGATGTCGAGTCTGGTTTCCTATATGCTAGTTTTATGTGTTTTGTTTTCTATATTCTAGGGAAAGTATGTAATAGTGCGGGGTAAGGTAATTCCTTCCAGAGTTCGATTTTCGGTTTTGTGTTGTGTTTTGATTGGTGGCCTATTGGCACATTGTGGCATCATATGAGGCTTTTGGATCGCATTCGGAGTGGCTTAATGCCTAAGTAGTTCATACTGGGTGAGACGAGATTTGTTGGGTTTAGGACCAGTGCAATTTGATTATATGAAGTGTATTAAGGATCCAAGACCATTAGAGGGTTCAAGAAGAGGCAATGACTCTTATCAGGGGTATAAACCCAACGATTTATTGATTCAGCAGTTGGTTATGAATTTTGGCACATCTCTTCCATCGTATTGGTGTTGTAAAAGATAGAACAAGACCTAAGTAGGTCATGAGGTGCAATGGAAGAATGTGATTCATTGAATTTTGGCTAAGTTGATCTGAAAGTGTTATTGTGGTCCTACGAGTAAAGTGACACGAAGTGTGAATTCAACAAAGTTATGCAGTCATGTTAGGTACATCGTGTAGTGACTGATATAGTGATCGTATGATGGAAACATGCCTGACATAGAATTTTGGATGTTGGAATTGGGCTCTAAGGCCTATTTGCCTGAATAAAAGGGAATATCTTCAAAATTTATCGAGCTATTGTGCTCAAATAAGTTGTGGTAGCACGGGAAGGTGCATAAGGTTCTAAAAAATATTTTTAGATTACCTCGGTATAGTTCTCAACACGTTCGAGGACGAACGTATGTTTAAGTGGGAGAGAATGTAATGACCCGACCGGTCGTTCTAAGCCCTAGCTCGTCGTTCAGTAGTCTGAGGCCATGAGCGGCTTCATTTCAGGTGTTATGACTTGTTCGCATGGTCGGATTTGAAATTCAGGAAGAGCAAAGTTAAATTCAAATGAAAATTCCCATTTCAGAAGCTTTAAGTTGAAAGAATGAACTTGGATTGGATTTTTGAGCAAATGACCTCGGAATCGAGATCTGATGGTTTTAGCAGGTTCGTATGATGATTTTGGACTTTGGCATATGCCCGTCTCTGGTTATGGATAACCCGGAAGCATTTTGGTGCATATTGTGGAAGTTAGCATTTTGGAAGAAATCTCTTAAGTTTGGCTTGAAATGCATTTCAGTGTTATCGATGTCCGTTTGGGATTCCGAGACTGGGAGTAGCTCCGTATGGTGATTCTGGAATTGGGAGCGGGATCGGAAGTGAATTCGGAGGTGTAGGTGATTTTGAAGCCATTTGGCTAAAGATAGAAATTTGAAGGTTTTTGAGAAGTTCTACCGGAAGTGGACCTTTTGATATCAGGGTCGGAACCAGATTAAGGAAATTGGGTGGATGTCCGTAATGTCAAATATGACTTGTGTGAAAAATTTGATGTCAATCGGACGTGATTTGATAGGTTTAAGCATCAGAAGTAAAAGTTGGAAAGTTCAAAGTTCATAAAGTTTGTGTTGGAGGTTGATCGATGATTTATGTTGTTTGATGTGATTTAAGGCCTCGAGCAGGTCCGCAATGTATTTTGGGACTGGTTGATAGGTTTGGTTGAGGTCCCGGGGGCCTCGAGTGAATTCTGGGTGGTTAACGGATCGAAGTTGGCATTCGGAAGAGGGCTGAAGGCATCTGGTTGCTGGTATTTTCGTTTCTGCAGTTGGTTGACCGTAGAAGCGGCGCCTCGGCTGAAGGCATCTGGTTGCTGGTATTTTCGTTTCTGCGGTTGGTTGATCGCAGAAGCGATGACGCATAAACAGTTTTGGATCCAAAGCTTGAGGACCGCAGATGCGGTGAAAATTCAATAGAAGCGGAACCACATATGCGGAAGGGGCATTGCAGAAGCGAAAAATGGGGCTGAGCGTAGGACCGCATAAGCGGCATGCGACCGCAAAAGTGGAACCGCTTAAGCGGGAATCGTTCCTCAGAAGCGGAAATGGCTGGAGTAGAAGAATTGTTTTAAAGGTCGTATTTTGGTCATTTTTCTCACATTTCTCATGGCTTGGGCGATTCTTGGAAGGGTTCAAGAGAGGACCTTCATCAAAAATGTTAAGGTGAGTTTAACCTACCTATTTTGAGTTAAATACATTAATTATGTATGGATTTTAGTATGAAAATGGGTAGAAACTTGAGGGTTAGAGGAAGACCTAGAAAATTATTATTTTTGAAATTTAGCCACGATTTTGAGTATGGAATTAAAATAAAATTATATATTTGCGTTCCTAAGGTCACGTGCAAGGTTTATCTTCGAGAAATTTTGGATATGGGGAACGTGGGCCCGAGGGCATTTTGTTAACTTATCGTTTAGGGTTAGAAATTATTATAAATTGGGTTGTGAAGTATAAATGAGCATATATTAATGAATTTTAATAACCACTGACTAGTTTTGGAGTATTGTGCATTGGTGCAAGTCTTCGGAAGATTGTTGAATGCTGGTTGTGGATCTTCGGAGAAAGGCGAGTCTCCTTTCTAATATTGTGAGGGGTAATCTACCTTATATGTGAGTTAAATTGATTATGTTCTCCGAACTATGGGGGCTACGTACACACGAGGTGATGAAAGTCCGTGCGTAGCTACTATTATACTACTGTCTGGGTAGTCTATGACCAAAAAGGATGTTATACTTGGATAAATTCAGAACCCATTGATGGCTTGAATTGCTTGAATCACATTAAATTAATAAATGGATTTCTAAAAAGATTTAAGATTGTTTTTTTTTCTCAAAATATTAAAGAGAATTGCCTTTCTTGGATATTTGCTCTATGTGACTTCTTGACTGATTGTCTGTATGTATGTGTTTATTTTGGAACAGGGCGAATGCCTCGGCAGATTAATAGATGCATCTATAGGCGCGCCATCGACCCTCCCCAAGTGCACATTCATTTCTGTTGGAGTGGACTGTCGACCTCAGTATGATTTGCACATGCTTGTAATGCTGCCTGGACTCATTTGCGTTGTTTTATGCCTCACTATGGCTCGAGATCATATTGTTAATAATAACAAGAAATCTAAGGATATATTGTATGAAAGAATTATATATTTACTTGTTTCCTCTATCTGGATTACAATCATGTTTATAGAATAAATCTATTATTTAATATATTTATTAAGGATAAGTGATCATTGGACTGCTAGTGAGTGTCAAAGTTGACCATCTCGTCTCTACCCCTTCGGAATTAGGCGGGACACTCATTGGGTACACGTTATTTTTGTACTCATACTGCATTTGCTGTGAATTTTGTTGCACAAGATATGTGGGTCTAGTGGTTTTCTAGGCATAGCAACGCGGATTATTCTGGGACTAGGTGAGTTGCATCATTCGAGACGGCTGCAGCTAGAATAGTCCCTTCCTTTGTACTGTATTTACTTTCTATCCATTGTATTCCAGGCGGATGTTGTATTTTATTTCCCTTATCAGTAGATGCTCATGCACTTGTGATACCGGGTTCTGGGATGATTTAAAGTATTGTATTAATGGCTTAACTTTTAAATTTGATTTGAAAAATTATATCCTTTAAAATTTCTAAATAATGAAGGAAAAATATTGTATTTCAAAAGTATTAAAATGAGATGTAATTTAGCATTTGAGTTGGCTGGCCCGACAACGGTGTCCGGCGCCACCACGACCCTTAGTGGATTTTGGTTCGTGACAAACAGTATGTGAAAGCTATGAAAAATGATGAATTTTGATTTTATAATGAATTAAGTTAACTTCGGTCATCATTTTGGGTCAACAGACCCGAACCTGTAATTTGACAGTCCCGGAGGGTCCGTACGAAAATATGGGACTTGGGCGTTTTCACGACCCAAATCCCAAATCCGGTCGTGATGGCGCTTCTCGTGAAGACGAGGCTAGCCAACAAAACAAATGCTTCCTTTTTAACAGTTATTTAACATTTATAAAGCTAAAACATGATTAGCATAAACAAAAGTGCGAAAAACAATGATAACAACAGGGAACCATCCCGTCACAGCCTGACATCGGGTGTCACTAGCCATGAGCCACTACAGAGTTCACTAAAGAACTACAAGTCCGGAAGTGGGAATAGTGTTTGAAATATAACATTGACAACATAAAATAAGGGAGAAGATTCGGTGCCGCGGATGCTAGCAGTCACCTAGCTCAACTACGATAACCAATCTTCAACCCGCTAATAACCCGCTACCGGGCGAACAATAGCTGTAACTGCACGCGAGGTGTATGGAGTAAAGCGAGTATTCAAGCTTAATGAGTAATAAGAGTAAATAATAACCGAAAGGCAATAAATCACGTAAGAGCACTCACCATGCAATATAGGATAGCACAACTCTTTTAGAAAACAGTAAGTCTGGAAACATCCTTTAGAAAATATCTGACTCAGTTTAAAATCACTTTTCAAAATATCTTTTACCAAATGTTAAGAAAGTAAATGCAAGACAGGAAGTGCAAGTCAGCACAAAAGTCAGCCTCTCGGGCACAAGCAAGTATGCATAATTGAGCTCATAACACGCCCTTCAGGCATTATTCTTATCCCTGGTCAACCACTGTTACCTGAACCATTTACATCATACAGCGTCACTGTTGCCACTATCTCAAATTTATCCACTTTGAAAGTGATCAGACTGTATCAGAACAACAAATAAATATCTCAAGAAATGACACAAACAACAAATAGTGCACAAATGTATAAATGCAATGCAATGCAATGCAATGCATATCACGGTACACTCTAGTACAAGATGCGGCATGCAGCCCGCTGCACTTATTTAACATCGACGACGCTCACTAGGGGTGTATAAAGACTCCGGGAGGTGCCCCTTACGTCCCAAGCGCAATGTCAAACCGTCTCGTGGTATCAATCATCCTGGCCAGTCATTGTTACTTGGCCAAGTGGATACTCGCACTCATTGTGGGTGTGCAGACTCCGAGGAGGCTCTTATAGCCCAATCGCAATATTAGCCATGTCTTGGCATCAAAAAATCTCTCGGCTCAATATCAATGTAACACCACTGCAACGTGCCGCCCGATCCATCCATATATTAAGAAATCACTATAACAATGCTGTGGTGCGATGCCCAATCCATACTTAGTCCAGAAATGCACACAAGCCACTTGGGCAATATTGATATGATATTCCTCAGCTCAAAACGTCAATAAAATGTTGTTTAAGTTTTCAAAATCTTCGAAAAATGGCTGAGTTTGCAAAACAGTATTAAAGCCTTGGACCGAGATCAAATAATATGCAAGTAATGCAAAAAATAATAATATAGATCCCTGAAGGGTTCACATAGTTGGCACGAAGCCCCAAACATGGTAATCAGCCCAAATTATGATGATAATAAATAATTTAAGTCAAATACGTGGTAAAAGTCAACAACCGGGATAGACCAAGTCACAGTCCCCAACGGTGCTCTACCCCACGCCCATATTCAGCGTGCAAGTCACCTTAACACAGCACTATGATGTGCAAATCCGGGGTTTCAAACCCTCAGGATATAACAAGTATTACTCACCTTGAACCGGGTGAAATCTTTAGCCCGCGACGCCTTTGCCCCTCAAATCGGCCTCCACCCGTGTCGAATCTCCAATCATTCTCAGTTGAAACTCCCTTCAATCCCCATTCAAAAGCTCTCCAAAATGACCAAAAATGGTGGAAAAATGAGTTGGGTTCGCGACTAAAATGTTTTTAGCATTCTGACCAGTTATTGTAGCTCCTTCTATGCGATTGCAACAGTCCCTATGCGATCACATAGAAGAAATTTCATGCCCTCCAATTTAACCCTATACGATCACATAAGCCTCAATGCAATCACATAGCACAACTCTCCAGGGTCCCAATTTAGTCTGTGCGATCGAAAACACTGACAATGCGATCGCGTAGCACAACCAAACAGGCCCCATAATTCCTTTTATGCAATCGCATGAAACCCTATGCGATCGCATAGAACAAAAGTTCTCTGCATTTTTTCAACTCAAAAATTCCCCTTAGCTGTCCGAAATCACCCCGAGGCCCTCGGAACCTCAACCAGAATCAGAGGTCTATTCTGTTACCTTATTCAAACTTGCTCGGACCCTCAAAATATTATCATTAACACCAAAATCATCAAATTTTATCAAATCAAAGTCTAAGTTAAACTAAAACTTTCAAAACTTACATTCAATAAAAAATCCGACCTAAACACTTTCGAATCAACTAACATTTTGCACACAAGTCCAAAATCACCTATGAATCTACTGAAACTCTCGGAATTCCATTAAGACTACTTGATCAAAATATTATCTATCAACTGAAAATCGCCAAATAACAAACTTCGCCAAAATAGGCTAACTTCTACACCGAACCTCCAAAATTACTTTCGATTGCTCTCCTAAGCCTTAAATCATCCCGCGAAACTAATTGGATCATAGGAAATCAATTCCGAGCACTCTAACTCACAGTTCAACATCCGACTGACTTTTCCAAACTAATTCTTCCTTAAAGAGACTAATTCTGGATGGTTAACGGGAGTTTTGGAATATTTCATGTTGCAAAGTCTGCTTCTGCTGTTTTCGCTTCTGCGGAGTTTAGACCGTAGAAGCGGGATTTCTTGTGCGAAGATTTGGACCGCAGAAGCGAGGTGTGACCTGGGCGCATGTTTCCGCAAAAGCGGACAAGTATTCACATCTGCGAAGCCGCAGAAGCGGAAAATGAGACGTAGAAGCTGTTATGGATTTTTAAGTGAATTTCCACAGAAGCGGAACATTGGCCACAGAAGTTGTACCACATAAGCGTAAATTTAACCGCAGAAGTGGTTTTATTTGGGCAGAAGGTATTTAAATCCATCTTTGTGAATTTTGAAAGATTCCTCATTTTCAATTTCGGACTTGGTGATTTTTGGGCAATTTTGGAGAGGGATTTTAAGGGGCTTCGATAAGGTAAGGATTTTTGGACCTAAAACACGATTCTATGGTGTTATTTCATGATTTGGGACTGAAAACTTAAGGAATTAATGGGCAAAAATGGTGGTTTAGGGCTTGAACTTAACAGAGTAATAATTGAGGATTTGAAGGGCCAATTGAACTCTGATTCTTGTGATTTTTATATGTATAGACTCGTGGCGAGATAAGGAATCCGTTAATAAAACTTTTGAGTTTTAAGGGGTGGATCCGGGGCTCGAGTTTTGCTAATATAAAAATTTTTGTTATTTTTCGATTATTTTTTATTGGGTTTTGTTCCCTTAGCCTATTGTGACGTATTCGTTGTGGTTTTGGTCAGACTCGACGTGCCAAGAGGCCAATTTGAGGGGAAAGAGCATAGCGAGCTAGAGTTTTGGCTGGCTGGAGGTGAGTTATGAATGTAACTAATGTCTTGAGGGTTTGAATCCCCAAATTTGCACATCATAGTGCTATATTGAGGTGAGACACGCGCTCAATGACGAGTGCGAGGTCACTTACTATTGGGGATTTTGACTTGGTCTGTCCCAAGTTTTGTTTTTACCGTGTGTTCTATTGAAGCCTATTTGTTAGCATCTTTATTTGACTACTTGTCATATTTGGGGCTTCGTGCCAACTGTTTGGGGGCCCTTCTGGGATTGTTATTACTGTCTCCTCACTATTTTGAGATATTATTTGAACTCAGCCATATTGTTTAAATCTCTTTTGCAAACTCAGCTACTTTTACCCAGATTTGAAACTTAAAAGATATTTCTAAAGATGTTTTGGCTGAGAATTCACCATTTTATTATTGCCTGAGGGGCTTATGTGGTATATGGACTGAGTATAGGAATGGGATGCACGCTGTAACACTATTATATTGATATTGAGGTCGTGGGCCTAGTGCCACGAGATGGCTTGATTTTGCGCTTGGGTCATAAGGGGGCCCTCCCGGAGTCTGCGCACCCCCAGTGAGCGCCATCGACGATAAAAAAATGAATCGAGTTACACGCCGCAGCGGGTACTAGAGAGTACCGGTTTATGTGTTGCATTTTCCTTATTCATCTATCATTTATCTGTTTTATCTATGGTAGCATTTCCATAAACTGTTTACATTGGTTTAATGTTTTCTTAGTACTTGGTTAAAGACTGCTGCATCATAGAATTCAATGTGTTTATTCAGGATTTTTTATTCTTAGACTTTATTTATGTTTATTACTCACTGGGTCGGAGTACTTACATTACTCCATGCACCTTGCGTGCAGATCCAGGTGCTTCTGATATGGTTGAGGACTTCCAGCTTGGAAGCACTTATCCGGGAACATCGAGGTAGCTGCACTGACGTCCGCAACCCTGATCTCTCCCCTCTATCTTTTGTTTCATTTCATATTCCTAGTTGATACGTATTAGGTGGATAACTCTATATTAGAGGCTTAGACTTGTGACACCAAACTCTATTGGGGCTATGTAGCAGTATTGTCATTTTGGATTCCGCACATTTTAACTTTATTTCATATTTCCAAATTTTCCAGCTTAGTAATTTATCTATGTTGATTAATTATGAATAGTTAAAAATTTGGCTAAGGTTGTTGAAAGGCCGGGCTTGCCTAGCAATGTGTTGGGTGCTAGCATGATCGGGGTTGGGGTCGTGATAATAGGGATAATTTCTATATGAAGTTGGATATGCAGAATTTAGAATAGACATATAGGAATGATTTCTATATGGCCTGGTACATGTCTTCCAACTTCTTCCAGAGGGTATATGCGTTCTTTTCTTGTGCAACATGGTGGAAGACACCATGATCAATCCATTGACGGATTTGACCAATAGTTTTTCGATTTGATTTCTTCCACTCAAACTCCTTGGCGGGATCAGAATTTTTACCCATCAATTCTATGGCATCAAACAAATCTTTACAGCTTAGGAGATCTTCCATTCGAGATCTCCATAGTGTGTAATTTGTGGCAGTAAGCTTAATCATGGCTCCGAAAGATGATGTTGACTCTTCTGTGGACATTATCATCTTACAAAATAATTTTTCAACACCATCAGGGTTGAATCTTTAAACACGGAGTTCACCGTTGCGTCCGGAACGGTCGAAAATGGTAGAATTGACACTTAGTGGCTGAAATTCCACTATTAGGGCAAAACTGTAATATTTGAAAGTTAAGGGACCAATCTGCAATTTCAGAGAGTTGATTGGTTCGCTACAGTTGATCGGTCGTCTTCTCCGGCGACGTTTGTCTTCTCCGACGAGTTCCCGGCAAACCTCCGGTAAAATTGACCAAACTTTGACCGCGATTTCTGGGCTCGTTTGAACTCCGATTAGGTCGGTTTGGTGCGTTGGACTCCGTTCGACGAGATGAATCCAATGGTGCCATCAGAATTGAATTTCGAGCAAAGCTCTGAAAACCCAAATTTGGCCCGTCACCTAAAAACTCGACCAACGCCTCTAACCTGGCTCTGATACCACTTGTTCTTGTATGTGGATCGATTGGGCGTTGGTAATCACAAATTTGAGAGAAAAACAACCTCTATTACTCAGAAGAATAGATTACACGAGTATTTACAAAACTCATAAAAAGAACTCTCAAAAACTCACAAACGAGGATCACTCTCTAGGATCACTCTTGTTCTCACTCTTCTTGGTGATGAACACTCTAATTTTGTGATGATTTACAATGAAGGCAAGCACCTCTATTTATAGTAAAAATGGTGATGGTTTTTTGTGAAAATTCTCGTGTGAATAAGGAAGCTTCTCATGGAGGCTATGGTTGGCTTGTTCAACCATTGTGGGCTGCAACTTGTTGGAGGCTTGTCAAAGTTTGCTAGTTTGAACATCTAGAAGTATGGCTAGAAGTCATCACAATGTAAGATTGCGATCGGTTCCGTTCGAATATGACCATCTGTAGTACAATAAAGATGATGTATTGAAGCCACAACACGCTCACCAACATTCTTCTTCAAAAGCAAAATATTAAAAATAGATATTTTTAAAGATAATCTTCGTCAAGAAACTTTCACTTATTATATAGTTAATCAAATTGAAAAAAACATAGTACTAGCAAAATTTTCACTTATCTATTTATATAGAATAGGAGAAGCAAAATCACTATATTAACACAAGTGTCTTAACCACAAAATGTCAAGTGACTTCTTAAAAGATAAAATAGACTACTTTTCTAATTAATTTTTTTTGTTTGAATTTTGAATTAATTGTTTACACTAATTGAATTAATAAATATAAATATCTTATAATTTTCTATGAAAAACGAAAATACAAAAAAAAGTATTCTACTCATTCAAATTGAGGAGTAGTTTCAAGATAGAGTTTTAAAATTATTTTATAATAAAAAAACAAAAAGCAAAAAACTATTATTTCAAATTGGAGAGTAATTTCCTCCTAGTAGTAGTAGTAGTAGTAGTAGTAGTAGTAATAGCAGTAATAGTAGTCGTAGTAGTAGTAGTGGTAGTGGTAGTGGTAGTGGTAGTAGTAGTGGTAGTCGTAGTAGCAGTAGCAGTAGCAGTAGCAGTAGCAGTAGTAGTAGCAGTAGCAGTAGTAGCAGTAGTAGTAGCAGTAGTAGTTGCAGTAGTAGTTGCAGTAGTAGCAGCAGCAGTAATAGCAGCAGTAGTAGCAGTAGTAGTAGTAGCAGTAGTAGTAGTTAGTAGTAGCAGTAGCAGTAGCAGGAGCAGTAGCAGCAGCAGTAGCAGCAGCAGTAGCAGCAGCAGTAGGAGCAGTAGGAGTAGCAGTAGTAGTAGCAGT